>OX326960.1:67683056-69093056 GCA_946800325.1 Luzula sylvatica
AAAATCTTGTTTTGAATCGAAAAACAAACTTTCTTAGTGTTTGTGAAATTTGGAGAAAAGTTATGTAGTAAAAGATACGATACAAATGATCTAAAAACACGTTATTTGAACTCCTCAAAGCGTTAAAATCTTATTTTGAAACGAAAAACATACTTTCTTAGTGTTTGTGAAATTTGGTGAAAAGTTATGTAGTAAAAGATACGATACAAATGATCTAAAAACACGTTATTTGAACTCCTCAAAGCGTTAAATTCTTGTTTTGAATCGAAAAACAAACTTTATTAGTGTCTGTGAAATTTGGTGAAAAGTTATGTAGTACAAGATACGATACAAATGATCTAAACACACGTTATTTGAACTCCTCAAAGCATTAAAATCTTGTTTTGAATCGAAAAACAATCTTTCTTAGTGTTTGTGAAATTTGGAGAAAAGTTATGTAGTAAAAGATACGATACAAATGATCTAAAAACACGTTATTTGAACTCCTCAAAGCGTTAAAATCTTATTTTGAAACGAAAAACATACTTTCTTAGTGTTTGTGAAATTTGGTGAAAAGTTATGTAGTAAAAGATACGATACAAATGATCTAAAAACACGTTATTTGAACTACTCAAAGCGTTAAAATCTTGTTTTGAATCGAAAAACAAACTTTCTTAGTGCTTGTGAAATTTGATGAAAAGTTATGTAGTAAAAGATACGATACAAATGATCTAAAAACACGTTATTTGAACTCCTCAAAGCGTTAAATTCTTGTTTTGAATCGAAAAACAAACTTTCATAGTGTTTGTGAAATTTGGTGAAAAGTTATGTAGTAAAAGATACAATACAAATGATCTAAAAACACGTTATTTGAACTCCTCAAAGCGTTAAAATCTTGTTTTGAATCGAAAAACAAACTTTCTTAGTGTTTGTGAAATTTGGTGAAAAGTTCTGTAATAAAAGATACGATACAAATGATCTAAAAACACGTTATTTAAACTCCTCAAAGCGTTAAAATCTTGTTTCGAATTGAAAAACAAACTTTATTAGTGTTTGTGAAATTTGGTGAAAAGTTATGTAGTAGAAGATACGATACAAATGATCTAAAAACACGTTATTTGAACTCCTCAAAGCATTAAAATCTTGTTTTGAATCGAAAAACAATCTTTCTTAGTGTTTGTGAAATTTGGAGAAAAGTTATGTAGTAAAAGATACGATACAAATGATCTAAAAACACGTTATTTTAACTCTTCAAAGCGTTAAAATCTTGTTTCGAATCGAAAAACAAACTTTCTTAGTGTTTGTGAAATTGTGTGAAAAGTTATGTAGTAAAAGATACGATACAAATGATCTAAAAACACCTTATTTGAACTCCTCAAAGCGTTAAAATCTTGTTTTGAATCGGAAAACAAACTTTCTTAGTGTTTGTGAAATTTGGTGAAAAGTTACGTAGTAAAAGATACGAGACAAATGATCTAATAACACGTTATTTGAACTCCTCAAAGCGTTAAAATCTTGTTTTGAATCGAAAAACAAACTTTCTTAGAGTTTGTGAAATTTGGTGAAAAGTTATGTAGCAAAATATACGATACAAATGATCCAAAAACACGTTATTTGAACTCCTCAAAGCGTTAAAATCTTGTTTTGATTCGAAAAACAAACTTTCATAGTGTTTGTGAAATTTGGTGAAAAGTTGTGTATTAAAAGATACGATACAAATGATCTAAAAACACGTTATTTGAACTCCTCAAAGCGTTAAAATCTTGTTTTGAATCGAGAAACAAACTTTCTTAGAGTTTGTGAAATTTGATGAAAAGTTATGTAGTAAAAGATACGATACAAATGAGCTAAAAACACGTTATTTGAACTCCTCAAAGCGTTGAAATCTTATTTTGAAACGAAAAACATACTTTCTTAGTGTTTGTGAAATTTGGTGAAAAGTTATGTAGTAAAAGATACGATACAAATGATCTAAAAACACGTTATTTGAACTCCTCAAAGCGTTAAATTCTTGTTTTGAATCGAAAAACAAACTTTATTAGTGTCTGTGAAATTTGGTGAAAAGTTATGTAGTACAAGATACGATACAAATGATCTAAACACACGTTATTTCAACTCCTCAAAGCATTAAAATCTTGTTTTGAATCGAAAAACAATCTTTCTTAGTGATTGTGAAATTTGGAGAAAAGTTATGTAGTAAAAGATACGATACAAATGATCTAAAAACACGTTATTTGAACTCCTCAAAGCGTTAAAATCTTATTTTGAAACGAAAAACATACTTTCTTAGTGTTTGTGAAATTTGGTGAAAAGTTATGTAGTAAAAGATACGATACAAATGATCTAAAAACACGTTATTTGAACTCCTCAAAGCGTTAAAATCTTGTTTTGAATCGAAAAACAAACTTTCTTAGTGCTTGTGAAATTTGATGAAAAGTTATGTAGTAAAAGATACGATACAAATGATCTAAAAACACGTTATTTGAACTCCTCAAAGCGTTAAATTCTTGTTTTGAATCGAAAAACAAACTTTCATAGTGTTTGTGAAATTTGGTGAAAAGTTATGTAGTAAAAGATACAATACAAATGATCTAAAAACACGTTATTTGAACTCCTCAAAGCGTTAAAATCTTGTTTTGAATCGAAAAACAAACTTTCTTAGTGTTTGTGAAATTTCGTGAAAAGTTCTGTAATAAAAGATACGATACAAATGATCCAAAAACACGTTATTTAAACTCCTCAAAGCGTTAAAATCTTGTTTCGAATTGAAAAACAAACTTTATTAGTGTTTGTGAAATTTGGTGAAAAGTTATGTAGTAGAAGATACGATACAAATGATCTAAAAACACGTTATTTGAACTCCTCAAAGCATTAAAATCTTGTTTTGAATCGAAAAACAATCTTTCTTAGTGTTTGTGAAATTTGGAGAAAAGTTATGTAGTAAAAGATACGATACAAATGATCTAAAAACACGTTATTTTAACTCTTCAAAACGTTAAAATCTTGTTTCGAATCGAAAAACAAACTTTCTTAGTGTTTGTGAAATTGTGTGAAAAGTTATGTAGTAAAAGATACGATACAAATGATCTAAAAACACCTTATTTGAACTCCTCAAAGCGTTAAAATCTTGTTTTGAATCGGAAAACAAACTTTCTTAGTGTTTGTGAAATTTGGTGAAAAGTTACGTAGTAAAAGATACGAGACAAATGATCTAATAACACGTTATTTGAACTCCTCAAAGCGTTAAAATCTTGTTTTGAATCGAAAAACAAACTTTCTTAGAGTTTGTGAAATTTGGTGAAAAGTTATGTAGTAAAATATACGATACAAATGATCCAAAAACACGTTATTTGAACTCCTCAAAGCGTTAAAATCTTGTTTTGATTCGAAAAACAAACTTTCATAGTGTTTGTGAAATTTGGTGAAAAGTTGTGTATTAAAAGATACGATACAAATGATCTAAAAACACGTTATTTGAACTCCTCAAAGCGTTAAAATCTTGTTTTGAATCGAAAAACAAACTTTCTTAGTGTTTGTGAAATTTGATGAAAAGTTATGTTGTAAAAGATACAATACAAATGATCTAAAAACACGTTATTTGAACTCCTCAAAGCGTTAAAATCTTGTTTTGAATCGAAAAACAAACTTTCATAGTGTTTGTGAAATTTGGTGAAAAGTTATGTAGTAAAAGATACAATACAAATGATATAAAAACACGTTATTTGAACTCCTCAAAGCGTTAAAATCTTGTTTTGAATCGAAAAACAAACTTTCTTAGTGCTTGTGAAATTTGGTGAAAAGTTATGTAGTAAAAGATACGATACAAATGATCTAAAAACACGTTATTTAAACTCCTCAAAGCGTTAAAATCTGGTTTCGAATTGAAAAACAAACTTTATTAGTGTTTGTGAAATTTGGTGAAAAGTTGTGTAGTAAAAGATACGATACAAATGATCTAAAAGCACGTTATTTGAACTCCTCAAAGCGTTAAAATCTTGTTGTGAATCGAAAAACAAACTTTCTTAGTGTTTGTGAAATTTGATGAAAAGTTATGTAGTAAAAGATACGATACAAATGATCTAAAAACACGTCATTTGAGCTCCTCAAAGCGTTAAAATCTTGTTTCGAATTGAAAAACAAACTTTATTAGTGTTTGTGAAATTTGGTGAAAAGTTATGTAGTAAAAGATACGATACAAATGATCTAAAAACACGTTATTTGAACTCCTCAAAGCATTAAAATCTTGTTTTGAATCGAAAAACAAACTTTCTTAGTGTTTGTGAAATTTGGAGAAAAGTTATGTAGTAAAAGATACGATACAAATGATCTAAAAACACGTTATTTGAACTCCTCAAAGCGTTAAAATCTTATTTTGAAACGAAAAACATACTTTCTTAGTGTTTGTGAAATTTGGTGAAAAGTTATGTAGTAAAAGATACGATACAAATGATCTAAAAACACGTTATTTGAACTCCTCAAAGCGTTGAAATCTTATTTTGAAACGAAAAACATACTTTCTTAGTGTTTGTGAAATTTGGTGAAAAGTTATGTAGTAAAAGATACGATACAAATGATCTAAAAACACGTTATTTGAACTCCTCAAAGCGTTAAATTCTTGTTTTGAATCGAAAAACAAACTTTATTAGTGTCTGTGAAATTTGGTGAAAAGTTATGTAGTACAAGATACGATACAAATGATCTAAACACACGTTATTTGAACTCCTCAAAGCATTAAAATCTTGTTTTGAATCGAAAAACAATCTTTCTTAGTGTTTGTGAAATTTGGAGAAAAGTTATGTAGTAAAAGATACGATACAAATGATCTAAAAACACGTTATTTGAACTCCTCAAAGCGTTAAAATCTTATTTTGAAACGAAAAACATACTTTCTTAGTGTTTGTGAAATTTGGTGAAAAGTTATGTAGTAAAAGATACGATACAAATGATCTAAAAACACGTTATTTGAACTACTCAAAGCGTTAAAATCTTGTTTTGAATCGAAAAACAAACTTTCTTAGTGCTTGTGAAATTTGATGAAAAGTTATGTAGTAAAAGATACGATACAAATGATCTAAAAACACGTTATTTGAACTCCTCAAAGCGTTAAATTCTTGTTTTGAATCGAAAAACAAACTTTCATAGTGTTTGTGAAATTTGGTGAAAAGTTATGTAGTAAAAGATACAATACAAATGATCTAAAAACACGTTATTTGAACTCCTCAAAGCGTTAAAATCTTGTTTTGAATCGAAAAACAAACTTTCTTAGTGTTTGTGAAATTTGGTGAAAAGTTCTGTAATAAAAGATACGATACAAATGATCTAAAAACACGTTATTTAAACTCCTCAAAGCGTTAAAATCTTGTTTCGAATTGAAAAACAAACTTTATTAGTGTTTGTGAAATTTGGTGAAAAGTTATGTAGTAGAAGATACGATACAAATGATCTAAAAACACGTTATTTGAACTCCTCAAAGCATTAAAATCTTGTTTTGAATCGAAAAACAATCTTTCTTAGTGTTTGTGAAATTTGGAGAAAAGTTATGTAGTAAAAGATACGATACAAATGATCTAAAAACACGTTATTTTAACTCTTCAAAGCGTTAAAATCTTGTTTCGAATCGAAAAACAAACTTTCTTAGTGTTTGTGAAATTGTGTGAAAAGTTATGTAGTAAAAGATACGATACAAATGATCTAAAAACACCTTATTTGAACTCCTCAAAGCGTTAAAATCTTGTTTTGAATCGGAAAACAAACTTTCTTAGTGTTTGTGAAATTTGGTGAAAAGTTACGTAGTAAAAGATACGAGACAAATGATCTAATAACACGTTATTTGAACTCCTCAAAGCGTTAAAATCTTGTTTTGAATCGAAAAACAAACTTTCTTAGAGTTTGTGAAATTTGGTGAAAAGTTATGTAGCAAAATATACGATACAAATGATCCAAAAACACGTTATTTGAACTCCTCAAAGCGTTAAAATCTTGTTTTGATTCGAAAAACAAACTTTCATAGTGTTTGTGAAATTTGGTGAAAAGTTGTGTATTAAAAGATACGATACAAATGATCTAAAAACACGTTATTTGAACTCCTCAAAGCGTTAAAATCTTGTTTTGAATCGAGAAACAAACTTTCTTAGAGTTTGTGAAATTTGATGAAAAGTTATGTAGTAAAAGATACGATACAAATGAGCTAAAAACACGTTATTTGAACTCCTCAAAGCGTTGAAATCTTATTTTGAAACGAAAAACATACTTTCTTAGTGTTTGTGAAATTTGGTGAAAAGTTATGTAGTAAAAGATACGATACAAATGATCTAAAAACACGTTATTTGAACTCCTCAAAGCGTTAAATTCTTGTTTTGAATCGAAAAACAAACTTTATTAGTGTCTGTGAAATTTGGTGAAAAGTTATGTAGTACAAGATACGATACAAATGATCTAAACACACGTTATTTCAACTCCTCAAAGCATTAAAATCTTGTTTTGAATCGAAAAACAATCTTTCTTAGTGATTGTGAAATTTGGAGAAAAGTTATGTAGTAAAAGATACGATACAAATGATCTAAAAACACGTTATTTGAACTCCTCAAAGCGTTAAAATCTTATTTTGAAACGAAAAACATACTTTCTTAGTGTTTGTGAAATTTGGTGAAAAGTTATGTAGTAAAAGATACGATACAAATGATCTAAAAACACGTTATTTGAACTCCTCAAAGCGTTAAAATCTTGTTTTGAATCGAAAAACAAACTTTCTTAGTGCTTGTGAAATTTGATGAAAAGTTATGTAGTAAAAGATACGATACAAATGATCTAAAAACACGTTATTTGAACTCCTCAAAGCGTTAAATTCTTGTTTTGAATCGAAAAACAAACTTTCATAGTGTTTGTGAAATTTGGTGAAAAGTTATGTAGTAAAAGATACAATACAAATGATCTAAAAACACGTTATTTGAACTCCTCAAAGCGTTAAAATCTTGTTTTGAATCGAAAAACAAACTTTCTTAGTGTTTGTGAAATTTCGTGAAAAGTTCTGTAATAAAAGATACGATACAAATGATCCAAAAACACGTTATTTAAACTCCTCAAAGCGTTAAAATCTTGTTTCGAATTGAAAAACAAACTTTATTAGTGTTTGTGAAATTTGGTGAAAAGTTATGTAGTAGAAGATACGATACAAATGATCTAAAAACACGTTATTTGAACTCCTCAAAGCATTAAAATCTTGTTTTGAATCGAAAAACAATCTTTCTTAGTGTTTGTGAAATTTGGAGAAAAGTTATGTAGTAAAAGATACGATACAAATGATCTAAAAACACGTTATTTTAACTCTTCAAAACGTTAAAATCTTGTTTCGAATCGAAAAACAAACTTTCTTAGTGTTTGTGAAATTGTGTGAAAAGTTATGTAGTAAAAGATACGATACAAATGATCTAAAAACACCTTATTTGAACTCCTCAAAGCGTTAAAATCTTGTTTTGAATCGGAAAACAAACTTTCTTAGTGTTTGTGAAATTTGGTGAAAAGTTACGTAGTAAAAGATACGAGACAAATGATCTAATAACACGTTATTTGAACTCCTCAAAGCGTTAAAATCTTGTTTTGAATCGAAAAACAAACTTTCTTAGAGTTTGTGAAATTTGGTGAAAAGTTATGTAGTAAAATATACGATACAAATGATCCAAAAACACGTTATTTGAACTCCTCAAAGCGTTAAAATCTTGTTTTGATTCGAAAAACAAACTTTCATAGTGTTTGTGAAATTTGGTGAAAAGTTGTGTATTAAAAGATACGATACAAATGATCTAAAAACACGTTATTTGAACTCCTCAAAGCGTTAAAATCTTGTTTTGAATCGAAAAACAAACTTTCTTAGTGTTTGTGAAATTTGATGAAAAGTTATGTTGTAAAAGATACAATACAAATGATCTAAAAACACGTTATTTGAACTCCTCAAAGCGTTAAAATCTTGTTTTGAATCGAAAAACAAACTTTCATAGTGTTTGTGAAATTTGGTGAAAAGTTATGTAGTAAAAGATACAATACAAATGATATAAAAACACGTTATTTGAACTCCTCAAAGCGTTAAAATCTTGTTTTGAATCGAAAAACAAACTTTCTTAGTGCTTGTGAAATTTGGTGAAAAGTTATGTAGTAAAAGATACGATACAAATGATCTAAAAACACGTTATTTAAACTCCTCAAAGCGTTAAAATCTGGTTTCGAATTGAAAAACAAACTTTATTAGTGTTTGTGAAATTTGGTGAAAAGTTGTGTAGTAAAAGATACGATACAAATGATCTAAAAGCACGTTATTTGAACTCCTCAAAGCGTTAAAATCTTGTTGTGAATCGAAAAACAAACTTTCTTAGTGTTTGTGAAATTTGATGAAAAGTTATGTAGTAAAAGATACGATACAAATGATCTAAAAACACGTCATTTGAGCTCCTCAAAGCGTTAAAATCTTGTTTCGAATTGAAAAACAAACTTTATTAGTGTTTGTGAAATTTGGTGAAAAGTTATGTAGTAAAAGATACGATACAAATGATCTAAAAACACGTTATTTGAACTCCTCAAAGCATTAAAATCTTGTTTTGAATCGAAAAACAAACTTTCTTAGTGTTTGTGAAATTTGGAGAAAAGTTATGTAGTAAAAGATACGATACAAATGATCTAAAAACACGTTATTTGAACTCCTCAAAGCGTTAAAATCTTATTTTGAAACGAAAAACATACTTTCTTAGTGTTTGTGAAATTTGGTGAAAAGTTATGTAGTAAAAGATACGATACAAATGATCTAAAAACACGTTATTTGAACTCCTCAAAGCGTTGAAATCTTATTTTGAAACGAAAAACATACTTTCTTAGTGTTTGTGAAATTTGGTGAAAAGTTATGTAGTAAAAGATACGATACAAATGATCTAAAAACACGTTATTTGAACTCCTCAAAGCGTTAAATTCTTGTTTTGAATCGAAAAACAAACTTTATTAGTGTCTGTGAAATTTGGTGAAAAGTTATGTAGTACAAGATACGATACAAATGATCTAAACACACGTTATTTGAACTCCTCAAAGCATTAAAATCTTGTTTTGAATCGAAAAACAATCTTTCTTAGTGTTTGTGAAATTTGGAGAAAAGTTATGTAGTAAAAGATACGATACAAATGATCTAAAAACACGTTATTTGAACTCCTCAAAGCGTTAAAATCTTATTTTGAAACGAAAAACATACTTTCTTAGTGTTTGTGAAATTTGGTGAAAAGTTATGTAGTAAAAGATACGATACAAATGATCTAAAAACACGTTATTTGAACTACTCAAAGCGTTAAAATCTTGTTTTGAATCGAAAAACAAACTTTCTTAGTGCTTGTGAAATTTGATGAAAAGTTATGTAGTAAAAGATACGATACAAATGATCTAAAAACACGTTATTTGAACTCCTCAAAGCGTTAAATTCTTGTTTTGAATCGAAAAACAAACTTTCATAGTGTTTGTGAAATTTGGTGAAAAGTTATGTAGTAAAAGATACAATACAAATGATCTAAAAACACGTTATTTGAACTCCTCAAAGCGTTAAAATCTTGTTTTGAATCGAAAAACAAACTTTCTTAGTGTTTGTGAAATTTGGTGAAAAGTTCTGTAATAAAAGATACGATACAAATGATCTAAAAACACGTTATTTAAACTCCTCAAAGCGTTAAAATCTTGTTTCGAATTGAAAAACAAACTTTATTAGTGTTTGTGAAATTTGGTGAAAAGTTATGTAGTAGAAGATACGATACAAATGATTTAAAAACACGTTATTTGAACTCCTCAAAGCATTAAAATCTTGTTTTGAATCGAAAAACAATCTTTCTTAGTGTTTGTGAAATTTGGAGAAAAGTTATGTAGTAAAAGATACGATACAAATGATCTAAAAACACGTTATTTTAACTCTTCAAAGCGTTAAAATCTTGTTTCGAATCGAAAAACAAACTTTCTTAGTGTTTGTGAAATTGTGTGAAAAGTTATGTAGTAAAAGATACGATACAAATGATCTAAAAACACCTTATTTGAACTCCTCAAAGCGTTAAAATCTTGTTTTGAATCGGAAAACAAACTTTCTTAGTGTTTGTGAAATTTGGTGAAAAGTTACGTAGTAAAAGATACGAGACAAATGATCTAATAACACGTTATTTGAACTCCTCAAAGCGTTAAAATCTTGTTTTGAATCGAAAAACAAACTTTCTTAGAGTTTGTGAAATTTGGTGAAAAGTTATGTAGCAAAATATACGATACAAATGATCCAAAAACACGTTATTTGAACTCCTCAAAGCGTTAAAATCTTGTTTTGATTCGAAAAACAAACTTTCATAGTGTTTGTGAAATTTGGTGAAAAGTTGTGTATTAAAAGATACGATACAAATGATCTAAAAACACGTTATTTGAACTCCTCAAAGCGTTAAAATCTTGTTTTGAATCGAGAAACAAACTTTCTTAGAGTTTGTGAAATTTGATGAAAAGTTATGTAGTAAAAGATACGATACAAATGAGCTAAAAACACGTTATTTGAACTCCTCAAAGCGTTGAAATCTTATTTTGAAACGAAAAACATACTTTCTTAGTGTTTGTGAAATTTGGTGAAAAGTTATGTAGTAAAAGATACGATACAAATGATCTAAAAACACGTTATTTGAACTCCTCAAAGCGTTAAATTCTTGTTTTGAATCGAAAAACAAACTTTATTAGTGTCTGTGAAATTTGGTGAAAAGTTATGTAGTACAAGATACGATACAAATGATCTAAACACACGTTATTTGAACTCCTCAAAGCATTAAAATCTTGTTTTGAATCGAAAAACAATCTTTCTTAGTGATTGTGAAATTTGGAGAAAAGTTATGTAGTAAAAGATACGATACAAATGATCTAAAAACACGTTATTTGAACTCCTCAAAGCGTTAAAATCTTATTTTGAAACGAAAAACATACTTTCTTAGTGTTTGTGAAATTTGGTGAAAAGTTATGTAGTAAAAGATACGATACAAATGATCTAAAAACACGTTATTTGAACTCCTCAAAGCGTTAAAATCTTGTTTTGAATCGAAAAACAAACTTTCTTAGTGCTTGTGAAATTTGATGAAAAGTTATGTAGTAAAAGATACGATACAAATGATCTAAAAACACGTTATTTGAACTCCTCAAAGCGTTAAATTCTTGTTTTGAATCGAAAAACAAACTTTCATAGTGTTTGTGAAATTTGGTGAAAAGTTATGTAGTAAAAGATACAATACAAATGATCCAAAAACACGTTATTTGAACTCCTCAAAGCGTTAAAATTTTGTTTTGAATCGAAAAACAAACTTTCTTAGTGTTTGTGAAATTTCGTGAAAAGTTCTGTAATAAAAGATACGATACAAATGATCCAAAAACACGTTATTTAAACTCCTCAAAGCGTTAAAATCTTGTTTCGAATTGAAAAACAAACTTTATTAGTGTTTGTGAAATTTGGTGAAAAGTTATGTAGTAGAAGATACGATACAAATGATCTAAAAACACGTTATTTGAACTCCTCAAAGCATTAAAATCTTGTTTTGAATCGAAAAACAATCTTTCTTAGTGTTTGTGAAATTTGGAGAAAAGTTATGTAGTAAAAGATACGATACAAATGATCTAAAAACACGTTATTTTAACTCTTCAAAACGTTAAAATCTTGTTTCGAATCGAAAAACAAACTTTCTTAGTGTTTGTGAAATTGTGTGAAAAGTTATGTAGTAAAAGATACGATACAAATGATCTAAAAACACCTTATTTGAACTCCTCAAAGCGTTAAAATCTTGTTTTGAATCGGAAAACAAACTTTCTTAGTGTTTGTGAAATTTGGTGAAAAGTTACGTAGTAAAAGATACGAGACAAATGATCTAATAACACGTTATTTGAACTCCTCAAAGCGTTAAAATCTTGTTTTGAATCGAAAAACAAACTTTCTTAGAGTTTGTGAAATTTGGTGAAAAGTTATGTAGTAAAATATACGATACAAATGATCCAAAAACACGTTATTTGAACTCCTCAAAGCGTTAAAATCTTGTTTTGATTCGAAAAACAAACTTTCATAGTGTTTGTGAAATTTGGTGAAAAGTTGTGTATTAAAAGATACGATACAAATGATCTAAAAACACGTTATTTGAACTCCTCAAAGCGTTAAAATCTTGTTTTGAATCGAAAAACAAACTTTCTTAGTGTTTGTGAAATTTGATGAAAAGTTATGTTGTAAAAGATACAATACAAATGATCTAAAAACACGTTATTTGAACTCCTCAAAGCGTTAAAATCTTGTTTTGAATCGAAAAACAAACTTTCATAGTGTTTGTGAAATTTGGTGAAAAGTTATGTAGTAAAAGATACAATACAAATGATATAAAAACACGTTATTTGAACTCCTCAAAGCGTTAAAATCTTGTTTTGAATCGAAAAACAAACTTTCTTAGTGCTTGTGAAATTTGGTGAAAAGTTATGTAGTAAAAGATACGATACAAATGATCTAAAAACACGTTATTTAAACTCCTCAAAGCGTTAAAATCTGGTTTCGAATTGAAAAACAAACTTTATTAGTGTTTGTGAAATTTGGTGAAAAGTTGTGTAGTAAAAGATACGATACAAATGATCTAAAAGCACGTTATTTGAACTCCTCAAAGCGTTAAAATCTTGATGTGAATCGAAAAACAAACTTTCTTAGTGTTTGTGAAATTTGATGAAAAGTTATGTAGTAAAAGATACGATACAAATGATCTAAAAACACGTTATTTGAGCTCCTCAAAGCGTTAAAATCTTGTTTCGAATTGAAAAACAAACTTTATTAGTGTTTGTGAAATTTGGTGAAAAGTTATGTAGTAAAAGATACGATACAAATGATCTAAAAACACGTTATTTGAACTCCTCAAAGCATTAAAATCTTGTTTTGAATCGAAAAACAAACTTTCTTAGTGTTTGTGAAATTTGGAGAAAAGTTATGTAGTAAAAGATACGATACAAATGATCTAAAAACACGTTATTTGAACTCCTCAAAGCGTTAAAATCTTATTTTGAAACGAAAAACATACTTTCTTAGTGTTTGTGAAATTTGGTGAAAAGTTATGTAGTAAAAGATACGATACAAATGATCTAAAAACACGTTATTTGAACTCCTCAAAGCGTTGAAATCTTATTTTGAAACGAAAAACATACTTTCTTAGTGTTTGTGAAATTTGGTGAAAAGTTATGTAGTAAAAGATACGATACAAATGATCTAAAAACACGTTATTTGAACTCCTCAAAGCGTTAAATTCTTGTTTTGAATCGAAAAACAAACTTTATTAGTGTCTGTGAAATTTGGTGAAAAGTTATGTAGTACAAGATACGATACAAATGATCTAAACACAAGTTATTTGAACTCCTCAAAGCATTAAAATCTTGTTTTGAATCGAAAAACAATCTTTCTTAGTGTTTGTGAAATTTGGAGAAAAGTTAAGTAGTAAAAGATACGATACAAATGATCTAAAAACACGTTATTTGAACTCCTCAAAGCGTTAAAATCTTATTTTGAAACGAAAAACATACTTTCTTAGTGTTTGTGAAATTTGGTGAAAAGTTATGTAGTAAAAGATACGATACAAATGATCTAAAAACACGTTATTTGAACTACTCAAAGCGTTAAAATCTTGTTTTGAATCGAAAAACAAACTTTCTTAGTGCTTGTGAAATTTGATGAAAAGTTATGTAGTAAAAGATACGATACAAATGATCTAAAAACACGTTATTTGAACTCCTCAAAGCGTTAAATTCTTGTTTTGAATCGAAAAACAAACTTTCATAGTGTTTGTGAAATTTGGTGAAAAGTTATGTAGTAAAAGATACAATACAAATGATCTAAAAACACGTTATTTGAACTCCTCAAAGCGTTAAAATCTTGTTTTGAATCGAAAAACAAACTTTCTTAGTGTTTGTGAAATTTGGTGAAAAGTTCTGTAATAAAAGATACGATACAAATGATCTAAAAACACGTTATTTAAACTTCTCAAAGCGTTAAAATCTTGTTTCGAATTGAAAAACAAACTTTATTAGTGTTTGTGAAATTTGGTGAAAAGTTATGTAGTAGAAGATACGATACAAATGATCTAAAAACACGTTATTTGAACTCCTCAAAGCATTAAAATCTTGTTTTGAATCGAAAAACAATCTTTCTTAGTGTTTGTGAAATTTGGAGAAAAGTTATGTAGTAAAAGATACGATACAAATGATCTAAAAACACGTTATTTTAACTCTTCAAAGCGTTAAAATCTTGTTTCGAATCGAAAAACAAACTTTCTTAGTGTTTGTGAAATTGTGTGAAAAGTTATGTAGTAAAAGATACGATACAAATGATCTAAAAACACCTTATTTGAACTCCTCAAAGCGTTAAAATCTTGTTTTGAATCGGAAAACAAACTTTCTTAGTGTTTGTGAAATTTGGTGAAAAGTTACGTAGTAAAAGATACGAGACAAATGATCTAATAACACGTTATTTGAACTCCTCAAAGCGTTAAAATCTTGTTTTGAATCGAAAAACAAACTTTCTTAGAGTTTGTGAAATTTGGTGAAAAGTTATGTAGCAAAATATACGATACAAATGATCCAAAAACACGTTATTTGAACTCCTCAAAGCGTTAAAATCTTGTTTTGATTCGAAAAACAAACTTTCATAGTGTTTGTGAAATTTGGTGAAAAGTTGTGTATTAAAAGATACGATACAAATGATCTAAAAACACGTTATTTGAACTCCTCAAAGCGTTAAAATCTTGTTTTGAATCGAGAAACAAACTTTCTTAGAGTTTGTGAAATTTGATGAAAAGTTATGTAGTAAAAGATACGATACAAATGAGCTAAAAACACGTTATTTGAACTCCTCAAAGCGTTGAAATCTTATTTTGAAACGAAAAACATACTTTCTTAGTGTTTGTGAAATTTGGTGAAAAGTTATGTAGTAAAAGATACGATACAAATGATCTAAAAACACGTTATTTGAACTCCTCAAAGCGTTAAATTCTTGTTTTGAATCGAAAAACAAACTTTATTAGTGTCTGTGAAATTTGGTGAAAAGTTATGTAGTACAAGATACGATACAAATGATCTAAACACACGTTATTTCAACTCCTCAAAGCATTAAAATCTTGTTTTGAATCGAAAAACAATCTTTCTTAGTGATTGTGAAATTTGGAGAAAAGTTATGTAGTAAAAGATACGATACAAATGATCTAAAAACACGTTATTTGAACTCCTCAAAGCGTTAAAATCTTATTTTGAAACGAAAAACATACTTTCTTAGTGTTTGTGAAATTTGGTGAAAAGTTATGTAGTAAAAGATACGATACAAATGATCTAAAAACACGTTATTTGAACTCCTCAAAGCGTTAAAATCTTGTTTTGAATCGAAAAACAAACTTTCTTAGTGCTTGTGAAATTTGATGAAAAGTTATGTAGTAAAAGATACGATACAAATGATCTAAAAACACGTTATTTGAACTCCTCAAAGCGTTAAATTCTTGTTTTGAATCGAAAAACAAACTTTCATAGTGTTTGTGAAATTTGGTGAAAAGTTATGTAGTAAAAGATACAATACAAATGATCTAAAAACACGTTATTTGAACTCCTCAAAGCGTTAAAATCTTGTTTTGAATCGAAAAACAAACTTTCTTAGTGTTTGTGAAATTTCGTGAAAAGTTCTGTAATAAAAGATACGATACAAATGATCCAAAAACACGTTATTTAAACTCCTCAAAGCGTTAAAATCTTGTTTCGAATTGAAAAACAAACTTTATTAGTGTTTGTGAAATTTGGTGAAAAGTTATGTAGTAGAAGATACGATACAAATGATCTAAAAACACGTTATTTGAACTCCTCAAAGCATTAAAATCTTGTTTTGAATCGAAAAACAATCTTTCTTAGTGTTTGTGAAATTTGGAGAAAAGTTATGTAGTAAAAGATACGATACAAATGATCTAAAAACACGTTATTTTAACTCTTCAAAACGTTAAAATCTTGTTTCGAATCGAAAAACAAACTTTCTTAGTGTTTGTGAAATTGTGTGAAAAGTTATGTAGTAAAAGATACGATACAAATGATCTAAAAACACCTTATTTGAACTCCTCAAAGCGTTAAAATCTTGTTTTGAATCGGAAAACAAACTTTCTTAGTGTTTGTGAAATTTGGTGAAAAGTTACGTAGTAAAAGATACGAGACAAATGATCTAATAACACGTTATTTGAACTCCTCAAAGCGTTAAAATCTTGTTTTGAATCGAAAAACAAACTTTCTTAGAGTTTGTGAAATTTGGTGAAAAGTTATGTAGTAAAATATACGATACAAATGATCCAAAAACACGTTATTTGAACTCCTCAAAGCGTTAAAATCTTGTTTTGATTCGAAAAACAAACTTTCATAGTGTTTGTGAAATTTGGTGAAAAGTTGTGTATTAAAAGATACGATACAAATGATCTAAAAACACGTTATTTGAACTCCTCAAAGCGTTAAAATCTTGTTTTGAATCGAAAAACAAACTTTCTTAGTGTTTGTGAAATTTGATGAAAAGTTATGTTGTAAAAGATACAATACAAATGATCTAAAAACACGTTATTTGAACTCCTCAAAGCGTTAAAATCTTGTTTTGAATCGAAAAACAAACTTTCATAGTGTTTGTGAAATTTGGTGAAAAGTTATGTAGTAAAAGATACAATACAAATGATATAAAAACACGTTATTTGAACTCCTCAAA
This sequence comes from Luzula sylvatica, assembly GCA_946800325.1. Lineage (NCBI taxonomy): Eukaryota > Viridiplantae > Streptophyta > Magnoliopsida > Poales > Juncaceae > Luzula > Luzula sylvatica. Next base: position 67,699,792 of record OX326960.1, read on the forward strand.
GCGTTAAAATCTTGTTTTGAATCGAAAAACAAACTTTCTTAGTGCTTGTGAAATTTGGTGAAAAGTTATGTAGTAAAAGATACGATACAAATGATCTAAAAACACGTTATTTAAACTCCTCAAAGCGTTAAAATCTGGTTTCGAATTGAAAAACAAACTTTATTAGTGTTTGTGAAATTTGGTGAAAAGTTGTGTAGTAAAAGATACGATACAAATGATCTAAAAGCACGTTATTTGAACTCCTCAAAGCGTTAAAATCTTGTTGTGAATCGAAAAACAAACTTTCTTAGTGTTTGTGAAATTTGATGAAAAGTTATGTAGTAAAAGATACGATACAAATGATCTAAAAACACGTTATTTGAGCTCCTCAAAGCGTTAAAATCTTGTTTCGAATTGAAAAACAAACTTTATTAGTGTTTGTGAAATTTGGTGAAAAGTTATGTAGTAAAAGATACGATACAAATGATCTAAAAACACGTTATTTGAACTCCTCAAAGCATTAAAATCTTGTTTTGAATCGAAAAACAAACTTTCTTAGTGTTTGTGAAATTTGGAGAAAAGTTATGTAGTAAAAGATACGATACAAATGATCTAAAAACACGTTATTTGAACTCCTCAAAGCGTTAAAATCTTATTTTGAAACGAAAAACATACTTTCTTAGTGTTTGTGAAATTTGGTGAAAAGTTATGTAGTAAAAGATACGATACAAATGATCTAAAAACACGTTATTTGAACTCCTCAAAGCGTTGAAATCTTATTTTGAAACGAAAAACATACTTTCTTAGTGTTTGTGAAATTTGGTGAAAAGTTATGTAGTAAAAGATACGATACAAATGATCTAAAAACACGTTATTTGAACTCCTCAAAGCGTTAAATTCTTGTTTTGAATCGAAAAACAAACTTTATTAGTGTCTGTGAAATTTGGTGAAAAGTTATGTAGTACAAGATACGATACAAATGATCTAAACACACGTTATTTGAACTCCTCAAAGCATTAAAATCTTGTTTTGAATCGAAAAACAATCTTTCTTAGTGTTTGTGAAATTTGGAGAAAAGTTATGTAGTAAAAGATACGATACAAATGATCTAAAAACACGTTATTTGAACTCCTCAAAGCGTTAAAATCTTATTTTGAAACGAAAAACATACTTTCTTAGTGTTTGTGAAATTTGGTGAAAAGTTATGTAGTAAAAGATACGATACAAATGATCTAAAAACACGTTATTTGAACTACTCAAAGCGTTAAAATCTTGTTTTGAATCGAAAAACAAACTTTCTTAGTGCTTGTGAAATTTGATGAAAAGTTATGTAGTAAAAGATACGATACAAATGATCTAAAAACACGTTATTTGAACTCCTCAAAGCGTTAAATTCTTGTTTTGAATCGAAAAACAAACTTTCATAGTGTTTGTGAAATTTGGTGAAAAGTTATGTAGTAAAAGATACAATACAAATGATCTAAAAACACGTTATTTGAACTCCTCAAAGCGTTAAAATCTTGTTTTGAATCGAAAAACAAACTTTCTTAGTGTTTGTGAAATTTGGTGAAAAGTTCTGTAATAAAAGATACGATACAAATGATCTAAAAACACGTTATTTAAACTCCTCAAAGCGTTAAAATCTTGTTTCGAATTGAAAAACAAACTTTATTAGTGTTTGTGAAATTTGGTGAAAAGTTATGTAGTAGAAGATACGATACAAATGATCTAAAAACACGTTATTTGAACTCCTCAAAGCATTAAAATCTTGTTTTGAATCGAAAAACAATCTTTCTTAGTGTTTGTGAAATTTGGAGAAAAGTTATGTAGTAAAAGATACGATACAAATGATCTAAAAACACGTTATTTTAACTCTTCAAAGCGTTAAAATCTTGTTTCGAATCGAAAAACAAACTTTCTTAGTGTTTGTGAAATTGTGTGAAAAGTTATGTAGTAAAAGATACGATACAAATGATCTAAAAACACCTTATTTGAACTCCTCAAAGCGTTAAAATCTTGTTTTGAATCGGAAAACAAACTTTCTTAGTGTTTGTGAAATTTGGTGAAAAGTTACGTAGTAAAAGATACGAGACAAATGATCTAATAACACGTTATTTGAACTCCTCAAAGCGTTAAAATCTTGTTTTGAATCGAAAAACAAACTTTCTTAGAGTTTGTGAAATTTGGTGAAAAGTTATGTAGCAAAATATACGATACAAATGATCCAAAAACACGTTATTTGAACTCCTCAAAGCGTTAAAATCTTGTTTTGATTCGAAAAACAAACTTTCATAGTGTTTGTGAAATTTGGTGAAAAGTTGTGTATTAAAAGATACGATACAAATGATCTAAAAACACGTTATTTGAACTCCTCAAAGCGTTAAAATCTTGTTTTGAATCGAGAAACAAACTTTCTTAGAGTTTGTGAAATTTGATGAAAAGTTATGTAGTAAAAGATACGATACAAATGAGCTAAAAACACGTTATTTGAACTCCTCAAAGCGTTGAAATCTTATTTTGAAACGAAAAACATACTTTCTTAGTGTTTGTGAAATTTGGTGAAAAGTTATGTAGTAAAAGATACGATACAAATGATCTAAAAACACGTTATTTGAACTCCTCAAAGCGTTAAATTCTTGTTTTGAATCGAAAAACAAACTTTATTAGTGTCTGTGAAATTTGGTGAAAAGTTATGTAGTACAAGATACGATACAAATGATCTAAACACACGTTATTTGAACTCCTCAAAGCATTAAAATCTTGTTTTGAATCGAAAAACAATCTTTCTTAGTGATTGTGAAATTTGGAGAAAAGTTATGTAGTAAAAGATACGATACAAATGATCTAAAAACACGTTATTTGAACTCCTCAAAGCGTTAAAATCTTATTTTGAAACGAAAAACATACTTTCTTAGTGTTTGTGAAATTTGGTGAAAAGTTATGTAGTAAAAGATACGATACAAATGATCTAAAAACACGTTATTTGAACTCCTCAAAGCGTTAAAATCTTGTTTTGAATCGAAAAACAAACTTTCTTAGTGCTTGTGAAATTTGATGAAAAGTTATGTAGTAAAAGATACGATACAAATGATCTAAAAACACGTTATTTGAACTCCTCAAAGCGTTAAATTCTTGTTTTGAATCGAAAAACAAACTTTCATAGTGTTTGTGAAATTTGGTGAAAAGTTATGTAGTAAAAGATACAATACAAATGATCTAAAAACACGTTATTTGAACTCCTCAAAGCGTTAAAATCTTGTTTTGAATCGAAAAACAAACTTTCTTAGTGTTTGTGAAATTTCGTGAAAAGTTCTGTAATAAAAGATACGATACAAATGATCCAAAAACACGTTATTTAAACTCCTCAAAGCGTTAAAATCTTGTTTCGAATTGAAAAACAAACTTTATTAGTGTTTGTGAAATTTGGTGAAAAGTTATGTAGTAGAAGATACGATACAAATGATCTAAAAACACGTTATTTGAACTCCTCAAAGCATTAAAATCTTGTTTTGAATCGAAAAACAATCTTTCTTAGTGTTTGTGAAATTTGGAGAAAAGTTATGTAGTAAAAGATACGATACAAATGATCTAAAAACACGTTATTTTAACTCTTCAAAACGTTAAAATCTTGTTTCGAATCGAAAAACAAACTTTCTTAGTGTTTGTGAAATTGTGTGAAAAGTTATGTAGTAAAAGATACGATACAAATGATCTAAAAACACCTTATTTGAACTCCTCAAAGCGTTAAAATCTTGTTTTGAATCGGAAAACAAACTTTCTTAGTGTTTGTGAAATTTGGTGAAAAGTTACGTAGTAAAAGATACGAGACAAATGATCTAATAACACGTTATTTGAACTCCTCAAAGCGTTAAAATCTTGTTTTGAATCGAAAAACAAACTTTCTTAGAGTTTGTGAAATTTGGTGAAAAGTTATGTAGTAAAATATACGATACAAATGATCCAAAAACACGTTATTTGAACTCCTCAAAGCGTTAAAATCTTGTTTTGATTCGAAAAACAAACTTTCATAGTGTTTGTGAAATTTGGTGAAAAGTTGTGTATTAAAAGATACGATACAAATGATCTAAAAACACGTTATTTGAACTCCTCAAAGCGTTAAAATCTTGTTTTGAATCGAAAAACAAACTTTCTTAGTGTTTGTGAAATTTGATGAAAAGTTATGTTGTAAAAGATACAATACAAATGATCTAAAAACACGTTATTTGAACTCCTCAAAGCGTTAAAATCTTGTTTTGAATCGAAAAACAAACTTTCATAGTGTTTGTGAAATTTGGTGAAAAGTTATGTAGTAAAAGATACAATACAAATGATATAAAAACACGTTATTTGAACTCCTCAAAGCGTTAAAATCTTGTTTTGAATCGAAAAACAAACTTTCTTAGTGCTTGTGAAATTTGGTGAAAAGTTATGTAGTAAAAGATACGATACAAATGATCTAAAAACACGTTATTTAAACTCCTCAAAGCGTTAAAATCTGGTTTCGAATTGAAAAACAAACTTTATTAGTGTTTGTGAAATTTGGTGAAAAGTTGTGTAGTAAAAGATACGATACAAATGATCTAAAAGCACGTTATTTGAACTCCTCAAAGCGTTAAAATCTTGTTGTGAATCGAAAAACAAACTTTCTTAGTGTTTGTGAAATTTGATGAAAAGTTATGTAGTAAAAGATACGATACAAATGATCTAAAAACACGTTATTTGAGCTCCTCAAAGCGTTAAAATCTTGTTTCGAATTGAAAAACAAACTTTATTAGTGTTTGTGAAATTTGGTGAAAAGTTATGTAGTAAAAGATACGATACAAATGATCTAAAAACACGTTATTTGAACTCCTCAAAGCATTAAAATCTTGTTTTGAATCGAAAAACAAACTTTCTTAGTGTTTGTGAAATTTGGAGAAAAGTTATGTAGTAAAAGATACGATACAAATGATCTAAAAACACGTTATTTGAACTCCTCAAAGCGTTAAAATCTTATTTTGAAACGAAAAACATACTTTCTTAGTGTTTGTGAAATTTGGTGAAAAGTTATGTAGTAAAAGATACGATACAAATGATCTAAAAACACGTTATTTGAACTCCTCAAAGCGTTGAAATCTTATTTTGAAACGAAAAACATACTTTCTTAGTGTTTGTGAAATTTGGTGAAAAGTTATGTAGTAAAAGATACGATACAAATGATCTAAAAACACGTTATTTGAACTCCTCAAAGCGTTAAATTCTTGTTTTGAATCGAAAAACAAACTTTATTAGTGTCTGTGAAATTTGGTGAAAAGTTATGTAGTACAAGATACGATACAAATGATCTAAACACACGTTATTTGAACTCCTCAAAGCATTAAAATCTTGTTTTGAATCGAAAAACAATCTTTCTTAGTGTTTGTGAAATTTGGAGAAAAGTTATGTAGTAAAAGATACGATACAAATGATCTAAAAACACGTTATTTGAACTCCTCAAAGCGTTAAAATCTTATTTTGAAACGAAAAACATACTTTCTTAGTGTTTGTGAAATTTGGTGAAAAGTTATGTAGTAAAAGATACGATACAAATGATCTAAAAACACGTTATTTGAATTACTCAAAGCGTTAAAATCTTGTTTTGAATCGAAAAACAAACTTTCTTAGTGCTTGTGAAATTTGATGAAAAGTTATGTAGTAAAAGATACGATACAAATGATCTAAAAACACGTTATTTGAACTCCTCAAAGCGTTAAATTCTTGTTTTGAATCGAAAAACAAACTTTCATAGTGTTTGTGAAATTTGGTGAAAAGTTATGTAGTAAAAGATACAATACAAATGATCTAAAAAAACGTTATTTGAACTCCTCAAAGCGTTAAAATCTTGTTTTGAATCGAAAAACAAACTATCTTAGTGTTTGTGAAATTTGGTGAAAAGTTCTGTAATAAAAGATACGATACAAATGATCTAAAAACACGTTATTTAAACTCCTCAAAGCGTTAAAATCTTGTTTCGAATTGAAAAACAAACTTTCTTAGTGTTTGTGAAATTTGGTGAAAAGTTCTGTAATAAAAGATACGATACAAATGATCTAAAAACACGTTATTTAAACTCCTCAAAGCGTTAAAATCTTGTTTCGAATTGAAAAACAAACTTTATTAGTGTTTGTGAAATTTGGTGAAAAGTTATGTAGTAGAAGATACGATACAAATGATCTAAAAACACGTTATTTGAACTCCTCAAAGCATTAAAATCTTGTTTTGAATCGAAAAACAATCTTTCTTAGTGTTTGTGAAATTTGGAGAAAAGTTATGTAGTAAAAGATACGATACAAATGATCTAAAAACACGTTATTTTAACTCTTCAAAGCGTTAAAATCTTGTTTCGAATCGAAAAACAAACTTTCTTAGTGTTTGTGAAATTGTGTGAAAAGTTATGTAGTAAAAGATACGATACAAATGATCTAAAAACACCTTATTTGAACTCCTCAAAGCGATAAAATCTTGTTTTGAATCGGAAAACAAACTTTCTTAGTGTTTGTGAAATTTGGTGAAAAGTTATGTAGTAAAAGATACGATACAAATGATCTAAAAACACGTTATTTGAACTCCTCAAAGCATTAAAATCTTGTTTTGAATCGAAAAACAAACTTTCTTAGTGTTTGTGAAATTTGGAGAAAAGTTATGTAGTAAAAGATACGATACAAATGATCTAAAAACACGTTATTTGAACTCCTCAAAGCGTTAAAATCTTATTTTGAAACGAAAAACATACTTTCTTAGTGTTTGTGAAATTTGGTGAAAAGTTATGTAGTAAAAGATACGATACAAATGATCTAAAAACACGTTATTTGAACTCCTCAAAGCGTTGAAATCTTATTTTGAAACGAAAAACATACTTTCTTAGTGTTTGTGAAATTTGGTGAAAAGTTATGTAGTAAAAGATACGATACAAATGATCTAAAAACACGTTATTTGAACTCCTCAAAGCGTTAAATTCTTGTTTTGAATCGAAAAACAAACTTTATTAGTGTCTGTGAAATTTGGTGAAAAGTTATGTAGTACAAGATACGATACAAATGATCTAAACACACGTTATTTGAACTCCTCAAAGCGTTAAAATCTTGTTTTGAATCGAAAAACAAACTTTCTTAGTGCTTGTGAAATTTGGTGAAAAGTTATGTAGTAAAAGATACGATACAAATGATCTAAAAACACGTTATTTAAACTCCTCAAAGCGTTAAAATCTGGTTTCGAATTGAAAAACAAACTTTATTAGTGTTTGTGAAATTTGGTGAAAAGTTGTGTAGTAAAAGATACGATACAAATGATCTAAAAGCACGTTATTTGAACTCCTCAAAGCGTTAAAATCTTGTTGTGAATCGAAAAACAAACTTTCTTAGTGTTTGTGAAATTTGATGAAAAGTTATGTAGTAAAAGATACGATACAAATGATCTAAAAACACGTTATTTGAGCTCCTCAAAGCGTTAAAATCTTGTTTCGAATTGAAAAACAAACTTTATTAGTGTTTGTGAAATTTGGTGAAAAGTTATGTAGTAAAAGATACGATACAAATGATCTAAAAACACGTTATTTGAACTCCTCAAAGCATTAAAATCTTGTTTTGAATCGAAAAACAAACTTTCTTAGTGTTTGTGAAATTTGGAGAAAAGTTATGTAGTAAAAGATACGATACAAATGATCTAAAAACACGTTATTTGAACTCCTCAAAGCGTTAAAATCTTATTTTGAAACGAAAAACATACTTTCTTAGTGTTTGTGAAATTTGGTGAAAAGTTATGTAGTAAAAGATACGATACAAATGATCTAAAAACACGTTATTTGAACTCCTCAAAGCGTTGAAATCTTATTTTGAAACGAAAAACATACTTTCGTAGTGTTTGTGAAATTTGGTGAAAAGTTATGTAGTAAAAGATACGATACAAATGATCTAAAAACACGTTATTTGAACTCCTCAAAGCGTTAAATTCTTGTTTTGAATCGAAAAACAAACTTTATTAGTGTCTGTGAAATTTGGTGAAAAGTTATGTAGTACAAGATACGATACAAATGATCTAAACACACGTTATTTGAACTCCTCAAAGCATTAAAATCTTGTTTTGAATCGAAAAACAATCTTTCTTAGTGTTTGTGAAATTTGGAGAAAAGTTATGTAGTAAAAGATACGATACAAATGATCTAAAAACACGTTATTTGAACTCCTCAAAGCGTTAAAATCTTATTTTGAAACGAAAAACATACTTTCTTAGTGTTTGTGAAATTTGGTGAAAAGTTATGTAGTAAAAGATACGATACAAATGATCTAAAAACACGTTATTTGAATTACTCAAAGCGTTAAAATCTTGTTTTGAATCGAAAAACAAACTTTCTTAGTGCTTGTGAAATTTGATGAAAAGTTATGTAGTAAAAGATACGATACAAATGATCTAAAAACACGTTATTTGAACTCCTCAAAGCGTTAAATTCTTGTTTTGAATCGAAAAACAAACTTTCATAGTGTTTGTGAAATTTGGTGAAAAGTTATGTAGTAAAAGATACAATACAAATGATCTAAAAAAACGTTATTTGAACTCCTCAAAGCGTTAAAATCTTGTTTTGAATCGAAAAACAAACTATCTTAGTGTTTGTGAAATTTGGTGAAAAGTTCTGTAATAAAAGATACGATACAAATGATCTAAAAACACGTTATTTAAACTCCTCAAAGCGTTAAAATCTTGTTTCGAATTGAAAAACAAACTTTCTTAGTGTTTGTGAAATTTGGTGAAAAGTTCTGTAATAAAAGATACGATACAAATGATCTAAAAACACGTTATTTAAACTCCTCAAAGCGTTAAAATCTTGTTTCGAATTGAAAAACAAACTTTATTAGTGTTTGTGAAATTTGGTGAAAAGTTATGTAGTAGAAGATACGATACAAATGATCTAAAAACACGTTATTTGAACTCCTCAAAGCATTAAAATCTTGTTTTGAATCGAAAAACAATCTTTCTTAGTGTTTGTGAAATTTGGAGAAAAGTTATGTAGTAAAAGATACGATACAAATGATCTAAAAACACGTTATTTTAACTCTTCAAAGCGTTAAAATCTTGTTTCGAATCGAAAAACAAACTTTCTTAGTGTTTGTGAAATTGTGTGAAAAGTTATGTAGTAAAAGATACGATACAAATGATCTAAAAACACCTTATTTGAACTCCTCAAAGCGATAAAATCTTGTTTTGAATCGGAAAACAAACTTTCTTAGTGTTTGTGAAATTTGGTGAAAAGTTATGTAGTAAAAGATACGATACAAATGATCTAAAAACACGTTATTTGAACTCCTCAAAGCATTAAAATCTTGTTTTGAATCGAAAAACAAACTTTCTTAGTGTTTGTGAAATTTGGAGAAAAGTTATGTAGTAAAAGATACGATACAAATGATCTAAAAACACGTTATTTGAACTCCTCAAAGCGTTAAAATCTTATTTTGAAACGAAAAACATACTTTCTTAGTGTTTGTGAAATTTGGTGAAAAGTTATGTAGTAAAAGATACGATACAAATGATCTAAAAACACGTTATTTGAACTCCTCAAAGCGTTGAAATCTTATTTTGAAACGAAAAACATACTTTCTTAGTGTTTGTGAAATTTGGTGAAAAGTTATGTAGTAAAAGATACGATACAAATGATCTAAAAACACGTTATTTGAACTCCTCAAAGCGTTAAATTCTTGTTTTGAATCGAAAAACAAACTTTATTAGTGTCTGTGAAATTTGGTGAAAAGTTATGTAGTACAAGATACGATACAAATGATCTAAACACACGTTATTTGAACTCCTCAAAGCGTTAAAATCTTGTTTTGAATCGAAAAACAAACTTTCTTAGTGCTTGTGAAATTTGGTGAAAAGTTATGTAGTAAAAGATACGATACAAATGATCTAAAAACACGTTATTTAAACTCCTCAAAGCGTTAAAATCTGGTTTCGAATTGAAAAACAAACTTTATTAGTGTTTGTGAAATTTGGTGAAAAGTTGTGTAGTAAAAGATACGATACAAATGATCTAAAAGCACGTTATTTGAACTCCTCAAAGCGTTAAAATCTTGTTGTGAATCGAAAAACAAACTTTCTTAGTGTTTGTGAAATTTGATGAAAAGTTATGTAGTAAAAGATACGATACAAATGATCTAAAAACACGTTATTTGAGCTCCTCAAAGCGTTAAAATCTTGTTTCGAATTGAAAAACAAACTTTATTAGTGTTTGTGAAATTTGGTGAAAAGTTATGTAGTAAAAGATACGATACAAATGATCTAAAAACACGTTATTTGAACTCCTCAAAGCATTAAAATCTTGTTTTGAATCGAAAAACAAACTTTCTTAGTGTTTGTGAAATTTGGAGAAAAGTTATGTAGTAAAAGATACGATACAAATGATCTAAAAACACGTTATTTGAACTCCTCAAAGCGTTAAAATCTTATTTTGAAACGAAAAACATACTTTCTTAGTGTTTGTGAAATTTGGTGAAAAGTTATGTAGTAAAAGATACGATACAAATGATCTAAAAACACGTTATTTGAACTCCTCAAAGCGTTGAAATCTTATTTTGAAACGAAAAACATACTTTCTTAGTGTTTGTGAAATTTGGTGAAAAGTTATGTAGTAAAAGATACGATACAAATGATCTAAAAACACGTTATTTGAACTCCTCAAAGCGTTAAATTCTTGTTTTGAATCGAAAAACAAACTTTATTAGTGTCTGTGAAATTTGGTGAAAAGTTATGTAGTACAAGATACGATACAAATGATCTAAACACACGTTATTTGAACTCCTCAAAGCATTAAAATCTTGTTTTGAATCGAAAAACAATCTTTCTTAGTGTTTGTGAAATTTGGAGAAAAGTTATGTAGTAAAAGATACGATACAAATGATCTAAAAACACGTTATTTGAACTCCTCAAAGCGTTAAAATCTTATTTTGAAACGAAAAACATACTTTCTTAGTGTTTGTGAAATTTGGTGAAAAGTTATGTAGTAAAAGATACGATACAAATGATCTAAAAACACGTTATTTGAATTACTCAAAGCGTTAAAATCTTGTTTTGAATCGAAAAACAAACTTTCTTAGTGCTTGTGAAATTTGATGAAAAGTTATGTAGTAAAAGATACGATACAAATGATCTAAAAACACGTTATTTGAACTCCTCAAAGCGTTAAATTCTTGTTTTGAATCGAAAAACAAACTTTCATAGTGTTTGTGAAATTTGGTGAAAAGTTATGTAGTAAAAGATACAATACAAATGATCTAAAAAAACGTTATTTGAACTCCTCAAAGCGTTAAAATCTTGTTTTGAATCGAAAAACAAACTATCTTAGTGTTTGTGAAATTTGGTGAAAAGTTCTGTAATAAAAGATACGATACAAATGATCTAAAAACACGTTATTTAAACTCCTCAAAGCGTTAAAATCTTGTTTCGAATTGAAAAACAAACTTTCTTAGTGTTTGTGAAATTTGGTGAAAAGTTCTGTAATAAAAGATACGATACAAATGATCTAAAAACACGTTATTTAAACTCCTCAAAGCGTTAAAATCTTGTTTCGAATTGAAAAACAAACTTTATTAGTGTTTGTGAAATTTGGTGAAAAGTTATGTAGTAGAAGATACGATACAAATGATCTAAAAACACGTTATTTGAACTCCTCAAAGCATTAAAATCTTGTTTTGAATCGAAAAACAATCTTTCTTAGTGTTTGTGAAATTTGGAGAAAAGTTATGTAGTAAAAGATACGATACAAATGATCTAAAAACACGTTATTTTAACTCTTCAAAGCGTTAAAATCTTGTTTCGAATCGAAAAACAAACTTTCTTAGTGTTTGTGAAATTGTGTGAAAAGTTATGTAGTAAAAGATACGATACAAATGATCTAAAAACACCTTATTTGAACTCCTCAAAGCGATAAAATCTTGTTTTGAATCGGAAAACAAACTTTCTTAGTGTTTGTGAAATTTGGTGAAAAGTTACGTAGTAAAAGATACGAGACAAATGATCTAATAACACGTTATTTGAACTCCTCAAAGCGTTAAAATCTTGTTTTGAATCGAAAAACAAACTTTCTTAGAGTTTGTGAAATTTGGTGAAAAGTTATGTAGTAAAATATACGATACAAATGATCCAAAAACACGTTATTTGAACTCCTCAAAGCGTTAAAATCTTGTTTTGATTCGAAAAACAAACTTTCATAGTGTTTGTGAAATTTGGTGAAAAGTTGTGTATTAAAAGATACGATACAAATGATCTAAAAACACGTTATTTGAACTCCTCAAAGCGTTAAAATCTTGTTTTGAATCGAAAAACAAACTTTCTTAGTGTTTGTGAAATTTGATGAAAAGTTATGTAGTAAAAGATACGATACAAATGATCTAAAAACACGTTATTTGAACTCCTCAAAGCGTTGAAATCTTATTTTGAAACGAAAAACATACTTTCTTAGTGTTTGTGAAATTTGGTGAAAAGTTATGTAGTAAAAGATACGATACAAATGATCTAAAAACACGTTATTTGAACTCCTCAAAGCGTTAAATTCTTGTTTTGAATCGAAAAACAAACTTTATTAGTGTCTGTGAAATTTGGTGAAAAGTTATGTAGTACAAGATACGATACAAATGATCTAAACACACGTTATTTGAACTCCTCAAAGCATTAAAATCTTGTTTTGAATCGAAAAACAATCTTTCTTAGTGTTTGTGAAATTTGGAGAAAAGTTATGTAGTAAAAGATACGATACAAATGATCTAAAAACACGTTATTTGAACTCCTCAAAGCGTTAAAATCTTATTTTGAAACGAAAAACATACTTTCTTAGTGTTTGTGAAATTTGGTGAAAAGTTATGTAGTAAAAGATACGATACAAATGATCTAAAAACACGTTATTTGAATTACTCAAAGCGTTAAAATCTTGTTTTGAATCGAAAAACAAACTTTCTTAGTGCTTGTGAAATTTGATGAAAAGTTATGTAGTAAAAGATACGATACAAATGATCTAAAAACACGTTATTTGAACTCCTCAAAGCGTTAAATTCTTGTTTTGAATCGAAAAACAAACTTTCATAGTGTTTGTGAAATTTGGTGAAAAGTTATGTAGTAAAAGATACAATACAAATGATCTAAAAAAACGTTATTTGAACTCCTCAAAGCGTTAAAATCTTGTTTTGAATCGAAAAACAAACTATCTTAGTGTTTGTGAAATTTGGTGAAAAGTTCTGTAATAAAAGATACGATACAAATGATCTAAAAACACGTTATTTAAACTCCTCAAAGCGTTAAAATCTTGTTTCGAATTGAAAAACAAACTTTCTTAGTGTTTGTGAAATTTGGTGAAAAGTTCTGTAATAAAAGATACGATACAAATGATCTAAAAACACGTTATTTAAACTCCTCAAAGCGTTAAAATCTTGTTTCGAATTGAAAAACAAACTTTATTAGTGTTTGTGAAATTTGGTGAAAAGTTATGTAGTAGAAGATACGATACAAATGATCTAAAAACACGTTATTTGAACTCCTCAAAGCATTAAAATCTTGTTTTGAATCGAAAAACAATCTTTCTTAGTGTTTGTGAAATTTGGAGAAAAGTTATGTAGTAAAAGATACGATACAAATGATCTAAAAACACGTTATTTTAACTCTTCAAAGCGTTAAAATCTTGTTTCGAATCGAAAAACAAACTTTCTTAGTGTTTGTGAAATTGTGTGAAAAGTTATGTAGTAAAAGATACGATACAAATGATCTAAAAACACCTTATTTGAACTCCTCAAAGCGATAAAATCTTGTTTTGAATCGGAAAACAAACTTTCTTAGTGTTTGTGAAATTTGGTGAAAAGTTATGTAGTAAAAGATACGATACAAATGATCTAAAAACACGTTATTTGAACTCCTCAAAGCATTAAAATCTTGTTTTGAATCGAAAAACAAACTTTCTTAGTGTTTGTGAAATTTGGAGAAAAGTTATGTAGTAAAAGATACGATACAAATGATCTAAAAACACGTTATTTGAACTCCTCAAAGCGTTAAAATCTTATTTTGAAACGAAAAACATACTTTCTTAGTGTTTGTGAAATTTGGTGAAAAGTTATGTAGTAAAAGATACGATACAAATGATCTAAAAACACGTTATTTGAACTCCTCAAAGCGTTGAAATCTTATTTTGAAACGAAAAACATACTTTCTTAGTGTTTGTGAAATTTGGTGAAAAGTTATGTAGTAAAAGATACGATACAAATGATCTAAAAACACGTTATTTGAACTCCTCAAAGCGTTAAATTCTTGTTTTGAATCGAAAAACAAACTTTATTAGTGTCTGTGAAATTTGGTGAAAAGTTATGTAGTACAAGATACGATACAAATGATCTAAACACACGTTATTTGAACTCCTCAAAGCGTTAAAATCTTGTTTTGAATCGAAAAACAAACTTTCTTAGTGCTTGTGAAATTTGGTGAAAAGTTATGTAGTAAAAGATACGATACAAATGATCTAAAAACACGTTATTTAAACTCCTCAAAGCGTTAAAATCTGGTTTCGAATTGAAAAACAAACTTTATTAGTGTTTGTGAAATTTGGTGAAAAGTTGTGTAGTAAAAGATACGATACAAATGATCTAAAAGCACGTTATTTGAACTCCTCAAAGCGTTAAAATCTTGTTGTGAATCGAAAAACAAACTTTCTTAGTGTTTGTGAAATTTGATGAAAAGTTATGTAGTAAAAGATACGATACAAATGATCTAAAAACACGTTATTTGAGCTCCTCAAAGCGTTAAAATCTTGTTTCGAATTGAAAAACAAACTTTATTAGTGTTTGTGAAATTTGGTGAAAAGTTATGTAGTAAAAGATACGATACAAATGATCTAAAAACACGTTATTTGAACTCCTCAAAGCATTAAAATCTTGTTTTGAATCGAAAAACAAACTTTCTTAGTGTTTGTGAAATTTGGAGAAAAGTTATGTAGTAAAAGATACGATACAAATGATCTAAAAACACGTTATTTGAACTCCTCAAAGCGTTAAAATCTTATTTTGAAACGAAAAACATACTTTCTTAGTGTTTGTGAAATTTGGTGAAAAGTTATGTAGTAAAAGATACGATACAAATGATCTAAAAACACGTTATTTGAACTCCTCAAAGCGTTGAAATCTTATTTTGAAACGAAAAACATACTTTCGTAGTGTTTGTGAAATTTGGTGAAAAGTTATGTAGTAAAAGATACGATACAAATGATCTAAAAACACGTTATTTGAACTCCTCAAAGCGTTAAATTCTTGTTTTGAATCGAAAAACAAACTTTATTAGTGTCTGTGAAATTTGGTGAAAAGTTATGTAGTACAAGATACGATACAAATGATCTAAACACACGTTATTTGAACTCCTCAAAGCATTAAAATCTTGTTTTGAATCGAAAAACAATCTTTCTTAGTGTTTGTGAAATTTGGAGAAAAGTTATGTAGTAAAAGATACGATACAAATGATCTAAAAACACGTTATTTGAACTCCTCAAAGCGTTAAAATCTTATTTTGAAACGAAAAACATACTTTCTTAGTGTTTGTGAAATTTGGTGAAAAGTTATGTAGTAAAAGATACGATACAAATGATCTAAAAACACGTTATTTGAATTACTCAAAGCGTTAAAATCTTGTTTTGAATCGAAAAACAAACTTTCTTAGTGCTTGTGAAATTTGATGAAAAGTTATGTAGTAAAAGATACGATACAAATGATCTAAAAACACGTTATTTGAACTCCTCAAAGCGTTAAATTCTTGTTTTGAATCGAAAAACAAACTTTCATAGTGTTTGTGAAATTTGGTGAAAAGTTATGTAGTAAAAGATACAATACAAATGATCTAAAAAAACGTTATTTGAACTCCTCAAAGCGTTAAAATCTTGTTTTGAATCGAAAAACAAACTATCTTAGTGTTTGTGAAATTTGGTGAAAAGTTCTGTAATAAAAGATACGATACAAATGATCTAAAAACACGTTATTTAAACTCCTCAAAGCGTTAAAATCTTGTTTCGAATTGAAAAACAAACTTTCTTAGTGTTTGTGAAATTTGGTGAAAAGTTCTGTAATAAAAGATACGATACAAATGATCTAAAAACACGTTATTTAAACTCCTCAAAGCGTTAAAATCTTGTTTCGAATTGAAAAACAAACTTTATTAGTGTTTGTGAAATTTGGTGAAAAGTTATGTAGTAGAAGATACGATACAAATGATCTAAAAACACGTTATTTGAACTCCTCAAAGCATTAAAATCTTGTTTTGAATCGAAAAACAATCTTTCTTAGTGTTTGTGAAATTTGGAGAAAAGTTATGTAGTAAAAGATACGATACAAATGATCTAAAAACACGTTATTTTAACTCTTCAAAGCGTTAAAATCTTGTTTCGAATCGAAAAACAAACTTTCTTAGTGTTTGTGAAATTGTGTGAAAAGTTATGTAGTAAAAGATACGATACAAATGATCTAAAAACACCTTATTTGAACTCCTCAAAGCGATAAAATCTTGTTTTGAATCGGAAAACAAACTTTCTTAGTGTTTGTGAAATTTGGTGAAAAGTTATGTAGTAAAAGATACGATACAAATGATCTAAAAACACGTTATTTGAACTCCTCAAAGCATTAAAATCTTGTTTTGAATCGAAAAACAAACTTTCTTAGTGTTTGTGAAATTTGGAGAAAAGTTATGTAGTAAAAGATACGATACAAATGATCTAAAAACACGTTATTTGAACTCCTCAAAGCGTTAAAATCTTATTTTGAAACGAAAAACATACTTTCTTAGTGTTTGTGAAATTTGGTGAAAAGTTATGTAGTAAAAGATACGATACAAATGATCTAAAAACACGTTATTTGAACTCCTCAAAGCGTTGAAATCTTATTTTGAAACGAAAAACATACTTTCTTAGTGTTTGTGAAATTTGGTGAAAAGTTATGTAGTAAAAGATACGATACAAATGATCTAAAAACACGTTATTTGAACTCCTCAAAGCGTTAAATTCTTGTTTTGAATCGAAAAACAAACTTTATTAGTGTCTGTGAAATTTGGTGAAAAGTTATGTAGTACAAGATACGATACAAATGATCTAAACACACGTTATTTGAACTCCTCAAAGCGTTAAAATCTTGTTTTGAATCGAAAAACAAACTTTCTTAGTGCTTGTGAAATTTGGTGAAAAGTTATGTAGTAAAAGATACGATACAAATGATCTAAAAACACGTTATTTAAACTCCTCAAAGCGTTAAAATCTGGTTTCGAATTGAAAAACAAACTTTATTAGTGTTTGTGAAATTTGGTGAAAAGTTGTGTAGTAAAAGATACGATACAAATGATCTAAAAGCACGTTATTTGAACTCCTCAAAGCGTTAAAATCTTGTTGTGAATCGAAAAACAAACTTTCTTAGTGTTTGTGAAATTTGATGAAAAGTTATGTAGTAAAAGATACGATACAAATGATCTAAAAACACGTTATTTGAGCTCCTCAAAGCGTTAAAATCTTGTTTCGAATTGAAAAACAAACTTTATTAGTGTTTGTGAAATTTGGTGAAAAGTTATGTAGTAAAAGATACGATACAAATGATCTAAAAACACGTTATTTGAACTCCTCAAAGCATTAAAATCTTGTTTTGAATCGAAAAACAAACTTTCTTAGTGTTTGTGAAATTTGGAGAAAAGTTATGTAGTAAAAGATACGATACAAATGATCTAAAAACACGTTATTTGAACTCCTCAAAGCGTTAAAATCTTATTTTGAAACGAAAAACATACTTTCTTAGTGTTTGTGAAATTTGGTGAAAAGTTATGTAGTAAAAGATACGATACAAATGATCTAAAAACACGTTATTTGAACTCCTCAAAGCGTTGAAATCTTATTTTGAAACGAAAAACATACTTTCTTAGTGTTTGTGAAATTTGGTGAAAAGTTATGTAGTAAAAGATACGATACAAATGATCTAAAAACACGTTATTTGAACTCCTCAAAGCGTTAAATTCTTGTTTTGAATCGAAAAACAAACTTTATTAGTGTCTGTGAAATTTGGTGAAAAGTTATGTAGTACAAGATACGATACAAATGATCTAAACACACGTTATTTGAACTCCTCAAAGCATTAAAATCTTGTTTTGAATCGAAAAACAATCTTTCTTAGTGTTTGTGAAATTTGGAGAAAAGTTATGTAGTAAAAGATACGATACAAATGATCTAAAAACACGTTATTTGAACTCCTCAAAGCGTTAAAATCTTATTTTGAAACGAAAAACATACTTTCTTAGTGTTTGTGAAATTTGGTGAAAAGTTATGTAGTAAAAGATACGATACAAATGATCTAAAAACACGTTATTTGAATTACTCAAAGCGTTAAAATCTTGTTTTGAATCGAAAAACAAACTTTCTTAGTGCTTGTGAAATTTGATGAAAAGTTATGTAGTAAAAGATACGATACAAATGATCTAAAAACACGTTATTTGAACTCCTCAAAGCGTTAAATTCTTGTTTTGAATCAAAAAACAAACTTTCATAGTGTTTGTGAAATTTGGTGAAAAGTTATGTAGTAAAAGATACAATACAAATGATCTAAAAAAACGTTATTTGAACTCCTCAAAGCGTTAAAATCTTGTTTTGAATCGAAAAACAAACTATCTTAGTGTTTGTGAAATTTGGTGAAAAGTTCTGTAATAAAAGATACGATACAAATGATCTAAAAACACGTTATTTAAACTCCTCAAAGCGTTAAAATCTTGTTTCGAATTGAAAAACAAACTTTCTTAGTGTTTGTGAAATTTGGTGAAAAGTTCTGTAATAAAAGATACGATACAAATGATCTAAAAACACGTTATTTAAACTCCTCAAAGCGTTAAAATCTTGTTTCGAATTGAAAAACAAACTTTATTAGTGTTTGTGAAATTTGGTGAAAAGTTATGTAGTAGAAGATACGATACAAATGATCTAAAAACACGTTATTTGAACTCCTCAAAGCATTAAAATCTTGTTTTGAATCGAAAAACAATCTTTCTTAGTGTTTGTGAAATTTGGAGAAAAGTTATGTAGTAAAAGATACGATACAAATGATCTAAAAACACGTTATTTTAACTCTTCAAAGCGTTAAAATCTTGTTTCGAATCGAAAAACAAACTTTCTTAGTGTTTGTGAAATTGTGTGAAAAGTTATGTAGTAAAAGATACGATACAAATGATCTAAAAACACCTTATTTGAACTCCTCAAAGCGATAAAATCTTGTTTTGAATCGGAAAACAAACTTTCTTAGTGTTTGTGAAATTTGGTGAAAAGTTACGTAGTAAAAGATACGAGACAAATGATCTAATAACACGTTATTTGAACTCCTCAAAGCGTTAAAATCTTGTTTTGAATCGAAAAACAAACTTTCTTAGAGTTTGTGAAATTTGGTGAAAAGTTATGTAGTAAAATATACGATACAAATGATCCAAAAACACGTTATTTGAACTCCTCAAAGCGTTAAAATCTTGTTTTGATTCGAAAAACAAACTTTCATAGTGTTTGTGAAATTTGGTGAAAAGTTGTGTATTAAAAGATACGATACAAATGATCTAAAAACACGTTATTTGAACTCCTCAAAGCGTTAAAATCTTGTTTTGAATCGAAAAACAAACTTTCTTAGTGTTTGTGAAATTTGATGAAAAGTTATGTAGTAAAAGATACGATACAAATGATCTAAAAACACGTTATTTGAACTCCTCAAAGCGTTGAAATCTTATTTTGAAACGAAAAACATACTTTCTTAGTGTTTGTGAAATTTGGTGAAAAGTTATGTAGTAAAAGATACGATACAAATGATCTAAAAACACGTTATTTGAACTCCTCAAAGCGTTAAATTCTTGTTTTGAATCGAAAAACAAACTTTATTAGTGTCTGTGAAATTTGGTGAAAAGTTATGTAGTACAAGATACGATACAAATGATCTAAACACACGTTATTTGAACTCCTCAAAGCATTAAAATCTTGTTTTGAATCGAAAAACAATCTTTCTTAGTGTTTGTGAAATTTGGAGAAAAGTTATGTAGTAAAAGATACGATACAAATGATCTAAAAACACGTTATTTGAACTCCTCAAAGCGTTAAAATCTTATTTTGAAACGAAAAACATACTTTCTTAGTGTTTGTGAAATTTGGTGAAAAGTTATGTAGTAAAAGATACGATACAAATGATCTAAAAACACGTTATTTGAACTCCTCAAAGCGTTAAAATCTTGTTTTGAATCGAAAAACAAACTTTCTTAGTGCTTGTGAAATTTGATGAAAAGTTATGTAGTAAAAGATACGATACAAATGATCTAAAAACACGTTATTTGAACTCCTCAAAGCGTTAAATTCTTGTTTTGAATCGAAAAACAAACTTTCATAGTGTTTGTGAAATTTGGTGAAAAGTTATGTAGTAAAAGATACAATACAAATGATCTAAAAACACGTTATTTGAACTCCTCAAAGCGTTAAAATCTTGTTTTGAATCGAAAAACAAACTTTCTTAGTGTTTGTGAAATTTGGTGAAAAGTTCTGTAATAAAAGATACGATACAAATGATCTAAAAACACGTTATTTAAACTCCTCAAAGCGTTAAAATCTTGTTTCGAATTGAAAAACAAACTTTATTAGTGTTTGTGAAATTTGGTGAAAAGTTATGTAGTAAAAGATACGATACAAATGATCTAAAAACACGTTATTTGAACTCCTCAAAGCATTAAAATCTTGTTTTGAATCGAAAAACAATCTTTCTTAGTGTTTGTGAAATTTGGAGAAAAGTTATGTAGTAAAAGATACGATACAAATGATCTAAAAACACGTTATTTGAACTCCTCAAAGCGTTAAAATCTTATTTTGAAACGAAAAACATACTTTCTTAGTGTTTGTGAAATTTGGTGAAAAGTTATGTAGTAAAAGATACGATACAAATGATCTAAAAACACGTTATTTGAACTCCTCAAAGCGTTGAAATCTTATTTTGAAACGAAAAACATACTTTCTTAGTGTTTGTGAAATTTGGTGAAAAGTTATGTAGTAAAAGATACGATACAAATGATCTAAAAACACGTTATTTGAACTCCTCAAAGCGTTAAATTCTTGTTTTGAATCGAAAAACAAACTTTCTTAGTGCTTGTGAAATTTGGTGAAAAGTTATGTAGTAAAAGATACGATACAAATGATCTAAAAACACGTTATTTGAACTCCTCAAAGCGTTAAAATCTTATTTTGAAACGAAAAACATACTTTCTTAGTGTTTGTGAAATTTGGTGAAAAGTTATGTAGTAAAAGATACGATACAAATGATCTAAAAACACGTTATTTGAACTACTCAAAGCGTTAAAATCTTGTTTTGAATCGAAAAACAAACTTTCTTAGTGCTTGTGAAATTTGATGAAAAGTTATGTAGTAAAAGATACGATACAAATGATCTAAAAACACGTTATTTGAACTCCTCAAAGCGTTAAATTCTTGTTTTGAATCGAAAAACAAACTTTCATAGTGTTTGTGAAATTTGGTGAAAAGTTATGTAGTAAAAGATACAATACAAATAATCTAAAAACACGTTATTTGAACTCCTCAAAGCGTTAAAATCTTGTTTTGAATCGAAAAACAAACTTTCTTAGTGTTTGTGAAATTTGGTGAAAAGTTCTGTAATAAAAGATACGATACAAATGATCTAAAAACACGTTATTTAAACTCCTCAAAGCGTTAAAATCTTGTTTCGAATTGAAAAACAAACTTTATTAGTGTTTGTGAAATTTGGTGAAAAGTTATGTAGTAGAAGATACGATACAAATGATCTAAAAACACGTTATTTGAACTCCTCAAAGCATTAAAATCTTGTTTTGAATCGAAAAACAATCTTTCTTAGTGTTTGTGAAATTTGGAGAAAAGTTATGTAGTAAAAGATACGATACAAATGATCTAAAAACACGTTATTTTAACTCTTCAAAGCGTTAAAATCTTGTTTCGAATCGAAAAACAAACTTTCTTAGTGTTTGTGAAATTGTGTGAAAAGTTATGTAGTAAAAGATACGATACAAATGATCTAAAAACACCTTATTTGAACTCCTCAAAGCGTTAAAATCTTGTTTTGAATCGGAAAACAAACTTTCTTAGTGTTTGTGAAATTTGGTGAAAAGTTACGTAGTAAAAGATACGAGACAAATGATCTAATAACACGTTATTTGAACTCCTCAAAGCGTTAAAATCTTGTTTTGAATCGAAAAACAAACTTTCTTAGAGTTTGTGAAATTTGGTGAAAAGTTATGTAGTAAAATATACGATACAAATGATCCAAAAACACGTTATTTGAACTCCTCAAAGCGTTAAAATCTTGTTTTGATTCGAAAAACAAACTTTCATAGTGTTTGTGAAATTTGGTGAAAAGTTGTGTATTAAAAGATACGATACAAATGATCTAAAAACACGTTATTTGAACTCCTCAAAGCGTTAAAATCTTGTTTTGAATCGAAAAACAAACTTTCTAAGTGTTTGTGAAATTTGATGAAAAGTTATGTAGTAAAAGATACGATACAAATGATCTAAAAACACGTTATTTGAACTCCTCAAAGCGTTGAAATCTTATTTTGAAACGAAAAACATACTTTCTTAGTGTTTGTGAAATTTGGTGAAAAGTTATGTAGTAAAAGATACGATACAAATGATCTAAAAACACGTTATTTGAACTCCTCAAAGCGTTAAATTCTTGTTTTGAATCGAAAAACAAACTTTATTAGTGTCTGTGAAATTTGGTGAAAAGTTATGTAGTACAAGATACGATACAAATGATCTAAACACACGTTATTTGAACTCCTCAAAGCATTAAAATCTTGTTTTGAATCGAAAAACAATCTTTCTTAGTGTTTGTGAAATTTGGAGAAAAGTTATGTAGTAAAAGATACGATACTAATGATCTAAAAACACGTTATTTGAACTCCTCAAAGCGTTAAAATCTTATTTTGAAACGAAAAACATACTTTCTTAGTGTTTGTGAAATTTGGTGAAAAGTTATGTAGTAAAAGATACGATACAAATGATCTAAAAACACGTTATTTGAACTCCTCAAAGCGTTAAAATCTTGTTTTGAATCGAAAAACAAACTTTCTTAGTGCTTGTGAAATTTGATGAAAAGTTATGTAGTAAAAGATACGATACAAATGATCTAAAAACACGTTATTTGAACTCCTCAAAGCGTTAAATTCTTGTTTTGAATCGAAAAACAAACTTTCATAGTGTTTGTGAAATTTGGTGAAAAGTTATGTAGTAAAAGATACAATACAAATGATCTAAAAACACGTTATTTGAACTCCTCAAAGCGTTAAAATCTTGTTTTGAATCGAGAAACAAACTTTCTTAGTGTTTGTGAAATTTGGTGAAAAGTTCTGTAATAAAAGATACGATACAAATGATCTAAAAACAAGTTATTTAAACTCCTCAAAGCGTTAAAATCTTGTTTCGAATTGAAAAACAAACTTTATTAGTGTTTGTGAAATTTGGTGAAAAGTTATGTAGTAGAAGATACGATACAAATGATCTAAAAACACGTTATTTGAACTCCTCAAAGCATTAAAATCTTGTTTTGAATCGAAAAACAAACTTTCATAGTGTTTGTGAAATTTGGTGAAAAGTTATGTAGTAAAAGATACAATACAAATAATCTAAAAACACGTTATTTGAACTCCTCAAAGCGTTAAAATCTTGTTTTGAATCGAAAAACATACTTTCTTAGTGTTTGTGAAATTTGGTGAAAAGTTATGTAGTAAAAGATACGATACAAATGATCTAAAAACACGTTATTTGAACTCCTCAAAGCATTAAAATCTTGTTTTGAATCGAAAAACAATCTTTCTTAGTGTTTGTGAAATTTGGAGAAAAGTTATGTAGTAAAAGATACGATACAAATGATCTAAAAACACGTTATTTGAACTCCTCAAAGCGTTAAAATCTTATTTTGAAACGAAAAACATACTTTCTTAGTGTTTGTGAAATTTGGTGAAAAGTTATGTAGTAAAAGATACGATACAAATGATCTAAAAACACGTTATTTGAACTCCTCAAAGCGTTGAAATCTTATTTTGAAACGAAAAACATACTTTCTTAGTGTTTGTGAAATTTGGTGAAAAGTTATGTAGTAAAAGATACGATACAAATGATCTAAAAACACGTTATTTGAACTCCTCAAAGCGTTAAATTCTTGTTTTGAATCGAAAAACAAACTTTATTAGTGTCTGTGAAATTTGGTGAAAAGTTATGTAGTACAAGATACGATACAAATGATCTAAACACACGTTATTTGAACTCCTCAAAGCATTAAAATCTTGTTTTGAATCGAAAAACAATCTTTCTTAGTGTTTGTGAAATTTGGAGAAAAGTTATGTAGTAAAAGATACGATACAAATGATCTAAAAACACGTTATTTGAACTCCTCAAAGCGTTAAAATCTTATTTTGAAACGAAAAACATACTTTCTTAGTGTTTGTGAAATTTGGTGAAAAGTTATGTAGTAAAAGATACGATACAAATGATCTAAAAACACGTTATTTGAACTACTCAAAGCGTTAAAATCTTGTTTTGAATCGAAAAACAAACTTTCTTAGTGCTTGTGAAATTTGATGAAAAGTTATGTAGTAAAAGATACGATACAAATGATCTAAAAACACGTTATTTGAACTCCTCAAAGCGTTAAATTCTTGTTTTGAATCGAAAAACAAACTTTCATAGTGTTTGTGAAATTTGGTGAAAAGTTATGTAGTAAAAGATACAATACAAATAATCTAAAAACACGTTATTTGAACTCCTCAAAGCGTTAAAATCTTGTTTTGAATCGAAAAACAAACTTTCTTAGTGTTTGTGAAATTTGGTGAAAAGTTCTGTAATAAAAGATACGATACAAATGATCTAAAAACACGTTATTTAAACTCCTCAAAGCGTTAAAATCTTGTTTCGAATTGAAAAACAAACTTTATTAGTGTTTGTGAAATTTGGTGAAAAGTTATGTAGTAGAAGATACGATACAAATGATCTAAAAACACGTTATTTGAACTCCTCAAAGCATTAAAATCTTGTTTTGAATCGAAAAACATTCTTTCTTAGTGTTTGTGAAATTTGGAGAAAAGTTATGTAGTAAAAGATACGATACAAATGATCTAAAAACACGTTATTTTAACTCTTCAAAGCGTTAAAATCTTGTTTCGAATCGAAAAACAAACTTTCTTAGTGTTTGTGAAATTGTGTGAAAAGTTATGTAGTAAAAGATACGATACAAATGATCTAAAAACACCTTATTTGAACTCCTCAAAGCGTTAAAATCTTGTTTTGAATCGGAAAACAAACTTTCTTAGTGTTTGTGAAATTTGGTGAAAAGTTACGTAGTAAAAGATACGAGACAAATGATCTAATAACACGTTATTTGAACTCCTCAAAGCGTTAAAATCTTGTTTTGAATCGAAAAACAAACTTTCTTAGAGTTTGTGAAATTTGGTGAAAAGTTATGTAGTAAAATATACGATACAAATGATCCAAAAACACGTTATTTGAACTCCTCAAAGCGTTAAAATCTTGTTTTGATTCGAAAAACAAACTTTCATAGTGTTTGTGAAATTTGGTGAAAAGTTGTGTATTAAAAGATACGATACAAATGATCTAAAAACACGTTATTTGAACTCCTCAAAGCGTTAAAATCTTGTTTTGAATCGAAAAACAAACTTTCTAAGTGTTTGTGAAATTTGATGAAAAGTTATGTAGTAAAAGATACGATACAAATGATCTAAAAACACGTTATTTGAACTCCTCAAAGCGTTGAAATCTTATTTTGAAACGAAAAACATACTTTCTTAGTGTTTGTGAAATTTGGTGAAAAGTTATGTAGTAAAAGATACGATACAAATGATCTAAAAACACGTTATTTGAACTCCTCAAAGCGTTAAATTCTTGTTTTGAATCGAAAA
The DNA here is from genome assembly GCA_946800325.1 of Luzula sylvatica. NCBI lineage: Eukaryota > Viridiplantae > Streptophyta > Magnoliopsida > Poales > Juncaceae > Luzula > Luzula sylvatica. The sequence continues at coordinate 67,725,736 of OX326960.1, forward strand.
ACAAACTTTATTAGTGTCTGTGAAATTTGGTGAAAAGTTATGTAGTACAAGATACGATACAAATGATCTAAACACACGTTATTTGAACTCCTCAAAGCATTAAAATCTTGTTTTGAATCGAAAAACAATCTTTCTTAGTGTTTGTGAAATTTGGAGAAAAGTTATGTAGTAAAAGATACGATACTAATGATCTAAAAACACGTTATTTGAACTCCTCAAAGCGTTAAAATCTTATTTTGAAACGAAAAACATACTTTCTTAGTGTTTGTGAAATTTGGTGAAAAGTTATGTAGTAAAAGATACGATACAAATGATCTAAAAACACGTTATTTGAACTCCTCAAAGCGTTAAAATCTTGTTTTGAATCGAAAAACAAACTTTCTTAGTGCTTGTGAAATTTGATGAAAAGTTATGTAGTAAAAGATACGATACAAATGATCTAAAAACACGTTATTTGAACTCCTCAAAGCGTTAAATTCTTGTTTTGAATCGAAAAACAAACTTTCATAGTGTTTGTGAAATTTGGTGAAAAGTTATGTAGTAAAAGATACAATACAAATGATCTAAAAACACGTTATTTGAACTCCTCAAAGCGTTAAAATCTTGTTTTGAATCGAAAAACAAACTTTCTTAGTGTTTGTGAAATTTGGTGAAAAGTTCTGTAATAAAAGATACGATACAAATGATCTAAAAACAAGTTATTTAAACTCCTCAAAGCGTTAAAATCTTGTTTCGAATTGAAAAACAAACTTTATTAGTGTTTGTGAAATTTGGTGAAAAGTTATGTAGTAGAAGATACGATACAAATGATCTAAAAACACGTTATTTGAACTCCTCAAAGCATTAAAATCTTGTTTTGAATCGAAAAACAAACTTTCATAGTGTTTGTGAAATTTGGTGAAAAGTTATGTAGTAAAAGATACAATACAAATAATCTAAAAACACGTTATTTGAACTCCTCAAAGCGTTAAAATCTTGTTTTGAATCGAAAAACATACTTTCTTAGTGTTTGTGAAATTTGGTGAAAAGTTATGTAGTAAAAGATACGATACAAATGATCTAAAAACACGTTATTTGAACTCCTCAAAGCATTAAAATCTTGTTTTGAATCGAAAAACAATCTTTCTTAGTGTTTGTGAAATTTGGAGAAAAGTTATGTAGTAAAAGATACGATACAAATGATCTAAAAACACGTTATTTGAACTCCTCAAAGCGTTAAAATCTTATTTTGAAACGAAAAACATACTTTCTTAGTGTTTGTGAAATTTGGTGAAAAGTTATGTAGTAAAAGATACGATACAAATGATCTAAAAACACGTTATTTGAACTCCTCAAAGCGTTGAAATCTTATTTTGAAACGAAAAACATACTTTCTTAGTGTTTGTGAAATTTGGTGAAAAGTTATGTAGTAAAAGATACGATACAAATGATCTAAAAACACGTTATTTGAACTCCTCAAAGCGTTAAATTCTTGTTTTGAATCGAAAAACAAACTTTATTAGTGTCTGTGAAATTTGGTGAAAAGTTATGTAGTACAAGATACGATACAAATGATCTAAACACACGTTATTTGAACTCCTCAAAGCATTAAAATCTTGTTTTGAATCGAAAAACAATCTTTCTTAGTGTTTGTGAAATTTGGAGAAAAGTTATGTAGTAAAAGATACGATACAAATGATCTAAAAACACGTTATTTGAACTCCTCAAAGCGTTAAAATCTTATTTTGAAACGAAAAACATACTTTCTTAGTGTTTGTGAAATTTGGTGAAAAGTTATGTAGTAAAAGATACGATACAAATGATCTAAAAACACGTTATTTGAACTACTCAAAGCGTTAAAATCTTGTTTTGAATCGAAAAACAAACTTTCTTAGTGCTTGTGAAATTTGATGAAAAGTTATGTAGTAAAAGATACGATACAAATGATCTAAAAACACGTTATTTCAACTCCTCAAAGCGTTAAATTCTTGTTTTGAATCGAAAAACAAACTTTCATAGTGTTTGTGAAATTTGGTGAAAAGTTATGTAGTAAAAGATACAATACAAATAATCTAAAAACACGTTATTTGAACTCCTCAAAGCGTTAAAATCTTGTTTTGAATCGAAAAACAAACTTTCTTAGTGTTTGTGAAATTTGGTGAAAAGTTCTGTAATAAAAGATACGATACAAATGATCTAAAAACACGTTATTTAAACTCCTCAAAGCGTTAAAATCTTGTTTCGAATTGAAAAACAAGCTTTATTAGTGTTTGTGAAATTTGGTGAAAAGTTATGTAGTAGAAGATACGATACAAATGATCTAAAAACACGTTATTTGAACTCCTCAAAGCATTAAAATCTTGTTTTGAATCGAAAAACAATCTTTCTTAGTGTTTGTGAAATTTGGAGAAAAGTTATGTAGTAAAAGATACGATACAAATGATCTAAAAACACGTTATTTTAACTCTTCAAAGCGTTAAAATCTTGTTTCGAATCGAAAAACAAACTTTCTTAGTGTTTGTGAAATTGTGTGAAAAGTTATGTAGTAAAAGATACGATACAAATGATCTAAAAACACCTTATTTGAACTCCTCAAAGCGTTAAAATCTTGTTTTGAATCGGAAAACAAACTTTCTTAGTGTTTGTGAAATTTGGTGAAAAGTTACGTAGTAAAAGATACGAGACAAATGATCTAATAACACGTTATTTGAACTCCTCAAAGCGTTAAAATCTTGTTTTGAATCGAAAAACAAACTTTCTTAGAGTTTGTGAAATTTGGTGAAAAGTTATGTAGTAAAATATACGATACAAATGATCCAAAAACACGTTATTTGAACTCCTCAAAGCGTTAAAATCTTGTTTTGATTCGAAAAACAAACTTTCATAGTGTTTGTGAAATTTGGTGAAAAGTTGTGTATTAAAAGATACGATACAAATGATCTAAAAACACGTTATTTGAACTCCTCAAAGCGTTAAAATCTTGTTTTGAATCGAAAAACAAACTTTCTAAGTGTTTGTGAAATTTGATGAAAAGTTATGTAGTAAAAGATACGATACAAATGATCTAAAAACACGTTATTTGAACTCCTCAAAGCGTTGAAATCTTATTTTGAAACGAAAAACATACTTTCTTAGTGTTTGTGAAATTTGGTGAAAAGTTATGTAGTAAAAGATACGATACAAATGATCTAAAAACACGTTATTTGAACTCCTCAAAGCGTTAAATTCTCGTTTTGAATCGAAAAACAAACTTTATTAGTGTCTGTGAAATTTGGTGAAAAGTTATGTAGTACAAGATACGATACAAATGATCTAAACACACGTTATTTGAACTCCTCAAAGCATTAAAATCTTGTTTTGAATCGAAAAACAATCTTTCTTAGTGTTTGTGAAATTTGGAGAAAAGTTATGTAGTAAAAGATACGATACTAATGATCTAAAAACACGTTATTTGAACTCCTCAAAGCGTTAAAATCTTATTTTGAAACGAAAAACATACTTTCTTAGTGTTTGTGAAATTTGGTGAAAAGTTATGTAGTAAAAGATACGATACAAATGATCTAAAAACACGTTATTTGAACTCCTCAAAGCGTTAAAATCTTGTTTTGAATCGAAAAACAAACTTTCTTAGTGCTTGTGAAATTTGATGAAAAGTTATGTAGTAAAAGATACGATACAAATGATCTAAAAACACGTTATTTGAACTCCTCAAAGCGTTAAATTCTTGTTTTGAATCGAAAAACAAACTTTCATAGTGTTTGTGAAATTTGGTGAAAAGTTATGTAGTAAAAGATACAATACAAATGATCTAAAAACACGTTATTTGAACTCCTCAAAGCGTTAAAATCTTGTTTTGAATCGAAAAACAAACTTTCTTAGTGTTTGTGAAATTTGGTGAAAAGTTCTGTAATAAAAGATACGATACAAATGATCTAAAAACACATTATTTAAACTCCTCAAAGCGTTAAAATCTTGTTTCGAATTGAAAAACAAACTTTATTAGTGTTTGTGAAATTTGGTGAAAAGTTATGTAGTAGAAGATACGATACAAATGATCTAAAAACACGTTATTTGAACTCCTCAAAGCATTAAAATCTTGTTTTGAATCGAAAAACAATCTTTCTTAGTGTTTGTGAAATTTGGAGAAAAGTTATGTAGTAAAAGATACGATACAAATGATCTAAAAACACGTTATTTTAACTCTTCAAAACGTTAAAATCTTGTTTCGAATCGAAAAACAAACTTTCTTAGTGTTCGTGAAATTGTGTGAAAAGTTATGTAGTAAAAGATACGATACAAATGATCTAAAAACACCTTATTTGAACTCCTCAAAGCGTTAAAATCTTGTTTTGAATCGGAAAACAAACTTTCTTAGTGTTTGTGAAATTTGGTGAAAAGTTACGTAGTAAAAGATACCAGACAAATGATCTAATAACACGTTATTTGAACTCCTCAAAGCGTTAAAATCTTGTTTTGAATCGAAAAACAAACTTTCTTAGAGTTTGTGAAATTTGGTGAAAATTTATGTAGTAAAATATACGATACAAATGATCCAAAAACACGTTATTTGAACTCCTCAAAGCTTTAAAATCTTGTTTTGATTCGAAAAACAAACTTTCATAGTGTTTGTGAAATTTGGTGAAAAGTTGTGTATTAAAAGATACGATACAAATGATCTAAAAACACGTTATTTGAACTCCTCAAAGCGTTAAAATCTTGTTTTGAATCGAAAAACAAACTTTCTTAGTGTTTGTGAAATTTGATGAAAAGTTATGTTGTAAAAGATACGATACAAATGATCTAAAAACACGTTATTTGAACTCCTCAAAGCGTTAAAATCTTGTTTTGAATCGAAAAACAAACTTTCATAGTGTTTGTGAAATTTGGTGAAAAATTATGTAGTAAAAGATACAATACAAATGATATAAAAACACGTTATTTGAACTCCTCAAAGCGTTAAAATCTTGTTTTGAATCGAAAAACAAACTTTCTTAGTGCTTGTGAAATTTGGTGAAAAGTTATGTAGTAAAAGATACGATACAAATGATCTAAAAACACGTTATTTAAACTCCTCAAAGCGTTAAAATCTGGTTTCGAATTGAAAAACAAACTTTATTAGTGTTTGTGAAATTTGGTGAAAAGTTGTGTAGTAAAAGATACGATACAAATGATCTAAAAGCACGTTATTTGAACTCCTCAAAGCGTTAAAATCTTGTTGTGAATCGAAAAACAAACTTTCTTAGTGTTTGTGAAATTTGATGAAAAGTTATGTAGTAAAAGATACGATACAAATGATCTAAAAACACGTTATTTGAGCTCCTCAAAGCGTTAAAATCTTGTTTCGAATTGAAAAACAAACTTTATTAGTGTTTGTGAAATTTGGTGAAAAGTTATGTAGTAAAAGATACGATACAAATGATCTAAAAACACGTTATTTGAACTCCTCAAAGCATTAAAATCTTGTTTTGAATCGAAAAACAATCTTTCTTAGTGTTTGTGAAATTTGGAGAAAAGTTATGTAGCAAAAGATACGATACAAATGATCTAAAAACACGTTATTTGAACTCCTCAAAGCGTTAAAATCTTATTTTGAAACGAAAAACATACTTTCTTAGTGTTTGTGAAATTTGGTGAAAAGTTATGTAGTAAAAGATACGATACAAATGATCTAAAACCACGTTATTTGAACTCCTCAAAACGTGGAAATCTTATTTTGAAACGAAAAACATACTTTCTTAGTGTTTGTGAAATTTGGTGAAAAGTTATGTAGTAAAAGATACGATACAAATGATCTAAAAACACGTTATTTGAACTCCTCAAAGCGTTAAATTCTTGTTTTGAATCGAAAAACAAACTTTATTAGTGTGTGAAATTTGGTGAAAAGTTATGTAGTACAAGATACGATACAAATGATCTAAACACACGTTATTTGAACTCCTCAAAGCATTAAAATCTTGTTTTGAATCGAAAAACAATCTTTCTTAGTGTTTGTGAAATTTGGAGAAAAGTTATGTAGTAAAAGATACGATACAAATGATCTAAAAACACGTTATTTGAACTCCTCAAAGCGTTAAAATCTTATTTTGAAACGAAAAACATAATTTCTTAGTGTTTGTGAAATTTGGTGAAAAGTTATGTAGTAAAAGATACGATACAAATGATCTAAAAACACGTTATTTGAACTACTCAAAGCGTTAAAATCTTGTTTTGAATCGAAAAACAAACTTTCTTAGTGCTTGTGAAATTTGATGAAAAGTTATGTAGTAAAAGATACGATACAAATGATCTAAAAACACGTTATTTGAACTCCTCAAAGTGTTAAATTCTTGTTTTGAATCGAAAAACAAACTTTCATAGTGTTTGTGAAATTTGGTGAAAAGTTATGTAGTAAAAGATACAATACAAATGATCTAAAAACACGTTATTTGAACTCCTCAAAGCGTTAAAATCTTGTTTTGAATCGAAAAACAAACTTTCTTAGTGTTTGTGAAATTTGGTGAAAAGTTCTGTAATAAAAGATACGATACAAATGATCTAAAAACACGTTATTTAAACTCCTCAAAGCGTTAAAATCTTGTTTCGAATTGAAAAACAAACTTTATTAGTGTTTGTGAAATTTGGTGAAAAGTTATGTAGTAGAAGATACGATACAAATGATCTAAAAACACGTTATTTGAACTCCTCAAAGCATTAAAATCTTGTTTTGAATCGAAAAACAATCTTTCTTAGTGTTTGTGAAATTTGGAGAAAAGTTATGTAGTAAAAGATACGATACAAATGATCTAAAAACACGTTATTTTAACTCTTCAAAACGTTAAAATCTTGTTTCGAATCGAAAAACAAACTTTCTTAGTGTTCGTGAAATTGTGTGAAAAGTTATGTAGTAAAAGATACGATACAAATGATCTAAAAACACCTTATTTGAACTCCTCAAAGCGTTAAAATCTTGTTTTGAATCGGAAAACAAACTTTCTTAGTGTTTGTGAAATTTGGTGAAAAGTTACGTAGTAAAAGATACCAGACAAATGATCTAATAACACGTTATTTGAACTCCTCAAAGCGTTAAAATCTTGTTTTGAATCGAAAAACAAACTTTCTTAGAGTTTGTGAAATTTGGTGAAAATTTATGTAGTAAAATATACGATACAAATGATCCAAAAACACGTTATTTGAACTCCTCAAAGCGTTAAAATCTTGTTTTGATTCGAAAAACAAACTTTCATAGTGTTTGTGAAATTTGGTGAAAAGTTGTGTATTAAAAGATACGATACAAATGATCTAAAAACACGTTATTTGAACTCCTCAAAGCGTTAAAATCTTGTTTTGAATCGAAAAACAAACTTTCTTAGTGTTTGTGAAATTTGATGAAAAGTTATGTTGTAAAAGATACGATACAAATGATCTAAAAACACGTTATTTGAACTCCTCAAAGCGTTAAAATCTTGTTTTGAATCGAAAAACAAACTTTCATAGTGTTTGTGAAATTTGGTGAAAAATTATGTAGTAAAAGATACAATACAAATGATATAAAAACACGTTATTTGAACTCCTCAAAGCGTTAAAATCTTGTTTTGAATCGAAAAACAAACTTTCTTAGTGCTTGTGAAATTTGGTGAAAAGTTATGTAGTAAAAGATACGATACAAATGATCTAAAAACACGTTATTTAAACTCCTCAAAGCGTTAAAATCTGGTTTCGAATTGAAAAACAAACTTTATTAGTGTTTGTGAAATTTGGTGAAAAGTTGTGTAGTAAAAGATACGATACAAATGATCTAAAAGCACGTTATTTGAACTCCTCAAAGCGTTAAAATCTTGTTGTGAATCGAAAAACAAACTTTCTTAGTGTTTGTGAAATTTGATGAAAAGTTATGTAGTAAAAGATACGATACAAATGATCTAAAAACACGTTATTTGAGCTCCTCAAAGCGTTAAAATCTTGTTTCGAATTGAAAAACAAACTTTATTAGTGTTTGTGAAATTTGGTGAAAAGTTATGTAGTAAAAGATACGATACAAATGATCTAAAAACACGTTATTTGAACTCCTCAAAGCATTAAAATCTTGTTTTGAATCGAAAAACAATCTTTCTTAGTGTTTGTGAAATTTGGAGAAAAGTTATGTAGCAAAAGATACGATACAAATGATCTAAAAACACGTTATTTGAACTCCTCAAAGCGTTAAAATCTTATTTTGAAACGAAAAACATACTTTCTTAGTGTTTGTGAAATTTGGTGAAAAGTTATGTAGTAAAAGATACGATACAAATGATCTAAAAACACGTTATTTGAACTCCTCAAAACGTTGAAATCTTATTTTGAAACGAAAAACATACTTTCTTAGTGTTTGTGAAATTTGGTGAAAAGTTATGTAGTAAAAGATACGATACAAATGATCTAAAAACACGTTATTTGAACTCCTCAAAGCGTTAAATTCTTGTTTTGAATCGAAAAACAAACTTTATTAGTGTCTGTGAAATTTGGTGAAAAGTTATGTAGTACAAGATACGATACAAATGATCTAAACACACGTTATTTGAACTCCTCAAAGCATTAAAATCTTGTTTTGAATCGAAAAACAATCTTTCTTAGTGTTTGTGAAATTTGGAGAAAAGTTATGTAGTAAAAGATACGATACAAATGATCTAAAAACACGTTATTTGAACTCCTCAAAGCGTTAAAATCTTATTTTGAAACGAAAAACATACTTTCTTAGTGTTTGTGAAATTTGGTGAAAAGTTATGTAGTAAAAGATACGATACAAATGATCTAAAAACACGTTATTTGAACTACTCAAAGCGTTAAAATCTTGTTTTGAATCGAAAAACAAACTTTCTTAGTGCTTGTGAAATTTGATGAAAAGTTATGTAGTAAAAGATACGATACAAATGATCTAAAAACACGTTATTTGAACTCCTCAAAGCGTTAAATTCTTGTTTTGAATCGAAAAACAAACTTTCATAGTGTTTGTGAAATTTGGTGAAAAGTTATGTAGTAAAAGATACAATACAAATGATCTAAAAACACGTTATTTGAACTCCTCAAAGCGTTAAAATCTTGTTTTGAATCGAAAAACAAACTTTCTTAGTGTTTGTGAAATTTGGTGAAAAGTTCTGTAATAAAAGATACGATACAAATGATCTAAAAACACGTTATTTAAACTCCTCAAAGCGTTAAAATCTTGTTTCGAATTGAAAAACAAACTTTATTAGTGTTTGTGAAATTTGGTGAAAAGTTATGTAGTAGAAGATACGATACAAATGATCTAAAAACACGTTATTTGAACTCCTCAAAGCATTAAAATCATGTTTTGAATCGAAAAACAATCTTTCTTAGTGTTTGTGAAATTTGGAGAAAAGTTATGTAGTAAAAGATACGATACAAATGATCTAAAAACACGTTATTTTAACTCTTCAAAACGTTAAAATCTTGTTTCGAATCGAAAAACAAACTTTCTTAGTGTTCGTGAAATTGTGTGAAAAGTTATGTAGTAAAAGATACGATACAAATGATCTAAAAACACCTTATTTGAACTCCTCAAAGCGTTAAAATCTTGTTTTGAATCGGAAAACAAACTTTCTTAGTGTTTGTGAAATTTGGTGAAAAGTTACGTAGTAAAAGATACGAGACAAATGATCTAATAACACGTTATTTGAACTCCTCAAAGCGTTAAAATCTTGTTTTGAATCGAAAAACAAACTTTCTTAGAGTTTGTGAAATTTGGTGAAAAGTTATGTAGTAAAATATACGATACAAATGATCCAAAAACACGTTATTTGAACTCCTCAAAGCGTTAAAATCTTGTTTTGATTCGAAAAACAAACTTTCATAGTGTTTGTGAAATTTGGTGAAAAGTTGTGTATTAAAAGATACGATACAAATGATCTAAAAACACGTTATTTGAACTCCTCAAAGCGTTAAATTCTTGTTTTGAATCGAAAAACAAACTTTATTAGTGTCTGTGAAATTTGGTGAAAAGTTATGTAGTACAAGATACGATACAAATGATCTAAACACACGTTATTTGAACTCCTCAAAGCATTAAAATCTTGTTTTGAATCGAAAAACAATCTTTCTTAGTGTTTGTGAAATTTGGAGAAAAGTTATGTAGTAAAAGATACGATACAAATGATCTAAAAACACGTTATTTGAACTCCTCAAAGCGTTAAAATCTTATTTTGAAACGAAAAACATACTTTCTTAGTGTTTGTGAAATTTGGTGAAAAGTTATGTAGTAAAAGATACGATACAAATGATCTAAAAACACGTTATTTGAACTACTCAAAGCGTTAAAATCTTGTTTTGAATCGAAAAACAAACTTTCTTAGTGCTTGTGAAATTTGATGAAAAGTTATGTAGTAAAAGATACGATACAAATGATCTAAAAACACGTTATTTGAACTACTCAAAGCGTTAAAATCTTGTTTTGAATCGAAAAACAAACTTTCTTAGTGCTTGTGAAATTTGATGAAAAGTTATGTAGTAAAAGATACGATACAAATGATCTGAAAACACGTTATTTGAACTCCTCAAAGTGTTGAAATCTTATTTTGAAACGAAAAACATAATTTCTTAGTGTTTGTGAAATTTGGTGAAAAGTTATGTAGTAAAAGATACGATACAAATGATCTAAAAACACGTTATTTGAACTACTCAAAGCGTTAAAATCTTGTTTTGAATCGAAAAACAAACTTTCTTAGTGCTTGTGAAATTTGATGAAAAGTTATGTAGTAAAAGATACGATACAAATGATCTAAAAACACGTTATTTGAACTCCTCAAAGTGTTAAATTCTTGTTTTGAATCGAAAAACAAACTTTCATAGTGTTTGTGAAATTTGGTGAAAAGTTATGTAGTAAAAGATACAATACAAATGATCTAAAAACACGTTATTTGAACTCCTCAAAGCGTTAAAATCTTGTTTTGAATCGAAAAACAAACTTTCTTAGTGTTTGTGAAATTTGGTGAAAAGTTCTGTAATAAAAGATACGATACAAATGATCTAAAAACACGTTATTTAAACTCCTCAAAGCGTTAAAATCTTGTTTCGAATTGAAAAACAAACTTTATTAGTGTTTGTGAAATTTGGTGAAAAGTTATGTAGTAGAAGATACGATACAAATGATCTAAAAACACGTTATTTGAACTCCTCAAAGCATTAAAATCTTGTTTTGAATCGAAAAACAATCTTTCTTAGTGTTTGTGAAATTTGGAGAAAAGTTATGTAGTAAAAGATACGATACAAATGATCTAAAAACACGTTATTTTAACTCTTCAAAACGTTAAAATCTTGTTTCGAATCGAAAAACAAACTTTCTTAGTGTTCGTGAAATTGTGTGAAAAGTTATGTAGTAAAAGATACGATACAAATGATCTAAAAACACCTTATTTGAACTCCTCAAAGCGTTAAAATCTTGTTTTGAATCGGAAAACAAACTTTCTTAGTGTTTGTGAAATTTGGTGAAAAGTTACGTAGTAAAAGATACCAGACAAATGATCTAATAACACGTTATTTGAACTCCTCAAAGCGTTAAAATCTTGTTTTGAATCGAAAAACAAACTTTCTTAGAGTTTGTGAAATTTGGTGAAAATTTATGTAGTAAAATATACGATACAAATGATCCAAAAACACGTTATTTGAACTCCTCAAAGCGTTAAAATCTTGTTTTGATTCGAAAAACAAACTTTCATAGTGTTTGTGAAATTTGGTGAAAAGTTGTGTATTAAAAGATACGATACAAATGATCTAAAAACACGTTATTTGAACTCCTCAAAGCGTTAAAATCTTGTTTTGAATCGAAAAACAAACTTTCTTAGTGTTTGTGAAATTTGATGAAAAGTTATGTTGTAAAAGATACGATACAAATGATCTAAAAACACGTTATTTGAACTCCTCAAAGCGTTAAAATCTTGTTTTGAATCGAAAAACAAACTTTCATAGTGTTTGTGAAATTTGGTGAAAAATTATGTAGTAAAAGATACAATACAAATGATATAAAAACACGTTATTTGAACTCCTCAAAGCGTTAAAATCTTGTTTTGAATCGAAAAACAAACTTTCTTAGTGCTTGTGAAATTTGGTGAAAAGTTATGTAGTAAAAGATACGATACAAATGATCTAAAAACACGTTATTTAAACTCCTCAAAGCGTTAAAATCTGGTTTCGAATTGAAAAACAAACTTTATTAGTGTTTGTGAAATTTGGTGAAAAGTTGTGTAGTAAAAGATACGATACAAATGATCTAAAAGCACGTTATTTGAACTCCTCAAAGCGTTAAAATCTTGTTGTGAATCGAAAAACAAACTTTCTTAGTGTTTGTGAAATTTGATGAAAAGTTATGTAGTAAAAGATACGATACAAATGATCTAAAAACACGTTATTTGAGCTCCTCAAAGCGTTAAAATCTTGTTTCGAATTGAAAAACAAACTTTATTAGTGTTTGTGAAATTTGGTGAAAAGTTATGTAGTAAAAGATACGATACAAATGATCTAAAAACACGTTATTTGAACTCCTCAAAGCATTAAAATCTTGTTTTGAATCGAAAAACAATCTTTCTTAGTGTTTGTGAAATTTGGAGAAAAGTTATGTAGCAAAAGATACGATACAAATGATCTAAAAACACGTTATTTGAACTCCTCAAAGCGTTAAAATCTTATTTTGAAACGAAAAACATACTTTCTTAGTGTTTGTGAAATTTGGTGAAAAGTTATGTAGTAAAAGATACGATACAAATGATCTAAAAACACGTTATTTGAACTCCTCAAAACGTTGAAATCTTATTTTGAAACGAAAAACATACTTTCTTAGTGTTTGTGAAATTTGGTGAAAAGTTATGTAGTAAAAGATACGATACAAATGATCTAAAAACACGTTATTTGAACTCCTCAAAGCGTTAAATTCTTGTTTTGAATCGAAAAACAAACTTTATTAGTGTCTGTGAAATTTGGTGAAAAGTTATGTAGTACAAGATACGATACAAATGATCTAAACACACGTTATTTGAACTCCTCAAAGCATTAAAATCTTGTTTTGAATCGAAAAACAATCTTTCTTAGTGTTTGTGAAATTTGGAGAAAAGTTATGTAGTAAAAGATACGATACAAATGATCTAAAAACACGTTATTTGAACTCCTCAAAGCGTTAAAATCTTATTTTGAAACGAAAAACATACTTTCTTAGTGTTTGTGAAATTTGGTGAAAAGTTATGTAGTAAAAGATACGATACAAATGATCTAAAAACACGTTATTTGAACTACTCAAAGCGTTAAAATCTTGTTTTGAATCGAAAAACAAACTTTCTTAGTGCTTGTGAAATTTGATGAAAAGTTATGTAGTAAAAGATACGATACAAATGATCTAAAAACACGTTATTTGAACTCCTCAAAGCGTTAAATTCTTGTTTTGAATCGAAAAACAAACTTTCATAGTGTTTGTGAAATTTGGTGAAAAGTTATGTAGTAAAAGATACCATACAAATGATCTAAAAACACGTTATTTGAACTCCTCAAAGCGTTAAAATCTTGTTTTGAATCGAAAAACAAACTTTCTTAGTGTTTGTGAAATTTGGTGAAAAGTTCTGTAATAAAAGATACGATACAAATGATCTAAAAACACGTTATTTAAACTCCTCAAAGCGTTAAAATCTTGTTTCGAATTGAAAAACAAACTTTATTAGTGTTTGTGAAATTTGGTGAAAAGTTATGTAGTAGAAGATACGATACAAATGATCTAAAAACACGTTATTTGAACTCCTCAAAGCATTAAAATCATGTTTTGAATCGAAAAACAATCTTTCTTAGTGTTTGTGAAATTTGGAGAAAAGTTATGTAGTAAAAGATACGATACAAATGATCTAAAAACACGTTATTTTAACTCTTCAAAACGTTAAAATCTTGTTTCGAATCGAAAAACAAACTTTCTTAGTGTTCGTGAAATTGTGTGAAAAGTTATGTAGTAAAAGATACGATACAAATGATCTAAAAACACCTTATTTGAACTCCTCAAAGCGTTAAAATCTTGTTTTGAATCGGAAAACAAACTTTCTTAGTGTTTGTGAAATTTGGTGAAAAGTTACGTAGTAAAAGATACGAGACAAATGATCTAATAACACGTTATTTGAACTCCTCAAAGCGTTAAAATCTTGTTTTGAATCGAAAAACAAACTTTCTTAGAGTTTGTGAAATTTGGTGAAAAGTTATGTAGTAAAATATACGATACAAATGATCCAAAAACACGTTATTTGAACTCCTCAAAGCGTTAAAATCTTGTTTTGATTCGAAAAACAAACTTTCATAGTGTTTGTGAAATTTGGTGAAAAGTTGTGTATTAAAAGATACGATACAAATGATCTAAAAACACGTTATTTGAACTCCTCAAAGCGTTAAATTCTTGTTTTGAATCGAAAAACAAACTTTATTAGTGTCTGTGAAATTTGGTGAAAAGTTATGTAGTACAAGATACGATACAAATGATCTAAACACACGTTATTTGAACTCCTCAAAGCATTAAAATCTTGTTTTGAATCGAAAAACAATCTTTCTTAGTGTTTGTGAAATTTGGAGAAAAGTTATGTAGTAAAAGATACGATACAAATGATCTAAAAACACGTTATTTGAACTCCTCAAAGCGTTAAAATCTTATTTTGAAACGAAAAACATACTTTCTTAGTGTTTGTGAAATTTGGTGAAAAGTTATGTAGTAAAAGATACGATACAAATGATCTAAAAACACGTTATTTGAACTACTCAAAGCGTTAAAATCTTGTTTTGAATCGAAAAACAAACTTTCTTAGTGCTTGTGAAATTTGATGAAAAGTTATGTAGTAAAAGATACGATACAAATGATCTAAAAACACGTTATTTGAACTCCTCAAAGCGTTAAATTCTTGTTTTGAATCGAAAAACAAACTTTCATAGTGTTTGTGAAATTTGGTGAAAAGTTATGTAGTAAAAGATACAATACAAATGATCTAAAAACACGTTATTTGAACTCCTCAAAGCGTTAAAATCTTGTTTTGAATCGAAAAACAAACTTTCTTAGTGTTTGTGAAATTTGGTGAAAAGTTCTGTAATAAAAGATACGATACAAATGATCTAAAAACACGTTATTTAAACTCCTCAAAGCGTTAAAATCTTGTTTCGAATTGAAAAACAAACTTTATTAGTGTTTGTGAAATTTGGTGAAAAGTTATGTAGTAGAAGATACGATACAAATGATCTAAAAACACGTTATTTGAACTCCTCAAAGCATTAAAATCTTGTTTTGAATCGAAAAACAATCTTTCTTAGTGTTTGTGAAATTTGGAGAAAAGTTATGTAGTAAAAGATACGATACAAATGATCTAAAAACACGTTATTTTAACTCTTCAAAACGTTAAAATCTTGTTTCGAATCGAAAAACAAACTTTCTTAGTGTTCGTGAAATTGTGTGAAAAGTTATGTAGTAAAAGATACGATACAAATGATCTAAAAACACCTTATTTGAACTCCTCAAAGCGTTAAAATCTTGTTTTGAATCGGAAAACAAACTTTCTTAGTGTTTGTGAAATTTGGTGAAAAGTTACGTAGTAAAAGATACGAGACAAATGATCTAATAACACGTTATTTGAACTCCTCAAAGCGTTAAAATCTTGTTTTGAATCGAAAAACAAACTTTCTTAGAGTTTGTGAAATTTGGTGAAAAGTTATGTAGTAAAATATACGATACAAATGATCCAAAAACACGTTATTTGAACTCCTCAAAGCGTTAAAATCTTGTTTTGATTCGAAAAACAAACTTTCATAGTGTTTGTGAAATTTGGTGAAAAGTTGTGTATTAAAAGATACGATACAAATGATCTAAAAACACGTTATTTGAACTCCTCAAAGCGTTAAAATCTTGTTTTGAATCGAAAAACAAACTTTCTGAGTGTTTGTGAAATTTGATGAAAAGTTATGTAGTAAAAGATACGATACAAATGATCTGAAAACACGTTATTTGAACTCCTCAAAGTGTTGAAATCTTATTTTGAAACGAAAAACATACTTTCTTAGTGTTTGTGAAATTTGGTGAAAAGTTATGTAGTAAAAGATACGATACAAATGATCTAAAAACACGTTATTTGAACTCCTCAAAGCGTTAAAATCTTGTTTTGAATCGAAAAACAAACTTTCTTAGTGCTTGTGAAATTTGATGAAAAGTTATGTAGTAAAAGATACGATACAAATGATCTAAAAACACGTTATTTGAACTCCTCAAAGCGTTAAATTCTTGTTTTGAATCGAAAAACAAACTTTCATAGTGTTTGTGAAATTTGGTGAAAAGTTATGTAGTAAAAGATACAATACAAATGATCTAAAAACACGTTATTTGAACTCCTCAAAGCGTTAAAATCTTGTTTTGAATCGAAAAACAAACTTTCTTAGTGTTTGTGAAATTTGGTGAAAAGTTCTGTAATAAAAGATACGATACAAATGATCTAAAAACACGTTATTTAAACTCCTCAAAGCGTTAAAATCTTGTTTCGAATTGAAAAACAAACTTTATTAGTGTTTGTGAAATTTGGTGAAAAGTTATGTAGTAGAAGATACGATACAAATGATCTAAAAACACGTTATTTGAACTCCTCAAAGCATTAAAATCTTGTTTTGAATCGAAAAACAATCTTTCTTAGTGTTTGTGAAATTTGGAGAAAAGTTATGTAGTAAAAGATACGATACAAATGATCTAAAAACACGTTATTTTAACTCTTCAAAACGTTAAAATCTTGTTTCGAATCGAAAAACAAACTTTCTTAGTGTTTGTGAAATTGTGTGAAAAGTTATGTAATAAAAGATACGATACAAATGATCTAAAAACACCTTATTTGAACTCCTCAAAGCGTTAAAATCTTGTTTTGAATCGGAAAACAAACTTTCTTAGTGTTTGTGAAATTTGGTGAAAAGTTACGTAGTAAAAGATACGAGACAAATGATCTAATAACACGTTATTTGAACTCCTCAAAGCGTTAAAATCTTGTTTTGAATCGAAAAACAAACTTTCTTAGAGTTTGTGAAATTTGGTGAAAAGTTATGTAGTAAAATATACGATACAAATGATCCAAAAACACGTTATTTGAACTCCTCAAAGCGTTAAAATCTTGTTTTGATTCGAAAAACAAACTTTCATAGTGTTTGTGAAATTTGGTGAAAAGTTGTGTATTAAAAGATACGATACAAATGATCTAAAAATACGTTATTTGAACTCCTCAAAGCGTTAAAATCTTGTTTTGAATCGAAAAACAAACTTTCTTAGTGTTTGTGAAATTTGATGAAAAGTTATGTTGTAAAAGATACGATACAAATGATCTAAAAACACGTTATTTGAACTCCTCAAAGCGTTAAAATTATGTAGTACAAGATACGATACAAATGATCTAAAAACACGTTATTTGAACTCCTCAAAGCATTAAAATCTTGTTTTGAATCGAAAAACAATCTTTCTTACTGTTTGTGAAATTTGGTGAAAAGTTATGTAGTACAAGATACGATACAAATGATCTAAAAACACGTTATTTGAACTCCTCAAAGCGTTAAAATCTTGTTTTGAATCGAAAAACAAACTTTCTTAGTGTTTGTGAAATTTGGTGAAAAGTTATGTAATAAAAGATACGATACAAATGATCTAAAAACACGTTATTTGAACTCCTCAAAGCGTTAAAATCTTGTTTTGAATCGAATAACAAACTTTCTTAGTGTTTCTGAAATTTGGTGAAAAGTTATGTAGTAAAAGATACGATACAAATGATCTAAAACCATGTTATTTGATCTCCTCAAAGCGTTAAAAGTTTGTTTTGAATAGAAAAACAAACTGTCTTAGTGTTTGTAAAATTTCGTGAAAAGTTATGTAGTAAAAGATACGATAGAAATGATCTAAAAACACGTTATTTGAACTCCTCAAAGCGTTAAAATCTTGTTTTGAATCGAAAAACAAACTTTCATAGTGTTTGTGAAATTTGGTGAAAAGTTGTGTAGTAAAATATACGATACAAATGATCTAAAAACACGTTATTTGAACTCCTCAAAGCGTTAAAATCTTGTTTTGAATCGAAAAACAAACTTTCTTAGTGTTTGTGAAATTTGGTGAAAAGTTATGTAGTAAAAGATACGATACAAATGATCTAAAAACACGTTATTTGAGCTCCTCAAAGCGTTAAAATCTTGTTTTGAATCGAAAAACAAACTTTCTTAGTGTTTGTGAAATTTGGTGAAAAGTTATGTAGTAAAAGATACGATACAAATGATCTAAAAACACGTTATTTGAGCTACTCAAAGCGTTAAAATCTTGTTTCGAATTAAAAAACAAACTTTATTAGTGTTTGTGAAATTTGGTGAAAAGTTATGTAGTACAAGATACGACACAAATGATCTAAAAACACGTTATTTTAACTCTTCAAAGCTTTAAAATCTTGTTTCGAATCGAAAAACAAACTTTCTTAGTGTTTGTGAAATTGTGTGAAAAGTTATGTAGTAAAAGATACGATACAAATGATCTAAAAACACCTTATTTGAACTCCTCAAAGCATTAAAATCTTGTTTTGAATCGGAAAACAAACTTTCTTAGTGTTTGTGAAATTTGGTGAAAAGTTATGTAGTAAAAGATACGAGACAAATGATCTAATAACACGTTATTTGAACTCTTCAAAGCGTTAAAATCTTGTTTTGAATCGAAATACAAACTTTCTTAGAGTTTGTGAAATTTGGTGAAAAGTTATGTAGTAAAAGATACGATACAAATGATCCAAAAACACGTTATTTGAACTCCTCAAAGCGTTAAAATCTTGTTTTGAATCGAAAAACAAACTTTCATAGTGATTGTGAAATTTGGTGAAAAGTTATGTAGTAAAAGATACGATACAAATGATTTAAAAACACATTATTTGAACTCCTCCAATCGTTAAAATCTTGTTTTGAATCGAAAAACAAACTTTCTTAGTGTTTGTGAAGTTTGGTGAAAAGTTATGTAGTAAAAGATACGATACAAATGTTCTAAAAACACGTTATTTGAACTCCTCAAAGCGTTAAAATCTTGTTTTGAATCGAAAAACACACTTTCTTAGTGTTTGTGAAATTTGGTGAAAAGTTATGTAGTAAAAGATACGATACAAATTATCTAAAAACACGTTATTTGAAATCCTCAAAGCATTAAAATCTTGTTTCGAATTGAAAAACAAACTTTATTAGTGTTTGTGAAATTTGGTGAAAAGTTATGTAGTACAAGATACGATACAAATGATCTAAAAACACGTTATTTGAACTCCTCAAAGCGTTAAAATCTTGTTTTGAATCGAAATACAAACTTTCTTAGAGTTTGTGAAATTTGGTGAAAAGTTATGTAGTAAAAGATACGAGACAAATGATCTAATAACACGTTATTTGAACTCTTCAAAGCGTTAAAATCTTGTTTTGAATCGAAATACAAACTTTCTTAGAGTTTGTGAAATTTGGTGAAAAGTTATGTAGTAAAAGATACGATACAAATGATCCAAAAACACGTTATTTGAACTCCTCAAAGCGTTGAAATCTTGTTTTGAATCGAAAAACAATCTTTCTTAGTGTTTGTGAAATTTGATGAAAAGTTATGTAGTAATAATACAATACAAATGATCTAGTAACACGTTATTTGAACTCTTCAAAGCGTTAAAATCTTGTTTTGAATCGAAAAACAAACTTTCTTAGTGTATGTGAAATTGTGTGAAAAGTTATGTAGTAAAAGATACGATACAAAAGATCTAAAAACACGTTATTTAAACTCCTCAAAGCGTTAAAATCTTGTTTTGAATCGGAAAACAAACTTTCTTAGTGTTTGTGAAATTTGGTGAAAAGTTTTGTAGTCAAAGATAGATACAAATGATCTAAAACCATGTTATTTGAGCTCCTCAAAGCGTTAAAAGTTTGTTTTGAATCGAAAAACAAACTTTCTTAGTGTTTGTAAAATTTGCTGAAAAGTTATGTAGTAAAAGATACGATACAAATGATCTAAAAACACGTTATTTGAACTCTTCAAAGCGTTAAAATCTTGTTTTGAATCTAAAAACAAACTTTCTTAGTGTTTGTGAAATTTGGTGAAAAGTTATGTAGTAAAAGATACGATACAAATGATCCAAAAACACGTTATTTGAACTCCTCAAAGCGTTAAAATCTTGTTTTGAATCGAAAAACAAACTTTCATAGTGTTTGTGAAATTTGGTAAAAAGTTATGTATTAAAAGATACGATACAAATGATCTAAAAATACGTTATTTGAACTCCTCAAAGCGTTAAAATCTTGTTTTGAATCGAAAAACAAACTTTCTTAGTGTTTGTGAAATTTGGTGAAAAGTTATGTAGTAAAAGATACGATACAAATGATCTAAAAACACGTTATTTGAGCTCCTCAAAGCGTTAAAATCTTGTTTTGAATCGAAAAAGAAACTTTCTTAGTGTTTGTGAAATTTGGTGAAAAGTTATGTAGTAAAAGATACGATACAAATGATCTAAAAACACGTTATTTGAGCTCCTCAAAGCGTTAAAATCTTGTTTCGAATTGAAAAACAAACTTTATTAGTGTTTGTGAAATTTGGTGAAAACTTATGTAGTACAAGATACGATACAATTGATCTAAAAACACGTTATTTGAACTCCTCAAAGCGTTAAAAATCTTGTTTTGAATCGAAAAACAATATTTCTTAGTGTTTGTGAAAATGAGGTGAAAAGTTATATAGTAAAACATACGAGACAAATGATCTAATAACACGTTATTTGAATTCTTCAAAGTGTTAAAATCTTGTTTTGAATCGAAAAACAAACTTTCTTAGTGTTTGTGAAATTTGGTGAAAACTTATGTAGTAAAAGATACGATACAAATGATCTAAAAACACGTTATTTGAACTCCTCAAAGCGTCAAAATCTTGTTTTGAATCGAAAAACAAATTTTCTTAGTGTTTGTGAAATTTGGTGAAAAGTTATGTAGTAAAAGATACGATACAAATGATCTAAAAACACGTTATTTGAGCTCCTCAAAGCGTTAAAATCTTGTTTCGAATTGAAAAACAAACTTTATTAGTGTTTGTGAAATTTGGTGAAAAGTTATGTAGTACAAGATACGATACAAATGATCTAAAAACACGTTATTTGAACTCCTCAAAGCGTTAAAATCTTGTTTTGAATCGAAAAACAATCTTTCTTAGTGTTTGTGGAATTTGATGAAAAGTTATGTAGTAAAAGATACGATACAAATGATCTAATAACAGGTTATTTGAACTCTTCAAAGCGTTAAAATCTTGTTTTGAATCGAAAAACAAACTTTCTTAGTGTTTGTGAAATTTTATGAAAAGTTATGTAGTAAAAGATACGATACAAATGATCTAATAACACGTTATTTGAACTCTTCAAAGCGTTAAAATCTTGTTTCGAATCGAAAAACAAACTTTCTTTGTGTTTGTGAAATTGTGTGAAAAGTTATGTAGTAAAAGATACGATACAAATGATCTAAAAACACCTTCTTCGAACTCCTCAAAGCGTTAAAATCTTGTTTTGAATCGGAAAACAAACTTTCTTAGTGTTTGTGAAATTTGGTGAAAAGTTATGTAGTAAAAGATACGAGACAAATGATCTAATAACACGTTATTTGAACTCTTCAAAGCGTTAAAATCTTGTTTTGAATCGAATAACAAACTTTCTTAGTGTTTCTGAAATTTGGTGAAAAATTATGTAGTAAAAGATACGATACAAATGATCCAAAAACACGTTATTTGATCTCCTCAAAGCGTTAAAAGTTTGTTTTGAATAGAAAAACAAACTGTCTTAGTGTTTGTAAAATTTGGTGAAAAGTTATGTAGTAAAAGATACGATACAAATGATGTAAAAACACGTTATTTGAACTCCTCAAAGCGTTAAAATCTTGTTTTGAATCGAAAAACAAACTTTCATAGTGTTTGTGAAATTTGGTGAAAAGTTGTGTAGTAAAACATACGATACAAATGATCTAAAAACACGTTATTTGAACTCCTTAAAGCGTTAAAATCTTGTTTTGAATCGAAAAACAAACTTTCTTAGTGTTTGTGAAATTTGGTGAAAAGTTATGTAGTAAAAGATACGATACAAATGATCTAAAAACACGTTATTTGAGCTCCTCAAAGCGTTAAAATCTTGTTTTGAATCGAAAAACAAACTTTCTTAGTGTTTGTGAAATTTGGTGAAAAGTTATGTAGTAAAAGATACGATACAAATGATCTAAAAACACGTTATTTGAGCTCCTCAAAGCGTTAAAATCTTGTTTTGAATCGAAAAACAAACTTTCTTAGTGTTTGTGAAATTTGGTGAAAAGTTATGTAGTAAAAGATACGATACAAATTATCTAAAAACACGTTATTTGAGCTCCTCAAAGCATTAAAATCTTGTTTCGAATTGAAAAACAAACTTTATTAGTGTTTGTGAAATTTGGTGAAAAGTTATGTAGTACAAGATACGATACAAATGATCTAAAAACACGTTATTTGAACTCCTCAAAGCGTTAAAATCTTGTTTTGAATCGAAAAACAATCTTTCTTAGTGTTTGTGGAATTTGATGAAAAGTTATGTAGTAAAAGATACGATACAAATGATCTAATAACAGGTTATTTGAACTCTTCAAAGCGTTAAAATCTTGTTTTGAATCGAAAAACAAACTTTCTTAGTGTTTGTGAAATTTGATGAAAAGTTATGTAGTAAAAGATACGATACAAATGATCTAATAACACGTTATTTGAACTCTTCAAAGCGTTAAAATCTTGTTTCGAATCGAAAAACAAACTTTCTTTGTGTTTGTGAAATTGTGTGAAAAGTTATGTAGTAAAAGATACGATACAAATGATCTAAAAACACCTTCTTCGAACTCCTCAAAGCGTTAAAATCTTGTTTTGAATCGGAAAACAAACTTTCTTAGTGTTTGTGAAATTTGGTGAAAAGTTATGTAGTAAAAGATACGAGACAAATGATCTAATAACACGTTATTTGAACTCTTCAAAGCGTTAAAATCTTGTTTTGAATCGAATAACAAACTTTCTTAGTGTTTCTGAAATTTGGTGAAAAATTATGTAGTAAAAGATACGATACAAATGATCCAAAAACACGTTATTTGATCTCCTCAAAGCGTTAAAAGTTTGTTTTGAATAGAAAAACAAACTGTCTTAGTGTTTGTAAAATTTGGTGAAAAGTTATGTAGTAAAAGATACGATACAAATGATCTAAAAACACGTTATTTGAACTCCTCAAAGCGTTAAAATCTTGTTTTGAATCGAAAAACAAACTTTCATAGTGTTTGTGAAATTTGGTGAAAAGTTGTGTAGTAAAACATACGATACAAATGATCTAAAAACACGTTATTTGAACTCCTTAAAGCGTTAAAATCTTGTTTTGAATCGAAAAACAAACTTTCTTAGTGTTTGTGAAATTTGGTGAAAAGTTATGTAGTAAAAGATACGATACAAATGATCTAAAAACACGTTATTTGAGCTCCTCAAAGCGTTAAAATCTTGTTTTGAATCGAAAAACAAACTTTCTTAGTGTTTGTGAAATTTGGTGAAAAGTTATGTAGTAAAAGATACGATACAAATGATCTAATAACACGTTATTTGAACTCTTCAAAGCGTTAAAATCTTGTTTTGAATCGAAATACAAACTTTCTTAGAGTTTGTGAAATTTGGTGAAAAGTTATGTAGTAAAAATACAATACAAATGATCTAATAACACGTTATTTGAACTCTTCAAAGCATTAAAATCTTGTTTTGAATCGAAAAACAAACTTTCTTAGTGTATGTGAAATTGTGTGAAAAGTTATGTAGTAAAAGATACGATACAAATGATCTAAAAACACGTTATTTAAACTCCTCAATGCGTTAAAATCTTGTTTTGAATCGGAAAACAAACTTTCTTAGTGTTTGTGAAATTTGGTGAAAAGTTTTGTAGTCAAAGATAGATACAAATCATCTAAAACCTTGTTATTTGAGCTCCTCAAAGCGTTAAAAGTTTGTTTTGAATCGAAAAACAAACTTTCTTAGTGTTTGTAAAATTTGGTGAAAAGTTATGTAGTAAAATATACGATACAAATGATCTAAAAACACGTTATTTGAACTCTTCAAAGCGTTAAAATCTTGTTTTGAATCTAAAAACAAACTTTCTTAGTGTTTGTGAAATTTGGTGAAAAGTTATGTAGTAAAAGATACGATACAAATGATCCAAAAACACGTTATTTGAACTCCTCAAAGCGTTAAAATCTTGTTTTGAATCGAAAAACAAACTTTCATAGTGTTTGTGAAATTTGGTAAAAAGTTATGTATTAAAAGATACGATACAAATGATCTAAAAATACGTTATTTGAACTCCTCAAAGCGTTAAAATCTTGTTTTGAATCGAAAAACAAACTTTCTTAGTGTTTGTGAAATTTGGTGAAAAGTTATGTAGTAAAAGATACGATACAAATGATCTAAAAACACGTTATTTGAGCTCCTCAAAGCGTTAAAATCTTGTTTTGAATCGAAAAACAAACTTTCTTAGTGTTTGTGAAATTTGGTGAAAAGTTATGTAGTAAAAGATACGATACAAATGATCTAAAAACATGTTATTTGAGCTCCTCAAAGCGTTAAAATCTTGTTTCGAATTGAAAAACAAACTTTATTAGTGTTTGTGAAATTTGGTGAAAACTTATGTAGTACAAGATACGATACAATTGATCTAAAAACACGTTATTTGAACTCCTCAAAGCATTAAATTCTTGTTTTGAATCGAAATACAAACTTTCTTAGAGTTTGTGAAATTTGGTGAAAAGTTATGTAGTAAAAGATACGATACAAATGATCCAAAAACACGTTATTTGAACTCCTCAAAGCGTTGAAATCTTGTTTTGAATCGAAAAACAATCTTTCTTAGTGTTTGTGAAATTTGATGAAAAGTTATGTAGTAAAAATACAATACAAATGATCTAATAACACGTTATTTGAACTCTTCAAAGCGTTAAAATCTTGTTTTGAATCGAAAAACAAACTTTCTTAGTGTATGTGAAATTGTGTGAAAAGTTATGTAGTAAAAGATACGATACAAATGATCTAAAAACACGTTATTTAAACTCCTCAAAGCGTTAAAATCTTGTTTTGAATCGGAAAACAAACTTTCTTAGTGTTTGTGAAATTTGGTGAAAAGTTATGTAGTAAAAGATACGAGACAAATGATCTAATAACACGTTATTTGAGCTCCTCAAAGCATTAAAATCTTGTTTCGAATTGAAAAACAAACTTTATTAGTGTTTGTGAAATTTGGTGAAAAGTTATGTAGTACAAGATACGATACAAATGATCTAAAAACACGTTATTTGAACTCCTCAAAGCGTTAAAATCTTGTTTTGAATCGAAATACAAACTTTCTTAGAGTTTGTGAAATTTGGTGAAAAGTTATGTAGTAAAAGATACGAGACAAATGATCTAATAACACGTTATTTGAACTCTTCAAAGCGTTAAAATTTTGTTTTGAATCGAAATACAAACTTTCTTAGAGTTTGTGAAATTTGGTGAAAATTTATGTAGTAAAAGATACGATACAAATGATCCAAAAACACGTTATTTGAACTCCTCAAAGCGTTGAAATCTTGTTTTGAATCGAAAAACAATCTTTCTTAGTGTTTGTGAAATTTGATGAAAAGTTATGTAGTAAAAATACAATACAAATGATCTAATAACACGTTATTTGAACTCTTCAAAGCGTTAAAATCTTGTTTTGAATCGAAAAACAAACTTTCTTAGAGTATGTGAAATTGTGTGAAAAGTTATGTAGTAAAAGATACGATACAAATGATCTAAAAACACGTTATTTAAACTCCTCAAAGCGTTAAAATCTTGTTTTGAATCGGAAAACAAACTTTCTTAGTGTTTGTGAAATTTGGTGAAAAGTTTTGTAGTCAAAGATAGATACAAATGATCTAAAACCATGTTATTTGAGCTCCTCAAAGCGTTAAAAGTTTGTTTTGAATCGAAAAACAAACTTTCTTAGTGTTTGTAAAATTTGGTGAAAAGTTATGTAGTAAAAGATACGATACAAATGATCTAAAAACACGTTATTTGAACTCTTCAAAGCGTTAAAATCTTGTTTTGAATCTAAAAACAAACTTTCTTAGTGTTTGTGAAATTTGGTGAAAAGTTATGTAGTAAAAGATACGATACAAATGATCCAAAAACACGTTATTTGAACTCCTCAAAGCGTTAAAATCTTGTTTTGAATCGAAAAACAAACTTTCATAGTGTTTGTGAAATTTGGTAAAAAGTTATGTATTAAAAGATACGATACAAATGATCTAAAAACACGTTATTTGAACTCCTCAAAGCGTTAAAAATCTTGTTTTGAATCGAAAAACAATATTTCTTAGTGTTTGTGAAAATGAGGTGAAAAGTTATATAGTAAAACATACGAGACAAATGATCTAATAACACGTTATTTGAACTCTTCAAAGTGTTAAAATCTTGTTTTGAATCGAATAACAAACTTTCTTAGTGTTTGTGAAATTTGGTGAAAACTTATGTAGTAAAAAGATACGATACAAATGATCTAAAAACACGTTATTTGAACTCCTCAAAGCGTCAAAATCTTGTTTTGAATCGAAAAACAAATTTTCTTAGTGTTTGTGAAATTTGGTGAAAAGTTATGTAGTAAAAGATACGATACAAATGATCTAAAAACACGTTATTTGAGCTCCTCAAAGCATTAAAATCTTGTTTCGAATTGAAAAACAAACTTTATTAGTGTTTGTGAAATTTGGTGAAAAGTTATGTAGTACAAGATACGATACAAATGATCTAAAAACACGTTATTTGAACTCCTCAAAGCGTTAAAATCTTGTTTTGAATCGAAAAACAATCTTTCTTAGTGTTTGTGGAATTTGATGAAAAGTTATGTAGTAAAAGATACGATACAAATGATCTAATAACAGGTTATTTGAACTCTTCAAAGCGTTAAAATCTTGTTTTGAATCGAAAAACAAACTTTCTTAGTGTTTGTGAAATTTGATGAAAAGTTATGTAGTAAAAGATACGATACAAATGATCTAATAACACGTTATTTGAACTCTTCAAAGCGTTAAAATCTTGTTTCGAATCGAAAAACAAACTTTCTTTGTGTTTGTGAAATTGTGTGAAAAGTTATGTAGTAAAAGATACGATACAAATGATCTAAAAACACCTTCTTCGAACTCCTCAAAGCGTTAAAATCTTGTTTTGAATCGGAAAACAAACTTTCTTAGTGTTTGTGAAATTTGGTGAAAAGTTATGTAGTAAAAGAAACGAGACAAATGATCTAATAACACGTTATTTGAACTCTTCAAAGCGTTAAAATCTTGTTTTGAATCGAATAACAAACTTTCTTAGTGTTTCTGAAATTTGGTGAAAAATTATGTAGTAAAAGATACGATACAAATGATATAAAACCATGTTATTTGATCTCCTCAAAGCATTAAAAGTTTGTTTTGAATAGAAAAACAAACTGTCTTAGTGTTTGTAAAATTTGGTGAAAAGTTATGTAGTAAAAGATACGATACAAATGATCTAAAAACACGTTATTTGAACTCCTCAAAGCGTTAAAATCTTGTTTTGAATCGAAAAACAAACTTTCATAGTGTTTGTGAAATTTGGTGAAAAGTTGTGTAGTAAAACATACGATACAAATGATCTAAAAACACGTTATTTGAACTCCTTAAAGCGTTAAAATCTTGTTTTGAATCGAAAAACAAACTTTCTTAGTGTTTGTGAAATTTGGTGAAAAGTTATGTAGTAAAAGATACGATACAAATGATCTAAAAACACGTTATTTGAGCTCCTCAAAGCATTAAAATCTTGTTTCGAATTGAAAAACAAACTTTATTAGTGTTTGTGAAATTTGGTGAAAAGTTATGTAGTACAAGATACGATACAAATGATCTGAAAACACGTTATTTGAACTCCTCAAAGCGTTAAAATCTTGTTTTGAATCGAAAAACAATCTTTCTTAGTGTTTGTGGAATTTGATGAAAAGTTATGTAGTAAAAGATACGATACAAATGATCTAATAACACGTTATTTGAACTCTTCAAAGCGTTAAAATCTTGTTTTGAATCGAAAAACAAACTTTCTTAGTGTTTGTGAAATTTGATGAAAAGTTATGTAGTAAAAGATACGATACAAATGATCTAATAACACGTTATTTGAACTCTTCAAAGCGTTAAAATCTTGTTTCGAATCGAAAAACATACTTTCTTAGTGTTTGTGAAATTGTGTGAAAAGTTATGTAGTAAAAGATACGATACAAATGATCTAAAAACACCTTCTTTGAACTCCTCAAAGCGTTAAAATCTTGTTTTGAATCGGAAAACAAACTTTCTTAGTGTTTGTGAAATTTGGTGAAAAGTTATGTAGTAAAAGATACGAGACAAATGATCTAATAACACGTTATTTGAACTCTTCAAAGCGTTAAAATCTTGTTTTGAATCGAATAACAAACTTTCTTAGTGTTTCTGAAATTTGGTGAAAAGTTATGTAGTAAAAGATACGATACAAATGATCTAAAACCATGTTATTTGATCTCCTCAAAGCGTTAAAAGTTTGTTTTGAATAGAAAAACAAACTGTCTTAGTGTTTGTAAAATTTGGTGAAAAGTTATGTAGTAAAAGATACGATACAAATGATCTAAAAACACGTTATTTGAGCTCCTCAAAGCGTTAAAATCTTGTTTCGAATTAAAAAACAAACTTTATTAGTGTTTGTGAAATTTGGTGAAAAGTTATGTAGTACAAGATACGACACAAATGATCTAAAAACACGTTATTTTAACTCTTCAAAGCTTTAAAATCTTGTTTCGAATCGAAAAACAAACTTTCTTAGTGTTTGTGAAATTGTGTGAAAAGTTATGTAGTAAAAGATACGATACAAATGATCTAAAAACACCTTATTTGAACTCCTCAAAGCGTTAAAATCTTGTTTTGAATCGGAAAACAAACTTTCTTAGTGTTTGTGAAATTGGGTGAAAAGTTATGTAGTAAAAGATACGAGACAAATGATCTAATAACACGTTATTTGAACTTTTCAAAGCGTTAAAATCTTGTTTTGAATCGAAATACAAACTTTCTTAGAGTTTGTGAAATTTGGTGAAAAGTTATGTAGTAAAAGATACGATACAAATGATCCAAAAACACGTTATTTGAACTCCTCAAAGCGTTAAAATCTTGTTTTGAATCGAAAAACAAACTTTCATAGTGATTGTGAAATTTGGTGAAAAGTTATGTAGTAAAAGATACGATACAAATGATCTAAAAACACATTATTTGAACTCCTCAAAGCGTTAAAATCTTGTTTTGAATCGAAAAACAAACTTTCTTAGTGTTTGTGAAGTTTGGTGAAAAGTTATGTAGTAAAAGATATGATACAAATGTTCTAAAAACACGTTATTTGAACTCCTCAAAGCGTTAAAATCTTGTTTTGAATCGAAAAACAAACTTTCTTAGTGTTTGTGAAATTTGGTGAAAAGTTATGTAGTAAAAGATACGATACAAATTATCTAAAAACACGTTATTTGAGCTCCTCAAAGCATTAAAATCTTGTTTCGAATTGAAAAACAAACTTTATTAGTGTTTGTGAAATTTGGTGAAAAGTTATGTAGTACAAGATACGATACAAATGATCTAAAAACACGTTATTTGAACTCCTCAAAGCGTTAAAATCTTGTTTTGAATCGAAAAACAATCTTTCTTAGTGTTTGTGAAATTTGATGAAAAGTTATGTAGTAAAAGATACGAGACAAATGATCTAATAACACGTTATTTGAACTCTTCAAAGCGTTAAAATCTTGTTTTGAATCGAAAAACAAACTTTCTTAGTGTATGTGAAATTGTGTGAAAAGTTATGTAGTAAAAGATACGATACAAATGATCTAAAAACACGTTATTTAAACTCCTCAATGCGTTAAAATCTTGTTTTGAATCGGAAAACAAACTTTCTTAGTGTTTGTGAAATTTGGTGAAAAGTTTTGTAGTCAAAGATAGATACAAATGATCTAAAACCATGTTATTTGAGCTCCTCAAAGCGTTAAAAGTTTGTTTTGAATCGAAAAACAAACTTTCTTAGTGTTTGTAAAATTTGGTGAAAAGTTATGTAGTAAAAGATACGATACAAATGATCTAAAAACACGTTATTTGAACTCTTCAAAGCGTTAAAATCTTGTTTTGAATCTAAAAACAAACTTTCTTAGTGTTTGTGAAATTTGGTGAAAAGTTATGTAGTAAAAGATACGATACAAATGATCCAAAAACACGTTATTTGAACTCCTCAAAGCGTTAAAATCTTGTTTTGAATCGAAAAACAAACTTTCATAGTGTTTGTGAAATTTGGTAAAAAGTTATGTATTAAAAGATACGATACAAATGATCTAAAAATACGTTATTTGAACTCCTCGAAGCGTTAAAATCTTGTTTTGAATCGAAAAACAAACTTTCTTAGTGTTTGTGAAATTTGGTGAAAAGTTATGTAGTAAAAGATACGATACAAATGATCTAAAAACACGTTATTTGAGCTCCTCAAAGCGTTAAAATCTTGTTTCGAATTGAAAAACAAACTTTATTAGTGTTTGTGAAATTTGGTGAAAACTTATGTAGTACAAGATACGATACAATTGATCTAAAAACACGTTATTTGAACTCCTCAAAGCGTTAAAAATCTTGTTTTGAATCGAAAAACAATATTTCTTAGTGTTTGTGAAAATGAGGTGAAAAGTTATATAGTAAAACATACGAGACAAATGATCTAATAACACGTTATTTGAACTCTTCAAAGTGTTAAAATCTTGTTTTGAATCGAATAACAAACTTTCTTAGTGTTTGTGAAATTTGGTGAAAACTTATGTAGTAAAAAGATACGATACAAATGATCTAAAAACACGTTATTTGAACTCCTCAAAGCGTCAAAATCTTGTTTTGAATCGAAAAACAAATTTTCTTAGTGTTTGTGAAATTTGGTGAAAAGTTATGTAGTAAAAGATACGATACAAATGATCTAAAAACACGTTATTTGAGCTCCTCAAAGCATTAAAATCTTGTTTCGAATTGAAAAACAAACTTTATTAGTGTTTGTGAAATTTGGTGAAAAGTTATGTAGTACAAGATACGATACAAATGATCTAAAAACACGTTATTTGAACTCCTCAAAGCGTTAAAATCTTGTTTTGAATCGAAAAACAATCTTTCTTAGTGTTTGTGGAATTTGATGAAAAGTTATGTAGTAAAAGATACGATACAAATGATCTAATAACAGGTTATTTGAACTCTTCAAAGCGTTAAAATCTTGTTTTGAATCGAAAAACAAACTTTCTTAGTGTTTGTGAAATTTGATGAAAAGTTATGTAGTAAAAGATACGATACAAATGATCTAATAACACGTTATTTGAACTCTTCAAAGCGTTAAAATCTTGTTTCGAATCGAAAAACAAACTTTCTTTGTGTTTGTGAAATTGTGTGAAAAGTTATGTAGTAAAAGATACGATACAAATGATCTAAAAACACCTTCTTCGAACTCCTCAAAGCGTTAAAATCTTGTTTTGAATCGGAAAACAAACTTTCTTAGTGTTTGTGAAATTTGGTGAAAAGTTATGTAGTAAAAGAAACGAGACAAATGATCTAATAACACGTTATTTGAACTCTTCAAAGCGTTAAAATCTTGTTTTGAATCGAATAACAAACTTTCTTAGTGTTTCTGAAATTTGGTGAAAAATTATGTAGTAAAAGATACGATACAAATGATATAAAACCATGTTATTTGATCTCCTCAAAGCATTAAAAGTTTGTTTTGAATAGAAAAACAAACTGTCTTAGTGTTTGTAAAATTTGGTGAAAAGTTATGTAGTAAAAGATACGATACAAATGATCTAAAAACACGTTATTTGAACTCCTCAAAGCGTTAAAATCTTGTTTTGAATCGAAAAACAAACTTTCATAGTGTTTGTGAAATTTGGTGAAAAGTTGTGTAGTAAAACATACGATACAAATGATCTAAAAACACGTTATTTGAACTCCTTAAAGCGTTAAAATCTTGTTTTGAATCGAAAAACAAACTTTCTTAGTGTTTGTGAAATTTGGTGAAAAGTTATGTAGTAAAAGATACGATACAAATGATCTAAAAACACGTTATTTGAGCTCCTCAAAGCATTAAAATCTTGTTTCGAATTGAAAAACAAACTTTATTAGTGTTTGTGAAATTTGGTGAAAAGTTATGTAGTACAAGATACGATACAAATGATCTGAAAACACGTTATTTGAACTCCTCAAAGCGTTAAAATCTTGTTTTGAATCGAAAAACAATCTTTCTTAGTGTTTGTGGAATTTGATGAAAAGTTATGTAGTAAAAGATACGATACAAATGATCTAATAACACGTTATTTGAACTCTTCAAAGCGTTAAAATCTTGTTTTGAATCGAAAAACAAACTTTCTTAGTGTTTGTGAAATTTGATGAAAAGTTATGTAGTAAAAGATACGATACAAATGATCTAATAACACGTTATTTGAACTCTTCAAAGCGTTAAAATCTTGTTTCGAATCGAAAAACATACTTTCTTAGTGTTTGTGAAATTGTGTGAAAAGTTATGTAGTAAAAGATACGATACAAATGATCTAAAAACACCTTCTTTGAACTCCTCAAAGCGTTAAAATCTTGTTTTGAATCGGAAAACAAACTTTCTTAGTGTTTGTGAAATTTGGTGAAAAGTTATGTAGTAAAAGATACGAGACAAATGATCTAATAACACGTTATTTGAACTCTTCAAAGCGTTAAAATCTTGTTTTGAATCGAATAACAAACTTTCTTAGTGTTTCTGAAATTTGGTGAAAAGTTATGTAGTAAAAGATACGATACAAATGATCTAAAACCATGTTATTTGATCTCCTCAAAGCGTTAAAAGTTTGTTTTGAATAGAAAAACAAACTGTCTTAGTGTTTGTAAAATTTGGTGAAAAGTTATGTAGTAAAAGATACGATACAAATGATCTAAAAACACGTTATTTGAGCTCCTCAAAGCGTTAAAATCTTGTTTCGAATTAAAAAACAAACTTTATTAGTGTTTGTGAAATTTGGTGAAAAGTTATGTAGTACAAGATACGACACAAATGATCTAAAAACACGTTATTTTAACTCTTCAAAGCTTTAAAATCTTGTTTCGAATCGAAAAACAAACTTTCTTAGTGTTTGTGAAATTGTGTGAAAAGTTATGTAGTAAAAGATACGATACAAATGATCTAAAAACACCTTATTTGAACTCCTCAAAGCGTTAAAATCTTGTTTTGAATCGGAAAACAAACTTTCTTAGTGTTTGTGAAATTGGGTGAAAAGTTATGTAGTAAAAGATACGAGACAAATGATCTAATAACACGTTATTTGAACTTTTCAAAGCGTTAAAATCTTGTTTTGAATCGAAATACAAACTTTCTTAGAGTTTGTGAAATTTGGTGAAAAGTTATGTAGTAAAAGATACGATACAAATGATCCAAAAACACGTTATTTGAACTCCTCAAAGCGTTAAAATCTTGTTTTGAATCGAAAAACAAACTTTCATAGTGATTGTGAAATTTGGTGAAAAGTTATGTAGTAAAAGATACGATACAAATGATCTAAAAACACATTATTTGAACTCCTCAAAGCGTTAAAATCTTGTTTTGAATCGAAAAACAAACTTTCTTAGTGTTTGTGAAGTTTGGTGAAAAGTTATGTAGTAAAAGATACGATACAAATGTTCTAAAAACACGTTATTTGAACTCCTCAAAGCGTTAAAATCTTGTTTTGAATCGAAAAACAAACTTTCTTAGTGTTTGTGAAATTTGGTGAAAAGTTATGTAGTAAAAGATACGATACAAATTATCTAAAAACACGTTATTTGAGCTCCTCAAAGCATTAAAATCTTGTTTCGAATTGAAAAACAAACTTTATTAGTGTTTGTGAAATTTGGTGAAAAGTTATGTAGTACAAGATACGATACAAATGATCTAAAAACACGTTATTTGAACTCCTCAAAGCGTTAAAATCTTGTTTTGAATCGAAAAACAATCTTTCTTAGTGTTTGTGAAATTTGATGAAAAGTTATGTAGTAAAAGATACGAGACAAATGATCTAATAACACGTTATTTGAACTCTTCAAAGCGTTAAAATCTTGTTTTGAATCGAAAAACAAACTTTCTTAGTGTATGTGAAATTGTGTGAAAAGTTATGTAGTAAAAGATACGATACAAATGATCTAAAAACACGTTATTTAAACTCCTCAATGCGTTAAAATCTTGTTTTGAATCGGAAAACAAACTTTCTTAGTGTTTGTGAAATTTGGTGAAAAGTTTTGTAGTCAAAGATAGATACAAATGATCTAAAACCATGTTATTTGAGCTCCTCAAAGCGTTAAAAGTTTGTTTTGAATCGAAAAACAAACTTTCTTAGTGTTTGTAAAATTTGGTGAAAAGTTATGTAGTAAAAGATACGATACAAATGATCTAAAAACACGTTATTTGAACTCTTCAAAGCGTTAAAATCTTGTTTTGAATCTAAAAACAAACTTTCTTAGTGTTTGTGAAATTTGGTGAAAAGTTATGTAGTAAAAGATACGATACAAATGATCCAAAAACACGTTATTTGAACTCCTCAAAGCGTTAAAATCTTGTTTTGAATCGAAAAACAAACTTTCATAGTGTTTGTGAAATTTGGTAAAAAGTTATGTATTAAAAGATACGATACAAATGATCTAAAAATACGTTATTTGAACTCCTCAAAGCGTTAAAATCTTGTTTTGAATCGAAAAACAAACTTTCTTAGTGTTTGTGAAATTTGGTGAAAAGTTATGTAGTAAAAGATACGATACAAATGATCTAAAAACACGTTATTTGAGCTCCTCAAAGCGTTAAAATCTTGTTTTCAATCGAAAAACAAACTTTCTTAGTGTTTGTGAAATTTGGTGAAAAGTTATGTAGTAAAAGATACGATACAAATGATCTAAAAACATGTTATTTGAGCTCCTCAAAGCGTTAAAATCTTGTTTCGAATTGAAAAACAAACTTTATTAGTGTTTGTGAAATTTGGTGAAAACTTATGTAGTACAAGATACGATACAATTGATCTAAAAACACGTTATTTGAACTCCTCAAAGCGTTAAAAATCTTGTTTTGAATCGAAAAACAATATTTCTTAGTGTTTGTGAAAATGTGGTGAAAAGTTATATAGTAAAAGATACGAGACAAATGATCTAATAACACGTTATTTGAACTCTTCAAAGTGTTAAAATCTTGTTTTGAATCGAATAACAAACTTTCTTAGTGTTTGTGAAATTTGGTGTAAACTTATGTAGTAAAAGATACGATACAAATGATCTAAAAACACGTTATTTGAACTCCTCAAAGCGTCAAAATCTTGTTTTGAATCGAAAAACAAATTTTCTTAGTGTTTGTGAAATTTGGTGAAAAGTTATGTAGTAAAAGATACGATACAAATGATCTAAAAACACGTTATTTGAGCTCCTCAAAGCGTTAAAATCTAGTTTCGAATTGAAAAACAAACTTTATTAGTGTTTGTGAAATTTGGTGAAAAGTTATGTAGTACAAGATACGATACAAATGATCTAAAAACACGTTATTTGAACTCCTCAAAGCGTTAAAATCTTGTTTTGAATCGAAAAACAATCTTTCTTAGTGTTTGTGTAATTTGATGAAAAGTTATGTAGTAAAAGATACGATACAAATGATCTAATAACAGGTTATTTGAACTCTTCAAAGCGTTAAAATCTTGTTTTGAATCGAAAAACAAACTTTCTTAGTGTTTGTGAAATTTGATGAAAAGTTATGTAGTAAAAGATACGATACAAATGATCTAATAACACTTTATTTGAACTCTTCAAAGCGTTAAAATCTTGTTTCGAATCGAAAAACAAACTTTCTTTGTGTTTGTGAAATTGTGTGAAAAGTTATGTAGTAAAAGATACGACACAAATGATCTAAAAACACCTTCTTTGAACTCCTCAAAGCGTTAAAATCTTGTTTTGAATCGGAAAACAAACTTTCTTAGTGTTTGTGAAATTTGGTGAAAAGTTATGTAGTAAAAGATACGAGACAAATGATCTAATAACACGTTATTTGAACTCTTCAAAGCGTTAAAATCTTGTTTTGAATCGAATAACAAACTTTCTTAGTGTTTCTGAAATTTGGTGAAAAATTATGTAGTAAAAGATACGATACAAATGATATAAAACCATGTTATTTGATCTCCTCAAAGCATTAAAAGTTTGTTTTGAATAGAAAAACAAACTGTCTTAGTGTTTGTAAAATTTGGTGAAAAGTTATGTAGTAAAAGATACGATACAAATGATCTAAAAACACGTTATTTGAACTCCTCAAAGCATTAAAATCTTGTTTTGAATCGAAAAACAAACTTTCATAGTGTTTGTGAAATTTGGTGAAAAGTTGTGTAGTAAAACATACGATACAAATGATCTAAAAACACGTTATTTGAACTCCTTAAAGCGTTAAAATCTTGTTTTGAATCGAAAAACAAACTTTCTTAGTGTTTGTGAAATTTGGTGAAAAGTTATGTAGTAAAAGATACGATACAAATGATCTAAAAACACGTTATTTGAGCTCCTCAAAGCGTTAAAATCTTGTTTTGAATCGAAAAACAAACTTTCTTAGTGTTTGTGAAATTTGGTGAAAAGTTATGTAGTAAAAGATACGATACAAATGATCTAAAAACACCTTATTTGAACTCCTCAAAGCGTTAAAATCTTGTTTTGAATCGAAAAACAATCTTTCTTAGTGTTTGTGGAATTTGATGAAAAGTTATGTAGTAAAAGATACGATACAAATGATCTAATAACACGTTATTTGAGCTCCTCAAAGCATTAAAATCTTGTTTCGAATTGAAAAACAAACTTTATTAGTGTTTGTGAAATTTGGTGAAAAGTTATGTAGTACAAGATACGATACAAATGATCTAAAAACACGTTATTTGAACTCCTCAAAGCGTTAAAATCTTGTTTTGAATCGAAAAACAATCTTTCTTAGTGTTTGTGGAATTTGATGAAAAGTTATGTAGTAAAAGATACGATACAAATGATCTAATAACACGTTATTTGAACTCTTCAAAGCGTTAAAATCTTGTTTTGAATCGAAAAACAAACTTTCTTAGCGTTTGTGAAATTTGATGAAAAGTTATGTAGTAAAAGATACGATACAAATGATCTAATAACACGTTATTTGAACTCTTCAAAGCGTTAAAATCTTGTTTCGAATCGAAAAACATACTTTCTTAGTGTTTGTGAAATTGTGTGAAAAGTTATGTAGTAAAAGATACGATACAAATGATCTAAAAACACCTTCTTTGAACTCCTCAAAGCGTTAAAATCTTGTTTTGAATCGGAAAACAAACTTTCTTAGTGTTTGTGAAATTTGGTGAAAAGTTATGTAGTAAAAGATACGAGACAAATGATCTAATAACACGTTATTTGAACTCTTCAAAGCGTTAAAATCTTGTTTTGAATCGAATAACAAACTTTCTTAGTGTTTCTGAAATTTGGTGAAAAGTTATGTAGTAAAAGATACGATACAAATGATCTAAAACCATGTTATTTGATCTCCTCAAAGCGTTAAAAGTTTGTTTTGAATAGAAAAACAAACTGTCTTAGTGTTTGTAAAATTTGGTGAAAAGTTATGTAGTAAAAGATACGATACAAATGATCTAAAAACACGTTATTTGAGATCCTCAAAGCGTTTAAATCTTGTTTCGAATTAAAAAACAAACTTTATTAGTGTTTGTGAAATTTGGTGAAAAGTTATGTAGTACAAGATACGACACAAATGATCTAAAAACACGTTATTTTAACTCTTCTAAGCTTTAAAATCTTGTTTCGAATCGAAAAACAAACTTTCTTAGTGTTTGTGAAATTGTGTGAAAAGTTATGTAGTAAAAGATACGATACAAATGATCTAAAAACACCTTATTTGAACTCCTCAAAGCGTTAAAATCTTGTTTTGAATCGGAAAACAAACTTTCTTAGTGTTTGTGAAATTGGGTGAAAAGTTATGTAGTAAAAGATACGAGACAAATGATCTAATAACACGTTATTTGAACTTTTCAAAGCGTTAAAATCTTGTTTTGAATCGAAATACAAACTTTCTTAGAGTTTGTGAAATTTGGTGAAAAGTTATGTAGTAAAAGATACGATACAAATGATCCAAAAACACGTTATTTGAACTCCTCAAAGCGTTAAAATCTTGTTTTGAATCGAAAAACAAACTTTCATAGTGATTGTGAAATTTGGTGAAAAGTTATGTAGTAAAAGATACGATACAAATGATCTAAAAACACCTTCTTTGAACTCCTCAAAGCGTTAAAATCTTGTTTTGAATCGGAAAACAAACTTTCTTAGTGTTTGTGAAATTTGGTGAAAAGTTATGTAGTAAAAGATACGATACAAATGATCTAAAAACACGTTATTTGAACTCCTCAAAGCGTTAAATTCTTGTTTTGAATCGAAAAACAAACTTTATTAGTGTCTGTGAAATTTGGTGAAAAGTTATGTAGTACAAGATACGATACAAATGATCTAAACACACGTTATTTGAACTCCTCAAAGCATTAAAATCTTGTTTTGAATCGAAAAACAATCTTTCTTAGTGTTTGTGAAATTTGGAGAAAAGTTATGTAGTAAAAGATACGATACAAATGATCTAAAAACACGTTATTTGAACTCCTCAAAGCGTTAAAATCTTATTTTGAATCGAAAAACACACTTTCTTAGTGTTTGTGAAATTTGGTGAAAAGTTATGTAGTAAAAGATACGATACAAATGATCTAAAAACACCTTATTTGAACTCCTCAAAGCGTTAAAATCTTGTTTTGAATCGGAAAACAAACTTTCTTAGTGTTTGTGAAATTGGGTGAAAAGTTATGTAGTAAAAGATACGAGACAAATGATCTAATAACACGTTATTTGAACTTTTCAAAGCGTTAAAATCTTGTTTTGAATCGAAATACAAACTTTCTTAGAGTTTGTGAAATTTGGTGAAAAGTTATGTAGTAAAAGATACGATACAAATGATCCAAAAACACGTTATTTGAACTCCTCAAAGCGTTAAAATCTTGTTTTGAATCGAAAAACAAACTTTCATAGTGATTGTGAAATTTGGTGAAAAGTTATGTAGTAAAAGATACGATACAAATGATCTAAAAACACATTATTTGAACTCCTCAAAGCGTTAAAATCTTGTTTTGAATCGAAAAACAAACTTTCTTAGTGTTTGTGAAGTTTGGTGAAAAGTTATGTAGTAAAAGATACGATACAAATGTTCTAAAAACACGTTATTTGAACTCCTCAAAGCGTTAAAATCTTGTTTTGAATCGAAAAACACACTTTCTTAGTGTTTGTGAAATTTGGTGAAAAGTTATGTAGTAAAAGATACGATACAAATTATCTAAAAACACGTTATTTGAGCTCCTCAAAGCATTAAAATCTTGTTTCGAATTGAAAAACAAACTTTATTAGTGTTTGTGAAATTTGGTGAAAAGTTATGTAGTACAAGATACGATACAAATGATCTAAAAACACGTTATTTGAACTCCTCAAAGCGTTAAAATCTTGTTTTGAATCGAAAAACAATCTTTCTTAGTGTTTGTGGAATTTGATGAAAAGTTATGTAGCAAAAGATACGAGACAAATGATCTAATAACACGTTATTTGAACTCTTCAAAGCGTTAAAATCTTGTTTTGAATCGAAATACAAACTTTCTTAGAGTTTGTGAAATTTGGTGAAAAGTTATGTAGTAAAAGATACGATACAAATGATCCAAAAACACGTTATTTGAACTCCTCAAAGCGTTGAAATCTTGTTTTGAATCGAAAAACAATCTTTCTTAGTGTTTGTGAAATTTGATGAAAAGTTATGTAGTAAAAATACAATACAAATGATCTAATAACACGTTATTTGAACTCTTCAAAGCGTTAAAATCTTGTTTTGAATAGAAAAACAAACTTTCTTAGTGTATGTGAAATTGTGTGAAAAGTTATGTAGTAAAAGATACGATACAAATGATCTAAAAACACGTTATTTAAACTCCTCAAAGCGTTAAAATCTTGTTTTGAATCGGAAAACAAACTTTCTTAGTGTTTGTGAAATTTGGTGAAAAGTTATGTAGTAAAAGATACGATACAAATGATCTAATAACAGGTTATTTGAACTCTTCAAAGCGTTAAAATCTTGTTTTGAATCGAAAAACAAACTTTCTTAGTGTTTGTGAAATTTGGTGAAAAGTTATGTAGTAAAAGATACGATACAAATGATCCAAAAACACGTTATTTGAACTCCTCAAAGCGTTAAAATCTTGTTTTGAATCGAAAAACAAACTTTCATAGTGATTGTGAAATTTGGTGAAAAGTTATGTAGTAAAAGATACGATACAAATGATCTAAAAACACATTATTTGAACTCCTCAAAGCGTTAAAATCTTGTTTTGAATCGAAAAACAAACTTTCTTAGTGTTTGTGAAGTTTGGTGAAAAGTTATGTAGTAAAAGATACGATACAAATGTTCTAAAAACACGTTATTTGAACTCCTCAAAGCGTTAAAATCTTGTTTTGAATCGAAAAACACACTTTCTTAGTGTTTGTGAAATTTGGTGAAAAGTTATGTAGTAAAAGATACGATACAAATTATCTAAAAACACGTTATTTGAGCTCCTCAAAGCATTAAAATCTTGTTTCGAATTGAAAAACAAACTTTATTAGTGTTTGTGAAATTTGG
Source organism: Luzula sylvatica (assembly GCA_946800325.1). NCBI lineage: Eukaryota > Viridiplantae > Streptophyta > Magnoliopsida > Poales > Juncaceae > Luzula > Luzula sylvatica. The sequence goes on from OX326960.1 coordinate 67,766,504, forward strand.
TGAAAAGTTATGTAGTACAAGATACGATACAAATGATCTAAAAACACGTTATTTGAACTCCTCAAAGCGTTAAAATCTTGTTTTGAATCGAAAAACAATCTTTCTTAGTATTTGTGGAATTTGATGAAAAGTTATGTAGTAAAAGATACGAGACAAATGATCTAATAACACGTTATTTGAACTCTTCAAAGCGTTAAAATCTTGTTTTGAATCGAAATACAAACTTTCTTAGAGTTTGTGAAATTTGGTGAAAAGTTATGTAGTAAAAGATACGATACAAATGATCCAAAAACACGTTATTTGAACTCCTCAAAGCGTTGAAATCTTGTTTTGAATCGAAAAACAATCTTTCTTAGTGTTTGTGAAATTTGATGAAAAGTTATGTAGTAAAAATACAATACAAATGATCTAATAACACGTTATTTGAACTCTTCAAAGCGTTAAAATCTTGTTTTGAATAGAAAAACAAACTTTCTTAGTGTATGTGAAATTGTGTGAAAAGTTATGTAGTAAAAGATACGATACAAATGATCTAAAAACACGTTATTTAAACTCCTCAAAGCGTTAAAATCTTGTTTTGAATCGGAAAACAAACTTTCTTAGTGTTTGTGAAATTTGGTGAAAAGTTATGTAGTAAAAGATACGATACAAATGATCTAATAACAGGTTATTTGAACTCTTCAAAGCGTTAAAATCTTGTTTTGAATCGAAAAACAAACTTTCTTAGTGTTTGTGAAATTTGATGAAAAGTTATGTAGTAAAAGATACGATACAAATGATCTAATAACACGTTATTTGAACTCTTCAAAGCGTTAAAATCTTGTTTCGAATCGAAAAACAAACTTTCTTTGTGTTTGTGAAATTGTGTGAAAAGTTATGTAGTAAAAGATACGATACAAATGATCTAAAAACACCTTCTTTGAACTCCTCAAAGCGTTAAAATCTTGTTTTGAATCGGAAAACAAACTTTCTTAGTGTTTGTGAAATTTGGTGAAAAGTTATGTAGTAAAAGATACGAGACAAATGATCTAATAACACGTTATTTGAACTCTTCAAAGCGTTAAAATCTTGTTTTGAATCGAATAACAAACTTTCTTAGTGTTTCTGAAATTTGGTGAAAAATTATGTATTAAAAGATACGATACAAATGATATAAAACCATGTTATTTGATCTCCTCAAAGCGTTAAAAGTTTGTTTTGAATAGAAAAACAAACTGTCTTAGTGTTTGTAAAATTTGGTGAAAAGTTATGTAGTAAAAGATACGATACAAATGATCTAAAAACACGTTATTTGAACTCCTCAAAGCGTTAAAATCTTGTTTTGAATCGAAAAACAAACTTTCATAGTGTTTGTGAAATTTGGTGAAAAGTTGTGTAGTAAAACATACGATACAAATGATCTAAAAACACGTTATTTGAACTCCTTAAAGCGTTAAAATCTTGTTTTGAATCGAAAAACAAACTTTCTTAGTGTTTGTGAAATTTGGTGAAAAGTTATGTAGTAAAAGATACGATACAAATGATCTAAAAACACGTTATTTGAGCTCCTCAAAGCGTTAAAATCTTGTTTTGAATCGAAAAACAAACTTTCTTAGTGTTTGTGAAATTTGGTGAAAAGTTATGTAGTAAAAGATACGATACAAATGATCTAAAAACACCTTATTTGAACTCCTCAAAGCGTTAAAATCTTGTTTTGAATCGAAAAACAAACTTTCTTAGTGTTTGTGAAATTTGGTGAAAATTTATGTAGTAAAAGATACGATACAAATTATCTAAAAACACGTTATTTGAGCTCCTCAAAGCATTAAAATCTTGTTTCGAATTGAAAAACAAACTTTATTAGTGTTTGTGAAATTTGGTGAAAAGTTATGTAGTACAAGATACGATACAAATGATCTAAAAACACGTTATTTGAACTCCTCAAAGCGTTAAAATCTTGTTTTGAATCGAAAAACAATCTTTCTTAGTGTTTGTGGAATTTGATGAAAAGTTATGTAGTAAAAGATACGAGACAAATGATCTAATAACACGTTATTTGAACTCTTCAAAGCGTTAAAATCTTGTTTTGAATCGAAATACAAACTTTCTTAGAGTTTGTGAAATTTGGTGAAAAGTTATGTAGTAAAAGATACGATACAAATGATCCAAAAACACGTTATTTGAACTCCTCAAAGCGTTGAAATCTTGTTTTGAATCGAAAAACAATCTTTCTTAGTGTTTGTGAAATTTGATGAAAAGTTATGTAGTAAAAATACAATACAAATGATCTAATAACACGTTATTTGAACTCTTCAAAGCGTTAAAATCTTGTTTTGAATAGAAAAACAAACTTTCTTAGTGTATGTGAAATTGTGTGAAAAGTTATGTAGTAAAAGATACGATACAAATGATCTAAAAACACGTTATTTAAACTCCTCAAAGCGTTAAAATCTTGTTTTGAATCGGAAAACAAACTTTCTTAGTGTTTGTGAAATTTGGTGAAAAGTTATGTAGTAAAAGATACGATACAAATGATCTAATAACAGGTTATTTGAACTCTTCAAAGCGTTAAAATCTTGTTTTGAATCGAAAAACAAACTTTCTTAGTGTTTGTGAAATTTGATGAAAAGTTATGTAGTAAAAGATACGATACAAATGATCTAAAAACACGTTATTTGAACTCCTCAAAGCGTCAAAATCTTGTTTTGAATCGAAAAACAAATTTTCTTAGTGTTTGTGAAATTTGGTGAAAAGTTATGTAGTAAAAGATACGATACAAATGATCTAAAAACACGTTATTTGAGCTACTCAAAGCGTTAAAATCTTGTTTCGAATTGAAAAACAAACTTTATTAGTGTTTGTGAAATTTGGTGAAAAGTTATGTAGTACAAGATACGATACAAATGATCTAAAAACACGTTATTTGAACTCCTCAAAGCGTTAAAATCTTGTTTTGAATCGAAAAACAATCTTTCTTAGTGTTTGTGGAATTTGATGAAAAGTTATGTAGTAAAAGATACGATACAAATGATCTAATAACAGGTTATTTGAACTCTTCAAAGCGTTAAAATCTTGTTTTGAATCGAAAAACAAACATTCTTAGTGTTTGTGAAATTTGATGAAAAGTTATGTAGTAAAAGATACGATACAAATGATCTAATAACACGTTATTTGAACTCTTCAAAGCGTTAAAATCTTGTTTCGAATCGAAAAACAAACTTTCTTTGTGTTTGTGAAATTGTGTGAAAAGTTATGTAGTAAAAGATACGATACAAATGATCTAAAAACACCTTCTTTGAACTCCTCAAAGCGTTAAAATCTTGTTTTGAATCGGAAAACAAACTTTCTTAGTGTTTGTGAAATTTGGTGAAAAGTTATGTAGTAAAAGATACGAGACAAATGATCTAATAACACGTTATTTGAACTCTTCAAAGCGTTAAAATCTTGTTTTGAATCGAATAACAAACTTTCTTAGTGTTTCTGAAATTTGGTGAAAAATTATGTAGTAAAAGATACGATACAAATGATATAAAACCATGTTATTTGATCTCCTCAAAGCATTAAAAGTTTGTTTTGAATAGAAAAACAAACTGTCTTAGTGTTTGTAAAATTTGGTGAAAAGTTATGTAGTAAAAGATACGATACAAATGATCTAAAAACACGTTATTTGAACTCCTCAAAGCGTTAAAATCTTGTTTTGTATCGAAAAACAAACTTTCATAGTGTTTGTGAAATTTGGTGAAAAGTTGTGTAGTAAAACATACGATACAAATGATCTAAAAACACGTTATTTGAACTCCTTAAAGCGTTAAAATCTTGTTTTGAATCGAAAAACAAACTTTCTTAGTGTTTGTGAAATTTGGTGAAAAGTTATGTAGTAAAAGATACGATACAAATGATCTAAAAACACGTTATTTGAGCTCCTCAAAGCGTTAAAATCTTGTTTTGAATCGAAAAACGAACTTTCTTAGTGTTTGTGAAATTTGGTGAAAAGTTATGTAGTAAAAGATACGATACAAATGATCTAAAAACACCTTATTTGAACTCTTCAAAGCGTTAAAATCTTGTTTTGAATCGAAAAACAAACTTTCTTAGTGTTTGTGAAATTTGGTGAAAATTTATGTAGTAAAAGATACGATACAAATTATCTAAAAACACGTTATTTGAGCTCCTCAAAGCATCAAAATCTTGTTTCGAATTGAAAAACAAACTTTATTAGTGTTTGTGAAATTTGGTGAAAAGTTATGTAGTACAAGATACGATACAAATGATCTAAAAACACGTTATTTGAACTCCTCAAAGCGTTAAAATCTTGTTTTGAATCGAAAAACAATCTTTCTTAGTGTTTGTGGAATTTGATGAAAAGTTATGTAGTAAAAGATACGATACAAATGATCTAATAACACGTTATTTGAACTCTTCAAAGCGTTAAAATCTTGTTTTGAATCGAAAAACAAACTTTCTTAGTGTTTGTGAAATTTGATGAAAAGTTATGTAGTAAAAGATACGATACAAATGATCTAATAACACGTTATTTGAACTCTTCAAAGCGTTAAAATCTTGTTTCGAATCGAAAAACATACTTTCTTAGTGTTTGTGAAATTGTGTGAAAAGTTATGTAGTAAAAGATACGATACAAATGATCTAAAAACACCTTCTTTGAACTCCTCAAAGCGTTAAAATCTTGTTTTGAATCGGAAAACAAACTTTCTTAGTGTTTGTGAAATTTGGTGAAAAGTTATGTAGTAAAAGATACGAGACAAATGATCTAATAACACGTTATTTGAACTCTTCAAAGCGTTAAAATCTTGTTTTGAATCGAATAACAAACTTTCTTAGTGTTTCTGAAATTTGGTGAAAAGTTATGTAGTAAAAGATACGATACAAATGATCTAAAACCATGTTATTTGATCTCCTCAAAGCGTTAAAAGTTTGTTTTGAATAGAAAAACAAACTGTCTTAGTGTTTGTAAAATTTGGTGAAAAGTTATGTAGTAAAAGATACGATACAAATGATCTAAAAACACGTTATTTGAGCTCCTCAAAGCGTTAAAATCTTGTTTCGAATTAAAAAACAAACTTTATTAGTGTTTGTGAAATTTGGTGAAAAGTTATGTAGTACAAGATACGACACAAATGATCTAAAAACACGTTATTTTAACTCTTCAAAGCTTTAAAATCTTGTTTCGAATCGAAAAACAAACTTTCTTAGTGTTTGTGAAATTGTGTGAAAAGTTATGTAGTAAAAGATAAGATACAAATGATCTAAAAACACCTTATTTGAACTCCTCAAAGCGTTAAAATCTTGTTTTGAATCGGAAAACAAACTTTCTTAGTGTTTGTGAAATTGGGTGAAAAGTTATGTAGTAAAAGATACGAGACAAATGATCTAATAACACGTTATTTGAACTTTTCAAAGCGTTAAAATCTTGTTTTGAATCGAAATACAAACTTTCTTAGAGTTTGTGAAATTTGGTGAAAAGTTATGTAGTAAAAGATACGATACAAATGAATCAAAAACACGTTATTTGAACTCCTCAAAGCGTTAAAATCTTGTTTTGAATCGAAAAACAAACTTTCATAGTGATTGTGAAATTTGGTGAAAAGTTATGTAGTAAAAGATACGATACAAATGATCTAAAAACACATTATTTGAACTCCTCAAAGCGTTAAAATCTTGTTTTGAATCGAAAAACAAACTTTCTTAGTGTTTGTGAAGTTTGGTGAAAAGTTATGTAGTAAAAGATACGATACAAATGTTCTAAAAACACGTTATTTGAACTCCTCAAAGCGTTAAAATCTTGTTTTGAATCGAAAAACACACTTTCTTAGTGTTTGTGAAATTTGGTGAAAAGTTATGTAGTAAAAGATACGATACAAATTATCTAAAAACACGTTATTTGAGCTCCTCAAAGCATTAAAATCTTGTTTCGAATTGAAAAACAAACTTTATTAGTGTTTGTGAAATTTGGTGAAAAGTTATGTAGTACAAGATACGATACAAATGATCTAAAAACACGTTATTTGAACTCCTCAAAGCATTAAAATCTTGTTTTGAATCGAAAAACAATCTTTCTTAGTGTTTGTGGAATTTGATGATAAGTTATGTAGTAAAAGATACGAGACAAATGATCTAATAACACGTTATTTGAACTCTTCAAAGCGTTAAAATCATGTTTTGAATCGAAATACAAACTTTCTTAGAGTTTGTGAAATTTGGTGAAAAGTTATGTAGTAAAAGATACGATACAAATGATCCAAAAACACGTTATTTGAACTCCTCAAAGCGTTGAAATCTTGTTTTGAATCGAAAAACAATCTTTCTTAGTGTTTGTGAAATTTGATGAAAAGTTATGTAGTAAAAATACAATACAAATGATCTAATAACACGTTATTTGAACTCTTCAAAGCATTAAAATCTTGTTTTGAATCGAAAAACAAACTTTCTTAGTGTATGTGAAATTGTGTGAAAAGTTATGTAGTAAAAGATACGATACAAATGATCTAAAAACACGTTATTTAAACTCCTCAAAGCGTTAAAATCTTGTTTTGAATCGGAAAACAAACTTTCTTAGTGTTTGTGAAATTTGGTGAAAAGTTATGTAGTAAAAGATACGATACAAATGATCTAATAACAGGTTATTTGAACTCTTCAAAGCGTTAAAATCTTGTTTTGAATCGAAAAACAAACTTTCTTAGTGTTTGTGAAATTTGATGAAAAGTTATGTAGTAAAAGATACGATACAAATGATCTAATAACACGTTATTTGAACTCTTCAAAGCGTTAAAATCTTGTTTCGAATCGAAAAACAAACTTTCTTTGTGTTTGTGAAATTGTGTGAAAAGTTATGTAGTAAAAGATACGATACAAATGATCTAAAAACACCTTCTTTGAACTCCTCAAAGCGTTAAAATCTTGTTTTGAATCGGAAAACAAACTTTCTTAGTGTTTGTGAAATTTGGTGAAAAGTTATGTAGTAAAAGATACGAGACAAATGATCTAATAACACGTTATTTGAACTCTTCAAAGCGTTAAAATCTTGTTTTGAATCGAATAACAAACTTTCTTAGTGTTTCTGAAATTTGGTGAAAAATTATGTAGTAAAATATACGATACAAATGATATAAAACCATGTTATTTGATCTCCTCAAAGCGTTAAAAGTTTGTTTTGAATAGAAAAACAAACTGTCTTAGTGTTTGTGAAATTTGGTGAAAAGTTATGTAGTAAAAGATACGATACAAATGATCTAAAAACACGTTATTTGAGCTCCTCAAAGCGTTAAAATCTTGTTTCGAATTGAAAAACAAACTTTATTAGTGTTTGTGAAATTTGGTGAAAACTTATGTAGTACAAGATACGATACAATTGATCTAAAAACACGTTATTTGAACTCCTCAAAGCGTTAAAAATCTTGTTTTGAATCGAAAAACAATATTTCTTAGTGTTTGTGAAAATGTGGTGAAAAGTTATGTAGTAAAAGATACGAGACAAATGATCTAATAACACGTTATTTGAACTCTTCAAAGTGTTAAAATCTTGTTTTGAATCGAATAACAAACTTTCTTAGTGTTTGTGAAATTTGGTGAAAACTTATGTAGTAAAAGATACGATACAAATGATCTAAAAACACGTTATTTGAACTCCTCAAAGCGTCAAAATCTTGTTTTGAATCGAAAAACAAACTTTCTTAGTGTTTGTGAAATTTGGTGAAAAGTTATGTAGTAAAAGATACGATACAAATGATCTAAAAACACCTTATTTGAACTCCTCAAAGCGTTAAAATCTTGTTTTGAATCGAAAAACAAACTTTCTTAGTGTTTGTAAAATTTGGTGAAAATTTATGTAGTAAAAGATACGATACAAATTATCTAAAAACACGTTATTTGAGCTCCTCAAAGCATTAAAATCTTGTTTCGAATTGAAAAACAAACTTTATTAGTGTTTGTGAAATTTGGTGAAAAGTTATGTAGTACAAGATACGATACAAATGATCTAAAAACACGTTATTTGAACTCCTCAAAGCATTCAAATCTTGTTTTGAATCGAAAAACAATCTTTCTTAGTGTTTGTGGAATTTGATGAAAAGTTATGTAGTAAAAGATACGATACAAATGATCTAATAACACGTTATTTGAACTCTTCAAAGCGTTAAAATCTTGTTTTGAATCGAAAAACAAACTTTCTTAGTGTTTGTGAAATTTGATGAAAAGTTATGTAGTAAAAGATACGATACAAATGATCTAATAACACGTTATTTGAACTCTTCAAAGCGTTAAAATCTTGTTTCGAATCGAAAAACAAACTTTCTTTGTGTTTGTGAAATTGTGTGAAAAGTTATGTAGTAAAAGATACGATACAAATGATCTAAAAACACCTTCTTTGAACTCCTCAAAGCGTTAAAATCTTGTTTTGAATCGGAAAACAAACTTTCTTAGTGTTTGTGAAATTTGGTGAAAAGTTATGTAGTAAAAGATACGAGACAAATGATCTAATAACACGTTATTTGAACTCTTCAAAGCGTTAAAATCTTGTTTTGAATCGAATAACAAACTTTCTTAGTGTTTCTGAAATTTGGTGAAAAATTATGTATTAAAAGATACGATACAAATGATATAAAACCATGTTATTTGATCTCCTCAAAGCGTTAAAAGTTTGTTTTGAATAGAAAAACAAACTGTCTTAGTGTTTGTAAAATTTGGTGAAAAGTTATGTAGTAAAAGATACGATACAAATGATCTAAAAACACGTTATTTGAACTCCTCAAAGCGTTAAAATCTTGTTTTGAATCGAAAAACAAACTTTCATAGTGTTTGTGAAATTTGGTGAAAAGTTGTGTAGTAAAACATACGATACAAATGATCTAAAAACACGTTATTTGAACTCCTTAAAGCGTTAAAATCTTGTTTTGAATCGAAAAACAAACTTTCTTAGTGTTTGTGAAATTTGGTGAAAAGTTATGTAGTAAAAGATACGATACAAATGATCTAAAAACACGTTATTTGAGCTCCTCAAAGCGTTAAAATCTTGTTTTGAATCGAAAAACAAACTTTCTTAGTGTTTGTGAAATTTGGTGAAAAGTTATGTAGTAAAAGATACGATACAAATGATCTAAAAACACCTTATTTGAACTCCTCAAAGCGTTAAAATCTTGTTTTGAATCGAAAAACAAACTTTCTTAGTGTTTGTGAAATTTGGTGAAAATTTATGTAGTAAAAGATACGATACAAATTATCTAAAAACACGTTATTTGAGCTCCTCAAAGCATTAAAATCTTGTTTCGAATTGAAAAACAAACTTTATTAGTGTTTGTGAAATTTGGTGAAAAGTTATGTAGTACAAGATACGATACAAATGATCTAAAAACACGTTATTTGAACTCCTCAAAGCGTTAAAATCTTGTTTTGAATCGAAAAACAATCTTTCTTAGTGTTTGTGGAATTTGATGAAAAGTTATGTAGTAAAAGATACGAGACAAATGATCTAATAACACGTTATTTGAACTCTTCAAAGCGTTAAAATCTTGTTTTGAATCGAAATACAAACTTTCTTAGAGTTTGTGAAATTTGGTGAAAAGTTATGTAGTAAAAGATACGATACAAATGATCCAAAAACACGTTATTTGAACTCCTCAAAGCGTTGAAATCTTGTTTTGAATCGAAAAACAATCTTTCTTAGTGTTTGTGAAATTTGATGAAAAGTTATGTAGTAAAAATACAATACAAATGATCTAATAACACGTTATTTGAACTCTTCAAAGCGTTAAAATCTTGTTTTGAATAGAAAAACAAACTTTCTTAGTGTATGTGAAATTGTGTGAAAAGTTATGGAGTAAAAGATACGATACAAATGATCTAAAAACACGTTATTTAAACTCCTCAAAGCGTTAAAATCTTGTTTTGAATCGGAAAACAAACTTTCTTAGTGTTTGTGAAATTTGGTGAAAAGTTATGTAGTAAAAGATACGATACAAATGATCTAATAACAGGTTATTTGAACTCTTCAAAGCGTTAAAATCTTGTTTTGAATCGAAAAACAAACTTTCTTAGTGTTTGTGAAATTTGATGAAAAGTTATGTAGTAAAAGATACGATACAAATGATCTAAAAACACGTTATTTGAACTCCTCAAAGCGTCAAAATCTTGTTTTGAATCGAAAAACAAATTTTCTTAGTGTTTGTGAAATTTGGTGAAAAGTTATGTAGTAAAAGATACGATACAAATGATCTAAAAACACGTTATTTGAGCTACTCAAATCGTTAAAATCTTGTTTCGAATTGAAAAACAAACTTTATTAGTGTTTGTGAAATTTGGTGAAAAGTTATGTAGTACAAGATACGATACAAATGATCTAAAAACACGTTATTTGAACTCCTCAAAGCGTTAAAATCTTGTTTTGAATCGAAAAACAATCTTTCTTAGTGTTTGTGGAATTTGATGAAAAGTTATGTAGTAAAAGATACGATACAAATGATCTAATAACAGGTTATTTGAACTCTTCAAAGCGTTAAAATCTTGTTTTGAATCGAAAAACAAACATTCTTAGTGTTTGTGAAATTTGATGAAAAGTTATGTAGTAAAAGATACGATACAAATGATCTAATAACACGTTATTTCAACTCTTCAAAGCGTTAAAATCTTGTTTCGAATCGAAAAACAAACTTTCTTTGTGTTTGTGAAATTGTGTGAAAAGTTATGTAGTAAAAGATACGATACAAATGATCTAAAAACACCTTCTTTGAACTCCTCAAAGCGTTAAAATCTTGTTTTGAATCGGAAAACAAACTTTCTTAGTGTTTGTGAAATTTGGTGAAAAGTTATGTAGTAAAAGATACGAGACAAATGATCTAATAACACGTTATTTGAACTCTTCAAAGCGTTAAAATCTTGTTTTGAATCGAATAACAAACTTTCTTAGTGTTTCTGAAATTTGGTGAAAAATTATGTAGTAAAAGATACGATACAAATGATATAAAACCATGTTATTTGATCTCCTCAAAGCATTAAAAGTTTGTTTTGAATAGAAAAACAAACTGTCTTAGTGTTTGTAAAATTTGGTGAAAAGTTATGTAGTAAAAGATACGATACAAATGATCTAAAAACACGTTATTTGAACTCCTCAAAGCGTTAAAATCTTGTTTTGAATCGAAAAACAAACTTTCATAGTGTTTGTGAAATTTGGTGAAAAGTTGTGTAGTAAAACATACGATACAAATGATCTAAAAACACGTTATTTGAACTCCTTAAAGCGTTAAAATCTTGTTTTGAATCGAAAAACAAACTTTCTTAGTGTTTGTGAAATTTGGTGAAAAGTTATGTAGTAAAAGATACGATACAAATGATCTAAAAACACGTTATTTGAGCTCCTCAAAGCGTTAAAATCTTGTTTTGAATCGAAAAACGAACTTTCTTAGTGTTTGTGAAATTTGGTGAAAAGTTATGTAGTAAAAGATACGATACAAATGATCTAAAAACACCTTATTTGAACTCCTCAAAGCGTTAAAATCTTGTTTTGAATCGAAAAACAAACTTTCTTAGTGTTTGTGAAATTTGGTGAAAATTTATGTAGTAAAAGATACGATACAAATTATCTAAAAACACGTTATTTGAGCTCCTCAAAGCATCAAAATCTTGTTTCGAATTGAAAAACAAACTTTATTAGTGTTTGTGAAATTTGGTGAAAAGTTATGTAGTACAAGATACGATACAAATGATCTAAAAACACGTTATTTGAACTCCTCAAAGCGTTAAAATCTTGTTTTGAATCGAAAAACAATCTTTCTTAGTGTTTGTGGAATTTGATGAAAAGTTATGTAGTAAAAGATACGATACAAATGATCTAATAACACGTTATTTGAACTCTTCAAAGCGTTAAAATCTTGTTTTGAATCGAAAAACAAACTTTCTTAGTGTTTGTGAAATTTGATGAAAAGTTATGTAGTAAAAGATACGATACAAATGATCTAATAACACGTTATTTGAACTCTTCAAAGCGTTAAAATCTTGTTTCGAATCGAAAAACATACTTTCTTAGTGTTTGTGAAATTGTGTGAAAAGTTATGTAGTAAAAGATACGATACAAATGATCTAAAAACACCTTCTTTGAACTCCTCAAAGCGTTAAAATCTTGTTTTGAATCGGAAAACAAACTTTCTTAGTGTTTGTGAAATTTGGTGAAAAGTTATGTAGTAAAAGATACGAGACAAATGATCTAATAACACGTTATTTGAACTCTTCAAAGCGTTAAAATCTTGTTTTGAATCGAATAACAAACTTTCTTAGTGTTTCTGAAATTTGGTGAAAAGTTATGTAGTAAAAGATACGATACAAATGATCTAAAACCATGTTATTTGATCTCCTCAAAGCGTTAAAAGTTTGTTTTGAATAGAAAAACAAACTGTCTTAGTGTTTGTAAAATTTGGTGAAAAGTTATGTAGTAAAAGATACGATACAAATGATCTAAAAACACGTTATTTGAGCTCCTCAAAGCGTTAAAATCTTGTTTCGAATTAAAAAACAAACTTTATTAGTGTTTGTGAAATTTGGTGAAAAGTTATGTAGTACAAGATACGACACAAATGATCTAAAAACACGTTATTTTAACTCTTCAAAGCTTTAAAATCTTGTTTCGAATCGAAAAACAAACTTTCTTAGTGTTTGTGAAATTGTGTGAAAAGTTATGTAGTAAAAGATAAGATACAAATGATCTAAAAACACCTTATTTGAACTCCTCAAAGCGTTAAAATCTTGTTTTGAATCGGAAAACAAACTTTCTTAGTGTTTGTGAAATTGGGTGAAAAGTTATGTAGTAAAAGATACGAGACAAATGATCTAATAACACGTTATTTGAACTTTTCAAAGCGTTAAAATCTTGTTTTGAATCGAAATACAAACTTTCTTAGAGTTTGTGAAATTTGGTGAAAAGTTATGTAGTAAAAGATACGATACAAATGAATCAAAAACACGTTATTTGAACTCCTCAAAGCGTTAAAATCTTGTTTTGAATCGAAAAACAAACTTTCATAGTGATTGTGAAATTTGGTGAAAAGTTATGTAGTAAAAGATACGATACAAATGATCTAAAAACACATTATTTGAACTCCTCAAAGCGTTAAAATCTTGTTTTGAATCGAAAAACAAACATTCTTAGTGTTTGTGAAGTTTGGTGAAAAGTTATGTAGTAAAAGATACGATACAAATGTTCTAAAAACACGTTATTTGAACTCCTCAAAGCGTTAAAATCTTGTTTTGAATCGAAAAACACACTTTCTTAGTGTTTGTGAAATTTGGTGAAAAGTTATGTAGTAAAAGATACGATACAAATTATCTAAAAACACGTTATTTGAGCTCCTCAAAGCATTAAAATCTTGTTTCGAATTGAAAAACAAACTTTATTAGTGTTTGTGAAATTTGGTGAAAAGTTATGTAGTACAAGATACGATACAAATGATCTAAAAACACGTTATTTGAACTCCTCAAAGCATTAAAATCTTGTTTTGAATCGAAAAACAATCTTTCTTAGTGTTTGTGGAATTTGATGATAAGTTATGTAGTAAAAGATACGAGACAAATGATCTAATAACACGTTATTTGAACTCTTCAAAGCGTTAAAATCATGTTTTGAATCGAAATACAAACTTTCTTAGAGTTTGTGAAATTTGGTGAAAAGTTATGTAGTAAAAGATACGATACAAATGATCCAAAAACACGTTATTTGAACTCCTCAAAGCGTTGAAATCTTGTTTTGAATCGAAAAACAATCTTTCTTAGTGTTTGTGAAATTTGATGAAAAGTTATGTAGTAAAAATACAATACAAATGATCTAATAACACGTTATTTGAACTCTTCAAAGCATTAAAATCTTGTTTTGAATCGAAAAACAAACTTTCTTAGTGTATGTGAAATTGTGTGAAAAGTTATGTAGTAAAAGATACGATACAAATGATCTAAAAACACGTTATTTAAACTCCTCAAAGCGTTAAAATCTTGTTTTGAATCGGAAAACAAACTTTCTTAGTGTTTGTGAAATTTGGTGAAAAGTTATGTAGTAAAAGATACGATACAAATGATCTAATAACAGGTTATTTGAACTCTTCAAAGCGTTAAAATCTTGTTTTGAATCGAAAAACAAACTTTCTTAGTGTTTGTGAAATTTGATGAAAAGTTATGTAGTAAAAGATACGATACAAATGATCTAATAACACGTTATTTGAACTCTTCAAAGCGTTAAAATCTTGTTTCGAATCGAAAAACAAACTTTCTTTGTGTTTGTGAAATTGTGTGAAAAGTTATGTAGTAAAAGATACGATACAAATGATCTAAAAACACCTTCTTTGAACTCCTCAAAGCGTTAAAATCTTGTTTTGAATCGGAAAACAAACTTTCTTAGTGTTTGTGAAATTTGGTGAAAAGTTATGTAGTAAAAGATACGAGACAAATGATCTAATAACACGTTATTTGAACTCTTCAAAGCGTTAAAATCTTGTTTTGAATCGAATAACAAACTTTCTTAGTGTTTCTGAAATTTGGTGAAAAATTATGTAGTAAAATATACGATACAAATGATATAAAACCATGTTATTTGATCTCCTCAAAGCGTTAAAAGTTTGTTTTGAATAGAAAAACAAACTGTCTTAGTGTTTGTGAAATTTGGTGAAAAGTTATGTAGTAAAAGATACGATACAAATGATCTAAAAACACGTTATTTGAGCTCCTCAAAGCGTTAAAATCTTGTTTCGAATTGAAAAACAAACTTTATTAGTGTTTGTGAAATTTGGTGAAAACTTATGTAGTACAAGATACGATACAATTGATCTAAAAACACGTTATTTGAACTCCTCAAAGCGTTAAAAATCTTGTTTTGAATCGAAAAACAATATTTCTTAGTGTTTGTGAAAATGTGGTGAAAAGTTATGTAGTAAAAGATACGAGACAAATGATCTAATAACACGTTATTTGAACTCTTCAAAGTGTTAAAATCTTGTTTTGAATCGAATAACAAACTTTCTTAGTGTTTGTGAAATTTGGTGAAAACTTATGTAGTAAAAGATACGATACAAATGATCTAAAAACACGTTATTTGAACTCCTCAAAGCGTCAAAATCTTGTTTTGAATCGAAAAACAAACTTTCTTAGTGTTTGTGAAATTTGGTGAAAAGTTATGTAGTAAAAGATACGATACAAATGATCTAAAAACACCTTATTTGAACTCCTCAAAGCGTTAAAATCTTGTTTTGAATCGAAAAACAAACTTTCTTAGTGTTTGTAAAATTTGGTGAAAATTTATGTAGTAAAAGATACGATACAAATTATCTAAAAACACGTTATTTGAGCTCCTCAAAGCATTAAAATCTTGTTTCGAATTGAAAAACAAACTTTATTAGTGTTTGTGAAATTTGGTGAAAAGTTATGTAGTACAAGATACGATACAAATGATCTAAAAACACGTTATTTGAACTCCTCAAAGCATTCAAATCTTGTTTTGAATCGAAAAACAATCTTTCTTAGTGTTTGTGGAATTTGATGAAAAGTTATGTAGTAAAAGATACGATACAAATGATCTAATAACACGTTATTTGAACTCTTCAAAGCGTTAAAATCTTGTTTTGAATCGAAAAACAAACTTTCTTAGTGTTTGTGAAATTTGATGAAAAGTTATGTAGTAAAAGATACGATACAAATGATCTAATAACACGTTATTTGAACTCTTCAAAGCGTTAAAATCTTGTTTCGAATCGAAAAACAAACTTTCTTTGTGTTTGTGAAATTGTGTGAAAAGTTATGTAGTAAAAGATACGATACAAATGATCTAAAAACACCTTCTTTGAACTCCTCAAAGCGTTAAAATCTTGTTTTGAATCGGAAAACAAACTTTCTTAGTGTTTGTGAAATTTGGTGAAAAGTTATGTAGTAAAAGATACGAGACAAATGATCTAATAACACGTTATTTGAACTCTTCAAATCGTTAAAATCTTGTTTTGAATCGAATAACAAACTTTCTTAGTGTTTCTGAAATTTGGTGAAAAATTATGTATTAAAAGATACGATACAAATGATATAAAACCATGTTATTTGATCTCCTCAAAGCGTTAAAAGTTTGTTTTGAATAGAAAAACAAACTGTCTTAGTGTTTGTAAAATTTGGTGAAAAGTTATGTAGTAAAAGATACGATACAAATGATCTAAAAACACGTTATTTGAACTCCTCAAAGCGTTAAAATCTTGTTTTGAATCGAAAAACAAACTTTCATAGTGTTTGTGAAATTTGGTGAAAAGTTGTGTAGTAAAACATACGATACAAATGATCTAAAAACACGTTATTTGAACTCCTTAAAGCGTTAAAATCTTGTTTTGAATCGAAAAACAAACTTTCTTAGTGTTTGTGAAATTTGGTGAAAAGTTATGTAGTAAAAGATACGATACAAATGATCTAAAAACACGTTATTTGAGCTCCTCAAAGCGTTAAAATCTTGTTTTGAATCGAAAAACAAACTTTCTTAGTGTTTGTGAAATTTGGTGAAAAGTTATGTAGTAAAAGATACGATACAAATGATCTAAAAACACCTTATTTGAACTCCTCAAAGCGTTAAAATCTTGTTTTGAATCGAAAAACAAACTTTCTTAGTGTTTGTGAAATTTGGTGAAAATTTATGTAGTAAAAGATACGATACAAATTATCTAAAAACACGTTATTTGAGCTCCTCAAAGCATTAAAATCTTGTTTCGAATTGAAAAACAAACTTTATTAGTGTTTGTGAAATTTGGTGAAAAGTTATGTAGTACAAGATACGATACAAATGATCTAAAAACACGTTATTTGAACTCCTCAAAGCGTTAAAATCTTGTTTTGAATCGAAAAACAATCTTTCTTAGTGTTTGTGGAATTTGATGAAAAGTTATGTAGTAAAAGATACGATACAAATGATCTAATAACACGTTATTTGAACTCTTCAAAGCGTTAAAATCTTGTTTTGAATCGAAAAACAAACTTTCTTAGTGTTTGTGAAATTTGATGAAAAGTTATGTAGTAAAAGATACGATACAAATGATCTAATAACACGTTATTTGAACTCTTCAAAGCGTTAAAATCTTGTTTCGAATCGAAAAACATACTTTCTTAGTGTTTGTGAAATTGTGTGAAAAGTTATGTAGTAAAAGATACGATACAAATGATCTAAAAACACCTTCTTTGAACTCCTCAAAGCGTTAAAATCTTGTTTTGAATCGGAAAACAAACTTTCTTAGTGTTTGTGAAATTTGGTGAAAAGTTATGTAGTAAAAGATACGAGACAAATGATCTAATAACACGTTATTTGAACTCTTCAAAGCGTTAAAATCTTGTTTTGAATCGAATAACAAACTTTCTTAGTGTTTCTGAAATTTGGTGAAAAGTTATGTATTAAAAGATACGATACAAATGATCTAAAACCATGTTATTTGATCTCCTCAAAGCGTTAAAAGTTTGTTTTGAATAGAAAAACAAACTGTCTTAGTGTTTGTAAAATTTGGTGAAAAGTTATGTAGTAAAAGATACGATACAAATGATCTAAAAACACGTTATTTGAGCTCCTCAAAGCGTTAAAATCTTGTTTCGAATTAAAAAACAAACTTTATTAGTGTTTGTGAAATTTGGTGAAAAGTTATGTAGTACAAGATACGACACAAATGATCTAAAAACACGTTATTTTAACTCTTCAAAGCTTTAAAATCTTGTTTCGAATCGAAAAACAAACTTTCTTAGTGTTTGTGAAATTGTGTGAAAAGTTATGTAGTAAAAGATACGATACAAATGATCTAAAAACACCTTATTTGAACTCCTCAAAGCGTTAAAATCTTGTTTTGAACCGGAAAACAAACTTTCTTAGTGTTTGTGAAATTGGGTGAAAAGTTATGTAGTAAAAGATACGAGACAAATGATCTAATAACACGTTATTTGAACTTTTCAAAGCGTTAAAATCTTGTTTTGAATCGAAATACAAACTTTCTTAGAGTTTGTGAAATTTGGTGAAAAGTTATGTAGTAAAAGATACGATACAAATGAATCAAAAACACGTTATTTGAACTCCTCAAAGCGTTAAAATCTTGTTTTGAATCGAAAAACAAACTTTCATAGTGATTGTGAAATTTGGTGAAAAGTTATGTAGTAAAAGATACGATACAAATAATCTAAAAACACATTATTTGAACTCCTCAAAGCGTTAAAATCTTGTTTTGAATCGAAAAACAAACTTTCTTAGTGTTTGTGAAGTTTGGTGAAAAGTTATGTAGTAAAAGATACGATACAAATGTTCTAAAAACACGTTATTTGAACTCCTCAAAGCGTTAAAATCTTGTTTTGAATCGAAAAACACACTTTCTTAGTATTTGTGAAATTTGGTGAAAAGTTATGTAGTAAAAGATACGATACAAATTATCTAAAAACACGTTATTTGAGCTCCTCAAAGCATTAAAATCTTGTTTCGAATTGAAAAACAAACTTTATTAGTGTTTGTGAAATTTGGTGAAATGTTATGTAGTACAAGATACGATACAAATGATCTAAAAACACGTTATTTGAACTCCTCAAAGCGTTGAAATCTTGTTTTGAATCGAAAAACAATCTTTCTTAGTGTTTGTGAAATTTGATGAAAAGTTATGTAGTAAAAATACAATACAAATGATCTAATAACACGTTATTTGAACTCTTCAAAGCGTTAAAATCTTGTTTTGAATCGAAAAACAAACTTTCATAGTGTATGTGAAATTGTGTGAAAAGTTATGTAGTAAAAGATACGATACAAATGATCTAAAATCACGTTATTTAAACTCCTCAAAGCGTTAAAATCTTGTTTTGAATCGGAAAACAAACTTTCTTAGTGTTTGTGAAATTTGGTGAAAAGTTATGTAGTAAAAGATACGATACAAATGATCTAATAACAGGTTATTTGAACTCTTCAAAGCGTTAAAATCTTGTTTTGAATCGAAAAACAAACTTTCTTAGTGTTTGTGAAACTTGATGAAAAGTTATGTAGTAAAAGATACGATACAAATGATCTAATAACACGTTATTTGAACTCTTCAAAGCGTTAAAATCTTGTTTCGAATCGAAAAACAAACTTTCTTTGTGTTTGTGAAATTGTGTGAAAAGTTATGTAGTAAAAGATACGATACAAATGATCTAAAAACACCTTCTTTGAACTCCTCAAAGCGTTAAAATCTTGTTTTGAATCGGAAAACAAACTTTCTTAGTGTTTGTGAAATTTGGTGAAAAGTTATGTAGTAAAAGATACGAGACAAATGATCTAATAACACGTTATTTGAACTCTTCAAAGCGTTAAAATCTTGTTTTGAATCGAATAACAAACTTTCTTAGTGTTTCTGAAATTTGGTGAAAAATTATGTAGTAAAATATACGATACAAATGATATAAAACCATGTTATTTGATCTCCTCAAAGCGTTAAAAGTTTGTTTTGAATAGAAAAACAAACTGTCTTAGTGTTTGTGAAATTTGGTGAAAAGTTATGTAGTAAAAGATACGATACAAATGATCTAAAAACACGTTATTTGAGCTCCTCAAAGCGTTAAAATCTTGTTTCGAATTGAAAAACAAACTTTATTAGTGTTTGTGAAATTTGGTGAAAACTTATGTAGTACAAGATACGATACAATTGATCTAAAAACACGTTATTTGAACTCCTCAAAGCGTTAAAAATCTTGTTTTGAATCGAAAAACAATATTTCTTAGTGTTTGTGAAAATGTGGTGAAAAGTTATGTAGTAAAAGATACGAGACAAATGATCTAATAACACGTTATTTGAACTCTTCAAAGTGTTAAAATCTTGTTTTGAATCGAATAACAAACTTTCTTAGTGTTTGTGAAATTTGGTGAAAACTTATGTAGTAAAAGATACGATACAAATGATCTAAAAACACGTTATTTGAACTCCTCAAAGCGTCAAAATCTTGTTTTGAATCGAAAAACAAACTTTCTTAGTGTTTGTGAAATTTGGTGAAAAGTTATGTAGTAAAAGATACGATACAAATGATCTAAAAACACCTTATTTGAACTCCTCAAAGCGTTAAAATCTTGTTTTGAATCGAAAAACAAACTTTCTTAGTGTTTGTAAAATTTGGTGAAAATTTATGTAGTAAAAGATACGATACAAATTATATAAAAACACGTTATTTGAGCTCCTCAAAGCATTAAAATCTTGTTTCGAATTGAAAAACAAACTTTATTAGTGTTTGTGAAATTTGGTGAAAAGTTATGTAGTACAAGATACGATACAAATGATCTAAAAACACGTTAATTGAACTCCTCAAAGCGTTCAAATCTTGTTTTGAATCGAAAAACAATCTTTCTTAGTGTTTGTGGAATTTGATGAAAAGTTATGTAGTAAAAGATACGATACAAATGATCTAATAACACGTTATTTGAACTCTTCAAAGCGTTAAAATCTTGTTTTGAATCGAAAAACAAACTTTCTTAGTGTTTGTGAAATTTGATGAAAAGTTATGTACTAAAAGATACGATACAAATGATCTAATAACACGTTATTTGAACTCTTCAAAGCGTTAAAATCTTGTTTCGAATCGAAAAACATACTTTCTTAGTGTTTGTGAAATTGTGTGAAAAGTTATGTAGTAAAAGATACGATACAAATGATCTAAAAACACCTTCTTTGAACTCCTCAAAGCGCTAAAATCTTGTTTTGAATCGGAAAACAAACTTTCTTAGTGTTTGTGAAATTTGGTGAAAAGTTATGTAGTAAAAGATACGAGACAAATGATCTAATAACACGTTATTTGAACTCTTCAAAGCGTTAAAATCTTGTTTTGAATCGAATAACAAACTTTCTTAGTGTTTCTGAAATTTGGTGAAAAGTTATGTAGTAAAAGATACGATACAAATGATCTAAAACCATGTTATTTGATCTCCTCAAAGCGTTAATAGTTTGTTTTGAATAGAAAAACAAACTGTCTTAGTGTTTGTAAAATTTGGTGAAAAGTTATGTAGTAAAAGATACGATACAAATGATCTAAAAACACGTTATTTGAGCTCCTCAAAGCGTTAAAATCTTGTTTCGAATTAAAAAACAAACTTTATTAGTGTTTGTGAAATTTGGTGAAAAGTTATGTAGTACAAGATACGACACAAATGATCTAAAAACACGTTATTTTAACTCTTCAAAGCTTTAAAATCTTGTTTCGAATCGAAAAACAACCTTTCTTAGTGTTTGTGAAATTGTGTGAAAAGTTATGTAGTAAAAGATACGATACAAATGATCTAAAAACACCTTATTTGAACTCCTCAAAGCGTTAAAATCTTGTTTTGAATCGGAAAACAAACTTTCTTAGTGTTTGTGAAATTGGGTGAAAAGTTATGTAGTAAAAGATACGAGACAAATGATCTAATAACACGTTATTTGAACTTTTCAAAGCGTTAAAATCTTGTTTTGAATGGAAATACAAACTTTCTTAGAGTTTGTGAAATTTGGTGAAAAGTTATGTAGTAAAAGATACGATACAAATGATCCAAAAACACGTTATTTGAACTCCTCAAAGCGTTAAAATCTTGTTTTGAATCGAAAAACAAACTTTCATAGTGATTGTGAAATTTGGTGAAAAGTTATGTAGTAAAAGATACGATACAAATGATCTAAAAACACATTATTTGAACTCCTCCAAGCGTTAAAATCTTGTTTTGAATCGAAAAACAAACTTTCTTAGTGTTTGTGAAGTTTGGTGAAAAGTTATGTAGTAAAAGATACGATACAAATGTTCTAAAAACACGTTATTTGAACTCCTCAAAGCGTTCAAATCTTGTTTTGAATCGAAAAACACACTTTCTTAGTGTTTGTGAAATTTGGTGAAAAGTTATGTAGTAAAAGATACGATACAAATTATCTAAAAACACGTTATTTGAGCTCCTCAAAGCATTAAAATCTTGTTTCGAATTGAAAAACAAACTTTATTAGTGTTTGTGAAATTTGGTGAAAAGTTATGTAGTACAAGATACGATACAAATGATCTAAAAACACGTTATTTGAACTCCTCAAAGCGTTAAAATCTTGTTTTGAATCGAAAAACAATCTTTCTTAGTGTTTGTGGAATTTGATGAAAAGTTATGTAGTAAAAGATACGAGACAAATGATCTAATAACACGTTATTTGAACTCTTCAAAGCGTTAAAATCTTGTTTTGAATCGAAATACAAACTTTCTTAGAGTTTGTGAAATTTGGTGAAAAGTTATGTAGTAAAAGATACGATACAAAGGATCCAAAAACACGTTATTTGAACTCCTCAAAGCGTTGAAATCTTGTTTTGAATCGAAAAACAATCTTTCTTAGTGTTTGTGAAATTTGATGAAAAGTTATGTAGTAAAAATACAATACAAATGATCTAATAACACGTTATTTGAACTCTTCAAAGCGTTAAAATCTTGTTTTGAATCGAAAAACAAACTTTCTTAGTGTATGTGAAATTGTGTGAAAAGTTATGTAGTAAAAGATACGATACAAATGATCTAAAAACACGTTATTTAAACTCCTCAAAGCGTTAAAATCTTGTTTTGAATCGGAAAACAAACTTTCTTAGTGTTTGTGAAATTTGATGAAAAGTTATGTAGTAAAAGATACGATACAAATGATCTAATAACAGGTTATTTGAACTCTTCAAAGCATTAAAATCTTGTTTTGAATCGAAAAACAAACTTTCTTAGTGTTTGTGAAATTTGATGAAAAGTTATGAAGTAAAAGATACGATACAAATGATCTAATAACACGTTATTTGAACTCTTCAAAGCGTTAAAATCTTGTTTCGAATCGAAAAACAAACTTTCTTTGTGTTTGTGAAATTGTGTGAAAAGTTATGTAGTAAAAGATACGATACAAATGATCTAAAAACACCTTCTTTGAACTCCTCAAAGCGTTAAAATCTTGTTTTGAATCGGAAAACAAACTTTCTTAGTGTTTGTGAAATTTGGTGAAAAGTTATGTAGTAAAAGATACGAGACAAATGATCTAATAACACGTTATTTGAACTCTTCAAAGCGTTAAAATCTTGTTTTGAATCGAATAACAAACTTTCTTAGTGTTTCTGAAATTTGGTGAAAAATTATGTAGTAAAATATACGATACAAATGATATAAAACCATGTTATTTGATCTCCTCAAAGCGTTAAAAGTTTGTTTTGAATAGAAAAACAAACTGTCTTAGTGTTTGTGAAATTTGGTGAAAAGTTATGTAGTAAAAGATACGATACAAATGATCTAAAAACACGTTATTTGAGCTCCTCAAAGCGTTAAAATCTTGTTTCGAATTGAAAAACAAACTTTATTAGTGTTTGTGAAATTTGGTGAAAACTTATGTAGTACAAGATACGATACAATTGATCTAAAAACACGTTATTTGAACTCCTCAAAGCGTTAAAAATCTTGTTTTGAATCGAAAAACAATATTTCTTAGTGTTTGTGAAAATGTGGTGAAAAGTTATGTAGTAAAAGATACGAGACAAATGATCTAATAACACGTTATTTGAACTCTTCAAAGTGTTAAAATCTTGTTTTGAATCGAATAACAAACTTTCTTAGTGTTTGTGAAATTTGGTGAAAACTTATGTAGTAAAAGATACGATACAAATGATCTAAAAACACGTTATTTGAACTCCTCAAAGCGTCAAAATCTTGTTTTGAATCGAAAAACAAACTTTCTTAGTGTTTGTGAAATTTGGTGAAAAGTTATGTAGTAAAAGATACGATACAAATGATCTAAAAACACCTTATTTGAACTCCTCAAAGCGTTAAAATCTTGTTTTGAATCGAAAAACAAACTTTCTTAGTGTTTGTAAAATTTGGTGAAAATTTATGTAGTAAAAGATACGATACAAATTATATAAAAACACGTTATTTGAGCTCCTCAAAGCATTAAAATCTTGTTTCGAATTGAAAAACAAACTTTATTAGTGTTTGTGAAATTTGGTGAAAAGTTATGTAGTACAAGATACGATACAAATGATCTAAAAACACGTTAATTGAACTCCTCAAAGCGTTCAAATCTTGTTTTGAATCGAAAAACAATCTTTCTTAGTGTTTGTGGAATTTGATGAAAAGTTATGTAGTAAAAGATACGATACAAATGATCTAATAACACGTTATTTGAACTCTTCAAAGCGTTAAAATCTTGTTTTGAATCGAAAAACAAACTTTCTTAGTGTTTGTGAAATTTGATGAAAAGTTATGTACTAAAAGATACGATACAAATGATCTAATAACACGTTATTTGAACTCTTCAAAGCGTTAAAATCTTGTTTCGAATCGAAAAACATACTTTCTTAGTGTTTGTGAAATTGTGTGAAAAGTTATGTAGTAAAAGATACGATACAAATGATCTAAAAACACCTTCTTTGAACTCCTCAAAGCGCTAAAATCTTGTTTTGAATCGGAAAACAAACTTTCTTAGTGTTTGTGAAATTTGGTGAAAAGTTATGTAGTAAAAGATACGAGACAAATGATCTAATAACACGTTATTTGAACTCTTCAAAGCGTTAAAATCTTGTTTTGAATCGAATAACAAACTTTCTTAGTGTTTCTGAAATTTGGTGAAAAGTTATGTAGTAAAAGATACGATACAAATGATCTAAAACCATGTTATTTGATCTCCTCAAAGCGTTAAAAGTTTGTTTTGAATAGAAAAACAAACTGTCTTAGTGTTTGTAAAATTTGGTGAAAAGTTATGTAGTAAAAGATACGATACAAATGATCAAAAAACACGTTATTTGAGCTCCTCAAAGCGTTAAAATCTTGTTTCGAATTAAAAAACAAACTTTATTAGTGTTTGTGAAATTTGGTGAAAAGTTATGTAGTACAAGATACGACACAAATGATCTAAAAACACGTTATTTTAACTCTTCAAAGCTTTAAAATCTTGTTTCGAATCGAAAAACAACCTTTCTTAGTGTTTGTGAAATTGTGTGAAAAGTTATGTAGTAAAAGATACGATACAAATGATCTAAAAACACCTTATTTGAACTCCTCAAAGCGTTAAAATCTTGTTTTGAATCGGAAAACAAACTTTCTTAGTGTTTGTGAAATTGGGTGAAAAGTTATGTAGTAAAAGATACGAGACAAATGATCTAATAACACGTTATTTGAACTTTTCAAAGCGTTAAAATCTTGTTTTGAATCGAAATACAAACTTTCTTAGAGTTTGTGAAATTTGGTGAAAAGTTATGTAGTAAAAGATACGATACAAATGATCCAAAAACACGTTATTTGAACTCCTCAAAGCGTTAAAATCTTG
Source organism: Luzula sylvatica (assembly GCA_946800325.1). Taxonomy (NCBI): domain Eukaryota; kingdom Viridiplantae; phylum Streptophyta; class Magnoliopsida; order Poales; family Juncaceae; genus Luzula; species Luzula sylvatica. The sequence continues at coordinate 67,791,757 of OX326960.1, forward strand.
TTTTGAATCGAAAAACAAACTTTCATAGTGATTGTGAAATTTGGTGAAAAGTTATGTAGTAAAAGATACGATACAAATGATCTAAAAACACATTATTTGAACTCCTCCAAGCGTTAAAATCTTGTTTTGAATCGAAAAACAAACTTTCTTAGTGTTTGTGAAGTTTGGTGAAAAGTTATGTAGTAAAAGATACGATACAAATGTTCTAAAAACACGTTATTTGAACTCCTCAAAGCGTTCAAATCTTGTTTTGAATCGAAAAACACACTTTCTTAGTGTTTGTGAAATTTGGTGAAAAGTTATGTAGTAAAAGATACGATACAAATTATCTAAAAACACGTTATTTGAGCTCCTCAAAGCATTAAAATCTTGTTTCGAATTGAAAAACAAACTTTATTAGTGTTTGTGAAATTTGGTGAAAAGTTATGTAGTACAAGATACGATACAAATGATCTAAAAACACGTTATTTGAACTCCTCAAAGCGTTAAAATCTTGTTTTGAATCGAAAAACAATCTTTCTTAGTGTTTGTGGAATTTGATGAAAAGTTATGTAGTAAAAGATACGAGACAAATGATCTAATAACACGTTATTTGAACTCTTCAAAGCGTTAAAATCTTGTTTTGAATCGAAATACAAACTTTCTTAGAGTTTGTGAAATTTGGTGAAAAGTTATGTAGTAAAAGATACGATACAAAGGATCCAAAAACACGTTATTTGAACTCCTCAAAGCGTTGAAATCTTGTTTTGAATCGAAAAACAATCTTTCTTAGTGTTTGTGAAATTTGATGAAAAGTTATGTAGTAAAAATACAATACAAATGATCTAATAACACGTTATTTGAACTCTTCAAAGCGTTAAAATCTTGTTTTGAATCGAAAAACAAACTTTCTTAGTGTATGTGAAATTGTGTGAAAAGTTATGTAGTAAAAGATACGATACAAATGATCTAAAAACACGTTATTTAAACTCCTCAAAGCGTTAAAATCTTGTTTTGAATCGGAAAACAAACTTTCTTAGTGTTTGTGAAATTTGGTGAAAAGTTATGTAGTAAAAGATACGATACAAATGATCTAATAACAGGTTATTTGAACTCTTCAAAGCGTTAAAATCTTGTTTTGAATCGAAAAACAAACTTTCTTAGTGTTTGTGAAATTTGATGAAAAGTTATGTAGTAAAAGATACGATACAAATGATCTAATAACACGTTATTTGAACTCTTCAAAGCGTTAAAATCTTGTTTCGAATCGAAAAACAAACTTTCTTTGTGTTTGTGAAATTGTGTGAAAAGTTATGTAGTAAAAGATACGATACAAATGATCTAAAAACACCTTCTTTGAACTCCTCAAAGCGTTAAAATCTTGTTTTGAATCGGAAAACAAACTTTCTTAGTGTTTGTGAAATTTGGTGAAAAGTTATGTAGTAAAAGATACGAGACAAATGATCTAATAACACGTTATTTGAACTCTTCAAAGCGTTAAAATCTTGTTTTGAATCGAATAACAAACTTTCTTAGTGTTTCTGAAATTTGGTGAAAAATTATGTAGTAAAAGATACGATACAAATGATATAAAACCATGTTATTTGATCTCCTCAAAGCGTTAAAAGTTTGTTTTGAATAGAAAAACAAACTGTCTTAGTGTTTGTGAAATTTGGTGAAAAGTTATGTAGTAAAAGATACGATACAAATGATCTAAAAACACGTTATTTGAGCTCCTCAAAGCGTTAAAATCTTGTTTCGGATTGAAAAACAAACTTTATTAGTGTTTGTGAAATTTGGTGAAAACTTATGTAGTACAAGATACGATACAATTGATCTAAAAACACGTTATTTGAACTCCTCAAAGCGTTAAAAATCTTGTTTTGAATCGAAAAACAATATTTCTTAGTGTTTGTGAAAATGTGGTGAAAAGTTATGTAGTAAAAGATACGAGACAAATGATCTAATAACACGTTATTTGAACTCTTCAAAGTGTTAAAATCTTGTTTTGAATCGAATAACAAACTTTCTTAGTGTTTGTGAAATTTGGTGAAAACTTATGTAGTAAAAGATACGATACAAATGATCTAAAAACACGTTATTTGAACTCCTCAAAGCGTCAAAATCTTGTTTTGAATCGAAAAACAAACTTTCTTAGTGTTTGTGAAATTTGGTGAAAAGTTATGTAGTAAAAGATACGATACAAATTATCTAAAAACACGTTATTTGAGCTCCTCAAAGCGTTAAAATCTTGTTTCGAATTGAAAAACAAACTTTATTAGTGTTTGTGAAATTTGGTGAAAAGTTATGTAGTACAAGATACGATACAAATGATCTAAAAACACGTTATTTGAACTCCTCAAAGCGTTAAAATCTTGTTTTGAATCGAAAAACAATCTTTCTTAGTGTTTGTGGAATTTGATGAAAAGTTATGTAGTAAAAGATACGAAACAAATGATCTAATAACACGTTAGTTGAACTCTTCAAAGCGTTAAAATCTTGTTTTGAATCGAAAAACAAACTTTCTTAGTGTTTGTGAAATTTGATGAAAAGTTATGTAGTAAAAGATACGATACAAATGATCTAATAACACGTTATTTGAACTCTTCAAAGCGTTAAAATCTTGTTTCGAATCGAAAAACAAACTTTCTTTGTGTTTGTGAAATTGTGTGAAAAGTTATGTAGTAAAAGATACGATAGAAATGATCTAAAAACACCTTCTTTGAACTACTCAAAGCGTTAAAATCTTGTTTTGAATCGAAAAACAAACTTTCTTAGTGTTTGTGAAATTTGGTGAAAAGTTATGTAGTAAAAGATACGAGACAAATGATCTAATAACACGTTATTTGAACTCTTCAAAGCGTTAAAATCTTGTTTTGAATCGAATAACAAACTTTCTTAGTGTTTCTGAAATTTGGTGAAAAATTATGTAGTAAAAGATACGATACAAATGATATAAAACCATGTTATTTGATCTCCTCAAAGCGTTAAAAGTTTGTTTTGAATAGAAAAACAAACTGTCTTAGTGTTTGTAAAATTTGGTGAAAAGTTATGTAGTAAAAGATACGATACAAATGATCTAAAAACACGTTATTTGAACTCCTCAAAGCGTTAAAATCTTGTTTTGAATCGAAAAACAAACTTTCATAGTGTTTGTGAAATTTGGTGAAAAGTTGTGTAGTAAAACATACGATACAAATGATCTAAAAACACGTTATTTGAACTCCTTAAAGCGTTAAAATCTTGTTTTGAATCGAAAAACAAACTTTCTTAGTGTTTGTGAAATTTGGTGAAAAGTTATGTAGTAAAAGATACGATACAAATGATCTAAAAACACGTTATTTGAGCTCCTCAAAGCGTTAAAATCTTGTTTTGAATCGAAAAACAAACTTTCTTAGTGTTTGTGAAATTTGGTGAAAAGTTATGTAGTAAAAGATACGATACAAATGATCTAAAAACACCTTATTTGAACTCCTCAAAGCGTTAAAATCTTGTTTTGAATCGAAAAACAAACTTTCTTAGTGTTTGTGAAATTTGGTGAAAAGTTATGTAGTAAAAGATACGATACAAATTATCTAAAAACACGTTATTTGAGCTCCTCAAAGCATTAAAATCTTGTTTCGAATTGAAAAAAAACTTTATTAGTGTTTGTGAAATTTGGTGAAAAGTTATGTAGTACAAGATACGATACAAATGATCTAAAAACACGTTATTTGAACTCCTCAAAGCGTTAAAATCTTGTTTTGAATCGAAAAACAATCTTTCTTAGTGTTTGTGGAATTTGATGAAAAGTTATGTAGTAAAAGATACGATACAAATGATCTAATAACACGTTATTTGAACTCTTCAAAGCGTTAAAATCTTGTTTTGAATCGAAAAACAAACTTTCTTAGTGTTTGTGAAATTTGATGAAAAGTTATGTAGTAAAAGATACGATACAAATGATCTAATAACACGTTATTTGAACTCTTCAAAGCGTTAAAATCTTGTTTCGAATCGAAAAACATACTTTCTTAGTGTTTGTGAAATTGTGTGAAAAGTTATGTAGTAAAAGATACGATACAAATAATCTAAAAACACCTTCTTTGAACTCCTCAAAGCGTTAAAATCTTGTTTTGAATCGGAAAACAAACTTTCTTAGTGTTTGTGAAATTTGGTGAAAAGTTATGTAGTAAAAGATACGAGACAAATGATCTAATAACACGTTATTTGAACTCTTCAAAGCGTTAAAATCTTGTTTTGAATCGAATAACAAACTTTCTTAGTGTTTCTGAAATTTGGTGAAAAGTTATGTAGTAAAAGATACGATACAAATGATCTAAAAACACGTTATTTGAGCTCCTCAAAGCGTTAAAATCTTGTTTCGAATTAAAAAACAAACTTTATTAGTGTTTGTGAAATTTGGTGAAAAGTTATGTAGTACAAGATACGACACAAATGATCTAAAAACACGTTATTTTAACTCTTCAAAGCTTTAAAATCTTGTTTCGAATCGAAAAACAAACTTTCTTAGTGTTTGTGAAATTGTGTGAAAAGTTATGTAGTAAAAGATACGATACAAATGATCTAAAAACACCTTATTTGAACTCCTCAAAACGTTAAAATCTTGTTTTGAATCGGAAAACAAACTTTCTTAGTGTTTGTGAAATTGGGTGAAAAGTTATGTAGTAAAAGATACGAGACAAATGATCTAATAACACGTTATTTGAACTTTTCAAAGCGTTAAAATCTTGTTTTGAATCGAAATACAAACTTTCTTAGAGTTTGTGAAATTTGGTGAAAAGTTATGTAGTAAAAGATACGATACAAATGATCCAAAAACACGTTATTTGAACTCCTCAAAGCGTTAAAATCTTGTTTTGAATCGAAAAACAAACTTTCATAGTGATTGTGAAATTTGGTGAAAAGTTATGTAGTAAAAGATACGATACAAATGATCTAAAAACACATTATTTGAACTCCTCAAAGCGTTAAAATCTTGTTTTGAATCGAAAAACAAACTTTGTTAGTGTTTGTGAAGTTTGGTGAAAAGTTATGTAGTAAAAGATACGATACAAATGTTCTAAAAACACGTTATTTGAACTCCTCAAAGCGTTAAAATCTTGTTTTGAATCGAAAAACAAACTTTCTTAGTGTTTGTGAAATTTGGTGAAAAGTTATGTAGTAAAAGATACGATACAAATTATCTAAAAACACGTTATTTGAGCTCCTCAAAGCATTAAAATCTTGTTTCGAATTGAAAAACAAACTTTATTAGTGTTTGTGAAATTTGGTGAAAAGTTATGTAGTACAAGATACGATACAAATGATCTAAAAACACGTTATTTGAACTCCTCAAAGCGTTAAAATCTTGTTTTGAATCGAAAAACAATCTTTCTAAGTGTTTGTGGAATTTGATGAAAAGTTATGTAGTAAAAGATACGATACAAATGATCCAAAAACACGTTATTTGAACTCCTCAAAGCGTTGAAATCTTGTTTTGAATCGAAATACAAACTTTCTTAGAGTTTGTGAAATTTGGTGAAAAGTTATGTAGTAAAAGATACGATACAAATGATCCAAAAACACGTTATTTGAACTCCTCAAAGCGTTGAAATCTTGTTTTGAATCGAAAAACAATATTTCTTAGTGTTTGTGAAATTTGATGAAAAGTTATGTAGTAAAAATACGATACAAATGATCTAATAACACGTTATTTGAACTCTTCAAAGCGTTAAAATCTTGTTTTGAATCGAAAAACAAACTTTCTTAGTGTATGTGAAATTGTGTGAAAAGTTATGTAGTAAAAGATACGATACAAATGATCTAAAAACACGTTATTTAAACTCCTCAAAGCGTTAAAATCTTGTTTTGAATCGGAAAACAAACTTTCTTAGTGTTTGTGAAATTTGGTGAAAAGTTATGTAGTAAAAGATACGATACAAATGATCTAATAACAGGTTATTTGAACTCTTCAAAGCGTTAAAATCTTGTTTTGAATCGAAAAACAAACTTTCTTAGTGTTTGTGAAATTTGATGAAAAGTTATGTAGTAAAAGATACGATACAAATGATCTAATAACACGTTATTTGAACTCTTCAAAGCGTTAAAATCTTGTTTCGAATCGAAAAACAAACTTTCTTTGTGTTTGTGAAATTGTGTGAAAAGTTATGTAGTAAAAGATACGATACAAATGATCTAAAACACCTTCTTTGAACTCCTCAAAGCGTTAAAATCTTGTTTTGAATCGGAAAACAAACTTTCTTAGTGTTTGTGAAATTTGGTGAAAAGTTATGTAGTAAAAGATACGAGACAAATGATCTAATAACACGTTATTTGAACTCTTCAAAGCGTTAAAATCTTGTTTTGAATCGAATAACAAACTTTCTTAGTGTTTCTGAAATTTGGTGAAAAATTATGTAGTAAAAGATACGATACAAATGATATAAAACCATGTTATTTGATCTCCTCAAAGCGTTAAAAGTTTGTTTTGAATAGAAAAACAAACTGTCTTAGTGTTTGTGAAATTTGGTGAAAAGTTATGTAGTAAAAGATACGATACAAATGATCTAAAAACACGTTATTTGAGCTCCTCAAAGCGTTAAAATCTTGTTTCGGATTGAAAAACAAACTTTATTAGTGTTTGTGAAATTTGGTGAAAACTTATGTAGTACAAGATACGATACAATTGATCTAAAAACACGTTATTTGAACTCCTCAAAGCGTTAAAAATCTTGTTTTGAATCGAAAAACAATATTTCTTAGTGTTTGTGAAAATGTGGTGAAAAGTTATGTAGTAAAAGATACGAGACAAATGATCTAATAACACGTTATTTGAACTCTTCAAAGTGTTAAAATCTTGTTTTGAATCGTATAACAAACTTTCTTAGTGTTTGTGAAATTTGGTGAAAAGTTATGTAGTAAAAGATACGATACAAATGATCTAAAAACACGTTATTTGAACTCCTCAAAGCGTCAAAATCTTGTTTTGAATCGAAAAACAAACTTTCTTAGTGTTTGTGAAATTTGGTGAAAAGTTATGTAGTAAAAGATACGATACAAATTATCTAAAAACACGTTATTTGAGCTCCTCAAAGCGTTAAAATCTTGTTTCGAATTGAAAAACAAACTTTATTAGTGTTTGTGAAATTTGGTGAAAAGTTATGTAGTACAAGATACGATACAAATGATCTAAAAACACGTTATTTGAACTCCTCAAAGCGTTAAAATCTTGTTTTGAATCGAAAAACAATCTTTCTTAGTGTTTGTGGAATTTGATGAAAAGTTATGTAGTAAAAGATACGATACAAATGATCTAATAACACGTTATTTGAACTCTTCAAAGCGTTAAAATCTTGTTTTGAATCGAAAAACAAACTTTCTTAGTGTTTGTGAAATTTGATGAAAAGTTATGTAGTAAAAGATACGATACAAATGATCTAATAACACGTTATTTGAACTCTTCAAAGCGTTAAAATCTTGTTTCGAATCGAAAAACATACTTTCTTAGTGTTTGTGAAATTGTGTGAAAAGTTATGTAGTAAAACATACGATACAAATGATCTAAAAACACCTTCTTTGAACTCCTCAAAGCGTTAAAATCTTGTTTTGAATCGGAAAACAAACTTTCTTAGTGTTTGTGAAATTTGGTGAAAAGTTATGTAGTAAAAGATACGAGACAAATGATCTAATAACACGTTATTTGAACTCTTCAAAGCGTTAAAATCTTGTTTTGAATCGAATAACAAACTTTCTTAGTGTTTCTGAAATTTGGTGAAAAGTTATGTAGTAAAAGATACGATACAAATGATCTAAAACCATGTTATTTGATCTCCTCAAAGCGTTAAAAGTTTGTTTTGAATAGAAAAACAAACTGTCTTAGTGTTTGTAAAATTTGGTGAAAAGTTATGTAGTAAAAGATACGATACAAATGATCTAAAAACACGTTATTTGAACTCCTCAAAGCGTTAAAATCTTGTTTTGAATCGAAAAACAAACTTTCATAGTGTTTGTGAAATTTGGTGAAAAGTTGTGTAGTAAAACATACGATACAAATGATCTAAAAACACGTTATTTGAACTCCTTAAAGCGTTAAAATCTTGTTTTGAATCGAAAAACAAACTTTCTTAGTGTTTGTGAAATTTGGTGAAAAGTTATGTAGTAAAAGATACGATACAAATGATCTAAAAACACGTTATTTGAGCTCCTCAAAGCGTTAAAATCTTGTTTTGAATCGAAAAACAAACTTTCTTAGTGTTTGTGAAATTTGGTGAAAAGTTATGTAGTAAAAGATACGATACAAATGATCTAAAAACACCTTATTTGAACTCCTCAAAGCGTTAAAATCTTGTTTTGAATCGAAAAACAAACTTTCTTAGTGTTTGTGAAATTTGGTGAAAAGTTATGTAGTAAAAGATACGATACAAATTATCTAAAAACACGTTATTTGAGCTCCTCAAAGCATTAAAATCTTGTTTCGAATTGAAAAACAAACTTTATTAGTGTTTGTGAAATTTGGTGAAAAGTTATGTAGTACGAGATACGATACAAATGATCTAAAAACACGTTATTTGAACTCCTCAAAGCGTTAAAATCTTGTTTTGAATCGAAAAACAATCTTTCTTAGTGTTTGTGGAATTTGATGAAAAGTTATGTAGTAAAAGATACGATACAAATGATCTAATAACACGTTATTTGAACTCTTCAAAGCGTTAAAATCTTGTTTTGAATCGAAAAACAAACTTTCTTAGTGTTTGTGAAATTTGATGAAAAGTTATGTAGTAAAAGATACGATACAAATGATCTAATAACACGTTATTTGAACTCTTCAAAGCGTTAAAATCTTGTTTCGAATCGAAAAACATACTTTCTTAGTGTTTGTGAAATTGTGTGAAAAGTTATGTAGTAAAAGATACGATACAAATGATCTAAAAACACCTTCTTTGAACTCCTCAAAGCGTTAAAATCTTGTTTTGAATCGAAATACAAACTTTCTTAGAGTTTGTGAAATTTGGTGAAAAGTTATGTAGTAAAAGATACGATACAAATGATCTAAAAACACGTTATTTGAACTCCTCAAAGCGTTAAAATCTTGTTTTGAATCGAAAAACAAATTTTCTTAGTGTTTGTGAAATTTGGTGAAAAGTTATGTAGTAAAAGATACGATACAAATGATCTAAAAACACGTTATTTGAGCTCCTCAAAGCGTTAAAATCTTGTTTCGAATTGAAAAACAAACTTTATTAGTGTTTGTGAAATTTGGTGAAAAGTTATGTAGTACAAGATACGATACAAAGGATCTAAAAACACGTTATTTGAATATAGAAAAGAAAAAAAGAAAAAAATTATGTGGTACTAATAGAAGAAAGAAAGAAGAACCCTTGTACATATATCTTGGGTTTGGTTGATTTTCACAGAAAATTCATTTTGACTTTGTTTTGAAAACGTATATAGACGTATTATTTCCTACAAAATTTATTTTCACTTGGTTCATAGAAAATTCATTTTGTATTGGTTTTGGAAACGATTTTTTTTCTTTTTCAGCAAGTAAACTTGAGATATGGACTTCATAAATATGGATTCTTTTATTTCAAAAAATATATATATCGTTCTTTAATTCAGAAGTTGAGAAGTTCAACGCTTTTAATCTTACGAAAAGGTTTTTAGACCTAATATGATGTAACCCCCTATTATAATGATCTTTTTTTAAGATCAATTAGAATACTAATTAAGCATCAAATAAGAAGAAGAATTCAGTGTAATGTTTTCTACCAAACTATTGAAATGGTTCAGAACCTCAGAAATCCTGTATATTTTTAAAAATAATCACAAGAAGCCCTGATTGCAAAGAGGGTACCCTGATTGTATTTTTAGTGGAGACCTGCAAAGTCATGCAAAGAGGAGGAAAATAACAAATTCAGAATTTTTAATTTCTTCATGCACACACTGATTGTATTTATATCTATTTTAACATTTCAAATTCATATTGAAACTCTTTCGCAATACATACTGACGAAATACAATTTCGCCATATTTGTGAATTGTGAAAACTTTTTAACTATTCTTATAAATTGGGCTTTTGATAATGATGCATGTAAAGAAAAATGTCTTTTGTCACTCGTTTTGAATAATCTTTAATTTGTATATCTATAAAAAATAACAAGGACAAGGTGTTATGTGTACCTATCAAAAATAACAAGTACAAGGTGTGATCGGTACCTATCAAAAATAACAAGAATACGATTCGTGGTTCAAGATTCTCTTCAAAAATGAAAATCACAATGACAAGGTGTGATCAGTACCTATCAAAATAAAAGTTTCTCAAACTAAACAAGACACAACTGAACTACTTTTCAAAAAAAAAATCTGATTTGCAAATTACTAAATTAAGCTCAAATTAACATGTAAAATATTCAACTAACACTACTAAAAAAATGGATTTAACATGCAAATTAACATGCAAATTAAGCTCAAATTAACATGCAAATTACTAAATTAATTTGTAGTTAAGTTTTTGTCCTAAGATCGCCGACGCAATAGGTCATGGGGGCAACATTTTTTATCAATTTTGTCCCTATTAAGTGTATTTATTGCGACAAAATCAATTTCTGATTTTTTCTCCTATTTTCTTAGTTAGTCCCTGGAGATGATTTTTCTGTGACGAGATATGGTCATTGAATATTTTTTTTGTGTGACTAAATTTCGTTCGAACTATGGTTTTTTTGTGACTAGTTGTCTCCATTCCGGTGACGTCGCAACAAATTCTCCCGTGACCTCGCGACCTCGAACTCTTCAAGAACTTGGAACCTCGCAGCATCCTTAGCTCTGACGATCACTCTTCTCTGGGAAGAAAAATCGATCTGAACCTTCATCGTGAGACATATTTATATTGGTAAAATCATAATTAATTACATGACAAAGGTAATAGTTTGGAGAAATTCGCCCTTGGGGCTATCATGCGACAAGCCTTACTTGGGGTTATCATGCAGATGGAGGTTGGAGCGTTTTCCGGTCAGAGAAAGACTAGAAGAGGGAGTAGGGGATCTATCTGCAAACAACATAGGAAGATGCATGAGATGCAAAAAACAACAAGAGAAACACTAACTTTCGAAGTGAAGACCTCGAAACAACCACATGTAACAGAGAAAATGGAAGAGGAGGTAGTGCATCTGTTTTTAGACAAATATTCCCTACATTTCAAAGCAAATGAGCTCCGGCATTACTGGATTTTGTAAACAAACCCCTGCATTACTGTCAATTTGAAAAGAAGTCCCCAAATAAAAAGTAAATATGTTTCAGATGTCATACCAGTAATAGAGTACTCATGATCTGGTCTGTACTCATTCATTCAATGTCCCTTACAAATAAAAATGGTATAATTACACATTGCCCCCTACAAATAAAAATGGTATAATTACACATTGCCCCCTACAAATTATAATATTTATCTTTACCATTAATTTCTTTTAACGTACCTATGTGGTACTGTCGAGTTCAATTACACAGACATCTGTAGGGCCCTCTTGGCCATCGACTGGTACCAAAGCCACTCTCTCTACCCATTCTTGTATCGCGACAGTTATGTGCGGTACAACCTTCACAAAGAAATACATTAAATTTTATAAATAGAGGGATCTTTTTGCAAATTGTTGGTAGTTATAAATTGAGACAAGGAGATATAACAAACATGTACTGTCTTGCCCAAGTAGTTTCCCTTTCTCTCTTCATTTAAAACAGACTGAATCATTAGATTCATTACACAAACGAAATATTATTAGATATAATGATATATCGATGAATAGATTTAATATATGAAATTGAAGAATTTATAAATAAATACCTGATATATCTTTCCAGTAGTAATGTTATTGTCGCGAGTCAGTTTGACATCCAGAAATCTCTCATAATTACCCAACTCGAAATCTCTGTTCAAAATGTTACAAAATTTTAATAAAGTTTAATTCATGTGAAATTAGTTTAATTCTTGTGAAATTATTTTCTGTGCTCAAATGGCGACATTATGCCCGCATCGGTGTTTAGAAGGATCTGAAACAAAAAAAATAGGCAAAATTTTTTATCAATTGAATTATTAAAAAAAAGGAAAATTAACTGGCGATTTAATTAACAACTAAACATAACAAACTAATGAGTCAGCAAATTTAGACTTTTACCAAATTAAACAACGAAATTCAATTGAATTTTGAACTGGATAAAGGAGAAATACAAAGTGGACCCAAATTGAACATACAAATGTAAAATACTTCTCCCTAAGCTGGAAAAAGGGAAACAAGTCAAATTAACAATAAATTTACTAAATTGAGCCTAAATTAACACTAAAAAAACCGAAAATACCTCATTCGACTGATTCGTCGCTTAAATTCATACTTCTCCCAAACTCTCCTCTGCTGCACGTCAGCTTTTTTTATCGGAAACAACTGAATAAACGAAAAAAAAAATCCTTGAATCAGCACGTAACCAAAAAAAAAACGTTGAAATAGAACGAATTGAAAGTGCAGAAACCTTCGGGGAGTCCTCCTCGTGCACCTGGTGGCGACTGTACAAAAATTCCGGTAAGAAATCGCCTCTAGGGTTTCCACTCTTCCCCTGGTGTCGTGGTCGTGAGGGCTGCAGTCGACTTGGCGTCGTGGTGGCTTCAGAAAGAGACCAGCGGATGGCGTCGTGGCGGTGGCTACGGAAAGAGAATCGGAGGGAAAAGTTAAGATTTTTTGGACAGACACAGAATAGAAAGAGGGAGGGAAAAGTTAGGGTTTTGTGAAATTTTGCTCAAAATTTTTGGCGGGACTAGAAAAATTAACATAAAATTTCTTAAATTAATCTTACTAGTTCTAATAAGTACAACTATTATAGTCATTATTTTGAAAGTAATTTGGTACTTAAAACAAGAGGATTTTCTTTAAAATACAGAATATTATATTATATTATGTTGTACTAAAGTATTATAATATATATTATTTCATATAGTTCGTACTATATTGTGTTGTATTGGTACGTGTTCAGTATGTTATATCATATTGTATTGTTTTGTGTTATGTGAATATATTTACATTATATATTGTATTGTATTATATTACGTTATATTATATATCAAGTGTGCATTATCGACATGTCATTTTTAATATCAATATATTATTTTCTATTGATTTACTATTTGTAATATCAATATATTAATAACACATTTTATAATATAGTATTGTATTATATTATTATATTGTACCATATTGTATTATACCACACTATACTCATTTTTTTACGAAATAAGATAATTGATATTTTATTTTGACGTATATTTATTTATGCATTGGAATTATAATCGTACATATAAATACATTTTGTATAGATATTTTTATACATTTTTTTACCAATAGGATATTTTTCTTTTCAAATATATTTATACATACATTTATATATATTTACTATACCCATTTTTAATATGAACATACCATGGCATATATAAGAATACAATATTTTACCAATCTATAATACATTAGATACCTAAATGTATTTTTCTATCGATATAGCAAGTATAGCCCTCAGAGCCTCGACAGTATTCTTTTTTTTGTCTTTGCTTGTTTACACTACTCATTATGCATTTTTAAAAGAAAAAGATTTTATTAAGTTAAGACATACTGAATAGCAAATAACTGAGAAATTCAAATGTTTCCATTTCTGAGGTCGATAGAAGCACACAATTTTGCAACAGCCCGTGCAGTTTGTAATTTTGCATAACAGCCCCTCATTTAGATGTCGATAGAAGCACACAAAAATGTATAGTTCTCGCTCCACTCTAACCCTACAAGGTCAATATTTTCATATAAACCCTGCATTCTACAATTTTGCAAAACATAACAAACATACATTCTCTAAGTAACATATATGGATATTTGCAAAACAAACCCTTAATTTTTGTGAATTTACGGGCCCGCACCACACCCTGAATTGTTATAAAAACAGTCCTAAATCATTGAAAATTGATGTGTTATCCTGCATTATTATTGAAACAATACTAAATTTTAGGTTGCAGGATTTGAAACAATACAAAATTTTACTTCATACCAGTATCGACTAGCTTAGGCTTCTGAGCAATATCTATAGATAAGATAAGCAAAACATCATATATGTACAAAACTGAAGAATTGTCAGTCCCAGAATTGGGGATAATGGTCCATACTAGCACCAGAACAATTGGATGCTTCATTTTCCGCACTACCCACGAGAGCAAAATTAAACAACAAATTAATCTATTCCCATATCATGTTTAAGTATAATAGGAAAAAAAAGATAAAACTTTAATACCAATTAATAAAGTATAAAATAAATTAATTACCTACATGAATTTATCATCTTCGTGGCTCCATCCATTTACAGAAATCGAGGTAACTCGATTCAAAAACACTTTTATTCTCGGTAACTGCCTCTCAAGCATCTCCTTCTTCTCCCTAAATTACGAAAACGTTAAATGTTCTTTCGCAAAATATTATAAAATTATAAATGTGAAATTATAAAAAATTGTATCTTGAGTTCGGAATAGCTTCATGGGTTCTTCTCACTTGTCCCGTAATGTCTAAATTTTGTATTTGTTTCTAAAATAGTTGAATCAATTAAAAAGGATCTAATCGTAATAATGAGAAATAAACCCATTAATTGGGAAAATTAACATGAATCATCTTAGTTTCACAACCAACAGAGATAACTTGAAGCTCTTTTTCTTGTGTCTTGCCCTAAATAACCAGTCATAACTCGAAATTAAACATCCAAAAATGCAATTAACAACACAAATCAAAACTGACTAGAACTTCTCCGGCTTTTGCGCTTAAGGCGGATCTCTCGAAAGCTTTCGATAGAATGAGTTGGGATTTTATTTGCGAGATGCTTCACGCGTATAATTTCCCTCCAAATATTGTTCGATTAATAAATACTTGCATGAGGAGTATGAAATTCTCAATAGTTTTCAATGGGAGAACCGATGGTTTCTACGTACCGGAAAGGGGCTTACGTCAAGGTTGTCCTTTATCTCCGTACCTTTTTATCCTCGGTATGGACCTTTTTTCCCGTTCCCTAAATTATGCTATAAATTCCAATTATCTTCAAGGAGTAAAGTTTGCCTTTTCCGCGCCAATAATTAACCACTCCTCTTACGCCGACGACCTCACCATCTTCGCGCACGCATCGATAGTTGAGGCTTCTAGGATTCGTGAGGCACTCCTATCTTTCGAATTAGTATCCGGTCAATACCTAAACCCAACGAAATCTAAATTATGGTTTAGCAAAAAGGTACAACCGGAATTACAAAATGGAATTATTGAATTAATTGGTGGGTCACTTGCGGAGCCCAAAGAACGATATCTCGGTATAACAATAAAGGCGAATGGATCCATGGACCCGAACCCGGTGTTGGCACAAATCCAATCCAAGTTGGCTGGTTGGAAAATGCACATGTTATCTCATGCGGGTCGTCTCGTCCTCATTAAATCGGTATTACAAGCAATACCAATTTTCTCCATGATTACGGAAATTTTACCAAAATCCATCCTTAAAAAAATAACGCAAATAACGAGACGTTTTTGGTGGGGTAAACGTGAGGGCCGCTTCCTTGCGTTTTGCTCGTGGAAGACAATGGCTCGACCAAAGAGTGAGGGTGGACTTGGGATTTGCGATATCGCAAAGGTGAATCAAGCGCTCATGCAAAAAACAAAAAAAAAAAAAAAAAAATTTGGACTTTGTTAACAAAAAACTCAAAACCGTGGGTGCGTATCATTAAGGCTAAATATTTTCCATCGAGATCCATTTGGTCAACTAGGCGTAAATCTAGGTCCACTAAGTTTTGACAATAACTATGTGATCAACGTTTATTTTTTCGGCAAAATATACGTTGGTTAATAGGCAATGGTGATTATTGCGCGGCATTTAGTGAACCATGGTATGTGGGTTGGGAAGATGATATCCCAACCACTAGGGCGATAAGTCATATTAAGGTCGCGGAATTGATTAATCGAGAAGATATTTGTTGGAGAACGGATCGGCTATTCGACCTCCTCGGCGCAACTAAAGCTCTACAAATTATTTCAACCTCCCAAATTTCCTCTTCGTCGATACAATTAAAGGACCGATTAATTTGGACGAAGGAAACAAATGGAAAATTCTCGGCGAAAAATGCATACCTTAACCTCGCGCCTTCGACTCCAACTCGCTCCCCGAATATACCAACGATTTGGAATTTCATTTGGTCCAACCCAACGATTACACCTCGTGTTGCAATTTTTCTGTGGAGAGCCGTTCAAAATGCACTCCCAACTAAAGCAAATCTTCATCGCCAAATACCTACTTTTAACCCGAATTGTCCGCGTTGTGATATAAATCATGAGGACACACTTCATATGGCATTTTCATGCCCTAACTCTAAAGTGACTTGGTTTATATCTACCCTAGCGATTCGTACCGAAGCACTCAATGGCGATTTTGGGGAAATTTGCTTAAATTTCGGTTTATCTCTTACTACCGAACAATTCGGTGTTTTCGCCAATTTATTATGGACAATTTGGAAATGTCGGTGCGAAAAAATATTCAAAAACAAAAACCATAGTCCTATGCGAATGATTCAAATGGCGACGAATATCGGGAAAGCAATTGATCCTCTTTATATTCGGCAAGAACCGATTAATTGCTCACCTCCTTCCAATTGCGCCTCGAAGTGTCTTTTCGATGGGTCGTGGTCGACCGATGGAGCGGGGTTAGGTTTCATTATTTCGCAAAATGGAGAGATGACTTATTTCGAAGGGAGGGAAACTACCGCTAGCTCTCCGCTTCATGCGGAAATTCTAGCTTGCCATGCGGCTTTACGAAGGCTTCATGAAATGAATATTGTCGTTTGTGATATCTATTCGGATAGCTCAACGCTTGTTCAAGCTATTCGTAATCGGTCCATTGAGATTGAATGGAGAGCGTATTACCAAATTCAAGAATGCCGTGACTTAGCCGAAGAGCATGAGGGTTGGGCGTTTCGACACGTGACGAGGGAGGAGAACACACAAGCCGATCGGATTGCGAGGAGGGCCCGTCTTGATCACCGAACTTATTTTGGTCAAAACATTTCGGACTTAGATTATTTCCTAGCTCCTTAGTTTAAGGGCGTTTTTATTTTGACATGTTCAATTTGCTTATGTAATTAACTATGATAAGTGCCTACGGGCATTTTTGCAAAAAAAAAAAAAAAAACTGACTAGAACAAAAAACAAATTAAGAGTAAAAGACGAAATGATCAGTGTTTGGTACAGAGAAAGTATTTGCTAAATAGAAAGTGCCGATGATAGGGGAATAGGGGAGTTTTCCTTCTCGTCGCTGGCGATTCATCGCCGCTTTCCGAGTTGCTAGAAGAGATGAGTGGCTGGCAGAGAAAGTGGCGAGGAGAAGGGAGTTTACCTTCTCGTTGCTTTCAAAGAAAGTGGCGCTGATTAGGGTTTCTAAAACTGTTTCCTTTCTCCTTTCACCTCTCACCGTGAGAGAAGAGTGAAAAAAAAAATTCTAATTACAGTGAAAAAAAACGAAAAAGAAGGGGGAATAAACGATAATTTGAGGGAAATAAGAAGAGAGAATGAGGGAAATAAGAAAGAAAGAGAGGGCTGTGTATACACTGAAAAATTATTTTGCAAATATTTTGCTAAGTAAGGCCAAAATAACAATTTAGAGGGAATTTTTTTTTCAATAATTTATTAATTTTCATTGCATATTAGTTCATATGAAACAACAATTAATAAAATAAAATTTCTAACACTAAAAAAATAATATTTGTCAATTTAAAACTTATCTAAATTAATTATAATTTTATAAAAATTGTATTAACTTATAAGACATGTAAGACGTT
The DNA here is from genome assembly GCA_946800325.1 of Luzula sylvatica. Lineage (NCBI taxonomy): Eukaryota > Viridiplantae > Streptophyta > Magnoliopsida > Poales > Juncaceae > Luzula > Luzula sylvatica. Next base: position 67,809,593 of record OX326960.1, read on the forward strand.
CAACATATTTTCCGATAATCAATAATCAAATTTAGTCCCAATTATATGACATTTTATATGTCAATTATTTTGTGACAATTATTTTGTGACAAAATAAACTAACTTTTAGACTTAATAGTGTTTTGTGACCGATTCAGTAGCAAAAAAAATAATTAGTCCCAATAAAAAAAATTCTTTCGGGACAAACATAAATCAGTCGCTAATAATGTAATACAGTGACAAAATTTACTTTGTCGCTAAGATTTTCGTAGCTAGTAGTATTTTTTGTAGTACTATAAGACTTTGTTTAGTCCTAATTTTCATTAATTCACTTTTGTTATGTGATTATGCTTAAATCATTTATTCCTTACAAAAACTTTACTAGAGAGAATACACTGTATTATTACTACTAGTAGTAGACATCAACAAAATTTAAATATATATATTTGTCTTGTCGTCGGAGATCCATTAATTTTTTCTCGCAATTTTTTATGACGTAAATATGATTTAATACATTACTTTTTAACACATTAATTCATAATTTGACAATTTAATGAAATGTTACATAATAAAATTAACATAATTAAATCAAAAATTATAATTTCAAGTACATCACTATTCTTATTTGATGGATGGAGAGTGAGATGAGGAGACCATGTGGTAATGAACACATATGGGTAGAGTCGTAGAGATTAGTTGGATTTAAATAGCTATCAATATATTTGTTGCAGATTCATTCCTCCGTGGATGAGATGATTGAAATCTCTTTCCGAAAGTGCAGAAATAATTTCTAGTTTTGCTAACAGAGAGTTAACAATGTTTTAACAGGAATATCTATATTTGATCAGAAAATACCGGTCATCATTAGATTGTGCGGTAGGGACTGTGTTTGGAGAGGGTTCCCACCCAAAGGGCTTTGGGCAAGCCCCCTACCATTATATTCATATTCATGATAAAATTCGAGACTTGATGTTGATGTGGTTTGTAACTACTCAGTAAAAACCATTATATAAGGGAAATTATCCTTGGCCCTCCAAACTCATTCCGATAACCTTGATGAGATGGCAAAATGGGTTAATTAGTATTTTTAATTCACCCAATTAAATGTTAATTGACACGTTAAATTAACATGTCAATAATATATAATATGTTAATTGATGTGTCAAGTTATTAAACGACCAATTCAATCACTAATCGAGTCAATTGATGATACTAATCAATTCACTTAATTTTCATTTGTCACTTCATCAAAAGTGTTTTTTCATGTTTGTCGACTGCATATATAACTTCTTATATAAAGAGATTATATATGCAGTCCCATAACACAAAAAAGAGTCTTGATTCGATTAGTAATTTAATTGACAGTTTAATTAAATTGACACGTCAATTAATATGTACTAATAAAATTTATTGAACGTGTCAGTTAACGAAAATTAAGCCATCTAATTCTTGTTTGTCATTTCATCAAAGAATTTGGGATGAGTTTGGAAGGGCAAGTATATTTTCTCTTATATAAAATGTTAAATTTAAAATATACTTGTTGTAATAAACCTCTTTCATTTTTCTGCAACAAGAGCTTACATTTTCCATCCCAAATTACTCTGGGTTACAATACAAAATAATGCTTACATTATCAATGAAAATACATTAAATTAGCCAAATCAACTTAAAACAAGTAATGGCCATTCTTTTTAACTATTAAAGTCCAGCATATCCAAAAACCTTCATAAGCCCGAAGGTTATGCCCATGGCAGCCCAACCGCCGAAAACAACCCTCACACCTGCCCGGACTATCGGGGCTCGGCCCAACTTGGCTCCGAGACAACCAAAAACAATCAAGGCTATTGTTGCCGCTACGGCTACAATTATTACTCTAATTTTATAGTTTGCGATGAACCCCGCAGCCAAAAGCGGCACTACCGCTCCGGTGGCAAATGCAAGGGCAGAAGCCACTGCTGCTTGGGTTGGACTGGGCAATCCAGAAGTATCAACTTGGCCAATCTGCTGGTCCCTTTTTAACTGGGCCAGCTCAGCGTCGAACTGGCTAGATACGGAAACGTATTCTCCTATGGCCATACTGCACGCCCCTGCTATCAGGCCAGCGAAGCCTGATAGCAGCATGGCCTTTGCTTCGGGTTTTACTGCACCGACGCCCATCATCAACGAAGTGGTCGAGACGAGACCATCATTTGCGCCTAATATCGCGGCCCGGAGCCACTGGGCCCTTTGAGACATGGTCGAGTCTGAGTCTCTGTCTAAGTTGCTGTTCGGCTCGGGGCAAGGGATAGCGATTTTAGTGTCATTTAGTGCCATTTTGGAAATGAAATGAGAATGTAAGTGTTGAAAGAAGAATGAACTTGTATTAGATGAGTAGAGAATGAGTGTGTGGAGCACACGCCGTGATGAAGGAATTTATAGGGGTATAAAGGTGGCGAGAGAAAAATTAGGTAAGTGGTAGAGGCACTATCTGTATATCGGTAGTTACATGGTGAGATACATTGAATTAGATGGACTATTATATGCAAAATAATAATAATTAGAGGGACTAATGCTTATGTTTCTTTTAGAATTAGATGGACCAATGCTTAGGTTCCTTTCAGATTTAGATGGACTACACTGATTATGTTTCTTATACATTTACATGCATGGAATCGTGCTTATTATATAAATAAACATATTCATTTTGATAATTTGTATTGTAGAACAAAGGTTTGGTAGACAAAGAATAACATTTTTATTGATAATTTATATAACACGTGTTAGTTATATATTAATACGACCAATAGTGTAATGCAAAATGTCAAAAATAGATACTGGTGAACTAACTTTTTCTCATTAAATATCTCCCAAACATATATATATTGATAACAAATCATTTCCAATTCAACTTCAAATATTTGGGAACATAATCATTTTATTGTCTTAACAAAAACATAAAAGTTTTGTCATACCAGAAAAACGAACCATCACAATTTTGGGTTGGTGAATGGACAGCCACTAAATTCTTGGAAAAGTAATTTGAGAAGGAGATAACATTAGTTAGTGAGAATGGAGTGTGCATTCCACACTTATTAATAACCCTCGAACCTTTTTTGTCCTTTTTTCCGACCCCATTATGAAATTGCACAATGTATATAACTCAATTTTCTTCCAAATACAAATTTAAACCTCTATTATTAGTCAAAATGCCCTAGAATTTGGAGTTTTAAATTTGTGCACACTTTGTTTTAACCAATCTGTGAAGTTATGGCTCCTGATTGATGGGCCGACAAGATGACAAGTGGTCTAATTCATGCCTTGGCCTTAGGATCAACCAAGGGTTAAATAGTCAAAATGCCCTAGAATTTGAAGTTTTGAATTTCAATTGGTAATTAAAAAATGTTATCGTGTGGAGACTTGAGTCTGAGTGGATGTCCACGATTGGATATGTAATTAGATTAGATTATAGTAGATAGCCTTGTGTTTTTACTGAGGTGGAACCAATTCAGGTCATTTGTTCAATTTTCAAATTATGGGTGTTGCCATTTGTAGATAGTTAGGTCAAGGAAAATTAGGATTGGAGTCAAATTATTATATGTTGCCCCGATTGATACGCATACAAGTATCCTACGAATACATATACGCATACAAGTATCGTACAAATACAAATACACAAATACGATAATTTAAAACAAAATTTAGAATATAATACATATATCAGAAGCTAATAAACTCATAATCCAGCCACTAAAAATCACAATTTTGTGAGAGATTGTGATTCAACACTTATTGTCATTAATGAATTAAGGACCATTGAATCTTTTTCATTTACTCTTTTTTTTTTCAATGCATCCATCATATGTAAAATTTATTAGAGGAGTTGTTCAAAAATCCCTAATTTTTTTGGAATTTATCAAAAAAGCGTCCTTACTTTTTTATTCCCTCAAAAACTCATTATAAAATACATTGAATTATTTGTTACCCTTCAAGGTTGTTAACTTTAACACCCTACAAATATTGTGAACCAAAATATTCTTTATTCTTTTTTTATTTTTTATTTTTTAATTTAATCAAAACTAATAAATAAATAATATTTCAAATATAATATTATATGATGATGCTTTATAATATTGTTTTAAGATATATTTTTAATTTACTAATTTTTTATAAAATATTATTTTATGAAATACATTAGTATTTATATTTTGTATGTAATATGAAATAATACTTTTATATTATATAAATTTGTATTATAATAATAATTTCTAAATGGCATCACAAATATTGTATTTGTTATTTGTTTATTATTTTCAATTGAATAAAAAAAATTATAAAAGAAAAATATTGTGAGAAAGATATTTTGATCCAAAATAATATGAAAATGAACGGATAGTTAAATTTAACATCATTAGAGGTTAAAAGAATAATTCAGTGTACTTTATGGGAGGCTTTGAGAAAATCTCAAAAATTATGGGGTTTTTGATAAATACCAGAAAAGTCAGGGTGCTTTTGAACCATTCTCCCATTTATTATTATTCAAAAGTCTTTACTCCTTTGAACCATTCTCCTTCAGAGGAGTTTTTTTTTTAGTATCCAAAAGGCAAGGTTTTCTATAAAATACCCAAAAAATAGGTTTTGTTTAATAATTCCATTATTATTATTATTATTACTATCATTATTGTTTAATCAATTATGTAATAAGTGTTTGACGTAAAAAAAAATGAATGTTACTTAGTCAAAATATTATACTATAAACTAATATTTGTTATATTTGGTATTTACGTATGTATTATTATTTTTTATTCTTCTTCAAACATAACATCTTATTATACAACTCTATTTATTTATACGTAAGAAGAATTCAACAAATGTCGGGAAAGAATATGTTATATTTTCAAAATAAAATATACAGTCAAGTTACGATACATATTTGATAAATATTTTCAAGTATCGGTATTGAATATTGTATTCGATACAATTCGTCTTGATTTTGCAACGTAACATAGAAATTATTAACTAGCTGGAAAGGTCCACTGTGGACCAAGCTTACGAGAACATGCGGTATCTTTTAACTTGAACTTGGTTTTTGCCATTCTACGTCAATTTTCTATCGGGTGAATTAGAGCCGTCAAACTTTAGCACTATAATGAGAAAAAAATTTGATCCGAGAACTCGAAGAATCAACATTTCAAGCCAGACCTGGATCGTTAGAAATCTGAATGACATATGAATCAAATAACTTGAACAAGTCGACTTGAATGATTTTATACTTTGAACAATAGATGTGTCGAAAATATTATATTTTGAAATTCGAATGGCGTACAACTCGACGACTTGAACAAGTCGACTACAATTATTTGACCAGATGTTCCGACTGAAATAACCATATTCAAATATGAAATTAATAGATACGTCGAAATATTATATTTTGTAATATTTCGTCAAACATAATTGTTGAACTCGTAGTCGTTTATGACCTAGATTGTCTAATACACGAACAACTTGCAACTCGAATAATTCAAAATCAGAAGAAAAAAACTGATGATCCGAACACAATAAAATCTGAATAACTCGAATCCAAATAATCGTGAACCCAAACTCCTGCCCGACGACGACGAGACCCCTTGATTTGCTGATATTTTGAATCCATAAAGGGTCTAGAGTATAGAAACATCTGAGAAAAAATAATAATAATGAAAAAATTCGTATCATAATAACCTTGATTAGAAATGTAGAATGCATTAAAAACAAGTAGAGGTATTTTTATGGTGCTAGGCTGGAAATTGCTATCTAGGCCTGGGCATGGTTATAATGTGGGCAGGAAGTTTGGGCCTAAATTTTTTGATTGTGTATATGCTTTTCAAAATCTATATACTATGTATATTTTATATCTATAAATTATATGTTCTTAGTATATATATACTTTTAATAATAAATATTTTCTGGTAACTCTATACTGATTTTTGTTCTCTTTCGTGATTTTTTTTTTTTTTTTTTTTTTGCAATTATTTTGGTATATATTAATAGGGGAATTATATATATCTTTTTTAATCAGATATGAGTGCCCATATATGTTGTAAATTGCACTAATTCACTGGCAAAGCTGTGGATTAAAATAGTACATATTCACAGGGGTACTTTCGAAAAAGTTCCTTTTGACAAACTTGTCTACCTGACCCAATCATCTTTTCCTGGGGGACTGCTCACATGAAATTTGATATTCTGGTTACTAAGGAGTGTAGGAATACGGGTAGTAAATTACTGGCAAATTCCATTATATAATATTAGGTCCGGTCTGTATTTTAAAGTATTATTTTCAAAAATTATATAAAAGATTATCCTATTATTTTTCTTATAAAATTATATTTAAATTAAGCTACAACTATTATAATTATATTTTTTATTTTTGAAGGACCAAAATATTATTCAATTGGTTAATATTGGTGAAAAATATTTGGAACATCGTGAAACTATAACTTGATAAACTAAAATTAAGTGTGTGCTATGTTTTTTAAATAAAAATGATATGTTTTCCGAATAATATCTATTTTATATTTTCTGATCTATTTTTAGTGTATTTTTTGTAAAATGAAAATAAAAAACACAACCATTCTTTGGACAACCAATGACCATTTTAATTTTGATCAATAAAAATAAAATAATTATATATTATCAAATTCTAATGAAAAATGAGGAGAAGAATTATGAAAAATGAGGAGAAGAATTATGAAAAATGATAGCAAATTAACATGTACTGGTGATATTTATAGCGTTTTTTACATTGAACCAATTTTTTTTCTTTTTCAAATCAATCCATTTGTGTTTCCCAACAACCGGCATCTATACCTACAGACTTTCAGTTCTCTAACTTATCATAAGACTTTAGCAATTTACATACGTACACTTCAGAAATCAAAATATCATATTTATCCTTTCAAAATTAAAAATATCATGTTTAGTATCTTAAAATGTTAACATCATAACAACTTAATTAGATTAATAAATTTTAGTCATGATAATTTTAATATAAATTCAACAATTCAATTTTTTGTAATTTTTTAAAATAGTACAAATAATTAAATGAGTACATAAATTATTTAAAAAATCAATTACAAATTATATAGAACTAAAATATATTTTTTTCATTCTCCAGGCAATTTAATGTGAGAGAATACCCCTAAACTCAAAGTACTGCTAGCCTCGAAGCGACATTTCTTTTTCTTTTGACATAAAAACTTCATTTTTATTAATTTAATTTTTATCATTGTCTCATGAAGTGATCACCATTAATTCAAAGTACTCTCAAGTGCTCCTTAGAAACAAGTATCATCTACATCATTTAAAGATCTCTCTTTTCAATTTGCGGGTCATCTTCTATTTCAAAGTCGCAAAAAATGAAATTTTTTTTTTGGAAGGATCGGCCAACTCCGATCACAATCGGGCAAAATCAGGCCGGCCACGACCGACTCCAACACCGAGTCACCGATCATGTAAATTATGCATAGTTTCCTTTCCATTCAACTGCAAAGTTTGAAATATTTTAAGAAATTTGAACTCGTAATTATGTTTTGGGGTCTATAGAAATAGAAGAGTTGTAAATATTTCTATTAATTTTATTCAAGAGTTTGAAATGTGTGGATAGGCCCGATCACACTATTTTGTGTACCTTTCATTTGTCCAAATTAAATATAATTCTGAATCTAGATAAATAAATTAAAAAAAACACCGACCCACTACACTAATGGTTACATGCACACTGTCAACATCACAAGTAAACATCTTCAGCAGGTACCTGCCACGTACTTGTTGTGTTGTGACCCAAAATTCTCTCTATTTTTATCTACAGTCTATTTCCCTGTCTTTTCTCTCAGCTTTTTCTTTCAAGTGTGGAGCGAAGTCTATTCTACTATTCTCTCTCGACCCTTCTCACCCACCTCACGTTCTCGTTCTCCCCCGCCCCCACACACACGCTACGCCATGGACCACACTGCCGGTCGTCACGGTGCCCCGTCCCCGTCGCCGTCTTCTTCCGGCACCTCGTTTCCGCCGCTTCCATCCAAACCAAACCCTAGCTTTCACCGTCGAGCTCATTCCGAAACGTTTCTGCGCTTGCCTGACGATTTGCTGTTTGATCCCTCTGACCCTGATTTCTCCATCTCCGATCTCGATTTTCCCTCCTTGTCGGATGAGACCTATGATCCGCCTCCACCCCTGCCGACAGAGGGGCCGCCAGGAAGGCCAGTGTCCAGTGCCCATGCAAGGAGCTTGTCTATGGACGCCGCCTTCTTTGATGACCTAGGGTTTCAGGTACTAGTTCACGTTACTAATTGGGGAATGTTTCCAATTAAGTAAGTAACCAACGATTTTAAGGGTTTGAGTTGAACAATTATACCAGTGAACAAAAAACGAAACTAAAATTGAATTTTGATTATTATTGAGAATAAGGATAAGATTGGTTGTTAAATGTACAAATAGGCAGGAGGGAAGATGAAGGTGGGAGGAGGAGGAGGCGGCGGCCACCGTCGAAGCGGGTCAATGGACGGGTCAGTTTCTTCCTTGCCAGCTGGATTATTCGACTCAGACCCTGCAGGATCTTCTGATTACGCCAAGAAAGCCATGCCTCCTGAGAGGCTTGCTGAGCTGGCACTAATCGATCCCAAACGCGCCAAGAGGTACGTTTCTGTTGTTTTCTCATTTTTAGGGGGTAATTTCATACGTACCCATATAAAATCTCGAAATATCACATATACCCTTTTGCTTTTTTGTAGGATTCTTGCGAATAGACTATCGGCTGCGAGGTCAAAGGATAGGAAGATACGGTACACAGGCGAACTGGAGAAGAAAGTTCAGACCCTTCAACACGAGGCTACTACTCTCTCTGCTCAAGTCACCGTTTTACAGGTAGATCCTTTCTTTTCATGATTTCATGCATGAATATCATGCAATATAAATTATACAATACTTCACTTATATATTTTTTTTCTTTTCTCGTGCAAAATGAACAGAGAGATACAGGTAATTTAACTGCAGAGAATCGTGAATTGAAGCTCAAGTTACAAGCTATGGAAGAACAAGCTAAACTTCGTGAAGGTACATACCTCCTTTCCTTTATAACTTTTTATACTGTAATATACCTTTTTGAATGTTATTTATTTTTATGTAATGCAGCATTGAACGAGACACTCAGAGACGAAGTGAATCGATTGAAAATTCAAGCAGCTCAAATCCCAAATTCGAACGGAAATCCATTCAATCAAATTCCTTCTTCGTCTTTTTTCTTGCAACAACACCAAATCCAACAACAGAATATGCACTACATGGGGCGCCAACAAATGTCTCATAATTCAAATTCGAGTTCGAATTCGAATTTTAACTCGAACGGTACGCAGCATATGAACGCACAATCCCCAGGTGATTCGATGGATTTCATGTGAAATGTTTGGAACGAACTTACTTAAATGGTTGGTAAAAAAATGTGAATTTCTAGTTTGTGTAAAGATAAAAGAGAAAAATAGTCTTTCCGTGTTGTTGTTGTATGCATATTTAATGGATTGATAATGTTAGGGGTTTTTATTTGACTGATCTTTGTATCATTAATTATTCATGTAATTCCCATAAAATATATATTATTGAATTCTGAAATTATGACCTTTCTTTGCGCTTATGTATGTAATCTCTCTATTTTGTTCGGCTCTTTTTATCCATTTTTAATCTTGCTTTGATACAATTAGGAGTGTGCAAACAGTTCGGAATATTTGGGAACCGAACCAATTGATTTTGCTTTAATCGGTTCTATTTATTTGGTTCGATTCGGTTGAAAAATTGATATTATTCGGATTTTTTAGTTCGATTCATGTTTTTTGTTTTGAAAACTGGCTGTATTATGATTCACTTTTCATGTTTTTCCAATATGATTATGTTATGATAATGTTACAAATCTGTTACATAAATATGAATATTTAATTATTTATCAATGATATATTTTCAAGAAAATTTTCTAATTTGGTTCAACAGAATAAAAATTCAGTTTAAATCAGTTCAAAATTTAATTCGGTTAGGTTCAAATCGATTTTGTTTGAATTGTACCGACAAAATACACATTCCTAGATACAGCCAATCTTTTTGAAGCTATCGCATCAATTATAACATCTTCGCTGCGGGTACTATTAATATTCTTATGATTAATCTTAATAAAAAAATTATAATAAACAAATAAGAGCCAAAGTATGACAATCTGCAGTCAACATATATACATAATCTAATGTCCATGTTATTTGGGAATATTTAGAAACACCCTCGCATGCTATTTAGAATATTCTTAATGTTAATTTCCTCATTGAATAAAATTATTTTCATTCATATCCTTACTCAAAGTCCATACTTATTACATCCTTAATTCAAATTAAGCACATGGTTCTAATACATCCAAGCTCCATCAACCTAAATAACAATCAAAAAATCTAAACAACGTTAAGATAAATAAATACTCTCAGTCAATTGCCAAATCTGGGCGATATTATCCTCTGCCACGCTGGCAATAATCCATTTCTCATTAGGTTCCACGAAAACTCAGATAGTGTCTCAATGTGACCACTGTCAACGAATAGCATCTCAGGCGGTCCATCCTCTGCTTTCTCTTCACAAAATACTAAGATTTCAGGGACCATTTTGTAAATTTACAGGAGTTCATAAAATACTAAGATCCCAAATAATAAGTCTTTTATCTGCGGAATAGGTTGTAAGTTCAATTCCCATTGACATCAAAAAAATTAAGTATCAGTAACGAAAGCGATCGTTTGTCGGATATCATTAAAAAAAAAAAGTTTTCCAAGCAAAGCACGACACGTAATCCTCGGGATTGGTGTCAATTATATCATTTGTCATCAATATGCCACTTGGTGGTTGCCACAATGTAGGAGTCACGGTCGCATTCGCCTTCAAACAAAATAAAAGAATAGTATTTCTCATGTAAAATTCCCAAAATACTTTTGACTTAAAAAGATTTGAAATTTAAATAAGTACCTTTCCGTTAGGGTTACGATCATTTCGAGGCCATTTCCAAAGGAAATGTACGGCATTCGACGCTAGAGCTAACAGATCCACTCCCGTATTCGTATAGATCGATCTTGAAATCTACACCGATTTCAAATAAATAAAGCATTAAATAATAATTTATCTATTTTAGTTCACCTTGCTGGTTCGGAGATTATCCGTGAGTCTGAGAGACCGGCACTGAATCGGCTCGCTGACAGTGAGCTTCCACAGTTTCAATTTACCAGAAGGGTCTTCAGTTATTCTCGGCTAAATTTGCATATATGTACCTAGAGAATTGACATATCCTTCGAGGGAGTGACGTTCACACAATTCATCCACTTTCTTAGTATACCCAGCTTCCAAAGCCAAATACACCTTAACAAATTAATTCAAAAAACAAGTAATTACACAAAATACAAACAAAAATAAAATTAATTCTACCAGATATTCTAGAAGCTTTTTGTCCTTTTTCGGCCGCATTTCTGCAAGGTCCCAGCATCCTTTCTCCGCAAATTTCTTCAATACACTGCATAAAATAACACAAAAAAAAAAAATTAAAACTCTTATTCTCATATTTGATCCAAAATATTAAATTAATAATAAAATAAAAATGAAATGTACCTTTCTATTAGGCACGACTCACATAAGGAAACTCCTGGGCCAACTCGTTTCTCTTAACCATTTCATAAGCCATCTTAATCAGTTTTATCTTGAGAAATTTCGTAATTAACGAACAACGCAGGGGCCTCCCCATAAAAACGGCCAGTTTCTCCGCCGCAATATGCTCGCTCTTTTGAAACAGAGTCTCCAGTAATTTCAGATCCCTCAGATGAAATTCGAACCTCTCGAGCAACGTCACGGCAGTCAAATACGACCCCGCTGAAATAAATTCATCAATGAAATTACTCAAATAACCCCTTGGCTTGTTCAATATCGCACCCTTGCAGTCCCGCCACGTCTTTAATCTCCAGATCATACGTCTCTAATATCTTGATCAAAATCCGTTCCTCTAATATCTTGCTCCGTTCTGCAATATTTTTTTCAAATATCGGCACAAATTCTTAAAAATAATATATGATAAAATACATGTTTCAATTATATAATATATAATAAAATACATGGTTATTATTATTTGGTGTTGGGATTTATAATATCTTATTTTTATTAAGAAAATTCCTAAAAAGAAATTCATTGAACACCTTATCATCACAATTTTTGGCATGAGACTGAAATCGTCAAGAAATTCTGAGAATAAAGATTGAAATCGCTGATGTGAAGATGAGAGGGGTGAAAAAATTAACTGTTGAAAAAATTAACTGTTGAAATCACTGAACACCTTATTATTAGAGTTCAGCGTGTTTTTGAGATCCGACTGGTTTGAAAAAAAAAATGACATGGCATTATCGAGATGGGACAAAGTGTTCGTAAATTGTATTAGTAGGATTAATTTCTGATATTTCGAGATTTTTATATATGAAATTACAGCAACATAAATATTAGGGAGAATTACTATCATATCCCTCATTAACACTTAAATAACATATTTATCCCTATAAAATTAAAAATAACATATTTATCCCTTTTTCTCTCTCTCTCTCTCTCTCTCTCTGAACTTTACCCTCTCTCTGAACCATAATTAGTGTGTTTTTAGCTTAACATACAAAAAAATAAATTTCCAACTTTACCCTCCCCCCCTCTCTCTCTCTCTCTCTGTCTGAACTCTTTAGCCGCTCTCTCTCTCTCTCTCTCTCTCTCTCTCTCAAGATCTGTACAGATCTCAATTGCAAGTCCAAAATCATTGGAGCACATCTCACCCTCCCCCTCTCTCTTTATTAACATTTGATTTTAAATTTCATTCATTAACTTTGGAAGAACTCTTCTGCTCGCTATCGTGAATCTCTTCTTTAATTTATTTGTTCTCCTCAAACGACTCTTCAACTCTTTCACTTGCTTCGGAAGAGAAACTCCTGCTATCAGAGAAAACCCCAAATCCTCCATGAAATCCATGTGATCAAATTCTTTCAATATCTCTAACTTGGTTGTCTTCTCATATGAGCCAACTCCCAAATTTTATTTGTTCACTATTTTTTTTTTATAATAAATGGAGAAGGTTTATATGTCCTCCATCCATTGATGTCAACGGAGATCGAACCCACTATCTCTCACAACAACCCATGCCTCAGGCTCACACTCAACCAACTAAGCTATGGGCCCATTTGTTCACTACTTCTGCTTCTACTAATAAATCACATAATTTAGCTTTCATATTTCCTAAATCCTGACGACACAACTCACATATTCAACAAGTTTTACCACAACATTCATTTCCTCCATTGAAAAATCACCAAGACGCTAGTGAAAAAGTTGCTCTGTTCACGGATTGACTATCCATTTCCTCTCACTAGGACATATTCACCTGGTAAAACGGATTTACCATCGAATTTAGTACCATCGGGATTCAAATCTAAAGCCTTGAGAAATATCGAATCTTTGAGTCGTAGAACAAGTTGTTATGTTTCAGTATAACTGTTGAAAATAAACTTCGCTCTTATTTATCAAACGGTTTTGTTGATTTTCTCTTTGAAGTTATGAAAGGAGGAAGAAGACACTTCCTTTGGTGCAAAAGCTTTACTCGAACTAGTTAAAGACGAAGTGTTGTTACGAAACAACAAAGTATTCGAACGGCTCCACAACCTCCAAGTTCGAACGAGATATTACTGGAGCATCGGCAGAGGAGCTTGAATTAGCAAGGGCGACAAGGGGGGAAGCAGAGAGAAGGGGGCAAAATATGTGAATTTAGAGAACGTGGACAGAGCTGCTATAGTGAGGAGAAGATAAATGAGGGTATGATTGTCTTTTCATATTATTTTTTTGCTAAAGGTAATGGAAAATGTTAATTTTGGACCAATTTGATATAAGTTGAACTTGGAGGGATAAATCTGATATTTGTAATTTGCAAGGGATAAATTTGTTATATTAAGCTTTAAAGGGATACAAAAGAAATTGCCCCAATATATTTAGATCTAGAGGAGCACGGAATATATCAAAACAAATAAACCATCAAAATTTGATCATTGCAAATAACTCGCTAGTTTACAAACAAAAACAAAGCACTCACTCGTGGGGAAAATAAAATAAAACTGATTATAGTTATAGCTACATAATAACCGAATTGTACAGCCTGTTCTTTTCTCAAATTACAATAATTTTGTTTGATTTTTCACCACCTATCTTGATCGCTCTTAAAATATTTACCATGAGTAAACCAAAAACAAAAACCCTTTGCGAGGGCCAGTAAGTAAATATTTACTCATAGTACACTCAAAACCCACCTCGTGAAATTTATGTGGGCCCCGTTAAAACCACATACCCCTCCCTACTAGGCTGAACAAACAAAAGATTTACTCTATCTTGTAAAAACCAAAATTTAGAAAGACAAAAAAAAGTACTAGTCGAGAAAAAGAACGAAAATGAGTATACTAGTACATGTTCTATTTTTATGGGTTCTGCGAATCGGCTCCTTGTGATGCCGATTGGCTCGATTCCCCTGTTCCCTGAAATCAAACCATATATGAGAGAATCAGTTCAGACTTTTAGAGAGAGAGAGAGAGAGAGAGAGAGAGAGAGGAGAGAGAAAGTACTTGAGATTGATCGAGAAGTTCGTCGAGTTGAGGAATGAGATCTGAAAAGGAAGGTCTATTGAAAGGGGAAGGATCCCAGCATCTTTGCATCAACTCCAATAATTTTGGATGCGTATTTTCTGGTACTCTTGGCCTCAAACCCTAATTAATTATATATTATTAGGGTTATAATTCAAAAAGGGGGATTTACATATTTACCCCTTGTTAAATTTAAAATTACACATTTACCCTTCTTAAAATTAAAATATCATATTTACCCTTTGTTAAATCTAAAATATCATATTTATCCAAAAATTAAAAACCGTCCAATTTCTCCGTTAAAACTAACGGCCAACCTTTAAATATTTTATCCTTTACATATTTACCTTTCTAAAAACCTCAATATCATATTTACTCTTTTAAAAATAAAAATATCATATTCACCCTTTTCAAAATAAAAATAGCATTACTGTAATATTATTTAAATTATAATTGGGAAATCAAATTATAAAAAAGATAATAGGATTCAGAAAACAGAGAAACTAAATTACATTATTTTTTTTGTTTTAAATTGGACGGTAAATATGATATTTTGTTTCGAAAGGGTAAATATGATATCTTTGTTTTGAAAAGGGTAAATATGATATTTTTATTTTTAAAAGGATAAATATGATATTTTAGGTTTTTAGAAGGGTAATTATGTAAATGGTAAAATAGTTATTTTAAAGATTGACCGTTAGATTTAATGGAGGAATTGGACGGTTTTTAATTTTTGGGTAAATATGATATTTTAGATTTAACAAAAGGGTAAATATGATATTTTCATTTTAAGAAGGGTAAATATGTAATTTTAGATTTAACAAGGGGTAAATATGTAAATTCCCCTTTCAAAAAAAGGTTTGAGAAATAAAGACTCACTTGTCTCACTCCTAAGGCTGCTTGTAATGGTGTCATGGTATCATACGGTATCTACATGCACAGTATATTAATTAGAATTTAGCTCATAGAGAGAGTTCTAGAGAGAGAGAGAGAGAGAGAGAGAGAGAGAGAAAACCTTGTTAGTAACGAGTTCCCATAAAACAATGGCAAAACTGAAAATATCAGCTTTCTGATCATAAGGTTGGTGATTTATAACCTACAAAACGAAGGTAAATACTAAAAATAATATTCCCATTTTTGAAGGGTAAATTTGATATATTAACCATTTTACCTCAGGAGCCATCCATCGATATGTACCCGTTTCGGCAGTCATAACTCCACCTTGATGTTGAAACCTCGCTACGCCAAAATCAGCCACTTTTACAGCCTACAAATCACAATACGAGGGTGTTATATGAAAATACGGATGATTAAAGGATGTATTTGCAAAAAAAATACATACGTGGTCTTTATCCATGAGAAGATTAGCAGTCTTGAGATCGCGATGAATAATGCTATTTTGATGAAGATATTCCATTCCTTTACACACGTCAAGTGCGATTTTTAATAATTTTTGTAGCTCCAACACGTTATTTTGCTTGTGCAAATAATCATACAAATTCCCTCCTGACATGTACTCTACCCCCCACAAAAAATAAAAAAATAATTATAAATTTATTCATAATAATAATGAAAATAAAGTTATTATAGAATACCTGTTATGATGGAATATTGGGGAGGTTTGGTGCAAGCACCGATAAAACGAACGATATTCTTGTGTTGAACTTCCCTATTAAATCAAAATTTTAATTTAAGAAATTAAAGATGAAAATTCAAATTCAAATTATACCTGAGGATATTAACTTCTTGAATGAATTCTCCCCAAAGATTCTCGTTCAGATGCTCTGATCGAAGAATCTTAACGGCTACTTCTTCTCCAAAGTAATTCCCACGATACCTTTTCCCCAACCAATAAAAAAATTAATTTAATTTCAAACTAAAAAAAAAAAAAAAAGGGATAATACTCACAAATCACCACAAGAACCAGAAGCAATTTTATCTCCCATTTTCAAGAATCGCTTGTCAATTTCCCAATCTGCTCCTAATTTGGGTTGCAACGATAATAATCTTTCCGTTGCTGATGAATGAGACGAACCAGACCACGAACCCTAAATTTAAAAAAAAAAAAATATATATATATATATAAAGAGAAATGAGATTGATTAAGAGATTAAAAATTGATGTACCTCGTTTCGAATAATGGAGGCCTCCAGTGCCTTGTGCAAGCCATCTGTATCCTACGTAACATATTTAAAATTATAAATATATTCATCATATTATTATTAAAATGTGAAGAATTATTTACCTCAACGGGCCATCCATCAACGACGAAAACATCGAGAGAATATCCATCTGTAGTGGAAAATACATGCGCTTCTCTTATATTTAGCCCTATATCTGATAGCAACGCAGATAGCTACGTGCGAAAAACAAAAATAATTAATAAATATGAAATATTTTCATTAAAAGAACAATAATAATATTTAGGTTATGGGACCCACTTGGGCAAGAAGTTTGGGTTTGTCTGTGGTGGAGAAGATTATTTCGTGAATGTTTCGGTACTCCACTTCATGCCTGTTCATGCGGCAAGAAAAATAAATTTAATAATAATAATAATAAAAAATAAATTTATTTGAAGTTACAATATCCAATTTACTACCTAACAGAGAGAGCGTCGGCAACTTCGGTACCGTCCTCAATTTCGTCAGAATCGGACGACAATTCCAAATTCACATCTTCGAGCTTTTACAAAATATACAAAGAAAATAAATAAATATATACATATTTATTTAGAAACGATTAAATTGAAAATTGAAAGGAAGAGAATAAATTACCTTAACAAAACGGACGCGAAAGGCAGGGCGTTTTTCAGGGTCTCTGGCTTCGGCTAATATTTTTTGGTGTGAAACCACCTCTTCGGCCTTTTCCACGGTCACGTCCAGTAAATAACTGATCAAAATAATTACAAAAAATTAACGTAAATTTGAGTATTTGATCGAAATAGATAATCATGTATGACATGATGATGAAAAATTATCAGCAAATTGCAACATATTGAACAAGTTAGAGAGACACGATTGATTCGATAGACTCAAAATCGCACAAATCAGACACAATCGAGTCTAAATAAATCCAAATTAAAGGGCAACGAAGTGAAATGAAATTACATATACACACCTGTGAGGAAGGCGTAAAAAGTGAGAATCGAGAAGAGACTTAAAATCAGGATTAGAAACCGCCTCATCATTTCCATCAGCTAGAAGCTTCTCGAACACGGCGTTCGCCATTACAGTGGGAGACAATCCAGGAACAGCTTGGGCGTTGCCTCCACCGGTCAATCCTCTTGGAGGCGAGCTACTCTCGCCCATCCCCTCCGCTTCCTCTCCCCCGGCGTCCATTGGATCTTGAAATCTAGGGTTTTGATCGGCCGAGCTCCATTATTAGAAGAAGAGAAGGATTAAAGAAAGGAGAGAGAACAGAGAGTAGGTGGAGAAGGTAATTGTGAGGTTTGGATAAGGGTAGATTCGTCTTTTTGCAAAGTAGAGTGAGAGAACTAGAAGAGTGGCGAATGTTTGGGGACGAGTAGGGGTACCGTAAATATATATGACCGAGAGAGAGAGAGAGAGACAGTGTGAGAGGTATATTAATTGTTTCCAAAGGGATAATTTCACTTGTACCCTTACAAAACCTTCAAATATCATTTAAACCGCTTTAAAATATAAAATATCACGAGTATCCCTAGAAACAATAAGCAGAGAAAATAGGAAAATTCTTCAAAAATCTCCTAATATTTTTTGAAATTATGAAAATCCTATTTTTTTAGATTCTCCCAAAAACTCCTATTTTTTTTTTTGCTTCCTCCAAAAAATCTCTAACATTTTTAGTTTTTCTCAAAAACTCGCAACCTTTTTGTTATGATTTTAAAAATGACCATTATACTCTTTTTTGTATTTTTATTTTATAACTATTCATAATTTAATAAATAATAAACAAATATTAAAATACAAAAAATAAACAATACATAGATATTAT
The DNA here is from genome assembly GCA_946800325.1 of Luzula sylvatica. Classification (NCBI taxonomy): domain Eukaryota; kingdom Viridiplantae; phylum Streptophyta; class Magnoliopsida; order Poales; family Juncaceae; genus Luzula; species Luzula sylvatica. Next base: position 67,828,216 of record OX326960.1, read on the forward strand.
AATATTATAATAAGTAATACATAGATATTAAATATTATTATAAATAATACAGAGATATTAAAATATTATTTATTATAATATTTTAATATCTATGCATTATTTATTTTTTAACATTTTTTATATTATTTTTTGTGATAGTTTAATATCTATTTATTAAATTATACAGATTTATAAAATAAAATTATGGGGGTATAATGGTCATTTTAAAAAACATAACAAAGAGATAGAAATTTTTTGAGAGAATCTAAAAATGTTAGGGAATTTTAAAAGAAACAAAAAATTTAGGAGGTTTTGAGAGAATCTAAAAAGACAAGGAGCTTTCTAAAAAGACGGGGGTTTTCGTATTTTGCAAAAAAGTTAAGAGTTTTTAAGAAATTCCCTAATATTACCATTTGAATTTTGTTTTAAAGTGTAACTTTTTCTTACTTTGTTATTTATAAATAAAAAATGATAAGACAAGGACCAGCCTGAATACATAGGCAATTTATACATGGGCCGAGAAACCTTAAGAAACAAAAATCCTCATATTATTGTTCATAATACAATGAATAATTATTTTATGATGTGACAAATAAAAATAAAACAACTATAATCCCGGTTCCATTTCAAATAATTTTCCTTTTCGATTTTATATCATTAATTTCCTGAATTTCTTGTCAAATTAGAAACTATCATTTTTATTACAAACCCAAAACTTCTTGCCTATTAATTATGCCTGGTATATTTTCTTTTAATATACCAAGATTAGTTTGCAAATCTTATTGATTTATAATTTTTCTTGTTTTTGAATTTGATAATGATATTTTGTTGTTGTTGTTGAATCCATAACATATTTAAACTGTCTGAATTGTTTTTTCTGAGTTATAAGAAAATTTCAGATGTGCAAATGCAATGGCATTTCTTTTAATTTTGATCTTTTCTATCTTAAAATATTGTATACTAATACAATTTTTTTAGTATACCAATCTCATTTATCCATATTGGAGAATTTTTGGATTTGTTCTCTTGATGTATATGTAGAGTGAAGTTTCTTTTTGTGTTTAGGAGTTTTAATGTAATGAGTTTAGTGGAAAAAAATTTAATTCCGTTTAATTGTAAATAATAATGAATTTTTAGTTTTAGTTTCGCCGAGAGCCTCAAAAAATATTGAGATGTCACTGGATAAAAGGTGATTCGAGCATCTTATAAAATTAAAAAAAAATATTTGCAGGAGTATATGCTTGATATTATGACATTTTATGGGGATATGCATGAAAATTGCGTCTAAATCATTTTTGAATTGTAATGCTAACAAGTTTTTTGTTGTTGTATCAGTGGGTCAACAAAAATTATTATACGATTATAAAATCTACCAATAGAAAACATAGAAGATGGACAAGAAACACTTAAGAAAATTACCACTATGATAAATAATGATCTAAACGATATTTTTTTTCGAAAGAGCCATTTATTCCCCAAAATTTGCAGATAAAATGTTATTTGACCAATATTTAAACAACTTTGCGCAACAATGTCTACAAAAGAATATATTTTTTTCTTTTGAATGGTCGTAATAAAAAATTGGATTGATTAACATCCTTAATTAGTTGGACTAATCGTTTAATTGAATTGATATGTCAATTAAGATGTACTAATATTACCAACTAGAGTTAGCCTAGTTGGTCACACCTCTTGGCTAGGGAGCGAGAGGTGTGGGGTTCGATTCCCGACGGAGACACTGAATTATAGATTAAATGTTAAATGAGTGAATAGAGTGTGTGGCCTACGGATTTGTAATAAAAAAATAATAAAAAAAAAAAAAGAGATTGTATTCTGAAGTGGGACTTTGAGCCCTCTCCGAATTTACTCAAAAAAAAAAAAAAGATGTACTAATATTAACATATTAAAATAAATTGGTATGTCAATTAAATATATTAACATTATTTATCTGTTATAAAAAATCAAATTCATAACAAATGAATTCAATTAATCTCTTTTGTCCGTCTCATCAAGATGAGATAGAGGAGGCATTATATTTTTCCTTTTCATATGCTTCCCCGCAAATATCCCATATATCCTTATAAAATAAAATATATTATGAAGGCGCTAACGTAACATATAAAGTATCATGTATAAACTTAAAAACACGAGACTCGTGTATATTTTTGAAGTATTTTGGAAATTATTTTTGCTTAGTTATCATTTAGTTATTGCAACTACAACAAAAAAATATGGATAAAATTATTTAACTTGGTTGGCTTTCGCCACGGGCAACGATCAAATCGAATACACAAACGACTCCGAGAAATATGAAAATTAAGACAATTTGAGAAAATATATATTTTACGGTTTCGAAAGTGTATACATGATATTTTTGAATTTTCTAAAAAGGATACACAAGGAATTACGCCAATTTTTCTACTTATATACCATGTGGATGTTGATGAATCTAAAGTGGTGGGGTTTAAAAAATTGGAATCTCATTAATTAAACGAAAAAGGAGTGCACTGGGAGGTGATTCTTTTTTGGCATGATTATCCAATAGGAGTTGAGCCTTTGTAAGGAGGAAAATGACTTCTTGCATTTGAACAAGCTTAAAGTTAATAGTCCACGTCACATAATTTATAAAATATTTATAGTTGATGGGTACCCGTATTAATTTGATCCAAAATACAAATATATATGGGCGCACAAGTTTGGCACCTCAACATTGAGAAGATGATGGGGCACTTAATGCATAAATTTAATATATTGCTAGCAAAATTGATCGCTTAATAAATAGCTTGTTAAAAGCATTCGTTTTCATATATAATTACTATGTAAATACATGTAACTTGAAATTTATGCAAGATTACATAAATCATTTCGATTTATTTCTTATGGTAAAATTAAGTGCATCTCATACTATATATATATATATATATATATATATATATATATATATATATATATACGAGGATGGCTAAGATACTTAATTAAGTATCATGAGTTTGATACTTATGATTAGCATAAACAGATATGGTAATCATTAATGATGAGTATATATAGCATTAAAAAACACAAATCTCAAAATAAATTCAATGATCAAAAAATCATACGCGTGCAAAAGGAGAATAAAAAAAAAATCCTATGTATATATATATACAGATTTGTAAAGGAGAAAAAAATCCTATGTATATATATGGGCTAGGCTCAATGACCAACATTCTTGTATGACCAACGCCGGCTAACGGAATTAATTTCTCTAAATCGATAATTGAAAATCAAAATCCACCCATATAGATATGATCAATATCATATAGATACTTTGTAGAATAAATTTCGTGTGATTTTCATAATTTGATCTAATAAAAACAACAACATATTTTCACAACCGTTTATTTTGTTCAATTTTTCGATTCCCATGAAGGAAAACTTGAAACATTATGAAATTTGATCCTAATCCAATCTATACAAATTAAATTGAATCCATCGAAAAAAATTTGAATTTTGCAAGTTATTTTATGATAAATCATGTCATAAAAAATTTCGACCGTCAATTATTTTACGTGTTATGATGAATATGATAGAATTTTTATTTTCTATGAAATTAAATCTACAACATTTATAAGTGATAAAGAACATATCCATACGGTTGAAATTTGATTTTGATATTTAGATTTAGAGAAATTAACTCCGTTGGCCGGCGTTGGCCATACAAAGGTGTTGGCCATTGAGCCTAGCCCTCTCTATATATATATATATATATACAGATTTGTAAAGGAGAATAAAAATCATACGCGTGCAAAATAAATTCAATGATCTCAAAACACAAATCCTATATATATATACAGATTTGTAAAGGAGAATAAAAAAAATATTCAAAAAAAATTCACGCGTGCAAAATATACTGATGAAACAAGCAAAATATATTATTCAAATTAGCAAAATATACTGATGAATCCAATATGTTAACATAGTTAAAATTGAGAATAAAATAATACATTTTTAATATTATATTTTGATAAATACAAAAATATATTTTGCTAATTTCAATAGTATATTTTGATCTTTGGATTCTTTTTTGGATTCTTTTTATGAATTCTTGTTAGCATGTGTGTGTGTGTGTGTGTGTGTGTGTGTGTGTCATATTCGTATCAGGTACATGTTATTTGTAGAAAAAATGATATCTGATATGGGTACCCGCAGGGGCGGTCCAATACGATAGGCGGAGTCGACAAGCCCAAAAATTCATAAGACCCTCATATATAAACAAAATATAGTAATTGTTATTGAGTAATAGAGTATTTGTAAGTAATATTGAATCAATACCACGATACACTGATAAATTGGAGGATTATTTTCCTTCTTATGACTTTTTCACTTGCTGGTTATTTCTATATTTTCTTATGATTCATTTCCTTGTTATTTTTTTTTTTGTCGCGAATCTGCAACAAATCTGCAACATAGCTTTCAAAAACAAATTTGCAACAAATCTACAACAAATTTCTTCAAAATAATAAAAAATCAACAATATGTCTGCATAATTCTTCAACAAATCTTTCTGGAGGAGATCCTTCGAAATTTCTCCAACACATATGTTGGGTTTAGTTTTTCTGATTTATTTTCCAATTTCTCAAGTTCCTTCCGATTTTCCAAGTTTGCTTCGATGATTATCACATTGCATTTGAAGATTTTTTAAGGTTTTTCTCTTTCTTGTCCTCCTTCGTTGACTAATCGACTATGATTTCTCCAATTACTTAAACCAATTTTATTGTTTCCAATTATCGCAGAAACTTGAAGCACCAATTTAATGATTATTACACCCGTTTGATTATTTCCTTCTATTCTACTCTCTCCAATTATCACATATTCTTCGAAGGTCTCTTATTTTATGATCAGTTCAACATTTTTCAGTTTTATTATTTTTTGATTTCAAATACTAATTTGATTTCGGTTTTGCTTTTTGCATCGTAAAATTACAATCGAAAATCGGAAAAATGACAAGGCAAATCTAATTTTTTGATTAAAGTCTCGATAATTTTGGCTATTTGAAACACTCTCCCCATAAAGTGATTTTGTTCCAAAAATTTTAATTTAATTTAATTTCTTATTAATTTAATTGAATGTGGAGTAAATAGTATCCAAGTGAATACATCAAACTTAAAAAAATTAGTAGAACGTGTAATTGAATCTTAAAAGGATTAATAAAAATATTTTTGAATCCACAAGTCGAACGACATAAAATAATTTTCAGATTGAAGATACTATTAAAACACTTACTCCCATATAATACCTTATTACAAATCGAAATAAATACTCGAGTTGAAGAAAATATGTATAAAAATGGAAACTATTTTGCACTGAATATGGTGTCCCGTTGCTTTGGAGTTTGAAGAATGATATTGTTTGAATGTGGTGTGCTTCTCGACTTATAATTTTTTCTTGACACTTTATGAAAATATTTGTGTAATTTGTTAAATAGGATAAAAAATATTTTGTTAGATTATATGAAGTAAAAAAAATTTATTTTATTTTTGTCGAGAGTTCTTCAGACGTTTGGGTTGTCCTAGGTAGAACGTGATTTTTAAAAATATCCGCACAACATAAATAAAATCACAAATATTAAACGTGTGAGAGACAAAAAGGAGCTATGTATTGGAACTTATACACAAATATGGATATGGGGCACATGGGTCGGCCAACAAGAATAGCACTGTTTCGTGACGCCATATTGCAGGAGATCAACTTTTGCCATCTCTATTATATATCTTTTTGTTGAAGTTCGTCATAATCATTCTTTAAAAATAAAATCCTTAACCATTAGAGATAAGGATCTGATGATAAGATTTTAACCTACATAAAGTGAACTATTTTTTTTAACAATACATAAAATGGACTTATAAGTCTCTCATTTGTTTTGATCTTTCTAATTCATAATTATTTCTTGTAAATTTTGACTGGTTTAATCATTTGAGCTAGCAATTTTTTTTAATAAAATGTGTTTTGAACTAATGTCTTTTATTAAACTTATATTGGTGGTTTATATTTATCATTGAGGACTGCTAACGCACTTTGTTCTTAACGTGCCGTCACAACCACCATATATATCTTTCACCTTCATATTTATATTTTTTTTACAACGAATCATAATAAAACACTAGTATTTCTATCTTTTTCTACAACAAATATTACAAAATGTATAAATAATAATAAACAAAGTATAAATATCACTGAACTTTATCCACGCTAAAAAAATATAAATATGAAGCTAAAGGATATATAACGACATGACGTGCGTTAAGAGCAGAGTGCATAATTTTTTTCTTATCATTTTTCCTACAAATTATCAAATAAAAATGACTGAAAGCACTTGTATTGTATTTTTTTTTTAATTTGAGTGTAAAAAAGGATCATTCTTTCAATTGCTGACCTGATGGCGATTCACATCCATTTTCTATATAAAATTCATTTTCTATATAAAGTAGCCAATAATGATTGATGCGTTTTACCAAAAGTTAGGGAAATGTTCAAATTTTCCTCTGATTTCACAACCACATCCTGTCATGTCATAATAAATGTTGTATTATTTGTTATAAATAATAAAAAAACTCACTTTTGACCATTCTTCAAAAAAATAATGCAAGTTGTCTTCCAAACTTTAATTTGCTCATTTTTATTTTCTGAACTCTTGATTTTGCTCACTTGTGTCCCTTCTATCAGTTAATTGTCTAGTAATCAGTTAAGTGATAACGTGACAGCATGACGTGACATTTTTTAGATAATTTAAGTGATGACGTGGCAAAATTTTGAATATAAAATTACACAAGTTAAATCCAAACCCATTTAACAAATAATTAACCCAAACCCATTACATTAACCCACTTTCTGTCAACCCAATCCCTCTCTCTCTCTCTCTCTCTGCACGCTAACAATGCCCATTGTTGGCTCTCCCGCTCTCTCTCGCGAAGCTTGAATATTGTGCTCTCTCTCTCTCTCGTCGCTGACATCTCTCTCTCTCTCGCTCTCTCGCTGCATCGCTTCTCTCTCTCTCGCTCTCTCTCTCTCTCTCTCTCTCTCGCTCGCTCTTGTCATGATCCGAGGGTACATGGGTCATGAAGAATAAATAAGGGGTTTAATTGCAAATTATTTCTCGGTTCACGAGATGCATGGTGCACCGGGTGTAGTTAGTATTTTTTTATAATTTTGTCGCATTATAAATAGGGAGAAGAGAGAGAATTATAAAATAATATTGATGTAATTGTTTCTTCGTGTAAGAACTCGAGACCTTGTCTCTTTATACTTTTGATGAATCGAATTCAAATTCATTTAAAGTTTGTATCTTTATCTAATTCTCTCAATTTCGAGGTTGTTTGAGTAAGGATTCTCTAACTTAACTGATGACTAGGCAGTTAACTGATGGAAGGGACAAAAGTGAGGAAAATCAAGAGTTCAGGAGGTAAAAATGAGCAAATTAAAGTTTGGGGGGCAACTTGAACTTTTTTGAAGAGTTCAGGGGACAAAAGTGAGCTTTTTTCTAAATAATACTATAAAATTTTAAAACATAAATTTATTTATTTGATGAAATAATTTGATTATTTCCACAAATGTAATTATAACCATAATGAAATTATGAGAAGATTTTATTCTAAAAGGAATGAAATATTTTAATTAATTGCATCGATTTGTGGATTAATAAATGGTCTATAATTAATTTCATTTACATTCCACAATTAAAAACCGAAACATTATTATCTCATTTTAATTATATAATACCAAGGGAAGTTATAGAGTCTCTCTCTTCCATTTTTTATCTCTATTTTGATTTGACAAGAGTAAAAAAAAAAACTCTCTTGCTCTTCCATTGTAAATTACAGATCAATATTGCCTCTCTAGTTTTGATAATTTTCTCTCTTCAATTATATAATTACTAGCATTACCCCCGCGCAATTGCGCGGGGCTGTTCGGGTTTATAAGTAATGTAGTTGAAAAAAATTGTTGTTCATTTTGTGTATGTGACTTTCTTTTTGTAATCATTATTATGTGTGTAATTTAGTGTGTTGTGTGCGAGTGAAATTTTGTAGCAAAAATCGTTTGAATATTTTAAGAGCCGAATTTCTTGAATAATTCAAACGGTTATTGCTAAAAAAATTATCTATATTTTATACTTCATAAGTAAAATAAGGAAAAAGAACGAATGATTCGTCATGAAATTTATTAAGAACATAATAATTCAGAAAACATTGCTGAAAAAAAGAGTGTTTCTAATTTCACAAATCCTTAATTTCGCTACATATTTAGTACAAATATTTTTCGTCCTTTGTGTGGTCAGGCAACAACAAAGTTTGACGATGTCATCGCTAACCGTTTCGTTCGAACCTTTAATTTAAATTATGTCATGATTATTCGCACATCCATGATTTGGTATATTTTTAACCCCCTAATTTTTTTTGGATATTATAAAAAATTCTCTATCTTTTCGTAAACTCCAAAAAAAAAAAACTCTTTACAAAACTTTTATTTTAAAATACTCCTTATGGATGATATTAATTTTTTTTTTCCCAAAATACCCTCCAAATCTCATATGTAATAATTAAAACTTATTTTTGTTATTTTTTATTAATTTTAAGAAAATTCATAAACACTTCTTAACACGTAGTGATTTAAAAAAATTTAAATTATTACATATTTTGTTTATATAATTTTAATATTACATTCTTTATTCATAAAAAAACTAACATTAAATGATAATAAATAAACATCTTGCAAATATATTCATAGAAAATATCTATTTAAACATCTATTTTTTATTTTAGTTTTCTTTTTATGTATTTTTTAATAGTTTTGTGATATTTTATTTTTAAATATTTGCAAGATGTTCTTTTATTAATATTGTTCAACTTATTATAATTTTATTTTAGTTTTTCAAGAAAAATAATAATGGACCAAAATGTAAATTTTAAAACTTCGAAGGACCAAAATGCAAATATAAAGGACCAAAATGTGAAAAAAGGACCAAAATATAATTTTTTTTAAAAAATAGGACCAATTTGAGGCCCCTGGACTATAATGTAAATTTCAAAACTTCGAAGGACCAAAATGCAAATATAAAGGACCAAAATGTAAAAAAAAAAGGACCAAAATGTAAATTTTTTTCGAAAAAAGGACCAATTTGTAAATAAAAAGGACCAAAATATAAATTTCAAAACTTCGAAGGGCCAAAATGCAAATATAAAGGACCAAAATGTGAAAAAAGGACCAAAATATAATTTTTTTAAAAAAATAGGATCAATTTGAGGCCCCTGGACTAAAATGTAAATTTCAAAACCTCGAAGGGCCAAAATGCAAATATAAAGGACCAAAATGTAAAACAAAAAGGACCAAAATGTAATTTTTTTTTCGAAAAAAGGACCAATTTGTAAGTAAAAAAGGACCAAAATGTAAAAAAAATATTTTTTTTTACAAATAGGCCCCTGGTGACGTGGCTGCACCAGGAGGCAGCAAATCCCCTTGCATTATATATTAGATTGATGATTTCTCTTCAATCTTGAAATTGTTCAAGTATCAACTCGATTGAATAATTCGGTGTACGACTTCATTTCTTTCGAAGTGAGGAACATCCGTTCTCGACTGTGCTTACGGAACGGATACGAGATGAACTCTCGAGGTGTAAAATCTTGGAGATGGAGAAACGGAAATATCCTGCACAAGAGCACGTTAATCTGTCTTTAGGCCAGCAGTGGCATGACCGCGCAGGTACATCCAGGCTTGTCTTGAATTTTATTAATATTATTTTATTTAAATTATTATTTAATTAATTATTTAATTTGTTTATTTGGTTATTTTATTGAAATATAACCAACAATAAACACATATTATACAATTAACAATTAATTAGTATATAATTAAGATTCATCTGAATTATTATTTTTAATTAGTAGTTGATTATTTGTTAAATTTTTTTTTTTTTTTTTTTTTTTTTTTTCATAAAGCCCCTTAGGCAGATTATTTGTTAATTAAGTGTGCTAATTATTAGTATATAAAGGATATGATTGATGAAATATGGCCTCAACTTTTTTATTGAGTCAAGTCAACGAACCAAGCGTTTTGGGTCTGCCAGAAGTTAAGGCCCAAAATAGTATGGACCAAGCTTATATAACTAAAGTGCTTAGTTAACAAGCCCAATAAGCCCAACATAGATATTAACCTACCTAACCGGCTAACCTTTGCATGTTCGTGATACTGATGGTGCGTTGATAATACGGTTTATAATACACTTATGTATTAAATAATTGAGAAATATAACGGGTAAATAAAATGAAATACGTTAGTAATTCGTCAATTCGACATAATATAAAAATAATTTTTTTATTCATAAATAATTGATAAATATAATTATTTTATTAAATAATGTTTATTTTAGTTTAAAAATAATAAATTTATAGATTATTGTTGATATTTTTGTTGTGTTAATCATTGTTCAAAATTTAATTTTTTGTTATTTATTTTAAAAAAAAAATTCTTAAAAAGGATATATTACGGAAATATGTGTAGTATACGTGTTTTTTTTTATATAAAATACGCAAATTATTGATCAAGTTGGGTACAGAAACGCTAATACGTATATTATTCGTAATACTTAATTGTTCGTAAATTATATGGATATTATTCGCGAACTGAACAACTATGATAGGGAGTAATAAATTTGTTTCTCAAAAAAAATATAAGATATTTTTATTAATAGATAAAACAATTGTACAGAAAACATGTTTTAATACAATTAAATGACTAGCTAGAAAGATAAAATCCAAATCCAAATATTAGTTATTCTTATATGTTAATATGCATGTATATAATACATATTTTTAGGAACGGAACTAGGATCATTTTATAGAGATTAATGTTGAGCAACCGAATGTCGTAGTAGGATTGATAGTAGTATGTTGAGTTGACATACACACGTATGTAAATTTTTTTCCATTTACACTACACCACATCAAAAAAATACAAATCCAACAAAACATCATGTTTTATAGAAAAGTCCGAACATACAAAATAATTTCAAATCTATATTGAATAATTGAAGTGGATAGCATTTTCAATTACTAAAATCGAATTCTTATACATCACAATTTTAGAAAAGGTAAATTTGTAATTTTGTTTGTATGAATTATTTAAATAAATAAATTATTGAGTTTTGTTTGATTTTTTTTAAAAATATATTCTTTAAAAATGAATGATAACAATGTACACAAACAAATCGCCCACCGCGAGGCTCGAACCCACGACCACATCAAAATATATATTTTACACAACCCAATATCGTAGTAGGATTGACAGCAAGATGTTGAGTTGACATATGCACATATGAAATTTTTCTTCCAATTACAAGGTACCACATAAAAAAAATAAAATCTATATTTTAGTGGATCACATTTTCAATTATTAAAACCGTTTAGAAAAAGTAAATTTGTAATTTTGTTTTGTATGAATTATTTAAATGAATGATAACAATATATACAAACAAAATGCCCACCGTTAGGCTCAAACCCACGACCACGAGGTTAAGAGGATTGCGCTCTACCAACTGACATAGACGAGCTTATTTTTTGAAATAATAATAATAATCGATTAAATCTAATAAGCACAAGTATTTAATTAAATATATACCAACAAATTGCCCACCGGCCACAAGGTTAAAAGCCTTGCACTCTACCAACTGAGCTAGACGGACTTGTTCTTTGAAATATTAATAATTCATTAAATATGATAAACACAAGTATTTAATTAAGGAAATCTTTTTAACACAGACAACATAAGTTTTGGATTCACTAAAATAGACAATGACATTTGGAAATTGCCAAATTAGCATCCTCAAAAGTCGGGAAGGATGTATAATTACTTAATTAGTTTTCCCTCACAACTCAACTCCTCTAATTACTCTGATAATTTGGTCAAACAATATATTGAGATTAAAAGGTGACACTTGAATATGATATAACTCGAATAAAAGTCGAATCAGAGTAATTGGTCAATAAATAAAATATTTTGTTGTTTAACTCAAATAAAAGTCGACTCTGATTCGACCAATTTGCCTTGTAGAAGTTACTAAAGTCTAAAAAAACAGGATGAACGGAATCAAAGGAAAATGAAAATACAAAAATCCAAATGTAGCTTGGGTACAAATAGTTCTTAAACTGTTCCGCGTAGGTAACCAGTCATCCGAACGGACACGAGTGGATGGGTGGCGACAATACCACGGGGCGGGACTACGTACGGATCTGTTTGGAAGCTTGCTTTGTTTGTTTGTTTGTGCTGGCGGATAACCCTACCGCCCCTCTTTAAGCGATTCTTTGTCCTTTTCCTTTTTGGGGTTCGCTTCATTTCTTTTGTTTTGTGAGAATGGTTTGGATACTCAAGTTGTACCCCATTGAAATTTTTATAATATAAATTGGCCAACATCTGATTTATACAAATCCTAAAAATATGACAACTTCTTAATTTTATTACTCATTAGTCATCACTAAAGATGTAAATGGGTCGATATTATCCGAACCGACCCAAACCATATCAAAAATATATTCGAATCCGAATCCGATTCATATCTTTTTTTTATTCTAGATTATCCGGATCCGGATTTTACATAAAAACGAATATTCATTTTTCACGTTACAATAAAATAATTTAGTTTATACACAATCATGCATTTAAAGCATCCAATCACAATTGCGTTAATTGCAAATATACCAAATAGGCTCATTTGTTTATCATAGAAGATGAAGAGGTACAATTAACTAATAAATTGTGGGACAATGTTTTGCTCATTAACATGTCTGTTTCACTTTCATCTTATTATTGTGGGTTTTTATTCTTTCTTTTTTTATTTGTATTTGATTATGACCTTTTGTGAAATTATTTACATAATAATAATAATTTGTATAATAGTTTGTAATTATGTTTTAGAAATTCTTTTAGAAATTATTTAAAATATTTAAAATATATGTTTGAAATTATTTAAAATTATATCAAGATGTATGTTTGAAATTATTTAAAATATACATATATATAAAATAGTGTATCTACATTTTCTAAAGTTGTTGTATGGTCGTATTCGTTTCGTATCGTATCGTATCGGATTCGGTACTCATGCATGCGCAACATAATTTTAAACTACATTGAAATATTATGATTTTGGATGCTAAAATTCAAGTTTATAAAAAAAAATCTAATTAATAATAATCAAGAATAATCGATACTTGAGTTTATCACGTCATAATATTCGTTTTAATATCTGAATATAATCAGTATTCGTATCCGACAATATCTGAACCGAATCCGTATCCGAAAATAAATGCATACGGATCTAGTATGACTACTATCCGAACCGTATATAAACCGTTTACACTTCTACTCATCCATCATTCTTCAGTGAATCGGTAATAAGAAGACTAGCTATTTATGAGACTATGAATATACTTAACAATTTGTAAGATAACTTATGTTAGTTCAGGAAAAATCAAAATAAAAATAAATTGCAACAAAAGTGAGCTATAAGTGTTGGAGAAAATTGGAGGGACATTTCACATGCCCTCGTACTAATATATCCCTACAATAAATTTAAAATAACCTTCTCGGGACAGGGAATTAATGCCCCCCTTAAATAAAACTTCACCTATACATTTCTACAGATCTTTACGAGAACCACCCATGTTGATTCAACTATTGCTAAGTAATGACCCACTTAAAGTTAACAAAGTTAGCAGTGAAAACTAGTAGAAATATATGTTATATATAACTTCGATCTCTTTCTATAGGTATAGTCGTTACATTACTTACCTAGTCCAGGTCCCTACAAACGATACAGTGTATCCGTTTGTCGGGACACAATTTTGTGCACGACCACGATAGACCAGGTTCTTTCATTTGATTGGTTATTAAACTCACTGAACTGGACTGGCTGAGCCAGTCAGCTAATCCGCCGTCAACAACACTCCAACTTTTCTACCTCGAGCTACTCCGGTACGGCCAAGGCGTGTCGATCCTAGAAATTTAATCGACTTTGCTCCTGTATTTGCTGATTTTAGTTCTTTGCGTTGGATTTGGTTTTCACAATTTTTCGTAATTTGAGCGAAAAATTGATGAATCTATGAAGGGCCGAAGGATGGAATGGGAGATCTCGTTGCCCAGCTAGATATTGATCCTGTAATTATATATCTATTTCATTATCGTTAGTTATTATGTAGACAATTTGAGCTTTTTCCTCTCTTTGTGAATGATTTGGTTCATTGAAATACTGAATTCAAAATCTGAAGTAAGAAATGGACTGGGCAGCCTGTACTGGTACCAATAGTTACGGTGCGAGCATATGTACTCAATTAAACACCAAAAAACCAAACAAAACTGTGTTTATGGTATCCTCCATGCATTTGAAAACACTGAAACCATTTTGAAATTTTGGAATTATAAATTAATTGGAATGAAAGGGGCCAAATTTCTCAAATACCACTAGAAAATAAGAAATATCCAATGTCGTTAGCAATTCAAACCTTACATGTCCCTATGGAAAGTAAAATCCTCCTCAGCTATTCTATTATTAAGGAGGGGTATGGGTGATATTTCAATGTTTATACTTTTCAATCATATTATTATTTTTTGCATATTTTTAGGCACGTAAAGCTAAAGTTGATGCAGAGGCATGGCTGTCAGAACTAAACGAACTCACTTCTTCGGACAAACACGATCGTGAAAAAATCGATTCTCAAATTAACGAGCTTCCTTTCGAAGTAAACTTTACCAAATTAAAAATATTATTTTCAATTAAGCCCAATAACATTAATCTATTTGCAGGATATTGGAGATTTAATTTCCAAAACTTCTACCGACAGTTTCATTTCATCCTCAGAAAATAATTCGCCTTTATATGCAGTAAACATGAATATAAAATCGACTCAATCAGAAATATTTAGGGTTAGCATTTCTTCGAGCGCACCTAGCACTTCGAGCCACGGTTCGACTCATGACGAATTCGACTCATTCGGCGAAATCTACATTTGGGGCGAGAATAATAATTTCTCAAATTACAAGGGCATAACCGAAATTCTCACACCGAAACCTTTAGAAACTAATTTACTTATCGATGTGCAAAATGTTTCGTGTGGAGCCCACCACGCAGCGATTTTGACTAAAAATGGAGAGATTTTCACTTGGGGGGAAGAGTATAAGGGTCGATTAGGCCATGCGGGTTCGTTGACCGAGTCGACTCGGCCCCGTTTAGTCGAGTCCTTAACGGGTTCGAACCTGTTAGAGTCCATTTCGTGCGGCGAGTTTCATACTTGTGCTGTTACCGTCTCAGGCGAGCTCTACACTTGGGGCGATGGCTCGAACGGTATTCTTGGTCACGGTACCAATACCAGTCATTGGATACCGAAACGAGTATCTGGTACCATTGATGGTCTTACAGTGTGTACCGTTTCATGCGGTACGTGGCATACCGCATTGATAACTTCCACAGGACAGCTGTACACTTTTGGAGACGGTACGTTTGGAGTATTGGGGCACGGAAATCGAGACAACGTGTTTTACCCTAAAGAAGTGGATTCCTTAACAGGTTTGAGAACTGTTTCGGTATCGTGCGGTACGTGGCATACTGCCGGAGTGGTACAGGTGACCGCAAGTCCAACCGGGGAAATCGGTACCGGTATGTTCGGCAAACTTTTCACATGGGGCGATGGAGACAAGTACCGACTCGGTCACGGGGACAAAGAACCGAGATTGAAACCCACTTGCGTACCGTCTTTAATCGAAAATAATTTTATTTCTGTTTCGTGTGGTCACAGTATTACTCTTGGTTTGTCGATTAGTGGCCAAGTGTTTACTATGGGAAGTAACGTTTATGGCCAATTAGGAAACCCTAATTCAGACGGGCGGTACCCAGTTTCGGTTACGGGTCCACTTGTTAACGAATCAGTACGAGAGATCTCGTCAGGTTCGTACCACGTTGCGGTACTGACAAACAAAGGGGAGGTTTTTACGTGGGGTAAAGGGAGTAATGGTAGATTAGGACACGGAGATACTGACGAGAGGAAAGTACCGACTTTAGTGGATGGTTTGAAGGACAAAACGGTAAAGAGTATTGGGTGCGGATCCGGGTTTACAATTGCGGTTTGTTTGAGTAAACGGGTACCCGTTTCGGATCAGGCTCAGTGTAGTATGTGTAGACAGAGTTTTGGGTTCACGAGAAAGAAACACACGTGTTATCATTGCGGTTTGGTTTGTTGTAATAATTGTAGCGCGCAAAAATCTTTTCGAGCTTCGTTGGGTCCGAACCCTAGTAAACCTTATCGCGTTTGCGATTCTTGTTACATCAAATTAAATAATAACAATACTAATATTAATAATAATAAAAAGAGAAATAATAATTTAAATAATAATAATAATAGTGTTGAACCGAGTAGAAATTTGGAGTCTTCGTCTTCGTTTCCTTTGGTGCAAATAGTGGATTTGCAAAGAGGGAATGTTAATAATAAGAAAGTGGTTAATGGGTCGTTCGGGTTTAGGGCTAATGGGTCGAGACCTGTTTCGCCGTTTTCTAGAAGATCGAGTCCACCACGGTCTGTTACGCCGGGACCGGCTATGCGAGGACTTTCTCTCTCTAAAGGTTATTCTTCAGATGGATTGAAGAAAAGTAATGAATTGTTGAACGAACAAGTTCAAAGATTGCGAACTCAGGTTTGCGAGTCCTATTTTTTTTGTAAAAATCTCTCTAAATGTAATAATTAAATAAACTCATTGAAATAAAATAATTAAATAATTTTAGGTTAATAGTTTAAAACTAAGATGTGAATCTCAAGAAATCGAGTTGAAAAAGCTCGCAAAGGAAGCTAATGATGCAAACGAACTCGCGTCAGAAGAATCTTCGAAATCAAAGGCTGCAAAAGAAGTCATCAAAACCCTAACTTCCCAAGTAAAAATAAATAAATAAATATATCCTTATTTTTTCTTATATTACTAAATCTTTTTTTTTTTAATTGAGAAAGTTGAAGGAAATGGCAGACAAAATACCGGTACAGAATAACACAAATGGTGGGTTGAATCAAATGGATAATACGTGCAAAGAAGAAGATACTAATGATATTAATATTAACAAGAAAGTGGTAACGGGTAGAATTGGTGATAACGGGTCTCGGGTTCAGAGTTTGCTAACTTCGAGCAATCAAGGTGATAAGGAATGGATCGAACAGTACGAGCCTGGCGTTTATATAACGTTAATTACCTTTCATGACGGTACACGAGATTTGAAAAGAGTTCGTTTCAGGTAAATATAAATAAATTAATTAATTAAGAAGTTTTTTATTTTTAATGACGAAAATTTTGTGGCGTGTAGTCGAAGAAGATTTGGAGAGAACCAAGCAGAGTTATGGTGGAACGAAAATAGAGAAAAAGTTTACGAGAAATATAATGTACGCGCTGGATCTGATCGTGTTTCGTCTGCTTCTTCTGTTCGTTCCTCGTCCCGTGCTTAGTACCAAACTGGTACCACTGAAACATTGTTTTGATCTATTATTATTATTTTTTTTTAGTTGATGTGGCACCGAGAGGTGGTGATTTAGGTATTATTATAATAGGTGCATGAGTTAAGATTTTGTACATATGTTGCTAATTTTAGATTTTGAATTATTTATGATATCTAGTTTATTGTAACATTAGTTCATTTGATTAAATGACTGCTTAAGATATTTGCTTGGAGAATAAAATTGTTTCTTCTGAAACATTTAAAAGTGTTCGTTAGTAATTTTGGGGTCTTTTAATTTGAGTTTCAAAATATGATGATTTGGAAGGAATGCTATTATCAATTAGAAATTAGAAATAAGGAATGGTCAAAACAAAAAAATTTAGGGGCACATAAACTTTTAATCTAGCAGTAAAGGCCCCACTTGGTGGTAATCCGTGCCTTTCTTCGAAATATACGTTGGTTTCGTTCCCGTCAAATAGTCCAAATTATTACAAGCCATTCAATGTCAAATTTTCTCTTCTCGTATGTGAAGGAAATACAATTTATAATTAACGGAAAAATGTACATGTAAAGATAAACGAACGAACGTATTCATGAGAAATGAGAAAGATTGAATGTACAATTAAAGTGTACACAAGTAGAAAATAGAAGATGTTCTGTTCAAATAGAATTTTTCATCCGTTCGAACGGAATATAGTATGAATTTGTATAATAAGATTATACACATAATTCATCGTAACTTTTTCGTTCGAACGGAATGATTTAATCCGTTCGAATGGAAGGAGTCATGTGTATGAGATTATACACGACATCTACATAACTTTTTATGTTCGAAGATCATCCGTTCGAGAGAAGAAGGAGAAAAAACTATTTCTCCATTAAAGACAAATAACGAGATTAAGCAAGTTTATATACGGATCAACTAGGTAGATTCGTGTTTAATCGATAAACGACAACTCACGTGGATACGAGCAGATGAGGCATACTTGTGACTCTCGGTTGTAATCAAAATGAGTACGAAGTCATCCTTGTAACCGATAAATAGTGTGTTATAAAAAAAATCTTGTATAATTTGCATTACTTCTTTCTTCATGAATGTCCAAAAAAATTGTATATATTCCATCGGGACGGTCGATTTTCCCTTTGGATATCATTTACGATATTTTTGACTTCTTCTTCCGAAAATGGTTGCATCAACTGGTCTAGTGTACTCGGCCTATCATTTTGTCTAGTGATGCATGCGTTGTTCCATAATGTAGTGGTTGTGTCTCTTGTGCCTGGAAGGTCTTTATAATAGTTGAAAAATTGATTTATTATCTCGTGAGTTTCCTTAAATTCTATGGTATTAATGACTAATTTATTAGTGGTGTTGCCTTTTATGTTGGACGAAAATATCGCCAATTATGGAAGGCATGTTTCTTCGGGTGTGAGAATCCTACATTCCTCAATCCAATCCAAAATTTGTATGCATGGCATTGTGTTTTCTTTTATTTGTCGTTGTTGTAGCTTGCGTTCTTGGGCCCATTTGCTGATGATCGACCAAGCTTCGGTCGTCTTGTATTTGAAGTTGAGAGCCGTGTTATTGTGCAGAGGTGATTTGGTCCATGTATGTTGGAACAAGGTTCTCGCTTCTTGGTGTCTTAACCATGATCTTTCGAAAATTTTGAACGCTTTGACAAGAAAGGTGTTTCTTTTATCAAAAAATAGTTTTAAGGGAGTGCAGGGCCGGCCCTGGCCATTGGCCGGTTTGGCGGACGCCACAGGCCTCCAAAAATGCGAGGCCTCCATTTTTTGGAATGTTTACGTGTTGAGAAAAAAAAATAACGAGTCATGCTCAAGGTGTTCGATGAAATGTCCAACATAAAATACAAATATAATTACGATGATTTTATATTTTCCAAATGATTTTAATACGCTATTGCAATGATATAATGCAAGGGACCATTTTTATGAGAAATTTATTTATAGAAAAATATGTTTTTACAAGTCGTAGTCAAGGTGTTCGATGAAATGTTTAAGATAGAATGTAAACATGATTATGAAAAAAATTTGTTTTGAAAAATTGATTTTATGGTTATATCAATGATGTAGTGCAATGCGAGGCCTCCAAAAATGCTAGGCCTCATTTTTTTTGGAATGTTTATGTATTGAGAAAAAAATAACGGGTCGTGCTCAAGGTGTTCGATGAAATGCCTAATATAAAATATAAACATAATTACGATGAATTTATATTTCTAAAAATGAGTTTAATACGTTATTACAATGATATAGTGCAAGGCAACCATTTTTATGAGAAATTTATTTATAGAAAAATATGTTTTTATATGTCGCAGTCAAGGTGTTCGATGAAATGTTTAAGATAGAACGTAAACATGATTATGAGAGATTTTTGTTTTGAGTAATTGATTTTTATGGTTATAACTTATATCAAGGATGTAGTGCAATGCAAGACCTCTATTTTTATGAGAGGTTTATGTGTAGAAAAAAATATTTTTTTCAGAATTGTGTACAAAGTGTTTGATGAAATGTCCAAGATAAAATTTAAAGGTGTTTGAAATGTCTAAGATGAAATATCTAAAAATTAGTACAATGCACTGCCTTCGTTTGTTGTGTGTATATATGTGTCATATTTGTAAGAATCAAGTTGAATTTTGTTATTATTTTAGAATTTTCATATTTACAATTGTCTTTTTATATATTTTTTTGAGATCATGTGATGTTGTTCGTCATAGGCCTCCAAAATAACAGGACCGGGCCTGAGGGAGTGTGATCCGTGGTGATCGAGGTGATTGGTGCGAGGGTTGTTGTGTAATTTTGATTCACGAGATGCGGTGATATTAAGGCTCTATCAGCTAGCCCTGATGGGTTTTCTTTTTGAATTGCTAATAATAGATTGAGAATCTCTTCTTTTCTCATTCTTTTAGTCTTTGTTTTTTCTGATGGTATGGCCTTTTAGTTTCATTGGGCTTTTGAGTTATTAATTTCGATGATGTTTCTTTTCCTCTTTTACCGGCCCGCTGGTCTACGGTTTTAGTATTTTGGATTTTAACTTGTTTTTTCAGCTTAATGTTTTGCTTTGAATATGGGTTGTTATTGTCTTTTATGTTTTCAAGTATTTGTGCAATTGCAAAACTATCTAAATAAATATCTGCAACATATCACAAATATTTTCCTATTAAGATACAAATAAATTATAGGAGTAATTTCGTATGTATCCTTTCAAAGAATCAAAATATCATATTTGCCCCTCTAACAAAACAAATATCAAATTTGTCCCTTCAAAATTTTATTTCTATCAAATTTGTTCATTTAAAACCTATGTTGCGCGGATACTTCAAAAATCAAACCGTATCCGTATCCGTGCAACATAGTTTAAAATTTGTAAAATCTCAAATTTTGTCCAAAACACTGGCATCCCGTTTTAAATTTGCAACATAGTTTTAAATTTTGTCCGAAATCAAACCTATGTTGCTCGGGTAAAATAGTAATTTTAAATGTTGACAGTTAATTTAATGGAAAATTTGGATGGTTTTTAATTTTTGAACAAATATGATATTTTAGCTTTATGAAAGGGTAAATATGATATTTTAATTTTAAGGAGGGTAAATATGTAATTTTAATTTTAAGAAAGGGTACATATGTAATTTCTAGTTTAAGAAAGGGTAAATATGTAAATCCCCCATAAATTATTTATTATTTATTACTTTTAAATTAATAATTTATTTTTATTTCTATAAATGATTGGTACTTATTATTTATTATTAAGAATAAAAAATTGCTTGAATGGTAATTTGGTAATTTCGAAAAGTATAACATTTTAATTAAGTTAACATAATGATAATTTGATGATAGGAAATAACCAGGAAATGAAAAGTTTGGGAGAGTTTTTTTTTATAAGTTTTGAAGAAGTCGAGGTCTTTTTTGAAATGTCAACAAAAGTTAGGTTTTTTTTTTTTGAAAATTTCTCAAATTTTTTGTTTTGTTTATGATGTTTTATCTACTAATACTAATTAAAAAAATTTATGTATATTATCTTTTATATATTTCTTGTTTATAGCATGTTACATATTTTAACATTTACCTATGATATTCCCTCAACCTATTTATGTATAGGCACCGGATAATAAATGTACTGAATGTTAGATTGTATTAAATAATAAATCATAATAGATAAGAAATCATAATATATGAGAAATCGTATTAATTTGGTCTTGAACCAACATATTTTTAGATGGTAAACCAAATTATTAGAAATTTTTTTGGTTTATTTAACTTTTTCTATAAATTTCTGTTAAATTTCTGTGAAATTTCATTACATTAAGTACAATTCCGCAAATTCAAATTTTTTAAATTTAAATAAATATATAAAATTTTCTTTATATTTCAATTAATTTGAACATTTTTTTTTTTCAAAAAAACTATTTCTTAATTCATTGTCTCCGAACAACATTTGTGACCTCCAAAATCTCAAGACCGGCTCTGCGTTTGATGCATATTGAAACTTCAAAATATAAACATGCACAGATATATCAATTTTTTATCTTAATATATTATGTTACTAATTATTGTCTTGACACATGATCAATTAAAAAAATAAAGACACCTATTACGAAATAAATACATTATTTCTTATACAGGTGCATTTATTTTCATCATTAATATACTATGTTTAGTGTTCATACATCATTCACTTTCATCATTAACTAGTTTTACATATATTTCTTTAAAATTATTGGTTAATGTTTTATTTTTGTTTAGATTTACATTTTTTTGGGTATTTTGAATGCTATTTCGTTTTTAATATGAAATAGTTAGAATTGTAGTTTCTGCTTTTTTAAGGTTTTTATTTCGTAAAATTTTTAATTAATAAAACATAAACAAAACGAAATAAATTTGAAAATTTATAGTTCTTGGGTGCGGGACTTCGAGCCCGCCTCATAAAATCAAAAAAAATTTTAAAATTTATAAGTTTTTTGCGGACTTTTAGTTTCTGATTCGTAAGGTTTTTTATTTGGTAATTTTTTAATTAATAAAACATAAACGAAATGAAATAAATTTAAAATTTTATTAGTTTCCGGACATATAAAAATTAAGAAATAACACAAAACTGATTCACCCACAAAATAACACAATAATCGCATGACTAACGACTTAACGAGTAGTGATGGATTTTGGATGGAATGCCCATAATAATTCTTCCATGAGTATAGATTTTTAGGCCATCTGGAAAATGTTTGGGCTAATATTTTTGTCAAAAGCAATAATATTTCTATATATGAGATTTGACAGAACAGTGAAACCTTTCATGATCAATTACCCTACGAAATCAAACATGTAGCCCACTAAAATTATATTCATAGCTCAAATCACATGATTTTTTTGTCAATTGTCAAATTCAATCTATTCATTATTTTCCGTGTATTGTTATTAGATATCAATATTAAAAATAGTAGAAAATAAAATGTGAAGACAAATTTGGAATTTATTAATCGAATGAGCTATACATGTATTTTCGACCGTCACGCATCCTCAACAATATTTCTCGACAAAAGAGTAAAAAATGTGTCTCAAACATTCATGAAAATCTAAATATTCACCAAAATTATATAGACCATTTAGCCGCCACTAAGATTATATCACATGTCTTCAAACTATTTTTTTTTTATTTGGTTATATAAATAAGTAGATACTATTTCATGGATATATTCTGAAGTTTGAACACATCAATAACCAAGAAAAAAAATGATGATTCATCCAAAAAGACATAAGACCATTTCATGGCGTATACTTCTACAAAACTAAAAATATATGAATTTGGATACTTGAAATTATGAAAGTTGTGTGCATATATATATATATATATATATATATATATATATATATATATATATATATATATTCATTCTTTGGAGCCTCGAAAACTTTCATCAGAATTTATTTTTCTTTTTTAATTGTCTAGAAGTGTTTGATAAATACTAAAAAACATATTAACAATCTAAGAACTAAAGAAAAACAGATTTGACTATAAAAAAAAATTGTATTGATTTTTGATAAAGTAAAAGTACACTAAATATATATATTTGAATTTTTTTTAAGTTTTACGAAAAACAATGTGTAGAAATCCGAATTACAACCAACCAAATCCAACCAAATCCTGTGGAAGGCCAATATTAAGTCTTTCCTTAACATATAATAAAAAAATTGAGCCGTCCTCGCAAATATTTGGGCTAATATATTTTCCAAATCCTCTCTACTAGACTGACAAGATACTGAAAAAAGTTCTTGCCCACAAATTCAAACATATTGATATAGCCCACTAAAATTATTATCCTCATTATCTCAAATCAAATGGTTTTGGCCCCCTACTAAATTCAATTCTCCTCAAATCAAAGACTTGTCATGTAAAAATATGTTTCAACGAAATGTCTTGCTCTTTCCTATCCTTATATAGTTGGTGAAGTTTTTAGTTGTTAATGAGGATAGAAATAGTTTTTCAAAGTTTACTGAATTATTTTACCTCAAAAAATAAAATTTACTCAATTATGCAATAGAAAACATTATTTTTCAATGGCAAGTCATTGAGTATAATACATTTTACATTTGTTTCTTTTTTATATATTTTCCCCCATTTTCTAGATTTAATTTGTGAAATTGGAAGTTATTTGTAAAGAGGATAAAAAAATCATGTTATAGTTACAAATTTTCAAGATTGTCATAAAAATAGTCATGTTATATTTATATTGAATGGTCTTTTTCAAATAAGCTGATTGAAAACATATTGTTGCGTTTTTATTTTGGATGTCATTACATTATGATGTTAATGTAATATTTTTTTTAACTAAGCATTACTTTGTGCTACTTCATAACTGATTGATAACAAGAAAACTTCATAACTATTACATGAAAGTACTTGGTACTTAAATTGGACATCTATCTATATACTAATGCAAGGGGATTTGCTGCCTCCTGGTGCAGCCACGTCACCAGGGGCCTATTCGTAAATTTTTTTTTTTTTTAATATTTTGGTCCTTTTTGATTTACAAATTGGTCCTTTTTTAAAAAAAAATTACATTTTGGTTTTTTTTTTTTACATTTTGGTCCTTTATATTTGCATTTTGGTCCTTCGAAGTTTTAATATTCACATTTTGGTCCATGGGCCACAAATTGGTCCTTTTTTTAAAAAAAATTACATTTTGGTCCTTCTTTATCACATTTCGGTCCTTTATATTTGCATTTTGGTCCTTTTTTCGAAAAACAATTACATTTTGGTCCTTTTTTTTACATTTTGGTCCTTTATATTTGCATTTTGGCCCTTCGAAGTTTTGAAATTTACATTTTAGTCCAGGCAGCCACGTCACCAGGAGTCTATTTGTAAAAAAAAATATTTTAATTACATTTTGGTCCTTTTTGATTTACAAATTGGTCCTTTTTTTAAAACAAAAATTACATTTTGGTCCTTTTTTTTTACATTTTGGTCCTTTATATTTGCATTTTGGTCCTTCGAAATTTTAATATTCACATTTTTGTCCAGGGGCCTCAAATTGGTCCTGTTTTTTAAAACAAATTACATTTTGGTCCTTTATATTTGCATTTTGGTCCTTCGAAGTTTTAAAATTTACATTTTGGTCCTTTATTATTTTTCTTGCCTGGTGCAGCCACGTCACCAGGGGCTTATTTGTAAAAAAAAAATATTTTTTTTACATTTTGGTCTTTTTTGATTTACAAATTGGTCCTTTTTTCGAAAAAAATTACATTTTGGTCCTTTGTTTTCCATTTTGGTCCTTTTTAATTTACAAATTGGTCCTTTTTTCGAAAAAAATTTACATTTTGGTCCTTTTTTCTCATTTTGGTCCTTTATATTTGCATTTTGGCCCTTCGAAGTTTTGAAATTTACATTTTAGTCCAGGGGCCTCTAATTTGTCATATTTTTAAAAAAAAATTATATTTTTGTCCTTTTTTCACATTTTGGTCCTTTATATTTGCATTTTTGTCCTCCGAAGTTTTAAAATTTACATTTTGGTCCTTAATTATTTTTCTTGAAAAACTAAAATAAAATTATAATAAGTTGAACAATATTAATAAAAGAACATCTTGCAAATATTTAAAAATAAAATATCACAAAACTATTAAAAAATACATAAAAAGAAAACTAAAATAAAAAATAGATGTTTAAATAGATATTTTCTATGAATATATTTGCAAGGTGTTTATTTATTATCATTTAATGTTAGTTTTTTTATGAATAAAGAATGTAATATTAAAATTATATAAACAAAATATGTAATAATTAAAATTTTTTTAAATCACTACGGGTTAAGAAGTGTTTATGAATTTTCTTAAAATTAATAAAAAATAACAAAAATAAGTTTTAATTATTACATATGAGATTTGGAGGGTATTTTGGAAAAAAAAAATTAATATCATCCATAAGGAGTATTTTAAAATAAAAGTTTGGTAAAGAGTTTTTTTTTTTGGGAGTTTACGAAAAGATAGAGAATTTTTTATAATATCCAAAAAAAATTAGGGGGTTAAAAATATACCAAATCATGGATGTGCGAATAATCATGACATAATTTAAATTAAAGATTCGAACGAAACGGTTAGCGATGACATCGTCAAACTTTGTTGTTGGCTGACCACACAAAGGACGAAAAATATTTGTACTAAATATGTAGCGAAATTAAAGATTTGTGAAATTAAAAACACTCTTTTTTTCAGCAATGTTTTCTGAACTATTATGTTCTTAATAAATTTCATGACGACTCATTCGTTCTTTTTCCTTATTTTACTTATGAAGTATAAAATATAAATAATTTTTTTAGCAATAACCGTTTGAATTATTCAAGAAATCCGGCTCTTAAAATTTTCAAACGATTTTTGCTACAAAATTTCACTCGCACACAACACACTAAATTACACATATAATAATGATTACAAAAAGAAAGTCACATACACAAAACGAACAACAATTTTTTTTCAACTACATTACTTATAAACCCGAACAGCCCCGCGCAATTGCGCGGGGGTAATGCTAGTGAGAATTAATCACACAAATAGTATGAAGACTGCAAAAATATGTGAAACAATAAATATGTAGCTAGCGGTTACTATAGTCATTAGTCATTGAGATAATATCCAAATATTTTGCAACCCATTTTTTGTTCTGTCTATGATTTGAATCATGTTTATCCGTAAATGATTGGAAACATATTTTTTTTATGTTAAGATATTGGAGAAAATTTACTAGTTAAAAGAAAATATACTAGGTGAAATGATTTATTTACAAGAAAATTGACTAGTATGAATTCAAACATGATTTAGTTAGTTCAAATTGGATTAATTGAGAGCTATACAAGCTTGAAGTTGAATCCATTTCTTTTTTAACCAGAACATGGTGGGAATTTTCATCCGACAACACAAAATTGACCCCTAAAATAACACAAATGTACATCGCTGCCAAATAATGGATTTTGGATTAAAATGCCATATTAACCCTTTCATGGAAGGCATATAAATGTCAATTTGTTGTTCTTCACGTTAATTAAGCGTGTTAGTTAACAAAGAGTGATGTTATCGATGATGATTTTGAAAGATGTGGTGTACAAATATAATTTTCTTATTTCATGGATAAATACTCAACACATCGCTAACCAAGAAAAAGATGATGATTCATCTAGAAAGAAATCATCGAAGTTGAAGAAATTGGAGAGAAAATATTATTTTTGAAGTAGAAGGCTTTGGAGACTAGAAAACTAGGGGCGAGCCTAACTTTCATCAGGATTTATTTTTCTTTTTTAATTGTCTAGAAGTGTTTGATAAATACTAAAAAGAAGCATATTAACAATATAAGAAGTACATTAAATATATATATTTTCTTATTTCCATTTATATTTATATTTTTACTTTTACGAAAAACAATGAGTAGAAATCCGAATTACAACCAACCAAGTCCTGTTGAAGGCCCATATTGAAATTTCAAGTCACCCTCGAAAATATTTGGGCTAATATATTTTTTAAGGGTCATACACCCATTTGAGAAAAGGGTAATTTGAATATTAAATATATTAACATCAATCCTTTAATTATTACCATCCATTTGCTTCAATAATGGAGCTCTCCATTTTAGTTGTTTTTTTTGAAAGAAAGGCAAGCGCGATACGCGCTCGGTCCAATCGATTTTCATAAATAGGAAGAAAAAAAGAATTTTACAACGACATAATTACAATATAGTTAATTCTTAACGAACAACTACCTATACCAAATCTTTCTTTAGTTAGTTAACTATAAAGTCTCCAATTACCCATGAAATCTTGAATATTCTTGATAAGGAGCTCATGCATTCGACCCTTGCGGTGAAAAATTCTATTATTTCGTTCCCTCCAAATTGCCCACACGGTGGCAAGCCATTTGATGTCCCCTGCCATAGCTTCGATTTTGGTTCTAGATTTCCGGAAATCCCACCAAAAGTCTTTTAACGATGACGCTCCTACGTTTGCCGACGGTTCTAGAGTGTGCCAAAGTTGGATAACAAATGGGCACCGTAAAAATAGGTGGTCGGTTGATTCCAAAGTTGCGGTGCAAAGAGCACAAGTTGGGTCATGTGGCCATCCCCTTTTTTCGAGGTTTTCTCCCGATAAAATGCGATCGTTTAAGGCCAACCATCCGAATATTTTGATCTTTATTGGCGCCTTTATCTTGAAAAGTTTTGAGGTGAAATTACAAACAAAGCCCGAATGAGATAGGAAGGCGTACACTTGGGGCTGTTTTATAGCACGGAAGCGCATTCCTTGAGATGGTTGGTTGTAAGGTACTCGGTAAAGGGAAAAGTCCCTTGATTGTATTATATAATGGTAATAGTTTTTGAAGGTCCTTCATGAAATAAGAGGTAAGATTGTTAGGGATGGCCTCAATATCCTCGGATACGTTAATATTATAGAGTGTAGATAAAGTGGAGGACCATTGTGAGTCTTTTGCATTATCAATTTGAAATATCCATTTCATCACTAGTGCTTGGTTTTGTCTTTCAAGATCAAGTAATCCCAACCCTCCATGTTTTTTCGGCAAGCAAATTTTGTTCCAATTGACAAGGCAATGACCTCCCGAGATTTTGTCATCACCTTTCCAAAAAAATGCTCTCATTAGTTTGTTTAGATCCTCGATCGTTCCCTTTGGGAGTAACATTGTTTGCATGTAATAGTTAGGAATTGCCCCCAATACCAATTTCACTAATGTGGTCCGCCCTCCTAAAGTTAGGAATTTATTTTTCCAATTATGGATTTTTTTCCGAAGTTTGTTAATAATTGGTTGAAATATAATCCTATTCGGTTTTTTGTGTGAGAGCGGTAGGCCGAGGTAATTGATTGGTAAGTTTTTCTTGTTACAATGGAGTAGTGATGACAAATGCCCGTTATATTCCTCCGGCACGGCTATCGGAACAAAGCCGCTCTTGTCCCAATTAATCTCCAATCCGGAGCTACTTGAGAAAAGTGAGATTGTGTGCATAATGACACGGATATTTTGGGGGTGAGCCTCCATAAAAAATAAGGTGTCATCGGCGTATTGTAAGGTGGTTGGTGCAAACACTACGGGATTAGTTAGGAGTGGTCTCACTTTTGTCATCATAACTTGTAGGGCATCCACCACTAAGGTAAATAACAAGGGGGATAAGGGGTCTCCTTGGCGAAGTCCACGTTTATGTTTAAAATATGACCCACGAACACCGTTTGAAGTTATAGAAGAGCTTGACGACTTAAGAATAGATTTAATCCATGAAATCCATCTTATCGGGAAGTTCCGAGCAAATAAAATTTGCTCGAGAAATGTCCACGAGATATTGTCAAAGGCCTTTTTAAAGTCGATTTTTAGCATTATCATCGGGATTTTTGCTCTATGGTAATAACTAAGAATTTCCCTCGAGGTTATAAATAGTTTATTAATAGTATGTCCCTTGATAAATGCGGATTGACATTTATGGATAAGTAATGGCATAAATGGTTGGAGTCTCATTGCCAAAATCTTTGTAATTAATTTCATCGGAGAAGAGATAATACTAATTGTTCTAAAATCGCCTATCGTTACGGCATCCTCTTTTTTGGGAGTAATAGGATTGAGGATTTGTTAATTTTGTCTAAGGAAATATTGTTATTGTAAAGACGTTGCAAGATTTGTAATATGTCGGGTTTCAATAAGTCCCAAAATGTTTGAAAAAATTCGGATGGGAATCCGTCGGGTCCGCAACTCTTGCCTTTTTTTAATGCGTTAAGGGATTCCTTCACCTCATTTTCAAGGAATTGAGTCGCAAGTACCTCGAGATTAATATAATTATTAGTGAGAGTTGAGTGATTAGCATAGAGTTCTTGCGCATCTATGATAATATTCGAGGGGGGCGGTGAGCCAATGGAAGCTCGGAAATATGATGTGAGAACCGCGTTTATTTCTTCTTCGGATGTAATTTCGTTATCGTTAACTATTATCTTGGGGATTCGGTTAGTGTGTCGTCGGTTGGAGGTGAAAGCGTGAAAGTAAGCGGTGTTGTTATCCCCAAGCTTGAGCCAATTAATCGAAGTGCATTGTTGCCAACTAATCTCTTTTAGGTTAATTAGGTAGTGGAGTTTCTCGCGTAACTTAATCCGAAGTCCGAATTCAAACTCATTTAGAAACCGTACTTCCTCGTATTTGTCTAAATTGTGCATGACCTCTTTGCATAAATCTATTAACGTATTATTATTTGCGAATTTTTCGGTTGACCAAGAACGTAGCACTCTTTCCGTGTTTGTTAGCTTGCCTACGAAATTATTGATGGTATCATTTGTTAATTGTGGTGCATTGTTCCATCCATTTTGCACCACCTCGTCTATCTCTCCACATCTTAGCCAAAATTTTTCAAATTTGAAAAAACTTGGTTTACGTGAAATGGGCCGAATGGATAATTTTATAGGAATGTGATCCGACGTTGTGCTAGGTAAATCTTCCGCGACTATGGAGTTTTGGTTAGTGATAAAATATGGAGAAACGAAGAATCTATCTAGCTTGGATAATGTTGGAAGTTGTCTTCTACTCGACCACGTGAACTTCCTATTTGTCAAATTTATTTCCACTAGGTTATTATTATGAATGAAGTTGTTAAATGCATGCATAGATGTGGCGGAATGCCCCTCTCCCGTTGAGTCTCCGATTTCCCTTATTAGGTTAAAGTCTCCTACTAGAATTGTTGGTATGGTGGATTGCATAATCGAATGTAATTCCTCTAAAAATTCAATTTTTTTTCTTCGTCTTCAACCGGACCATACGAGTTACAAATTCTTAGTGAATCCTCATTATTATTTTTAAAGTGGCATGTTAGAGTGTATGTGCCCACTATGTGATCCTTAAGAGTTAATTTGTCCGACCATGCCATCATTAATCCCCCCTTTGTCCCATTAGAATTTATAAAGCGACCGTTACGAAATTTAGAAGAACATACTTTCCGAATGTTAAAATGATTCGGATTGGCCCATTTAGTTTCTTGAAGACAAATCACATCACACAAAGAGTCTCTTACTTGATTCTTAATTAAGTTACATTTGTCATTTGACCCTAATCCTCTTACGTTCCAACACAATATATAAGTTTTTAAAAGACATTAATACAAAACGAGTCTCTCTTAAAATGAACTCCCTACACTACCAAAATATGGAGTTAAACAATTGTAGCGCATGTTAAAACCAATTCCTCTTCCTCTTAATCCTTGTCGGCCTTCTCGGCCTCTTGACCATTTCCAACCGATTCCTCGGGGACGTCTTCTAGTGGTCCATAACGCTCTATTAATTTGTTACAATGATTAGTATTAGCACAATTAATCTCAGATTTGTCAATGAATGGATTAGATGATTGCATGTCACATGATGGATTAAAAAGTAAATTATTTTCTAGTGAATTTAGAGATGTAACATCTGAGTTTGCAATTTGTGTAATTTGACAGAGGGAAGCTATGTTGTTACATGTTACTTCATCTAGACCTTTAGGGTCTAGAAAATCATTATGTAATGCTTGTAAAATTTTCGATTGCTTAATGGATTTCTTTACATTATTAGGTATCCCCTTCCCGTGATCCTTCCTCACCGGTTTCGTTAATGGTCGCCCGTCGGCACCTTTTGTTATTTTTTTAATCCTAGTTGATTTTTTCGGTTGAAAAAGTGCTTTCTTGACCACATTTTCTCTTAGAAAAAATGTACCCTTGGTTGGAAGTTTAATTTTAGATGAAATAGGATTACCTTCAAACTCGCGGAGAAATTGCTCGTCATCCATTTTAGCTGCATTTGGAACACATTTATTTCTCTCCTCCTCCAGATATTTCTTTATTTTTCTATTATTATAAATTTGGTACCAAACCCGAGATCTTTTAATTATAAATCCGGCACCCCTTGATTTTAATAAGAAGCCTTTTGGCTATATAAGTATTATTATTATAGGAGTTATTTATATTAAATAAGGATCAATTTAGTATCAGCTAAAAAAAAATCCAATTAACCATGTCATGCATTTGAACGAAAGCTCATGTGCATACCACATGCCCAACTAAACGGAAAAAAGAAGGAAGTTTATACTTTTATCTCTTATAAATAACATATTTAAACTCCATAATGATAATACCAATAACCAATAATAAACAACTCAACAAAAACACATTACATATTATTTCAGAAAATTCAAAGAGGCAAAAGCAAGTCTAATACAAAAATAACACAATCCAAAACACAAAATCTTGTTCCTATAATTTTCAAAAATTGTCTGTAAGACCCTGCAATACCACTTAAATGAAAAAAAAAAATCGAAGAATTAGAAAATCAGTATTCGAATCCAAATCTTCCAAACCGTTCCAGTTTAAAAATTATCAAGCTACATGAATAATCGTGAATTATTATCATACAATGTTACGATTAAAAGAATTAGTACAAAAATTTAAATACTGACCTAGCCAAAACTGGAATAGATAAGTTTGTTTACTGATTTTGCGGCTTCGATTGATTTTTCAGGAAGATTAATTCTTTAAAAAAGTACATGTTAATGCTCCTGTTTCATGAGAAATACAGAAATGGATGAAATGTTCGACCACTAGATAGATTTATATAAAAAAAACACGAGAGAGAAAATGTATGTACCTAACGTCAATTAGGGTTTATTTTGCACAAACACGCTATTCAAATCATTCCCCCGTTTTGTTAATTTCTCTCTTTTTTCTCTTGTTTTGTCAAAACTTTGTAATATTTTCAGATTTTGAATAGTTTGCGTACATGTTAAGACTATTTTTTCTCTATACTTGCTTGAAACCTTCTTCAAAGTACCTAGCATATATTTTTTTCTTTTCTTTTTCCGATAATACCTCATAAGCTAAAAACCAAAAAGTTAGATTATATATATAAATCATCAAAATATACAATCAATTACAAACAATAAACAAATCATGCATTTCAGAAACAAAAAAAGGAGTCCTAGGGGCTCTCTGCATTTCAATTAGCTCAAACCAGACAACTCAGAGGGACATTCAAGAAGATCAATAATTATCATATATCCTTAAGGAAACTAAAGGGTATTAGTTCTAACGTCCCGACGAAAATGAGATTTTCATGGCTCAAAGAGATGCCTTCTTAGAGGAGGACTGGATGCACACAAGTTTGGAACTTGATGTCGCTTGTTTCTATGCGAGCTAGTGGGAGTAGAATAAATCTCGAAAGAGTTCGAGATATGAAAATGAACATTGTACCGAAATGAACATTGTACCGATGAGAGTTGACATGACTTCATCAAGAGTTGATGAACGCAAGTCGAACACACAAAGAAATTATTTCATAGCTCAAGTAGGCTATATCATAAGCCGGTAAATACGGATTTATTGTGGCTAATGATGATAGATCGAAATCATATGATGATTCGATATCCTACAAGAATGCTATGAAAAGTAACGATTCCACATGGCAAGGTGTCATGAAATCTGAGATTCGATCCGTGTAAATTATCAAGTTGAGAACTTGATTTCATTACTTTCCGGGTTAGCCCCGTGAAATGTCAATGGGTTTTCAAGATGAGAACCGACACGGATAGGAATACACATATATATAAAGCAAGGCTTGTTGCGAAGAGTTTTATGCAATTCGTAGTTGGACTATGAAGAAACGTTTTCGCAAGTTGCCAAGCTTACACATTCTCGAAATTCTACTTGCCATAGTCGCGTATTATGACTATGTGATGTGGCAAAATGGATGTCAAAACCGAATTTCTTAACATAAATTTTATGAAAGGATGTGTACTTGACACAATCTTACGGTTTTGTCGATTCATAAGAATCGGGGAAAGGATATGCACGCTTTAACGATCCATATGATGGATTAGAGAAAGATTCTCGGAATTGGATTATTTGTTTTGACGAAGTTATAAACTGTTATAACATTGTCGGAACGAATGGAAACTTTGTGTAGACATGAAGGTTAGTGGGAGCCGCGTTATATTTCTTGTAACGACAATTGATTTAGGCGAGACCGCTTATGAATTAAGCGTGAAGACCTATAGGATAGATCTAAGAAGTTCCTCGTTCTAGATTATAGCACGTATATCGACATAATGTTGAAAATGGTTTTCAACATATAATTCCTTGGAGGAGTTAAATCCAAATGTCGAATGGCAGAAACTTTCTAGGGCTCGATGTAAGACATCAAGCAGGGCGAAAAGTAATAATATGATGCTTTACATTTGATGTAAAGATCTATTATATCTGCCATGACATGCATGTGGCTATACGTCGTACACATAAAGCGTCTAATTCACCGTCAATAAAATTCAAGGGAATCACACGAGTTTGAATGTAATGTGATTACATGAGACTAACTCTTGTGAATGTATAATGGTTATACATATATATACATAATTGTTATATATATTTAAACCTATCGGGATTTGTATTGATAGCGGTGAATGTTATCCTTGAATACTTTGCAATAGAATTCAGGATTTTATTTTATCTATAATGGTATGAAGGACGTGTTGGTTATAAAGAGTTATAACAACAATAGTTTCCAAATATGGCACGTCCAAATATGTAGCACGACTTTCGATCACAAAGTGTGTACATGATTTGCTTAAACGAAAACATGGTTATGTGGAAAGGTTCCACATGACCAATAATTAATGATTCTATTTACGGAGGCGAGTATATTGTGGTTATGAATCACAAAAGGAAGCGGTATGGATCAAGGATACATGACCAAACTCGAGTAGTCACGAGTTATCGGATTTATGGTTGTATATTGCGTGATACGCAATAGTACAAGCCAAAAATGCCGAGGTCACAACCACTTCTAGCCAATACTCAGAAAATTTCATTGATCCATGAAATTTTGTGAAATGATGTGATCGTAGGTATTGGAAATGTTCCAAACCATAAGAAGTTAATACTAGCGGCAACGTGCGGACCCGTTTACTAAGCCACTCTCGCAAGCTAAGCACGAATACCATGCGAAAGCTATAGGTTTGAGATACCTAGAGGAGGAAGAGAGTAGTTAGTTATCTAAAACGATAGTTTCGTAGGACGAGATTAGTCTAATAGATTAGTAAACGTTGTATCACCCAAATACTTAATCCAAATGAATGCATCCCTTTAAAAAATTTGTTTACTTAAATTAATATGCATTTACTTTATATGAAAACTGTGTGCGGGTTATGTAATTTGATTACATGAACTCGATTTGAACTTGTGTGGACGTCGACATAATTGAGGATTATGTGCAGCGAAACCGTCACACCTAAAGTTTCATTTCTAAACATCCCTAGTCATGATTCAGTTTGATTAAGAGTGAAGCATTTACATTATCAGATAATAGACTGAACATGCACACTAGTACGTTAGCCGAGGAGATGATTATGTTTTGCTAATCATAGGACAAATGTGTTTGTCGAATCGGAAACGTAGATATATGCTAGGTGACATATATTGCATATGACCGAAGCCGCGAGACCATGACATGGTTTAGTCATTATGGATGGACTTGCGACGAGTAGGGCATTAGGGTCTTCATACTTGAGGGGACCATCGATTGCGTTACGTGCGTAACACAATACTTTGATATGATCTTACGCTCACCGTAACAGGGAGCTAAAACGGTCATCATTGCGTATTTTCCGAAACACGGAATTCAATATGAGTCTCCAAAATAGGAATTGTTTATTCCGAAAGAAAGAGATATCTCTCAGGCCACTCGATGAATTGATTAACGAAAAACTACGGCTGTAGTCAATGATATTAACGGTTAATATCGATTGAAATTGTTAAATCAGTTCAGAAACGAGGAATGAGTACAGTTAATCAAAATATAAGGATGACTACCACCATGCTTTTTGATTAAACGGATATCGTTAACAAGAGAACTAATAACCGATATTCGAGATAGGCACAATGATCACAATCATTCTTCGTGTTAACGTGGGTAGCCATGATGGAGTGACTAGATCCCGCTCATGGGCTTGTAGTGCTTTGGAAACAGCCTACTGCCATCGTTAACCGAACCTACATGGTCACACAACGAGTCGTACTAAGTCGGGCTTGATTATAAAATTGGCACATAAGATGTGCATAGCTTGGTATTTGATACGCGAGCTATATTCTCTAAAATTATGCATATTGGATATGCATGAGTACCTTTTAGGTAGATCTGAAATTGAATGGGAGACTGAAGGTGTTGGGAAATATCCTCGACCCCGGGCCCGCGCAGTGGAATGAAGGCCCGGTCCGATTCCCCGATTCCCGAGATCACGCCACGACTTCGAGGGTACGATGCAATTAGAAGGACAGATTCATACCGGTGCAAAATTGATTGCACTCGAAGGGTTGATCGCTGCCTTTTATCTCCTGTCACGTTGGTGACAATCCGCGCGTCCCACACCACGCGTCTTTCACCGTTTGTTGACTTCGCCGATTCGCTTGATTTCGTCTCCGACTGAATTCACGCGTCCGAATCGATCACAACTGAAAGAGCCTCAGATGTTGCTCCTCTACGTGTATCCACCTTGAGTCGCAAGACGTCGGTCACGGATGCACCTGCCTAGACGATGCACCGGTGAACTTGCTCGATCGAATTGATTCTCTATTTCTCTCTCTTTGCACCTTTTCACTCACGAAAGATCAAATCTGAATTTGCTCTTTTTTAGTGTCTTTGGCAGAATGATTACTTAGTTAAGATGAGAGAGAAAATCCTATTTATATCTAATAGGATCAGGATTAGCCAAAAGGCATGTATATCCAATATACACCCTCTCACACAGAAAACTGCATGAACCTGGTCAGTATTCTGCCCAGACGAAATTGATAAATTTCTCTGACAGAAAATCAACCAACACGAAAGTTGTAGATATAGATAATCTTATTATCTACACGACCCAATTTGGCCCAGCCCAATTGGAGTTCGTATGCAAACGTTATGACTGTTTTACTAACTGTATGTCATACTGTTGCACCCTTTCGGTATTTCACAGAAACGACACTTATACTTCGTTCATATGAAATATATTTCTACATGAAGGTTATAGATAATCTAATTATCTATCTTACCCAATTTGAACCATTCAAATCGGATTTTCCTACTGAAAGTTATGGCTACGAATGTACGACTACATTCGTTTATCCTTGTGTACACTTTTACGGTTGATCCTGAAACTGTATTTCCTTCAGTCTCCCACTCAATTTCAGATCTACCTAAAAGGTACTCATGCATATCCAATACGCATGATTTAGAGAATATAGCTCGCGTATCAAATACCAAGCTATGCACATCCTATGTGCCAATTTTATGATCAAGCCCGACTTAGTACGACTCGTTGTGTGACCATGTAGGTTCGATTAACGATGGCAGTAGGTTGTTTCCAATGCCTACAAGCTCATGAGCGGGATCTAGTCACTCCATCATAGCTACCCATGTTAAACGAATAATGATTGTGATCATTGTGCCTATCTCGAATAGCGGTTACTAGTTCTCTTGTTAACGATATCCGTTAATCAAAAGGCATGGTAATAGTCATCCTTATAATTTGATTAACTACACTTATTCCCCGATTCCGAGTTGAGTTAACAAATTTCAATCGATATTAACCGTTAATATCATTGACTGCGGCCACAGATTTCGTTAATCGACTCATCGAGCGGCGCCTAAGAGATATCTCTTCCTTTCGGAATAAACAATTCCTATCTTGGAGACTCACATTGAATTCCGTGTTTCGGACAATACCCAATGATGACCCTTTTAACTCCCTGTTACGGTGAGCGTAAGTTCATATCAAAGCATTGTGTTACGCACGTAACGCAATCAATGATCCCCTCAAGTTTGAAGAACCTAAAACCCCATCCGTCGCAAGTCCATCTATAATGACTAAACCATGGCATGGTCTCGCAGCTTCGGTCATATCCAATACATGTAACCTAACATATATCTACGTTCCCGATTCGACAAGCACCTTGTCCCATGATTAGCAAAACATAATCATCTCCTCGGCAAACGTACTAGTGTACACGTCCAGTCTATTATCCAATAATAGAAATGCTTCTCTCTTAAGCAAGCTGATCCGCGACTAGGGATGTTTAGAAATGACACTTTAAGTGTGACGGTTTTGCTGCACATGGTCCTCAACCATGTCGACGTCCACACAAGTTCAAATCAAGGTTCATGTAACAATCATATTACACAACCTAGCACACAGTTTTCATATAAGGTGAATGCATATTAATTTAAGTAAACAAAAAATTTAAAAGGGATGCATTCATATGGACTAAGTATTTGGGTGATACAACGTTTACCTATGGGTATCTCCATACCCATAACCTGCGAGGACTATCGTATTAGATAACTACACTGTACTCTCTTCTTCCTCCTCTAGGTATCTCCATACCCATAGTCATCGCATGACAGTCACGCGCGACTAGAGAGAGCGGTTTTGTAAACGGGTCCGCACGTTCCTGCTAGTGTTAATCATCATCAGGATTGGAACATTTCCAATACCTACGATCACATCTTTTCACAAAATTTCATGGATCAAATGAAATTTTCTGAGTATTGGCTAGAAGTGGTTGTAACCTCGGCATTTTTGGCTTGTACTATTGCGTCTCACGCAATAAACAACCATAAATCCGATAACTCGTGACTACTAGA
This sequence comes from Luzula sylvatica, assembly GCA_946800325.1. NCBI lineage: Eukaryota > Viridiplantae > Streptophyta > Magnoliopsida > Poales > Juncaceae > Luzula > Luzula sylvatica. The sequence continues at coordinate 67,866,853 of OX326960.1, forward strand.
GTTTGGTCATGTATCCTTGATCCATACCACTTCCTTTTGCGATTAATAACCACAATATACTCGCCTCCGTAAATAGAATCATAAACTATTGGTCTTGTGGAACCTTTCCACATAACCGTGTTTTCATTTAAGCAAAACATGTATACACTTTGTGATCGAAAGTCGTGCTACATATTTGGACGTGCTTAATCTTTGGAAACTGTTGTTGTTATAACTCTTTATAACCAACACGTCCTCCACACCATTATAGATAAAATTCTGAATTCTTTCGCAAAGTATTCAAGGATAACATTCACCGCTATAAATACAGATTCCAATGGGTTTAAATATACATAACCATTATGTATATAAATGTATAACCATTATACATTCACAAGAGTTAGTCTTATGTAATAGAATTACATTCAAACTCATGTGATTCCCATGAATTTATTGACGGTAAATTAGACGACTTATGTGTACGACGTATAGCCACATACATATCATGACAGATATAATAGATCCTAACATCAAAATGTAAGGCATCATATTATTACTTTTCGCGCTGCTTGATGTCTCACATCGAGCCGTTGAAAATTTCTGTCATTCGACATTTCGATGTAACTCCTCCAAGGAGTTTACATGTTGAAAACCATTTTCAACAATATGTCGATATATGTGCTATAAAATAGAACGAGGAACTTCTTAGATCTATCCTATAGATCTTCACGCTTATTTCATAAGCGGTCTCGTCTAAATCCTTTGTCGTTACAAGAAATATAACGCAGCTCCCACTAACCTTCATGTGTACACAAAGTTTCCATTCGTTTCGACAATTTTATAACAGTTTATAACTTCGTCAAAAACGAATATTCCAATTCCGAGAAGCTTTCTCTAATCCATCATATGGATCGTTACAGCGTGCATATCTTATCCCCGATTCTTATGAATCGACAAAACCGTAAGGTTGTGTCAAGTACACATCCTTTCATAAAATTTCTGTCAAGAAATTCGGTTTTGACATCCATTTTGCCACATCACATATTCATAATACGCGACCATGGCAAGCAGAATTTCGAGAATGTGAAAGCATGGCAACAAGCGAAAACGTTTCTTCATAGTCCGACTATGAATTGCATGAAACTTTTCGCAAAAAGCCTCGCTTTACATATATGCGTATTCCTATCCATGCCGGTTCTTCATCTTGAAAAACTCACTCACATTTCACGGGTCTAACCCAGAAAGTAATGAAATCAAGTTCTGAACTTGATAATTTACATGGATCGAATCTCAGATTTCATGACACCATGTCATGTGGAATCAACTTTTCATAGCATCCTTGTAGGATATCGAATCATCATATGATTTCGATCTATCATCATTAGCCACGATAAATCCGTATTTACCGGCTTATGATATAGCCTACTTGATCTGCGAAAAATTCCTTTGTGTGTTCGACTTGCGTTCATCAATTCTTGATGAAGCCATGTCAACTTTCATCGGTACAATGTTCATTTTCAGATCTCGAACTCTTTCGAGATTTATTCTACTCCCACTAGCCCGCATAGAGATAAATGGCACCAAGTTCCAAACTTGTGCGCATCTAGTCCTCCTCCAAGAAGGCATCTCTTCGAGCCACGAAAATCTCATTTTCGTTGGGACGTTAGAACTAATACCCTTTAGTTTCCTTAAGGATAAACGAACAATTTCCAGATTTGGGATTGAGTTTAACCGAAACAAATTTCGAAATACACTCACATCCTCAAATATGTACAAGTGACAACTTCGGAACCATTCCGATCCATATCTCATATGGCGTCTTTTGTACCGATTAGAAGGTTTATGGTTCATATCTTATATGCAACCATTCATTAGTGCCGCTGTCTCAAGGGCGTATCCCCAAAACATTTTTGGGAGATCTTATTGACTCATCATTTATCGAACCATGTCCAACATGCGTTCATTTCCTCTTTTCGGACACATCTCAATGTTCCGAATAAAGGCAATCGTGAAACGATTCCACAATCATAAATGATCATCAATATTCATAACTCAAATATCGCCTCTTCGATCCTATCGAAAGGTTTAGCTCAAATACTCGCCTTCTCGATCCTATCGAAAAGCTTTGATTTTCTTGCTTAGTTGATTTCGTATTTCGTTTTTGAAACTCTTTGAACCTTTCAAAAGTCTCCATTTCGGCACGCATTAAATAAATATTTTCATATCTACTTTGACCGTCCATAAACGTAACAAAATACCGATAGCCTCCTCTTGCCTCGGAACTTATCGGAACATTACATCTAAATGTAATTTCCAATAATTCGTTGGATCTTTCTCCAACCTTTGGAGAATGATGCCATTGTCGTCTTGCCTAATAAATAAGTATCGCATTAATCAATCGAATCTAATTCGGATGATTCTAGCAATTCATCACATGGAATCTAGATACGCGAGTCTTGTTTATATCGCTAAGACGGCAATGCCAAAGGAAGCAATCAACTTCTAGGTTTAATCCTCCTCGGATTTCACCATTCTTTGAGTCACTAGTTTGGACAACTCCTTGTCCGAACTTTCCATTTTGGAAAACATTTTCCCAAAATACCCTTAGACATACATTTCTTTCGATCCCGCTTTTGAATTACAAGGACATCCACGCATCTATATGCATTGAATTCCTCGGATACTCCGAGCATCTCCAATTCAAATTTAAATCGCATCTCATTCAATTTCGGGATCGACTTATCTATCGAATGCATATGATATTCGGTCACAAAGATCAAATCTCGTACCATCAATACACGAGTGTTAATCAAAGACCCATAAGGCGTCTCAAAATTAACCTACTCTTTGAGCCGCATCGAACCATTCAACGCGCTCTAGCTCTTGAAACTATTTCATGAGCATTGTGTTTTACTTTCATATACACCCGAATTCTCAAAATAATTTTGAGAAATTTGCGTCTATACATGCCACCACAAGGCACGTAATATCGTTCGATTCCTTCTTAAAGTTTATCGAACCCGGCTTTCTCTAAAGCCATAGCATTGAGCCCCGAATCTACCATTTCAGTGTCCAACACGTTCCTTTAAGTCTAAGAACTATTCTTTGACTATCAAGGTTAATAACGGTAATTTCGGCCCAAAAGCCATCTATCATATCGATCTCATCGATATATTTGGTGTTGCTTGAAAACATAATTCTAAACGGATGATGAAGATTAACTCCTAACCGTGCGTACTTAATCTATATGCTTATATGATGAATATATGAATGTGTTATTTTTATCGAATCGATAACCCTCATACCGATACGGGACTCCAAGTCCATAACACTCAAGACCCATATTTTACGATCCTCCCACAAGTTGCTTTGGCAGACGAGTGGGATCTCGCTATTTAGGTAGGATTATATCCAATCGCATCCAATGCGACTCTCGAACCTTTATAGGATTTCGGTGATGGATCGTATCCTATACAATCCCAGTTCCGTGTGTGCATCCTATCTATGCCCCGAACTTCCAATCAAGTCGGCTTTGGCCTCAACCCTTACTGGCTTGAACGGTTAAGTCACAACCATACTCATCGTATCGTTCAAATAAACTACTAATAAGTCAGCTTTGGCCTTAACCCTTATCAGTCCCTATTTAACGCTTGCCACCCCGTCGTTGACTACAATAACCCATGTCGGCTTTGGCCTTAACCCATGTGAGACGTAGTACCGATCATAGTGGTTGTGAATATGGAAGGCATTTCCATGACTTAAATATTATGAGGGATCATGGCATTGTATGTTTCTAAATTCGTGACATAATCATATTATATCACTATCACAAGATTTGTAAATGCATATGATTTATTTAGGGAGATTAATTATTCTAAATAATTAATTATCTAATATGCTAGAATGTTTGATGCCGATCAAATCGATATAAAGAACTCAAAATTCCGAGCTTCGTAGCCAAAGTTATCGCGAAAACAAAAACAGCATCCAGAGAAGGGTCCGTTATAACGGACTTCCCCATCCGTTGTAACGCAAGGGCCGTGGGGCGCGAGAAAACCTCGCCCGGGACGCGTCCGGGGCGCCAAAAACTGCCCCCGGGGCGGCAGAAAAACTGTTTTTCTGCACCCTTTCGGTATTTCATTAGAACGACACTAATACGTCGCTCAAATGAAATATATTACAACATGAAAGTTCTAGATAATCTCATTATCTAACTAACCCAATTTGAACCATTCAAATCGGAATTTTATACTGAAAGTTATACAAGTTTTAGTAAAATACGAACAAATGAAAAGGTAAGTTTATCCAATAGACACCTTTTCAACCAGAAAACTATAGACACCTTTTCAGTATTCTGTTGAAACAAAACTATTAAATTGTTCCAACCGACTTTGAACGTGAACGAAAGTTCTAGATAATCTTATTATCTAACTAACCCAATTGGATTGGACTCAATTGGAGTTTTTATGCGACATATACGGACGTGTTAGTCTCTGTATGTCAAACAGTCGCACCCTTTCAGTATTTCATAAAAACGACACTGATAATTCGTTCAAATGAAATAACTTTCTGTATCAAAGTCATAGATAATCTCATTATCTAACTACGCCAATTTGATCCAATCAATTTGGAGTTTCCCACTGAAAATTATCTTAGTTTTACTCACTGTTTCGTATTCTAATTTTGTGCAGATTTTGCCGTTTCTTCCGTTTTCCCTCGTTTCTGAAACGATAAATCATGAAACCTTTTCACGATAATTCCTAGATACTCTCAATCAACTTTTGATCGATCTCTAGCGAATTCCACTTGTGATTTTAACGGAATTTGACTTTCTCTATATGTAACATCATGCAAACGGGTACGAACTTTGATAACCCGTGCGTATATCTAATATACGACTATGATTCGACCCTCGAATCGATGGCGATCGCTCTGATACCACTGTTGGGAAATATCCTCGACCCCGGGCCCGCGCAGTGGAATGAAGGCCCGGTCCGATTCCCCGATTCCCGAGATCACGCCACGACTTCGAGGGTACGATGCAATTAGAAGGACAGATTCATACCGGTGCAAAATTGATTGCACTCGAAGGGTTGATCGCTGCCTTTTATCTCCTGTCACGTTGGTGACAATCCGCGCGTCCCACACCACGCGTCTTTCACCGTTTGTTGACTTCGCCGATTCGCTTGATTTCGTCTCCGACTGAATTCACGCGTCCGAATCGATCACAACTGAAAGAGCCTCAGATGTTGCTCCTCTACGTGTATCCACCTTGAGTCGCAAGACGTCGGTCACGGATGCACCTGCCTAGACGATGCACCGGTGAACTTGCTCGATCGAATTGATTCTCTATTTCTCTCTCTTTGCACCTTTTCACTCACGAAAGATCAAATCTGAATTTGCTCTTTTTTAGTGTCTTTGGCAGAATGATTACTTAGTTAAGATGAGAGAGAAAATCCTATTTATATCTAATAGGATCAGGATTAGCCAAAAGGCATGTATATCCAATATACACCCTCTCACACAGAAAACTGCATGAACCTGGTCAGTATTCTGCCCAGACGAAATTGATAAATTTCTCTGACAGAAAATCAACCAACAAGAAAGTTGTAGATAATCTTATTATCTACACGACCCAATTTGGCCCAGCCCAATTGGAGTTCGTATGCAAACGTTATGACTGTTTTACTAACTGTAAGTCATACTGTTGCACCCTTTCGGTATTTCACAGAAACGACACTTATACTTCGTTCATATGAAATATATTTCTACATGAAGGTTATAGATAATCTAATTATCTATCTTACCCAATTTGAACCATTCAAATCGGATTTTCCTACTGAAAGTTATGGCTACGAATGTACGACTACATTCGTTTATCCTTGTGTACACTTTTACGGTTGATCCTGAAACTGTATTTCCTTCAGAAGGAAATACAGTTTCGGATCAACCGTAAAAGTGTACACAAGTATAAACGAATGTACGCGTTCGTGGGCATAAATAATGTGTATATTAGATGCACATATGTATATTGGATATACATGGTTAAATTGATAAGAAACGGTTTTTATTAAGAAAACCAGAAAATTCAGTTTAAGTCGTTTTAGTAAAACTGATATAACTTTCAGTAGGAAACTCCGATTTGAATGGTTCAAATTGGGTTAGATAAATAATGAGATTATCTAGAACTTTCATGTTGTAATAGTTTTCATTTGAGCGAAGTATCAGTGTCGTTTTAATGGAATACCGAAAGGGTGCGACAGTTTGACATACAGTTAGTATAACGTCCGTAACTTTCGCATCCGAACACCAATTGGGTTGGAAAGATAATAAGATTATCTAGAACTTTCGTGAAGGTTTAAAGTCGGTTGGAACGATTTAATATTTTCGTACGGACGGATTACTGAACAGGTTCATGCAGTTTTCGGTGTGAAAGGGTGTATATTGGATATACATGCATTTTGGCCCATCCTTATCCTATGTGATATAAATAGGATATTTTCTCTCTCTTCTATGCAGTCGAAGCAAGCAATCATTCAGTCCAATTTTTGGATATATCCAGAATATTGAGAGTTGCCTCTTTCAAGAGTGAAAGAGTGCGAAGAGAGAAAAACCGAGAAAAATAGTTTTTCCGGAGAAGAGAATCAATCGATCAAGCAAGTTCGCCGGTGCATCGTCTAGGCAGGTGCATCCGCGACCGACGAACTCCGACTCACGGTGGATACAAGTAGAGGAGTGACACTTGTGGCTCTTGGATTGTGATCAACTCGAGGGAGAGAAAGGACGGTCAACGAACGGTTGAAGCGCTTGAACGTTGGAAGCACGGAGACAACCGGAGGAGCGTCAAGACGGTGGGAGACGTGTGGTATGGGACGCATGTGCTAGTCACCAACGTGACCGGAGAAAGAAGGAAGAGCGATCAACCCTTCGTGCGTGATCAATTTCACGCTTGTAATCGTCTATCCTACTTTGCATCGTACCCTCGAAGTCATTGCGTGATCTTGGATTTAGGGAACCGGACCGGGCCTTCATTTCCGCTGGGCGGGCCCGGGGTCGGGTGAATTCCCAATATATATATATATATATATATATATATATATATATATATATATATATATATATATATATATATATAATTACATTAATGATTTGTAAGCCTAATTATTATTATTTTTAAATCTATAATTGAAAAAACTTGCACATACTACTAAGTATGATATATATATATATATATATACATTAATGATTTGTAAGCCTAATTATTATTATTTTTAAATCTATAATTGAAAAAACTTGCACATACTACTAAGTATGTTATATTTGTATTTTTACTTAAAACAATTTCTTGTTAATCTTAAAATTTTTTTGAAAGATATTTATTTATTAAACACAGATAATTTCTTTAACTTATATAATATTTTTCAATAATAAACACGACACATAAAATTTATCAGACACGAATAATTTTTTGAACTTTAATATGTGTTTAGTAAATATCATATGATTTTGCTTTTTGTTATGTTCACGCATGTTATTTTGTTATCTTATAGTAACGTTTATTATTTTTATATATGTTGCATTAAAATACTAAATAAATATTTCGCATTGTGTCGGATTCAAAACTAGTATAATAATTCTGTCATCATCAGACTTTCTTAATCAATATGATTTTTATTTTCACAAAGTCATATGTTTTACCCCGAAATAACATATCTGTATATTATGTATATACATTATGTCTGTGGCAAAACAAATGAACCAAAACCGTCGCGAAGCACGGATAATCTCCTAGTTTCATTTAAGTTTTGACAAGTGAATTTCAATTTGCTTCTCTTCCAATGAATTACGAAAAAACCATCCCAGGCAATGAAATGTAGGAGCTAAATCAGATAGAAAGAAATGAAAATAGTGACCACAAATTCTTCTCCGGATTAATCAATTATCTCTTTATTTAACTTTCAGATAAATATACTTTATTTAAATAATTTTATTGATTTTTGTACAATAAAAATAAATCAAGATCGGGTGATGGATAATCGAGCAATTAATCTTGGATACTGAAACAATTAATTTTGAACCAATTATTTCGTATTTGCATGAGAGAGGAAGAAAGTATGTACTTTAAATATTTTTCGTTGTTGTAAAATTTATGATATTACTGACGATATATCGCAACCAAGCGCAAAAAACTCTCATATCCTTGACGTAACGGTAATATACGATTTCATTTACAAATACTCTAATTTACCAACTTCAACATTACTCGCGCAAGTTAAGAAATATTCATAAATATGTGCAATTTTGTTTCATAGTTATATTTCAAAATCATTCTTAAGATGTTTAAACTTTCCACAAAAAAAAAAATGTTTAAACTTACTATGACATTGTTGTTGAAAAATGATATGCAAATTTTATATTTTTATTTACATTTTATATGTTATTAGTGTATCTATTTTGTATATAATATATTGGTTTATAAATATTTATTTTAATATATTTAACATTCGCATAAAAAAAATTTACATTAAAAAAAAGTCCAACACGGACGGGCCGAATTTTCCGCGCAGATCCGGCTTGCTATAGTCAAAGAGTACAAGTAAGAGTCCGAAAAGCCCAATACATCAAATTACCCATTTTATGATATTACAAGTATATTTGGGCCATGTATGTTCACGTGGATCATAGAAATTGCACGGGCCGTTGTGCATCCAAGATCCGAATGGAAATATAATCCAATCCGATATCAGCCGAGGTTTTCTGTATTCGAGTTTTTCTTCTTCGTCCTTCATTCTTTCTCGTCAGATCGAAGTGAGAATCGAATCGGCCATGGCGAAAGGTACATATCCTCTAGCTACTTCAATTCTTATTCAGTTCTTCTCGATCCTTGTTCTATTTTATTTTTCCTATGATTTTTGCTTTTTATTCATTATCGGAGCTCAATCGAAGGATAACAATCACTGATCAATACAGTTTCTCTGAAATAGGGTTGTTTTTTTTTTTTTTTGAAAATAATAGAGTAGGCTCTTATGTCCTACGTCTATTTCATTTTATATATAACTTTTTTTTTGAATCATACAAGATACAAGATATTTATCCTAATAAATCAGTCCTAATACCTTCATATAAGTCCTTATATGTTCTAACCCTATTTTTACATCCTGATTAATCCAGAAATTAATTCCAGCCTAAACCTGTAAATTATGTCCGTGCATAACCAGGAAACATATTCCTCTGCTCAGAATAACCTAGGTATAAATATCTCTCCATAATCCACCGCCTCTTTCTTCTTTCTCTGATCTCTCGCCGCTCTCTCTCTTTCTTCTCCCCGATCTAGCGTCTTCTACAACTCTCTCCTTCTTCTCGATCTATCTTCTTCTTCATCTCTTTCTTCTCCCCGATCAATCTTCATCTCTTTCCTTCGCTCTTTCTCTCTCTGAAACCCTTCTCTAGTAGATCTTTGAATCGATAAAGGAAAAAAATCGCTGTTATCGTAGATCTGTGATTCTCCTTCGCTCTTAGATCTCAAGTAATCGCTGTTACTCATTGAATCGAGAGAGGAAAAAATCGCCCGTAGATCTGTGAACAACACTGGAACACTGGAGACTGTTACTCGCTGTCATCTTCGATCAAGTCTATCAAATTGGTGTGAATAGCTTGAAAGGTAAGATCCTCTTCCTCTGATTCTTCATTTTCGCTTTCTCTTTGCATATTTGCTAGTTCTTCTTCCGTTAGTTCAGATCTGAACCACCAGATTTTATTTTTTCCTCTTAGATCTGATCTCGGTATAATAGTTTTTTCATGCTGGTTTACTCTTTCTCTTGCTTCGTTATTTCTTTCATTACTGATTCTTATACTGGTACCAGTATTTCTGTTACTAGTACCAGTATTGCTGATTTCCATACTGGTACCAGTATTTCTGCTGCTGGTTTCATTATTTCGTCTGTTACTGGTAGCAATACCAGTATAGCTCCATTGCTCTGTCCTTTTCTCTCATTCTCCATTGCTGAAATAGGGTTGTTAAAGTAGGAATTTTTCGTAAATCCTGAAATCTGCTTTTCAATCTTTCGGACTTATCTAGGAACTAGAGAAAAAGGATTTTTATATTTACAAGTTCTTCACAAAAAGATTGTTCTTTATGAAGGGGCCAAATCATTTAGATTATCCATCTTTCTAAATAAGTAAAGTATTTCGATGTGTAATCATCTAGGTTTCTTCTGCAATAGTTTAATTACATAATTCGATTCTCTTAAAATCTAGTCTGATTTCACTCTCACTGAATTCAGGATCATACAAAGCAAGCTCAGATGAACACATTTGGGGGAAATACTTCTTTTGCTCTCCAAGGTATAAAACCTGCTATTCTTGAAAAAAACTTTTTTCATTTTGAAATAATAGATAAACAATATACACAATTTATGATTATTTGTTTAGAAATCAATTATCGAATTGGATTGCCTATTACAGGTCTCTTGGGCAAACAAGGGTCCAATCAAGTTAACACCATAGCTCAATCACCAATTGGATTATTCAACTCGTCGTCGCATCCCACCTATCAACCAACCAGAGGTATCCACACGAGCCGGGTCTTATCGGGTCCAGTCGCGAACCGCCCGTTATCTCCTCACCTTCCCATCAAGAAGCCTCAGTTCAGCGCAGCTTTCTCTATCTCGCATCGTATTTTCGGGGTGGCTCTGGGCACTGTTATCATGGCCGTGCCTCTTGCTGTCAAGTTCAGTCACCAGTTTGATGTTTGAAATTGTTCGAATTCAAATTTTGATTTTGAATAATTGAATTGCTTTGGGCAATTGTTTATGTGAATTTGCCGTTTAATTTGGTTCTTTTGACTTTGAGGTGTTTTTCTTTTCTTTTTGTTGAAACTTGTTATGGAAATAAGGATCGGAAACTCTACAATGTAAGTTTTAAAGTTTTTATTAAGAGCTTTGTGAATCTCGGTACAAAAGAATAAAATAAAATGTGGATAGCAAAGTTACTCGATTAAGTATAACTAGCGTTGAACCCGTGCATTTGCGTGGGTTTTTTTTTTTTTAAACTTGTATGTTATGTTTATGTTTTGTTTTGTAGTCATATATTGGATAAGATATAATTTAATGAGGACATTAATGAGCACATATAACTACTTGTTATTTTTAAAGCTTGTATGTCATTGTTTGAAATAAAAAATAAGAAAAGAGGACATTAATTGCACAAAATCCAATTTTTTTCTTGATCTTCTGTATTATAGAACATAGAAGATGTATTAAAGAACAAAGAAGATTTACGGATCAACTTTCTGGCGTAAAATAAATTGATTATTTTTTTGTCAACCATTTAATACGTTTGTCAGTCACATTCCTACAAATTGAAATAAACCAAAAATGCATTTCAACCCTTGAAATTTGACAAAGTACCCAAAAGTCCTAGGGACAAAATAGCATACTTCATAATCGTATCTTCAGAAGAAATTTCGACCATAAACAGACCAATGCTCTTTCACCACATCCACAACGAAGAGTCGGAGACCAATTTATCTTCTATGGCCTTCTTTTTTTATGCCCTAATATCGACAACCATGCCAATACAGCCCTGTCAAAATTTAAAAATAGAAAATCGCTAGATTAAATTCTAGAAAAAAAAAAAAAAAAAAAAAAAAAAAAATACAATACTTTAAAGCGTAGGAATGGAGGACGAAACTGGTCGTGGCCATGTCAAATTCATCCGATACGCTAAGTGCGCTAAGTGCTGCCCTAAGGGCAAGGCAGTGAAGAGGTATAGAATTCAGAACATTGTGGATGCAGCAGCAGTGAGGGACATTCAGGAGGCATGCGTCTATGACGGGTACACTCTTCCAAAGTTGTACATACCGATGATCTATTGTATCTCCTGCGCCATTCACCAGCACGTCGTCAGGGTAAGGTCCCGCATAGCCCGCAGGAACCGTGACCCTCCTCAACGCTTCAAGCGCAGGGTCGATGTTCCTGGCCAAGCACCTCGTCCAGCTGGCGGAGCTCCTGCTGCGCCACGTGTCTAAGTGGGTTTTTGAGACTCTTTTTTCAATTTTTGAGACTATTAGTATGTATGTTTCTACTGAACTTGAACTTTGAACTGAACGTCGTCCTTAGATAAGAGACTATTATTAAGGTGGTTTTGATTAAACATCAAAAAAAAAAAACTAAGAACACACAAATTGTAATGGTGAAATCTCGGGGCTAATTGTATAAAGTATAATACATAATTTATTGGGCCAATTGTACTTTGGGTTTTTAAAACAAGTTGAAGTAATTAACTTAAACAATCTTAATCACACAGATGTTCCAAACATCAAGAAACCACTGGGTTTTATAAAGTTGGTATACTATTTCTAGAATTTAATTGATATTTGTCTCAATTTTTACTCCTAATTTAATATATTTTAGATAACACATTTAATTAACATGATAAATATCATATATCATCTAATTAACAATAAATTCTACATAAATAATATTAATTTGAATTAATCAATTTTAATTAATACTAATTATTTTTTAATTATTGCATGTGTTAACTAGAACAATGTAAGAACTAAGAACACACAAATTGTAATGGTGAAATCTCGGGGATAATTGTATAAAGTATAATACATAATTTATTGAGCCAATTGTACTTTGGGTTTGAGTAGTTAATATACTACGTGACTCCTTTCTCCGGTGGGTTTTTCTATTCATTCTTTATCATTATTTCTTTCTATATCTACGAATGAAACGGTCCTAAATCGATGAAAATATTTTTCAAAATGATTTCTTTCCTAATCAGTTGCTTTCCATACGAAATTGTTGTTCTTGATAAAATATTTTGCGGGATTTTTGGGAAACAATTGAATTTGAGAGCTGCCGCTCCTAAACGGCGAGGAGAGGAAAGGGGAGTGATTTTAGTATGGTAATTAACAAAAGTACATTCGATTAATAGTTAATTGATATTAATTAACAAATGATTAAGTATATATATTTTAATTATATATTAGTTAACTGTTAATAAAGTATCGTTTATTAATTACTTTCCTAATTAACCATTAATTAGGAGGGTTGGGATATGGTTCAACAAGCAAAGGAGGATGCTCTAACCAACATCATTATAATCGTTGGATTGATCATGATTAATTTGGATTCTAACATCCATTATTTTGAATTCTAACGTTCTGTTAAAGGTATTAATGGAAAGTATCCATTCTAATTAAAAACAAAGGTTCTCTAAATATTTTTTTTCTTATTTCCTTTTATTTTCATGTGTTTCTACACAATGAACAAAAGAAAAACTAAAAACAAGAAACGCAAGAGACCAAGATTCAAGATTCAAGAAAAAGGTTAATCACAAACTTTTTGCTCCAGTAATTTTTGTTCTAAAAAAATATTACAATACTAACAATATTCATTTTGGTTTCAAGATTGATAAGGTTTCTATTACAATGGATGCAATGGGAGAAAGTGATGTCATTCTTGAAGATACAAATCAAGAAGAGTTCACAGAGGTAAATTTTATACAATTTCTAAATTCTTAACAATAGTAGGATGCATTTTGGAGTAGCTGATTAAAAAATAGTGTTTTCATTTTGGAGAAAGTGATGTCATTTTTTTTTTATATATTTTTTTTTATTTTGCTAGACAATTTGAGATTTTTAGTGTTTTCAAATTAAAAAAATAGTTTAATATATCTGTTATGATAAGATAATTAGTTGTAACAAATTTTTTTTATATTGTAAGGGAGTATTTTTATTTGGTTGTGACTTTTAAAAATTAATTTGATGTTTGTATTATGTTTGATTATAATGTTTCAAATAGACAAAAGGTTGACCGATCAATAGAATTGGAACCATATTTGAAAACAAACAAATACTTGAATATCTTTGATAAATATTGTCGTCGCCAGTTCATTAAATTGTTTGCCTTTGTTAGATTTTCACGGTGTTAACTTTCAGTTAGAATCCAAATTAATCATGATCAATCCAACGATTATAATGATGTTGGTTAGAGCATCCTCAATTTGCTTGTTGAACCATACCCCAACCCTAATTAAGAAATAGAGGTTGTTTGAGGGAAATGAGGGTACCGTATATGGCCTCATACATTAATGGCAGTACACTATGAATTAAATTCATGTCCATGATATTATATGTTGCATCTAAAATTAAGGAAAAGAATGTGTTTATTCTAAAAAATAAATAATATTATATGTTGCATCTAAATCCACGTCCATACATGCATTTGTTCATTTTTTTTCCATAATCCCAAATGTTCTTTTTTAGATATTCAAATTCTACAATACATCTAGTCCTTTTAAATGATTGCTTGTGGTTTTGAATTATCCGTAAATCTGTAAATATTTTCGGTGATGTTATTTTACGTTTTGAAACTTTAAATCTGTAAATCTGTAAATATTCTTCTACACACTTAAAAAGTTGTTCTCGAATTCATGCACTTTCTCATCTTTGAACACCTACTGCTTTTAACGGGGTTCATCTTAAGCACCCGTACTGTGGAATGCAAATGATCAAATGATTTTATAAATCAGGGATTTAATTCAATTTGTTTTTTAATAGTAAAATAATTTTATGCTTAAATATTTTATTATCAATAGAAGCTGAGAAAATATAATGTAGAACTTATACAAATTTTGCATTATTTAAATTCTTCAATCTCTTTCCATAATTTAATCAGAAAGTGCATATGGCCAGGAAAATCATTAATAAATAATTTACTTTTAAAATTGCAAAACGATGTTAACATTTTCTGTTACCCTCATCACATTGATTCGATAGATGAATCTTGATGTCGATCCAACGGTCAAAAAATTAGTAGCATCAAACCCCTCAATGCTTTTTATAGAGACTGGCTAGGATGTCGATCCAACGATTGAATCTTCATGTGTCAATAATTATAAATAGGTCGAAAATAATACAATTTTATTTTTTTCTCCGATTTATACTGTGATATCTATATTTAAAAAGTTAAGCAAGATACTATCCATTGTTCACTTGCTCCTCTGTAAACAAATGGCATATCAAATCAAATTATAAACAAATGGCATATCATATTATCCAATTAATAATTAAGAATTATTAATTGGATAGGTTCTACATGAAATATCAACATGAATTGTGGCGAGATCTGGTATACAACTAAAATATTTTAATGCATATATTTTAATTTCCTACTTTGGTGTTTCAACAAAAACTAAAATATAAAAAATTACATAATATAACATTAAATCTAATAAACCTGAAATATTTATATCTTCAAATGTGACACAAAATTTCAACATACCCAAACTATATATATTATAAAATTTATGTATTAATGATATAAGTGTACAATAATATTAATATCCACCCCACAAAAGTATAGTATGGTAATAACATGCAGACTTTCTTTTATGTATCTAAAATTAAAATCAGTCATTTTCATTTTATAGCATTATTTGTAGTGTTCTTTATAAAAAAAAAAAAAATTGTTTTTGTTTCGTACAGATATTTCATGTAAATATAATAATGTTTTTGTTTGATAATTTGACTCCCTATAAATTTCTTCAATTTGCAAAAGCCATATACAATTTGATTCATACGACTAATGTCCATTTTGATGTTTAGACAAATTTCTTCAATTTGCAAAAGCCCATCTACAATTTGATCCATACTACTAATGTCTATTTTAATGTTTAGGCAAATTTCTTCAATTTGCAAAATCTCATCTACAATTTGATCCATACTACTAATGTCTATTTTAATGTTTAGGCAAATTTCTTCAATTTGCAAAATCTCATCTACAATTTGATCTATACTACTAATGTTCATTTTCATGTTTAGGCAAATTTCTTCAATTTGCAAAAGTCCATCTACAATTGATTCATACTACTAATGTTCATTTTCATGTTTGGGTAAATTTCTTCAATTTGCAAGTCCATCTACAATTTGATCCATACTACTAATATACAATTTGATCCATACTACTAATGTCCATTTTCATGTTTAGGCAATTTCTTCAATTTGCAAAAGCCCATCTACAATTTGATCCATATTACTAATGTCCATTTTCATGTTTGGGCAAATTTCTTCAATTTGCAAAAGTCCATCTACAATTTGATCCATATTACTAATGTCCATTTTCATGGGCAAATTTCTTCAATTTGCAAAAGTCCATCTATAATGTGATCCATAGTACTAATGTCCATTTTCATGTTTAGGCAATTTCTTCAATTTGCAAAAGCCCAACGGACCAAAGAAGAAGGGCGTCCGAGATACACCGGGAGCAGGTAGTAAAAACCTGTATGGACTGTGAAGTACTCCTTTCCTTGTGCTATCTTCAGAAGGCTCGACTCGAGGACCAGGCCTCCAACGACAATTGGGCTAGAGATGCATTAGGCCCAGCGGAAAAGAAGCTATGGACACAATTATCAAAAGTTGCTCTTAAACACTTCCATAAATTAGAAGAGCAAAATAAGGAGTTAGTCATCTACAATTTGATCCATACTACTAATGTTCATTTTCATGTTTAGGCAAACTCTTCAATTTGCAAAATACCATCCTGATTTTTTTTCCCACTCATGGACTTTATAAATATATGAGAAGATTTATGGGCTTTTATATTAGTGGAAGGGTTTGCACTAAAAAAGATATCTGAGTTTTGATAATTCATTTTTGTTGATTGTCTTTTTCAATTTTTCATTTGGGTACAAATATTTTGGAGAGCTAAAATTCAAACTCGTACATTTTTATACAGTTGGATAAATATATCACATTTACATAAATAAATAGGAAAATGCAAACTCGTACAATTTTATACAGTTGAATAATTGCACATATTTACATAAATAAATAGAAAAATGCAAAACTCGTACATTTTTATACAATTGGATAATTACATCATATTTACATAAATAAATAGGAAAACATTAGGCCTAGCCCATTTCTTATTTTCTATAGTTAAATTTTTCTCGACATAGGCCATATTTATAAATTTATAAATCAGCCTGTTTCTCTTATCGGCCCTTTTGGCTATTTTGTCTATATAGATGATATTTTCTGTACATGGGTAATATTTAAGAAATAAGGAATTTGAAGCAATACTAGGGGGAGAAATGCAAATGCAAAATATGAGGAAAATTTGAAAATGTTAAAGAAAATGATACACCAAGAACTTTCCATTGTTTTAGTCTAGATACATGGAAATCAAAACAACAATGTTTTGTCTCCTTGCAAGCTTTCTATGATGTTATGTTTTGGGTTTTTATCCACTGAACCTTCTCTTTTTTAAGTCCAGGTACGTGAACGCACGCATTTTTCGCAGCGATAATTAGCTATGAAAATGAAATGTATGAATGAATGTCCTTTTTTGATAATAAACTCATGGACAGTACCATAATATGTATATTTTACTTTTGTTGGTTCATGAGTTCTTAGTTTTAAAAATGTATAAGGGCCCAAATCACCTCTCATTCTCATCATTGGAGATGAATTATGAGAAGTGTAATATATATATTGTTTACTCTATGATGTTATTTTATTTTAGTACATTTTTAGGGTTTATGATGTTATTTTAGTGAAAAACATACTAATTGTAAACAAAAAATCACAATGTAAGCAGTATTATATTCTTGTGATTTAGGATTGATATATATATTTTTTATGCTAATATATTTGTGCAAGTATTTATATACACTTTTAAAGATGAACTTAAATTTAGTACTGTTAATGTTATTGTATACTTCTCAGTGCAAATTTTGAACATTTCAAACACCATTAGATGCACTATAACTTTAAGAAAGTGGCCTTATATTATTTTTATTTGCATGAAAATCACGTCTGAAATATAATATCATGATCAACTAAATAACTACGCTATAACGCAACAATAATTATATGTAAATCACACCCACATTACTAGTACGTGAGCAAATGAATGTCATGTTTTTAGCATGAGCAAACCAACATATTTTTTCAAAATTACTAGTACGTGAAATAATTAATCATAGCAACTCCATGAATTGTACATTTATTTATCTTTTAATAAAAACACCATGAGTTTTGTCACCTCATACTTTTTCTATAACTAGCTATAACCCCGCGCAATTGCGCGGGGCACGTTGATTTGTTTTTTTTTTTATGATTTGTGTTTTTTCTGTATTTATTTTTCGGCAGCGTTGTATTGGCCAGTGATTCGATTTGTGTGGTGTTGTGGAATTTTCAAACTGAGAAGGACCGAAATGTAATTTTTCAAACTGAAAAGGACCAAAATGTAAATTAAAAAGGATCAAAATGTGAATTAAATTTTTTTTTTTCGAATTAAAATGTGTAAATAAAAGAGGATCAAGATGTAAATATGAAGTACCAAAATGTAATATTTTAAACTTGAAAGGACCAAAACAAATATAAAAAGGACCAAAATGTAATAAAAAAGGAGCAATATGTAAATTAAATTTTTTCTTACAAAGAGGCCCCTGGACCAAAATGTATTTTTGTAAACTTGGAGGACCAAAATGTAAATAAAAAAGGACCAAAGTATAATTTTTCGAAAAAAAAAGGACCAAAATGTAAATAAAAAAAGGATCAAAACGTAAATTAAAATATTTTTTTTTACAAAAAGGCCTCTGGTGACGTGGCTCAACCAGGAGCCAGGGAAAAGTATAGAATTATACTAATTAAAATTAGTTCATGAGATAACTTTCTTTCCATATATTTCCATTTCATTGAAATTGTGTGCGTTTTTTAAGGGGTAATGTTTCTATCTTAAGATTATTTTTTCTTTACAACCTGCAGTATCCAACAAAAAAATCTGACTCGAACATTGCTCATTCAAACGATTAAAAAAATGGATAAACCCCAACTACCCAGTCGATCTAATTTACTAATGTTTTGATTTAAAATCATCTTATTCTTGAAATTGAAAATAGGAAGTAATATCTGGGAATTTCATCAAGCATGTCTAGGGTCTTTCTTCCTAACAATTTTCTGCAATTAAATTGACAATTAAGGACAACATAATTGATCAAAATAATCACGCAAATCAAATCCAATCGAAAGTTTGACACGAACATTATGTTCATGCGGAAATTATGACGTGACAGAAATACAATATAACTTCTTATTCTCTCTAAAAATGAAAGACAACAAATTTAAATTACAAAACTAGTTAAATAAATAATGTTTTTCCAATATGAATTATCATTTATTTATTTTAATTCTCTAAAAATGAAAATCAACTATAAATGACAAATTATGATTATTCTGATCGGTCGGCTAAAATATACATTGCTGTACTTCGAAAAATTACATGTTATCCCCTTTGGAATGATGTATTTGTCCTATAATATGATGATTATAATAATATCTTACGTCTAGAAATTTTGTAAGGCTCACATGTAATTTACATATCTATTATTTATTATTTAAATTTAATATTGAAAAACCTTTCTCAGTTTATAGATTTACAGAACATAAAACTCATGTAAAATAAAATCAAATTTTTGTATATAAATAACTTATCCAAGTTTATGAACGAAATAACCAAGTTTGAAAGATAATTCCTATTTTACCGTTTGCGGAGTTGTGAAGTCTGCTTTTTGATATTTTGGCGGAGAATGAAATTCCGCGAGTTATAATCATGTTAACTTGAAAATAATATTCCATGCATATATATATATATATATATATATATATATATATATATATATATATATATATATATATATTAAGGGGAGATTCTATCATAAACTTTTTTTCTCTTATCATAAACCCATTTTCGATTTAACGGTCCAGATTTAAAATTTTATGTTAATCCAATGATCTTTGTTAAATCTTGTAACATGAATTTGTACACGAAATACTTGATAGACCCTCATTCGAGGGGTAAACCTGTCATTTCATACATCCCCTAAGTCTTAATGTACAATCTATCTCCAATCTCCAGTTGGCCTTCTCTATTATCTCGCCCAAATTCTGAGCACGCGGAGAAAGAAGAACATCACCGGTTCCTACCTTCCTTCTCAACTCCATCGCACCCCTATTATCGCATCGAATGAAGAGAAAAGATGCCGTCTCCACTTGCCGTGTCCTTGCCCGTAATCTCATACAAAACGGAGATCAGACGAGCACAAAATTCCCACCAAGATGACGAGCGGACAAAAGTTATGTCCAGTGCCATCTCATCTTGATACAGTGTTCTATCTCGAAGCCTCTGCTGCTAAGCCTCGAAGAATCCTTAATATTTATTCTTTCATTTATATGAATTAATCTTCCTTCTGCATGTTCAATCGTCCAAGATCCAATCTTGTCGCCGCATATTTTTTAAAAAGACTTTTTCACCTGAACCCAGTTGAGTATGCCCCAATTTGTGATTAGGTATTTGTTGGTTCGTATATATATATTTGTAATTGTATTTATCATTTGAAATTTGAATACAAATATGAATTTATTTTGTTACTCATTTTTTTGCTTTTTTATGTACAGAGTAATTGAGAAAACTGTTTGGTGCATATGACGAATTAGGATCCAAGAGAAGCAGAACCCTCACATAATTAATTTTTGAGTTATTCTTCCATACACCCAAAATTTCACCAACTTTTTTGATGGATTTAATCCTCACCACACATTTATAAAAGGGTAATTTGGGAAGTCTATTTTAACCGGTTAATTAGAGAGATAAAAAGTTATGATATTAAATGTTGAAAATTTCACGTCATTAAATACATTAAATTATGAAAGTTCCAAGAAAGTGTATCATGTTTCTACAATTAACAAGCAAGCATGCAAATCTTTTTACAAACTTCAATGTCAATGTCAAGTATTATAACAGTACAAATTCAAGTTATTAAATTAAAGTATTTGTATAAATCCCTATCATTTAAAAAAAACATATTATTTTTCCGACAAATTATTTATGTAGTTTATATTTTTTAAAGAAAAAACAATGCTCATAAATAAGACTTCTTTTAGCATCATCGTAGTTTTTATGTTTTTATAAAGACGAAAATTACATATTTTGTTTTTTGTCGAAATAAATTTTATTTTTAAAACAGGAAATCAAATGGCATGTTAATAATATATTTACTTTTGTATATTTTATAGTGCAACAAACATTGTGGGTGCAAATATATTATTTTGGATGTATATACACAATTTTCGATACTAATACGGTTAATACATTATTTTGCGGTGTCAATATTCAAATGTTAGCAATATCACACTGATACGAATACATATGCGTATACAGCGATATGACAATTTCAAAACATATATAACAAAGATACATCTATATGTTTACTATTTTATGCATTTATATACCATAAAATTAATGAAACAATAAATAAGTAACAATTTTAAATTTATAATATGACATATGAATTAAAAAAAACAATATTATTATCGTGAAAATAACATAAATGCATGATAAAATTATCCATATCCAAGAATTATATTTGAGAAGGAACCAATAAGGACATGACATACACAGACACACACACACACACACACACACACACACACACACACACACACACACACACACACACACACACACAAATATTATTTTCGACACAGGAAAATTATGAATAAACTAATGTGTTTAAAATAGTATGATACAAACTAATCTAAATGCAGACCGAATAAAACACATTATAAAGTCAAAATAAAAATGAATTATCAATAAAGTTCATATTTTATTTATCAAAAAATATAAATTAATCTTGTAAAATATAATTGTATTATTTTATAAAATTATTATATCTTAACACTAACATATTAAAAAATATTAAAAATAAGATTTATTCGGTCGGTTCGCTCGAATGGGTGTAGCTCTGCCGCATATGCAAGGTTGACTCAGCTACATATCCAAGAGGTCCGGATTTCGTATTCAAAATTTTAAGGAATCTTTATATTTTTGAAAAATTTTATTTATCCAGTTCAAATAAATATAATTACACTAAAATTATTAAAGATCATATAAAAGATATATATATATATATATATATATATATATATATATATATATATATATATATATATATATATATATATATATATATATATATATACACCAATAGACTATTTATTTGCACTGAAAATTGAATAAAAATATAAAAATATAAAGCTCAAGCGTCAGGAATTACATCAGAATATAAATTACATGAATTCCATCTAAGTGCATGAAATAACATAAAAACATATAATATTGTAAATTTCATGCTCCGTACATCTGATTGCATGAATTGCTATGTTGCACGGATACGGATACGAGTGTCGTATCCGATACGATATGGATACGGCGATACGGCAATTCTCAAAAAATCACGGATACGATACGTCTCATATATACATTATTTATATTATTTTTAATGTACTAAATTTAATTAATAAAAGAAATTCAATATATATATAATTTTATTCAACTAATTATTTTGATTTTGAAAATATGATATATCGTAAAAGACCACAAATATGTATTTCATATAATTAAGTTATAAAAAAGTGTTGGGTTCTTTTTATAAATTAAAATATATTGGGGGTTTTGTTTGAATAATCCTAATAATAAGGAAAAAAATAAAAAACAGCCCGTTGAAACCCATCCATGATATACCTCCGGAACAATTTGAGAATATTTTGTCCCACAACAGTCAATCAAGATAAAGAAGTCATGATTTTTGTTATAAATAAAGGGGTGCGGTACGAATAAAAATTCACTGAAGGATCTGAGTGAATCTGAGCTAACATATATTCTTGTGTGGCCCGTATCCAAATGTAATTTGACCGTATCCAATACGTATCTTGAACGTATCTGGATAAAATTTAATATTAAAATATTATACGCCAGCTGGCGTATCGGATGCGTATACGATGCGTATCGTATACGGGTACGGTTCGGATTTTGACGTATCCGAGCAACATAGTTGAATTGTGAAGTTTATAATTCTAAAATTACACAAAGGTTCCTCTTTAAAAAAAGAACATACACAATGATTAAATGACAACCCTTATAGTATCTGAAATTAGAAAAGAAAAAAAGAAAAAATCTAATTAAGCATCAATATTCGTAATTCAAATAAATTCATATTTGTTAGAATATCAGTCAAGAAAATATCAAAATTGCTAATTGAACCCTAAAAAGCCAGAAATACCAAAAAGAAAAGAAAAACAGATATACACTTCAACATAAAAAAAATCTAAATACCTCATAAAGTATTGTAAAATGAGGATAATTAAGAAATGCATCCAATTTTAACATAAATGATCTTAAATTGCTACTAAGAATCTAAGAGCAACATATCAATTCAAGTGAAGTAATTACAAGTAATTTAGAAGTTTTGACTGAGAAAAAAATCCCTAATTTAACAGTAATAAAAAGAAATGGTAAATCAGAGTTTCTAGCGATTTCGTCGATTTTTGCCTGTGAAAGAAGGTCATTGACAAATGTTATGATTCGTCGATTTCTGCCCGTGAGTGTCTATTTTCGTCCAAGAAATCCGAGATTTGAAGAAAACGCAACTCATTGTCCTTCTTCGCCTTTCACAGAGAAATCGGATGTTTGTTCGTCTGAGCTTATGTGGAGTGAGGGAGAGTGAGCTTACGGGGGGCAAAGGGAGCTAGAGAAATGGAGAAACATTTTAATTGATAAGAGGAGAGAACATGTCCTGATGGAGAGGAAGAAGGGCCAAATTGAGCCTCAACTAAAATTACTATTATACCCTTTCTTCAAAATTTTGTAACCTGCTGATTGGTAATTTTAACAGGCTGAATTAAAATAACCGGTCACTAGAAGTAACAAGAGCCGTTAGATTAAACCAAATAAAGGGTGGAGAAAGTTTTGGTGTATTGAAGAAAAGCTCTTAATTTTTTTGTTTATAGGCTCTTATATGACGAATGGGAGAAAAACGATTCCCGCCAGATCCTTAACTTTTTTTATCAAATTTATCATGTATAATTTGGGTACCATTTATTTGATCTGTTGAAGTACAGTATGTTAATTTGTTTTAGTCGTCTTCTTATTTCATATTTTTCTTTTTTAGTGATCATTTTACTTCGGAATATGAGAATAAGATGAAAGATTCGAGAATTTTCTAAAAAAGAGGAATAAATCCCAGGCTTGAGTTCTCACAAAGACCAATGCACCGAGCTAGCATTCCCGATTCAATCCAAATCAATAAATTAAAGTAGCATTTATGTGGTGTTTATGATATTTTCCTCTTTTATTTGTTTTTATATTCATTTGCAGTTGCTGAATGTTAATGTCATTTAGATGTTGTTTATGGATGTTATTGTTCTTTTTATTACGACATTATTTTGTAATAAACTAGTGACAACAAAGACGTATTACTATATTGTAAGTATTGTTTGATTTTGCTGAAATAAATCTCTATGCCCCATGAAAATGTTATTAGGATGTTATTTTCTCTTCAGATCATGAATGCCTCTGTATCATCTATGCCCTTAAATATAATGAATTCTTTCGAAATGTATATTTCGAGATAACAATTACATTTTACTTGTGAGTTCTACAAATGTGTATCGACAGAGGAGCATGTGGACCATGAAGAAAAATCGCCAAAACATTTTGTTTCCTTATTTTCATTATTTGGTGGGATTTGAACTCCCAACTCTTTTTATTTTGATGAATTTTGGATTATTTGGTGTAGGTACAATTATCTCCCACACTTCAGTGATATAATTGATATTTTCTCATTCTTAGGAGAATTTTTTGATATTTTTCTCATTTTCATGGATATACTTGATATTAATTAATCATATTCATTACACGTAGGCATTTCATTTATGACTCGTTAGCTTTATATTCATCGATGATTTGTAGATTTTGTGAGTATTGTTATGAATCTTTCTTTGCTTCATATTCTTATCAAGAAAATGGTTCGTAGGTTTTGTGAGTAGTTCTATGAATCTGTGTGTGCTCAATGTTCTTCTTGAGAAAAAGCATATGAAATTGGCATGTTATGCGGCCTAATAAAAATCATTGTCGTGACATATTAAATACTTGAGAATTATGTGTGTCTATAGCTTCTCTATGTAATGCTTTGAATTGTTCTTTGCTTAATGTTCTCTTCAAGACAAAAATCTTATGAATTTTGTATGTCACATCTAAAAAACTCATGCGTTGGATCCAATCAGGAATTCGTAACTTAGAAAAACAATGCAGTTCATATTCATTGCAGATAGACATTTGATTGTAACTCCATTTCGAAGAAGATCAAATTATGGGCGAGTTTCATCAGGGAATTAAAAAATATTAACAAAAGTGCATGGAAACTAGGACAGTACCCGCGACTTCGCTGCGGGTTTTATTAATTTTTTATTGTCACTAAAATTGTCATAAATAAACTTGCTAAAAGCAAAAAAAATTACAAAATGGATGTTAATAAACAAATTACTGTAAAACAAATACATGATGTGTTTTCTTGTTTCCTTTTAATCTTCTTCCATTTAGATCTTGATCATCATCTTTTCGAGTTTCTCTCATCATCCTCGCTTTCGCTGTCCGATAATTTTAACGACAGTTCATCTGACAAACTCAATTCACGATTTTCTATGTTCTATAAACAAAACTGCAAAAATATAGTTTTAAAAAAAAATGTGAAATATAAAAGGTATATTATATAATGAAGAAAAGTTGGACATACCCCCAAGCTCTCTCCGAGAAGGTTTGATGATGAGACGAAGATTTAACATTTTAAAAAATTAACACATTAATTCATTATTTGATATTATAATTGAGTGTTGAACCATACATTAGAATGATTAAATCATAAATTAACGTATTAAATCAAGTATTAATGTGTTAAATTTTAAGTTTAAATTTTTTGACATGTCATTAAGAGGATGGGATGTACATCACTACTCAAAGACAAACTAAGATGACATGCCTTTCTTTTTTGTTTGTTTCGTTTACGTTAATAATATCTTCCATGTGCATGTTTTTTAGCCCTTTCTCTATTCTTTCTTTCTTTGTTTACCTTTACTTCGCCTTTCTTTATTTCATGTATCGATATAAACCAGAAATAAGAAACACAAAGAATTTTAAAATGCATAAACATGTTCCCCATGTACTAACACATTTGAGAAAGATCGAGGGAGAGATAATCATTGAAAAGTTAAATATAATTACATGAATGATATTAACATTGCTAAATAGTACACTTTCTATAAGCAACTGAAGGAAGTTATAAACTTAGAAACAAAGAGTCAACCAATTAAAATATAAGACTGGTCAAAGGTATAAATTGTACACTCACGTACATAATTTCTCCATTAAATTGGGAACTGGAGGTTACATAATTCATCCATTAAATATTTATATCATTGAATTTTTTATTTCTGTAACATATTATTTATGTAGCATATAGGGTGCAATTTCGAGTACGCGAGTACATATATATGGACTTGCATGAAAAGATGCGCAAATATTTAATTATGTAATCAAAATATTAAAAAAAAGTAAGATATGTTAATTTATTTAGTACTTCCCTCGTAGAATGAGGTGAAGAATAGTGCGATGTTTTGGATAAATGCCTGCATAAATAATCGTATTAGTATATTATATTATAATTTATAAAAAGGAAAATAAATTGTTTAAATTAAAAGGGGGAAGGAAATTACCTGTTTGTCGCTGGATTCATTTGCGTATGCGTCAAGGGATATTTGTTCCGGGTGGAAGAATATTCTATATTCTTATAAACACAATTTTAGAAAATTAAAATTAAAAAACAAATATAAATAAAATATTTGAGTGTATATATTTTACCTGTAATTGCATCGGTGAATATGTCAATTTACATCTTCACATATTGTGTGTCGTAAAACTCGTAAACCTGCAGAGCTGCACTTGTAAATAAAAGTAAAATAAAAATTAATTAATTAATTCAATTAAAAAGAATAGAATTTTATATAATTTAGTTTATACCTCTATGAGACATCGAAGGGTGAGATTCCTGTACCGAGACCACGGGGAAGAATTTCAACAGTGTCTCCAACTACAAATAAAAAACGAAATTTGAGCATAATGTTAATTTAAATATTAACAAAAAATAATATAAAATAAAATAAAAAGAATATTATACAAGTGGCGATTCGAAAATGTAACCGAGAGGAAGCCAAGATAGAAACGCGTCAAGCGTGGCAAATGCGGCGGGTATGAGATCTGATCTTTGAGATGCGCATAATACATACATACACAACTCATGAATCAATTGAAACTCACTGTTTATTCACAATAAAAAATAAAAAAAAATAATTAAATTAAATTCAAGTAAATTTAGCACAAAAAGGTGAATTGATGAATGAATTGCCTGTTTAAAGATTGCTTGAGCTCCTTGATTTTAATTGCATAGTTTATCCTCTAGAGAACTCAAACACTTCCTCGCTCAAAAGCTGTATTATATTCCTAATTAAATATTTGAAATTAAAAACGTAATGAAATAATCAAAAATACCTTCAACATAGCCATGCAATTCTCAAAGATCGTTTCCTGCTCTTTGCAGCAGAGACTAAATCAGGAACGAAAGTTTTCCACCTTATCGTCCACTCGTGTTTCAAAACCTATATTTCCAAATGCAAAAATTACCAAAATACCCTTCAAAATTAAAAACAGTAAAAAAAATAATTACCAGGATTTCTTGAGTTTTATTATTCCAATCGATATGTATATTTTATTATAATTTGCAGTTTGAATGAGAACTCTAACTCCTCAGTAAATTTGCCTTAGAATGGCGTGTCCCGTATGATATTGGTAAAGGCGGTTTATGAAACACCCAGTTTTTTAGCTTATATTTATTCTAAGTAAAAGAATAAACATAAAAAATAATTTAGTAATATATAGAGTTTATATTCTTGGTATACAATTAATTTAGGAATACATAGAGATATAATATTAAAATATACTGATAAACTATCAAAGGAGGAGTGGCTTTCTTCATGAACAACATGTATGTATGAATTTTTTTCTCAAATTAGGGCATGCTGAAAATATAATAAATTAAATAATCAGTCAAAACAACAATAAAATAAAATAATTGAAAAATTGAAACCAGTTTCTGCATGAACAACATATATGTATATTGAAATCTTGAAATTAATTGCTTCAGATAGCTTCTTCTGGCAAGATATATAAATTGAAACCAGTTTTCATATTATTGAAAAATTATGCTCTATGCGTCACCTTTCTTTCAAGTCTACTTGTACATATCTCACGTTCCAACAAAAACAAGGGAAGTTTAATTTGTAAAAGTAAATAAGGAGAGTTATACGTGGTATTTTGTATACTTTAGGGGTATACATGATATTTCCTATTTTGTAGCGGTATATATATAAATTGACACCTACCGAGGGTTGAGAGGATTCAGAGTTGTTTAAAATTTTGATTCAGCAAAAATCATGGCATCCATTTTTTTCGGTTTTCTTTGATTCAGCAAAAATATAGGTCCCCATATTCATGACAAGCCTATATAATTATTGAAAAAGACAGTAATTTAAAGGTCCACATTAAAAACATGGCGTCCATTTTATTTTTTATGAAGGTCCACATTATCTGGGCTTTAAACTCCAATATAATGATTTTACTCATGTAAAAACACATGTCTATATATTTTTTGGATTGGGCTCGATTTGACAGAAGTGGGCTATATATTTAATCGATAGTTTTATTTTCCATCAAAAAACACGTCCATATATTTTCTTGGATTGGACTCGGTTTCACTGAAGTGGGTTATATGCATCTTATGATTTTAATGCACAAAATTCTTTCTTTTCTATGCTTAAAATTGAATCATGAGAAATAACGAATCAAACTCATTATTATACATGTTCCACAAGTTACACGATCAATACAAAAATAAGCAAATAATTAAACCAATACACAAATTATCCACAAATAACTCATAAAATGCATGCAGAGAGACCAGTATTTACGCGATAACAATAAGAATCGTGACATGTGTTATTTTTTTATGGTTTTTCTTAGTTTAAAGAAACATTGAAACCTGCACATATATACATAAAATGATAAAATCATTATTAGTTGCAGCTCATATAATTCAATGAAATCGAATTAAGCAACTATATGTAACTGATGAACTCGAAAATATAGGTGTCGTTTTTATAATAATGAGATGTGTATTTAAAATCCTAATTACGAGTATCAAAAATATTTATAATTTT
This sequence comes from Luzula sylvatica, assembly GCA_946800325.1. Lineage (NCBI taxonomy): Eukaryota > Viridiplantae > Streptophyta > Magnoliopsida > Poales > Juncaceae > Luzula > Luzula sylvatica. The sequence goes on from OX326960.1 coordinate 67,896,011, forward strand.
TCTTATACTTGAATGAATATGATGAGTAACGTGGCAAGTAAAGGGATCGTTCACAAGAGAGGTGGCCTCGATTCAAATTAATATATTCAATAAAGATTTTTCACAATTAGATTAATTCACAAGCGAGTTATATTGATATATCGATTATAATATTTGAATGTTCAATGAATATGTAAAGAATAAAAAGAAAAGAAAGTATGTTGATGCGAAAAGGTGGCAAAACAAGATCCAATAAGAAAAGAGAAAAAAAAAGATCGAATGAGAAACAAGAAAATAAAATCAAAAATGGCGAAATCAAATTTTCTTTCCCTCGATGTGAAACTTGGGGAAATCGATTTCTCAATTAATTGAGTATCTAGAAATCTCTCAATCAAAATCGAATGCAAGGGTAATTAATCAATTATAGACCAATTGATAATTACGAAATTCAAGAACGAAAAATAATTTTCAAATATTTATAAACCAAATATTCAAATTATTCAAGATTCGACTCAAGAAAACCTTACCCAAATCAATTAAGTAATATGAACCATTACTAATTAATTAGAGTATTAAAACAACGAGATGTTAATTAGGGCAAATAATTATATACCAATTAAATTCCCCAATTAAAATTCATGAACACAATTGTTTTAATAACAAAAGATTATTTGAACAATAAACACGATTTCTAGATTCATCAAATAATCAAAACATCAAATCCCCCAAATAGAACTACTCACAACTCATCATCTCAAAATATAAAAATTCTTTTTAATAGAAGTAGAGAAGTAAATAAACACCCTTATAAATTGTGTCTTGTACATACACTCACTTAGTTGAACAATATTCAACAAGCATTGTTATCTTAGGGTGTAATTAAAACTCTTTAACAAATCATCAAGACCCTTTTGGGTACAATCTAAATCCCTTTAAAATCAGCAATAAACCTGCTGGGTGCAATTTGGGGATCAAAAGAGCTTTAACCCAAAAATCAGAAGTCAAACTGTGGACTCGAGAATCCAGTGTTTAGAAATCCAGAAAACAAAATTCCACAGACTTCAACTCCAAATTTCTCAAGAAACTCGAACTAAAAATCCTGGAAGTTGATCCCCAGATCTGTGACCTTTGTTGATTCGGGAATTAAGTTCCCATGATTTCGACTTTGGTTTGCACGGAGATCTGGGAAATCAACTTCGTCTCTCACGTAATACACAGAGAAGATCGTAAAAATCAATTGTACGAGTAAAAACGAAAAACGAGTGAGAGAGAGGGTCCCTAAAACAAGATCGTAAACACGAGATTGTATCAGGGAGAGCGAGAGAGTGCGATCAATGGTTGAATCGAACTCCCTTTGTCCCTCGAAAATCTGATTCGAATCCAAACCAACAAAATCAAGAACTCACAGAAGTAATAACGAAAATATATATTCAATATTCGATTACAAATTACTTTTCAACGTAAACTTGGTCCTTACAACTCGTTTAAACCACGAAAACAATAAGAACCAAACGAGGCCTTAGCCAGGCACCCAAAATTGAGACTGGAGAAGTGAAATTGAGTGATTTGGAATCGTTGTGGGCGAGTTGAGAGTGTATACGAAGTAGAATTGAGAGTGGAAGGGCTTAACAGAGCTTGCTCATTAATGGTGGATATGGGTCTGAGAGAGAATTGGATGAGAATAGGTGGAAACGGAGCTTGTTGAGGGTGAAGGAGCTTAGAGTGAGGGAGAGAGAGGCCTGAGGCCCCTATTTGGGCGAGAGAATGGGTTATCAAGAAGAGAGGTCTCGGGTCCCTTTTAATGAGTGGTGTAGAAGCTTCTGAGGGTCCCTCGACGGTTTAGGAGCAGCAAGAGTGGGTCCCAGGGCGCTGAAAGATGCTCTCGACGCGTAACGGTTCGGAATTTCAGGGATTCTACGCCATTGAAGAAGACGAAGTTCTTCTCCATTGAATTCTACAGATTTAATTGCAGGAGAAATTTCCTTCTTTAATAATACTGATAATTGGAAACTTGAGGTAACCTTTCTGATGAAATGGAGAGGAGAATGAGGCCGTTATGCCATGCTGTGATTGGCTGAATTAAGTCAATTCTGATTGGTTCACGTTTTATGGGATGAAGGATTTTCTGTGGCAGTTTTCGTGAGGAGTTCGTGTAAGGGAGGGAGTTTGAGAGAGAGTGCAGGACTTTATCGTGGGTCACATGATCCCATCGTCACAGAGGATCAGCGGAAATTTAAGTTGTGCTGTCTGCATCTTTCCGTGTAACGAATCAACCCTGACCCTATGTGGTTCTTGGTGTAGCGAGCTGCTGACAAGGTCGTCAGAATCCGGTAAGAGGTTCTCGGTGTAGCCTTTGGTGCAGTGGGTTGGTCTTGAATTGATTTCTGACTCGTTTTACAAAAACTCTCATAACTTCTCTGTCTTTCCACCAAATGAAATGACCTTCATATCGAAATTGCTCGTTTTGACGAGACGAATGCAACCATGACAATAGATTTGCGAAATTTGGTCTTAATATCCTGAAATCAACACAAAACTCTTGTTAAAATATTTTAATCTATAAATGTTCCATATGAAGTTTATAAAGTGATTTTATGTTGATCTACCACTCAATTCACTTGTTTATTTATTAAAATATATGATAAAATATGCTTATATCATTATTAGTTGCAGCTCATATAATTTATGGTTTTTCTTAGTTTAAAGAAACACTGAAACCTGCACATATATACATAAATGATAAAATCATTATTAGTTGCAGAGAAATGTTGACACAACTGAGAAATGTTGGATTAGGAGAAAGTATAATTGGATAGGCTCAAATAATTTGTTTAATAATTTTTGGCCCAAGCCAATTTTTTTTCGGCCCACACAAAACACATGCAAATAACGGTCCGAATAACACCGTTAAGCATCGTTAAGGAAAAAAAAACGGTCAAACACGATCAAATAACGGTTGACCGTTATTTCGTACCGTTAAGCAAAAAACGTAACGTTAACCCACCGTTAACCGTTTTTTGGACCGTTAAACACCGTTAAGGACCGTTTTTTGCAACACTGGTTGCAGCTCATATAATTCAATGAAATCGAATTAAGCAACTATATGTAACTACAAGTGAATATAATTTTTACTCAATTTTTACTGCAGATACAAGTGAGTATTATTGTCCTATTTATTTCTCTAATTGCCTTTCCTAGATATATCCACCAATTAGCTTCTTGAATTAAAGTTCGGTTCGCCGTAGGACCCATATGAAAAGTATTTTACGACTATTCAAATTAAAGTTCGGTTCGCCGTAGGGACTATTTAATTTGTTATACTATATTATATTTTTTTGTATTTGTAAATTAATTAGCTCCTTAAAATTTATAACAAAATCATTTTTGTAAACAAAACTTATTATAGTATATTAATTTTTTTTTGTATTTTACGACTCTTCACATATTTATGGTCAAGATTTAACTTATTATAAGTCGAGCCGAACAAAATGCTACTAGAGCAAATTGGGTAATTAATTAGAGATCACGCGAGAGAACGTAGAAAGGAAAATGTGATATGAAGCAGGTAAAGATTTCTCTGCTGAAATAATCAGTCATGGTGACAAACCAGCCCTATTAAATCTTTAACATATGTTAAATACAGGAAAAATAGTATTTGGTTTAACTGAAACGTTACGCTAGGGATATGGATTATAATTTTAGAGAGGTAAATATGCAAAAATGTAATAGGTTATATATCAAAAAAGTTCAACGAATTGCGTTGGATTGCTAGATGCATTGCCGATCATTACCTCTCAATTTTTAGTTTGAAAGTTTTCATCTTGTTATTTTTTGTACATAATTTGCTTTGGATGTAGTTTTATTGTGTTCATATTATCGTGTTCATTTTATTGAGTTCATTTTATGAATGCATACAATACATGAAACTCAGAGAAAATTGGATCTAGAAGTTCAAAACATATACTAAACAAGAACACACAAGTTCTTATATTATTAAAATTAACTCCAAATTCTCGTGTGGAAATATTGTATTATTTTTTATAGTCAATGATCAAGCAATCCGACATTATTGGATATTCAATCAAACATTGTTTTTATGCACAACATTAGGGAAGAAGTAACAGTTCACTTCGGTATTCTTTTAGGCAAACCGGGTAAAATATTCATCTTAAAATCCAGAATTCGCGCGAGAAGAAGAAAAAGACTACTTTCAACATGTTTACATACACGGTATTCTGAAGTTAGTTCCAAATCTGAAATTGAAGTTATAGGAAACTAAAGAATTTAGTTCCAAATATGAAGTTGAAATTAGTTCCAAATCTTTTTTTAGGAAACTAAAGAAGAAAAAAAACATGCACTTACATTTTTTTTAATGAAATGAAATGTATGAAGAGAAAAATATGTAATAAGATAACCATACAATAGTGCATGAGCTAACAAACCTCATGATATTCATGTGATTTGTTCACATAATATAGGTGATATCAAGGTTCTGAAAATCGGAATCGGAAACGGAATCGGGGAATGGCCTGGAGGAGTAATCGGAATCGGAATCGGCAAAATCGGAATCGAAATCGGAAATGGAATCGGTTTTTTGTTTTAAGGCACAGTATTAAAAAAAAAATGTAAAAACAATATTTAGACATAAATAAAGCTAATGTAAATATTTATTTGTAATAAAAAAAATTACATGAAAAATCTACTGCCAAAAACTATGTCGTGCTGGTTCGGTGATCTCGTTATCATCATAATTATAAATGTGCGGATAAAAATTTCGGTAATCCGTAGTTCCAAAAAAACTATCCACCACAGAGTCGACCGAAGATAAATCTTCTTGTTGTTGTTGGCTATCATAATACGAATTATACATATCTGTATTAGAGTTTGTACTTGTTTCCGTTTCACCATATCCGGTACCAAAATAAGCCGCTTGCCTGCTTCCTTCGCCAATATCACCTCTTTGTGATTGCGACCTTCTAAAGTTTGGTGTTTGACTTTGACTTACGTTTCCACGTGCACCATATTGGCGAGATTGGTCGTACGGATTATAATCGTCAACATCACGCACGTAAGTGTTATCGGGAATATCATCATTTCGATCGTCCCCACCATCATCGTCGAATATAATCGTCAATTATATGTTTAATTATAATTTACATATTTTCATATATACTTATTATATATAATATTTTATTAATTATAATATTTTATTAAAATAATTTACATATTTTGACAAGTATCTTGGAATACATGAGAAAATAACACAATCAAAATAATACAATCTAGGGACTTATGTGAAATAATAATAATATTTGAAATAATACAATATAAAGGGGTTTATGTGAAAAATGCCATGGTTTCACGTGAGGCTAAAAGAACCCACTCTCTTCCCCCCCGACAGACGCACGCGATGAATGACCCCCTACGCACGCGATGAATGGAACCCTAGACGCTCTTTCTCTCTGCTGGCGGCCATGGCGATTCTTCTCATGGAGCCCTCCACGACCGAAGCAGGAGGCTGGAGCCCTCCACTCCACTCCACGACGAAGCTACAGGTAAAATCGACCGGTTTAACTCGATTTTTGTCGTTTTTTGTCGGGTTTAAATCGATTTTTCTCGTTTTTCAGACCAAATCGGCCGATTCCGATAAAAAAGGGTAAAATCGGAACGGTGCCGGCCGATTCCGGGTTGAAATCGGCGATTCCTCGAACCATGGGTGATATGGAAATTAAAAACCAAATTATTATTATTTTTATTTTTGTTTGAAAAAGTTGGCGATTGCTTACCTTGAGATTTTCATATATGAAAAAATGATATTTACAATGCGATGACGTAAAATAAAAACCTAATGATAGACATCTTATGTCTTTCACAACATTAATTTTAATTACCTAATTACTTAATTTGTAATCTCAATCCATTGGCTTGCTTCTTGTACGGCTTTGTTCGCCGATGCTCAGGACCCCTTTTTCTCATTACGGAATACTCTAGCATTTCTCTCTTTCCACACGGTCCATGCTATAGCCATCCAAAGCGTATCCCAGCCTTTTCTCTTGTAGCGTGGACTGAATACCCTGTTTTATATATCGGAGTATGTGCGTTTAAACCCATAAATTTATGTATCTTTTGAGTCACGGTGAATCCAAATGCGATAACCCACAGTAACAAACAGTCAATCTCTAATTCAAAAAAAAAAAAAAAAAACAGTCAATCTCGCATTCTGCATTTGGTCTCGTTTTTGGGTTTCAACATCACAACTTTGTCAATTAATAGCAAGTAAATAAACAAACCAGAAGCCCGCTCATCTTTAGGAGAAAAGAAAAGCCATTTGCCAGTGAAAGCGAGGTGGTGAGTGAGTATTGTGTTTTTTGTACGGTTTCCAAAATAAACTCATTAGACCAAGGCCAAGCCGTCATGAGGCCTCCTTTTGAGGCCACCGCGTTGATGTATTCGGCTTTTGTGATGTTAGCGTTACATACGGATTTTAGAGAAAAAAATATTGGGATCTTCCCATTTCGTTTCTTGGAGACAAATAATATCAGATCTAGAATCTCTAATTAAGTTCTTAACCAACATACGTTTATCGAGACTTCCAAGACAAAATATCATGAAAATTAAATAAGGACATAAATAACTTTTAACAAAAAAGGAGCCTAATCATGCTCTAAATATGTTGGCTCTCGGCCTAAACATAATATTCATCTTCATCCCCATGGTGTACCTTCTGGGAAGTCTCGTCCTCCACGTTTAAGATACGTGCCTTACCTTTCTCTGTAAAGCCTCTAAAAAATGCACATATATTAGAGATCCGAGGGGTACCGTTGCATTTAGTCCTCAATCAAAAGATCATGCGAATTTATATTTGGAGACTCTCCAATCACAATATAGGATGATTCTATGGTACATCCTTTAGTGAAAAGGATAATTTGGATATTACAAAAAATAGAATTTTACTAGTATTTATCTTCTTCATTTTAGTATTGTTTGTTTTGTCCATTTAAATTAATTTCCTAATTTTCTTCTCATAATTAATATCAGCCCAATTTTGATTTTTTTTCCTCTAATTAATCCTTCCAAGTTCCTCTTTCCTCAATTGGTTTTCTCTTTCATTCGACTTATCATGTTGTTTTTCTCTCCTGCAATTCTCTCTCGCCCCGAGATAGATAGATCTGATCCTTGCCTTGCCTTTCGTTCCTTGCCTTTTCTTCTCTTTGTCTTTCTGAAGTAACTTAACGCAATGCAAACCAAAAGCACACAAAATGAAGACAAGCTTTCACAATGATCAACCAAATGCTCAATCCTTCACCCCAAACCTGCATGAACTATTTTTTTTTTATAATATTATGATAAAGATTAGTAAAAAATGAACATCACATTGATCCTCTTTAAAACGAAGAAAACAATCAAATCCCAATTTTTAATTGCAACTTTTTGGTCGTCACTCAAATCATGCCTAATGTTCAAAAGTCGTTGAATTTCTTTGACATAATCCTTGACAAAATAAATTTAAAAAAATACAAGATTTAAAAATATTATATTAATGCACAACAATAATAATTTGTAAATTTAAAATACAAAGTTTCTTAGTTATAAAAATTGACACAATCAAATAAAGACAATGAGACAATTATATTGAAACATTATGAAATTAGTTAAAAAAAATTAAATATCTATCAAGAATCAATACATATATTATTTTGAAAAAAGAAACGGAGAAGAATATATTTGTACTACAACCCAAATTTGACTCACTTGATTAAATTATCCATTTAAATATGAGTATTAACTAAAATCTCAAAATATATATCATGTATGTCCCTCCAACATTACGTACAACCCTTCAAAATAATATAATTTTTAACAGAACATATTTATCTTAATTAAACAACCCCCAATTTATGATGCTCCTCCAGTAATCAAAGTCGTCTCGTAGTAAATGTTCAGCTATAAGAAGAAATAAATGATCCTCGTAAATATATATCAATTTAACTAATCACTAAAATAAATAATTTTTAAATTTAATATACCATTCTTCGATTCATGAAGAAAACTGAGTATCCAATGGACCAAGCTACACCACAGCTACACTACAGACTCCTTCAATAATATGTATGAATATCCAAAAAAATTTGAGATCCGAATACGGAAATACCTAGATCCAAATACGATTTGAATATTAAACTGATACAGATACAATTCAGATATTGTCTACATGAACCAACTTATGAAAATGTTTGTACCGACATGACCATGACGAAGGAATAAAGAAATGCAAAGGAAATTGCAAAGTTGAGAGGAGGTGAAGATTTGTGCCAAGTTTCAATTTATAAATATACTGCTACAAAAGTACGAAATATCATGTATATCCCTACTTATTTGCTCTAAAATTTATGCATCATTTTGTAGGAGTATTCATGATATTTCACCTTTGAGGTTAAACAGTGAGAAATCTATAATTTACAAAATGAATTTCTTTCCTCAGCATTTATCTCTTCGATTTAGCAACTATTAAAAAGGGAAAACTTGCTCAGAATAATATGCAAACTGGTAATGAATCTTCATTGAAAAATGATCCCCTTGTTTTCTCCTACAATTATCTGTAAGTTATTTTATGTCAAGTAAACAAGTTGAAGATATTTTTTAAGGAAATTGAAACAACGGTACATTTTATATGGTTTGATCAAGATATTTATTATTGGAGGGTATATTATATATTACTTATATTCCAGGGGATATCAGGTATTTTGAAGACTCAAGCATTCCATAGGATCTGTCTGGCAGAAAAATGATAGAAGTTTAATTCCCACATCCAATTCCAAATCACACAAAAACCCTTCTATCACTGTATATTTTGGTAATTACAATTTTAAATCCAATATTATCGTCATGAATTATTCATATCATTCAACCAAACACTGTTAAAAAATGAAGAGATAATTAAGAATAATTCATTATCTCTAACAAGAGTTATCTCTGATTTATCCTCCTTCCAAACATAGCCTTATAGTTACGAAGGAAAAGCCCAACAAAATGTCTGAGATTCTATGATGAGTATTATTTGGAGTATTCATCTCATAAATACATAATATATAATTTAGAAACTAATTAAATATAAAAAATACAACTAAAGACACGTTTCTCCGTTGTCGCTAAGAATGATAACATTAAAATTTAAAATTATATTTCAATATTATAAATAGTATATTATAAAAAAAAGGAATATGATAACTTTAGCATTACAAACAAATATTAGCATTAAAAATAATACACTGACATTAAAATATTGAGACAAAAAATGATAAATTCAAATCGAAAATAATATTGTAACATAAAATTGATGCTGAAAAAGATATATTAATACAAAAATAGTCTATGACATGAAACTATTTTGATTTTGTTTTACATGAGTTTTTTTTTCAATAAATCTGTAAATTGAGAAAGGTTTTTCAATGTTAAAAAAGGATAAGGGAGTTCACCAATAAATTCATTATGCCACGGATTTTATTTTCATATATACAAAATTTACTTATGTTCACATTGTGAAATATTATTAATTCATTTGAATAAATCTTATAAATTTAATTTAAAATTTTCAAAAAAGCGTATCACTTATCACTTATATTATTCTAATATCGTATGCTTTCCTATACAAAATCAGGAAACATCACGTATGCTCTCCTATACAAAATAGTACTCGCACGTAATAAATATGTAAATTACATTTGGGCTTTACAAAATTTCCAAACATAAGATATTATTATAATTATAATTAGCAAATGACCCATTAAATATATATATAATTAACAAATGACACAAATACACCCATATAATTGATATAACAAATAATTTTTCCGATGCAGAACGATAATATAGGGAAATTTTGGTCTGTGGACCAATCAAGTTTGTTATTTTACAAAATAGACCAAAATATTTGGTAATTTGAAAAATAACACTCTCTAGTTTTGAAAAGGCGAGAGTTTTTCAAATTATATTTTGGTTGATAATTCACCCAATTTGCACCATTATATAAATCCATCATTTATATAATTGAAGATAAATTAAATAAATACTATATTTTATTTTTAAATCATACATAATCATATTTTCTTTAAAATAAATTTGTGTCTATTAAAAATATTCATATTTCATAAAATGGTATATCTAATATTACTTCATTCTAAAAATCAAAATCATACTTTCAAAAATATTTTGTACAAGAAATTATTACTTTTAAGTATAATATCATATTCTCATTGTGTTAATTTGAAAAATCATATAATATTTTATTTTACAACATATCCTAACTAGAACATAATTATTATTTTAAAATAATTTATAATATTATTATCATTTTTAAAATATTTGCAAATTTTTTTTTTCCGAAATCGCAAATGGTTTAAAATATAATTTATTTTTTCAAATATTTCAAAAATGATAAAAATATTATAGAGAAAAAATGAATTCATTCACACTTTTGACAACCAGTAATGTAATTTATGCAAAATAAAATAAAATGTAATTTGGTGTTATTTACTATGGATCCATCTTGTTACCTCAAACAAGTAGATTAGTATTTTCATTATACCTACCTACAATTATACATAGTCAAATAGTTTTTTAGGTTCATGTCAAACTCATGGACCCTTAACTAACAGTATTATAAACTTATATCACATGTTTTCCTAAATTAAAGAAACTGGTTAGTTGGGACATTTTCACATGTCAATTAATAATTAATAATCTCATTTGCAATCAACAAACTCTATAAGATATAATCCAAAAAAACCCTATAAGTTAGTAACAAAAATCATGCTTACCCTAAAAAAACCCTAAACTAGGACTGTCAACGCTCCGGGTATGGGTATGTTTTTTCCATACCCCGTATCTATTTGTTTGGCGTATCATTCGTAGAAACGACGGGTAAGTACGTTTTAAGGATTTAGATTTAGATTTAGATTTTCTTAACATGTGATTTAAGATAATATTAGTTTGTGGGGAATTATATCATACAACTTTTTAAAAAATTATTTTGGATATTTAGGATGGTGTATGACAAAATTTATTTTTTATGGATATTTTTTTTTAATGAACAATACATATTTTATATTTAGCCTATCATACATGAATAAATATACTTAAAAAATGACCTTAAATATTCATTAATTAGTGATTATTCAAAATATTCTTGAAAATTCATGTATCATAAATTAAGTTGTTATGTATAACTTGTTTATGATTTATATTATCATAATTACTGTTTGTAATTTCGTTTAATTAAACAAATTCTTCACTGACGTACGAAGATTGAAACATTGGAGTTGAGAGGTCGATTTGTAAACAATGTAATTCAAATACTTCATTTTCAATTAATTTAAATTCTTTCTTCTCACTTTAAGGTTGTGAATTTTTTTTTTTTTTGAAATGAAGGTTGTGAATTTTTATCTTACAGGTGGGCCCCATTTACTGTAATACATAACCTCTCTCTGTTATATAGTACCCAAATCATAAAAAGAGAAAGGAAACCCCCCCTCTCTCTCTCTCTCTCTAGCCGTCCTTGCATGCCGCCTCCTCTCCCTCTCTGACCGTCCACACCTTTTCAGCCTTTTCACTGTGCATTTCTCCTTCGTTTGCAATGGATTATTTCTTCTTTTAAAGTTTATGGACCTAGAAAATAGATAATATTATTATTTCTTTTAAAATTTATATTTAATGGATAATATTATTTCTTTTTTTAAAGTTTATGTGCTTAGGAAATGGATAATATTATTATTATTTTTTAAAGTTTATGGGCTTAGGAAATTGATAATATTATTACTTCTTTTAAAGTTTATGGGCTTAGGAAATTTATATTTAATGGTTTTCTTCAAAAAAAAAAAATTAGTTTGTGGTTTTGTTCAAAAAAAGAATATTAGTTTATGGTCTTCTTCAAAAAAAGAAAATATTAGTTTGTGGTTTTCTTCAAAAAAAGAAAAATTAGTTTGTGGTTTTCTTCAAAAAACGAAAATTAGTTTGTGGTTTTTTTCAAAAAAAGAAAAATTAGTTTGTGATTTCTTCAAAAAAAGAAAAATTTGTTTGTGGTTTTCTTAAAAAAAAATTAGTTTTTGATTTTCTAGAAAGAAAGAAAAATTAGTCTGTAGTTTTTTTGAAAAAAAGAAAATTAGTTTGTGGTTTTCTTCTAAAAATGAAAATTAGTTTGTGGTTTTCTTCAAAAAAAAGAAAAATTAGTTTGTGGTTTTCTTCAAAAAATTAAAATTAGTTTGTGGTTTTCTTCAAAAAATTAAAAATTAGTTTGTGGTTTTCTTCAAAAAAAGAAAATTAGATTGTGGTTTTCCTCAAAAAAAGAAAATTAGTTTGTGGTTTTCTTCAAAAAAAAGAAAATTAGTTTGTCGTTTTCTTCGAAAAAAGAAAAATTAGTTTTTGATTTCTTCATAAATAGAAAAATTAGTTCGTGGTTTTCATCAAAAAAAGAATATTAGTTTGTGGTTTTCTTAAAAAAAAGAATATTAGTTTGTGGTTTTCTTCAAAAAAACAAAATTAGTTTGTGGTTTTCTTTCAAGAAAAAGAAAATTATTTTGTGGTTTTCTTCAAAAAAAGAATATTAGTTTGTGGTTTTCTTCAAAAAAAAAATTAGTTTGTGGATATCTTGAAAAAAAGAAAAATTAGTTTGTGGTTTTCTTCAAAAAAAGAAAATTAGTTTGTGGTTATCTTCAAAAAACGAAAATTAGTTTGTGGTTTTCTTCAAAAAACGAAAATTAGTTTGTGGTATTCTTCAAAAAAAAAAAATTAGTTTGTGGTTTTCTTGAAAAAATGAAAAATTAATTTGTGGTCTTCTTCAAAAAAAGAAAATTAGTATGTGGTTTTCTTCAAAAAAAAATTAGTTTGTGGTTTTCTTCAAAAAAAAAAAAAATTAGTTTGTGGTTTTCTTCAAAAAAAGAATATTAGTTTGTGATTTCTTCAAAAAAAGAAAAATTAGTTTGTGGTTTTCTTCAAAAAAAGAAAAATTAGTTTGTGATTTCTTCAAAGAAAGAAAATTTAGTTTGTGGTTTTCTTCTAAAAAAGAAAATTAGTTTGTGGTTTTCTTCAAAAAAAAGAAAATTAGTTTGTGGTTTTCATCAAAAAATGAAAATTAGTTTGTAGTTTTCTTGAAAAAAATTAAAAATTAGTTTGTAGTTTTCTTCAAAAAAAGAAAATTAGATTGTTGTTTTCCTCAAAAAAAGAAAATTAGTTTGTGGTTTTCTTCAAAAAAAAAGAAAATTAGTTTGTGGTTTTCTTCAAAAAATGAAAATTAGTTTGTGGTTTTCTTCAAAAAATTAAAATTAGTTTGTGGTTTTCTTCAAAAAAAGAAAATTAGTTTGTGGTTTTCTTCAAAAAAAGAAATTTAGTTTGTGGTTTCTTCAAAAAAATGTAAATTAGTTTGTGGTTTTCTTCAAAAAAAGAAAATTAGTTTGTGGTTTTCTTCTAAAAAGAAAATTAGATTGTGGTTTTCCTCAAAAAAAGAAAATTAGTTTGTGGTTTAATTCAAAAAAAGAAAAATTAGTTTGTGATTTCTTCAAAAAAAGAAAAATTAATTTGTGATTTTCTTCAAAAAAAGAATATTAGTTTATGGTTTTCTTAAAAAAAAGAATATTAGTTTGTGGTTTTCTTCAAAAAAAGAAAATTAGTTTGTGGTTTTCTTAAAAAAAAAAATTAGTTTGTGGTTTTCTTCAAAAAAAGAATATTAGTTTGTGGTTTTCTTAAAAAAAAGAATATTAGTTTGTGGTTTTCTTCAAAAAAAGAAAATTAGTTTGTGGTTTTCTTCAAAAAAAGAAAAATTTGTTTGTGGTTTTCTTCCAAAAAAGAAAATTAGTTTGTGGTTTTATTCAAAAAAATAAAATTAGTTTGTGGTTTTCTTCGAAAAACGAAAATTAGTTTGTGGTTTTCTTCAAAAAAAAAATTTGTTTGTGGTTTTCTTGAAAAAAAGAATAATTAGTTTGTGGTTTTCTTCAAAAAAAGAAAATTAGTTTGTGGTTTTCTTCAAAAAAAAAAGAAAATTAGTTTGTGGTTTTCTTCAAAAAAAGAATATTAGTTTGTGATTTCTTCAAAAAAAGAAAAATTAGTTTGTGGTTTTCTTCTAAAAAAGAAAATTAGTTTGTGGTTTTCTTCAAAAAAAAGAAAATTAGTTTGTGATTTTCTTGAACAAATGAAAATTTGTTTGTGGTTTTCTTCAAAAAATAAAAAATTAGTTTGTGGTTTTCTTCAAAAAAAGTAAATTACATTGTGGTTTTCCTCAAAAAAAGAAAATTAGTTTGTGGTTTTCTTCAAAAAAAAGAAAAATAGTTCGTGGTATTCTTCAAAACAAGAAATATTTGTTTGTGATTTTCATCAAAAAAAGAAAATTAGTTTGTGGTTTTCTTCAAAAAAAAGAAAATTAGTTCGTGATTTTCTTAAAAAAAAAAAAAATTAGTTTGTGGTTTTCTTCAAAAAAAGAAAAATTAGTCCGTGGTTTTCTTCAAAAAAAGAAAATTAGTTTGTGGTTTTCATAAAAAAAGAAAAATTAGTTTGTGATTTCTTCAAAAAAAGAAAAATTAGTTTGTGGTTTTATAAAAAAAAGAATATTAGTTTGTGGTTTTCTTCAAAAAAAGAAAATTAGTTTGTGGTTTTCATCAAAAAAAGAAAATGAGTTTGTGGTTTTCTTTAAAAAAAAAGAAAATTAGTTTGTGGTTTTCTTCAAAAAAAAAAAATAGTTTGTGGTTTTCTTGAAAAAAAGAAAAATTAGTTTGTGGTTTTCTTCAAAAAAGGAAATTTGTTTGTGGTTTTCTTCTTCAAAAAAAGAAAAATTAGTTTGTGATTTCAAAAAAAGAAAATTAGTTTGAGGTTTTCTTCAAAAAAAGAATATTAGTTTGTGGTTTTCTTCAAAAAAAGAAAATTAGTTTGTGGTTTTCTTCAAAAAACGAAATTTTTTTTGTGGTTTTCTTCAAAAAAAGAAAAAATTAGTTTGTGGTTTTCTTCAAAAAAAGAAAATTATTTTATGGTTTTCTTAAAAAGAAAAAGAAAATTAGTTTGTGGTTTTCTTCAAAAAAAGAAAATTAGTTTGTGGTTTTCTTTAAAAAAAGAAAAATTAGTTTGTGATTTCTTCAAAAAAAGAAAAATTAGTTCGTGGTTTCCTCAAAAAAAGAATATTAGTTTATGGTTTTCTTAAAAAAAAATATTAGTTTGTGGTTTTCTTCAAAAAAAGAAAATTACTTTGTGGTTTTCTTCAAAAAATGAATAGTAGTTTTTTGTTTTCTTCAAAAAAAGAAAATTAGTTTGTGGTTTTCTTCAAAAAAAGAAAAATTTGTTTGTGACTTCTCCAAAAAATGAAAAAATAGTTTGTGGTTTTCTTGAAAAAATGAAAAATTAGTTTGTGGTTTTTTTGAAAAAAAGAAAATTAGTTTGTGGTCTTCTTCTAAAAATGAAAATTAGTTTGTGGTTTTCTTCAAAAAAAGAAAATTAGTTTGTGGTTTTCTTCAAAAAATGAAAATTAGTTTGTGGTTTTCTTCAAAAAATTAAAAATTAGTTTGTGGTTTTCTTCAAAAAAAGAAAATTAGTTTGTGGTTTTCTTCAAAAAAAAAATTAGTTTGTAGTTTTCTTAAAAAAAAAAAGAAAATTAGTTTGTGGTTTTCTTCAAAAAAAGAATATTAGTTTGTGATTTCTTCAAAAGAAGAAAAATTAGTTTGTGGTTTTCTTCAAAAAAAGAAAAATTAGTTTGTGATTTCTTCAAAAAAAAGAAAATTAGTTTGTGGTTTTCTTCTAAAAAGGAAAATTAGTTTGTGGTTTTCTTCAAAAAAAAGAAAATTAGTTTGTGGTTTTCTTCTAAAAAGGAAAATTAGTTTGTGGTTTTATTCAAAAAAAAGAAAATTAGTTTGTGGTTTTCATCAAAAAATGAAAATTAGTTTGTGGTTTTCTTTAAAAAATTAAAAATTAGTTTGTGGTTTTCTTCACAAAAAGAAAATTAGATTGTGGTTTTCCTCAAAAAAAGAAAATTTGTTTGTGGTTTTCTTAAAAAAAAGAAAATTAGTTTGTGGTTTTCTTAAAAAAGAAAAGAAAATTAGATTGTGGTTTTCCTCAAAAAAAGAAAATTAGTTTGTGGTTTTCTTAAAACAAAGAAAATTAGTTTTTGGTTTTCTCCAAAAAAGGAAAATAAGTTTGTGGTTTTCTTCAAAAAAAGAAAATTAGTTTGTGGTTTTCTTAAAAAAAAATATATTAGTACGTGATTTTCTACAAAAAAAGAAAATTAGTTTGTGGTTTTCTTCAAAAAAAGAAAATTAGTTTGTGGTTTTCTTAAAAAAAAATATATTAGTACGTGATTTTCTACAAAAAAAGAAAATTAGTTTGTGGTTTTCTTCAAAAAACGAAAATTAGTTTGTGGATTTCTTCAAAATAAGAAAATTTGTTTGCGGTTTTCATAAAAAACGAAAAATTAGTTTGTGATTTCTTCAAAAAAAGAAAAAATAGTTTGTGGTTTTATAAAAAAAAGAATATTAGTTTGTGGTTTTCTTCAAAAAAAGAAAATTAGTTTGTGGTTTTCATCAAAAAAAGAAAATGAGTTTGTGGTTTTCTTTAAAAAAAAAGAAAATTAGTTTGTGGTTCTCTTCAAAAAAAAAATTAGTTTGTGGTTTTCTTGAAAAAAAGAAAAATTAGTTTGTGGTTTTCTTCAAAAAAGGAAATTAGTTTGTGGTTTTCTTCTTCAAAAAAAGAAAAATTAGTTTGTGATTTCAAAAAAAGAAAATTAGTTTGAGGTTTTCTTCAAAAAAAGAATATTAGTTTGTGGTTTTCTTCAAAAAAAGAAAATTAGTTTGTGGTTTTCTTCAAAAAACGAAAATTAGTTTGTGGTTTTCTTCAAAAAAAGAAAAAATTAGTTTGTGGTTTTCTTCAAAAAAAGAAAATTATTTTATGGTTTTCTTAAAAAGAAAAACAAAATTAGTTTGCGGTTTTCTTCAAAAAAAGAAAATTAGTTTGTGGTTTTCTTCAAAAAACAAAAATTAGTTTGTGGTTTTCTTCAAAAAAAGAAAATTTGTTGGTGGTTTTCTACAAAAAAAGAAAAATTTGTTTGTGGTTTTCATCAAAAAAAGAAAATTAGTTTGTGGTTTTCTTCGAAAAACGAAAATTAGTTTGTGGTTTTCTTCAAAAAATGAAAATTAGTTTGTGGTTTTCTTCAAAAAAAAAAAAAATTAGTTTGTGGTTTTCTTGAAAAAAAGAAAAATTAGTTTGTGGTTTTCTTCAAAAAAATAAAATTAGTTTGTGGTTTTCTTCAAAAAAAAAACTAGTTTGTAGTATTCTTCCAAAAAAAAAAAAAAAATTAGTTTATGGTTTTCTTCAAAAAAACAATATTAGTTTGTGATTTCTTCAAAAAAAGAAAATTTAGTTTGTGGTTTTCTTCAAAAAAAGAAAAATTACTTTGTGATTTCTTCAAAAAAAGAAAAAATAGTTTGTGGTTTTCTTCTAAAAAAGAAAATTAGTTTGTGGTTTTCTTAAAAAAAAAGAAAATTAGTTTGTGGTTTTCATCAAAAAATGAAAATTAGTTTGTGGTTTTCTTCAAAAAATAAAAAATTAGTTTGTGGTTTACTTCAAAAAAAGAAAATTAGATTGTGGTTTTCCTCAAAAAAAGAAAATTAGTTTGTGGTTATCTTAAAAAAAAGAAAATTAGTTTATGGTTTTCTTACAAAAAAAAGAAAATTAGATTGTGGTTTTCCTCAAAAAAAAGAAAAGTAGTTTTCGGTTTTCTTAAACCAAAGAAAATTAGTTTTTGCTTTTCTTCAAAATAGGAAAATTAGTTTGTGGTTTTCTTCAAAAAAAGAAAATTAGTTTGGGGTTTTCTTAAAAAAAAAAATATTATTATGTGGTTTTCTACAAAAAATGAAAATTAGTTTGTGGTTTTCTTCAAAAAAAGAAAATGCGTTTGTGGTTTGCTTTAAAAAAAAGAAAATTAGTTTGTGGTTTTCTTCAAAAAGAAAATTAGTTTGTGGTTTTCTTGAAAAAAAGAAAAATTAGTTTGTGGTTTTCATCAAAAAAGGAAATTAGTTTGTGGTTTTCTTCTTCACAAAAAGAAAATTAATTTGTGATTTCTTCAAAAAAAGAAAAATTAGTTTGTGGTTTTCTTCAAAAAAAGAATATTAGTTTGTGGTTTTCTTCCAAAAAAGAAAATTAGTTTGTGGTTTTCTTGAAAAAAAAAAAATTTATTTTATGGTTTTCTTAAAAAGAAAAAGAAAATTAGTATGTGGTTTTCTTCAAAAAAAGAAAATTAGTTTGTGGTTTTCTTTAAAAAAAGAAAAATTAGTTTGTGATTTCTTCAAAAAAAGAAAAATTAGTTCGTGCTTTTCATCAAAAAGAGAATATTAGTTTGTGGTTTTCTTAAAAAAAAACATTAGTTTGTGGTTTTCTTAAAAAAAAGAAAATTACTTTGTGGTTTTCTTCAAAAAACGAATAGTAGTTTGTGGTTTTCTTCAAAAAAAGAAAATTAGTTTGTGGTTTTCTTCAAAAAAAGAAAAATTAGTTTGTGATTTCTTCAAAAAAAGAAAAAATAGTTTGTGGTTTTGTTGAAAAAATGAAAAATTAGTTTGTGGTTTTCTTGAAAAAAAGAAAATTAGTTTGTAGTTTTCTTCAAAAAAACAAAAATTCGTTTGTGGTTTTCGTCGAAAAAAAGAAAATTAGTTTGTGGTTTTCTTCAAAAAAAGATAAATTAGTTTGTGATTTGTTCACAAAAAGAAAAAGTAGTTTGTGGTTTTCTTGAAAAAAAGAAAAATTATTTTGTGGTTTCTTCAAAGAAAGAAAAATTAGTTTGTGGTTCTCTTCAAAAAAAGAAAATTAGTTTGTGGTTTTCTTCAAAAAAAAGAAAATTAGTTTGTGGTTTTCTTGAAAAAAAGAAAATTAGTTTGTGGTTTTCTTCAAAAAACGAAAATTAGTTTGAGGTTTTCTTCAAAAAACGAAAATTAGTTTGTGGTTTTCTTCAAAAAAAGAAACTTAGTTTGTGGTTTTCTTGAAAAAATGAAAAATTAATTTGTGGTCTTCTTCAAAAAAAGAAAATTAGATTGAGGTTTTCTTCAAAAAAAAAATTAGTTCGTGGTTTTCTTCAAAAAAAAAAGAAAATTAGTTTTTGGTTTTTTTCAAAAAAAGAATACTAGTTTGTGATTTCTTCAAAAAAAGAAAAATTAGTTTGTGGTTTTCTTCAAAAAAAAAAAAATTAGTTTGTGATTTCTTCAAAGAAAGAAAAATTAGTTTGTGGTTTTCTTCTAAAAAAGAAAATTAGTTTGTGGTTTTCTTCAAAAAAAAGAAAATTAGTTTGTGGTTTTCATCAAAAAATGAAAATTAGTTTGTGGTTTTCATGAAAAAATTAAAAATTAGTTTGTAGTTTTCTTCAAAAAAAGAAAATTAGATTGTGGTTTTCCTCAAAAAAAGAAAATTAGTTTGTGTTTTTCATCAAAAAAAAGAAAATTAGTTTGTGGTTTTCTTCAAAAAATGAAAATTGGTTTGTGG
Organism: Luzula sylvatica; assembly: GCA_946800325.1. NCBI lineage: Eukaryota > Viridiplantae > Streptophyta > Magnoliopsida > Poales > Juncaceae > Luzula > Luzula sylvatica. The sequence goes on from OX326960.1 coordinate 67,915,481, forward strand.
TTTTCTTCAAAAAATTAAAATTAGTTTGTGGTTTTCTTCAAAAAAAGAAAATTAGTTTGTGGTTTTCTTCAAAAAAAGAAAATTAGATTGTGGTTTTCCTCAAAAAAAGAAAAATTTGTTTGTGGTTTTCTTCAAAAAAAGAAAAATTAGTTTGTGATTTCTTCAAAAAAAGAAAAATTAATTTTTGATTTTCTTCAAAAAAAGAATATTAGTATATAGTTTTCTTAAAAAAAAGAATATTAGTTTGTGGTTTTCATCAAAAAAAGAAAAATAGTTTGTGGTTTTCTTCAAAAAAAAAAAATTAGATTGTGATTTCCCTCAAAAAAAGAAAATTAGTTTGTGGTTTTCTTCAAAAAAAAAATTAGTTTGTGGTTTTCTTAAAAAAAAAAAGAAAATTAGTTTGTTGTTTACTTCAAAAAAAGTATATTAGTTTGTGATTTCTTCAAAAAAAGAAAAATTAGTTTGTGGTTTTCTTCAAAAAAAAGAAAAATTAGTTTGTGTTTTCTTCAAAAAAAGAAAAATTAGTTTGTGGTTTTCTTGAAAAAAAGAAAAATTAGTTTGTGGTTTTCTTCAAAAAAAGAATATTAGTTTGTGGTTTTCTTCAAAAAAAGAAAATTAGTTTGTGGTTTTCTTCAAGAAACAAAAAATAGTTTGCGGTTTTCTTCATAAAAAGAAAATTAGTTTGTGGTTTTCTTCAAAAAAAGAAAAATTAGTTTGTGATTTCTTCAAAAAAAGAAAATTAGTTTGTGGTTTCTTCAAAAAAAGAAAAATTAGTTTGTGGTTTTCTTCAAGAAAAGAATATTACTTTGTGGTTTTCTTCAAAAAAAGAAAATAAGTTTGTGGTTTTCTTCAAAAAAAGAAAATTAGATTGTGATTTTCCTCAAAAAAAGAAAATTAGTTTGTTGTTTTCTTCAAAAAAAGAAAAATTAGTTTGTGATTTCTTCAAAAAAAGAAAAATTAGTTTGTGGTTTTCTTCAAAAAAAGAATATTAGTTTGTGGTTTTCCTCAAAAAAAGAATATTATTTTGTGATTTTCTTCAAAAAAAGAAAATTAGTTTGTGGTTTTCTTCAAAAAAAAAATTAGTTTGTTGTTTTATTCAAAAAAATAATATTGGTTTGTGGTTTTCTTAAAAAAAAGAATATTAGTTTGTGGTTTTCTTCAAAAAAAGAAAATTAGTTTGTGGTTTTCTTCAAAAAAAGAAAAATTAGTTTGTGGTTTATTTTAAAAAAAGAAAATTTGATTGTGGTTTTCCTCAAAAAAAGAAAATTAGGTTGTGGTTTTCTTCAAAAAAAAGAAAAATTAGATTGTGATTTCTTCAAAAAAAGAAAAATTAGTTTGTGGTTTTCTTCAAAAAAAGAAAATTAGTTTGTTGTTTTCTTCAAAAAAAGAAAATTAGTTTGTGGTTCTCTTCAAAAAAAGAAAATTAAATTGTGGTTTTCCTCAAAAAAAGAAAATTAGTTTGTGGTTTTCTTGAAAAAAAGAAAATTAGTTTGTGGTTTTCTTCAAAAAACAAAAATTAGTTTGTGGTTTTCTTCAAAAAACGAAAATTAGTTTGTGGTTTTCTTCAAAAAACGAAAATTAGTTTGTAGTTTTCTTCAAAAAAAGAAAACTAGTTTTTGCTTTTTTTCAAAAAAAGAAAAAATTGTTTGCGGTTTTCTTAAAAAAAAGAAAATTAGTTTGAAGTTTTCTTCAAAAAAAGAAAATTAGTTTGTGGTTTTCTTCAAAAAAAGAAAATTAGTTTGTGGTTTTCTTCAAAAAAAGAAAATTAGTTTGTGGTTTTCTTCAAAAAAAGGAAATTAGTTGGTGGTTTTCTTCAAAAATAGAAAATAAGATTGTTGTTTTCTTCAAAAAAAGAAAAATTAGATTGTGGTTTTCTTCAAAAAAAGGAAATTAGTTGGTGGTTTTCTTCAAAAATAGAAAATAAGATTGTTGTTTTCTTCAAAAAAAGAAAAATTAGATTGTGGTTTTCTTCAAAAAAAAAGAAAATTAGTTTGTGGTTTTCTTCAAAAATAGAAAATTAGATTGTGGTTTGCTTCAAAAAAAAGTAAAATTAGTTTGTGGTTTTCTTCAAAAAAAATAAAATTAGGTTGTGGTTTTCTTCAAAAAAATAAAATTAGTTTGTGGTTTTCTTCAAAAATAAGAAAAATTAGTTTGTGGTTTTCTTCAAAAAAAGAAAAATTAGTTTGTGGTTTTCTAAAAAAAAAGAAAATTAGTTTGAGGTTTTCTTCAAAAAAACAAAATTAGTTTCTGGTTTTCATAAGAAAAAAGAAAATTAGTTTGTGGTTTTCTTCAAAAAAAGAAAATTAGTTTGTGGTTTTCTTCAAAAAAAGAATATTAGTTTGTGGTTTTCTTCAAAAAAAGAAAATTAGTTTGTGGTTTTCTTCAAGAAACAAAAAATTGTTTGCGGTTTTCTTCATAAAAAGAAAATTAGTTTGTGGTTTTCTTCAAAAAAAGAAAAATTAGTTTGTGATTTCTTAAAAAAAAGAAAATTAGTTTGTGGTTTCTTCAAAAAAAGAAAAATTAGTTTGTGGTTTTCTTCAAGAAAAGAATATTACTTTGTGGTTTTCTTCAAAAAAAGAAAATAAGTTTGTGGTTTTCTTCAAAAAAAGAAAATTAGATTGTGGTTTTCCTCAAAAAAAGAAAATTAGTTTGTTGTTTTCTTCAAAAAAAGAAAAATTAGTTTGTGATTTCTTCAAAAAAAGAAAAATTAGTTTGTGGTTTTCTTCAAAAAAAGAATATTAGTTTGTGGTTTTCCTCAAAAAAAGAATATTATTTTGTGATTTTCTTCAAAAAAAGAAAATTAGTTTGTGGTTTTCTTCAAAAAAAAAATTAGTTTGTTGTTTTATTCAAAAAAAGAATATTGGTTTGTGGTTTTCTTAAAAAAAAGAATATTAGTTTGTGGTTTTCTTCAAAAAAAGAAAATTAGTTTGTGGTTTTCTTCAAAAAAAGAAAAATTAGTTTGTGGTTTATTTTAAAAAAAGAAAATTTGATTGTGGTTTTCCTCAAAAAAAGAAAATTAGGTTGTGGTTTTCTTCAAAAAAAAGAAAAATTAGATTGTGATTTCTTCAAAAAAAGAAAAATTAGTTTGTGGTTTTCTTCAAAAAAAGAAAATTAGTTTGTTGTTTTCTTCAAAAAAAGAAAATTAGTTTGTGGTTCTCTTCAAAAAAAGAAAATTAAATTGTGGTTTTCCTCAAAAAAAGAAAATTAGTTTGTGGTTTTCTTGAAAAAAAGAAAATTAGTTTGTGGTTTTCTTCAAAAAACAAAAATTAGTTTGTGGTTTTCTTCAAAAAACGAAAATTAGTTTGTGGTTTTCTTCAAAAAACGAAAATTAGTTTGTAGTTTTCTTCAAAAAAAGAAAACTAGTTTTTGCTTTTTTTCAAAAAAAGAAAAAATTGTTTGCGATTTTCTTAAAAAAAAGAAAATTAGTTTGAAGTTTTCTTCAAAAAAAGAAAATTAGTTTGTGGTTTTCTTCAAAAAAAGAAAATTAGTTTGTGGTTTTCTTCAAAAAAAGAAAATTAGTTTGTGGTTTTCTTCAAAAAAAGGAAATTAGTTGGTGGTTTTCTTCAAAAATAGAAAATAAGATTGTTGTTTTCTTCAAAAAAAGAAAAATTAGATTGTGGTTTTCTTCAAAAAAAGGAAATTAGTTGGTGGTTTTCTTCAAAAATAGAAAATAAGATTGTTGTTTTCTTCAAAAAAAGAAAAATTAGATTGTGGTTTTCTTCAAAAAAAAAGAAAATTAGTTTGTGGTTTTCTTCAAAAATAGAAAATTAGATTGTGGTTTGCTTCAAAAAAAAGTAAAATTAGTTTGTGGTTTTCTTCAAAAAAAATAAAATTAGGTTGTGGTTTTCTTCAAAAAAATAAAATTAGTTTGTGGTTTTCTTCAAAAATAAGAAAAATTAGTTTGTGGTTTTCTTCAAAAAAAGAAAAATTAGTTTGTGGTTTTCTAAAAAAAAAGAAAATTAGTTTGAGGTTTTCTTCAAAAAAACAAAATTAGTTTCTGGTTTTCATAAGAAAAAAGAAAATTAGTTTGTGGTTTTCTTCAAAAAAAGAAAATTAGTTTGTGGTTTTCTTCAAAAAAAGAATATTAGTTTGTGGTTTTCTTCAAAAAAAGAAAATTAGTTTGTGGTTTTCTTCAAGAAACAAAAAATAGTTTGCGGTTTTCTTCATAAAAAGAAAATTAGTTTGTGGTTTTCTTCAAAAAAAGAAAAATTAGTTTGTGATTTCTTCAAAAAAAGAAAATTAGTTTGTGGTTTCTTCAAAAAAAGAAAAATTAGTTTGTGGTTTTCTTCAAGAAAAGAATATTACTTTGTGGTTTTCTTCAAAAAAAGAAAATAAGTTTGTGGTTTTCTTCAAAAAATGAAAATTAGATTGTGGTTTTCCTCAAAAAAAGAAAATTAGTTTGTTGTTTTCTTCAAAAAAAGAAAAATTAGTTTGTGATTTCTTCAAAAAAAGAAAAATTAGTTTGTGGTTTTCTTCAAAAAAAGAATATTAGTTTGTGGTTTTCCTCAAAAAAAGAATATTATTTTGTGATTTTCTTCAAAAAAAGAAAATTAGTTTGTGGTTTTCTTCAAAAAAAAAATTAGTTTGTTGTTTTATTCAAAAAAAGAATATTGGTTTGTGGTTTTCTTAAAAAAAAGAATATTAGTTTGTGGTTTTCTTCAAAAAAAGAAAATTAGTTTGTGGTTTTCTTCAAAAAAAGAAAAATTAGTTTGTGGTTTATTTTAAAAAAAGAAAATTTGATTGTGGTTTTCCTCAAAAAAAGAAAATTAGGTTGTGGTTTTCTTCAAAAAAAAGAAAAATTAGATTGTGATTTCTTCAAAAAAAGAAAAATTAGTTTGTGGTTTTCTTCAAAAAAAGAAAATTAGTTTGTTGTTTTCTTCAAAAAAAGAAAATTAGTTTGTGGTTCTCTTCAAAAAAAGAAAATTAAATTGTGGTTTTCCTCAAAAAAAGAAAATTAGTTTGTGGTTTTCTTGAAAAAAAGAAAATTAGTTTGTGGTTTTCTTCAAAAAACAAAAATTAGTTTGTGGTTTTCTTCAAAAAACGAAAATTAGTTTGTGGTTTTCTTCAAAAAACGAAAATTAGTTTGTAGTTTTCTTCAAAAAAACAAAACTAGTTTTTGCTTTTTTTCAAAAAAAGAAAAAATTGTTTGCGGTTTTCTTAAAAAAAAGAAAATTAGTTTGAAGTTTTCTTCAAAAAAAGAAAATTAGTTTGTGGTTTTCTTCAAAAAAAGAAAATTAGTTTGTGGTTTTCTTCAAAAAAAGAAAATTAGTTTGTGGTTTTCTTCAAAAAAAGGAAATTAGTTGGTGGTTTTCTTCAAAAATAGAAAATAAGATTGTTGTTTTCTTCAAAAAAAGAAAAATTAGATTGTGGTTTTCTTCAAAAAAAGGAAATTAGTTGGTGGTTTTCTTCAAAAATAGAAAATAAGATTGTTGTTTTCTTCAAAAAAAGAAAAATTAGATTGTTGTTTTCTTCAAAAAAAAAGAAAATTAGTTTGTGGTTTTCTTCAAAAATAGAAAATTAGATTGTGGTTTGCTTCAAAAAAAAGTAAAATTAGTTTGTGGTTTTCTTCAAAAAAAATAAAATTAGGTTGTGGTTTTCTTCAAAAAAATAAAATTAGTTTGTGGTTTTCTTCAAAAATAAGAAAAATTAGTTTGTGGTTTTCTTCAAAAAAAGAAAAATTAGTTTGTGGTTTTCTAAAAAAAAAGAAAATTAGTTTGAGGTTTTCTTCAAAAAAACAAAATTAGTTTCTGGTTTTCATAAGAAAAAAGAAAATTAGTTTGTGGTTTTCTTCAAAAAAAGAAAATTAGTTTGTGGTTTTCTTCAAAAAAAGAAAATTAGGTTGTGATTTTCTTCAAAAAACGAAAATTAGTTTGTGGTTTTCTTCAAAAAACGAAAATTAGTTTGTAGTTTTCTTCAAAAAAAGAAAACTAGTTTTTGCTTTTTTTCAAAAAAAGAAAAAATTGTTTGCGGTTTTCTTAAAAAAAAGAAAATTAGTCTGAAGTTTTCTTCAAAAAAAGAAAATTAGTTTGTGGTTTTCTTCAAAAAAAGAAAATTAGTTTGTGGTTTTCTTCAAAAAAAGAAAATTAGTTTGTGGTTTTCTTCAAAAAAAGGAAATTAGTTGGTGGTTTTCTTCAAAAATAGAAAATAAGATTGTTGTTTTCTTCAAAAAAAGAAAAATTAGACTGTGGTTTTCTTCAAAAAAAGAAAATTAGATTGTGGTTTGCTTCAAAAAAAAGTAAAAGTAGTTTGTGGTTTTCTTCAAAAAAAAGAAAATTAGTTTGTGGTTTTCTTCAAAAAAATAAAATTAGTTTGTGGTTTTCTTCAAAAATAAGAAAAATTAGTTTGTGGTTTTCTTCCAAAAAAGAAAAATTAGTTTGTGGTTTTCTAAAAAAAAAGAAAATTGGTTTGAGGTTTTCTTCAAAAAAACAAAATTAGTTTGTGGTTTTCTTTAAAAAAAGAAAATTAGTTTGTGGTTTTCTTCAAAAATAGAAAATTAGATTGAAGTTTTCTTCAAAAAAAGAAAAATTAGTTCGTGGTTCTCTTCAAAAATAGAAAATTAGATTGTGGTTTTCTTCAAAAAAAGAAAATTAGTTTGTAGTTTTCTTCAAAAAAAGAAAACTAGTTTTTACTTTTTTTCAAAAAAAGAAAAAATTGTTTGCGGTTTTCTTAAAAAAAAGAAAATTAGTTTGAAGTTTTCTTCAAAAAAAGAAAATTAGTTTGTGGTTTTCTTCAAAAAAAGAAAATTAGTTTGTGGTTTTCTTCAAAAAAAGGAAATTAGTTGGTGGTTTTCTTCAAAAATAGAAAATAAGATTGTTGTTTTCTTCAAAAAAAGAAAAATTAGATTGTGGTTTTTTTCAAAAAAAGAAAAATTAGTTTGTGGTTTTCTTCAAAAAAAGAAAATTAGTTTGTGGTTTTCTTCAAAAATAGAAAATTAGTTTGTGGTTTTTTTCAAAAAAACAAAATTAGTTTGTGGTTTTATTCAAAAAAAGAAAATTAGTTTGTGGTTTTCTAGAAAAAAAGAAAATTAGTTTGTGTTTTTCTTCGAAAAAAGAAAAATTAGTTTGTTGCTTTCTTAAAAAAAAAAGACAATTAGTTTGTGGTTTTCTTCAAAAAAAGAAAATTTGTTTGTGGTTTTCTTCAAAAAAAGTAAAATTAGTTTGTGGTTTTCTTCAAAAAAAAGAAAAATTAGTTTGTGGTTTTCTTCAAAAAAATAAAATTAGTTTGTGGTTTTCTTCAAAAATAGAAAATTAGATTGTGGTTTTCTTCAAAAAAAGAAAAATTAGTTCGTGGTTCTCTTCAAAAATAGAAAATTAGTTTGTGGTTTTCTAAAAAAAAAAGAAAATTTGTTTGAGGTTTTCTTCAAGAAAAGAAAATTAGTTTGAGGTTTTCTTGAAAAAAAGAAAATTAGTTTGTGGTTTTCTTCAAAAATAGAAAATTAGATTGTGGTTTCCTACAAAAAAAAGTAAAATTAGTTTATGGTTTTCTTCAAAAAAAAAAAAAATTAGTTTGTGGTTTTCTTCAAAAAAAGAAAATTAGTTTGTGGTTTTCTTCAAAAATAAGAAAAAATAGTTTGTGGTTTTCTTCAAAAAAAGAAAAATTAGTTTGTGGTTTTCTAAAAAAAAAAAAATTAGTTTGAGGTTTTCTTCAAAAAAACAAAATTAGTTTCTGGTTTTCATAAAAAAAAAGAAAATTAGTTTGTGGTTTTCTTCAAAAAAAGAAAATAAGTTTGTGGTTTTCTTCAAAAAAAGAAAATTAGTTTGTGGTTTTCTTCAAAAAAAGAAAATTAGTTTGTGGTTTTCTTCAAAAATAGAAAATTAGTTTGTGGTTTTTTTCAAAAAAACAAAATTAGTTTGTGGTTTTATTCAAAAAAAGAAAATTAGTTTGTGGTTTTCTACAAAAAAAGAAAATTAGTTTGTGTTTTTCTTCAAAAAAAGAAAAATTAGTTTGTTGCTTTGTTAAAAAAAAAAGAAAATTAGTTTGTGGTTTTCTTCAAAAAAAGAAAATTTGTTTGTGGTTTTCTTCAAAAAAAAGGAAAATTAGTTGATGGTTTTCTTGAAAAAAAAGAAAAATTAGTTTGTGGTTTTCTTCAAAAAAATAAAATTAGTTTGTGGTTTTCTTCAAAAATAGAAAATTAGATTGAAGTTTTCTTCAAAAAAAGAAAAATTTGTTCGTGGTTCTCTTCAAAAATAGAAAATTAGTTTGTGTTTTTCTTCAAAACAAGAAAAATTAGAATTAGTTTGTGGTTTTCTTCAAAAAAACAAAATTAGTTTGTAGTTTTCTTCGAAAAAAGAAAACTAGTTTTTGCTTTTTTTCAAAAAAAGAAAAAATTGTTTGCGGTTTTCTTAAAAAAAAAAAAATTTGTTTGTGGTTTTCTTCAAAAAAAGAAAATTAGTTTGTGGTTTTCTTCAAAAAAAGAAAATTAGTTTGTGGTTTTCTTCAAAAAAAGGAAATTAGTTGGTGGTTTTCTTCAAAAATAGAAAATAAGATTGTTGTTTTCTTCAAAAAAAGAAAATTTAGATTGTGGTTTTCTTCAAAAAAAGAAAATTAGTTTGTGGTTTTCTTCAAAAATAGAAAATTAGATTGTGGTTTGCTTCAAAAAAAAGTAAAATTAGTTTGTGGTTTTCTTCAAAAAAAAGAAAATTAGTTTGTGGTTTTCTTCAAGAAAATAAAATTAGTTTGTGGTTTTCTTCAAAAATAAGAAAAATTAGTTTGTGATTTCTTCAAAAAAAGAAAATTAGTTTGTGGTTTCTTCAAAAAAAGAAAAATTAGTTTGTGGTTTTCTTCAAGAAAAGAATATTACTTTGTGGTTTTCTTCAAAAAAAGAAAATAAGTTTGTGGTTTTCTTCAAAAAAAGAAAATTAGATTGTGGTTTTCCTCAAAAAAAGAAAATTAGTTTGTTGTTTTCTTCAAAAAAAGAAAAATTAGTTTGTGATTTCTTCAAAAAAAGAAAAATTAGTTTGTGGTTTTCTTCAAAAAAAGAATATTAGTTTGTGGTTTTCCTCAAAAAAAGAATATTATTTTGTGATTTTCTTCAAAAAAAGAAAATTAGTTTGTGGTTTTCTTCAAAAAAAAAATTAGTTTGTTGTTTTATTCAAAAAAAGAATATTGGTTTGTGGTTTTCTTAAAAAAAAGAATATTAGTTTGTGGTTTTCTTCAAAAAAAGAAAATTAGTTTGTGGTTTTCTTCAAAAAAAGAAAAATTAGTTTGTGGTTTATTTTAAAAAAAGAAAATTTGATTGTGGTTTTCCTCAAAAAAAGAAAATTAGGTTGTGGTTTTCTTCAAAAAAAAGAAAAATTAGATTGTGATTTCTTCAAAAAAAGAAAAATTAGTTTGTGGTTTTCTTCAAAAAAAGAAAATTAGTTTGTTGTTTTCTTCAAAAAAAGAAAATTAGTTTGTGGTTCTCTTCAAAAAAAGAAAATTAAATTGTGGTTTTCCTCAAAAAAAGAAAATTAGTTTGTGGTTTTCTTGAAAAAAAGAAAATTAGTTTGTGGTTTTCTTCAAAAAACAAAAATTAGTTTGTGGTTTTCTTCAAAAAACGAAAATTAGTTTGTGGTTTTCTTCAAAAAACGAAAATTAGTTTGTAGTTTTCTTCAAAAAAAGAAAACTAGTTTTTGCTTTTTTTCAAAAAAAGAAAAAATTGTTTGCGGTTTTCTTAAAAAAAAGAAAATTAGTTTGAAGTTTTCTTCAAAAAAAGAAAATTAGTTTGTGGTTTTCTTCAAAAAAAGAAAATTAGTTTGTGGTTTTCTTCAAAAAAAGGAAATTAGTTGGTGGTTTTCTTCAAAAATAGAAAATAAGATTGTTGTTTTCTTCAAAAAAAGAAAAATTAGATTGTGGTTTTCTTCAAAAAAAGGAAATTAGTTGGTGGTTTTCTTCAAAAATAGAAAATAAGATTGTTGTTTTCTTCAAAAAAAGAAAAATTAGATTGTGGTTTTCTTCAAAAAAAAAGAAAATTAGTTTGTGGTTTTCTTCAAAAATAGAAAATTAGATTGTGGTTTGCTTCAAAAAAAAGTAAAATTAGTTTGTGGTTTTCTTCAAAAAAAATAAAATTAGGTTGTGGTTTTCTTCAAAAAAATAAAATTAGTTTGTGGTTTTCTTCAAAAATAAGAAAAATTAGTTTGTGGTTTTCTTCAAAAAAAGAAAAATTAGTTTGTGGTTTTCTAAAAAAAAAGAAAATTAGTTTGAGGTTTTCTTCAAAAAAACAAAATTAGTTTCTGGTTTTCATAAGAAAAAAGAAAATTAGTTTGTGGTTTTCTTCAAAAAAAGAAAATTAGTTTGTGGTTTTCTTCAAAAAAAGAAAATTAGCTTGTGATTTTCTTCAAAAAACGAAAATTAGTTTGTGGTTTTCTTCAAAAAACGAAAATTAGTTTGTAGTTTTCTTCAAAAAAAGAAAACTAGTTTTTGCTTTTTTTCAAAAAAAGAAAAAATTGTTTGCGGTTTTCTTAAAAAAAAGAAAATTAGTTTGAAGTTTTCTTCAAAAAAAGAAAATTAGTTTGTTGTTTTCTTCAAAAAAAGAAAATTAGTTTGTGGTTTTCTTCAAAAAAAGAAAATTAGTTTGTGGTTTTCTTCAAAAAAAGGAAATTAGTTGGTGGTTTTCTTCAAAAATAGAAAATAAGATTGTTGTTTTCTTCAAAAAAAGAAAAATTAGATTGTGGTTTTCTTCAAAAAAAGAAAATTAGATTGTGGTTTGCTTCAAACAAAAGTAAAAGTAGTTTGTGGTTTTCTTCAAAAAAAAGAAAATTAGTTTCTGGTTTTCTTCAAAAAAATAAAATTAGTTTGTGGTTTTCTTCAAAAATAAGAAAAATTAGTTTGTGGTTTTCTTCAAAAAAAGAAAAATTAGTTTGTGGTTTTCTAAAAAAAAAGAAAATTGGTTTGAGGTTTTCTTCAAAAAAACAAAATTAGTTTGTGGTTTTCTTTTAAAAAAGAAAATTAGTTTGTGGTTTTCTTCAAAAATAGAAAATTAGATTGAAGTTTTCTTCAAAAAAAGAAAAATTAGTTCGTGGTTCTCTTCAAAAATAGAAAATTAGATTGTGGTTTTCTTCAAAAAAAGAAAATTAGTTTGTAGTTTTCTTCAAAAAAAGAAAACTAGTTTTTGCTTTTTTTCAAAAAAAGAAAAAATTGTTTGCGGTTTTCTTAAAAAAAAGAAAATTAGTTTGAAGTTTTCTTCAAAAAAAGAAAATTAGTTTGTGGTTTTCTTCAAAAAAAGAAAATTAGTTTGTGGTTTTCTTCAAAAAATGAAAATTAGTTTGTGGTTTTCTTCAAAAAAAGGAAATTAGTTGGTGGTTTTCTTCAAAAATAGAAAATAAGATTGTTGTTTTCTTCAAAAAAAGAAAAATTAGATTGTGGTTTTTTTCAAAAAAAGAAAAATTAGTTTGTGGTTTTCTTCAAAAAAAGAAAATTAGTTTGTGGTTTTCTTCAAAAATAGAAATTTAGTTTGTGGTTTTTTTCAAAAAAACAAAATTAGTTTGTGGTTTTATTCAAAAAAAAAAATTAGTTTGTGGTTTTCTAGAAAAAAAGAAAATTAGTTTGTGTTTTTCTTCGAAAAAAGAAAAATTAGTTTGTTGCTTTCTTAAAAAAAAAAGACAATTAGTTTGTGGTTTTCTTCAAAAAAAGAAAATTTGTTTGTTGTTTTCTTCAAAAAAAGTAAAATTAGTTTGTGGTTTTCTTCAAAAAAAAGAAAAATTAGTTTGTGGTTTTCTTCAAAAAAATAAAATTAGTTTGTGGTTTTCTTCAAAAATAGAAAATTAGATTGTGGTTTTCTTCAAAAAAAGAAAAATTAGTTCGTGGTTCTCTTCAAAAATAGAAAATTAGTTTGTGGTTTTCTAAAAAAAAAAGAAAATTTGTTTGAGGTTTTCTTCAAGAAAAGAAAATTAGTTTGAGGTTTTCTTGAAAAAAAGAAAATTAGTTTGTGGTTTTCTTCAAAAATAGAAAATTAGATTGTGGTTTGCTACAAAAAAAAGTAAAATTAGTTTGTGGTTTTCTTCAAAAAAAAAAAAAATTAGTTTGTGGTTTTCTTCAAAAAAAGAAAATTAGTTTGTGGTTTTCTTCAAAAATAAGAAAAAATAGTTTGTGGTTTTCTTCAAAAAAAGAAAAATTAGTTTGTGGTTTTCTAAAAAAAAAAAAATTAGTTTGAGGTTTTCTTCAAAAAAACAAAATTAGTTTCTGGTTTTCATAAAAAAAAAGAAAATTAGTTTGTGGTTTTCTTCAAAAAAAGAAAATAAGTTTGTGGTTTTCTTCAAAAAAAGAAAATTAGTTTGTGGTTTTCTTCAAAAAAAGAAAATTAGTTTGTGGTTTTCTTCAAAAATAGAAAATTAGTTTGTGGTTTTTTTCAAAAAAACAAAATTAGTTTGTGGTTTTATTCAAAAAAAGAAAATTAGTTTGTGGTTTTCTACAAAAAAAGAAAATTAGTTTGTGTTTTTCTTCAAAAAAAGAAAAATTAGTTTGTTGCTTTGTTAAAAAAAAAAGAAAATTAGTTTGTGGTTTTCTTCAAAAAAAGAAAATTTGTTTGTGGTTTTCTTCAAAAAAATAAAATTAGTTTGTGGTTTTCTTCAAAAATAGAAAATTAGATTGAAGTTTTCTTCAAAAAAAGAAAAATTAGTTCGTGGTTCTCTTCAAAAATAGAAAATTAGTTTGTGTTTTTCTTCAAAACAAGAAAAATTAGAATTAGTTTGTGGTTTTCTTCAAAAAAACAAAATTAGTTTGTAGTTTTCTTCGAAAATAGAAAACTAGTTTTTGCTTTTTTTCAAAAAAAGAAAAAATTGTTTGCGGTTTTCTTAAAAAAAAAAAAATTAGTTTGTGGTTTTCTTCAAAAAAAGAAAATTAGTTTGTGGTTTTCTTCAAAAAAAGAAAATTAGTTTGTGGTTTTCTTCAAAAAAAGGAAATTAGTTGGTGGTTTTCTTCAAAAATAGAAAATAAGATTGTTGTTTTCTTCAAAAAAAGAAAATTTAGATTGTGGTTTTCTTCAAAAAAAGAAAATTAGTTTGTGGTTTTCTTCAAAAATAGAAAATTAGATTGTGGTTTGCTTCAAAAAAAAGTAAAATTAGTTTGTGGTTTTCTTCAAAAAAAAGAAAATTAGTTTGTGGTTTTCTTCAAGAAAATAAAATTAGTTTGCGGTTTTCTTCAAAAATAAGAAAAATTAGTTTGTGGTTTTCTTCAAAAAAAGAAAAATTAGTTTGTGGTTTTTCCTTCAAAAAAAGAAAATTAGTTTATGGTTTTATTCAAAAAAAGAAAATTAGTTTGTGGTTTTCTTCAAAAAAAAGAAAATTAGCTTGTTGTTTTCTTCAAAAATAGAAAATTAGTTTGTGGTTTTTTTCAAAAAAACAAAATTAGTTTGTGGTTTTATTCAAAAAAATAAAATTAGTTTGTGGTTTTCTTCAAAAATAGAAAATTAGATTGTGGTTTTCTTCAAAAAAAGAAAAATTAGTTCGTGGTTCTCTTCAAAAATAGAAAAATTAGTTTGTGGTTTTCTAAAAAAAAAAGAAAATTTGTTTGAGGTTTTCTTCAAGAAAAGAAAATTAGTTTGAGGTTTTCTTGAAAAAAAGAAAATTAGTTTGTGGTTTTTTCAAAAATAGAAAATTAGATTGTGGTTTGCTACAAAAAAAAAGTAAAATTAGTTTGTGGTTTTCTTCAAAAAAAAAAAAACCAGTCTGTGGTTTTCTTCAAAAAAAGAAAATTAGTTTGTGGTTTTCTTCAAAAATAAGAAAAAATAGTTTGTGGTTTTCTTCAAAAAAAGAAAAATTAGTTTGTGGTTTTCTAAAAAAAAGAAAAATTAGTTTGAGGTTTTCTTCAAAAAAACAAAATTAGTTTCTGGTTTTCATAAAAAAAAAGAAAATTAGTTTGTGGTTTTCTTCAAAAAAAGAAAATTAGTTTGTGTTTTTCTTCAAAATAAGAAAATTAGTTTGTGGTTTTCTTCAAAAAAAGAAAATTAGTTTGTGGTTTTCTTCAAAAATAGAAAATTAGTTTGTGGTTTTTTTCAAAAAAACAAAATTAGTTTGTTGTTTTATTCAAAAAAAGAAAATTAGTTTGTGGTTTTCTACAAAAAAAGAAAATTAGTTTGTGTTTTTCTTCAAAAAAAGAAAAATTAGTTTGTTGCTTTGTTAAAAAAAAAAGAAAATTAGTTTGTGGTTTTCTTCAAAAAAAGAAAATTTGTTTATGGTTTTCTTCAAAAAAAGGAAAATTAGTTGATGGTTTTCTTCAAAAAAAAGAAAATTAGTTGATGGTTTTCTTTAAAAAAAAAAAATTAGTTTGTGGTTTTCTTCAAAAAAAGAAAATTAGTTTGTGGTTTTCTTCAAAAAAAGAAAATTAGTTTGTGGTTTTCTTCAAAAAAAGAAAATTAGTTGGTGGTTTTCTTCAAAAATAGAAAATAAGATTGTTGTTTTCTTCAAAAAAAGAAAATTTAGATTGTGGTTTTCTTCAAAAAAAGAAAATTAGTTTGTGGTTTTCTTCAAAAATAGAAAATTAGATTGTGGTTTGCTTCAAAAAAAAGTAAAATTAGTTTGTGGTTTTCTTCAAAAAAAAGAAAATTAGTTTGTGGTTTTCTTCAAGAAAATAAAATTAGTTTGTGGTTTTCTTCAAAAATAAGAAAAATTAGTTTGTGGTTTTCTTCAAAAAAAGAAAAATTAGTTTGTGGTTTTTCCTTCAAAAAAAGAAAATTAGTTTATGGTTTTATTCAAAAAAAGAAAATTAGTTTGTGGTTTTCTTCAAAAAAAGAAAATTAGCTTGTTGTTTTCTTCAAAAATAGAAAATTAGTTTGTGGTTTTTTTCAAAAAAACAAAATTAGTTTGTGGTCTTATTCAAAAAAATAAAATTAGTTTGTGGTTTTCTTCAAAAATAGAAAATTAGATTGTGGTTTTCTTCAAAAAAAGAAAAATTAGTTCGTGGTTCTCTTCAAAAATAGAAAAATTAGTTTGTGGTTTTCTAAAAAAAAAAGAAAATTTGTTTGAGGTTTTCTTCAAGAAAAGAAAATTAGTTTGAGGTTTTCTTGAAAAAAAGAAAATTTGTTTGTGGTTTTTTCAAAAATAGAAAATTAGATTGTGGTTTGCTACAAAAAAAAAGTAAAATTAGTTTGTGGTTTTCTTCAAAAAAAAAAAAAATCAGTCTGTGGTTTTCTTCAAAAAAAGAAAATTAGTTTGTGGTTTTCTTCAAAAATAAGAAAAAATAGTTTGTGGTTTTCTTCAAAAAAAGAAAAATTAGTTTGTGGTTTTCTAAAAAAAAGAAAAATTAGTTTGAGGTTTTCTTCAAAAAAACAAAATTAGTTTCTGGTTTTCATAAAAAAAAAGAAAATTAGTTTGTGGTTTTCTTCAAAAAAAGAAAATTAGTTTGTGTTTTTCTTCAAAATAAGAAAATTAGTTTGTGGTTTTCTTCAAAAAAAGAAAATTAGTTTGTGGTTTTCATCAAAAATAGAAAATTAGTTTGTGGTTTTTTTCAAAAAAACAAAATTAGTTTGTTGTTTTATTCAAAAAAAGAAAATTAGTTTGTGGTTTTCTACAAAAAAAGAAAATTAGTTTGTGTTTTTCTTCAAAAAAAGAAAAATTAGTTTGTTGCTTTGTTAAAAAAAAAAGAAAATTAGTTTGTGGTTTTCTTCAAAAAAAGAAAATTTGTTTGTGGTTTTCTTCAAAAAAAGGAAAATTAGTTTGTGGTTTTCTTCAAAAAAAAAAGAAAAATTAGTTTGTGGTTTTCATCAAAAAAATAAAATTAGTTTGTGGTTTTCTTCAAAAATAGAAAATTAGATTGAAGTTTTCTTCAAAAAAAGAAAAATTAGTTCGTGAATCTCTTCAAAAATAGAAAATTAGTTTGTGGTTTTCTTCAAAACAAGAAAAATTAGAATTAGTTTGTGGTTTTCTTCAAAAAAAGAAAATTTGTTTGTAGTTTTCTTCAAAAAAAGAAAGCTAGTTTTTGCTTTTTTTCAAAAAAAGAAAAAATTGTTTAGGGTTTTCTTAAAAAAAAGAAAATTAGTTTGAAGTTTTCTTCAAAAAAAGAAAATTAGTTTGTGGTTTTCTTCAAAAAAAGAAAATTAGTTTGTGGTTTTCTTCAAAAAAAGAAAATTAGTTTGTGGTTTTCTTCAAAAAAAGGAAATTAGTTGGTGGTTTTCTTCAAAAATAGAAAATAAGATTGTTGTTTTCTTAAAAAAAAGAAAAATTAGATTGTGGTTTTCTTCAAAAAAAGAAAATTAGTTTGTGGTTTTCTTCAAAAATAGAAAATTAGATTGTGGTTTGCTTAAAAATAAAGTAAAATTAGTTTGTGGTTTTCTTCAAAAAAAAGAAAATTAGGTTGTGGTTTTCTTCAAAAAAATAAAATTAGTTTGTGGTTTTCTTCAAAAATATGAAAAATTAGTTTGTGGTTTTCTTCAAAAAAAGAAAAATTAGTTTGTAGTTTTCTAAAAAAAAAGAAAATTGGTTTGAGGTTTTCTTCAAAAAAACAAAATTAGTTTCTGGTTTTCATAAAAAAAAAGAAAATTAGTTTGTGGTTTTTTCTTCAAAAAAAGAAAATTAGTCTGTGGTTTTCTTCAAAAAAAGAAAATTAGTTTGTGGTTTTCTTCAAAAAAAGAAAATTAGTTTGTGGTTTTCTTCAAAAATAGAAAATTAGTTTGTGGTTTTTTTCAAAAAAACAAAATTAGTTTGTGGTTTTATTCAAAAAAAGAAAATTAGTTAGTGGTTTTCTACAAAAAAAGAAAATTAGTTTGTGTTTTTCTTCGAAAAAAGAAATATTAGTTTGTTGCTTTCTTGAAAAAAAAAAGAAAATTAGTTTGTGGTTTTCTTCAAAAAAAGAAACTTTGTTTGTGGTTTTCTTCAAAAAAAGTAAAATTAGTTGGTGGTTTTCTTCAAAAAAAAGAAAAATTTGTGTGTGGTTTTCTTCAAAAAAATAAAATTAGTTTGTGGTTTTCTTCAAAAATAGAAAATTAGATTGAAGTTTTCATCAAAAAAAGAAAAATTAGTTCGTAGTTCTCTTCAAAAATAGAAAATTAGTTTGTGGTTTTCTTCAAAACAAGAAAAATTAGAATTAGTTTGTGGTTTTCTTCAAAAAAAGAAAAAATTAGTTTGTAGTTTTCTTCAAAAAAAGAAATTAGTTTGTGGTTTTCTTCAAAAAAAGAAAATTAGTTTGTGGTTTTCTTCAAAAAAAGAAAATTAGTTTGTGGTTTTCATCAAAAAAAGGAAATTAGTTGGTAGTTTTCTTCAAAAATAGAAAATAAGATTGTTGTTTTCTTCAAAAAAAGAAAAATTAGATTGTGGTTTTCTTCAAAAAAAGAAAATTAGTTTGTGGTTTTCTTCAAAAATAGAAAATTAGATTGTGGTTTGCTTCAAAAAAAAGTAAAATTAGTTTGTGGTTTTCTTCAAAAAAAAGAAAATTAGGTTGTGGTTTTCTTCAAAAAAATAAAATTAGTTTGTGGTTTTCTTCAAAAATAAGAAAAATTAGTTTGTGGTTTTCTTCAAAAAAAGTAAAATTAGTTTGTGGTTTTCTAAAAAAAAAGAAAATTGGTTTGAGGTTTTCTTCAAAAAAAACAAAATTAGTTTCTGGTTTTCATAAAAAAAAAGAAAATTAGTTTGTGGTTTTTTCTTTAAAAAAAGAAAATTAGTCGGTGGTTTTCTTCAAAAAAAGAAATTAGTTTGTGGTTTTCTTCAAAAAAAGAAAATTAGTTTGTGGTTTTCTTCAAAAATAGAAAATTAGTTTGTGGTTTTTTTCAAAAAAACAAAATTAGTTTGTGGTTTTATTCAAAAAAAGAAAATTAGTTTGTGGTTTTCTACAAAAAAAGAAAATTAGTTTGTGTTTTTCTTCGAAAAAAGAAAAATTAGTTTGTGGTTTTCGTCAAAAATAAGAAAAAATAGTTTGTGGTTTTCTAAAAAAAAAGAAAATTAGTTTGAGGTTTTCTTCAAAAAAACAAAATTAGTTTCTGGTTTTCATAAAAAAAAAAGAAAATTAGTTTGTGGTTTTCTTCAAAAAAAGAAAATTAGTTTGTGGTTTTCTTCAAAAAAAGAAAATTAGTTTGTGGTTTTCTTCAAAAATAGAAAATTAGTTTGTGGTTTTTTTCAAAAAAACAAAATTAGTTTGTGGTTTTATTCAAAAAAAGAAAATTAGTTTGTGGTTTTCTACAAAAAAAGAAAATTAGTTTGTGTTTTTCTTCAAAAAAAGAAAAATTAGTTTGTTGCTTTGTTAAAAAAAAAAGAAAATTAGTTTATGGTTTTCTTCAAAAAAAGAAAATTTGTTTGTGGTTTTCTTCAAAAAAAGGAAAATTAGTTTGTGGTTTTCTTCAAAAAAATGAAAAATTAGTTTGTGGTTTTCTTCAAAAAAATAAAATTAGTTTGTGGTTTTCTTCAAAAATAGAAAATTAGATTGAAGTTTTCTTCAAAAAAAGAAAAATTAGTTCGTGGATCTCTTCAAAAATTGAAAATTAGTTTGTGGTTTTCTTCAAAACAAGAAAAATTAGAATTAGTTTGTGGTTTTCTTCAAAAAAAGAAAATTTGTTTGTAGTTTTCTTCAAAAAAAGAAAACTAGTTTTTGCTTTTTTTCAAAAAAAGAAAAAATTGTTTGCGGTTTTCTTAAAAAAAAGAAAATTAGTTTGAAGTTTTCTTCAAAAAAAAAAAATTAGTTTGTGGTTTTCTTCAAAAAAAGAAAATTAGTTTGTGGTTTTCTTCAAAAAAAGAAAATTAGTTTGTGGTTTTCTTCAAAAAAAGGAAATTAGTTGGTGGTTTTCTTCAAAAATAGAAAATAAGATTGTTGTTTTCTTAAAAAAAAGAAAAATTAGATTGTGGTTTTCTTCAAAAAAAGAAAATTAGTTTGTGGTTTTCTTCAAAAATAGAAAATTAGATTGTGGTTTGCTTCAAAAAAAAGTAAAATTAGTTTGTGGTTTTCTTCAAAAAAAAGAAAATTAGGTTGTGGTTTTCTTCAAAAAAAGAAAATTTGTTTGTGGTTTTCTTCAAAAATAAGAAAAATTAGTTTGTGGTTTTTTTCAAAAAAAGAAAAATTAGTTTGTGGTTTTCTAAAAAAAAAGAAAATTGGTTTGAGGTTTTCTTCAAAAAAACAAAATTAGTTTCTGGTTTTCATAAAAAAAAAGAAAATTAGTTTGTGGTTTTTTCTTCAAAAAAAGAAAATTAGTCTGTGGTTTTCTTCAAAAAAAGAAAATTAGTTTGTGGTTTTCTTCGAAAAAAGAAAAATTAGTTTGTTGCTTTCTTGAAAAAAAAAAAATTAGTTTGTGGTTTTCTTCAAAAAAAGAAATTTTGTTTGTGGTTTTCTTCAAAAAAAAGAAAAATTAGTTTGTGGTTTTCTTCAAAAAAATAAAATTAGTTTGTGGTTTTCTTCAAAAATAGAAAATTAGATTGAAGTTTTCTTCAAAAAAAGAAAAATTAGTTCGTGGTTCTCTTCAAAAATAGAAAATTAGTTTGTGGTTTTCTTCAAAACAAGAAAAATTAGAATTAGTTTGTGGTTTTCTTCAAAAAAAGAAAATTAGTTTGTAGTTTTCTTCAAAAAAAGAAAACTAGTTTTTGCTTTTTTTCAAAAAAAGAAAAAATTGTTTGCGGTTTTCTTAAAAAAAAGAAAATTAGTTTGAAGTTTTCTTCAAAAAAAGAAAATTAGTTTGTGGTTTTCTTCAAAAAAAGAAAATTAGTTTGTGGTTTTCTTCAAAAAAAGAAAATTAGTTTGTGGTTTTCATCAAAAAAAGGAAATTAGTTGGTGGTTTTCTTCAAAAATAGAAAATAAGATTGTTGTTTTCTTCACAAAAAGAAAAATTAGATTGTGGTTTTCTTCAAAAAAAGAAAATTAGTTTGTGGTTTTTTTCAAAAATAGAAAATTAGATTGTGGTTTGCTTCAAAAAATAGTAAAATTAGTTTGTGGTTTTCTTCAAAAAAAAGAAAATTAGGTTGTGGTTTTCTTCAAAAAAATAAAATTAGTTTGTGGTTTTCTTCAAAAATTAGAAAAATTAGTTTGTGGTTTTCTTCAAAAAAAGAAAAATTAGTTTGTGGTTTTCTAAAAAAAAAGAAAATTGGTTTGAGGTTTTCTTCAAAAAAAACAAAATTAGTTTCTGGTTTTCATAAAAAAAAAGAAAATTAGTTTGTGGTTTTTTCTTCAAAAAAAGAAAATTAGTCTGTGGTTTTCTTCAAAAAAAGAAAATTAGTTTGTGGTTTTCTTCAAAAATAGAAAATTAGTTTGTGGTTATTTTCAAAAAAACAAAAATAGTTTGTGGTTTTATTAAAAAAAAGAAAATTAGTTTGTGGATTTCTACAAAAAAAGAAAATTAGTTTGTGTTTTTCTTCGAAAAAAGAAAAATTAGTTTGTGGTTTTCTTCAAAAATAAGAAAAAATAGTTTGTGGTTATCTTCAAAAAACGAAAAATTAGTTTGTGGTTTTCTAAAAAAAAAGAAAATTAGTTTCAGGTTTTCTTCAAAAAAACAAAATTAGTTTCTTGTTTTCATAAAAAAAAAAGAAAATTAGTTTGTGGTTTTCTTCAAAAAAAGAAAAATTAGTTTGTGGTTTTCTTAAAAAAAAGAAAATTAGTTTGTGGTTTTCTTGAAAAAAAGAAAATTAGTTTGTGGTTTTCTTCAAAAATAGAAAATTAGTTTGTGGTTTTTTTCAAAAAAACAAAATTAGTTTGTGGTTTTATTCAAAAAAAGAAAATTAGTTTGTGGTTTTCTACAAAAAAGGAAATTAGTTTGTGTTTTTCTTCAAAAAAAGAAAAATTAGTTTGTTGCTTTGTTAAAAAAAAAAAGAAAATTAGTTTTTGGTTTTCTTCAAAAAAAGAAAATTTGTTTGTGGTTTTCTTCAAAAAAAGGAAAATTAGTTTGTGGTTTTCTTCAAAAAAAAGAAAAATTAGTTTGTGGTTTTCTTCAAAAAAATAAAATTAGTTTGTGGTTTTCTTCAAAAATAGAAAATTAGATTGAAGTTTTCTTCAAAAAAAGAAAAATTAGTTCGTGGATCTCTTCAAAAATAGAAAATTAGTTTGTGGTTTTCTTCAAAACAAGAAAAATTAGAATTAGTTTGTGGTTTTCTTCAAAAAAAGAAAATTTGTTTGTAGTTTTCTTCAAAAAAAGAAAACTAGGTTTTGCTTTTTTTCAAAAAAAGAAAAAATTGTTTGCGGTTTTCTTAAAAAAAAGAAAATTAGTTTGAAGTTTTCTTCAAAAAAAGAAAATTAGTTTGTGGTTTTCTTCAAAAAAAGAAAATTAGTTTGTGGTTTTCTTCAAAAAAAGTAAAATTAGTTTGTGGTTTTCTACAAAAAAAGAAAATTAGTTTGTGTTTTTCTTCGAAAAAAGAAAAATTAGTTTGTTGCTTTCTTGAAAAAAAAAGAAAATTAGTTTGTGGTTTTCTTCAAAAATAGAAAATTAGATTGTGGTTTTCTTCAAAAAAAGAAATATTAGTTCGTGGTTCTCTTCAAAAATACAAAATTAGTTTGTGGATTTCTAAAAAAAAAAGACAATTTGTTTGAGGTTTTCTTCAAGAAAAGAAAATTAGTTTGAGGTTTTATTGAAAAAAAGAAAATTAGTTTGTGGTTTTCTTCAAAAATAGAAAATTAGATTTTGGTTTGCTTAAAAAAAAAGAAAAATTTGTTTGCGGTTTTCTTAAAAAAAAGAAAATTAGTTTGAAGTTTTCTTCAAAAAAAGAAAATTTGTTTGTGGTTTTCTTCAAAAAAAGAAAAATTAGTTTGTGGTTTTCTTCAAAAAAAGAAAATTAGTGTGTGGTTTTCATCAAAAAAAGGAAATTAGTTGGTGGTTTTCTTCAAAAATAGAAAATAAGATTGTTGTTTTCTTCAAAAAAAGAAAAATTAGATTGTGGTTTTCTACAAAAAAAGAAAATTAGTTTGTGGTTTTCTTCAAAACTAGAAAATTAGATTGTGGTTTGCTTCAAAAAAAAGTAAAATTAGTTTGTAGTTTTCTTCATAAAAAAGAAAATTAGGTTGTGGTTTTCTTCAAAAAAATAAAATTAGTTTGTGGTTTTCTTCAAAAATAAGAAAAATTAGTTTGTGGTTTTCTTCAAAAAAAGAAAAATTAGTTTGTGGTTTTCTACAAAAAAAGAAAATTGGTTTGAGGTTTTCTTCAAAAAAAACAAAATTAGTTTCTGGTTTTCATAAAAAAAAAGAAAATTAGTTTGTGGTTTTTTCTTCAAAAAAAGAAAATTAGTCTGTGGTTTTCTTCAAAAAAAGAAATTAGTTTGTGGTTTTCTTCAAAAATAGAAAATTAGTTTGTGGTTTTCTTCAAAAATAGAAAATTAGTTTGTGGTTTTTTTCAAAAAAACAAAATTAGTTTGTGGTTTTATTCAAAAAAAGAAAATTATTTTGTGGTTTTCTACAAAAAAAGAAAATTAGTTTGTGTTTTTCTTCGAAAAAAGAAAAATTAGTTTGTGGTTTTCATCAAAAATAAGAAAAAATAGTTTGTGGTTTTCTTCAAAAAAAGAAAAATTAGTTTGTGGTTTTCTAAAAAAAAAGAAAATTAGTTTGAGGTTTTCTACAAAAAAAGAAAATTAGTTTCTGGTTTTCATAAAAAAAAAGAAAATTAGTTTGTGGTTTTCTTCAAAAAAAGAAAATTAGTTTGTGGTTTTCTTAAAAAAAAGAAAATTAGTTTGTGGTTTTCTTCAAAAAAAGAAAATTAGTTTGTGGTTTTCTTCAAAAATAGAAAATTAGTTTGTGGTTTTTTTCAAAAAAACAAAATTAGTTTGTGGTTTTATTCAAAAAAAGAAAATTAGTTTGTGGTTTTCTACAAAAAAAGAAAATTAGTTTGTGTTTTTCTTCAAAAAAAGAACAATTAGTTTGTTGCTTTGTTAAAAAAAAAAGAAAATTAGTTTGTGGTTTTCTTCAAAAAAAGAAAATTTGTTTGTGGTTTTCTTCAAAAAAAGGAAAATTAGTTTGTGGTTTTCTTCAAAAAAAAGAAAAATTACTTTGTGGTTTTCTTCAAAAAAATAAAATTAGTTTGTGGGTTTCTTCAAAAATAGAAAATTAGATTGAAGTTTTCTTCAAAAAAAGAAAAAATTAGTTCGTGGATCTCTTCAAAAATAGAAAATTAGTTTGTGGTTTTCTTCAAAACAAGAAAAATTAGAATTAGTTTGTGGTTTTCTTCAAAAAAAGAAAATTTGTTTGTAGTTTTCTTCAAAAAAAGAAAACTAGTTTTTGCTTTTTTTCAAAAAAAGAAAAATTTGTTTGCGGTTTTCTTAAAAAAAAGAAAATTAGTTTGAAGTTTTCTTCAAAAAAAGAAAATTAGTTTGTGGTTTTCTTCAAAAAAAGAAAATTAGTTTGTGGTTTTCTTCAAAAAAAGAAAATTAGTTTGTGGTTTTCTTCAAAAAAAGGAAATTAGTTGGTGGTTTTCTTCAAAAATAGAAAATAAGATTGTTGTTTTCTTCAAAAAAAGAAAAATTAGATTGTGGTTTTCTTCAAAAAAAGGAAATTAGTTGGTGGTTTTCTTCAAAAATAGAAAATAAGATTGTTGTTTTCTTCAAAAAAAGAAAAATTAGATTGTGGTTTTCTTCAAAAAAAAGAAAATTAGTTTGTGGTTTTCTTCAAAAATAGAAAATTAGATTGTGGTTTGCTTCAAAAAAAAGTAAAATTAGTTTGTGGTTTTCTTCAAAAAAAATAAAATTAGGTTGTGGTTTTCTTCAAAAAAATAAAATTAGTTTGTGGTTTTCTTCAAAAATAAGAAAAATTAGTTTGTGGTTTTCATCAAAAAAAGAAAAATTAGTTTGTGGTTTTCTAAAAAAAAAGAAAATTAGTCTGAGGTTTTCTTCAAAAAAACAAAATTAGTTTCTGGTTTTCATAAGAAAAAAGAAAATTAGTTTGTGGTTTTCTTCAAAAAAAGAAAATTAGTTTGTGGTTTTCTTCAAAAAAAGAAAATTAGTTTGTGATTTTCTTCAAAAAAAGAAAATTAGTTTGTGGTTTTTTTCAAAAATAGAAAATTAGTTTGTGGTTTTTTTCAAAAAAACAAAATTAGTTTGTGGTTTTATTCAAAAAAAAAAATTAGTTAGTGGTTTTCTACAAAAAAAGAAAATTAGTATGTGTTTTTCTTCAAAAAAAGAAAAATTAGTTTGTTGCTTTGTTAAAAAAAAAAGAAAATTAGTTTGTGGTTTTCTTCAAAAAAAGAAAATTTGTTTGTGGTTTTCTTCAAAAAAAGTAAAATTAGTTTGTGGTTTTCTTCAAAAAAAAGAAAAAATAGTTTGTGGTTTTCTTCAAAAAAATAAAATTAGTTTGTGGTTTTCTTCAAAAATAGAAAATTAGATTGTGGTTTTCTTCAAAAAAAGAAAAATTAGTTCGTGGTTCTCTTCAAAAATAGAAAATTAGTTTGTGGTTTTCTAAAAAAAAAAGAAAATTTGTTTGAGGTTTTCTTCAAGAAAAGAAAATTAGTTTGAGGTTTTCTTGAAAAAAAGAAAATTAGTTTGTGGTTTTTTCAAAAATAGAAAATTAGATTGTGGTTTTCTTCAAAACAAGAAAAATTAGAATTAGTTTGTGGTTTTCTTCAAAAAAAGAAAATTTGTTTGTAGTTTTGTTCAAAAAAAGAAAACTAGGTTTTGCTTTTTTTCAAAAAAAGAAAAAATTGTTTGCGGTTTTCTTAAAAAAAAGAAAATTAGTTTGAAGTTTTCTTCAAAAAAAGAAAATTAGTTTGTGGTTTTCTTCAAAAAAAGAAAATTAGTGTGTGGTTTTCTTCAAAAAAAGTAAAATTAGTTTGTGGTTTTCTACAAAAAAAGAAAATTAGTTTGTGTTTTTCTTCGTAAAAAGAAAAATTAGTTTGTTGCTTTCTTGAAAAAAAAAGAAAATTAGTTTGTGGTTTTCTTCAAAAATAGAAAATTAGATTGTGGTTTTCTTCAAAAAAAGAAATATTAGTTCGTGGTTCTCTTCAAAAATAGAAAATTAGTTTGTGGATTTCTAAAAAAAAAAGAAAATTTGTTTGAGGTTTTCTTCAAGAAAAGAAAATTAGTTTGAGGTTTTATTGAAAAAAAGAAAATTAGTTTGTGGTTTTCTTCAAAAATAGAAAATTAGATTGTGGTTTGCTTAAAAAAAAAGAAAAATTTGTTTGCGGTTTTCTTAAAAAAAAGAAAATTAGTCTGAAGTTTTCTTCAAAAAAAGAAAATTAGTTTGTGGTTTTCTTCAAAAAAAGAAAATTAGTTTGTGGTTTTCTTCAAAAAAAGAAAATTAGTTAGTGGTTTTCATCAAAAAAAGGAAATTAGTTGGTGGTTTTCTTCAAAAATAGAAAATAAGATTGTTGTTTTCTTCAAAAAAAGAAAAATTAGATTGTGGTTTTCTTCAAAAAAAGAAAATTAGTTTGTGGTTTTCTTCAAAAATAGAAAATTAGATTGTGGTTTGCTTCAAAAAAAAGTAAAATTAGTTTGTGGTTTTCTTCAAAAAAAAGAAAATTAGGTTGTGGTTTTCTTGAAAAAAATAAAATTAGTTTGTGGTTTTCTTCAAAAATAAGAAAAATTAGTTTGTGGTTTTCTTCAAAAAAAGAAAAATTAGTTTGTGGTTTTCTAAGAAAAAAGAAAATTAGTTTGAGGTTTTCTTCAAAAAAACAAAATTAGTTTCTGGTTTTCATAAAAAAAAAGAAAATTAGTTTGTGGTTTTCTTCAAAAAAAGAAAATTAGTTTGTGGTTTTCTTCAAAAAAATAAAATTAGTTTCTGGTTTTCATAAAAAAAAAAAAATTAGTTTGTGGTTTTCTTCAAAAAAAGAAAATTAGTTTGTGGTTTTCTTCAAAAAAAAGAAAAATTAGTTTGTGGTTTTCTTCAAAAAAATAAAATTAGTTTGTGGTTTTCTTCAAAAATAGAAAATTAGATTGAAGTTTTCTTCAAAAAAAGAAAAAATTAGTTCGTGGATCTCTTCAAAAATAGAAAATTAGTTTGTGGTTTTCTTCAAAACAAGAAAAATTAGAATTAGTTTGTGGTTTTCTTCAAAAAAAGAAAATTTGTTTGTAGTTTTCTTGAAAAAAAGAAAACTAGTTTTTGCTTTTTTTCAAAAAAAGAAAAAATTGTTTGCGGTTTTCTTAAAAAAAAGAAAATTAGTTTGAAGTTTTCTTCAAAAAAAGAAAATTAGTTTGTGGTTTTCTTCAAAAAAAGAAAATTAGTTTGTGGTTTTCTTCAAAAAAAGAAAATTAGTTTGTGGTTTTCTTCAAAAAAAGGAAATTAGTTGGTGGTTTTCTTCAAAAATAGAAAATAAGATTGTTGTTTTCTTCAAAAAAAGAAAAATTAGTTCGTGGTTCTCTTCAAAAATAGAAAATTAGTTTGTGTTTTTCTTCAAAACAAGAAAAATTAGAATTAGTTTGTGGTTTTCTTCAAAAAAACAAAATTAGTTTGTAGTTTTCTTCGAAAAAAGAAAACTAGTTTTTGCTTTTTTTCAAAAAAAGAAAAAATTGTTTGCGGTTTTCTTAAAAAAAAAAAAAATTAGTTTGTTGTTTTCTTCAAAAAAAGAAAATTAGTTTGTGGTTTTCTTCAAAAAAAGAAAATTAGTTTGTGGTTTTCTTCAAAAAAAGGAAATTAGTTGGTGGTTTTCTTCAAAAATAGAAAATAAGATTGTTGTTTTCTTCAAAAAAAGAAAATTTAGATTGTGGTTTTCTTCAAAAAAAGAAAATTAGTTTGTGGTTTTCTTCAAAAATAGAAAATTAGATTGTGGTTTGCTTCAAAAAAAAGTAAAATTAGTTTGTGGTTTTCTTCAAAAAAAAGAAAATTAGTTTGTGGTTTTCTTCAAGAAAATAAAATTAGTTTGTGGTTTTCTTCAAAAATAAGAAAAATTAGTTTGTGATTTCTTCAAAAAAAGAAAATTAGTTTGTGGTTTCTTCAAAAAAAGAAAAATTAGTTTGTAGTTTTCTTCAAGAAAAGAATATTACTTTGTGGTTTTCTTCAAAAAAAGAAAATAAGTTTGTGGTTTTCTTCAAAAAAAGAAAATTAGATTGTGGTTTTCCTCAAAAAAAGAAAATTAGTTTGTTGTTTTCTTCAAAAAAAGAAAAATTAGTTTGTGGTTTTCTTCAAAAAAAGAATATTAGTTTGTGGTTTTCCTCAAAAAAAGAATATTATTTTGTGATTTTCTTCAAAAAAAGAAAATTAGTTTGTGGTTTTCTTCAAAAAAAAAATTAGTTTGTTGTTTTATTCAAAAAAAGAATATTGGTTTGTGGTTTTCATAAAAAAAAGAATATTAGTTTGTGGTTTTCTTCAAAAAAAGAAAATTAGTTTGTGGTTTTCTTCAAAAAAAGAAAAATTAGTTTGTGGTTTATTTTAAAAAAAGAAAATTTGATTGTGGTTTTCCTCAAAAAAAGAAAATTAGGTTGTGGTTTTCTTCAAAAAAAAGAAAAATTAGATTGTGATTTCTTCAAAAAAAGAAAAATTAGTTTGTGGTTTTCTTCAAAAAAAGAAAATTAGTTTGTTGTTTTCTTCAAAAAAAGAAAATTAGTTTGTGGTTCTCTTCAAAAAAAGAAAATTAAATTGTGGTTTTCCTCAAAAAAAGAAAATTAGTTTGTGGTTTTCTTGAAAAAAAGAAAATTAGTTTGTGGTTTTCTTCAAAAAACAAAAATTAGTTTGTGGTTTTCTTCAAAAAACGAAAATTAGTTTGTGGTTTTCTTCAAAAAACGAAAATTAGTTTGTAGTTTTCTTCAAAAAAAGAAAACTAGTTTTTGCTTTTTTTCAAAAAAAGAAAAAATTGTTTGCGGTTTTCTTAAAAAAAAGAAAATTAGTTTGAAGTTTTCTTCAAAAAAAGAAAATTAGTTTGTGGTTTTCTTCAAAAAAAGAAAATTAGTTTGTGGTTTTCTTCAAAAAAAGGAAATTAGTTGGTGGTTTTCTTCAAAAATAGAAAATAAGATTGTTGTTTTCTTCAAAAAAAGAAAAATTAGATTGTGGTTTTCTTCAAAAAAAGGAAATTAGTTGGTGGTTTTCTTCAAAAATAGAAAATAAGATTGTTGTTTTCTTCAAAAAAAGAAAAAATTAGATTGTGGTTTTCTTCAAAAAAAAAGAAAATTAGTTTGTGGTTTTCTTCAAAAATAGAAAATTAGATTGTGGTTTGCTTCAAAAAAAAGTAAAATTAGTTTGTGGTTTTCTTCAAAAAAAATAAAATTAGGTTGTGGTTTTCTTCAAAAAAATAAAATTAGTTTGTGGTTTTCTTCAAAAATAAGAAAAATTAGTTTGTGGTTTTCTTCAAAAAAAGAAAAATTAGTTTGTGGTTTTCTAAAAAAAAAGAAAATTAGTTTGAGGTTTTCTTCAAAAAAACAAAATTAGTTTCTGGTTTTCATAAGAAAAAAGAAAATTAGTTTGTGGTTTTCTTCAAAAAAAGAAAATTAGTTTGTGGTTTTCTTCAAAAAAAGAAAATTAGCTTGTGATTTTCTTCAAAAAACGAAAATTAGTTTGTGGTTTTCTTCAAAAAACGAAAATTAGTTTGTAGTTTTCTTCAAAAAAAGAAAACTAGTTTTTGCTTTTTTTCAAAAAAAGAAAAAATTATTTGCGGTTTTCTTAAAAAAAAGAAAATTAGTTTGAAGTTTTCTTCAAAAAAAGAAAATTAGTTTGTGGTTTTCTTCAAAAAAAAAAAATTAGTTTGTGGTTTTCTTCAAAAAAAGAAAATTAGTTTGTGGTTTTCTTCAAAAAAAGGAAATTAGTTGGTGGTTTTCTTCAAAAATAGAAAATAAGATTGTTGTTTTCTTCAAAAAAAGAAAAATTAGATTGTGGTTTTCTTCAAAAAAAGAAAATTAGATTGTGGTTTGCTTCAAAAAAAAGTAAAAGTAGTTTGTGGTTTTCTTCAAAAAAAAGAAAATTAGTTTGTGGTTTTCTTCAAAAAAATAAAATTAGTTTGTGGTTTTCTTCAAAAATAAGAAAAATTAGTTTGTGGTTTTCTTCAAAAAAAGAAAAATTAGTTTGTGGTTTTCTAAAAAAAAAGAAAATTGGTTTGAGGTTTTCTTCAAAAAAACAAAATTAGTTTGTGGTTTTCTTTAAAAAAAGAAAATTAGTTTGTGGTTTTCTTCAAAAATAGAAAATTAGATTGAAGTTTTCTTCAAAAAAAGAAAAATTAGTTCGTGGTTCTCTTCAAAAATAGAAAATTAGATTGTGGTTTTCTTCAAAAAAAGAAAATTAGTTTGTAGTTTTCTTCAAAAAAAGAAAACTAGTTTTTGCTTTTTTTCAAAAAAAGAAAAAATTGTTTGCGGTTTTCTTAAAAAAAAGAAAATTAGTTTGAAGTTTTCTTCAAAAAAAGAAAATTAGGTTGTGGTTTTCTTCAAAAAAAGAAAATTAGTTTGTGGTTTTCTTCAAAAAAAGAAAATTAATTTGTGGTTTTCTTCAAAAAAAGGAAATTAGTTGGTGGTTTTCTTCAAAAATAGAAAATAAGATTGTTGTTTTCTTCAAAAAAAGAAAAATTAGATTGTGGTTTTTTTCAAAAAAAGAAAAATTAGTTTGTGGTTTTCTTCAAAAAAAGAAAATTAGTTTGTGGTTTTCTTCAAAAATAGAAAATTAGTTTGTGGTTTTTTTCAAAAAAACAAAATTAGTTTGTGGTTTTATTCAAAAAAAGAAAATTAGTTTGTGGTTTTCTAGAAAAAAAGAAAATTAGTTTGTGTTTTTCTTCGAAAAAAGAAAAATTAGTTTGTTGCTTTCTTAAAAAAAAAAGACAATTAGTTTGTGGTTTTCTTCAAAAAAAGAAAATTTGTTTGTTGTTTTCTTCAAAAAAAGTAAAATTAGTTTGTGGTTTTCTTCAAAAAAAAGAAAAATTAGTTTGTGGTTTTCTTCAAAAAAATAAAATTAGTTTGTTGTTTTCTTCAAAAATAGAAAATTAGATTGTGGTTTTCTTCAAAAAAAGAAAAATTAGTTCGTGGTTCTCTTCAAAAATAGAAAATTAGTTTGTGGTTTTCTAAAAAAAAAAGAAAATTTGTTTGAGGTTTTCTTCAAGAAATGAAAATTAGTTTGAGGTTTTCTTGAAAAAAAGAAAATTAGTTTGTGGTTTTCTTCAAAAATAGAAAATTAGATTGTGGTTTGCTACAAAAAAAAGTAAAATTAGTTTGTGGTTTTCTTCAAAAAAAAAAAAAAATTAGTTTGTGGTTTTCTTCAAAAAAAGAAAATTAGTTTGTGGTTTTCTTCAAAAATAAGAAAAAATAGTTTGTGGTTTTCTTCAAAAAAAGAAAAATTAGTTTGTGGTTTTCTAAAAAAAAAAAATTAGTTTGAGGTTTTCTTCAAAAAAACAAAATTAGTTTCTGGTTTTCATAAAAAAAAAGAAAATTAGTTTGTGGTTTTCTTCAAAAAAAGAAAATAAGTTTGTGGTTTTCTTCAATAAAAGAAAATTAGTTTGTGGTTTTCTTCAAAAAAAGAAAATTAGTTTGTGGTTTTCTTCAAAAATAGAAAATTAGTTTGTGGTTTTTTTCAAAAAAACAAAATTAGTCTGTGGTTTTATTCAAAAAAAGAAAATTAGTTTGTGGTTTTCTACAAAAAAAGGAAATTAGTTTGTGTTTTTCTTCAAAAAAAGAAAAATTAGTTTGTTGCTTTGTTAAAAAAAAAAGAAAATTAGTTTGTGGTTTTCTTCAAAAAAAGAAAATTTGTTTGTGGTTTTCTTCAAAAAAAGGAAAATTAGTTGATGGTTTTCTTCAAAAAAAAGAAAAATTAGTTTGTGGTTTTCTTCAAAAAAATAAAATTAGTTTGTGGTTTTCTTCAAAAATACAAAATTAGATTGAAGTTTTCTTCAAAAAAAGAAAAATTAGTTCGTGGTTCTCTTCAAAGATAGAAAATTAGTTTGTGTTTTTCTTCAAAACAAGAAAAATTAGAATTAGTTTGTGGTTTTCTTCAAAAAAACAAAATTAGTTTGTAGTTTTCTTCGAAAATAGAAAACTAGTTTTTGCTTTTTTTCAAAAAAAGAAAAAATTGTTTGCGGTTTTCTTAAAAAAAAAAAAATTAGTTTGTGGTTTTCTTCAAAAAAAGAAAATTAGTTTGTGGTTTTCTTCAAAAAAAGAAAATTAGTTTGTGGTTTTCTTCAAAAAAAGGAAATTAGTTGGTGGTTTTCTTCAAAAATAGAAAATAAGATTGTTGTTTTCTTCAAAAAAAGAAAATTAGTTGGTGGTTTTCTTCAAAAATAGAAAATTAGATTGTGGTTTGCTTCAAAAAAAAGTAAAATTAGTTTGTGGTTTTCTTCAAAAAAAAGAAAATTAGTTTGTGGTTTTCTTCAAGAAAATAAAATTAGTTTGTGGTTTTCTTCAAAAATAAGAAAAATTAGTTTGTGGTTTTCTTCAAAAATAGAAAATTAGATTGTGGTTTGCTTCAAAAAAAAGTAAAATTAGTTTGTGGTTTTCTTCAAAAAAAAGAAAATTAGGTTGTGGTTTTCTTCAAAAAAAAAAAAAAGTTTGTGGTTTTCTTCAAAAAAAGAAAATTAGTTTGTGGTTTTCTTAAAAAAAGAAAATTAGTTTGTGATTTTCTTCAAAAAAAGAAAAATTAGTTTGTGGCTTTCTTCAAAGGAAAAAGAAAATTAGTTTGTGGTTTTCTTCAAAAAAAGAAAATTAGTTTGTGGTTTTCTTCATAAAAATAAAAATTAGTTTGTGGTTTTCTTAAAAAAAAGAAAAATTAGTTTGTGGTTTTCTAAAAAAAAAAAAATAGTTTGAGGTTTTCTTCAAAAAAAAAAAAATTAGTTTGTGGTTTTCTTCAAAAAAAGAAAATTAGTTTGTGGTTTTCTTCAAAAAAAGAAAATTAGTTTGTGGTTTTCTTGAAAAAAAGAAAATTAGTTTGTGGTTTTCTTCAAAAAAAGAAAATTAGTTTGTGGTTTTCTTCAAAAAAAGAAAAATTAGTTTGTGGCTTTCTTCAAAAAGAAAAATTAGTTTGTGGTTTTCTTCAAAAAAAGAAAAATTAGTTTGTGGTTTTCTTCAAAAAAAGAAAAATTAGTTTGTGGTTTTCTCAAAAAAAGAAAATTAGTTTGTGGTTTTCTTCAAAAAAAGAAAATTAGTTTGTGGTTTTCTTCAAAAAAAGAAAATTAGTTTGTGGTTTTCTTCAAAAAAAGAAAATTAGTTTGTTGTTTTCTTCAAAAAAAGAAAATTAGTTTGTGGTTTTCCTCAAAAATAGAAAATTATTTTGTGGTTTTCTTCAAAAAAACAAAATTAGTTTGAGGTTTTCTTCAAAAAAAAAGTAAATTAGTTTGTGGTTTCATAAAAAAAAAGAAAATTAGTTTGTGGTTTTCTCCAAAAAAAGAAAATTAGTTTGTGGTTTTCTTCAAAAAAAGAAAAATTAGTTTGTGGTTTTCTTCAAAAAAAAGAAAATTAGTTTGTGGTTTTCTTCCACAAAAGAAAATTAGTTTGTGGTTTTCATCAAAAAAAGAAAATTAGTTTGTGGTTTTCTTCAAAAAAAGAAAAATTAGTTTGTGGTTTTCTTCAAAAAAAGAAAAATTAGTTTGTGGCTTTCTTCAAAAAAAAAGAAAATTAGTTTGTGGTTTTCTTCAAAAAAAGAAAATTAGTTTGTGGTTTTCTTCAAAAAAACAAAAATTAGTTTGTGGTTTTTTTCAAAAAAAAAGTAAATTAGTTTGTGGTTTTCATCAAAAAAAAGAAAATTAGTTTGTGGTTTTCTTCAAAAAAAGAAAATTAGTTTGTGGTTTTCTTCAAAAAAAGAAAAATTAGTTTGTGGCTTTCTTCAAAAAAAAAAAATTAGTTTGTGGTTTTCTTCAAAAAAAGAAAATTAGTTTGTGGTTTTCTTCAAAAAAAGAAAATTAGTTTGTGTTTTTCTTCAAAAAAAGAAAATTAGTTTGTGGTTTTCTTCAAAAAAACAAAATTAGTTTCTGGTTTTCTTCAAAAAAAAAAAATAGTTTGTGGTTTTCTTCAAAAAAAAGAAAATTAGTTTGTGGTTTTCTTCAAAAAAAGAAAATTAGTTTGTGGTATTCTTCAAAAAAAGAAAATTAGTTTGTGGTTTTCTTCAAAAAAAGAAAATTAGTTTGTGGTTTTCTTCAAAAAAAGAAAATTAGTTTGTGTTTTTCTTCAAAAAAAAGAAAATTAGTTTGTGGTTTTCATCAAAAAAAGAAAAATTAGTTTGTGGCTTTCTTCAAAAAAAAAGAAAATTAGTTTGTGGTTTTCTTCAAAAAAAGAAAATTAGTTTGTGGTTTTCTTCAAAAAAAGAAAATTAGTTTGTGGTTTTCTTCAAAAAAAGAAAATTAGTTTGTGGTTTTCTTCAAAAAGAGAAAATTAGTTTGTGGTTTTCTCAAAAAAAGAAAATTAGTTTGTGGTTTTCATCAAAAAAAGAAAAATTAGTTTGTGGCTTTCTTCAAAAAAAAAGAAAATTAGTTTGAGGTTTTCTTCAAAAAAAGAAAATTAGTTTGTGGTTTTCTTCAAAAAAAGAAAATTAGTTTGTGGTTTTCTTCAAAAAAACAAAATTAGTTTCTGGTTTTCTTCAAAAAAAAAAAAAAGTTTGTGGTTTTCTTCAAAAAAAAGAAAATTAGTTTGTGGTTTTCATCAAAAAAAGAAAATTAGTTTGTGGTTTTCTTCAAAAAAAGAAAATTAGTTTGTGGTTTTCTTCAAAAAAAGAAAATTGGTTTGTGGCCTTCTTCAATAAAAGAAAATTAGTTTGTGGTCTTCCTCAAACAAAGAAAATTAGTTTGTGGTTTTCTTAATAAAAAGAAAAATTAGTTTGTGGTTTTCTTCGAAAAAAGAAAATTAGTTTGTGGTTTTCTTCAAAAATAGAAAATTAGATTGTGGTTGTCTTCAAACAAAGAAAAATTAGTTTGTGATTTTCTTCAAAAAAACAAAATTAGTTTCTGGTTTTCTTCAAAAAAAGAAAATTACTTTGTGGTTTTCTTCAAAAAAAAGAAAATTAGTTTGTGGTTTTCTTCAAAAAAAGAAAATTAGTTTGTGCTTTTCTTCAAAAAAAAAAAAATTAGTTTGTGGTTTTCTTCAAAAATAGAAAATTAGTTTGTGGTTTTCTTCAAAAAAAAGGAAATTAGTTTGTGGTTTTATTCAAAAAAAGAAAATTAGTTTGTGGTTTTCAAGAAAAAAAGAAAATTAGTTTATGGTTTTCTTCAAAAAAAGTAAAATTAGTTTGTGGCTTTCTTCAAAAAAAAAAGAAAATTAGTTTGTGGTTTTCTTCAAAAAAAGAAAATTAGTTTGTGGTTTTTTTCAAAAAAAGAAAAATTAGTTTGTGGTTTTCTTCAAAAAAAGAAAATTAGTTTGTGGTTTTCTTCCACAAAAGAAAATTAGTTTGTGGTTTTCTTCAAAAAAAGAAAATTAGTTTGTGGTTTTCTTCAAAAAAAGAAAAATTAGTTTGTGGTTTTCTTCAAAAAAAGAAAAATTATTTTGTGGCTTTCTTAAAAAAAAAAGAAAATTAGTTTGTGGTTTTCTTCAAAAAAAGAAAATTAGTTTGTGGTTTTCTTCAAAAAAAGAAAAATTAGTTTGTGGTTTTCTTCAAAAAAGAAAAATTAGTTTGTGGTTTTCTTCAAAAAAAAAGTAAATTAGTTTGTGGTTTCATCAAAAAAAAGAAAATTAGTTTGTGGTTTTCTCCAAAAAAAGAAAATTAGTTTGTGGTTTTCTTCAAAAAAAGAAAAATTAGTTTGTGGTTTTCTTCAAAAAAAGAAAAATTAGTTTGTTATTTTCTTCAAAAAAAAGTCAATTAGTTTGTGGTTTTCATCAAACAAAAGAAAATTAGTTTGTGGTTTTCTTCAAAAAAAGAAAATTAGTTTGTGGTTTTCTTCATAAAAACAAAATTAGCTTGTGGTTTTCTTCAAAAAAAAGAAAATTAGTTTGTGGTTTTCTTCAAAAAAAGAAAATTTGTTTGTGCTTTTCTAAAATAAAAGAAAATTAGTTTGTGGTTTTCTTCCAAAATAGAAAATTAGTTGGTGGTTTTCTTAAAAAAAAAGAAAAATTAGTTTGTGGTTTTCTTCTAGAAAAGAAAAATTAGTTTGTGGTTTTCTTCAAAAAATGAAAATTAGTTTGTGGTTTTCTTGAAAAAAAGAAAACTAGTTTGTGGTTTTCTTCTAAAAAAGAAAATCAATCAGTGGTTTTCTTTAAAAAAAGAAAATTACTTTGTGGTTTTCTTCAAAAAAAATAAAAATTAGTTTCTGGTTTTCTTCAAAAAAAGAAAATTAGTTTCTGGTTTTCTTCAAAAAAAGAAAATTAGTTTGTGGTTTTCTTCAAAAAAAGAAAATTAGTTTGTGGTTCTCTTCAAAAAAAAGAAAATTAGTTTGTGGATTTCTTTAAAAATAGAAAATTAGATTGTGGTTTGCTTAAAAAAAAAAAACTAGTTCGTGTTTTCTTCAAAAAAAGAAAAAATAGTATGTGGTTTTCTTTAAAAAAAGAAAATTAGTTTGTGGTTTTCTTCAAAAAAAAAAAATTAGTTTGTGGTTTTCTTCAAAAAAAAAGAAAATTAGTTTGTGGTTTTCTTCAAAAAAAGAAAATTAGTTTGAGGTTTTCTTCAAAAAAAGAAAATTAGTTTGTGGTTTTCTTCAAAAAAAGAAAATTAGTTTGTGGTTTTCTTCAAAAAAACAAAATTAGTTTCTGGTTTTCTTCAAAAAAAAAAAATAGTTTGTGGTTTTCTTCAAAAAAAATAAAATTAGGTTGTGGTTTTCTTCAAAAAAATAAAATTAGTTTGTGGTTTTCTTCAAAAAAAGAAAAATTAGTTTGTGGTTTTCTTCAAAAAAAGAAAATTGGTTTGTGGCCTCCTTCAATAAAAGAAAATTAGTTTGTGGTCTTCCTCAAAAAAAGAAAAATTAGTTTGTGGTTTTCTTAATAAAAAGAAAAAATAGTTTGTGGTTTTCTTCGAAAAAAGAAAATTAGTTTGTGGTTTTCTTCAAAAATAGAAAATTAGATTGTGGTTGTCTTCAAACAAAGAAAAAATAGTTCGTGATTTTCTTCAAAAAAAAAAAATTAGTTTCTGGTTTTCTTCAAAAAAAGAAAATTAGTGTGTGGTTTTCTTAAAAAAAAAGAAAACAAGTTTGTGGTTTTCTTCAAAATAAAAAAAATTAGTTTGTGGTTTTCTTCAAAAAAAGAAAACTAGTTTGTGGTTTTCTTCAAAAATAGAAAATTAGTTTGTGGTTTTCTTCAAAAAAATAAAATTAGTTTGTTGTTTTCTTAACAAAAAGAACAATTAGTTTGTGGTTTTCTTAAAAAAAAGAAAATTAGTTTCTGGTTTTCTTCAAAAAAAGAAAATTAGTTTGTGGTTTTCTTCAAAAATAGAAAATTAGATTGTGGTTTTCTTCAAAAAAAGAAAATTAGTTTGTGGTTTTCTTCAAAAATAGAAAATTAGATTGTGGTTTTCTTCAAAAAAAGAAAATTAGTTTGTCGTTTTCTTCTAAAAAAGAAAATTAGTTTGTGGTTTTCCTCAAAAAAAGAAAATTAATTTGTGGTTTTCTTCAAAAATAGAAAATTAGATTGTGGTTTTCTTCAAAAAAAGAAAAAATAGTTTGTGGTTTTCTTCAAAAATAGAAAATTAGTTTGTGGTTTTCTAAAAAAAAAGAAAATTAGTTTGAGGTTTTCTTCAAAAAAATAAAATTAGTTTGTGGTTTTCTTCAAACAAAGAAAATTAGTTTGTGGTTTTCTTCAAAAAAAGAAAATTAGATTGTGGTTTTCTTCAAAAAAAGAAAAATTAATTTGTGGTTTTCTTAAAAAAAAAAGAAAAATTAGTTTGTTGTTTTCTTCAAGAAAAGAAAAATTAGTTTGTGGTTTTCTTCAAAAAATGAAAATTAGTTTGTGGTTTTCTTCAGAAAAAGAAAACTAGTTTGTGGTTTTGTTAAAAAAAAGAAAATTAGTTTGTGGTTTTCTTCAAAAAAAGAAAACCACTTTGTGGTTTTCTTCAAAAAAAAATAAAATTAGTTTGTGATTTTCTTCAAAAAAAGAAAATTAGTTTGTGGTTTTTTTCAAAAAAAGAAAATTAGATTTTGGTTTTCTTCAAAAAAAAGAAAAATTAATTTGTGGTTTTCTTCAAAAAAAAGAAAAATTAGTTTGTGGTTTGCTTCAAGAAAAGAAAATTAGTTTGAGGTTTTCTTCAAAAAAAGAAAATTAGTTTGTGGTTTTCTTCAAAAAAAGAAAATTAGTTTGTGGTTTTCTTCAAAAAAAGAAAATTAGTTTGTGGTTTTCTGAAAAAAAAGAAAATTAGATTGTGGTTTTCTTCAAAAGAAAAAAAAATTAATTTGTGGTTTTCTTCAAAAAAAGAAAATTAGTGTGTGGTTTTCTTCAAAAAAAGAAAACAAGTTTGTGGTTTTCTTCAAAATAAAAAAAAATTAGTTTGTGGTTTTCTTCAAAAAAAGAAAACTAGTCTGTGGTTTTCTTCAAAAAAAGAAAAATTAGAATTAGTTAGTTTTTTTCTTCAAAAAAAGAAAATTAGTTTGTGGTTTTCTTCAAAAAAAGAAAATTAGTTTGAGGCTTTCTTCAATAAAAGAAAATAGTTTGTGCTTTTCCTCAAAAAAAAAAAAATTAGTTTGTGGTTTTCTTAATAAAAAGAAAAATTAGTTTGTGGTTTTCTTCAAAAAAAAGAAAATTAGTTTTTTGTTTTCTTCAAAAAAAGAAAAATTAGTTTGTGGCTTTCTTCAAAAAAAAAAAATTAATTTGTGGTTTTCTTCAAAAAAAGAAAATTAGTTTGTCGTTTTCTTCAAAAAAAGAAAATTAGTTTGTGGTTTTCTTCAAAAAAATAAAATTAGTTTGTGGTTTTCTTCCACAAAAGAAAATTAGTTTGTGGTTTTCTTCAAAAAAAGAAAATTAGTTTGTGGTTTTCTTCAAAAAAAGAAAATTAGTTTCTGGTTTTCTTCAAAAAAAGAAAATTAGTTTGTGGTTTTCTTCAAAAAAACAAAATTAGTTTCTGGTTTTCTTAAAAAAAAAAAAATAGTTTGTGGTTTTCTTCAAAAAAAAGAAAATTAGTTTGTGGTTTTCTTCAAAAAAAGAAAATTAGTTTGTGGTTTTCTTCAAAAAAAGAAAATTAGTTTGTGGTTTTCTTGAAAAAAAGAAAATTAGTTTGTGGTTTTCTTCAAAAAAAGAAAAATTAGTTTGTGGTTTTTTTCAAAAAAAAAGTAAATTAGTTTGCGGTTTTCATCAAAAAAAAGAAAATTAGTTTGTGGTTTTCTTCAAAAAAAGAAAATTAGTTTGTGGTTTTCTTCAAAAAAAGAAAAATTAGTTTCTGGCTTTCTTCAAAAAAAAAAATTAGTTTGTGGTTTTCTTCAAAAAAAGAAAATTAGTTTGTCGTTTTCTTCAAAAAAAGAAAATTAGTTTGTGGTTTTCTTCAAAAAAAGAAAATTAGTTTGTGGTTTTCTTCAAAAAAACAAAATTAGTTTCTGGTTTTCTTAAAAAAAATAAATAGTTTGTGGTTTTCTTCAAAAAAAAGAAAAATTAGTTTGTGGTTTTCTTCAAAAAAAGAAAATTAGTTTGTGGTTTTCTTCAAAAAAAGAAAATTAGTTTGTGGTTTTCTTCAAAAAAAGAAAATTGGTTTGTGGCCTTCTTCAATAAAAGAAAATTAGTTTGTGGTCTTCCTCAATAAAAGAAAATTAGTTTGTGATTTTCTTAATAAAAATAAAAATTAGTTTGTGGTTTTCTTCGAAAAAAGAAAATTAGTTTGTGGTTTTCTTCAAAAATAGAAAATTTGATTGTGGTTGTCTTCAAAAAAAGAAAAATTAGTTTGTGATTTTCTTCAAAAAAACAAAATTAGTTTCTGGTCTTCTTCAAAAAAAGAAAATTAGTTTGTGGTTTTCTTCAAAAAAAAGAAAATTAGTTTGTGGTTTTCTTCAAAAAAAGAAAATTAGTTTGTGCTTTTCTTCAAAAAAAGAAAATTAGTTTGTGGTTCTCTTCAAAAAAAAGAAAATTAGTTTGTGGATTTCTTTAAAAATAGAAAATTAGATTGTGGTTTGCTTCAAAAAAAAAAACCAGTTCGTGGTTTTCTTCAAAAAAAGAAAAAATAGTATGTGGTTTTCTTCAAAAAAAGAAAATTAGTTTGTGGTTTTCTTCAAAAAATAAAAATTAGTTTGTGGTTTTCTTAAAAAAAAAGAAAATTAGTTTGTGGTTTTCTTCAAAAAAAGAAAATTAGTTTGATATTTTCTTCAAAAAAAGAAAATTAGTTTGTGGTTTTCTTCAAAAAAAGAAAATTAGTTTGTGGTTTTCTTCAAAAAAACAAAATTAGTTTATGGTTTTCTTCAAAAAAAAAAAAAAGTTTGTGGTTTTCTTCAAAAAAAAGAAAATTAGTTTGTGGTTTTCATCAAAAAAAGAAAATTAGTTTGTGGTTTTCTTCAAAAAAAGAAAATTAGTTTGTGGTTTTCTTCAAAAAAAGAAAATTGGTTTGTGGCCTTCTTCAATAAAAGAAAATTAGTTTGTGGTCTTCCTCAAACAAAGAAAATTAGTTTGTGGTTTTCTTAATAAAAAGAAAAATTAGTTTGTGGTTTTCTTCGAAAAAAGAAAATTAGTTTGTAATTTTCTTCAAAAATAGAAAATTAGATTGTGGTTGTCTTCAAACAAAGAAAAATTAGTTTGTGATTTTCTTCAAAAAAACAAAATTAGTTTCTGGTTTTCTTCAAAAAAAGAAAATTACTTTGTGGTTTTCTTCAAAAAAAAGAAAATTAGTTTGTGATTTTCTTCAAAAAAAGAAAATTAGTTTGTGCTTTTCTTCAAAAAAAGAAAATTAGTTTGTGGTTTTCTTCAAAAATAGAAAATTAGTTTGTGGTTTTCTTCAAAAAAAAGGAAATTAGTTTGTGGTTTTATTCAAAAAAAAAAAATTAGTTTGTGGTTTTCAAGAAAAAAAGAAAATTAGTTTATGGTTTTCTTCAAAAAAAGTAAAATTAGTTTGTGGCTTTCTTCAAAAAAAAAAAAAATTAGTTTGTGGTTTTCTTCAAAAAAAGAAAATTAGTTTGTGGTTTTCTTCAAAAAAAGAAAAATTAGTTTGTGGTTTTCTTCAAAAAAAGAAAATTAGTTTGTGGTTTTCTTCCACCAAAGAAAATTAGTTTGTGGTTTTCTTCAAAAAAAGAAAATTAGTTTGTGGTTTTCTTCAAAAAAAGAAAAATTAGTTTGTGGTTTTCTTCAAAAAAAGAAAAATTAGTTTGTGGCTTTCTTAAAAAAAAAAGAATATTAGTTTTTGGTTTTCTTCAAAAAAAGAAAATTAGTTTCTGGTTTTCTTCAAAAAAAGAAAAATTAGTTTGTGGTTTTCTTCAAAAAAGAAAAATTAGTTTGTGGTTTTCTTCAAAAAAAAAGTAAATTAGTTTGTGGTTTCATCAAAAAAAAGAAAATTAGTTTGTGGTTTTCTCCAAAAAAAGAAAATTAGTTTGTGGTTTTCTTCAAAAAAAGAAAAATTAGTTTGTGGTTTTCTTCAAAAAAAGAAAAATTAGTTTGTTATTTTCTTCAAAAAAAAGTCAGTTTGTGGTTTTCATCAAACAAAAGAAAATTAGTTTGTGGTTTTCTTCAAAAAAAGAAAATTAGTTTGTGGTTTTCTTCATAAAAACAAAATTAGCTTGTGGTTTTCTTCAAAAAAAAGAAAATTAGTTTGTGGTTTTCTTCAAAAAAAGAAAATTTGTTTGTGCTTTTCTAAAATAAAAGAAAATTAGTTTGTGGTTTTCTTCCAAAATAGAAAAATTAGTTGGTGGTTTTCTTAAAAAAAAAGAAAATTAGTTTGTGGTTTTCTTCTAGAAAAGAAAAATTAGTTTGTGGTTTTCTTCAGAAAATGAAAATTAGTTTGTGGTTTTCTTGAAAAAAAGAAAACTAGTTTGTGGTTTTCTTCTAAAAAAGAAAATCAATCAGTGGTTTTCTTCAAAAAAAGAAAATTACTTTGTGGTTTTCTTCAAAAAAAATAAAAATTAGTTTCTGGTTTTCTTCAAAAAAAGAAAATTAGTTTCTGGTTTTCTTCAAAAAAAGAAAATTAGTTTGTGGTTTTCTTCAAAAAAAGAAAATTAGTTTGTGGTTCTCTTCAAAAAAAAGAAAATTAGTTTGTGGATTTCTTTAAAAATAGAAAATTAGATTGTGGTTTGCTTAAAAAAAAAAACTAGTTCGTGGTTTTCTTCAAAAAAAGAAAAAATAGTATGTGGTTTTCTTCAAAAAAAGAAAATTAGTTTGTGGTTTTCTTCAAAAAAAAAAAATTAGTTTGTGGTTTTCTTCAAAAATAGAAAATTAGATTGTGGTTTTCTTCAAAAAAAGAAAATTAGTTTGTCGTTTTCTTCTAAAAAAGAAAATTAGTTTGTGGTTTTCCTCAAAAAAAGAAAATTAATTTGTGGTTTTCTTCAAAAATAGAAAATTAGATTGTGGTTTTCTTCAAAAAAAGAAAAAATAGTTTGTGGTTTTCTTCAAAAATAGAAAATTAGTTTGTGGTTTTCTAAAAAAAAAGAAAATTAGTTTGAGGTTTTCTTCAAAAAAATAAAATTAGTTTGTGGTTTTCTTCAAACAAAGAAAATTAGTTTGTGGTTTTCTTCAAAAAAAGAAAATTAGATTGTGGTTTTCTTCAAAAAAAGAAAAATTAATTTGTGGTTTTCTTAAAAAAAAAAGAAAAATTAGTTTGTTGTTTTCTTCAAGAAAAGAAAAATTAGTTTGTGGTTTTCTTCAAAAAATGAAAATTAGTTTGTGGTTTTCTTCAGAAAAAGAAAACTAGTTTGTGGTTTTGTTAAAAAAAAGAAAATTAGTTTGTGGTTTTCTTCAAAAAAAGAAAACCACTTTGTGGTTTTCTTCAAAAAAAAATAAAATTAGTTTGTGATTTTCTTCAAAAAAAGAAAATTAGTTTGTGGTTTTTTTCAAAAAAAGAAAATTAGATTTTGGTTTTCTTCAAAAAAAAGAAAAATTAATTTGTGGTTTTCTTCAAAAAAAAGAAAAATTAGTTTGTGGTTTGCTTCAAGAAAAGAAAATTAGTTTGAGGTTTTCTTCAAAAAAAGAAAATTAGTTTGTGGTTTTCTTCAAAAAAAGAAAATTAGTTTGTGGTTTTCTTCAAAAAAAGAAAATTAGTTTGTGGTTTTCTGAAAAAAAAGAAAATTAGATTGTGGTTTTCTTCAAAAGAAAAAAAAATTAATTTGTGGTTTTCTTCAAAAAAAGAAAATTAGTGTGTGGTTTTCTTCAAAAAAAGAAAACAAGTTTGTGGTTTTCTTCAAAATAAAAAAAAATTAGTTTGTGGTTTTCTTCAAAAAAAGAAAACTAGTCTGTGGTTTTCTTCAAAAAAAGAAAAATTAGAATTAGTTAGTTGTTTTCTTCAAAAAAAGAAAATTAGTTTGTGGTTTTCTTCAAAAAAAGAAAATTAGTTTGAGGCTTTCTTCAATAAAAGAAAATAGTTTGTGCTTTTCCTCAAAAAAAAAAAAATTAGTTTGTGGTTTTCTTAATAAAAAGAAAAATTAGTTTGTGGTTTTCTTCAAAAAAAAGAAAATTAGTTTTTTGTTTTCTTCAAAAAAAGAAAAATTAGTTTGTGGCTTTCTTCAAAAAAAAAAAATTAATTTGTGGTTTTCTTCAAAAAAAGAAAATTAGTTTGTCGTTTTCTTCAAAAAAAGAAAATTAGTTTGTGGTTTTCTTCAAAAAAATAAAATTAGTTTGTGGTTTTCTTCCACAAAAGAAAATTAGTTTGTGGTTTTCTTCAAAAAAAGAAAATTAGTTTGTGGTTTTCTTCAAAAAAAGAAAATTAGTTTCTGGTTTTCTTCAAAAAAAGAAAATTAGTTTGTGGTTTTCTTCAAAAAAACAAAATTAGTTTCTGGTTTTCTTAAAAAAAAAAAAATAGTTTGTGGTTTTCTTCAAAAAAAAGAAAATTAGTTTGTGGTTTTCTTCAAAAAAAGAAAATTAGTTTGTGGTTTTCTTCAAAAAAAGAAAATTAGTTTGTGGTTTTCTTGAAAAAAAGAAAATTAGTTTGTGGTTTTCTTCAAAAAAAGAAAAATTAGTTTGTGGTTTTTTTCAAAAAAAAAGTAAATTAGTTTGCGGTTTTCATCAAAAAAAAGAAAATTAGTTTGTGGTTTTCTTCAAAAAAAGAAAATTAGTTTGTGGTTTTCTTCAAAAAAAAATAAAATTAGTTTCTGGCTTTCTTCAAAAAAAAAAATTAGTTTGTGGTTTTCTTCAAAAAAAGAAAATTAGTTTGTCGTTTTCTTCAAAAAAAGAAAATTAGTTTGTGGTTTTCTTCAAAAAAAGAAAATTAGTTTGTGGTTTTCTTCAAAAAAACAAAATTAGTTTCTGGTTTTCTTAAAAAAAATAAATAGTTTGTGGTTTTCTTCAAAAAAAAGAAAAATTAGTTTGTGGTTTTCTTCAAAAAAAGAAAATTAGTTTGTGGTTTTCTTCAAAAAAAGAAAATTAGTTTGTGGTTTTCTTCAAAAAAAGAAAATTGGTTTGTGGCCTTCTTCAATAAAAGAAAATTAGTTTGTGGTCTTCCTCAATAAAAGAAAATTAGTTTGTGATTTTCTTAATAAAAATAAAAATTAGTTTGTGGTTTTCTTCGAAAAAAGAAAATTAGTTTGTGGTTTTCTTCAAAAATAGAAAATTTGATTGTGGTTGTCTTCAAAAAAAGAAAAATTAGTTTGTGATTTTCTTCAAAAAAACAAAATTAGTTTCTGGTCTTCTTCAAAAAAAGAAAATTAGTTTGTGGTTTTCTTCAAAAAAAAGAAAATTAGTTTGTGGTTTTCTTCAAAAAAAGAAAATTAGTTTGTGCTTTTCTTCAAAAAAAGAAAATTAGTTTGTGGTTCTCTTCAAAAAAAAGAAAATTAGTTTGTGGATTTCTTTAAAAATAGAAAATTAGATTGTGGTTTGCTTCAAAAAAAAAAACCAGT
This sequence comes from Luzula sylvatica, assembly GCA_946800325.1. Lineage (NCBI taxonomy): Eukaryota > Viridiplantae > Streptophyta > Magnoliopsida > Poales > Juncaceae > Luzula > Luzula sylvatica. The sequence goes on from OX326960.1 coordinate 67,959,021, forward strand.
TCGTGGTTTTCTTCAAAAAAAGAAAAAATAGTATGTGGTTTTCTTCAAAAAAAGAAAATTAGTTTGTGGTTTTCTTCAAAAAATAAAAATTAGTTTGTGGTTTTCTTAAAAAAAAAGAAAATTAGTTTGTGGTTTTCTTCAAAAAAAGAAAATTAGTTTGATATTTTCTTCAAAAAAAGAAAATTAGTTTGTGGTTTTCTTCAAAAAAAGAAAATTAGTTTGTTGTTTTCTTCAAAAAAACAAAATTAGTTTATGGTTTTCTTCAAAAAAAAAAAAAAGTTTGTGGTTTTCTTCAAAAAAAAGAAAATTAGTTTGTGGTTTTCATCAAAAAAAGAAAATTAGTTTGTGGTTTTCTTCAAAAAAAGAAAATTAGTTTGTGGTTTTCTTCAAAAAAAGAAAATTGGTTTGTGGCCTTCTTCAATAAAAGAAAATTAGTTTGTGGTCTTCCTCAAACAAAGAAAATTAGTTTGTGGTTTTCTTAATAAAAAGAAAAATTAGTTTGTGGTTTTCTTCGAAAAAAGAAAATTAGTTTGTAATTTTCTTCAAAAATAGAAAATTAGATTGTGGTTGTCTTCAAACAAAGAAAAATTAGTTTGTGATTTTCTTCAAAAAAACAAAATTAGTTTCTGGTTTTCTTCAAAAAAAGAAAATTACTTTGTGGTTTTCTTCAAAAAAAAGAAAATTAGTTTGTGATTTTCTTCAAAAAAAGAAAATTAGTTTGTGCTTTTCTTCAAAAAAAGAAAATTAGTTTGTGGTTTTCTTCAAAAATAGAAAATTAGTTTGTGGTTTTCTTCAAAAAAAAGGAAATTAGTTTGTGGTTTTATTCAAAAAAAAAAAATTAGTTTGTGGTTTTCAAGAAAAAAAGAAAATTAGTTTATGGTTTTCTTCAAAAAAAGTAAAATTAGTTTGTGGCTTTCTTCAAAAAAAAAAAAATTAGTTTGTGGTTTTCTTCAAAAAAAGAAAATTAGTTTGTGGTTTTCTTCAAAAAAAGAAAAATTAGTTTGTGGTTTTCTTCAAAAAAAGAAAATTAGTTTGTGGTTTTCTTCCACCAAAGAAAATTAGTTTGTGGTTTTCTTCAAAAAAAGAAAATTAGTTTGTGGTTTTCTTCAAAAAAAGAAAAATTAGTTTGTGGTTTTCTTCAAAAAAAGAAAAATTAGTTTGTGGCTTTCTTAAAAAAAAAAGAATATTAGTTTTTGGTTTTCTTCAAAAAAAGAAAATTAGTTTGTGGTTTTCTTCAAAAAAAGAAAAATTAGTTTGTGGTTTTCTTCAAAAAAGAAAAATTAGTTTGTGGTTTTCTTCAAAAAAAAAGTAAATTAGTTTGTGGTTTCATCAAAAAAAAGAAAATTAGTTTGTGGTTTTCTCCAAAAAAAGAAAATTAGTTTGTGGTTTTCTTCAAAAAAAGAAAAATTAGTTTGTGGTTTTCTTCAAAAAAAGAAAAATTAGTTTGTTATTTTCTTCAAAAAAAAGTCAGTTTGTGGTTTTCATCAAACAAAAGAAAATTAGTTTGTGGTTTTCTTCAAAAAAAGAAAATTAGTTTGTGGTTTTCTTCATAAAAACAAAATTAGCTTGTGGTTTTCTTCAAAAAAAAGAAAATTAGTTTGTGGTTTTCTTCAAAAAAAGAAAATTTGTTTGTGCTTTTCTAAAATAAAAGAAAATTAGTTTGTGGTTTTCTTCCAAAATAGAAAAATTAGTTGGTGGTTTTCTTAAAAAAAAAGAAAATTAGTTTGTGGTTTTCTTCTAGAAAAGAAAAATTAGTTTGTGGTTTTCTTCAGAAAATGAAAATTAGTTTGTGGTTTTCTTGAAAAAAAGAAAACTAGTTTGTGGTTTTCTTCTAAAAAAGAAAATCAATCAGTGGTTTTCTTCAAAAAAAGAAAATTACTTTGTGGTTTTCTTCAAAAAAAATAAAAATTAGTTTCTGGTTTTCTTCAAAAAAAGAAAATTAGTTTCTGGTTTTCTTCAAAAAAAGAAAATTAGTTTGTGGTTTTCTTCAAAAAAAGAAAATTAGTTTGTGGTTCTCTTCAAAAAAAAGAAAATTAGTTTGTGGATTTCTTTAAAAATAGAAAATTAGATTGTGGTTTGCTTAAAAAAAAAAACTAGTTCGTGGTTTTCTTCAAAAAAAGAAAAAATAGTATGTGGTTTTCTTCAAAAAAAGAAAATTAGTTTGTGGTTTTCTTCAAAAAAAAAAAATTAGTTTGTGGTTTTCTTCAAAAAAAAGAAAATTAGTTTGTGGTTTTCTTCAAAAAATGAAAATTAGTTTGAGGTTTTCTTCAAAAAAAGAAAATTAGTTTGTGGTTTTCTTCAAAAAAAGAAAATTAGTTTGTGGTTTTCTTCAAAAAAACAAAATTAGTTTCTGGTTTTCTTCAAAAAAAAAAAATAGTTTGTGGTTTTCTTCAAAAAAAATAAAATTAGGTTGTGGTTTTCTTCAAAAAAATAAAATTAGTTTGTGGTTTTCTTCAAAAAAAGAAAATTTGTTTGTGCTTTTCTAAAATAAAAGAAAATTAGTTTGTGGTTTTCTTCCAAAATAGAAAATTAGTTGGTGGTTTTCTTAAAAAAAAAGAAAAATTAGTTTGTGGTTTTCTTCTAGAAAAGAAAAATTAGTTTGTGGTTTTCTTCAAAAAATGAAAATTAGTTTGTGGTTTTCTTGAAAAAAAGAAAACTAGTTTGTGGTTTTCTTCTAAAAAAGAAAATCAATCAGTGGTTTTCTTCAAAAAAAGAAAATTACTTTGTGGTTTTCTTCAAAAAAAATAAAAATTAGTTTCTGGTTTTCTTCAAAAAAAGAAAATTAGTTTCTGGTTTTCTTCAAAAAAAGAAAATTAGTTTGTGGTTTTCTTCAAAAAAAGAAAATTAGTTTGTGGTTCTCTTCAAAAAAAAGAAAATTAGTTTGTGGATTTCTTTAAAAATAGAAAATTAGATTGTGGTTTGCTTCAAAAAAAAAAACTAGTTCGTGGTTTTCTTCAAAAAAAGAAAAAATAGTATGTGGTTTTCTTCAAAAAAAGAAAATTAGTTTGTGGTTTTCTTCAAAAAAAAAAAATTAGTTTGTGGTTTTCTTCAAAAAAAAGAAAATTAGTTTGTGGTTTTCTTCAAAAAATGAAAATTAGTTTGAGGTTTTCTTCAAAAAAAGAAAATTAGTTTGTGGTTTTCTTCAAAAAAAGAAAATTAGTTTGTGGTTTTCTTCAAAAAAACAAAATTAGTTTCTGGTTTTCTTCAAAAAAAAAAAATAGTTTGTGGTTTTCTTCAAAAAAAATAAAATTAGGTTGTGGTTTTCTTCAAAAAAATAAAATTAGTTTGTGGTTTTCTTCAAAAAAAGAAAATTAGTTTGTGGTTTTCTTCAAAAAAAGAAAATTGGTTTGTGGCCTCCTTCAATAAAAGAAAATTAGTTTGTGGTCTTCCTCAAAAAAAGAAAAATTAGTTTGTGGTTTTCTTAATAAAAAGAAAAATTAGTTTGTGGTTTTCTTCGAAAAAAGAAAATTAGTTTGTGGTTTTCTTCAAAAATATAAAATTAGATTGTGGTTGTCTTCAAACAAAGAAAAAATAGTTCGTGATTTTCTTCAAAAAAACAAAATTAGTTTCTGGTTTTCTTCAAAAAAAGAAAATTACTTTGTGGTTTTCTTCAAAAAAAAGAAAATTAGTTTGTGGTTTTCTTCAAAAAAAGAAAATTAGTTTGTGCTTTTCTTCAAAAAAAGAAAATTAGTTTGTGGTTTTCTTCAAAAATAGAAAATTAGTTTGTGGTTTTCTTAAAAAAAAAGGAAATTAGTTTGTGGTTTTATTCAAAAAAAGAAAATTAGTTTGTGGTTTTCTAGAAAAAAAGAAAATTAGTTTATGGTTTTCTTCAAAAAAAGTAAAATTAGTTTGTGGCTTTCTTCAAAAAAAAAAAAAAAAATTAGTTTGTGGTTTTCTTCAAAAAAAGAAAATTAGTTTGTGGTTTTCTTCAAAAAAAGAAAAATTAGTTTGTGGTTTTCTTCAAAAAAAGAAAATTAGTTTGTGGTTTTCTTCAAAAAAAGAAAACTAGTTTGTGGTTTTCTTCAAAAAAAGAAAATTAGTTTGTGGTTTTCTTCAAAAAAAGAAAAATTAGTTTGTGGTTTTCTTCAAAAAAAGAAAAATTAGTTTGTGGCTTTCTTCAAAAAAAAAGAAAATTAGTTTGTGGTTTTCTTCAAAAAAAGAAAATTAGTTTGTGGTTTTCTTCAAAAAAAGAAAAAATAGTTTGTGGTTTTCTTCAAAAATAGAAAATTAGTTTGTGGTTTTCTAAAAAAAAAGAAAATTAGTTTGAGGTTTTCTTCAAAAAAAAAGAAAATTAGTTTGAGGTTTTCTTCAAAAAAAGAAAATTAGTTTGAGATTTTCTTCAAAAAAAGAAAATTAGTTTGTGGTTTTCTTCAAAAAAAGAAAATTAGTTTGTGGTTTTCTTCAAAAAAAGAAAATTAGTTTGTGGTTTTCTTACAAAAAAGAAAATTAGATTGTGGTTTTCTTCAAAAGAAAAAAAAATTAATTTGTGGTTTTCTTCAAAAAAAGAAAATTAGTGTGTGGTTTTCTTAAAAAAAAAGAAAACAAGTTTGTGGTTTTCTTCAAAATAAAAAAAATTAGTTTGTGGTTTTCTTCAAAAAAAGAAAACTAGTTTGTGGTTTTCTTCAAAAATAGAAAATTAGTTTGTGGTTTTCTTCAAAAAAATAAAATTAGTTTGTTGTTTTCTTACCAAAAAGAACAATTAGTTTGTGGTTTTCTTAAAAAAAAGAAAATTAGTTTCTGGTTTTCTTCAAAAAAAGAAAATTAGTTTGTGGTTTTCTTCAAAAATAGAAAATTAGATTGTGGTTTTCTTCAAAAAAAGAAAATTAGTTTGTGGTTTTCTTCAAAAATAGAAAATTAGATTGTGGTTTTCTTCAAAAAAAGAAAATTAGTTTGTCGTTTTCTTCTAAAAAAGAAAATTAGTTTGTGGTTTTCCTCAAAAAAAGAAAATTAGTTTGTGGTTTTCTTCAAAAATAGAAAATTAGATTGTGGTTTTCTTCAAAAAAAGAAAAAATAGTTTGTGGTTTTCTTCAAAAATAGAAAATTAGTTTGTGGTTTTCTAAAAAAAAAGAAAATTAGTTTGAAGTTTTCTTCAAAAAAATAAAATTAGTTTGTGGTTTTCTTCAAACAAAGAAAATTAGTTTGTGGTTTTCTTCAAAAAAATAAAATTAGATTGTGGTTTTCTTCAAAAAAAGAAAAATTAATTTGTGGTTTTCTTAAAAAAAAAAGAAAAATTAGTTTGTTGTTTTCTTCAAGAAAAGAAAAATTAGTTTGTGGTTTTCTTCAAAAAATGAAAATTAGTTTGTGGTTTTCTTCAGAAAAAGAAAACTAGTTTGTGGTTTTCTTCAAAAAAAAAATAAAATTAGTTTGTGATTTTCTTCAAAAAAAGAAAATTAGTTTGTGGTTTTCTTCAAAAAAAGAAAATTAGATTTTGGTTTTCTTCAAAAAAAAGAAAAATTAATTTGAGGTTTTCTTCAAAAAAAAGAAAAATTAGTTTGTGGTTTGCTTCAAGAAAAGAAAATTAGTTTGAGGTTTTCTTCAAAAAAAGAAAATTAGTTTGTGGTTTTCTTCAAAAAAAGAAAATTAGTTTGTGGTTTTCTTCAAAAAAAAGAAAATTAGTTTGTGGTTTTCTGAAAAAAAAGAAAATTAGATTGTGGTTTTCTTCAAAAGAAAAAAAAATTAATTTGTGGTTTTCTTCAAAAAAAGAAAATTAGTGTGTGGTTTTCTTCAAAAAAAGAAAATTAGTTTGTGGTTTTCTTCAAAAAAAGAAAATTAGTTTGTGGTTTTCTTCAAAAAAAGAAAAATTAGTTTGTGGTTTTCTTCAAAAAAAGAAAATTAGTTTGTGGTTTTCTTCAAAAAAAGAAAACTAGTTTGTGGTTTTCTTCAAAAAAAGAAAATTAGTTTGTGGTTTTCTTCAAAAAAAGAAAAATTAGTTTGTGGTTTTCTTCAAAAAAAGAAAAATTAGTTTGTGGCTTTCTTCAAAAAAAAAGAAAATTAGTTTGTGGTTTTCTTCAAAAAAAGAAAATTAGTTTGTGGTTTTCTTCAAAAAAAGAAAAAATAGTTTGTGGTTTTCTTCAAAAATAGAAAATTAGTTTGTGGTTTTCTAAAAAAAAAGAAAATTAGTTTGAGGTTTTCTTCAAAAAAAAAGAAAATTAGTTTGAGGTTTTCTTCAAAAAAAGAAAATTAGTTTGAGATTTTCTTCAAAAAAAGAAAATTAGTTTGTGGTTTTCTTCAAAAAAAGAAAATTAGTTTGTGGTTTTCTTCAAAAAAAGAAAATTAGTTTGTGGTTTTCTTACAAAAAAGAAAATTAGATTGTGGTTTTCTTCAAAAGAAAAAAAAATTAATTTGTGGTTTTCTTCAAAAAAAGAAAATTAGTGTGTGGTTTTCTTAAAAAAAAAGAAAACAAGTTTGTGGTTTTCTTCAAAATAAAAAAAATTAGTTTGTGGTTTTCTTCAAAAAAAGAAAACTAGTTTGTGGTTTTCTTCAAAAATAGAAAATTAGTTTGTGGTTTTCTTCAAAAAAATAAAATTAGTTTGTTGTTTTCTTACCAAAAAGAACAATTAGTTTGTGGTTTTCTTAAAAAAAAGAAAATTAGTTTCTGGTTTTCTTCAAAAAAAGAAAATTAGTTTGTGGTTTTCTTCAAAAATAGAAAATTAGATTGTGGTTTTCTTCAAAAAAAGAAAATTAGTTTGTGGTTTTCTTCAAAAATAGAAAATTAGATTGTGGTTTTCTTCAAAAAAAGAAAATTAGTTTGTCGTTTTCTTCTAAAAAAGAAAATTAGTTTGTGGTTTTCCTCAAAAAAAGAAAATTAGTTTGTGGTTTTCTTCAAAAATAGAAAATTAGATTGTGGTTTTCTTCAAAAAAAGAAAAAATAGTTTGTGGTTTTCTTCAAAAATAGAAAATTAGTTTGTGGTTTTCTAAAAAAAAAGAAAATTAGTTTGAAGTTTTCTTCAAAAAAATAAAATTAGTTTGTGGTTTTCTTCAAACAAAGAAAATTAGTTTGTGGTTTTCTTCAAAAAAATAAAATTAGATTGTGGTTTTCTTCAAAAAAAGAAAAATTAATTTGTGGTTTTCTTAAAAAAAAAAGAAAAATTAGTTTGTTGTTTTCTTCAAGAAAAGAAAAATTAGTTTGTGGTTTTCTTCAAAAAATGAAAATTAGTTTGTGGTTTTCCTCAGAAAAAGAAAACTAGTTTGTGGTTTTCTTCAAAAAAAAATAAAATTAGTTTGTGATTTTCTTCAAAAAAAGAAAATTAGTTTGTGGTTTTCTTCAAAAAAAGAAAATTAGATTTTGGTTTTCTTGAAAAAAAAGAAAAATTAATTTGAGGTTTTCTTCAAAAAAAAGAAAAATTAGTTTGTGGTTTGCTTCAAGAAAAGAAAATTAGTTTGAGGTTTTCTTCAAAAAAAGAAAATTAGTTTGTGGTTTTCTTCAAAAAAAGAAAATTAGTTTGTGGTTTTCTTCAAAAAAAAGAAAATTAGTTTGTGGTGTTCTGAAAAAAAAGAAAATTAGATTGTGGTTTTCTTCAAAAGAAAAAAAAATTAATTTGTGGTTTTCTTCAAAAAAAGAAAATTAGTGTGTGGTTTTCTTCAAAAAAAGAAAACAAGTTTGTGGTTTTCTTCAAAATAAAAAAAAATTAGTTTGTGGTTTTCTTCAAAAAAAGAAAACTAGTCTGTGGTTTTCTTCAAAAAAAGAAAAATTAGAATTAGTTAGTTGTTTTCTTCAAAAAAAGAAAATTAGTTTGTGGTTTTCTTCAAAAAAAGAAAATTAGTTTGAGGCTTTCTTCAATAAAAGAAAATAGTTTGTGCTTTTCCTCAAAAAAAAAAAAATTAGTTTGTGGTTTTCTTAATAAAAAGAAAAATTAGTTTGTGGTTTTCTTCAAAAAAAAGAAAATTAGTTTTTTGTTTTCTTCAAAAAAAGAAAATTAGTTTGTGGTTTTCTTCAAAAAAAGAAAAATTAGTTTGTGGCTTTCTTCAAAAAAAAAGAAAATTAGTTTGTTGTTTTCTTCAAAAAAAGAAAATTAGTTTGTGGTTTTCTTCAAAAAAAGAACAATTAGTTTGTGGTTTTTTTCAAAAAAAAAGTAAATTAGTTTGTGGTTTTCATCAAAAAAAAGAAAATTAGTTTGTGGTTTTCTTCAAAAAAAGAAAATTAGTTTGTGGTTTTCTTCAAAAAAAGAAAAATTAGTTTGTGGCTTTCTTCAAAAAAAAAAAATTAATTTGTGGTTTTCTTCAAAAAAAGAAAATTAGTTTGTCGTTTTCTTCAAAAAAAGAAAATTAGTTTGTGGTTTTCTTCAAAAAAATAAAATTAGTTTGTGGTTTTCTTCCACAAAAGAAAATTAGTTTGTGGTTTTCTTCAAAAAAAGAAAATTAGTTTGTGGTTTTCTTCAAAAAAAGAAAATTAGTTTCTGGTTTTCTTCAAAAAAAGAAAATTAGTTTGTGGTTTTCTTCAAAAAAACAAAATTAGTTTCTGGTTTTCTTAAAAAAAAAAAAATAGTTTGTGGTTTTCTTCAAAAAAAAGAAAATTAGTTTGTGGTTTTCTTCAAAAAAAGAAAATTAGTTTGTGGTTTTCTTCAAAAAAAGAAAATTAGTTTGTGGTTTTCTTCAAAAAAAGAAAATTAGTTTGTGGTTTTCTTCAAAAAAAGAAAAATTAGTTTGTGGTTTTTTTCAAAAAAAAAAGTAAATTATATTGCGGTTTTCATCGAAAAAAAGAAAATTAGTTTGTGGTTTTCTTCAAAAAAAGAAAATTAGTTTGTGGTTTTCTTCAAAAAAAGAAAAATTAGTTTCTGGCTTTCTTCAAAAAAAAAAAATTAGTTTGTGGTTTTCTTCAAAAAAAGAATATTAGTTTGTCGTTTTCTTCAAAAAAAGAAAATTAGTTTGTGGTTTTCTTCAAAAAAAGAAAATTAGTTTGTGGTTTTCTTCAAAAAAACAAAATTAGTTTCTGGTTTTCTTAAAAAAAATAAATAGTTTGTGGTTTTCTTCAAAAAAAAGAAAAATTAGTTTGTGGTTTTCTTCAAAAAAAGAAAATTAGTTTGTGGTTTTCTTCAAAAAAAGAAAATTAGTTTGTGGTTTTCTTCAAAAAAAGAAAATTGGTTTGTGGCCTTCTTCAATAAAAGAAAATTAGTTTGTGGTCTTCCTCAATAAAAGAAAATTAGTTTGTGGTTTTCTTAATAAAAATAAAAATTAGTTTGTGGTTTTCTTCGAAAAAAGAAAATTAGTTTGTGGTTTTCTTCAAAAATAGAAAATTTGATTGTGGTTGTCTTCAAAAAAAGAAAAATTAGTTTGTGATTTTCTTCAAAAAAACAAAATTAGTTTCTGGTCTTCTTCAAAAAAAGAAAATTAGTTTGTGGTTTTCTTAAAAAAAAAGAAAATTAGTTTGTGGTTTTCTTCAAAAAAAGAAAATTAGTTTGTGCTTTTCTTCAAAAAAAGAAAATTAGTTTGTGGTTCTCTTCAAAAAAAAGAAAATTAGTTTGTGGATTTCTTTAAAAATAGAAAATTAGATTGTGGTTTGCTTCAAAAAAAAAAACCAGTTCGTGGTTTTCTTCAAAAAAAGAAAAAATAGTATGTGGGTTTCTTCAAAAAAAGAAAATTAGTTTGTGGTTTTCTTCAAAAAAAAAAATTAGTTTGTGGTTTTCTTAAAAAAAAAGAAAATTAGTTTGTGGTTTTCTTCAAAAAAAGAAAATTAGTTTGAGGTTTTCTTCAAAAAAAGAAAATTAGTTTGTGGTTTTCTTCAAAAAAAGAAAATTAGTTTGTGGTTTTCTTAAAAAAAACAAAATTCGTTTCTGGTTTTCTTCAAAAAAAAAAAAAAGTTTGTGGTTTTCTTCAAAAAAAACAAAATTAGTTTGTGGTTTTCATCAAAAAAAGAAAATTAGTTTGTGGTTTTCTTCAAAAAAAGAAAATTAGTTTGTGGTTTTCTTCAAAAAAAGAAAATTGGTTAGTGGCCTTCTTCAATAAAAGAAAATTAGTTTGTGGTCTTCCTCAAACAAAGAAAATTAGTTTGTGGTTTTCTTAATAAAAAGAAAAATTAGTTTGTGGTTTTCTTCGAAAAAAGAAAATTAGTTTGTGGTTTTCTTCAAAAATAGAAATTTAGATTGTGGTTGTCTTCAAACAAAGAAAAATTAGTTTGTGATTTTCTTCAAAAAAACAAAATTAGTTTCTGGTTTTCTTCAAAAAAAGAAAATTACTTTGTGGTTTTCTTCAAAAAAAAGAAAATTAGTTTGTGGTTTTCTTCAAAAAAAGAAAATTAGTTTGTGCTTTTCTTCAAAAAAAGAAAATTAGTTTGTGGTTTTCTTCAAAAATAGAAAATTAGTTTGTGGTTTTCTTCAAAAAAAAGGAAATTAGTTTGTGGTTTTATTCAAAAAAAGAAAATTAGTTTGTGGTTTTCAAGAAAAAAAGAAAATTAGTTTATGGTTTTCTTCAAAAAAAGTAAAATTAGTTTGTGGCTTTCTTCAAAAAAAAAAGAAAATTAGTTTGTGGTTTTCTTCAAAAAAAGAAAATTAGTTTGTGGTTTTCTTCAAAAAAAGAAAAATTAGTTTGTGGTTTTCTTCAAAAAAAGAAAATTAGTTTGTGGTTTTCTTCCACAAAAGAAAATTAGTTTGTGGTTTTCTTCAAAAAAAGAAAATTAGTTTGTGGTTTTCTTCAAAAAAAGAAAAATTACTTTGTGGTTTTCTTCAAAAAAAGAAAAATGAGTTTGTGGCTTTCTTAAAAAAAAAAGAAAATTAGTTTGTGGTTTTCTTCAAAAAAAGAAAATTAGTTTGTGGTTTTCTTCAAAAAAAGAAAAATTAGTTTGTGGTTTTCTTCAAAAAAAAAAATTAGTTTGTGGTTTTCTTCAAAAAAAAAGTAAATTAGTTTGTGGTTTCATCAAAAAAAAGAAAATTAGTTTGTGGTTTTCTCCAAAAAAAGAAAATTAGTTTGTGGTTTTCTTCAAAAAAAGAAAAAATAGTTTGTGGTTGTCTTCAAAAAAAGAAAAATTAGTTTGTTATTTTCTTCAAAAAAAAGTCAATTAGTTTGTGGTTTTCATCAAACAAAAGAAAATTAGTTTGTGGTTTTCTTCAAAAAAAGAAAATTAGTTTGTGGTTTTCTTCATAAAAACAAAATTAGCTTGTGGTTTTCTTCAAAAAAAAGAAAATTAGTTTGTGGTTTTCTTCAAAAAAAGAAAATTTGTTTGTGCTTTTCTAAAATAAAAGAAAATTAGTTTGTGGTATTCTTCCAAAATAGAAAATTAGTTGGTGGTTTTCTTAAAAAAAAAGAAAAATTAGTTTGTGGTTTTCTTCTAGAAAAGAAAAATTAGTTTGTGGTTTTCTGAAAAAAATGAAAATTAGTTTGTGGTTTTCTTGAAAAAAAGAAAACTAGTTTGTGGTTTTCTTCTAAAAAAGAAAATCAATCAGTGGTTTTCTTCAAAAAAAGAAAATTACTTTGTGGTTTTCTTCAAAAAAAATAAAAATTAGTTTCTGGTTTTCTTCAAAAAAAGAAAATTAGTTTCTGGTTTTCTTCAAAAAAAGAAAATTAGTTTGTGGTTTTCTTCAAAAAAAGAAAATTAGTTTGTGGTTCTCTTCAAAAAAAAGAAAATTAGTTTGTCGATTTCTTTAAAAATAGAAAATTAGATTGTGGTTTGCTTCAAAAAAAAAAACTAGTTCGTGGTTTTCTTCAAAAAAAGAAAAAATAGTATGTGGTTTTCTTCAAAAAAAGAAAATTAGTTTGTGGTTTTCTTCAAAAAAAAAAAATTAGTTTGTGGTTTTCTTCAAAAAAAAGAAAATTAGTTTGTGGTTTTCTTCAAAAAAAGAAAATTAGTTTGAGGTTTTCTTCAAAAAAAGAAAATTAGTTTGTGGTTTTCTTCAAAAAAAGAAAATTAGTTTGTGGTTTTCTTCAAAAAAACAAAATTAGTTTCTGGTTTTCTTCAAAAAAAAAAAATAGTTTGTGGTTTTCTTCAAAAAAAATAAAATTAGGTTGTGGTTTTCTTCAAAAAAATAAAATTAGTTTGTGGTTTTCTTCAAAAAAAGAAAATTAGTTTGTGGTTTTCTTCAAAAAAAGAAAATTGGTTTGTGGCCTCCTTCAATAAAAGAAAATTAGTTTGTGGTCTTCCTCAAAAAAAGAAAAATTAGTTTGTGGTTTTCTTAATAAAAAGAAAAATTAGTTTGTGGTTTTCTTCGAAAAAAGAAAATTAGTTTGTGGTTTTCTTCAAAAATAGAAAATTAGATTGTGGTTGTCTTCAAACAAAGAAAAAATAGTTCGTGATTTTCTTCAAAAAAACTAAATTAGTTTCTGGTTTTCTTCAAAAAAAGAAAATTACTTTGTGGTTTTCTTCAAAAAAAAGAAAATTAGTTTGTGGTTTTCTTCAAAAAAAGAAAATTAGATTGTGCTTTTCTTCAAAAAAAGAAAATTAGTTTGTGGTTTTCTTCAAAAATAGAAAATTAGTTTGTGGTTTTCTTAAAAAAAAAGGAAATTAGTTTGTGGTTTTATTCAAAAAAAGAAAATTAGTTTGTGGTTTTGTAGAAAAAAAGAAAATTAGTTTATGGTTTTCTTCAAAAAAAGTAAAATTAGTTTGTGGCTTTCTTCAAAAAAAAAAAGAAAATTAGTTTGTGGTTTTCTTCAAAAAAAGAAAATTAGTTTGTGGTTTTCTTCAAAAAAAGAAAAATTAGTTTGTGGTTTTCTTCAAAAAAAGAAAATTAGTTTGTGGTTTTCTTCAAAAAAAGAAAACTAGTTTGTGGTTTTCTTCAAAAAAAGAAAATTAGTTTGTGGTTTTCTTCAAAAAAAGAATAATTAGTTTGTGGTTTTCTTCAAAAAAAGAAAAATTAGTTTGTGGCTTTCTTCAAAAAAAAAAGAAAATTAGTTTGTGGTTTTCTTCAAAAAAAGAAAATTAGTTTGTGGTTTTCTTCAAAAATAGAAAATTAGTTTGTGGTTTTCTTCAAAACAATGTAAATTAGTTTGTGGTTTTCTTCAAAAAGAGAAAAATAGTTTGTGGTTTTCTTCAAAAAAAGAAAATTAGATTGTGGTTTTCCTCAAAAAAAGAAAATTAGTTTGTGGTTTTCTTCAAAAAAAGAAAAATTAGTTTGTGATTTCTTCAAAAAAAAGAAAAATTAATTTGTGATTTCCTTCAAAAAAAGAATATTAGTTTGTGGTTTTTTTAAAAAAAAGAATATTAGTTTGTGGTTTTCTTCAAAAAAAGAAAATTCGTTTGTGGTTTTCTTAAATAAAAAATTAGTTTGTGGTTTTCTTCAAAAAAAGAATATTAGTTCGTGGTTTTCTTAAAAAAAAGAATATTAGTTTGTGGTTTTCTTCAAAAAAAGAAAATTAGTTTGTGGTTTTATTCAAAAAAAGAAAATTAGTTTGTGGTTTTCTTCAAAAAAAGAATATTAGTTTGTGGTTTTCTTCAAAAAATTAAAAATTAGTTTGTGGTTTTCATCAAAAAAATGAAAATTAGTTTGTGGTTTTCTTCAAAAAATTAAAAATTAGTTTGTGGTTTTCATCAAAAAAAGAAAATTAGATTGTGGTTTTCCTCAAAAAAAGAAAATTTGTTTGTGGTTTTCTTAAAAAAAAGAAAATTAGTTTGTGGTTTTCTGCAAAAAAAGAAAAATTAGTTTGTGATTTCTTCAAAAAAAGAAAATTAGTTTGTGGTTTTCTTCAACAAAAGAAAATTAGTTAGTGGTTTTCTTCAAAAAACAAAAATTAGTTTGTGGTTTTCTTCAAAAAAAGAAAATTTGTTTGTAGTTTTCTTCAAAAAAAGAAAAAATTGTTTGTGGTTTTCATCAAAAAAAAGAAATTAGTTTGTGGTTTTCTTCGAAAAAAGAAATTTAGTTTGTGGTTTTCTTCAAAAAATGAAAATTAGTTTGTGGTTTTCTTAAAAAAAAAAAAATTAGTTTGTGGTTTTCTTGAAAAAAAGAAAAATTAGTTTGTGGTTTTCTTCAAAAAAAGAAAATTAGGTTGTGGTTTTCTTCAAAAAAAAAAATAGTTTGTAGTATTCTTCAAAAAAGAAAAGAAAATTAGTTTGTGGTTTTCTTCAAAAAAAGAATATTAGTTTGTGATTTCTTCAAACTAAGAAAAATTAGTTTGTGGTTTTCTTCAAAAAAAGAAAAATTAGTTTGTGATTTCTTCAAAAAAAGAAAAATTAGTTTGTGGTTTTCTTCTAAAAAAGAAAATTAGTTTGTGGTTTTCATAAAAAAAAAGAAAATTAGTTTGTGGTTTTCATCAAAAAATGAAAAGTAGTTTGTGGTTTTCTTCTAAAAATAAAAAATTAGTTTGTGGTTTTCTTCAAAAAAAGAAAATTAGATTGTGGTTTTCCTCAAAAAAAGAAAATTAGTTTGTGGTTTTCTTAAAAAAAAGAAAATTAGTTTGTGGTTTTCTTAAAAAAAAAAAGAAAATTAGATTGTGGTTTTCCTCAAAAAAATAAAATTAGTTTGTGGTTTTCTTAAAACAAAGAAAATTAGTTTTTGGTTTTCTTCAAAATAGGAAAATTAGTTTGTGGTTTTCATCAAAAAAAGAAAATTAGTTTGTGGTTTTCTTAAAAAAAAAATATTAGTATGTGGTTTTCTACAAAAAAAGAAAATTAGTTTGTGGTTTTCTTCAAAAAACGAAAATTAGTTTGTGGTTTTCTTCAAAATAAGAAATTAGTTTGTGGTTTTCTTAAAAAAAAAAAATTAGTTTGTGAGTTCTTCAAAAAAATAAAAATTAGTTAGTGGTTTTATAAAAAAAAGAATATTAGTTTGTCGTTTTCTTCAAAAAAAGAAAATTAGTTTGTGGTTTTCTTCAAAAAAAGAAAGTTAGTTTGAGGTTTTCTTCAAAAAAAGAAAATTAGTTTGTGGTTTTCTTCAAAAAAAGAAAATTAGTTTGTGGTTTTCTTCAAAAAAACAAAATTAGTTTCTGGTTTTCTTCAAAAAAAAAAAATAGTTTGTGGTTTTCTTCAAAAAAAATAAAATTAGGTTGTGGTTTTCTTCAAAAAAATAAAATTAGTTTGTGGTTTTCTTCAAAAAAAGAAAATTAGTTTGTGGTTTTCTTCAAAAAAAGAAAATTGGTTTGTGGCCTCCTTCAATAAAAGAAAATTAGTTTGTGGTCTTTCTCAAAAAAAGAAAAATTAGTTTGTGGTTTTCTTAATAAAAAGAAAAATTAGTTTGTGGTTTTCTTCGAAAAAAGAAAATTAGTTTGTGGTTTTCTTCAAAAATAGAAAATTAGATTGTGGTTGTCTTCAAACAAAGAAAAAATAGTTCGTGATTTTCTTCAAAAAAACTAAATTAGTTTCTGGTTTTCTTCAAAAAAAGAAAATTACTTTGTGGTTTTCTTCAAAAAAAAGAAAATTAGTTTGTGGTTTTCTTCAAAAAAAGAAAATTAGATTGTGCTTTTCTTCAAAAAAAGAAAATTAGTTTGTGGTTTTCTTCAAAAATAGAAAATTAGTTTGTGGTTTTCTTAAAAAAAAAGGAAATTAGTTTGTGGTTTTATTCAAAAAAAGAAAATTAGTTTGTGGTTTTCTAGAAAAAAAGAAAATTAGTTTATGGTTTTCTTCAAAAAAAGTAAAATTAGTTTGTGGCTTTCTTCAAAAAAAAAAAAGAAAATTAGTTTGTGGTTTTCTTCAAAAAAAGAAAATTAGTTTGTGGTTTTCTTCAAAAAAAGAAAAATTAGTTTGTGGTTTTCTTCAAAAAAAGAAAAATAGTTTGTGGTTTTCTTCAAAAAAAGAAAACTAGTTTGTGGTTTTCTTCAAAAAAAGAAAATTAGTTTGTGGTTTTCTTCAAAAAAAGAAAAATTAGTTTGTGGTTTTCTTCAAAAAAAGAAAAATTAGTTTGTGGCTTTCTTCAAAAAAAAAAGAAAATTAGTTTGTGGTTTTCTTCAAAAAAAGAAAATTAGTTTGTGGTTTTCTTCAAAAAAAGAAAAAATAGTTTGTGGTTTTCTTCAAAAATAGAAAATTAGTTTGTGGTTTTCTAAAAAAAAAGAAAATTAGTTTGAGGTTGTCTTCAAAAAAAAAGAAAATTAGTTTGAGGTTTTCTACAAAAAAAGAAAATTAGTTTGAGATTTTCTTCAAAAAAAGAAAATTAGTTTGTGGTTTTCTTCAAAAAAAGAAAATTAGTTTGTGGTTTTCTTCAAAAAAAGAAAATTAGTTTGTGGTTTTCTTACAAAAAAGAAAATTAGATTGTGGTTTTCTTCAAAAGAAAAAAAAATTAATTTGTGGTTTTCTTCAAAAAAAGAAAATTAGTGTGTGGTTTTCTTAAAAAAAAAGAAAACAAGTTTGTGGTTTTCTTCAAAATAAAAAAAATTAGTTTGTGGTTTTCTTCAAAAAAAGAAAACTAGTTTGTGGTTTTCTTCAAAAATAGAAAATTAGTTTGTGGTTTTCTTCAAAAAAATAAAATTAGTTTGTTGTTTTCTTAACAAAAAGAACAATTAGTTTGTGGTTTTCTTAAAAAAAAGAAAATTAGTTTCTGGTTTTCCTCAAAAAAAGAAAATTAGTTTGTGGTTTTCGTCAAAAAAAGAAAATTAGTTTGTGGTTTTCTTCAAAAAACGAAAATTAGTTTGTGGTTTTCTTCAAAAAACGAAAATTAGTTTGTGGTTTTCTTCAAAAATAGAAAATTAGTTTGTGGTTTTCTTTAAAAAATGAAAAATTAATTTGTGGTCTTCTTCAAAAAAAGAAAATTAGTTTGTGGTTTTCTTAAAAAAAAAAATTAGTTTGTGGTTTTTTTCAAAAAAAAAAGAAAATTAGTTTGTGGTTTTCTTCAAAAAAAGAATACTAGTTTGTGATTTCTCCAAAAAAAGAAAAATTAGTTTGTGGTTTTCTTCAAAAAAAGAAAAATTAGTTTGTGATTTCTTCAAAGAAAGAAAAATTAGTTTGTGGTTTTCTTCTAAAAAACAAAATTAGTTTGTGGTTTTCTTCAAAAAAAAGAAAATTAGTTTGTGGTTTTCATAAAAAAATGAAAATTAGTTTGTGGTTTTCTTGAAAAAATTAAAAATTAGTCTGTAGTTTTCTTCAAAAAAAGAAAATTAGATTGTGGTTTTCCTCAAAAAAAGAAAATTAGTTTGTGGTTTTCTTCAAAAAAAAGAAAATTAGTTTGTGGTTTGCTTCAAAAAATTAAAATTAGTTTGTCGTTTTCTTCAAAAAATTAAAATTAGTTTGTGGTTTTCTTCAAAAAAAGAAAATTAGTTTGTGGTTTTCTTCAAAAAAAGAAATTTAGTTTGTGGTTTTCTTCAAAACAATGTAAATTAGTTTGTGGTTTTCTTCAAAAAGAGAAAAATAGTTTGTGGTTTTCTTCAAAAAAAGAAAATTAGATTGTGGTTTTCCTCAAAAAAAGAAAATTAGTTTGTGGTTTTCTTCAAAAAAAGAAAAATTAGTTTGTGATTTCTTCAAAAAAAAGAAAAATTAATTTGTGATTTCCTTCAAAAAAAGAATATTAGTTTGTGGTTTTTTTAAAAAAAAGAATATTAGTTTGTGGTTTTCTTCAAAAAAAGAAAATTAGTTTGTGGTTTTCTTAAATATAAAATTAGTTTGTGGTTTTCTTCAAAAAAAGAATATTAGTTCGTGGTTTTCTTAAAAAAAAGAATATTAGTTTGTGGTTTTCTTCAAAAAAAGAAAATTAGTTTGTGGTTTTATTCAAAAAAAGAAAATTAGTTTGTGGTTTTCTTCAAAAAAAGAATATTAGTTTGTGGTTTTCTTCAAAAAATTAAAAATTAGTTTGTGGTTTTCATCAAAAAAATGAAAATTAGTTTGTGGTTTTCTTCAAAAAATTAAAAATTAGTTTGTGGTTTTCATCAAAAAAAGAAAATTAGATTGTGGTTTTCCTCAAAAAAAGAAAATTTGTTTGTGGTTTTCTTAAAAAAAAGAAAATTAGTTTGTGGTTTTCTGCAAAAAAAGAAAAATTAGTTTGTGATTTCTTCAAGAAAAGAAAATTAGTTTGTGGTTTTCTTCAACAAAAGAAAATTAGTTAGTGGTTTTCTTCAAAAAACAAAAATTAGTTTGTGGTTTTCTTCAAAAAAAGAAAATTTGTTTGTAGTTTTCTTCAAAAAAAGAAAAAATTGTTTGTGGTTTTCATCAAAAAAAAGAAATTAGTTTGTGGTTTTCTTCGAAAAAAGAAATTTAGTTTGTGGTTTTCTTCAAAAAATGAAAATTAGTTTGTGGTTTTCTTCAAAAAAAAAAAATTAGTTTGTGGTTTTCTTGAAAAAAAGAAAAATTAGTTTGTGGTTTTCTTCAAAAAAAGAAAATTAGGTTGTGGTTTTCTTCAAAAAAAAAAATAGTTTGTAGTATTCTTCAAAAAAGAAAAGAAAATTAGTTTGTGGTTTTCTTCAAAAAAAGAATATTAGTTTGTGATTTCTTCAAACTAAGAAAAATTAGTTTGTGGTTTTCTTCAAAAAAAGAAAAATTAGTTTGTGATTTCTTCAAAAAAAGAAAAATTAGTTTGTGGTTTTCTTCTAAAAAAGAAAATTAGTTTGTGGTTTTCATAAAAAAAAAGAAAATTAGTTTGTGGTTTTCATCAAAAAATGAAAAGTAGTTTGTGGTTTTCTTCTAAAAATAAAAAATTAGTTTGTGGTTTTCTTCAAAAAAAGAAAATTAGATTGTGGTTTTCCTCAAAAAAAGAAAATTAGTTTGTGGTTTTCTTAAAAAAAAGAAAATTAGTTTGTGGTTTTCTTAAAAAAAAAAAGAAAATTAGATTGTGGTTTTCCTCAAAAAAATAAAATTAGTTTGTGGTTTTCTTAAAACAAAGAAAATTAGTTTTTGGTTTTCTTCAAAATAGGAAAATTAGTTTGTGGTTTTCTTCAAAAAAAGAAAATTAGTTTGTGGATTTCTTAAAAAAAAAATATTAGTATGTGGTTTTCTACAAAAAAAGAAAATTAGTTTGTGGTTTTCTTCAAAAAACGAAAATTAGTTTGTGGTTTTCTTCAAAATAAGAAAATTAGTTTGTGGTTTTCTTAAAAAAAAAAAATTAGTTTGTGAGTTCTTCAAAAAAATAAAAATTAGTTAGTGGTTTTATAAAAAAAAGAATATTAGTTTGTCGTTTTCTTCAAAAAAAGAAAATTAGTTTGTGGTTTTCTTCAAAAAAAGAAAATGAGTTTGTGGTTTTCATTAAAAAAAAAGAAAATTAGTTTGTGGTTTTCTTCAAAAAGAAAATTAGTTTGTGGTTTTCTTGAAAAAAAGAAAAATTAGTTTGTGGTTTTCTTCAAAAAAGGAAATTAGTTTGTGGTTTTCTTCTTCAAAAAAGATAATTAATTTGCCATTTCTTCAAAAAAAGAAAAATTAGTTTGTGGTTTTCTTCAAAAAAAGAATATTAGTTTGTGGTTTTCTTCAAAAAAAGAATATTAGTTTGTGGTTTTCTTCAAAAAAAGAAAATTAGTTTGTGGTTTTCTTCAAAAAACGAAAATTAGTTTGTGGTTTTCTTCAAAAAAAAAAAAATTAGTTTGTGGTTTTCTTCAAAAAAAGAAATATTAGTTTGTGGTTTTCTTCAAATAAAGAATATTAGTTTGTGGTTTTCTTCAAAAAAAGAAAATTAGTTTGTGGTTTTATACAAAAAATGAAAATTAGTTTGTGGTTTTATTCAAAAAAAGAAAATTATTTTATGGTTTTCTTAAAAAGAAAAAGAAAATTAGTATGAGGTTTTCTTCAAAAAAAGAAAATTAGTTTGTGGTTTTCTTTAAAAAAAGAAAAATTAGTTTGTGATATCTTCAAAAAAAGAAAAATTAGTTCGTTGGTTTCATCAAGAAGAGAATATTAGTTTGTGGTTTTCTTAAAAAAAAAACATTAGTTTGTGGTTTTCTTCAAAAAAAGAAAATTACTTTGTGGTTTTCTTCAAAAAATGAATAGTAGTTTGTGGTTTTCTTCAAAAAACGAAAATTAGTTTGTGGTTTTCTTCAAAAAAAGAAAAATTAGTTTGTGATTTCTTCAAAAAAAGAAAAAATAGTTTGTGGCTTTCTTGTAAAAATGAAAAATTAGTTTGTGGTTTTCTTGAAAAAAAGAAAATTAGTTTGTGGTTTTCTTCAAAAAAACAAAAATTCGTTTGTGGTTTTCGTCAAAAAAAGAAAAATTAGTTTGTGGTTTTCTTCAAAAAAAGAAAAATTAGTTTGTGATTTGTTCACAAAAAGAAAAATTAGTTTGTGGTTTTCTTGAAAAAAAGAAAAATTAGTTTGTGGTTTTCCTCAAAAAAAGAATATTATTTTGTGGTTTTCTTAAAAAAAAGAATATTTGTTTGTGGTTTTCTTCAAAAAACAAAAAATAGTTTGTGGTTTTCTCCATAAAAAGAAAATTAGTTTGTGGTATTCTACAAAAAAAGAAAAATTAGTTTGTGATTTCTTCAAAAAAAGAAAATTAGTTTGTGGTTTCTTCAAAAAAAGAAAAATTAGTTTGTGGTTTTCATCAAGAAAAGAATATTAGTTTGTGGTTTTCTTCAAAAAAAGAAAATTAGTTTGTGGTTTTCTTCAAAAAAAGAAAATTAGATTGTGGTTTTCCTCAAAAAAAGAAAATTAGTTTGTGGTTTTCTTCAAAAAAAAGAAAAATTAGTTTGTTATTTCTTCAAAAAAGAATATTAGTTTGTGGTTTTCTTAAAAAAAAGAATATTAGTTTGTGGTTTTCATCAAAAAAAGAAAATTAGTTTGTGGTTTTCTTCAAAAAAAAAATTAGTTTGCGGTTTTCTTCAAAAAAAGAATATTAGTTTGTGGTTTTCTTAAAAAAAAGAATACTAGTTTGTGGTTTTCTTCGAAAAAAGAAAATTAGTTTCTGGTTTTCTTCAAAAAAAGAAAATTATTTTGTTGTTTTCTTTAAAAAAAAAAGAAAATTATTTTGTGGTTTTCTTCAAAAAAAGAAAATTAGTTTGTGGGTTTCTTCATAAAAAAAAATTCTTTTGTGGATATCTTCAAAAAAAGAAAAATTAGTTTGTGGTTTTCTTCAAAAAAAGAACATTAGTTTGTGGTTTTCTTCAAATAACGAAAATTAGTTTGTGGTTTTCTTAAAAAAACGAAAATTAGTTTGTGGTTTTATTCAAAAAAATAAAATTAGTTTGTGGTTTTCTAGAAAAAAAGAAAAAAATAGTTGTGGTTTTCTTAAAAAAAAGATAAATTAGTTTGTGGTTTTCTTCTTCAAAAAAAGAAAAATTAGTTTGTGATTTTGTAGAAAGAAAGAAAAATTAGTTTGTAGTTTTCTTGAAAAAAAGAAAATTAGTTTGTGGTTTTCTTCTAAAAAAGAAAATTAGTTTGTGGTTTTCTTCAAAAAAAAAGAAAATTAGTTTGTGGTTTTCTTAAAAAAATGAAAATTAGTTTGTGGTTTTCTACAGAAAATTAAAAATTAGTTTGTGGTTTTTCTTCAAAAAAAGAAAATTATTTTGTGGTTTTCCTCAAAAAAAGAAAATTAGTTTGTGGTTTTCTTAAAAAAAAAAATTAGTTTGTGGTTTTCTTCAAAAAAAAAAGAAAATTAGTTTGTGGTTTACTTCAAAAAAAGTATATTAGTTTGTGATTTCTTCAAAAAAAGAAAAATTAGATTGTGGTTATCTTCTGAAAAAGAAAATTAGTTTGTGGTTTCTTCAAAAAAAAAGAAAATTAGTTTGTGGTTTTCATCAAAAAATGAAAATTAGTTTGTGGTTCCCTTCAAAAAATTAAAAATTAGTTTGTGGTTTTTTTCAAAAAAAGAAAATTAGATTGTGGTTTTCCTCAAAAAAAGAAAATTAGTTTGTGGTTTTCTTCAAAAAAAGAAATTTAGTTTGTGGTTTTCTTCAAAAAAAGAAAAATTAGTTTGTGATTTCTTCAAAAAAAGAAAATTAGTTTGTGGTTTCTTCAAAAAAAGAAAAATTAGTTTGTGGTTTTCTTCAAGAAAAGAATATTAGTTTGTGGTTTTCTTCAAAAAAAGGAAAATTAGTTTGTGGTTTTCTTCAAAAAAAGAAAATTAAATTGTGGTTTTCCTCAAAAAAAGAAAATTAGTTTGTGGTTTTCTTCAAAAAAAGAAAATTAGTTTGTGGTTTTCTTAAAAAAACGAAAATTAGTTTGTGTTTTCTTCAAAAAAAGAAAATTAGTTTGTGGTTTTCTTGAAAAAATGAAAGATTAATTTGTGGTCTTCTTCAAAAAAAGAAAATTAGTTTGTGGTTTTCTTCAAAAAAAAAATTAGTTTGTGGTTTTCTTTTTCAAAAAAAAGAAAATTAGTTTGTGGTTTTCTTCAAAAAAAGAATACTAGTTTGTGATTTCTTCAAAAAAAGAAAAATTAGTTTGTGGTTTTCTTCAAAAAAGGAAAAATTAGTTTGTGATTTCTTCAAAGAAAGAAAAATAAGTTTGTAGTTTTCTTCTAAAAAAGAAAATTATTTTGTGGTTTTCTTCAAAAAAAAGAAAATTAGTTTGTGGTTTTCATCAAAAAATGAAAATTAGTTTGTGGTTTTCTTGAAAAAATTAAAAATTAGTTTGTAGTTTTCTTCAAAAAAAGAAAATTAGATTGTGGTTTTCCTCTAAAAAAGAAAATTACTTTGTGGTTTTCTTCAAAAAAAAGAAAATTAGTTTGTGGTTTTCTTCAAAAAAAGTATATTAGTTTGTGATTTCTTCAAAAAAAGAAAAATTAGTTTGTGGTTATCTTCTGAAAAAGAAAATTAGTTTGTGGTTTCTTCAAAAAAAATAAAATTAGTTTGTGGTTTTCATAAAAAAATGAAAATTAGTTTGTGGTTCTCTTCAAAAAATTAAAAATTAGTTTGTGGTTTTCTTCAAAAAAAGAAAATTAGATTGTGGTTTTCCTCAAAAAAAGAAAATTAGTTTGTGGTTTTCTTCAAAAAAAGAAAATTAGTTTGTGGTTTTCTTCAAAAAAAGAAAAATTAGTTTGTGATTTCTTCAAAAAAAGAAAATTAGTTTGTGGTTTCTTCAAAAAAAGAAAAATTAGTTTGTGGTTTTCTTCAAGAAAAGAATATTAGTTTGTGGTTTTCTTCAAAAAAAGGAAAATTAGTTTGTGGTTTTCTTCAAAAAAAGAAAATTAAATTGTTGTTTTCCTCAAAAAAAGAAAATTAGTTTGTGGTTTTCTTCAAAAAAAGAAAATTAGTTTGTGGTTTTCTTCAAAAAACGAAAATTAGTTTGTGGTTTTCTTCAAAAAACGAAAATTAGTTTGTGTTTTCTTCAAAAAAATAAAATTAGTTTGTGGTTTTCTTGAAAAAATGAAAGATTAATTTGTGGTCTTCTTCAAAAAAAGAAAATTAGTTTGTGGTTTTCTTCAAAAAAAATATTAGTTTGTGGTTTTCTTCTTCAAAAAAAAGAAAATTAGTTTGTGGTTTTCTTCAAAAAAAGAATACTAGTTTGTGATTTCTTCAAAAAAAGAAAAATTAGTTTGTGGTTTTCTTCAAAAAAAGAAAAATTAGTTTGTGATTTCTTCAAAGAAAGAAAAATTAGTTTGTGGTTTTCTTCTAAAAAAGAAAATTAGTTTGTGGTTTTCATCAAAAAAAAGAAAATTGGTTTGTGGTTTTCATCAAAAAATGAAAATTAGTTTGTGGTTTTCTTGAAAAAATTAAAAATTAGTTTGTAGTTTTCTTATAAAAAAGAAAATTAGATTGTGGTTTTCCTCTAAAAAAGAAAATTAGTTTGTGGTTTTGTTCAAAAAAAATAAAATTAGTTTGTGGTTTTCTTCAAAAAATGAAAATTAGTTTGTGGTTTTCTTCAAAAAATTAAAATTAGTTTGTGGTTTTCTTCAAAAAAAGAAAAATTAGTTTGTGATTTCTTCAAAAAAAGAAAAATTAATTTGTGATTTTCTTCAAAAAAAGAATATTAGTTTGTGGTTTTCTTCAAAAAAAGAAAATTAGTTTGTGGTTTTCTTAAAAAAAAAAATTAGTTTGTGGTTTTCTTCAAAAAAAGAATATTAGTTTGTGGATTTCTTAAAAAAAAGAATATTAGTTTGTGGTTTTCTTCAAAAAAAAGAAAATTAGTTTGTGGTTTTCTTCAAAAAAATAAAATTAGTTTGTGGTTTTCTTCAAAAAAAGAAAATTAGTTTGTGGTTTTCTTAAAAAAAAAAAAATTAGTTTGTGGTTTTCTTGAAAAAAAAAAAATTAGTTTGTGGTTTTCTTCAAAAAAAAAAATTAGTTTGTGGTTTTCTTCAAAAAAAAAGAAAATTAGTTTGTTGTTTTCTTCAAAAAAAGAATATTAGTTTGTGATTTCTTCAAAAAAAGAAAAATTAGTTTGTTGTTTTCTTCTAAAAAAGAAAATTAGTTTGTGGTTTTCTTCAAAAAATAAAAAATTAGTTTGTGGTTTTCTTCAAAAAAAGTAAATTAGATTGTGGTTTTCCTCAAAAAAAGAAAATTAGTTTGTGGTTTTCTTCAAAAAAAAGAAATTTAGTTTGTGGTTTCCTTCAAAAAAAGAATATTAGTTTGTGGTTTTCTTAAAAAATAAAGAATTAGTTTGTGGTTTTCTTGAAAAAAATAAAAATTAGTTTGTGGTTTTCTTCAAAAAAAGAAAATTAGTTTGTGGTTTTCTTCAAAAAAAAAAAGAAAATTAGTTTGTGGTTTTCTTCAAAAAAAGAATATTAGTTTGTGATTTCTTCAAAAAAAGAAAAAGTAGTTTGTGGTTTTCTACTAAAAAAGAAAATTAGTTTGTGGTTTTCTTCAAAAAAAAGAAAATTAGTTTGTGGTTTTCTTCAAAAAAAGATAAATTAGTTTGTGGTTTTCTTAAAAAAATAAAAAATTAGTTTGTGGTTTTCTTCAAAAAAAGTAAATTAGATTGTGGTTTTCCTCAAAAAAAGAAAATTAGTTTGTGGTTTTCTTCAAAAAAAAAAAATTAGTTTGTGGTTTTCTTCAAAAAATTAAAATTAGTTTGTGGTTTTATTCAAAAAATTAAAATTAGTTTGTGGTTTTCTTGAAAAAAAGAAAATTAGTTTGTGGTTTTCTTCAAAAAAAAGATAAATTAGTTTGTGGTTTTCTTCAAAAAAAGAAAATTAGTTTGTGGTCTTCTTGAAAAAAAGAAAATTAGATTGTGGTTTTCCTCAAAAAATGAAAATTAGTTTGTGGATTTCTTCAAAAAAAGAAAAATTAGTTTGTAATTACTTCAAAAAAAGAAAAATTAGTTTGTGGCTTTCCTCAAAAAAAGAAAATTAGTTTGTTGTTTTCTTCAAAAAACTAATTAGTTTGTGGTTTTCTTCAAGAAAAGAATATTAGTTTGTGGTTTTCTTAAAAAAAAAGAATATTAGTTTGTGGTTTTCTTCAAAAAAAGAAAATTAGTTTTTGGTTTTCTTCAAAAAAATAAAATTAGTTTGTGGTTTTCTTCAAAAAAAGAAAATTAGTTTGTGGTTTTCTTCAAAAAACGATAATTAGTTTGTGGTTTTCTTCAAAAAAAGATAAATTAGTTTGTGGTTTTCTTCAAAAAAAGAAAATTAGATTGTGGTTTTCCTCAAAAAAAGAAAATTAGTTTGTGGTTTTCTTCAAAAAAAGAAAATTAGTTTGTGGTTTTCTTCAAAAAAAAGAAAATTAGTTTGTGGTTTTCTTCAAAAAATGAAAATTAGTTTGTGGTTTTCTTAAAAAAATGAAAATTAGTTTGTGGTTTTCTTCACAAAAAGAAAATTAGTTTGTGGTTTTCTTCAAAAAAATAAATTTAGTTTGTGGTTTTCTTCAAAACAATGTATATTAGTTTGTGGTTTTCTTAAAAAAAAGAAAATTAGTTTGTGGTTTTCTTCAAAAAAAGAAAATTAGATTGTGGTTTTCCTCAAAAAAAGGAAATTAGTTTGTGGTTTTCTTCATGAAAAGAAAAATTAGTTTGTGATTTCTTCAAAAAAAGAAAAATTAATTTGTGATTTTCTTCAAAAAAAGAATATTAGTTTGTTGTTTTCTTAAAAAAAAGAATATTAGTTTGTGGTTTTCTTCAAAAAAAGAAAATTAGTTTTTTGTTTTCTTAAAAAAAAAAATTAGTTTGTGGTTTTCTTCAAAAAAAGAATATTAGTTTGTGGTTTTCTTCAAAAAAAGAAAATTAGTTTGTGGTTTTCTTCAAAAAAAGAAAATTAGTTTGTGGTTTTCTTCAAAAAAATAAAATTAGTTTGTGGTTTTCTTCAAAAAACGAAAATTAGTTTGTGGTTTTCTTAAAAAAAAAAAAATTAGTTTGTGGTTTTCTTGAAAAAAAGAAAAATTAGTTTGTGGTTTTCTTCAAAAAAAGAAAATTAGATTGTGGTTTTCTTAAAAAAAAAAAAAAAATTAGTTTGTGGTTTTCTTCAAAACAATGTAAATTAATTTGTGGTTTTCTTCAAAAAAAGATAATTAGTTTGTGGTTTTCTTCAAAAAAAGAAAAATTAGTTTGTGATTTCTTCAAAGAAAGAAAAATTAGTTTGTGGTTTTCTTCTAAAAAAGAAAATTAGTTTGTGGTTTTCTTCAAAAAAAAGAAAATTAGTTTGTGGTTTTCATCAAAAAATGAAAATTAGTTTGTGGTTTTCTTGAAAAAATTAAAAATTAGTTTGTAGTTTTCTTATAAAAAAGAAAATTAGATTGTGGTTTTCCTCCAAAAAAGAAAATTAGTTTGTGGTTTTCTTAAAAAAAAAGAAAATTAGTTTGTGGTTTTCTTCAAAAAATGAAAATTAGTTTGTGGTTTTCTTCAAAAAAAGAAAAATTAGTTTGTGATTTCTTCAAAAAAAGAAAAATTAATTTGTGATTTTCTTCAAAAAAAGAATATTAGTTTGTGGTTTTCTTCAAAAAAAGAAAATTAGTTTGTGGTTTTCTTAAAAAAAAAAATTAGTTTGTGGTTTTCTTCAAAAAAAGAATATTAGTTTGTGGATTTCTTAAAAAAAAGAATATTAGTTTGTTGTTTTCTTCAAAATAAGAAAATTAGTTTGTGGTTTTCTTCAAAAAAAGAAAATTAGTTTGTGGTTTTCTTCAAAAAAAGAAAATTAGTTTGTGGTTTTCTTCAAAAAAAGAAAATTAGTTTGTGGTTTTCTTAAAAAAAAAAAAATTAGTTTGTGGTTTTCTTGAAAAAAAGAAAAATTAGTTTGTGGTTTTCTTCAAAAAAAAAAAATAGTTTGTGGTTTTCTTCAAAAAAAAAGAAAATTAGTTTGTTGTTTTCTTCAAAAAACGAATATTAGTTTGTGATTTCTTCAAAAAAAGAAAAAGTAGTTTGTGGTTTTCTACTAAAAAAGAAAATTAGTTTGTGGTTTTCTGCAAAAAAAAGAAAATTAGTTTGTGGTTTTCTTCAAAAAAAGATAAATTAGTTTGTGGTTTTCTCCAAAAAATAAAAAATTAGTTTGTGGTTTTCTTCAAAAAAAGTAAATTAGATTGTGGTTTTCCTCAAAAAAAGAAAATTAGTTTGTGGTTTTCTTCAAAAAAAAAAAATTAGTTTGTGGTTTTCTTCAAAAAATTAAAATTAGTTTGTGGTTTTATTCAAAAAATTAAAATTAGTTTGTGGTTTTCTTGAAAAAAAGAAAATTAGTTTGTGGTTTTCTTCAAAAAAAAGATAAATTAGTTTGTGGTTTTCTTCAAAAAAAGAAAATTAGTTTGTGGTCTTCTTGAAAAAAAGAAAATTAGATTGTGGTTTTCCTCAAAAAATGAAAATTAGTTTGTGGATTTCTTCAAAAAAAGAAAAATTAGTTTGTAATTACTTCAAAAAAAGAAAAATTAGTTTGTGGCTTTCCTCAAAAAAAGAAAATTAGTTTGTGGTGTTCTTCAAAAAACTAATTAGTTTGTGGTTTTCTTCAAGAAAAGAATATTAGTTTGTGGTTTTCTTAAAAAAAAAGAATATTAGTTTGTGGTTTTCTTCAAAAAAAGAAAATTAGTTTTTGGTTTTCTTCAAAAAAATAAAATTAGTTTGTGGTTTTCTTCAAAAAAAGAAAATTAGTTTGTGTTTTTCTTCAAAAAACGATAATTAGTTTGTGGTTTTCTTCAAAAAAAGATAAATTAGTTTGTGGTTTTCTTCAAAAAAAGAAAATTAGATTGTGGTTTTCCTCAAAAAAAGAAAATTAGTTTGTGGTTTTCTTCAAAAAAAGAAAATTAGTTTGTGGTTTTCTTCAAAAAAAAGAAAATTAGTTTGTGGTTTTCTTCAAAAAATGAAAATTAGTTTGTGGTTTTCTTAAAAAAATGAAAATTAGTTTGTGGTTTTCTTCACAAAAAGAAAATTAGTTTGTGGTTTTCTTCAAAAAAATAAATTTAGTTTGTGGTTTTCTTCAAAACAATGTAAATTAGTTTGTGGTTTTCTGAAAAAAAAGAAAATTAGTTTGTGGTTTTCTTCAAAAAAAGAAAATTAGATTGTGGTTTTCCTCAAAAAAAGGAAATTAGTTTGTGGTATTCTTCATGAAAAGAAAAATTAGTTTGTGATTTCTTCAAAATAAGAAAAATTAATTTGTGATTTTCTTCAAAAAAAGAATATTAGTTTGTGGTTTTCTTAAAAAAAAGAATATTAGTTTGTGGTTTTCTTCAAAAAAAGAAAATTAGTTTTTTGTTTTCTTAAAAAAAAAAATTAGTTTGTGGTTTTCTTCAAAAAAAGAATATTAGTTTGTGGTTTTCTTAAAAAAAAGAAAATTAGTTTGTGGTTTTCTTCAAAAAAAGAAAATTAGATTGTGGTTTTCCTCAAAAAAAGGAAATTAGTTTGTGGTATTCTTCATGAAAAGAAAAATTAGTTTGTGATTTCTTCAAAATAAGAAAAATTAATTTGTGATTTTCTTCAAAAAAAGAATATTAGTTTGTGGTTTTCTTAAAAAAAAGAATATTAGTTTGTGGTTTTCTTCAAAAAAAGAAAATTAGTTTTTTGTTTTCTTAAAAAAAAAAATTAGTTTGTGGTTTTCTTCAAAAAAAGAATATTAGTTTGTGGTTTTCTTAAAAAAAAGAAAATTAGTTTGTGGTTTTCTTAAAAAAAAAAAAATTAGTTTGTGGTTTTCTTGAAAAAAAGAAAAATTAGTTTGTGGTTTTCTTCAAAAAAAGAAAATTAGATTGTGGTTTTCTTAAAAAAAAAAAAAAATTAGTTTGTGGTTTTCTTCAAAACAATGTAAATTAATTTGTGGTTTTCTTCAAAAAAAGATAATTAGTTTGTGGTTTTCTTCAAAAAAAGAAAAATTAGTTTGTGATTTCTTCAAAGAAAGAAAAATTAGTTTGTGGTTTTCTTCTAAAAAAGAAAATTAGTTTGTGGTTTTCTTCAAAAAAAAGAAAATTAGTTTGTGGTTTTCATCAAAAAATGAAAATTAGTTTGTGGTTTTCTTGAAAAAATTAAAAATTAGTTTGTAGTTTTCTTATAAAAAAGAAAATTAGATTGTGGTTTTCCTCCAAAAAAGAAAATTAGTTTGTGGTTTTCTTCAAAAAAAAGAAAATTAGTTTGTGGTTTTCTTCAAAAAATGAAAATTAGTTTGTGGTTTTCTTCAAAAAATTAAAATTAGTTTGTGGTTTTCTTCAAAAAAAGAAAAATTAGTTTGTGATTTCTTCAAAAAAAGAAAAATTAATTTGTGATTTTCTTCAAAAAAAGAATATTAGTTTGTGGTTTTCTTCAAAAAAAGAAAATTAGTTTGTGGTTTTCTTAAAAAAAAAAATTAGTTTGTGGTTTTCTTCAAAAAAAGAATATTAGTTTGTGGATTTCTTAAAAAAAAGAATATTAGTTTGTTGTTTTCTTCAAAATAAGAAAATTAGTTTGTGGTTTTCTTCAAAAAAAGAAAATTAGTTTGTGGTTTTCTTCAAAAAAAGAAAATTAGTTTGTGGTTTTCTTCAAAAAAAGAAAATTAGTTTGTGGTTTTCTTAAAAAAAAAAAAATTAGTTTGTGGTTTTCTTGAAAAAAAGAAAAATTAGTTTGTGGTTTTCTTCAAAAAAAAAAATTAGTTTGTGGTTTTCTTCAAAAAAAAAAGAAAATTAGTTTGTTGTTTTCTTCAAAAAAAGAATATTAGTTTGTGATTTCTTCAAAAAATAAAAAATTAGTTTGTTGTTTTCTTCTAAAAAAGAAAATTAGTTTGTGGTTTTCTTCAAAAAATAAAAAATTAGTTTGTGGTTTTCTTCAAAAAAAGTAAATTAGATTGTGGTTTTCCTCAAAAAAAAAAAATTAGTTTGTGGTTTTCTTCAAAAAAAAGAAATTTAGTTTGTGGTTTCCTTCAAAAAAAGAATATTAGTTTGTGGTTTTCTTAAAAAATAAAGAATTAGTTTGTGGTTTTCTTGAAAAAAATAAAAATTAGTTTGTGGTTTTCTTCAAAAAAAGAAAATTAGTTTGTGGTTTTCTTCAAAAAAAAAAAGAAAATTAGTTTGTGGTTTTCTTCAAAAAAAGAATATTAGTTTGTGATTTCTTCAAAAAAAGAAAAAGTAGTTTGTGGTTTTCTACTAAAAAAGAAAATTAGTTTGTGGTTTTCTTCAAAAAAAAGAAAATTAGTTTGTGGTTTTCTTCAAAAAAAGATAAATTAGTTTGTGGTTTTCTTCAAAAAATAAAAAATTAGTTTGTGGTTTTCTTCAAAAAAAGTAAATTAGATTTGTGGTTTTCCTCAAAAAAAGAAAATTAGTTCGTGGTTTTCTTCAAAAAAAAAAATTAGTTTGTGGTTTTCTTCAAAAAATTAAAATTAGTTTGTGGTTTTATTCAAAAAATTAAAATTAGTTTGTGGTTTTCTTGAAAAAAAGAAAATTAGTTTGTGGTTTTCTTCAAAAAAAAGATAAATTAGTTTGTGGTTTTCTTCAAAAAAAGAAAATTAGTTTGTGGTCTTCTTGAAAAAAAAAAAATTAGATTGTGGTTTTCCTCAAAAAATGAAAATTAGTTTGTGGATTTCTTCAAAAAAAGAAAAATTAGTTTGTAATTACTTCAAAAAAAGAAAAATTAGTTTGTGGCTTTCCCCAAAAAAAGAAAATTAGTTTGTGGTTTTCTTCAAAAAACAAATTAGTTTGTGGTTTTCTTCAAAAAAATAATATTAGTTTGTGGTTTTCTTAAAAAAAAAGAATATTAGTTTGTGGTTTTCTTCAAAAAAAGAAAATTAGTTTTTGGTTTTCTTCAAAAAAATAAAATTAGTTTGTGGTTTTCTTCAAAAAAAGAAAATTAGTTTGTGGTTTTCTTCAAAAAACGATAATTAGTTTGTGGTTTTCTTCAAAAAAAGATAAATTAGTATGTGGTTTTCTTCAAAAAAAGAAAATTAGATTGTGGTTTTCCTCAAAAAAAGAAAATTAGTTTGTGGTTTTCTTCAAAAAAAGAAAATTAGTTTGTGGTTTTCTTCAAAAAAAAGAAAATTAGTTTGTGGTTTTCTTCAAAAAATGAAAATTAGTTTGTGGTTTTCTTAAAAAAATGAAAATTAGTTTATGGTTTTCTTCACAAAAAGAAAATTAGTTTGTGGTTTTCTTCAAAAAAATAAATTTAGTTTGTGGTTTTCTTCAAAACAATGTAAATTAGTTTGTGGTTTTCTTAAAAAAAAGAAAATTAGTTTGTGGTTTTCTTCAAAAAAAGAAAATTAGATTGTGGTTTTCCTCAAAAAAAGAAAATTAGTTTGTGGTTTTCTTCATGAAAAGAAAAATTAGTTTGTGATTTCTTCAAAAAAAGAAAAATTAGTTTGTGGTTTTCTTCAAAAAATAAAAAATTAGTTTGTGGTTTTCTTCAAAAAAAGTAAATTAGATTGTGGTTTTCCTCAAAAAAAGAAAATTAGTTTGTGGTTTTCTTCAAAAAAAAAAAAATTAGTTTGTGGTTTTCTTCAAAAAATTAAAATTAGTTTGTGGTTTTATTCAAAAAATTAAAATTAGTTTGTGGTTTTCTTGAAAAAAAGAAAATTAGTTTGTGGTTTTCTTCAAAAAAAAGATAAATTAGTTTGTGGTTTTCTTCAAAAAAAGAAAATTAGTTTGTGGTCTTCTTGAAAAAAAAAAAATTAGATTGTGGTTTTCCTCAAAAAATGAAAATTAGTTTGTGGATTTCTTCAAAAAAAGAAAAATTAGTTTGTAATTACTTCAAAAAAAGAAAAATTAGTTTGTGGCTTTCCTCAAAAAAAGAAAATTAGTTTGTGGTTTTCTTCAAAAAACAAATTAGTTTGTGGTTTTCTTCAAAAAAAGAATATTAGTTTGTGGTTTTCTTAAAAAAAAAGAATATTAGTTTGTGGTTTTCTTCAAAAAAAGAAAATTAGTTTTTGGTTTTCTTCAAAAAAATAAAATTAGTTTGTGGTTTTCTTCAAAAAAAGAAAATTAGTTTGTGGTTTTCTTCAAAAAACGATAATTAGTTTGTGGTTTTCTTCAAAAAAAGATAAATTAGTTTGTGGTTTTCTTCAAAAAAAGAAAATTAGATTGTGGTTTTCCTCAAAAAAAGAAAATTAGTTTGTGGTTTTCTTCAAAAAAAGGAAATTAGTTTGTGGTTTTCTTCATGAAAAGAAAAATTAGTTTGTGATTTCTTCAAAAAAAGAAAAATTAATTTGTGATTTTCTTCAAAAAAAGAATATTAGTTTGTGGTTTTCTTAAAAAAAAGAATATTAGTTTGTGGTTTTCTTCAAAAAAAGAAAATTAGTTTTTTGTTTTCTTAAAAAAAAAAATTAGTTTATGGTTTTCTTCAAAAAAAGAATATTAGTTTGTGGTTTTCTTAAAAAAAAGAATATTAGTTTGTGGTTTTCTTCAAAAAAAGAAAATTAGTTTGTGGTTTTCTTCAAAAAAAGAAAATTAGTTTGTGGTTTTCTTCAAAAAAATAAAATTAGTTTGTGGTTTTCTTCAAAAAACGAAAATTAGTTTGTGGTTTTCTTAAAAAAAAAAAAATTAGTTTGTGGTTTTCTTGAAAAAAAGAAAAATTAGTTTGTGGTTTTCTTCAAAAAAAGAAAATTAGATTGTGGTTTTCTTAAAAAAAAAAAAAAATTAGTTTGTGGTTTTCTTCAAAACAATTTAAATTAATTTGTGGTTTTCTTCAAAAAAAGATAATTAGTTTGTGGTTTTCTTCAAAAAAAGAAAAATTAGTTTGTGATTTCTTCAAAGAAAGAAAAATTAGTTTGTGGTTTTCTTCTAAAAAAGAAAATTAGTTTGTGGTTTTCTTCAAAAAAAAGAAAATTAGTTTGTGGTTTTCATCAAAAAATGAAAATTAGTTTGTGGTTTTCTTGAAAAAATTAAAAATTAGTTTGTAGTTTTCGTATAAAAAAGAAAATTAGATTGTGGTTTTCCTCCAAAAAAGAAAATTAGTTTGTGGTTTTCTTCAAAAAAAAGAAAATTAGTTTGTGGTTTTCTTCAAAAAATGAAAATTAGTTTGTGGTTTTCTTCAAAAAATTAAAATTAGTTTGTGGTTTTCTTCAAAAAAAGAAAAATTAGTTTGTGATTTCTTCAAAAAAAGAAAAATTAATTTGTGATTTTCTTCAAAAAAAGAATATTAGTTTGTGGTTTTCTTCAAAAAAAGAAAATTAGTTTGTGGTTTTCTTAAAAAAAAAAATTAGTTTGTGGTTTTCTTCAAAAAAAGAATATTAGTTTGTGGATTTCTTAAAAAAAAGAATATTAGTTTGTTGTTTTCTTCAAAATAAGAAAATTAGTTTGTGGTTTTCTTCAAAAAAAGAAAATTAGTTTGTGGTTTTCTTCAAAAAAAGAAAATTAGTTTGTGGTTTTCTTCAAAAAAAGAAAATTAGTTTGTGGTTTTCTTAAAAAAAAAAAAATTAGTTTGTGGTTTTCTTGAAAAAAAGAAAAATTAGTTTGTGGTTTTCTTCAAAAAAAAAAATTAGTTTGTGGTTTTCTTCAAAAAAAAAAGAAAATTAGTTTGTTGTTTTCTTCAAAAAAAGAATATTAGTTTGTGATTTCTTCAAAAAAAGAAAAATTAGTTTGTTGTTTTCTTCTAAAAAAGAAAATTAGTTTGTGGTTTTCTTCAAAAAATAAAAAATTAGTTTGTGGTTTTCTTCAAAAAAAGTAAATTAGATTGTGGTTTTCCTCAAAAAAAGAAAATTAGTTTGTGATTTTCTTCAAAAAAAAGAAATTTAGTTTGTGGTTTCCTTCAAAAAAAGAATATTAGTTTGTGGTTTTCTTAAAAAATAAAGAATTAGTTTGTGGTTTTCTTGAAAAAAATAAAAATTAGTTTGTGGTTTTCTTCAAAAAAAGAAAATTAGTTTGTGGTTTTCTTCAAAAAAAAAAAGAAAATTAGTTTGTGGTTTTCTTCAAAAAAAGAATATTAGTTTGTGATTTCTTCAAAAAAAGAAAAAGTAGTTTGTGGTTTTCTACTAAAAAAGAAAACTAGTTTGTGGTTTTCTTCAAAAAAAAAAAATTAGTTTGTGGTTTTCTTCAAAAAAAGATAAATTAGTTTGTGGTTTTCTTCAAAAAATAAAAAATTAGTTTGTGGTTTTCTTCAAAAAAAGTAAATTAGATTGTGGTTTTCCTCAAAAAAAGAAAATTAGTTTGTGGTTTTCTTCAAAAAAAAAAAATTAGTTTGTGGTTTTCTTCAAAAAATTAAAATTAGTTTGTGGTTTTATTCAAAAAATTAAAATTAGTTTGTGGTTTTCTTGAAAAAAAGAAAATTAGTTTGTGGTTTTCTTCAAAAAAAAGATAAATTAGTTTGTGGTTTTCTTCAAAAAAAGAAAATTAGTTTGTGGTCTTCTTGAAAAAAAATAAATTAGATTGTGGTTTTCCTCAAAAAATGAAAATTAGTTTGTGGATTTCTTCAAAAAAAGAAAAATTAGTTTGTAATTACTTCAAAAAAAGAAAAATTAGTTTGTGGCTTTCCTCAAAAAAAGAAAATTAGTTTGTGGTTTTCTTCAAAAAACAAATTAGTTTGTGGTTTTCTTCAAAAAAAGAATATTAGTTTGTGGTTTTCTTAAAAAAAAAGAATATTAGTTTGTGGTTTTCTTCAAAAAAAGAAAATTAGTTTTTGGTTTTCTTCAAAAAAATAAAATTAGTTTGTGGTTTTCTTCAAAAAAAGAAAATTAGTTTGTGGTTTTCTTCAAAAAACGATAATTAGTTTGTGGTTTTCTTCAAAAAAAGATAAATTAGTTTGTGGTTTTCTTCAAAAAAAGAAAATTAGATTGTGGTTTTCCTCAAAAAAAGAAAATTAGTTTGTGGTTTTCTTCAAAAAAAGAAAATTAGTTTGTGGTTTTCTTCAAAAAAAAGAAAATTAGTTTGTGGTTTTCTTCAAAAAATGAAAATTAGTTTGTGGTTTTCTTAAAAAAATGAAGTTTATGGTTTTCTTCACAAAAAGAAAATTAGTTTGTGGTTTTCTTCAAAAAAATAAATTTAGTTTGTGGTTTTCTTCAAAACAATGTAAATTAGTTTGTGGTTTTCTTAAAAAAAAAAAATTAGTTTGTGGTTTTCTTCAAAAGAAGAAAATTAGATTGTGGTTTTCCTCAAAAAAAGAAAATTAGTTTGTGGTTTTCTTCATGAAAAGAAAAATTAGTTTGTGATTTCTTCAAAAAAAGAAAAATTAGTTTGTGGTTTTCTTCAAAAAATAAAAAATTAGTTTGTGGTTTTCTTCAAAAAAAGTAAATTAGATTGTGGTTTTCCTCAAAAAAAGAAAATTAGTTTGTGGTTTTCTTCAAAAAAAAAAAATTAGTTTGTGGTTTTCTTCAAAAAATTAAAATTAGTTTGTGGTTTTATTCAAAAAATTAAAATTAGTTTGTGGTTTTCTTGAAAAAAAGAAAATTAGTTTGTGGTTTTCTTCAAAAAAAAGATAAATTAGTTTGTGGTTTTCTTCAAAAAAAGAAAATTAGTTTGTGGTCTTCTTGAAAAAAAAAAATTAGATTGTGGTTTTCCTCAAAAAATGAAAATTAGTTTGTGGATTTCTTCAAAAAAAGAAAAATTAGTTTGTAATTACTTCAAAAAAAGAAAAATTAGTTTGTGGCTTTCCTCAAAAAAAGAAAATTAGTTTGTGGTTTTCTTCAAAAAACAAATTAGTTTGTGGTTTTCTTCAAAAAAAGAATATTAGTTTGTGGTTTTCTTAAAAAAAAAGAATATTAGTTTGTGGTTTTCTTCAAAAAAAGAAAATTAGTTTTTGGTTTTCTTCAAAAAAATAAAATTAGTTTGTGGTTTTCTTCAAAAAAAGAAAATTAGTTTGTGGTTTTCTTCAAAAAACGATAATTAGTTTGTGGTTTTCTTCAAAAAAAGATAAATTAGTTTGTGGTTTTCTTCAAAAAAAGAAAATTAGATTGTGGTTTTCCTCAAAAAAAGAAAATTAGTTTGTGGTTTTCTTCAAAAAAAGAAAATTAGTTTGTGGTTTTCTTCAAAAAAAAGAAAATTAGTTTGTGGTTTTCTTCAAAAAAATGAAAATTAGTTTGTGGTTTTCTTAAAAAAATGAAAATTAGTTTGTGGTTTTCTTCACAAAAAGAAAATTAGTTTGTGGTTTTCTTCAAAAAAATAAATTTAGTTTGTGGTTTTCTTCAAAACAATGTAAATTAGTTTGTGGTTTTCTTAAAAAAAAGAAAATTAGTTTGTGGTTTTCTTCAAAAAAAGAAAATTAGATTGTGGTTTTCCTCAAAAAAAGAAAATTAGTTTGTGGTTTTCTTCATGAAAAGAAAAATTAGTTTGTGATTTCTTCAAAAAAAGAAAAATTAATTTGTGATTTTCTTCAAAAAAAGAATATTAGTTTGTGGTTTTCTTAAAAAAAAGAATATTAGTTTGTGGTTTTCTTCAAAAAAAGAAAATTAGTTTTTTGTTTTCTTAAAAAAAAAAATTAGTTTGTGGTTTTCTTCAAAAAAAGAATATTAGTTTGTGGTTTTCTTAAAAAAAAGAATATTAGTTTGTGGTTTTCTTCAAAAAAAGAAAATTAGTTTGTGGTTTTCTTCAAAAAAAGAAAATTAGTTTGTGGTTTTCTTCAAAAAAATAAAATTAGTTTGTGGTTTTCTTCAAAAAACGAAAATTAGTTTGTGGTTTTGTTAAAAAAAAAAAAATTAGTTTGTGGTTTTCTTGAAAAAAAGAAAAATTAGTTTGTGGTTTTCTTCAACAAAAGAAAATTAGTTTGTGGTTTTCTTAAAAAAAAAAAAAAAATTAGTTTGTGGTTTTCTTCAAAACAATGTAAATTAATTTGTGGTTTTCTTCAAAAAAAGAAAATTAGTTTGTGGTTTTCTTCAATAAAAGAAAATTATATTGTGGTTTTCCTCAAAAAAAGAAAATTAGTTTGTGGTTTTCTTCAAAAAAAGAAAAATTAGTTTGTGATTTCTTCAAAAAAAGAAAAATTAATCTGTGATTTTCTTCAAAAAATACATATTAGTTTGTGGTTTTCATAAAAAAAAGAATATTAGTTCGTGGTTTTCTTCAAAAAAAGAAAATTAGTTGGTGGTTTTCTTAAAAAAAAAAATTAGTTTGTGGTTTTCTTCAAACAAAGAATATTAGTTTGTGGTTTTCTTAAAAAAAAGAATATTAGTTTGTGGTTTTCTTCAAAAAAAGATAATTAGTTTGTGGTTTTCTTCAAAAAAAGAAAATTAGTTTGTGGTTTTCTTCAAAAAAATAAAATTAGTTTGTGGTTTTCTTTAAAAAACGAAAATTAGTTTGTGGTTTTCTTCAAAAAAAATAATTAGTTTTGGTTTTCTTGAAAAGAAGAAAAATTAGTTTGTGGTTTTCTTAAAAAAAAGAAAATTAGTTTGTGGTTTTCTTAAAAAAAAAAAGAAAATTAGTTTGTGGTTTTCTTCAAAAAAAGAATATTAGTTTGTGATTTCTTCAAAAAAAGAAAAATTAATTTGTGATTTTCTTCAAAAAAAGAATATTAGTTTGTGGTTTTCTTCAAAAAAAGAAAATTAGTTTGTGGTTTTCTTAAAAAAAAAAATTAGTTTGTGGTTTTCTTCAAAAAAAGAATATTAGTTTGTGGATTTCTTAAAAAAAAAGAATATTAGTTTGTGGTTTTCTTCAAAATAAGAAAATTAGTTTGTGGTTTTCTTCAAAAAAAGAAAATTAGTTTGTGGTTTTCTTCAAAAAAAGAAAATTAGTTTGTGGTTTTCTTCAAAAAAAGAAAATTAGTTTGTGGTTTTCTTAAAAAAAAAAAAATTAGTTTGTGGTTTTCTTGAAAAAAAGAAAAATTAGTTTGTGGTTTTCTTCAAAAAAAAAAATTAGTTTGTGGTTTTCTTCAAAAAAAAAATAAAATTAGTTTGTTGTTTTCTTCAAAAAAAGAATATTAGTTTGTGATTTCTTCAAAAAAAGAAAAATTAGTTTGTTGTTTTCTTCTAAAAAAGAAAATTAGTTTGTGGTTTTCTTCAAAAAATAAAAAATTAGTTTGTGGTTTTCTTCAAAAAAAGTAAATTAGATTGTGGTTTTCCTCAAAAAAAGAAAATTAGTTTGTGGTTTTCTTCAAAAAAAAGAAATTTAGTTTGTGGTTTCCTTCAAAAAAAGAATATTAGTTTGTGGTTTTCTTAAAAAATAAAGAATTAGTTTGTGGTTTTCTTGAAAAAAATAAAAATTAGTTTGTGGTTTTCTTCAAAAAAAGAAAATTAGTTTGTGGTTTTCTTCAAAAAAAAAAAGAAAATTAGTTTGTGGTTTTCTTCAAAAAAATAATATTAGTTTGTGATTTCTTCAAAAAAAGAAAAAGTAGTTTGTGGTTTTCTACTAAAAAAGAAAATTAGTTTGTGGTTTTCTTCAAAAAAAAGAAAATTAGTTTGTGGTTTTCTTCAAAAAAAGATAAATTAGTTTGTGGTTTTCTTCAAAAAATAAAAAATTTGTTTGTGGTTTTCTTCAAAAAAAGTAAATTAGATTGTGGTTTTCCTCAAAAAAAGAAAATTAGTTTGTGGTTTTCTTCAAAAAAAAAAAATTAGTTTGTGGTATTCTTCAAAAAATTAAAATTAGTTTGTGGTTTTATTCAAAAAATTAAAATTAGTTTGTGGTTTTCTTGAAAAAAAGAAAATTAGTTTGTGGTTTTCTTCAAAAAAAAGATAAATTAGTTTGTGGTTTTCTTCAAAAAAAGAAACTTAGTTTGTGGTCTTCTTGAAAAAAAAAAAATTAGATTGTGGTTTTCCTCAAAAAATGAAAATTAGTTTGTGGATTTCTTCAAAAAAAGAAAAATTAGTTTGTAATTACTTCAAAAAAAGAAAAATTAGTTTGTGGCTTTCCTCAAAAAAAGAAAATTAGTTTGTGGTTTTCTTCAAAAAACAAATTTGTTTGTGGTTTTCTTCAAAAAAAGAATATTAGTTTGTGGTTTTCTTAAAAAAAAAGAATATTAGTTTGTGGTTTTCTTCAAAAAAAGAAGATTAGTTTTTGGTTTTCTTCAAAAAAAGAAAATTAGTTTGTGGTTTTCTTCAAAAAAATAAAATTAGTTTGTGGTTTTCTTCAAAAAACGATAATTAGTTTGTGGTTTTCTTCAAAAAAAGATAAATTAGTTTGTGGTTTTCTTCAAAAAAAGAAAATTAGATTGTGGTTTTCCTCAAAAAAAGAAAATTAGTTTGTGGTTTTCTTCAAAAAAAGAAAATTAGTTTGTGGTTTTCTTCAAAAAAAAGAAAATTAGTTTGTGGTTTTCTTCAAAAAATGAAAATTAGTTTGTGGTTTTCTTAAAAAAATGAAAATTAGTTTGTGGTTTTCTTCACAAAAAGAAAATTAGTTTGTGGTTTTCTTCAAAAAAATAAATTTAGTTTGTGGTTTTCTTCAAAACAATGTAAATTAGTTTGTGGTTTTCTTAAAAAAAAGAAAATTAGTTTGTGGTTTTCTTCAAAAAAAAAAAATTAGATTGTGGTTTTCCTCAAAAAAAGAAAATTAGTTTGTGGTTTTCTTCATGAAAAGAAAAATTAGTTTGTGATTTCTTCAAAAAAAGAAAAATTAATTTGTGATTTTCTTCACAAAAAGAATATTAGTTTGTGGTTTTCTTAAAAAAAAGAATATTAGTTTGTGGTTTTCTTCAAAAAAAGAAAATTAGTTTTTTGTTTTCTTAAAAAAAAAATTAGTTTGTGGTTTTCTTCAAAAAAAGAATATTAGTTTGTGGTTTTCTTAAAAAAAAGAATATTAGTTTGTGGTTTTCTTCAAAAAAAGAAAATTAGTTTGTGGTTTTCTTCAAAAAAAGAAAATTAGTTTGTGGTTTTCTTCAAAAAACGAAAATTAGTTTGTGGTTTTCTTAAAAAAAAAAAAATTAGTTTGTGGTTTTCTTCAAAAAAAGAAAAATTAGTTTGTGGTTTTCTTCAAAAAAAGAAAATTAGTTTGTGGTTTTCTTCAAAAAAAAAAAAAAAATTAGTTTGTGGTTTTCTTCAAAACAATGTAAATTAATATGTGGTTTTCTTAAAAAAAAGAAAATTAGTTTGTGGTTTTCTTCAAAAAAAGAAAATTATATTGTGG
This sequence comes from Luzula sylvatica, assembly GCA_946800325.1. Taxonomy (NCBI): domain Eukaryota; kingdom Viridiplantae; phylum Streptophyta; class Magnoliopsida; order Poales; family Juncaceae; genus Luzula; species Luzula sylvatica. The sequence continues at coordinate 67,998,989 of OX326960.1, forward strand.
TTTTCCTCAAAAAAAGAAAATTAGTTTGTGGTTTTCTTCAAAAAAAGAAAAATTAGTTTGTGATTTCTTCAAAAAAAGAAAAATTAATCTGTGATTTTCTTCAAAAAATACATATTAGTTTGTGGTTTTCTTAAAAAAAAGAATATTAGTTTGTGGTTTTCTTCAAAAAAAGAAAATTAGTTTGTGGTTTTCTTAAAAAAAAAAATTAGTTTGTGGTTTTCTTCAAACAAAGAATATTAGTTTGTGGTTTTCTTAAAAAAAAGAATATTAGTTTGTGGTTTTCTTCAAAAAAAGATAATTAGTTTGTGGTTTTCTTCAAAAAATAAAAAATTTGTTTGTGGTTTTCTTCAAAAAAAGTAAATTAGATTGTGGTTTTCCTCAAAAAAAGAAAATTAGTTTGTGGTTTTCTTCAAAAAAAAAAAATTAGTTTGTGGTTTTCTTCAAAAAATTAAAATTAGTTTGTGGTTTTATTCAAAAAATTAAAATTAGTTTGTGGTTTTCTTGAAAAAAAGAAAATTAGTTTGTGGTTTTCTTCAAAAAAAAGATAAATTAGTTTGTGGTTTTCTTCAAAAAAAGAAAATTAGTTTGTGGTCTTCTTGAAAAAAAAAAAATTAGATTGTGGTTTTCCTCAAAAAATGAAAATTAGTTTGTGGATTTCTTCAAAAAAAGAAAAATTAGTTTGTAATTACTTCAAAAAAAGAAAAATTTGTTTGTGGCTTTCCTCAAAAAAAGAAAATTAGTTTGTGGTTTTCTTCAAAAAACAAATTAGTTTGTGGTTTTCTTCAAAAAAAGAATATTAGTTTGTGGTTTTCTTAAAAAAAAAGAATATTAGTTTGTGGTTTTCTTCAAAAAAAGAAAATTAGTTTTTGGTTTTCTTCAAAAAAATAAAATTAGTTTGTGGTTTTCATCAAAAAAAGAAAATTAGTTTGTGGTTTTCTTCAAAAAACGATAATTAGTTTGTGGTTTTCTTCAAAAAAAGATAAATTAGTTTGTGGTTTTCTTCAAAAATTGAAAATTAGATTGTGGTTTTCCTCAAAAAAAGAAAATTAGTTTGAGGTTTTCTTCAAAAAAAGAAAATTAGTTTGTGGTTTTCTTCAAAAAAAAGAAAATTAGTTTGTGGTTTTCTTCAAAAAATGAAAATTAGTTTGTGGTTTTCTTAAAAAAATGAAAATTAGTTTGTGGTTTTCTTCACAAAAAGAAAATTAGTTTGTGGTTTTCTTCAAAAAAATAAATTTAGTTTGTGGTTTTCTTCAAAACAATGTAAATTAGTTTGTGGTTTTCTTAAAAAAAAGAAAATTAGTTTGTTGTTTTCTTCAAAAAAAGAAAATTAGATTGTGGTTTTCCTCAAAAAAAGAAAATTAGTTTGTGGTTTTCTTCATGAAAAGAAAAATTAGTTTGTGATTTCTTCAAAAAAAGAAAAATTAATTTGTGATTTTCTTAAAAAAAAGAATATTAGTTTGTGGTTTTCTTAAAAAAAAGAATATTAGTTTGTGGTTTTCTTCAAAAAAAGAAAATTAGTTTTTTGTTTTCTTAAAAAAAAAAATTAGTTTGTGGTTTTCTTCAAAAAAAGAATATTAGTTTGTGGTTTTCTTAAAAAAAAGAATATTAGTTTGTGGTTTTCTTCAAAAAAAGAAAATTAGTTTGTGGTTTTCTTCAAAAAAAGAAAATTAGTTTGTGGTTTTCTTCAAAAAAATAAAATTAGTTTGTGGTTTTCTTCAAAAAACGAAAATTAGTTTGTGGTTTTCTTAAAAAAAAAAAAATTAGTTTGTGGTTTTCTTGAAAAAAAGAAAAATTAGTTTGTGGTTTTCTTCAAAAAAAGAAAATTAGTTTGTGGTTTTCTTCAAAAAAAAAAAAAAATTAGTTTGTTGTTTTCTTCAAAAAAAGAATATTAGTTTGTGATTTCTTCAAAAAAAGAAAAATTAGTTTGTTGTTTTCTTCTAAAAAAGAAAATTAGTTTGTGGTTTTCTTCAAAAAATAAAAAATTAGTTTGTGGTTTTCTTCAAAAAAAGTAAATTAGATTGTGGTTTTCCTCAAAAAAAGAAAATTAGTTTGTGGTTTTCTTCAAAAAAAAGAAATTTAGTTTGTGGTTTCCTTCAAAAAAAGAATATTAGTTTGTGGTTTTCTTAAAAAATAAAGAATTAGTTTGTGGTTTTCTTGAAAAAAATAAAAATTAGTTTGTGGTTTTCTTCAAAAAAAGAAAATTAGTTTGTGGTTTTCTTCAAAAAAAAAAAGAAAATTAGTTTGTGGTTTTCTTCAAAAAAATAATATTAGTTTGTGATTTCTTCAAAAAAAGAAAAAGTAGTTTGTGGTTTTCTACTAAAAAAGAAAATTAGTTTGTGGTTTTCTTCAAAAAAAAGAAAATTAGTTTGTGGTTTTCTTCAAAAAAAGATAAATTAGTTTGTGGTTTTCTTCAAAAAATAAAAAATTTGTTTGTGGTTTTCTTCAAAAAATTAAAATTAGATTGTGGTTTTCTTCAAAAAAAGAAAATTAGATTGTGGTTTGCCTCAAAAAAAGAAAATTAGTTTGTGGTTTTCTTCAAAAAAAGAAAAATTAGTTTGTGATTTCTTCAAAAAAATAAAAATTAGTTTGTGGTTTTCTTCAAAAAAATTAAATTAGTTTGTGGTTTTCTTCGAAAAAAGAAAATTAGTTTGTGGTTTTCTTCGAAAAATGAAAATTTGTTTGTGGTTTTCTTCAAAAAAAGAAAATTAGTTTGTGGTTTTCTTGAAAAAAAGAAAAATTAATTTGTGGTTTTATTCAAAAAAAGAAAATTAGATTGTGGTTTTCTTCAAAACAAGAAAATTTGTTTGTGGTTTTCATAAAAAAAAGAAAATTAGTTTGTGGTTTTCTTAAAAAAGAAAAGAAAATTAGAATGTGGTTTTCCTCAAAAAAAGAAAATTAGTTTGTGGTTTTCTTAAAACAAAGAAAATTAGTTTTTGGTTTTCTTCAAAAAAGGAAAATTAGTTTGTGGTTTTCTTCAAAAAAAGAAAATTAGTTTGTGGTTTTCTTAAAAAAATAAATATTAGTATGTGGTTTTCTACAAAAAAAGAAATTTAGTTTGTTGTGTTCTTCAAAACAATGTAAATTAGTTTGTGGTTTTCTTCAAAAAAAGAAAATTAGTTTGTGGTTTTCTTCAAAAAAAGAAAATTAGATTGTGGTTTTCCTCAAAAAAAGAAAATTAGTTTGTGGTTTTCTTCAAAAAAAGAAAAATTAGTTTGTGATTTCTTCAAAAAAAGAAAAATTAATTTGTGATTTTCTTCAAAATAAGAATATTAGTTTGTGGTTTTCTTAAAAAAAAGAATATTAGTTTGTGGTTTTCTTCAAAAAAGAAAATTAGTTTGTGGTTTTCTTAAAAAAAAAAATTAGTTTGTGGTTTTCTTCAAAAAAAGAATATTAGTTTGTGGTTTTCTTAAAAAAAAGAATATTAGTTTGTGGTTTTCTTCAAAAAAAGAAAATTAGTTTGTGGTTTTCTTAAAAAAAAAGAAAATTAGTTTGTGGTTTTCTTCAAAAAAATAAAATTAGTTTGTGGTTTTCTTGAAAAAACGAAAATTAGTTTGAGGTTTTCTACAAAAAAAGAAAATTAGTTTGTTGTGTTCTTCAAAACAATGTAAATTAGTTTGTGGTTTTCTTCAAAAAAAGAAAATTAGTTTGTGGTTTTCTTCAAAAAAAGAAAATTAGATTGTGGTTTTCCTCAAAAAAAGAAAATTAGTTTGTGGTTTTCTTCAAAAAAAGAAAAATTAGTTTGTGATTTCTTCAAAAAAAGAAAAATTAATTTGTGATTTTCTTCAAAAAAAGAATATTAGTTTGTGGTTTTCTTAAAAAAAAAAAAATTAGTTTGTGGTTTTCTTGAAAAGAAGAAAAATTAGTTTGTGTTTTTCTTAAAAAAAAGAAAATTAGTTTGTGGTTTTCTTCAAAAAAAAAAGAAAATTAGTTTGTGGTTTTCTTCAAAAAAAGAATATTAGTTTGTGATTTCTTCAAAAAAAGAAAAATTAGTTTGTGGTTTTCTTCAAAAAAAGAAAATTAGTCTGTGGTTTTCTTCAAAAAAAAGAAAATTAGTTTGTGGTCTTCTTCAAAAAAAGAAAATTAGTTTGTGGTCTTCTTCAAAAAAAGAAATTAGTTTGTGGTTTTCTTGAAAAAAAGAAAAATTAGTTTGTGGTTTTCTTAAAAAAAAATATTTTAGTTAGTTGTTTTCTTAAAAAAAAAAAGATTAGTTTGTGGTTTTCATAAAAAAAAGAATATTAGTTTGTGGTTTTCTTCAAAAAAAGAAAATTAGTTTCTCATTTTCTTCAAAAAACGAAAATTAGTTTGTGGTTTTTTTCAAAAAAAGAAAAATTAATTTTTGATTTCTTCAAAAAACGAAAAAATAATTTGTGGTTTTCTTAAAAAAAAATTAGTTTGTGATTTTCTAGAAAGAAAGAAAAATTAGTCTGTAGTTTTCTTGAAAAAAAGAAAATTAGTTTGTTGTTTTCTTCTAAAAAAAAATATTAGTTTATGGTTTTCTTCAAAAAAAAGAAAATTAGTTTGTGGTTTTCTTCAAAAAATTAAAAATTAGTCTGTGGTTTTCGTCAAAAAAGAGAAAATTAGATTGTAGTTTTCCTCAAAAAAAGAAAATTAGTTTGTGGTTTTCTTCAAAAAAAAGAAAATTAGTTTGTCGTTTTCTTAGAAAAAAGAAAAATTAGTTTTTGGTTTCTTCAAATATAGAAAAATTAGTTCGTGGTTTTCATCAAAAAAAGAATATTAGTTTGTGGTTTTCTTAAAAAAAAATTATTAGTTTGTGGTTTTCTTCAAAAAAAGAAAATTAGTTTGTGGTTTTCTTTCAAGTAAATGAAAATTATTTTGTGGTTTTCTTCAAAAAAAGATAAATTAGTTTGTTGTTTTCTAAAAAAAAAAAAAATAGATTGTGGTTTTTCTCAAAAAAAGAAAATTAGTTTGTGGTTTTCTTCAAAAAAAGAAAATTAGTTTGTGGTTTTCTTCAAAAAAAGAAAATTAGTTTGTGGTTTTCTTCAAAAAAAGATAAATTAGTTTCTGGTTTTCTTCAAAAAAAGAAAATTAGATTGTGGTTTTCCTCAAAAAAAGAAAATTAGTTTGTGGTTTTCTTCAAAAAAAGAAAAATTAGTTTGTGATTTCTTCAAAAAAAGAAAAATTAGTTTGTTGTTTTCTTAAAAAAAATAATATTAGTTTGTGATTTTCTTCAAAAAAAGAAAATTAGTTTGTGGTTTTCTTAAAAAAAAAAAATTAGCTTGTGGTTTTCTTCAAAAAAAGAATATTAGTTTGTGGTTTTCTCAAAAAAAAGAATATTAGTTTGTGGTTTTCTTCAAAAAAATAAAATTAATTTGTTGTTTTCTTCAAAAAAAGAAAATTAGTTTGTGGTTTTCTTTAAAAAAAAAGAAAATTATTTTGTGGTTTTCTTCAAAAAAAGAAAATTAGTTTGTTGTTTTCTTCAAAAAAAAATTAGTTTGTGGATATCTTGAAAAAAAGAAAAATTAATTTGTGGTTTTCTTCAAAAAAAAGAAAATTAGTTTGTGGTTTTCTTGAAAAAAAATAAATTAGTTAGTGGTTTTCTTCAAAAAAAGAAGATTAGTTTGTGGTTTTCTTGAAAAAAAGAATATTAGTTTGTGGTCTTCTTCAAAAAACGAAAATTAGTTTGTGGTTTTCTTCAAAAAACGAAAATTAGTTTGTGGTTTTTTTCAAAAAAAGAAAAATTAGTTTGTGATTTCTTCAAAAAAAGAAAAAATAGTTTGTGGTTTTCTTAAAAAAAAATTAGTTTGTGATTTTCTAGAAAGAAAGAAAAATTAGTCTGTAGTTTTGTTGGAAAAAAGAAAATTAGTTTGTTGTTTTCTTCTAAAAAAGAAAATTAGTTTGTGGTTTTCTACAAAAAAAAGAAAATTAGTTTGTGGTTTTCTTCAAAAAATTAAAAATTAGTTTGTGGTTTTCTTCAAAAAAAAGAAAATTAGTTTGTCGTTTTCTTCTAAAAAAGAAAAATTAGTTTTTCATTTCTTCAAAAATAGAAAAATTAGTTCGTGGTTTTCATCAAAAAAAGAATATTAGTTTGTGGTTTTCTTCAAAAAAAGAATATTAGTTTGTGATTTCTTCCAAAAAAGAAAAATTAGTTTGTAGTTTTCTTCAAAAAAAAGAAAATTAGTTTGTGGTCTTCTTCAAAAAAAGAAAATTAGATGGTGGTTTTCTTCAAAAAAAGAAAATTAGATTGTGGTTTTCCTCAAAAAAAGAAAATTAGTTTGCGGTTTTCTTCGAAAAAGGAAAATTAGTTTGTGGTTTTCTTCGAAAAACGAAAATTTGTTTGTGGTTTTCTTCAAAAAAAGAAAATTAGTTTGTGGTTTTCTTGAAAAAAAGAAAAATTAGTTTGTGGTTTTCTTCAAAAAAATAAAATTAGTTTGTGGTTTTCTTCGAAAAACGAAAATTAGTTTGTGGTTTTCTTCGAAAAACGAAAATTTGTTTGTGGTTTTCTTCAAAAAAAGAAAAATAGTTTGTGGTTTTCTTGAAAAAAAGAAAAATTAATTTGTGGTTTTCTTCAAAAAAAAAAAATTAGTTTGTGGTTTTCTTCAAAAAAAAAATTAGTTTGTAATTTTCTTCAAAAAAAAAAGGAAATTAGTTTGTTGTTTTCTTCAAAAAATGAAAATTAGTTTGTGGTTTTCTTCAAAAAATTAAAATTAGTTTGTGGTTTTCTTCAAAAAAAGAAAATTAGTTTGTGGTTTTCTTCAAAAAAAGAAATTTAGTTTGTGGTTTTCTTCAAAACAATGTAAATTAATTTGTGGTTTTCTTCAAAAAAAGAAAATTAGTTTGTGGTTTTCTTCAAAAAAAGAAAATTATATTGTGATTTCCTCAAAAAAAGAAAATTAGTTTGTGGTTTTCTTCAAAAAAAGAAAAATTAGTTTGTGATTTCTTCAAAAAAAGAAAAATTAATTTGTGATTTCCTTCAAAAAAAACATATTAGTTTGTGGTTTTCTTAAAAAAAATAATATTAGTTTGTGGTTTTCTTCAAAAAAAGAAAATTAGTTTGTGGTTTTCTTAAAAAAAAAATTAGTTTGTGGTTTTCTTCAAAAAAAGAATATTAGTTTGTGGTTTTCTTAAAAAAAAGAATATTAGTTTGTGGTTTTCTTCAAAAAAAGATAATTAGTTTGTGGTTTTCTTCAAAAAAAGACAATTAGTTTGTGGTTTTCTTCAAAAAAATAAAATTAGTTTGTGGTTTTCTTTAAAAAACGAAAATTAGTTTGTGGTTTTCTTCAAAAAAAATAATTAGTTTGTGGTGTTCTTGAAAAGAAGAAAAATTAGTTTGTGGTTTTCTTAAAAAAAAGAAAATTAGTTTGTGGTTTTCTTCAAAAAAATAAGAAAATTAGTTTGTGGTTTTCTTCAAAAAAAGAATATTAGTTTGTGATTTCTTCAAAAAAAGAAAAACTAGTTTGTGGTTTTCATCTAAAAAAGAAAATTAGTTTGTGGTTTTCTTCAAAAAAAAGAAAATTAGTTTGTGGTCTTCTTCAAAAAAAGAAAATTAGATTGTGGTTTTCGTCAAAAAAAGAAAATTAGATTGTGGTTTTCCTCAAAAAAAGAAAAATTAGTTTGTGATTTCTTCAAAAAAAGAAAAAATAGTTTGTGCTTTTCTTAAAAAAAAATTAGTTTGTGATTTTCTAGAAAGAAAGAAAAATTAGTCTGTAGTTTTGTTGGAAAAAAGAAAATTAGTTTGTTGTTTTGTTCTAAAAAAGAAAATTAGTTTGTGGTTTTCTACAAAAAAAAGAAAATTAGTTTGTGGTTTTCTTCAAAAAATTAAAAATTAGTTTGTGGTTTTCTTCAAAAAAGATAAAATTATATTGTAGTTTTCCTCAAAAAAAGAAAAATTAGTTTGTGATTTCTTCAAAAAAAGAAAAATTAGTTTGTGGTTTTCTTCTAAAAAAGAAAATTAGTTTGTGGTTTTCTTCAAAAAAAAGAAAATTAGTTTGTGGTCTTCTTCAAAAAAAGAAAATTAGATTGTGGTTTTCTTCAAAAAAAGAAAATTAGATTGTGGTTTTCCTCAAAAAAAGAAAATTAGTTTGTGGTTTTCTTCAAAAAAAGAAAAATTAGTTTGTGATTTCTTCAAAAAAAGAAAAATTAGTTTGTGGTTTTCTTCAAAAAAATTATATTAGTTTGTGGTTTTCTTCGAAAAACGAAAATTAGTTTGTGGTTTTCTTCGAAAAATGAAAATTTGTTTGTGGTTTTCTTCAAAAAAAGAAAATTAGTTTGTGGTTTTCTTCAAAAAAAGAAAAATTAATTTGTGGTTTTCTTCAAAAACAGAAAATTAGATTGTGGTTTTCCTCAAAAAAAGAAAATTTGTTTGTGGTTTTCTTAAAAAAAAGAAAATTAGTTTGTGGTTTTCTTAAAAAAGAAAAGAAAATTAGAATGTGGTTTTCCTCAAAAAAAGAAAATTAGTTTGTGGTTTTCTTAAAACAAAGAAAATTAGTTTTTGGTTTTCTTCAAAAAAGGAAAATTAGTTTGTGGTTTTCTTCAAAAAAAGAAAATTAGTTTGTGGTTTTCTTAAAAAAAAAATATTAGTATGTGGTTTTCTACAAAAAAAGAAAATTAGTTTGTTGTTTTCTTCAAAACAATGTAAATTAGTTTATGGTTTTCTTCAAAAAAAGAAAATTAGTTTGTGGTTTTCTTCAAAAAAAGAAAATTAGATTGTGGTTTTCCTCAAAAAAAGAAAATTAGTTTGTGGTTTTCTTCAAAAAAAGAAAATTAGTTTGTGGTTTTCTTCAAAAAAATAAAATTAGTTTGTGGTTTTCTTGAAAAAACGAAAATTAGTTTGTGGTTTTCTTCAAAAAAAAATAATTAGTATGTGGTTTTCTTGAAAAGAAGAAAAAATAGTTTGTGGTTTTCATAAAAAAAAGAAAATTAGTTTGTGGTTTTCTTCAAAAAAAAAAAAAAATTAGTTTGTGGTTTTCTTCAAAAAAAGAATATTAGTTTGTGATTTCTTCAAAAAAAGAAAAATTAGTTTGTGGTTTTCTTCAAAAAAAGAAAATTAGTCTGTGGTTTTGTTCAAAAAAAAGAAAAATTAGTTTGTGGTATTCTTCAAAAAAAGAAAATTAGTTTGTGGTCTTCTTCAAAAAAAGAAATTAGTTTGTGGTTTTCTTGAAAAAAAGAAAAATTAGTTTGTGGTTTTCTTAAAAAAAAAAAAATTAGTTTGTGGTTTTCTTAAAAAAGAAAAAAAAATTAGAATGTGGTTTTCCTCAAAAAAAGAAAATTAGTTTATGGTTTTCTTAAAACAAAGAAAATTAGTTTTTGGTTTTCTTCAAAAAAGGAAAATTAGTTTGTGGTTTTCTTCAAAAAAAGAAAATTAGTTTGTGGTTTTCTTAAAAAAACAAATATTAGTATGTGGTTTTCTACAAAAAAAGAAAATTAGTTTGTTGTTTTCTTCAAAACAATGTAAATTAGTTTGTGGTTTTCTTCAAAAAAAGAAAATTAGTTTGTGGTTTTCTTCAAAAAAAGAAAATTAGATTGTGGTTTTCCTCAAAAAAAGAAAATTAGTTTGTGGTTTTCTTCAAAAAAAGAAAAATTAATTTGTGATTTTCTTCAAAAAAAGAATATTAGTTTGTGGTTTTCTTAAAAAAAAGAATATTAGTTTGTGGTTTTCTTGAAAAAAGAAAATTAGTTTGTGGTTTTCTTAAAAAAAAAAATTAGTTTGTGGTTTTCTTCAAAAAAAGAATATTAGTTTGTGGTTTTCTTAAAAAAAAGAATATTAGTTTGTGGTTTTCTTCAAAAAAAGAAAATTAGTTTGTGGTTTTCTTCAAAAAAAAGAAAATTAGTTTGTGGTTTTCTTCAAAAAAATAAAATTAGTTTGTGGTTTTCTTCAAAAAATGAAAATTAGTTTGTGGTTTTCTTCAAAAAAAAATAATTAGTTTGTGGTTTTCTTGAAAAGAAGAAAAAATAGTTTGTGGTTTTCTTAAAAAAAAGAAAATTAGTTTGTGGTTTTCTTCAAAAAAAAAATAAAATTAGTTTGTGGTTTTCTTCAAAAAAAGAATATTAGTTTGTGATTTCTTCAAAAAAAGAAAAATTAGTTTGTGGTTTTCTTCAAAAAAAGAAAATTAGTCTGTGGTTTTCTTCAAAAAAAAGAAAAATTAGTTTGTGGTCTTCTTCAAAAAAAGAAAATTAGTTTGTGGTCTTCTTCAAAAAAAGAAATTAGTTTGTGGTTTTCTTCAAAAAATTAAAAATTAGTTTGTGGTTTTCTTCAAAAAAGATAAAATTATATTGTAGTTTTCCTCAAAAAAAGAAATATTAGTTTGTGATTTCTTCAAAAAAAGAAAAATTAGTTTGTGGTTTTCTTCAAAAAAAGAAAATTAGTCTGTGGTTTTCTTCAAAAAAAAGAAAAATTAGTTTGTGGTCTTCTTCAAAAAAAGAAAATTTGTTCGTGGTCTTCTTCAAAAAAAGAAAATTAGTTTGTGGTTTTCTTCAAAAAATTAAAAATTAGTTTGTGGTTTTCTTCAAAAAAGAGAAAATTATATTGTAGTTTTCCTCAAAAAAAGAAAAATTAGTTTGTGATTTCTTCAAAAAAAGAAAAATTAGTTTGTGGTTTTCTTCTAAAAAAGAAAATTAGTTTGTGGTTTTCTTCAAAAAAAAGAAAATTAGTTTGTGGTCTTCTTCAAAAAAAGAAAATTAGATTGTGGTTTTCTTCAAAAAAAGAAAATTAGATTGTGGTTTTCCTCAAAAAAAGAAAATTAGTTTGTGGTTTTCTTCCAAAAAAGAAAAATTAGTTTGTGATTTCTTCAAAAAAAGAAAAATTAGTTTGTGGTTTTCTTCAAAAAAATTATATTAGTTTGTGGTTTTCTTCGAAAAACGAAAATTAGTTTGTGGTTTTCTTCGAAAAATGAAAATTTGTTTGTGGTTTTCTTCAAAAAAAGAAAATTAGTTTGTGGTTTTCTTGAAAAAAAGAAAAATTAATTTGTGGTTTTCTTCAAAAAAAGAAAATTAGATTGTGGTTTTCCTCAAAAAAAGAAAATTTGTTTGTGGTTTTCTTAAAAAAAATAAAATTAGTTTGTGGTTTTCTTAAAAAAGAAAAGAAAATTAGAATGTGGTTTTCCTCAAAAAAAGAAAATTAGTTTGTGGTTTTCTTAAAACAAAGAAAATTAGTTTTTGGTTTTCTTCAAAAAAGGAAAATTAGTTTGTGGTTTTCTTCAAAAAAAGAAAATTAGTTTGTGGTTTTCTTAAAAAAACAAATATTAGTATGTGGTTTTCTACAAAAAAAGAAAATTAGTTTGTTGTTTTCTTCAAAACAATGTAAATTAGTTTGTGGTTTTCTTCAAAAAAAGAAAATTAGTTTGTGGTTTTCTTCAAAAAAAGAAAATTAGATTGTGGTTTTCCTCAAAAAAAGAAAATTAGTTTGTGGTTTTCTTCAAAAAAAGAAAAATTAATTTGTGATTTTCTTCAAAAAAAGAATATTAGTTTGTGGTTTTCTTAAAAAAAAGAATATTAGTTTGTGGTTTTCTTGAAAAAAGAAAATTAGTTTGTGGTTTTCTTCAAAAAAAAGAAAATTAGTTTGTGGTTTTCTTCAAAAAAATAAAATTAGTTTGTGGTTTTCTTGAAAAAACGAAAATTAGTTTGTGGTTTTCTTCAAAAAAAAATAATTAGTATGTGGTTTTCTTGAAAAGAAGAAAAAATAGTTTGTGGTTTTCATAAAAAAAAGAAAATTAGTTTGTGGTTTTCTTCAAAAAAAAAAAAAAATTAGTTTGTGGTTTTCTTCAAAAAAAGAATATTAGTTTGTGATTTCTTCAAAAAAAGAAAAATTAGTTTGTGGTTTTCTTCAAAAAAAGAAAATTAGTCTGTGGTTTTGTTCAAAAAAAAGAAAAATTAGTTTGTGGTATTCTTCAAAAAAAGAAAATTAGTTTGTGGTCTTCTTCAAAAAAAGAAATTAGTTTGTGGTTTTCTTGAAAAAAAGAAAAATTAGTTTGTGGTTTTCTTAAAAAAAAAAAAATAGTTTGTGGTTTTCTTAAAAAAGAAAAAAAAATTAGAATGTGGTTTTCCTCAAAAAAAGAAAATTAGTTTGTGGTTTTCTTAAAACAAAGAAAATTAGTTTTTGGTTTTCTTCAAAAAAGGAAAATTAGTTTGTGGTTTTCTTCAAAAAAAGAAAATTAGTTTGTGGTTTTCTTAAAAAAACAAATATTAGTATGTGGTTTTCTACAAAAAAAGAAAATTAGTTTGTTGTTTTCTTCAAAACAATGTAAATTAGTTTGTGGTTTTCTTCAAAAAAAGAAAATTAGTTTGTGGTTTTCTTCAAAAAAAGAAAATTAGATTGTGGTTTTCCTCAAAAAAAGAAAATTAGTTTGTGGTTTTCTTCAAAAAAAGAAAAATTAATTTGTGATTTTCTTCAAAAAAAGAATATTAGTTTGTGGTTTTCTTAAAAAAAAGAATATTAGTTTGTGGTTTTCTTGAAAAAAGAAAATTAGTTTGTGGTTTTCTTAAAAAAAAAAATTAGTTTGTGGTTTTCTTCAAAAAAAGAATATTAGTTTGTGGTTTTCTTAAAAAAAAGAATATTAGTTTGTGGTTTTCTTCAAAAAAAGAAAATTAGTTTGTGGTTTTCTTCAAAAAAAAGAAAATTAGTTTGTGGTTTTCTTCAAAAAAATAAAATTAGTTTGTGGTTTTCTTCAAAAAACGAAAATTAGTTTGTGGTTTTCTTCAAAAAAAAATAATTAGTTTGTGGTTTTCTTGAAAAGAAGAAAAAATAGTTTGTGGTTTTCTTAAAAAAAAGAAAATTAGTTTGTGGTTTTCTTCAAAAAAAAAATAAAATTAGTTTGTGGTTTTCTTCAAAAAAAGAATATTAGTTTGTGATTTCTTCAAAAAAAGAAAAATTAGTTTGTGGTTTTCTTCAAAAAAAGAAAATTAGTCTGTGGTTTTCTTCAAAAAAAAGAAAAATTAGTTTGTGGTCTTCTTCAAAAAAAGAAAATTAGTTTGTGGTCTTCTTCAAAAAAAGAAATTAGTTTGTGGTTTTCTTCAAAAAATTAAAAATTAGTTTGTGGTTTTCTTCAAAAAAGATAAAATTATATTGTAGTTTTCCTCAAAAAAAGAAATATTAGTTTGTGATTTCTTCAAAAAAAGAAAAATTAGTTTGTGGTTTTCTTCAAAAAAAGAAAATTAGTCTGTGGTTTTCTTCAAAAAAAAGAAAAATTAGTTTGTGGTCTTCTTCAAAAAAAGAAAATTTGTTCGTGGTCTTCTTCAAAAAAAGAAAATTAGTTTGTGGTTTTCTTCAAAAAATTAAAAATTAGTTTGTGGTTTTCTTCAAAAAAGAGAAAATTATATTGTAGTTTTCCTCAAAAAAAGAAAAATTAGTTTGTGATTTCTTCAAAAAAAGAAAAATTAGTTTGTGGTTTTCTTCTAAAAAAGAAAATTAGTTTGTGGTTTTCTTCAAAATAAAGAAAATTAGTTTGTGGTCTTCTTCAAAAAAAGAAAATTAGATTGTGGTTTTCTTCAAAAAAAGAAAATTAGATTGTGGTTTTCCTCAAAAAAAGAAAATTAGTTTGTGGTTTTCTTCCAAAAAAGAAAAATTAGTTTGTGATTTCTTCAAAAAAAGAAAAATTAGTTTGTGGTTTTCTTCAAAAAAATTATATTAGTTTGTGGTTTTCTTCGAAAAACGAAAATTAGTTTGTGGTTTTCTTCGAAAAATGAAAATTTGTTTGTGGTTTTCTTCAAAAAAAGAAAATTAGTTTGTGGTTTTCTTGAAAAAAAGAAAAATTAATTTGTGGTTTTCATCAAAAAAAGAAAATTAGATTGTGGTTTTCCTCAAAAAAAGAAAATTTGTTTGTGGTTTTCTTAAAAAAAATAAAATTAGTTTGTGGTTTTCTTAAAAAAGAAAAGAAAATTAGAATGTGGTTTTCCTCAAAAAAAGAAAATTAGTTTGTGGTTTTCTTAAAACAAAGAAAATTAGTTTTTGGTTTTCTTCAAAAAAGGAAAATTAGTTTGTGGTTTTCTTCAAAAAAAGAAAATTAGTTTGTGGTTTTCTTAAAAAAACAAATATTAGTATGTGGTTTTCTACAAAAAAAGAAAATTAGTTTGTTGTTTTCTTCAAAACAATGTAAATTAGTTTGTGGTTTTCTTCAAAAAAAGAAAATTAGTTTGTGGTTTTCTTCAAAAAAAGAAAATTAGATTGTGGTTTTCCTCAAAAAAAGAAAATTAGTTTGTGGTTTTCTTCAAAAAAAGAAAAATTAATTTGTGATTTTCTTCAAAAAAAGAATATTAGTTTGTGGTTTTCTTAAAAAAAAGAATATTAGTTTGTGGTTTTCTTGAAAAAAGAAAATTAGTTTGTGGTTTTCTTAAAAAAAAAAATTAGTTTGTGGTTTTCTTCAAAAAAAGAATATTAGTTTGTGGTTTTCTTAAAAAAAAGAATATTAGTTTGTGGTTTTCTTCAAAAAAAGAAAATTAGTTTGTGGTTTTCTTCAAAAAAAAGAAAATTAGTTTGTGGTTTTCTTCAAAAAAATAAAATTAGTTTGTGGTTTTCTTCAAAAAACGAAAATTAGTTTGTGGTTTTCTTCAAAAAAAAATAATTAGTTTGTGGTTTTCTTGAAAAGAAGAAAAAATAGTTTGTGGTTTTCTTAAAAAAAAGAAAATTAGTTTGTGGTTTTCTTCAAAAAAAAAATAAAATTAGTTTGTGGTTTTCTTCAAAAAAAGAATATTAGTTTGTGATTTCTTCAAAAAAAGAAAAATTAGTTTGTGGTTTTCTTCAAAAAAAGAAAATTAGTCTGTGGTTTTCTTCAAAAAAAAGAAAAATTAGTTTGTGGTCTTCTTCAAAAAAAGAAAATTAGTTTGTGGTCTTCTTCAAAAAAAGAAATTAGTTTGTGGTTTTCTTCAAAAAATTAAAAATTAGTTTGTGGTTTTCTTCAAAAAAGATAAAATTATATTGTAGTTTTCCTCAAAAAAAGAAATATTAGTTTGTGATTTCTTCAAAAAAAGAAAAATTAGTTTGTGGTTTTCTTCAAAAAAAGAAAATTAGTCTGTGGTTTTCTTCAAAAAAAAGAAAAATTAGTTTGTGGTCTTCTTCAATAAAAGAAAATTTGTTCGTGGTCTTCTTCAAAAAAAGAAAAATTAGTTTGTGGTTTTCTTCAAAAAATTAAAAATTAGTTTGTGGTTTTCTTCAAAAAAGAGAAAATTATATTGTAGTTTTCCTCAAAAAAAGAAAAATTAGTTTGTGATTTCTTCAAAAAAAGAAAAATTAGTTTGTGGTTTTCTTCTAAAAAAGAAAATTAGTTTGTGGTTTTCTTCAAAAAAAAGAAAATTAGTTTGTGGTCTTCTTCAAAAAAAGAAAATTAGATTGTGGTTTTCTTCAAAAAAAGAAAATTAGATTGTGGTTTTCCTCAAAAAAAGAAAATTAGTTTGTGGTTTTCTTCCAAAAAAGAAAAATTAGTTTGTGATTTCTTCAAAAAAAGAAAAATTAGTTTGTGGTTTTCTTCAAAAAAATTATATTAGTTTGTGGTTTTCTTCGAAAAACGAAAATTAGTTTGTGGTTTTCTTCGAAAAATGAAAATTTGTTTGTGGTTTTCTTCAAAAAAAGAAAATTAGTTTGTGGTTTTCTTGAAAAAAAGAAAAATTAATTTGTGGTTTTCTTCAAAAAAAGAAAATTAGATTGTGGTTTTCCTCAAAAAAAGAAAAATTGTTTGTGGTTTTCTTAAAAAAAATAAAATTAGTTTGTGGTTTTCTTAAAAAAGAAAAGAAAATTAGAATGTGGTTTTCCTCAAAAAAAGAAAATTAGTTTGTAGTTTTCTTAAAACAGAGAAAATTAGTCTTTGGTTTTCTTCAAAAAAGGAAAATTAGTTTGTGGTTTTCTTCAAAAAAAGAAAATTAGTTTGTGGTTTTCTTAAAAAAAAAATATTAGTATGTGGTTTTCTACAAAAAAAGAAAATTAGTTTGTTGTTTTCTTCAAAACAATGTAAATTAGTTTGTGGTTTTCTTCAAAAAAAGAAAATTAGTTTGTGGTTTTCTTCAAAAAAAGAAAATTAGATTGTGGTTTTCCTCAAAAAAAGAAAATTAGTTTGTGGTTTTCTTCAAAAAAAGAAAAATTAATTTGTGATTTTCTTCAAAAAAAGAATATTAGTTTGTGGTTTTCTTAAAAAAAAGAATATTAGTTTGTGGTTTTCTTGAAAAAAGAAAATTAGTTTGTGGTTTTCTTAAAAAAAAAAATTAGTTTGTGGTTTTCTTCAAAAAAAGAATATTAGTTTGTGGTTTTTTAAAAAAAAAGAATATTAGTTTGTGGTTTTCTTCAAAAAAAGAAAATTAGTTTGTGGTTTTCTTCAAAAAAAAGAAAATTAGTTTGTGGTTTTCTTCAAAAAAATAAAATTAGTTTGTGGTTTTCTTGAAAAAACGAAAATTAGTTTGTGGTTTTCTTCAAAAAAAAATAATTAGTATGTGGTTTTCTTGAAAAGAAGAAAAAATAGTTTGTGGTTTTCTTAAAAAAAAGAAAATTAGTTTGTGGTTTTCTTCAAAAAAAAAAAAAATTAGTTTGTGGTTTTCTTCAAAAAAAGAATATTAGTTTGTGATTTCTTCAAAAAAAGAAAAATTAGTTTGTGGTTTTCTTCAAAAAAAGAAAATTAGTCTGTGGTTTTCTTAAAAAAAAAGAAAAATTAGTTTGTGGTATTCTTCAAAAAAAGAAAATTAGTTTGTGGTCTTCTTCAAAAAAAGAAATTAGTTTGTGGTTTTCTTGAAAAAAAGAAAAATTAGTTTGTGGTTTTCTTAAAAAAAAAAATAAATTAGTTTGTGGTTTTCTTAAAAAAGAAAAGAAAATTAGAATGTGGTTTTCCTCAAAAAAAGAAAATTAGTTTGTGGTTTTCTTAAAACAAAGAAAATTAGTTTTTGGTTTTCTTCAAAAAAGGAAAATTAGTTTGTGGTTTTCTTCAAAAAAAGAAAATTAGTTTGTGGTTTTCTTAAAAAAACAAATATTAGTATGTGGTTTTCTACAAAAAAAGAAAATTAGTTTGTTGTTTTCTTCAAAACAATGTAAATTAGTTTGTGGTTTTCTTCAAAAAAAGAAAATTAGTTTGTGGTTTTCTTCAAAAAAAGAAAATTAGATTGTGGTTTTCCTCAAAAAAAGAAAATTAGTTTGTGGTTTTCTTCAAAAAAAGAAAAATTAATTTGTGATTTTCTTCAAAAAAAGAATATTAGTTTGTGGTTTTCTTAAAAAAAAGAATATTAGTTTGTGGTTTTCTTGAAAAAAGAAAATTAGTTTGTGGTTTTCTTAAAAAAAAAAATTAGTTTGTGGTTTTCTTCAAAAAAAGAATATTAGTTTGTGGTTTTCTTAAAAAAAAGAATATTAGTTTGTGGTTTTCTTCAAAAAAAGAAAATTAGTTTGTGGTTTTCTTCAAAAAAAAGAAAATTAGTTTGTGGTTTTCTTCAAAAAAATAAAATTAGTTTGTGGTTTTCTTGAAAAAACGAAAATTAGTTTGTGGTTTTCTTCAAAAAAAAATAATTAGTTTGTGGTTTTCTTGAAAAGAAGAAAAAATAGTTTGTGGTTTTCTTAAAAAAAAGAAAATTAGTTTGTGGTTTTATTAAAAAAAAGAAAATTAGTTTGTGGTTTTCTTCAAAAAAAAAAAAAAATTAGTTTGTGGTTTTCTTCAAAAAAAGAATATTAGTTTGTGATTTCTTCAAAAAAAGAAAAATTAGTTTGTGGTTTTCTTCAAAAAAAGAAAATTAGTCTGTGGTTTTCTTCAAAAAAAAGAAAAATTAGTTTGTGGTCTTCTTCAAAAAAATAAAATTAGTTTGTGGTCTTCTTCAAAAAAAGAAATTAGTTTGTGGTTTTCTTGAAAAAAAGAAAAATTAGTTTGTGGTTTTCTTAAAAAAAAAAAATTAGGTAGTTGTTTTCTTAAAAAAAAAAGATTAGTTTGTGGTTTTCTTAAAAAAAAGAATATTAGTTTGTGGTTTTCTTCAAAAAAAGAAAATTAGTTTCTGGTTTTCTTCAAAAAACGAAAATTAGTTTGTGGTTTTTTTCAAAAAAAGAAAAATTAGTTTGTGATTTCTTCAAAAAACGAAAAAATAGTTTGTGGTTTTCTTAAAAAAAAATTAGTTTGTGATTTTCTAGAAAGAAAGAAAAATTAGTCTGTAGTTTTCTAGAAAAAAAGAAAATTAGTTTGTTGTTTTCTTCTAAAAAAGAAAATTAGTTTATGGTTTTCTTCAAAAAAAAGAAAATTAGTTTGTGGTTTTCTTCAAAAAATTAAAAATTAGTCTGTGGTTTTCTTCAAAAAACAGAAAATTAGATTGTTGTTTTCCTCAAAAAAAGAAAATTAGTTTGTGGTTTTCTTCAAAAAAAAGGAAATTAGTTTGTCGTTTTCTTCGAAAAAAGAAAAATTAGTTTTTGGTTTCTTCAAAAATAGAAAAATTAGTTCGTGGTTTTCATCAAAAAAAGAATATTAGTTTGTGGTTTTCTTAAAAAAAAATTATTAGTTTGTGGTTTTCTTCAAAAAAAGAAAATTAGTTTGTGGTTTTCTTTCAAGAAAAAGAAAATTATTTTGTGGTTTTCTTCAAAAAAAGATAAATTAGTTTGTTGTTTTCTAAAAAAAAAAAATTAGATTGTGGTTTTTCTCAAAAAAAGAAAATTAGTTTGTGGTTTTCTTCAAAAAAAGAAAATTAGTTTGTGGTTTTCTTCAAAAAAAGAAAATTAGTTTGTGGTTTTCTTCAAAAAAAGATAAATTAGTTTATGGTTTTCTACAAAAAAAGAAAATTAGATTGTGGTTTTCCTCAAAAAAAGAAAATTAGTTTGTGGTTTTCTTCAAAAAAAGAAAAATTAGTTTGTGATTTCTTCAAAAAAAGAAAAATTAGTTTGTTGTTTTCTTAAAAAAAATAATATTAGTTTGTGATTTTCTTCAAAAAAAGAAAATTAGTTTGTGGTTTTCTTCAAAAAAAAAAATTAGTTTGTGGTTTTCTTCAAAAAAAGAATATTAGTTTGTGGTTTTCTCAAAAAAAAGAATATTAGTTTGTGGTTTTCTACAAAAAAATAAAATTAGTTTGTTGTTTTCTTCAAAAAAAGAAAATTAGTTTGTGGTTTTCTTTAAAAAAAAAGAAAATTATTTTGTGGTTTTCTTCAAAAAAAGAAAATTAGTTTGTTGTTTTCATCAAAAAAAAATTAGTTTGTGGATATCTTCAAAAAAAGAAAAATTAATTTGTGGTTTTCTTCAAAAAAAAGAAAATTAGTTTGTGGTTTTCTTGAAAAAAAATAAATTAGTTAGTGGTTTTCTTCAAAAAAAGAAGATTAGTTTGTGGTTTTCTTGAAAAAAAGAATATTAGTTTGTGGTCTTCTTCAAAAAAAGAAAATTAGTTTGTGGTTTTCTTCAAAAAACGAAAATTAGTTTGTGGTTTTTTTCAAAAAAAGAAAAATTAGTTTGTGATTTCTTCAAAAAAAGAAAAAATAGTTTGTGGTTTTCTTAAAAAAAATTAGTTTGTGATTTTCTAGAAAGAAAGAAAAATTAGTCTGTAGTTTTGTTGGAAAAAAGAAAATTAGTTTGTTGTTTTCTTCTAAAAAAGAAAATTAGTTTGTGGTTTTCTACAAAAAAAAGAAAATTAGTTCGTGGTTTTCTTCAAATAATTAAAAATTAGTTTGTGGTTTTCTTCAAAAAAGAGAAAATTAGATTGTAGTTTTCCTCAAAAAAAGAAAATTAGTTTGTGGTTTTCTTCAAAAAAAAGAAAATTAGTTTGTCGTTTTCTTCTAAAAAAGAAAAATTAGTTTTTCATTTCTTCAAAAATAGAAAAATTAGTTCGTGGTTTTCATCAAAAAAAGAATATTAGTTTGTGGTTTTCTTCAAAAAAAGAATATTAGTTTGTGATTTCTTCAAAAAAAGAAAAATTAGTTTGTGGTTTTCTTCTAAAAAAGAAAATTAGTTTGTGGTTTTCTTCAAAAAAAAGAAAATTAGTTTGTGGTTTTCTTCAAAAAAAAAAATTAGTTTGTGGTTTTCTTCAAAAAAAGAATATTAGTTTGTGGTTTTCTCAAAAAAAAGAATATTAGTTTGTGGTTTTCTACAAAAAAATAAAATTAGTTTGTTGTTTTCTTCAAAAAAAGAAAATTAGTTTGTGGTTTTCTTTAAAAAAAAAGAAAATTATTTTGTGGTTTTCTTCAAAAAAAGAAAATTAGTTTGTTGTTTTCATCAAAAAAAAATTAGTTTGTGGATATCTTCAAAAAAAGAAAAATTAATTTGTGGTTTTCTTCAAAAAAAAGAAAATTAGTTTGTGGTTTTCTTCAAAAAAAGAAAATTAGTTTGTGGTTTTCTTAAAAAAAAAATATTAGTATGTGGTTTTCTACAAAAAAAGAAAATTAGTTTGTTGTTTTCTTCAAAACAATGTAAATTAGTTTGTGGTTTTCTTCAAAAAAAGAAAATTAGTTTGTGGTTTTCTTCAAAAAAAGAAAATTAGATTCTGGTTTTCCTCAAAAAAAGAAAATTAGTTTGTGGTTTTCTTCAAAAAAAGAAAAATTAATTTGTGATTTTCTTCAAAAAAAGAATATTAGTTTGTGGTTTTCTTAAAAAAAAGAATATTAGTTTGTGGTTTTCTTGAAAAAAGAAAATTAGTTTGAGGTTTTCTTAAAAAAAAAAATTAGTTTGTGGTTTTCTTCAAAAAAAGAATATTAGTTTGTGGTTTTTTAAAAAAAAAGAATATTAGTTTGTGGTTTTCTTCAAAAAAAGAAAATTAGTTTGTGGTTTTCTTCAAAAAAAAGAAAATTAGTTTGTGGTTTTCTTCAAAAAAATAAAATTAGTTTGTGGTTTTCTTGAAAAAACGAAAATTAGTTTGTGGTTTTCTTCAAAAAAAAATAATTAGTATGTGGTTTTCTTGAAAAGAAGAAAAAATAGTTTGTGGTTTTCTTAAAAAAAAGAAAATTAGTTTGTGGTTTTCTTCAAAAAAAAAAAAAATTACTTTGTGGTTTTCTTCAAAAAAAGAATATTAGTTTGTGATTTCTTCAAAAAAAGAAAAATTAGTTTGTGGTTTTCTTCAAAAAAAAAAAATTAGTCTGTGGTTTTCTTCAAAAAAAAAGAAAAATTAGTTTGTGGTATTCTTCAAAAAAAGAAAATTAGTTTGTGGTCTTCTTCAAAAAAAGAAATTAGTTTGTGGTTTTCTTGAAAAAAAGAAAAATTAGTTTGTGGTTTTCTTAAAAAAAAAAAAAATTAGTTTGTGGTTTTCTTAAAAAAGAAAAGAAAATTAGAATGTGGTTTTCCTCAAAAAAAGAAAATTAGTTTGTGGTTTTCTTAAAACAAAGAAAATTAGTTTTTGGTTTTCTTCAAAAAAGGAAAATTAGTTTGTGGTTTTCTTCAAAAAAAGAAAATTAGTTTGTGGTTTTCTTAAAAAAACAAATATTAGTATGTGGTTTTCTACAAAAAAAGAAAATTAGTTTGTTGTTTTCTTCAAAACAATGTAAATTAGTTTGTGGTTTTCTTCAAAAAAAGAAAATTAGTTTGTGGTTTTCTTCAAAAAAAGAAAATTAGATTGTGGTTTTCCTCAAAAAAAGAAAATTAGTTTGTGGTTTTCTTCAAAAAAAGAAAAATTAATTTGTGATTTTCTTCAAAAAAAGAATATTAGTTTGTGGTTTTCTTAAAAAAAAGAATATTAGTTTGTGGTTTTCTTGAAAAAAGAAAATTAGTTTGTGGTTTTCTTAAAAAAAAAAATTAGTTTGTGGTTTTCTTCAAAAAAAGAATATTAGTTTGTGGTTTTCTTAAAAAAAAGAATATTAGTTTGTGGTTTTCTTCAAAAAAAGAAAATTAGTTTGTGGTTTTCTTCAAAAAAAAGAAAATTAGTTTGTGGTTTTCTTCAAAAAAATAAAATTAGTTTGTGGTTTTCTTGAAAAAACGAAAATTAGTTTGTGGTTTTCTTCAAAAAAAAATAATTAGTTTGTGGTTTTCTTGAAAAGAAGAAAAAATAGTTTGTGGTTTTCTTAAAAAAAAGAAAATTAGTTTGTGGTTTTATTAAAAAAAAGAAAATTAGTTTGTGGTTTTCTTCAAAAAAAAAATAAAATTAGTTTGTGGTTTTCTTCAAAAAAAGAATATTAGTTTGTGATTTCTTCAAAAAAAGAAAAATTAGTTTGTGGTTTTCTTCAAAAAAAGAAAATTAGTCTGTGGTTTTCTTCAAAAAAAAGAAAAATTAGTTTGTGGTCTTCTTCAAAAAAATAAAATTAGTTTGTGGTCTTCTTCAAAAAAAGAAATTAGTTTGTGGTTTTCTTGAAAAAAAGAAAAATTAGTTTGTGGTTTTCTTAAAAAAAAAAAAATTAGGCAGTTGTTTTCTTAAAAAAAAAAGATTAGTTTGTGGTTTTCTTAAAAAAAAGAATATTAGTTTGTGGTTTTCTTCAAAAAAAGAAAATTAGTTTCTGGTTTTCTTCAAAAAACGAAAATTTGTTTGTGGTTTTTTTCAAAAAAAGAAAAATTAGTTTGTGATTTCTTCAAAAAACGAAAAAATAGTTTGTGGTTTTCTTAAAAAAAAATTAGTTTTTGATTTTCTAGAAAGAAAGAAAAATTAGTCTGTAGTTTTCTAGAAAAAAAGAAAATTAGTTTGTTGTTTTCTTCTAAAAAAGAAAATTAGTTTATGGTTTTCTTCAAAAAAAAGAAAATTAGTTTGTGGTTTTCATCAAAAAATTAAAAATTAGTCTGTGGTTTTCTTCAAAAAACAGAAAATTAGATTGTTGTTTTCCTCAAAAAAAGAAAATTAGTTTGTGGTTTTCTTCAAAAAAAAGGAAATTAGTTTGTCGTTTTCTTCGAAAAAAGAAAAATTAGTTTTTGGTTTCTTCAAAAATAGAAAAATTAGTTCGTGGTTTTCATCAAAAAAAGAATATTAGTTTGTGGTTTTCTTAAAAAAAAATTATTAGTTTGTGGTTTTCTTCAAAAAAAGAAAATTAGTTTGTGGTTTTCTTTCAAGAAAAAGAAAATTATTTTGTGGTTTTCTTCAAAAAAAGATAAATTAGTTTGTTGTTTTCTAAAAAAAAATAAATTAGATTGTGGTTTTTCTCAAAAAAAGAAAATTAGTTTGTGGTTTTCTTCAAAAAAAGAAAATTAGTTTGTGGTTTTCTTCAAAAAAAGAAAATTAGTTTGTGGTTTTCTTCAAAAAAAGATAAATTAGTTTATGGTTTTCTACAAAAAAAGAAAATTAGATTGTGGTTTTCCTCAAAAAAAGAAAATTAGTTTGTGGTTTTCTTCAAAAAAAGAAAAATTAGTTTGTGATTTCTTCAAAAAAAGAAAAATTAGTTTGTTGTTTTCTTAAAAAAAATAATATTAGTTTGTGATTTTCTTCAAAAAAAGAAAATTAGTTTGTGGTTTTCTTCAAAAAAAAAAATTAGTTTGTGGTTTTCTTCAAAAAAAGAATATTAGTTTGTGGTTTTCTCAAAAAAAAGAATATTAGTTTGTGGTTTTCTACAAAAAAATAAAATTAGTTTGTTGTTTTCTTCAAAAAAAGAAAATTAGTTTGTGGTTTTCTTTAAAAAAAAAGAAAATTATTTTGTGGTTTTCTTCAAAAAAAGAAAATTAGTTTGTTGTTTTCATCAAAAAAAAATTAGTTTGTGGATATCTTCAAAAAAAGAAAAATTAATTTGTGGTTTTCTTCAAAAAAAAGAAAATTAGTTTGTGGTTTTCTTGAAAAAAAATAAATTAGTTAGTGGTTTTCTTCAAAAAAAGAAGATTAGTTTGTGGTTTTCTTGAAAAAAATAATATTAGTTTGTGGTCTTCATCAAAAAAAGAAAATTAGTTTGTGGTTTTCTTCAAAAAACGAAAATTAGTTTGTGGTTTTTTTCAAAAAAAGAAAAATTAGTTTGTGATTTCTTGAAAAAAAGAAAAAATAGTTTGTGGTTTTCTTAAAAAAAATTAGTTTGTGATTTTCTAGAAAGAAAGAAAAATTAGTCTGTAGTTTTGTTGGAAAAAAGAAAATTAGTTTGTTGTTTTCTTCTAAAAAAGAAAATTAGTTTGTGGTTTTCTACAAAAAAAAGAAAATTAGTTCGTGGTTTTCTTCAAATAATTAAAAATTAGTTTGTGGTTTTCTTCAAAAAAGAGAAAATTAGATTGTAGTTTTCCTCAAAAAAAGAAAATTAGTTTGTGGTTTTCTTCAAAAAAAAGAAAATTAGTTTGTCGTTTTCTTCTAAAAAAGAAAAATTAGTTTTTCATTTCTTCAAAAATAGAAAAATTAGTTCGTGGTTTTCATCAAAAAAAGAATATTAGTTTGTGGTTTTCTTCAAAAAAAGAATATTAGTTTGTGATTTCTTCAAAAAAAAAAAAATTAGTTTGTGGTTTTCTTCTAAAAAAGAAATTTAGTTTGTGGTTTTCTTCAAAAAAAAGAAAATTAGTTTGTGGTCTTCTTCAAAAAAAGAAAATTAGATTGTGGTTTTCTTCAAAAAAAGAAAATTAGATTGTGGTTTTCCCCAAAAAAAGAAAATTAGTTTGTGGTTTTCTTCAAAAAAAGAAAAATTAGTTTGTGATTTCTTCAAAAAAAGAAAAATTAGTTTGTGGTTTTCTTCAAAAAAATAAAATTAGTTTGTGGTTTTCTTCGAAAAACGAAAATTAGTTTGTGGTTTTCTTTGAAAAACGAAAATTTGTTTGTGGTTTTGTTCAAAAAAAGAAAATTAGTTTGTGGTTTTCTTGAAAAAAAGAAAAATTAATTTGTGGTTTTCTTCAAAAAAAGAAAATTAGTTTGTGGTTTTATTTCAAGAAAAAGAAAATTATATTGTGGTTTTCTTCAAAACAAAGAAAATTAGTTTGTGGTTTTCTTCAAAAAAAAAATTAGTTTGTGGATATCTTGAAGAAAAAAAAAATTAGTTTGTGGGTTTCTTCAAAAAAATAAAATTAGTTTGTGGTTTTCTTCGAAAAACGAAAATTAGTTTGTGGTTTTCTTAGAAAAACGAAAATTTGTTTGTGGTTTTCTTCAAAAAAGAAAAGAAAATTAGAATGTGGTTTTCCTCAAAAAAAGAAAATTAGTTTGTGGTTTTCTTAAAACAAAGAAAATTAGTTTTTGGTTTTCTTAAAAAAGAAAAGAAAATTAGAATGTGGTTTTCCTCAAAAAAAGAAAATTAGTTTGTGGTTTTCTTAAAACAAAGAAAATTAATTTTTGGTTTTCTTCAAAAAAGGAAAATTAGTTTGTGGTTTTCTTCAAAAAAAGAAAATTAGTTTGTGGTTTTCTTAAAAAAAAAATATTAGTATGTGGTTTTCTACAAAAAAAGAAAATTAGTTTGTTGTTTTCTTCAAAACCATGTAAATTAGTTTGTTGTTTTCTTCAAAAAAAGAAAATTAGTTTGTGGTTTTCTTCAAAAAAAGAAAATTAGATAGTGGTTTTCCACAAAAAAAGAAAATTATTTGTGGTTTTCTTCAAAAAAAGAAAAATAGTTTGTGATTTCTTCAAAAAAAGAAAAATTAATTTGTGATTTTCTTCAAAAAAAGAATATTAGTTTGTGGTTATCTTAAAAAAAAGAATATTAGTTTGTGGTTTTCTTCAAAAAAAGAAAATTACTTTGTGGTTTTCTTCAAAAAACTAATAGTAGTTTGTGGTTTTCTTCAAAAATAGAAAATTAGTTTGTTGTTTTCTTCAAAAAAAGAAAAATTAGTTTGTGACTTCTTCAAAAAAAGAAAAAATAGTTTGTAGTTTTCTTGAAAAAATGAAAAATTATTTTGTGGTTTTCTTGAAAAAAAGAAAATTAGTTTGTGGTTTTCTTCAAAAAAAGAATATTTATTTGTGGTTTTCTTCAAAAAAAGAAAATTAGTTTGTGGTTTTCTTCAAAAAACAAAAATTAGTTTGTGGTTTTCTTCATAAAAAGAAAATTAGTTTGTTGTTTTCTTCAAAAAAAGAAAAATTAGTTTGTGATTTCTTCAAAAAAAGAAAATTAGTTTGTGGTTTCTTCAAAAAAAGAAAAATTAGTTTGTGGTTTTCTTCAAGAAAAGAATATTAGTTTGTGGTTTTCATCAAAAAAAGAAAATTAGTTTGTGGTTTTCTTCAAAAAAATATTAGTTTGCGGTTTTCTTCAAAAAAAGAATATTAGTTTGTGGTTTTCTTAAAAAAAAGAATATTAGTTTGTGGTTTTCTTCAAAAAAAAAAAATTAGTTTGTGGTTTTCTTCAAAAAAAGAAAATTCGATTGTGGTTTTCCTCAAAAAAAGAATATTAGTTTGTGGTTTTATTCAAAAAAAGAAAATTAGTTTGTGGTTTTCTTCGAAAAACGAAAATTACTTTGTTGTTTTCTTCAAAAAACGAAAATTTGTTTGTGGTTTTCTTCAAAAAAAGATAAATTAGTTTGTGGTTTTCTTCAAAAAAAGAAAATTGGATTGTGGTTTTCCTCAAAAAAAGAAAATTAGTTTTTGGTTTTCTTCAAAAAAATAAAAATTAGTTTGTGATTTCTTCAAAAAAAGAAAAATTAGTTTGTGGTTTTCTTCAAAAAAAGAATACTAGTTTGTGGTTTTCTTAAAAAAAAGAATATTAGTTTGTGGTTTTCTTCAAAAAAAGAAATTTAGTTTGTGGTTTTTTTCAAAAAACAAAAATTAGTTTGTGGTTTTCTTCAAAAAAAGAATATTAGTTTGTTGTTTTCTTATAAAAAAGAATATTAGTTTGTGCTTTTCTTCAAAAAAAGAAAATTAGTTTGTTGTTTTCTTCAAAAAAAGAAAATTAGTTTGTGGTTTTCTTTAAAAAAAAAGAAAATTATTTTGTGGTTTTCTTCAAAAAAAGAAAATTAGTTTTTTGTTTTCTTCAAAAAAAAAATTAGTTTGTGGATATCTTGAAAAAAAGAAAAATTAATTTGTGGTTTTCTTCAAAAAAAGAAAATTAGTTTGTGGTTTTCTTCGAAAAACGAAAATTAGTTTGTGGTTTTCTTCAAAAAACGAAAATTAGTTTGTGGTTTTCTTCAAAAAAATAAATTAGTTTGTGGTTTTCTTGAAAAAAAGAAAAATTTGTTTGTGGTTTTCTTCAAAAAAAAAAAATTAGTTAGTGGTTTTCTTCAAAAAAAGAAGATTAGTTTGTGGTTTTTTTTAAAAAAAGAATATTAGTTTGTGGTTTTCTTCAAAAAAAGAAAATTAGTTTGTGGTTTTCTTCCAAAAACGAAAATTAGTTTGTGGTTTTTTTCAAAAAATGAAAAATTAGTTTGTGATTTCTTCAAAAAAAGAAAAAATAGTTTGTGGTTTTCTTAAAAAAAAATTAGTTTGTGATTTTCAAGAAAGAAAGAAAAATTAGTCTGTAGTTTTCTTGAAAAAAAGAAAATTAGTTTGTTGTTTTCTTCTAAAAAAGAAAATTAGTTTGTGGTTTTCTTCAAAAAAAAGAAAATTAGTTTGTGGTTTTCTTCAAAAAATTAAAAATTAGTTTGTGGTTTTCTTCAAAAAAGAGAAAATTAGATTGTAGTTTTCCTCAAAAAAAGAAAATTAGTTTGTGGTTTTCTTCAAAAAAAAGAAAATTAGTTTGTCGTTTTCTTCGAAAAAAGAAAAATTAGTTTTAGATTTCTTCAAAAATAGAAAAATTAGTTCGTGGTTTTCATCAAAAAAAGAATATTAGTTTGTGGTTTTTCTTAAAAAAAAATTATTAGTTTGTGGTTTTCTTCAAAAAAAGAAAATTAGTTTGTGGTTTTCTTTCAAGAAAAAGAAAATTATTTTGTGGTTTTCTTCAAAAAAAAGAAAATTAGTTTGTGGTTTTCTTAAAAAAAAAAATATTAGTATGTGGTTTTCTACAAAAAAAAGAAAATTAGTTTGTTGTTTTCTTCAAAACAATGTAAATTAGTTTGTGGTTTTCTTCAAAAAAAGAAAATTAGTTTGTGGTTTTCTTCAAAAAAAGAAAATTAGATTGTGGTTTTCCTCAAAAAAAGAAAATTAGTTTGTGGTTTTCTTCAAAAAAAGAAAAATTAGTTTGTGATTTCTTCAAAAAAAGAAAAATTAATTTGTGATTTTCTTCAAAAAAAGAATATTAGTTTGTGGTTTTCTTAAAAAAAAGAATATTAGTTTGTGGTTTTCTTGAAAAAATAAAATTAGTTTGTGGTTTTCTTAAAAAAAAAAATTAGTTTGTGGTTTTCTTCAAAAAAAGAATATTAGTTTGTGGTTTTCTTAAAAAAAAGAATATTAGTTTGTGGTTTTCTTCAAAAAAAGAAAATTAGTTTGTGGTTTTCTTAAAAAAAAAGAAAATTAGTTTTTGGTTTTCTTCAAAAAAATAAAATTAGTTTGTGGTTTTCTTGAAAAAACGAAAATTAGTTTGTGGTTTTCTTCAAAAAAAAATAATTAGTTTGTGGTTTTCTTGAAAAGAAGAAAAATTAGTTTGTGGTTTTCTTAAAAAAAAGAAAATTAGTTTGTGGTTTTCTTCAAAAAAAAAAGAAAATTAGTTTGTGGTTTTCTTCAAAAAAAGAATATTAGTTTGTGATTTCTTCAAAAAAAGAAAAATTAGTTTGTGGTTTTCTTCAAAAAAAGAAAAATTAGTCTGTGGTTTTCTTCAAAAAAAAGAAAATTAGTTTGTGGTCTTCTTCAAAAAAAGAAAATTAGTTTGTGGTCTTCTTCAAAAAAAGAAATTAGTTTGTGGTTTTCTTGAAAAAAAGAAAAATTAGTTTGTGGTTTTCTTCAAAAAAAAAAATTAGTTAGTTGTTTTCTTAAAAAAAAAAAGATTAGTTTGTGGTTTTCTTAAAAAAAAGAATATTAGTTTGTGGTTTTCTTCAAAAAAAGAAAATTAGTTTCTGGTTTTCTTCAAAAAACGAAAATTAGTTTGTGGTTTTTTTCAAAAAAAGAAAAATTAGTTTGTGATTTCTTCAAAAAAAGAAAAAATAGTTTGTGGTTTTCTTAAAAAAAAATTAGTTTGTGATTTTCTAGAAAGAAAGAAAAATTAGTCTGTAGTTTTCTTGAAAAAAAGAAAAATTAGTTTGTTGTTTTCTTCTAAAAAAGAAAATTAGTTTATGGTTTTCTTCAAAAAAAAGAAAATTAGTTTGTGTTTTTCTTCAAAAAATTAAAAATTAGTCTGTGGTTTTCTTCAAAAAAGAGAAAATTAGATTGTAGTTTTCCTCAAAAAAAGAAAATTATTTTGTGGTTTTCTTCAAAAAAAAGAAAATTAGTTTGTCGTTTTCTTCGAAAAAAGAAAAATTAGTTTTTGGTTTCTTCAATAATAGAAAAATTAGTTCGTGGTTTTCATCAAAAAAAGAATATTAGTTTGTGGTTTTCTTAAAAAAAAATTATTAGTTTGTGGTTTTCTTCAAAAAAAGAAAATTAGTTTGTTGTTTTCTTCAAAAAAAGAAAATTAGATTGTGGTTTTTCTCAAAAAAAGAAAATTAGTTTGTGGTTTTCTTAAAAAAAAAAAAATTAGTTTGTGGTTTTCTTCAAAAAAAGAAAATTAGTTTGTGGTTTTCTTCAAAAAAAGATAAATTAGTTTGTTGTTTTCTTCAAAAAAAGAAAATTAGATTGTGGTTTTCCTCAAAAAAAGAAAATTAGTTTGTGGTTTTCTTCAAAAAAAGAAAAATTAGTTTGTGATTTCTTCAAAAAAAGAAAAATTAGTTTGTTGTTTTCTTAAAAAAAATAATATTAGTTTGTGATTTTCTTCAAAAAAAGAAAATTAGTTTGTGGTTTTCTTCAAAAAAAAAAATTAGTTTGTGGTTTGCTTCAAAAAAAGAATATTAGTTTGTGGTTTTCTTAAAAAAAAGAATATTAGCTTGTGGTTTTCTTCAAAAAAATAAAATTAGTTTGTTGTTTTCTTCAAAAAAAGAATATTAGTTTGTGGTTTTCTTTAAAAAAAAAGAAAATTATTTTGTGGTTTTCTTCAAAAAAAGAAAATTAGTTTGTTGTTTTCTTCAAAACAAAATTAGTTTGTGGATATCTTGAAAAAAAGAAAAATTAATTTGTGGTTTTCTTCAAAAAAAAGAAAATTAGTTTGTGGTTTTCTTGAAAAAAAATAAATTAGTTAGTGGTTTTCTTCAAAAAAAGAAGATTAGTTTGTGGTTTTCTTGAAAAAAAGAATATTAGTTTGTGGTCTTCTTCAAAAAAAGAAAATTAGTTTGTGGTTTTCTTCAAAAAACGAAAATTAGTTTGTGGTTTTTTTCAAAAAAAGAAAAATTAGTTTGTGATTTCTTCAAAAAAAGAAAAAATAGTTTGTGGTTTTCTTAAAAAAAAATTAGTTTGTGATTTTCTAGAAAGAAAGAAAAATTAGTGAGTAGTTTTGTTGGAAAAAAGAAAATTAGTTTGTTGTTTTCTTCTAAAAAAGAAAATTAGTTTGTGGTTTTCTACAAAAAAAAGAAAATTAGTTTGTGGTTTTCTTCAAAAAAAGAAAATTAGATCGTGGTTTTCTTAAAAAAAGAAAATTAGTTTGTGGTTTTCTTAAAAAAAAAAAAATTAGTTTGTGGTTTTCTTCAAAAAAAGAAAATTAGTTTGTGGTTTTCTTCAAAAAACGAAAATTAGTTTGTGGTTTTTTTCAAAAAAAGAAAAATTTGTTTGTGATTTCTTCAAAAAAAGAAAAAATAGTTTGTGGTTTTCTTAAAAAAAAATTAGTTAGTGATTTTCTAGAAAGAAAGAAAAATTAGTGTGTAGTTTTGTTGGAAAAAAGAAAATTAGTTTGTTGTTTTCTTCTAAAAAAGAAAATTAGTTTGTGGTTTTCTACAAAAAAAAGAAAATTAGTTTGTGGTTTTCTTCAAAAAATTAAAAATTAGTTTGTGGTTTTCTTCAAAAAAGAGAAAATTTGATTGTAGTTTTCCTCAAAAAAAGAAAATTAGTTTGTGGTTTTCTTCAAAAAAAAGAAAATTAGTTTGTCGTTTTCTTCGAAAAAAGAAAAATTAGTTTTTCATTTCTTCAAAAATAGAAAAATTAGTTCGTGGTTTTCATCAAAAAAAGAATATTAGTTTGTGGTTTTCTTCAAAAAAAGAATATTAGTTTGTGATTTCTTCAAAAAAAGAAAAATTAGTTTGTGGTTTTCTTCTAAAAAAGAAAATTAGTTTGTGGTTTTCTTCAAAAGAAAGAAAATTAGTTTGAGGTCTTCTTCAAAAAAAGAAAATTAGATTGTGGTTTTCTTCAAAAAAAGAAAATTAGATTGTGGTTTTCCACAAAAAAAGAAAATTAGTTTGTGGTTTTCTTCAAAAAAAGATAAATTAGTTTGTGATTTCTTCAAAAAAAGAAAAATTAGTTTGTGGTTTTCTTCAAAAAAATAAAATTAGTTTGTGGTTTTCTTCGAAAAACGAAAATTAGTTTGTGGTTTTCTTCGAAAAACGAAAATTTGTTTGTGGTTTTCTTCAAAAAAAGAAAATTAGTTTGTGGTTTTCTTGAAAAAAAGAACAATTAATTTGTGGTTTTCTTCAAAAAAAGAAAATTAGATTGTGGTTTTCCTCAAAAAATGAAAATTTGTTTGTGGTTTTCTTAAAAAAAAGAAAATTAGTTTGTGGTTTTCTTAAAAAAGAAAAGAAAATTAGAATGTGGTTTTCCTCAAAAAAAGAAAATTAGTTTGTGGTTTTCTTAAAACAAAGAAAATTAGTTTTTGGTTTTCTTCAAAAAAGGAAAATTAGTTTGTTGTTTTCTTCAAAAAAAAGAAAATTAGTTTGTGGTTTTCTTAAAAAAAAAAATATTAGTATGTGGTTTTCCACAAAAAAAAGAAAATTAGTTTGTTGTTTTCTTCAAAACAATGTAAATTAGTTTGTGGTTTTCTTCAAAAAAAGAAAATTAGTTTGTGGTTTTCTTCAAAAAAAGAAAATTAGATTGTGGTTTTCCTCAAAAAAAGAAAATTAGTTTGTGGTTTTCTTCAAAAAAAGAAAAATTAGTTTGTGATTTCTTCAAAAAAAGAAAAATTAATTTGTGATTTTCTTCAAAAAAAGAATATTAGTTTGTGGTTATCTTAAAAAAAAGAATATTAGTTTGTGGTTTTCTTCAAAAAAAGAAAATTACTTTGTGGTTTTCTTCAAAAAACTAATAGTAGTTTGTGGTTTTCTTCAAAAATAGAAAATTAGTTTGTGGTTTTCTTCAAAAAAAGAAAAATTAGTTTGTGACTTCTTCAAAAAAAGAAAAAATAGTTTGCAGTTTTCTTGAAAAAATGAAAAATTATTTTGTGGTTTTCCTGAAAAAAAGAAAATTAGTTTGTGGTTTTCTTCAAAAAAAGAATATTTATTTGTGGTTTTCTTCAAAAAAAGAAAATTAGTTTGTGGTTTTCTTCTAAAAACAAAAATTAGTTTGTGGTTTTCTTCATAAAAAGAAAATTAGTTTGTGGTTTTCTTCAAAAAAAGAAAAATTAGTTTGTGATTTCTTCAAAAAAAGAAAATTAGTTTGTGGTTTCTTCAAAAAAAGAAAAATTAGTTTGTGGTTTTCTTCAAGAAAAGAATATTAGTTTGTGGTTTTCTTCAAAAAAAGAAAATTAGTTTGTGGTTTTCTTCAAAAAAAGAAAATTAGATTGTGGTTTTGCTCAAAAAAAGAAAATTAGTTTGTGGTTTTCTTCAAAAAAAGAAAATTAGTTTGTGGTTTCTTCAAAAAAAGAAAAATTAGTTTGTGGTTTTCTTCAAGAAAAGAATATTAGTTTGTGGTTTTCTTCAAAAAAAAATATTAGTTTGTGGTTTTCTTAAAAAAAAGAATATTAGTTTGTGGTTTTCATCAAAAAAAGAAAATTAGTTTGTGGTTTCTTCAAAAAAATATTAGTTTGCGGTTTTCTTCAAAAAAAGAATATTAGTTTGTGGTTTTCTTCAAAAAAAGAATATTAGTTTGTGGTTTTCTTCAAATAACGAAAATTAGTTTGTGGTTTTCCTAAAAAAACGAAAATTAGTTTGTGGTTTTCTTCAAAAAAAGAAAATTAGTTTGTGGTTTTATTGAAAAAAAGAAAAATTAGTTTGTGGTTTTCTTGAAAAAACATCAATTAGTTTGTGGTTTTCTTCTTCAAAAAAATAAAAATTAGTTTGTGATTTTCTAGAAAGAAAGAAAAATTAGTTTGTAGTTTTCTTGAAAAAAAGAAAATTAGTTTGTGGTTTTATTCTAAAAAAGAAAATTACTTTGTGGTTTTCTTCAAAAAAAAAGAAAACTAGTTCGTGGTTTTCTTCAAAAAATGAAAATTGGTTTGTGGTTTTCTACAAAAAATTAAAAATTTGTTTGTGGTTTTCTTGAAAAAAAGAAAATTATATTGTGGTTTTCCTAAAAAAAAGAAAATTAGTTTGTGGTTTTCTTCAAAAAAAAAATTAGTTTGTGGTTTTCTTCAAAAAAAAATAAATTAGTTTGTGGTTTACTTCAAAAAAAGTATATTAGTTTGTGATTTCTTAAAAAAAAGAAAAATTAGTTTGTGGTTTTCTTCAAAAAAAGAAAAATTAGTTTGTAATTTCTTCAAAAAAAGAAAAATTAGTTTGTGGTTTTCTTCTAAAAAAGAAAATTAGTTTGTGGTTTCTTAAAAAAAAAAGAAAATTAGTTTGTGGTTTTCATAAAAAAATGAAAATTAGTTTGTGGTTCTCTTCAAAAAATTAAAAATTAGTTTGTGGTTTTCTTCAAAAAAAGAAAATTAGATTGTGCTTTTCCTCAAAAAAAGAAAATTAGTTTGTGGTTTTCATCAAAAAATGAAAATTAGTTTGTGGTTTTCTTCAAAAAAAGAAAAAATAGTTTGTGATTTCTTCAAAAAAAGAAAACTAGTTTGTGGTTTCTTCAAAAAAAGAAAAATTAGTTTGTGGTTTTCTTCAAGAAAAGAATATTAGTTTGTGGTTTTCTTCAAAAAAATAAAATTAGTTTGTGGTTTTCTTCTTAAAAAAAAGAATATTAGTTTGTGGTTTTCTTCAAAAAAAGAAAATTAGTTTGTGGTTTTCTTCAAAAAACGAAAATTAGTTTGTGGTTTTCATCAAAAAATGAAAATTAGTTTGTGGTTTTCTTCAAAAAAAGAAAAATTAGTTTGTGATTTCAAAAAAAGAAAATTAGTTTGTGGTTTTCTTCAAAAAAAGAATATTAGTTTGTGGTTTTCTTCAAAAAAAGAAAATTAGTTTGTGGTTTTCTTCAAAAAACGAAAATTAGTTTGAGGTTTTCTTCAAAAAAAGAAAAAATTAGTTTGTGGTTTTCTTAAAAAAAAGAAAATTATTTTATGGTTTTCTTAAAACGAAAAAGAAAATTAGTTTGTGGTTTTATTCAAAAAAAGAAAATTAGTTTGTGGTTTTCTTTAAAAAAAGAAAAATTAGTTTGTGATTTCTTCAAAAAAAGAAAAATTAGTTCGTGGTTTCCTCAAAAAAAGAATATTAGTGTATTGTTTTCTTAAAAAAAAATATTAGTTTGTGGTTTTCATCAAAAAAAGAAAATTACTTTGTGGTTTTCTTCAAAAAACAAATAGTAGTTTGTGGTCTTCTTCAAAAATAGAAAATTAGTTTGCGGTTTTCTTCAAAAAAAGAAAAATTAGTTTGTGACTTCTTCAAAAAAACAAAAATTCGTTTGTGGTTTTCTTCAAAAAAATAAAATTAGTTTGTGGTTTTCTTCAAAAAAAGAAAAATTAGTTTGTGATTTCTTAAAAAAAAAGAAAAATTAGTTTGTGGTTTTCTTGAAAAAAAGAAAAATTAGTTTGTGGTTTTCTTCAAAAAAAGAATATTAGTTTGTGGTTTTCTTCAAAAAAAGAAAATTAGTTGGTGGTTTTCTTCAAAAAAAGAAAATTAGATTGTGGTTTTGCTCAAAAAAAGAAAAATTAGTTTGTGCTTTTCTTCAGAAAAAGAAAAATTAGTTTGTTATTTCTTCAAAAAAGAATATGAGTTTGTGGTTTTCTTAAAAAAAGAATATTTGTTTGTGGTTTTCATCAAAAAAAGAAAATAAGTTTGTGGTTTTCTTCAAAAAACAAAAATTAGTTTGTGGTTTTCTTCAAAAAAAGAAAATTTGTTTGTGGTTTTGTTCAAAAAAAGAAAAATTGGTTTGTGGTTTTCATCAAAAAAAGAAAATTAGTTTGTGGTTTTCTTCAAAAAAAGAAAATTAGTTTGTGGTTTTCTTCAAAAAACAAAAATTAGTTTGTGGTTTTCTTTAAAAAAAGAAAATTTGTTTGTGGTTTTGTTCAAAAAAAGAAAAATTAGTTTGTGGTTTTCATCAAAAAAAGAAAATTAGTTTGTGGTTTTCTTCGAAAAACGAAAAATAGTTTGTGGTTTTCTTCAAAAAATGAAAATTAGTTTGTGGTTTTCATGAAAAAAAAATAAAATTAGTTTGTGGTTTTCTTGAAAAAAAGAAAAATTAGTTTGTGGTTTTCTTCAAAAAAAGAAAATTAGTTTGTGGTTTTCTTCAAAAAAAGAAAATTAGATTGTGGTTTTGCTCAAAAAAAGAAAATTAGTTTGTGGTTTTCTTCAGAAAAAGAAAAATTAGTTTGTTATTTCTTCAAAAAAGAATATTAGTTTGTGGTTTTCTTAAAAAAAAGAATATTAGTTTGTGGTTTTCATCAAAAAAAGAAAATTAGTTTGTTGTTTTCTTCAAAAAAATATTAGTTTGCGGTTTTCTTCAAAAAAAGAATATTAGTTTGTGGTTTTCTTAAAAAAAAGAATATTAGTTTGTTGTTTTCTTCAAAAAAAGAAAATTAGTTTGTGGTTTTCTTCATAAAAAGAAAATTAGTTTGTGGTTTTCTTGAAAAAAAAAAGTAAATTATTTTGTGGTTTTCTTCAAAAAAAGATAATTAGTCTGTGGTTTTCTTCATAAAAAAAAATTAGTTTGTGGATATCTTGAAAAAAAGAAAAATTAGTTTGTGGTTTTCTTTAAAAAAAGAAAATTAGTTTGTGGTTTTCTTCAAATAACGAAAATTAGTTTGTGGTTTTCTTCAAAAAACGAAAATTAGTTTGTGGTTTTCTTCAAAAAAAGAAAATTAGTTTGTGGTTTTCTTGAAAAAAAGAAAAATTAGTTTGTGGTTTTCTTAAAAAAAGATAAATTAGTTTGTGGTTTTCTTCTTCCAAAAAATAAAAATTAGTTTGTGATTTTCTAGAAAGAAAGAAAAATTAGTTTGCAGTTTTCTTGAAAAAAAGAAAATTAGTTTGTGGTTTTCTTCTAAAAAAATAAATTAGTTTGTGGTGTTCTACAAAAAAAAAAGAAAACTAGTTTGTGGTTTACTTCAAAAAATGAAAATTAGTTTGTGGTTTTCTACAAAAAATAAAAAATTAGTTTGTGGTTTTCTTCAAAAAAAGAAAATTAGATTGTGGTTTTCCTAAAAAAAAGAAAATTAGTTTGTGGTTTTCTTCAAAAAAAAAATTAGTTTGTGGTTTTCTTCAAAAAAAAAAAAATTAGTTTGTGGTTTACTTCAAAAAAAGTATATTAGTTTGTGATTTCTTCAAAAAGAGAAAAATTAGTTTGTGGATTTCTTCTAAAAAAGAAAATTAGTTTGTGGTTTCTTCAAAAAAAAGAAAATTAGTTTGTGGTTTTCATCAAAAAATGAAAATTAGTTTGTGGTTCTCTTCAAAGAATTAAAAATTAGTTTGTGGTTTTCTTCAAAAAAAGAAAATTAGATTGTGGTTTTCCTCAAAAAAAGAAAATTAGTTTGTGATTTCTTCAAAAAAAGAAAATTAGTTTGTGGTTTCTTCAAATAAAGAAAAATTAGTTTGTGGTTTTCTTCAAGAAAAGAATATTAGTTTGTGGTTTTCTTCAAAAAAAGAAAATTAGTTTGTGGTTTTCTTCAAAAAAAGAAAAAATTAGTTTGTGATTTGTTCACAAAAAGAAAAATTAGTTTGTGGTTTTCTTGAAAAAAAGAAAAATTTGTTTATGGTTTTCTTCAAAAAAAGAATATTTGTTTGTGGTTTTCTTAAAAAAAAAAAAATTAGTTTGTGGTTTTCTTCAAAAAACAAAAATTAGTTTGTGGTTTTCTTCATAAAAAGAAAATTAGTTTGTGGTTTTCTTCAAAAAAAGAAAAATTAGTTTGTGATTTCTTCAAAAAAAGAAAATTAGTTTGTGGTTTCTTCAAAAAAAGAAAAATTAGTTTGTGGTTTTCTTCAAGAAAAGAATATTAGTTTGTGCTTATCTTCAAAAAAAAGAAAATTAGTTTGTGGTTTTCTTCAAAAAAAGAAAATTAGATTGTGGTTTTGCTCAAAAAAAGAAAATTAGTTTGTGGTTTTCTTCAAAAAAAGAAAAATTATATTGTTATTTCTTCAAAAAAGAATATTAGTTTGTGGTTTTCTTAAAAAAAAGAATATTAGTTTGTGGTTTTCATCAAAAAAAGAAAATTAGTTTGTGGTTTTCTTCAAAAAAATATTAGTTTGCGGTTTTCTTCAAAAAAAGAATATTAGTTTGTGGTTTTCTTAAAAAAAAGAATATTAGTTTGTGGTTTTCTTCAAAAAAAGAAAATTAGTTTGTGGTTTTCTTCAAAAAAAAAAAATTAGTTTGTGGTTTTCTTGAAAAAAAAAAGAAAATTATTTTGTGGTTTTCTTCAAAAAAAGACAATTAGTTTGTGGTTTTCTTCATAAAAAAAAACTGTTTGTAGATATCTTGAAAAAAAGAAAAATTAGTTTGTGGTTTTCTTCAAAAAAAGAAAATTAGTTTGGGGTTTTCTTCAAATAACGAAAATTAGTTTGTGGTTTTCTTCAAATAACGAAAATTAGTTTCTGGTTTTCTTCAAAAAAAGAAAAAATAGTTTGTTTTTTTCTTAAAAAAAGATAAATTATTTTGTGGTTTTCTTCTTCAAAAAAATAAAAATTAGTTTGTGATTTTCTAGAAAGAAAGAAAAATTAGTTTGTAGTTTTCTTGAAAAAAAGAAAATTAGTTTGTGGTTTTCTTCTAAAAAAATAAACTAGTTTGTGGTGTTCTTCAAAAAAAAAAAAAAAAAAACTAGTTTGTGGTTTACCTCGAAAAATGAAAATTAGTTTGTGGTTTTCCACAAAAAATTAAAAATTAGTTCGTGGTTTTCTTCAAAAAAAGAAAATTAGATTGTGGTTTTCCTAAAAAAAAGAAAATTAGTTTGTGGTTTTCTTCAAAAAAAAAATTAGTTTGTGGTTTTCTTCAAAAAAAAAAAAATTAGTTTGTGGTTTACTTCAAAAAAAGTATATTAGTTTGTGATTTCTTCAAAAAAAGAAAAATTAGTTTGTGGTTTTCTTCTAAAAAAGAAAATTAGTTTGTGGTTTCTTCAAAAAAAAGAAAATTAGTTTGTGGTTTTCATCAAAAAATGAAAATTAGTTTGTGGTTCTCTTCAAAGAATTAAAAATTAGTTTGTGGTTTTCTTCAAAAAAAAGAAAATTAGATTGTGGTTTTCCTCAAAAAAAGAAAATTAGTTTGTGGTTTTCATCAAAAAATGAAAATTAGTTTGTGGTTTTCTTCAAAAAAAGAAAAATTAGTTTGCGATTTCTTCAAAAAAAGAAAATTAGTTTGTGGTTTCTTCAAAAAAAGAAAAATTAGTTTGTGGTTTTCTTCAAGAAAATAATATTAGTTTGTGGTTTTCTTCAAAAAAAGAAAATTAGTTTGTGGTTTTCTTCAAAAAAACAAAAATTCGTTTGTGGTTTTCGTCAAAAAAAGAAAATTAGTTTGTGGTTTTCTTCAAAAAAAGAAAAAATTAGTTTGTGATTTGTTCACAAAAAGAAAAATTAGTTTGTGGTTTTCTGGAAAAAAAGAAAAATTTGTTTGTGGTTTTCTTCAAAAAAAGAATATTTGTTTGTGGTTTTCTTCAAAAAAAAAAAAATTAGTTTGTGGTTTTCTTCAAAAAACAAAAATTAGTTTGTGGTTTTCTTCATAAAAAGAAAATTAGTTTGCGGTTTTCTTCAAAAAAAGAAAAATTAGTTTGTGATTTCTTCAAAAAAAGAAAATTAGTTTGTGGTTTCTTCAAAAAAAGGAAAATTAGTTTTGTGGTGTTCTTCAAGAAAAGAATATTAGTTTGTGGTTTTCTTCAAAAAAAGAAAATTAGTTTGTGGTTTTCTTCAAAAAAAGAAAATTAGATTGCGGTTTTGCTCAAAAAAAGAAAATTAGTTTGTGGTTTTCTTCAAAAAAAGAAAAATTAGTTTGTTATTTCTTCAAAAAAGAATATTAGTTTGTGGTTTTCTTAAAAAAAAGAATATTAGTTTGTGGTTTTCATCAAAAAAAGAAAATTAGTTTGTGGTTTTCTTCAAAAAAATATTAGTTTGCGGTTTTCTTCAATAAAAGAATATTAGTTAGTGGTTTTCTTAAAAAAAACAATACTAGTTTGTGGTTTTCTTCAAAAAAAGAAAATTAGTTTGTGGTTTTCTTCAAAAAAAGAAAATTAGTTTGTGGTTTTCTTGAAAAAAAAAAGAAAATTATTTTGTGATGTTCTTCAAAAAAAGAAAATTAGTTTGTGGTTTTCTTCATAAAAAAAAATTAGTTTGTGGATATCTTGAAAAAAAGAAAAATTAGTTTGTGGTTTTCTTCAAAAAAAGAAAATTAGTTTGTGGTTTTCTTCAAATAACGAATATTAGTTTGTGGTTTTCTTCAAAAAACGAAAATTTGTTTGTGGTTTTCTTCAAAAAAAGAAAATTAGTTTGTGGTTTTCTTGAAAAAAAGAAAAATTAGTTTGTGGTTTTCTTAAAAAAAATAAATTAGTTTGTGGTTTTCTTGAAGCAAAACTCAAGAACTAACACTGAAATAAGCTAGAGAGAATACAAGAAAGAAAGAGAAGAGATGAATATTTCATTTCATTTCATTGAATTCATATCATTTACAATGAGAATGGGGAGGTATATATAGCCTACACAATACCATGGTTTCCTATGTAATACCATGGGTCATGCCCACAATATACAATACCATGGATATAATACCATGGGTTGTGCCCACAATACCATGGATATAATACCATGGGTTGTGTCATGATAAAGCTAATAATAATAATAATAATACATTCATTACATAACACTCCCCCTTGAATGTATTTGATTTTGTACGCATAAAAAAAATCTGCCTCATTAAAAAGCTTGTCAGGAAAAACCCAGTGGTACAAAATCCTAATCAAGGAAAAGAGTGCAGTGCGTATTAAGTCTCCCCCTGATTTATGCAAATATCCTTGAGTCGGCGAAGTCCAATTTTGTAGACAAACTTCTTGAAGGTTGTAGTTGGTAATGACTTGGTAAAAAGATCCGCTACATTATCACTTGAACGAATCTGCTGAACATCTATCTCGCCATTCTTTTGAAGTTCATGTGTCGAAAAGAATTTTGGAGAATTGTGTTTGGTTCTATCTCCTTTAATATAACCGTCCTTTATTTGAGTAATGCAAGCAGCATTAGCTTCAAATATTACGGTTGGATTCTCTTTGATTAATTTAATACCACATGATTTTTGTATATTTTGAATCATTAGTCTCAACCATACACATTCTCTGCTCGTCTCATGAAGCGCTACAATCTCATAATGATTTGTTGATGTAGCCACTAATGTTTGTTTGGTTGAACGCCAAGAAATAGCAGTATTACCATATGTGAATACATATCCGGTCTGTGACCGTGCTTTATGTGGATCCGATAAATATCCAGCATCTGAATATCCAACCAATTTTGGTTCATTGGTTTTTATATATAATAATCCCATATCAAGTGTTCCTCGAAGATAACGAAAAATATGTTTAATACCATTCCAATGTCTTCGAGTTGGTGCAGAGCTATTTCTTGCTAAACAATTAACAGCAAATGCTATATCCGGTCGTGTGTTATTAGCAAGATACATCAATGCACCAATTGCACTTAAATATGGTACTTCAGGACCAAGAATTTCTTCATTATTGTCTCCAGGACGAAAACAATCTTTCTTTACATCAAGAGATCGAACAACCATAGGCGAGCTTAATGGGTGACATTTGTCCATATTAAAACGTTTTAGTATATTCTTCATATAAGTGGATTGATGAACAAATATCCCATTTTTTATATACTCAATTTGTAAACCAATACAAAATTTGGTTTTACCATGGTCTTTCATTTCAAATTCTCGTTTTAAATATTTTGCAGTATTCTCAAGCTCTTCGGGAGTTCCAATGATATTCAAATCATCTACATATACTGCAATAATAACAAATCCACAATTTGATCTCTTGATAAAGACACATGGATTGACGGGATTATTTTGATATCCTTCATTTGTTAGGTATTCACTTAAACGGTTGTACCACATTCTTCCAGATTGTTTCAATCCATATAAAGATCTTTTTAATTTTATAGAATACATATTTCGATGTATTCCATTACATGCTTCTGGCTGTTTTAGTCCTTCGGGGACTTTCATGTAAATATCACTATCAAGTGATCCATATAAATATGTGGTTACAACGTCCATGAGTCGCATTTGGAGTCCTTCAAAAACTGTCAAACTAATCAAAAATCTGAATGTAATCGCATCTAATACCGGAGAATATGTTTCTACATAATCTATTCCCGGCTTCTGAGTAAAACCTTGGGCTACTAGTCTTGCTTTATATCGTACGATTTCATTCATTTCATTGTGTTTTCTTACAAACACCCACTTGTAGCCTATGGGTTGTATACCCTCAGGTGTTTGGACTACAGGTCCAAAAACTTCACGTTTTGCCAGTGAATTCAATTCGGTTTGAATTGTTTCCTTCCATTTTGGCCAATCATTTCTTTGTCGACATTCCTCAATAGATTTTGGCTCTAGATCCTCTTGTTTATTTATTATATCAGCTGCTATAGCATATGCACAAATTTGATCAATTATAGTTTTATTTCGGTTCCATTTCTTTCCGGTAGAGACATAATTTATTGAGATTTCTTCATTATTAACATTTTCAATGTTATCAGGTACCTGAATCTCTATTTGTTCATTTATGTCCTCTACATTTTTATCCTCATTTTCCTTTTCAGAAGGATTTATTTTATCATTATCTTTGTTGTTGCCAACTTTCTTATCATGCTCTCTTTTCTTCCTTGGATTTTTATCTTTGGAACCGAGTGGCTGGCCACGCTTCTGGCGTATATCATTATTCTGACTATCCAAAGGTATCTCAATACGAGAAGGAGCATTTACTGCTGGAATATGTGATTTTGTTATTCTTTTTACATCTGTAAATGCATCAGGTAACTGATTTGCAATTTGTTGCAAATGAATGATTTTCTGAACTTCTTGTTCAGATTGACTTGTTCGAGGATCAAATTGAGCCATTGGTGATGCATTCCATGTAATTTCTTGTTTTTCCATCTTTCTTTTCTCTCCCCCTAAAGGTGGAAAATTAATCTCGTCAAATTGACAATCTGCAAATCTTCCTGTGAAAAGGTCTCCAGTTGTTGGTTCAAGATATTTAATAATTGATGGAGACTCATACCCAACATATATTCCCAACCTTCTTTGGGAACCCATTTTTGTGCGTTGTGGTGGAGCTATCGGAACATATACCGCACATCCAAAAATTCTTAAATGGGATATGTCTGGCTACTGGCCAGTCACAATTTGTTGAGGAGAGTATTTATGATATGTAGTTGGTCTTAATTTAATTAAAGTTGCAGCATGCAAAACTGCATGACCCCAAACTGAGGATGGTAATTTTGATTTCATAATCAGGGGTCTTGCGATTAATTGTATTCTCTTAATTAGAGATTCTGCTAGACCATTTTGTGTATGTGTGTGGGCCACTGAATGTTCGACCTTAATCCCGATAGACATACAATAGTCATTAAATGATTGAGATATGAATTCTCCGGCATTATCCAGACGAATGGTCTTAATTGTATAATCTGGAAATTGAGCCCTCAATCGAATTATTTGAGCAAGCAATTTAGCAAATGCTATATTTCGGGAAGACAATAAACATACATGTGACCATCTAGTAGATGCATCTATCAGCACCATAAAATATCTAAATGGTCCACATGAAGGAGTAATGGGCCCACATATATCTCCTTAAATACGTTCAAGAAAAGAAGGAGATTCATTTCCAACCTTTGTTGGTGATGGTCTGACAATTAACTTTCCTTCATAACATGATGTACATGATAGCTCATTTGGTAAAAGAATCTTCTGGTTCTTTAACGAATGTCCATGCGAGTTCTCTATAATTCTTCGCATCATTGTGACTCCAGGATGGCCTAAACGGTCATGCCAAATTGAAAAACGATTTCTCAAACTATTGAACTCCTGGTTCACTATAGCATGAGTCTCAATTGTACTTATATGTACATAGTACAAACCAGTGGACAATGCAGGTAATCTTTCTAGTATGAATTTACTTCCACGTACAATACTTGTTATTTGAAGGTATTCGACATTACCTTCATTTGTTGTTTCAATATGATATCCATTTTGACGTATATCTTTAAAACTTAGCAAATTTCGTTTTGATTTTGTAGATAACAAGGCATCGTTTATTATAAACTTTGTTCCTCTAGGTATCAAAATAATTGCTCTTCCAGAGCCTTCGATTATATTTGTAGTGCCCGATATTGTATTTA
This sequence comes from Luzula sylvatica, assembly GCA_946800325.1. Classification (NCBI taxonomy): domain Eukaryota; kingdom Viridiplantae; phylum Streptophyta; class Magnoliopsida; order Poales; family Juncaceae; genus Luzula; species Luzula sylvatica. The sequence continues at coordinate 68,042,155 of OX326960.1, forward strand.
CATTAGCCCTTGTTTCTATAATATTAGAAAAATATTTCGTTTTTCTAAGTATAGTGTGCGTTGTTGCACTATCAGCTAAGCATATATCTTCGATATCCATTTTGAAATATATAAAGTATCTTCATTATTGAAAAAGAAAAAAGAAAAATAAATTAAATTGAAAGATAACATGTTGGATACATAAACTTATAAAAGGACAACAAAATACATCACATGCGACTAACATAAACTTTTCATAACACATATGATAAAGACTAGATTTTATAAAAATAACTAGAATAAATTATGATCATCCGAAAATGTCATCTTCGTTCATGGGGCGAGGTAATCCTCCACACTTAAATTTGTCACACTTGTGGGAATATTGGAATGGTCTTCATTATCTTGACAAGCAAAATTGACCTCCTTATTATTTTCTTTCAGTGAAGCTTGATAAAGCTCAACAAGGTGTTTCGGTGTACGACAGGTACGTGACCAATGCCCTTTTACACCACATCTGAAGCATGGACTTTCGGATCCATTATAAACTGTATTTTGTTGATTTTTCTTTTTTTTCATGCATTGGTTTCTTAATTTCATCATTTCTTTTCCAAGCGTAACCTCTAAAAGAGGTAGCATTCACTTCTGGGAGTGGACTAGAACCGGTTGGACGAGATTCATGATTTTTCAACAAAAGTTCATTATTTTGTTCTGCTACGAGCAGACATGATATTAAATCAGGATATTTCTTAAAACCACGTTCTCGATATTGCTGCTGCAGGAGCATATTCGAGGCATGAAAAGTAGAGAATGTTTTCTCTAGCATATCTGCATCAGTGATCTTTTCTCCGCAAAGTTTCATTTGTGATGTAATTTTAAACATTGCGGAATTATAATCGAGCACTGATTTGTAATCTTGCAACCTTAGGTGCATCCACTCGTATCGAGCTTTTGGAAGAAATACAGTTTTTTGGTGGTCATATCTCTCTTTTAGATTCTGCCATAGAACATCAGGTTCTTTAACTGTCACTACAACACATATGATCTATTGGGGCAGCCAAAACTGACCCAACAAGGTCTCAAAACCGTCCCTATAGGTTATTGGGTCGGTTAGCCGACCCTAATTAGGTGTCCCTAAAAGTCGCGTTCCTGTCTGGGGCGGGCCGACCCTAAATGCTTATTGGGGCGGTTTTGTATTGGGGCAGGCCGACCCTAAATGCTTATTGTGGTATTAATGTTTTAACCCCTCATGTAAATGATGACGTAAGAAAATCATGGCTTTTGCCTTTTCTTGGTTTGAGGCCTTGTTTTCAATTTTTATGGTGTCTCCGAGATCCATAGCCTCTAAATGGATTTCCGCATCAAGAATCCATGATAAATAATTTGTGCCTGATATGTCCAAGGCAACAAATTCTAGCTTTGCTAGATTTGCCATAATACCAGCTTTGTTTGTAAGAGGAGAAAAGTGAAAGTAATACAAACTTTGTTTGTAAATTTGTTTATAAGATGAGAAAAGAAAAATGGAAGAACAATAAATATTTTTTTACCTTAATCAGGAATCGCGTAGAGCTTCGTGCTGATAACGTGTTGTAAAACTAGAAGCAAAACTCAAGAACTAACACTCAAATAAGCTAGAGAGAATACAAGAAAGAAAGAGAAGAGATGAATATTTCATTTCATTTCATTGAATTCATATCATTTACAATGAGAATGGGGGGGTATATATAGCCCTCACAATACCATGGTTTCCAATGTAATACCATGGGTCATGCCCACAATATACAATACCATGGATATAATACCATGGGTTGTGCCCACAATACCATGGGTACAATACCATGGGTTGTGTCATGATAAAGCTAATAATAATAATAATAATACATTCATTACATAACAATTTTGTGATTTTCTTCAAAAAAAGAAAATTAGTTTGTGGTTTTCTTCATAAAAAAAATTAGTTTGTGGATATCTTGAAAAAAAGAAAAATTAGTTTGTGGTTTTCTTCAAAAAAAGAAAATTAGTTTGTGGTTTTCTTGAAAAAAAGAAAAATTAGTTTGTGGTTTTCTTAAAAAAAGATAACTTAGTTTGTGGTTTTCTTCTTAAAAAAAATAAAAATTAGTTAGTGATTTTCTAGAAAGAAAGAAAAATTAGTTTGTAGTTTTCTTGAAAAAAAGAAAATTAGTTTGTGGCTTTCTTCTAAAAAAAAAAATAGTTTGTGGTGTTCTTCAAAAAAAAAGAAAACTAGTTTGTGGTTTACTTCAAAAAATGAAAATTAGTTTGTGGTTTTCTACAAAAAAATTAAAAATTAGTTTGTGGTTTTCTTCAAAAAAAGAAAATTAGATTGTGGTTTTCCTAAAAAAAAGAAAATTAGTTTGTGGTTTTCTTCAAAAAAAATAAAAATTAGTTTGTGGTTTACTTCAAAAAAAGTATATTAGTTTGTGATTTCTTCAAAAAAAGAAAAATTAGTTTGTGGTTTTCTTCTAAAAAAGAAAATTAGTTTGTGGTTTCTTCAAAAAAAAAGAAAATTAGTTTGTGGTCTTCATAAAAAAATGAAAATTAGTTTGTGGTTCTCTTCAAATAATTAAAAATTAGTTTGTAGTTTTCTTCAAAAAAAGAAAATTAGATTGTGGTTTTCCTCAATAAAAGAAAATTAGTTTGTAGTTTTCATTAAAAAATAAAAATTAGTTTGTGGTTTTCTTCAAAAAAAGAAAAATTAGTTTGTGATTTCTTCAAAAAAAGAAAATTAGTTTGTGGTTTCGTCAAAAAAAGAAAAATTAGTTTGTGGTTTTCTTCAAGAAAAGAATATTAGTTTGTGGTTTTCTTCAAAAAAAGAAAATTAGTTTGTGGTTTTCTTCAAAAAAAGAAAATTAAATTGTGGTTTTCCTCAAAAAAAGAAAATTAGTTTGTGGTTTTCTTCAAAAAAAGAAAATTAGTTTGTGGTTTTCTTCAAAAAACGAAAATTAGTTTGTGGTTTTCTTCAAAAAATGAAAATTAGTTTGTGTTTCTCTTCAAAAAAAGAAAATTAGTTTGTGGTTTTCCTCAAAAATATAAAATTAGTTTGTGCTTTTCTTCAAAAAAAGAAAAATTAGTTTGTGATTTCTTCAAAAAAAGAAAAATTAGTTTGTGGTTTTGTTCAAAAAAAGAAAATGAGTTTGTGGTTTTCTTTAAAAAAAAAGAAAATTAGTTTGTGGTTTTCTTCAAAAAAATAAAATTAGTTTGTGGTTTTCTTCAAAACAAGAAAATTAGTTTGTGGTTTTCCTCAAAAAAAGAAAATTAGTTTGTGGTTTTCCTCAATAAAAGAAAATTATTTTATGGTTTTCTTAATAAAAAAAAATTAGTTTGTGGTTTTCTTCAAAAAAAAGATAAATTAGTTTGTGGTTTTCTTCAAAAAAAGAAATTTACTTTGTGGTTTTCTTCAAAAAAAGAAAATTAGTTTGTGGTTTTCTTAAAAAAAAAGATAAATTAGTTTGTAGTTTTCTTAAAAAAAAGAATATTAGTTTGTGGTTTTCTTAAAAAATAGACAATGAGTTTGTGGTTTTCTTAAAAAAAAGAAAATTAGTTTGTGGTTTTATTCAAAAAAAGAAAATTAGTTTGTGGTTTTCTTCAAAAAAAAGAAAATTAGTTTGTGGTTTTCTTCAAAAAAAAGAAAATTAGTTTGTGGTATTCTTCAAAAATAGACAATTAGTTCGTGGTTTTCTTCAAAAAAGGAATATTACTTTGTGGTTTTCTTCAAAAAAGGAAAATTAGTTTGAGGTTTTCTTCAAAAAAAGAAAATTAGTTTGTGGTTTTCTTCAAAAAATGAAAATTAGTGTGTGGTTTTCTTCAAAAAACGAAAATTTGTTTGTGGTTTTCCTCAAAAAAAGAAAATTATTTTATGGTTTTCTTAAAAAAAAAAAAATTAATTTGTGGATTTCTTCAAAAAAAGAAAAATTAGTTTGTCGTTTTCTTCGAAAGAAGAAAAATTAGTTTTTGATTTCTTCAAAAAAAGAAAAATTAGTTCGTGGTTTTCATCAAAAAAAGAACATTAGTTTGTAGTTTTCTAAAAAAAAAGAATATTAGTTTGTTGTTTTCATCAAAAAAAGAAAATTACTTTGTTGTTTTCTTCAAAAAACGAAAAGTAGTTTGTGGTTTTCTTCAAAAAAAGAAAATTAGTTTGTGATTTCTTAAAAAAAAAAATTAGTTTGAGGTATTCTTGAAAAAAAGAAAATTAGTTTGTGGTTTCGTCAAAAAAAGAAAAGTTTGTTTGTGATTTCTTCAAAAAAAGAAAATTAGTTTGTGGTTTCGTCAAAAAAAGAAAAATTAGTTTGTGGTTTTCTTCAAAAAAAGAAAATTAAATTGTGGTTTTCCTCAAAAAAAGAAATTTAGTTTGTGGTTTTCTTCAAAAAAAGAAAATTAGTTTGTGGTGTTCTTCAAAAAACGAAAATTAGTTTGTGGTTTTCTTCAAAAAATGAAAATTAGTTTGTGTTTCTCTTCAAAAAAAGAAAATTAGTTTGTGGTTTTGCTCAAAAAAATAAAATTAGTTTGTGGTTTTCTTCAAAAAAAGAAAAATTAGTTTGTGATTTCTTCAAAAAAAGAAAAATTAGTTTGTGGTTTTCTTCAAAAAAAGAAAATGAGTTTGTGGTTTTCTTTAAAAAAAAAGAAAATTAGTTTGTGGTTTTCTTCAAAAAAATAAAATTAGTTTGTGGTTTTCTTCAAAAAAAGAAAATTAGTTTGTTGTTTTCCTCAAAAAAAGAAAATTAGTTTGTTGTTTTCCTCAATAAAAGAAAATTATTTTATGTTTTTCTTAATAAAAAAAAATAAGTTTGTGGTTTTCTTCAAAAAAAAGATAAATTAGTTTGTTGTTTTCTTCAAAAAAAGAAATTTAGTTTGTGGTTTTCTTCAAAAAAAAAAAATTAGTTTGTGGTTTTCTTCAAAAAAAAGATAAATTAGTTTGTAGTTTTCTTAAAAAAAAGAATATTAGTTTGTGGTTTTCTTAAAAAATAGACAATTAGTTTGTGGTTTTCTTCAAAAAAAGAAAATTAGTTTGTGGTTTTCTTCAAAAAAAGAAAATTAGTTTGTGGTTTTCTTCAAAAAAAAGAAAATTAGTTTATGGTATTCTTCAAAAATGGACAATTAGTTCGTGGTTTTCTTCAAAAAAAGAATATTAGTTTGTGGTTTTCTTCGAAAAAAGAAAATTAGTTTGTGGTTTTCTTCAAAAAAAGAAAATTAGTTTGTGGTTTTCTTCAAAAAATGAAAATTAGTGTGTGGTTTTCTTCAAAAAAAGAAAATTAGTTTGTGGTTTTCCTCAAAAAAAGAAAATAATTTTATGGTTTTCTTAAAAAAAAAAAATTTAATTTGTGGATTTCTTCAAAAAAAGAAAAATTAGTTTGTCGTTTTCTTCGAAAGAAGACAAATTAGTTTTTGATTTCTTCAAAAAAAGAAAAATTAGTTCGTGGTTTTCATCAAAAAAAGAATATTAGTTTGTGGTTTTCTAAAAAAAAAGAATATTAGTTTGTTGTTTTCATCAAAAAAAGAAAATTACTTTGTTGTTTTCTTCAAAAAACGAAAAGTAGTTTGTGGTTTTCTTCAAAAAAAGAAAATTAGTTTGTGATTTCTTCAAAAAAAAAAAATTAGTTTGTGGTATTCTTGAAAAAAAGAAAAGTTAGTTTGTGGTTTTCTTCAAAAAAAGAAAATTAGTTTTTGGTTTTCTTCAAAAAAAGAAAATTAGTTTGTGGTTTTCTTCAAAAAACAAAAATTAGTTGGTGGTTTTCTTCAAAAAAAGAAAATTAGTTTGTGGTTTTCCTCAAAAAAAGAAAATTATTTTATGGTTTTCTTAATAAAAAAAAAATTAGTTTGTGGTTTTCTTCAAAAAAAAGATAAATTAGTTTGTGGTTTTCTTCAAAAAAAGAAAATTAGATAGTGGTTTTCCTCAAAAAAATAAAATTAGTTTGTGGTTTTCTTCAAAAAAATAAAATTAGTTTGTGGTTTTCTTCAAAAAAATAAAATTAGTTTGTGATTTCTTCAAAAAAAAAATTAGTTTGTGGTATTCCTCAAAAAAAGAAAATTATTTTATGGTTTTCTTAATAAAAAAAAAATTAGTTTGTGGTTTTCTTCAAAAAAAAGATAAATTAGTTTGTGGTTTTCTTCAAAAAAAGAAATTTAGTTTGTGGTTTTCTTCAAAAAAAGAAAATTAGATAGTGGTTTTCCTCAAAAAAATAAAATTAGTTTGTGGTCTTCTTCAAAAAAATAAAATTAGTTTGTGGTTTTCTTCAAAAAATGATAATTAGTTTGTGATTTCTTCAAAAAAAAAATTAGTTTGTGGTATTCTTGAAAAAAAGAAAAGTTAGTTTGTGGTTTTCTTCAAAAAATGACAATTAGTTTGTGGTTTTCTTCAAAAAAAGAAAATTAGTTTTTGGTTTTCTTCAAAAAAAGGAAATTAGTTTGTGGTTTTCTTCAAAAAACGAAAATTAGTTTGTGGTTTTCTTCAAAAAAAGAAAATTAGTTTGTGGTTTTCCTCAAAAAAAGAAAATTATTTTATGGTTTTCTTAATAAAAAAAAAATTAGTTTGTGTATTTCTTCAAAAAAAAGATAAATTAGTTTGTGGATTTCTTCAAAAAAAGAAATTTAGTTTGTGGTTTTCTTCAAAAAAAGAAAATTATATAGTGGTTTTCCTCAAAAAAATAAAATTAGTTTGTGGTTTTCTTCAAAAAAATAAAATTAGTTTGTGGTTTTCTTCAAAAAAAGAAAATTAGTTTGTGATTTCTTCAAAAAAAAAATTAGTTTGTGGTATTCCTCAAAAAAAGAAAATTATTTTATGGTTTTCTTAATAAAAAAAAAATTAGTTTGTGGTTTTCTACAAAAAAAAGATAAATTAGTTTGTGGTTTTCTTCAAAAAAAGAAAATAGTTTGTGGTTTTCTTCAAAAAAAGAAAATAATTTCTTCAAAATTATTTTATGGTTTTCTTCAAAAAAAGAAATTAGTTTGTGGTTTTCTTCAAAAAAAGAAAATTAGTTTGTGGTTTTCTTCAAAAAACAAAAATTAGTTGGTGGTTTTCTTCAAAAAAAGAAAATTAGTTTGTGGTTTTCCTCAAAAAAAGAAAATTATTTTATGGTTTTCTTAATAAAAAAAAAATTAGTTTGTGGTTTTCTTCAAAAAAAAGATAAATTAGTTTGTGGTTTTCTTCAAAAAAAGAAAATTAGATAGTGGTTTTCCTCAAAAAAATAAAATTAGTTTGTGGTTTTCTTCAAAAAAATAAAATTAGTTTGTGGTTTTCTTCAAAAAAATAAAATTAGTTTGTGATTTCTTCAAAAAAAAAATTAGTTTGTGGTATTCCTCAAAAAAAGAAAATTATTTTATGGTTTTCTTAATAAAAAAAAATTAGTTTGTGGTTTTCTTCAAAAAAAAGATAAATTAGTTTGTGGTTTTCTTCAAAAAAAGAAATTTAGTTTGTGGTTTTCTTCAAAAAAAGAAAATTAGATAGTGGTTTTCCTCAAAAAAATAAAATTAGTTTGTGGTCTTCTTCAAAAAAATAAAATTAGTTTGTGGTTTTCTTCAAAAAAAGATAATTAGTTTGTGATTTCTTCAAAAAAAAAATTAGTTTGTGGTATTCTTGAAAAAAAGAAAAGTTAGTTTGTGGTTTTCTTCAAAAAAAGAAAATTAGTTTGTGGTTTTCTTCAAAAAAAGAAAATTAGTTTTTGGTTTTCTTCAAAAAAAGGAAATTAGTTTGTGGTTTTCTTCAAAAAATGAAAATTAGTGTGTGGTTTTCTTCAAAAAAAGAAAATTAGTTTGTGGTTTTCCTCAAAAAAAGAAAATTATTTTATGGTTTTCTTAATAAAAAAAAAATTAGGTTGTGTATTTCTTCAAAAAAAAGATAAATTAGTTTGTGGATTTCTTCAAAAAAAGAAATTTAGTTTGTGGTTTTCTTCAAAAAAAGAAAATTATATAGTGGTTTTCCTCAAAAAAATAAAATTAGTTTGTGGTTTTCTTCAAAAAAATAAAATTAGTTTGTGGTTTTCTTCAAAAAAAGAAAATTAGTTTGTGATTTCTTCAAAAAAAAAATTAGTTTGTGGTATTCCTCAAAAAAAGAAAATTATTTTATGGTTTTCTTAATAAAAAAAAAATTAGTTTGTGGTTTTCTTCAAAAAAAAGATAAATTAGTTTGTGGTTTTCTTCAAAAAAAGAAAATAGTTTGTGGTTTTCTTCAAAAAAAGAAAATAATTTCTTCAAAATTATTTTATGGTTTTCTTCAAAAAAAGAAATTAGTTTGTGGTTTTCTTCTTCAATAAAAGAAAAATTAGTTTGTGATTTCCTCAAAAAAAAAAAAATTAGTTTGTGGTTTTCTTCAAAAAAAGAATATTAGTTTGTGGTTTTCTTCAAAAAAAGAAAATTGGTTTGTGGTTTTCTTCAAAAAACTAAAATTAGTTTGTGCTTTTCTTCAAAAAAAGAAAATTAGCTTGTGGTTTTCTTTAAAAAAAGAAAATTATTTTATGGTTTTCTTAAAAAGAAAAAGAAAATTAGTTTGTGGTTTTCTTCAAAAAAAGAAAATTAGTTTGTGGTTTTCTTCAAAAAAAAAGATAAATTAGATTGTGGTCTTTTTCAAAAAAAGATATTTAGTTTGTGGTTTTCTTCAAAAAAAGAAAATTAGTTTGTGATTTTCTTCAAAAAAAGAAAAATTAGTTTGTGATTTCTTCAAAAAAAAAAAAATTAGTTTGTGGTTTTCTTCAAAAAAAGAATATTAGTTTGTGGTTTTCTTCAAAAAAAGAAAATTAGTTTGTGGTTTTCTTCAAAAAAAGAAAAATTAGTTTGTGATTTCTTCAAAAAAAGAAAAATTAGGTTGTGGCTTTCTTCAAAAAAAGAATAATAGTTTGGGGTTTTCTTAAAAAAAAGAATATTAGTTTGTGGTTTTCTTCAAAAAAAGAAAATGAGTTTGTTGTTTTCTTGAAAAAAAGAAAATTAGTTTGTGGTTTTCTTCAAAAAAATAAAATTAGTTTGTGGTTTTCTTCAAAAAAAGAAAATTAGTTTGTGGTTTTCTTAAAAAAACGAAAATTAATTCGTGGTTTTCTTCAAAAAAAGAAAATTAGTTTGTCGTTTTCTTCGAAAAAAGAAAAATTAGTTTTTGATTTCTTCAAAAAAAGAAAAATTAGTTCGTGGTTTTCATCAAAACAAAAATATTAGTTTGTGGTTTTCCCAAAAAAAAGAATATTAGTTTGTTGTTTTCTTCAAAAAAAGAAAATTACTTTGTGGTTTTCTTCAAAAAACGAAAAGTAGTTTGTGGTTTTCTTCAAAAAAAGAAAATTAATTTTTGGTTTTCCTCAAAAAAAGGAAAATTATTTTATGGTTTTCTTAAAAAAAAAAATTAGTTTTTGGTTTTCTTCAAAAAAAAGATAAATTAGTTCGTGGCTTTCTTCAAAAAAAGAAATTTAGTTTGTGGTTTTCTTCAAAAAAAGAAAATTAGATTGTGGTTTTCTTAAAAAAAAGAATATTAGTTTGTTGTTTTCATCAAAAAAAGAAAATTAGTTTGTGGTTTTCTTCAAAAAACGAAAAGTAGTTTGTGGTTTTCTTCAAAAAAAGAAAATTAGTTTGTGATTTCTTCAAAAAAAAAAATTAGTTTGTGGTATTCTTGAAAAAAAGAAAAGTTAGTTTGTGGTTTTCTTCAAAAAAAGAAAATTAGTTTGTGGTTTTCTTCAAAAAAAGAAAATTAGTTTTTGGTATTCTTCAAAAAAAGGAAAATAGTTTGTGGTTTTCTTCTAAAAACGAAAATTAGTTTGTGGTTTTCTTCAAAAAAAGAAAATTAGTTTGTGGTTTTCCTCAAAAAAAGAAAATTATTTTATGGTTTTCTTCAAATAAAGAAATTTAGTTTGTGGTTTTCTTCAAAAAAAGAAAATGAGTTTGTGGTTTTCTTAAAAAAAAAAAGAAAATTAGTTTGTGGTTTTCTGCAAAAAAAAAATTAGTTTTTCGTTATCTTCAAAAAACGAAAATTAGTTTGTGGTTTTCTTCAAAAAAGGAAAATATGTTTTTGGTTTTCTTCAAAAAAAGAAATTTAGTTTGTGGTTTTCCTCAAAAAAAGAAAATTATTTTATGGTTTTCTTAATAAAAAAAAAATTAGATTGTGATTTTCTTCAAAAAAAGAAAAATTAGTTTGTGGTTTTCTTCAAAAATAGAAAATGAGTTTGTGGTTTTCTCTAAAAAAAAAGAAAATTAGTTTCTGGTTTTCTTCAAAAAAAAAATTAGTTTGTGGTTTTCTTCAAAAAAAGAAAAATTAGTTTGTGGTTTTCTTCAAAAAAAAAAATTTGTTTTTGGTTATCTTCAAAAAAAAGATAAATTAGTTCGTGGCTTTCTTCAAAAAAAGAAATTTAGTTTGTGTATTTCTTCAAAAAAAGAAAATTAGATTGTGGTTTTCTTAAAAAAAAGAATATTAGTTTGTTGTTTTCATCAAAAAAAGAAAATTAGTTTGTGGTTTTCTTCAAAAAACGAAAAGTAGTTTGTGGTTTTCTTCAAAAAAAGAAAATTAGTTTGTGATTTCTTCAAAAAAAAAAATTAGTTTGTGGTATTCTTGAAAAAAAGAAAAGTTAGTTTGTGGTTTTCTTCAAAAAAAGAAAATTAGTTTGTGGTTTTCTTCAAAAAAAGAAAATTAGTTTTTGGTTTTCTTCAAAAAAAGGAAAATAGTTTGTGGTTTTCTTCTAAAAAAGAAAATTAGTTTGTGGTTTTCTTCAAAAAAAGAAAATTAGTTTGTGGTTTTCCTCAAAAAAAGAAAATTATTTTATGGTTTTCTTCAAAAAAAGAAATTTAGTTTGTGGTTTTCTTCAAAAAAAGAAAATTAGATTCTGGTTTTCCTCAAAAAAATAAAAATAGTTTGTGGTTTTCCTCAAAAAAAGAAAATTATTTTATGGTTTTCTTAATAAAAAAAAAATTAGTTCGTGGTTTTCTTCAAAAAAAAGATAAATTAGTTTGTGGTTTTCTTCAAAAAAAGAAATTTAGTTTGCGGTTTTCTTCAAAAAAAGAAAATTAGATTGTGGTTTTCCTCAAAAAACTAAAATTAGTTCGTGGTTTTCTTCAAAAAAAGAAAAATTAGTTTGTGATTTCTTCAAAAAAAGAAAAATTAGTTTGTGGTTTTCTTCAAAAAAAGAAAATGAGTTTGTGGTTTTCTTAAAAAAAAAAGATAATTAGTTTGTGGTTTTCTGCAAAAAAAAAATTAGTTTTTCGTTTTCTTCAAAAAACGAAAATTAGTTTGTGGTTTTCTTCAAAAAAGGAAAATTAGTTTTTGGTTTTCTTCAAAAAAAGAAATTTAGTTTGTGGTTTTCCTCAAAAAAAGAAAATTATTTTATGGTTTTCTTAATAAAAAAAGAATTAGATTGTGATTTTCTTCAAAAAAAAGAAAAATTAGTTTGTGGTTTTCTTCAAAAAAAGAATATTAGTTTGTGGTTTTCTTCAAAAAAAGAAAATTACTTTGTGGTTTTCTTCAAAAAACTAAAATTAGTTTGTGCTTTTCTTCAAAAATTGAAAATTAGCTTGTGGTTTTCTTCAAAAAAAGAAAATTATTTTATGGTTTTCTTAAAAAGAAAAAGAAAATTAGTTTGTGGTATTCTTCAAAAAAAGAAAATTAGTTTGTGGTTTTCTTCAAAAAAAAAGATAAATTAGATTGTGGTCTTTTTCAAAAAAAAAAATTAGATTGTGGTTTTCCTCAAAAAAAGAAAATTAGTTTGTGGTTTTCTTCAAAAAAACAAAAATTAGTGTGTGCTTTTTTCAAAAAAAGAAAAATTAGGTTGTGGTTTTCTTCAAAAAAAGAATAATAGTTTATGGTTTTCTTAAAAAAAAGAATATTAGTTTGTGGTTTTCTTCAAAAAAAGAAAATGAGTTTGTGGTTTTCTTGAAAAAAAGAAAATTAGTTTGTGGTTTTCTTCAAAAAAAGAAAATTAGTTTGTGGTTTTCTTCAAAAAAAGAAAATTACTTTGTGGTTTTCTTCAAAAAACGAAAATTAGTTTGTTGTTTTCTTCGAAAAAAGAAAAATTAGTTTTTGATTTCTTCAAAAAAAGAAAAAATAGTTCATGGTTTTCATCAAAAAAAGAATATTAGTTTGTTGTTTTCTTCAAAAAAAGAAAATTACTTTGTGGTTTTCTTAAAAAAACGAAAAGTAGTTTGTGGTTTTCTTCAAAAAAAGAAAATAAATTTTTGGTTTTCCTCAAAAAAAGGAAAATTATTTTATGGTTTTCTTAAAAAAAAAAAATTAGTTTGTGGTTTTCTTCAATAAAAAGATAAATTAGTTTGTGGTTTTCTTCAAAAAAAGAAAATTAGATTGTGGTTTTCTTCAAAAAAAGAAATTTAGTTTGTGGTTTTCTTCAAAAAAAGAAAATTAGATTGTGGTTTTCCTCAAAAAACTAAAATTAGTTCGTGGTTTTCTACAAAAAAAGAAAAATTAGTTTGTGATTTCTTCAAAAAAAGAAAAATTAGTTTGTGGTTTTCTTCAAAAAAAGAAAATGAGTTTGTGGTTTTCTTAAAAAAAAAAAGAAAATTAGTTTGTGGTTTTCTGCAAAAAAAAAATTAGTTTTTGGTTTTCTTCAAAAAACGAAAATTAGTTTGTGGTGTTCTTCAAAAAAAGAAAATTAGTTTTTGGTTTTCTTCAAAAAAAGAAATTTAGTTTGTGGTTTTCCTCAAAAAAAGAAAATTATTTTATGGTTTTCTTAATAAAAAAAAAATTAGATTGTGATTTTCTTCAAAAAAAGAAAAATTAGTTTGTGGTTTTCTTCAAAAAAAGAAAAATTAGTTTGTGGTTTTCTTCTTCAAAAAAAGAAAAATTAGTTTGTGATTTCTTCAAAACAAAAAAAATTAGTTTGTGGTTTTCTTCAAAAAAAGAATATTAGTTTCTGGTTATCTTCAAAAAAAGAAAATTAGTTTGTGGTTTTCTTCAAAAAACTAAAATTAGTTTGTGCTTTTCTTCAAAAATTGAAAATTAGCTTGTGGTTTTCTTCAAAAAAAGAAAATTATTTCATGGTTTTCTTAAAAAGAAAAAGAAAATTAGTTTGTGGTTTTCTTCAAAAAAAAAGATAAATTAGATTGTGGTCTTTTTCAAAAAAAGATATTTAGTTTGTGGTTTTCTTCAAAAAAAGAAAATTAGATTGTGGTTTTCCTCAAAAAAAGAAAATTAGTTTGTGGTTTTCTTCAAAAAAAGAAAAATTAGTGTGTGATTTCTTCAAAAAAAGAAAAATTAGGTTGTGGTTTTCTTCAAAAAAAGAATAATAGTTTATGGTTTTCTTAAAAAAAAGAATATTAGTTTGTGGTTTTCTTCAAAAAAAGAAAATGAGTTTGTGGTTTTCTTGAAAAAAATAAAATTAGTTTGTGGTTTTCTTCAAAAAAAGAAAATTAGTTTGTGGTTTTCTTCAAAAAAAGAAAATTACTTTGTGGTTTTCTTCAAAAAATGAAAATTAGTTTGTGGTTTTCTTCAAAAAACGAAAATTAGTTTGTGGTTTTCTTCAAAAAACGAAAATTAGTTTGTGGTTTTCTTCAAAAATAGAAAATTAGTTTGTGGTTTTCTTTAAAAAATGAAAAATTAATTTGTGGTCTTCTTCAAAAAAAGAAAATTAGTTTGTGGTTTTCTTCAAAAAAAAAAATAGTTTGTGGTTTTTTTCAAAAAAAAAAGAAAATTAGTTTGTGGTTTTCTTCAAAAAAAGAATACTAGTTTGTGATTTCTCCAAAAAAAGAAATTTAATTTGTGGTTTTCTTCAAAAAAAGAAAATTAGATTGTGGTTTTCCTCAAAAAACTAAAATTAGTTCGTGGTTTTCTTCAAAAAAAGAAAAATTAGTTTGTGATTTCTTCAAAAAAAGAAAAATTAGTTTGTGGTTTTCTTCAAAAAAAGAAAATGAGTTTGTGGTTTTCTTAAAAAAAAAAAGAAAATTAGTTTGTGGTTTTCTGCAAAAAAAAAATTAGTTTTTGGTTTTCTTCAAAAAACGAAAATTAGTTTGTGGTTTTCTTCGAAAAAAGAAAATTAGTTTTTGGTTTTCTTCAAAAAAAGAAATTTAGTTTGTGGTTTTCCTCAAAAAAAGAAAATTATTTTATGGTTTTCTTAATAAAAAAAAAATTAGATTGTGATTTTCTTCAAAAAAAGAAAAATTAGTTTGTGGTTTTCTTCAAAAAAAAAAAATTAGTTTGTGGTTTTCTTCAAAAAATTAAAATTAGTTTGTGGTTTTATTCAAATAATTAAAATTAGTTTGTGGTTTTCTTCAAAAAAAGAAAATTAGTTTGTGTTTTTCTTCAAAAAAAAGATAAATTAGTTTGTGGTTTTCTTCAAAAAAAGAATAATAGTTTGTGGTTTTCTTAAAAAAAAGAATATTAGTTTGTGGTTTTCTTCAAAAAAAGAAAATGAGTTTCTGGTTTTCTTGAAAAAAAGAAAATTAGTTTGTGGTTTTCTTCAAAAAAAGAAAATTAGTTTGTGGTTTTCTTCAAAAAAAGAAAATTAGTTTGTGGTTTTCTTAAAAAAACGAAAATTAATTCGTGGTTTTCTTCAAAAAAAGAAAATTAGTTTGTCGTTTTCTTCGAAAAAAGAAAAATTAGTTTTTGATTTCTTCAAAAAAAGAAAAATTAGTTCGTGGTTTTCATCAAAAAAAAAATATTAGTTTGTGGTTTTCCCAAAAAAAAGAATATTAGTTTGTTGTTTTCTTCAAAAAAAGAAAATTACTTTGTAGTTTTCTTCAAAAAACGAAAAGTAGTTTGTGGTTTTCTTCAAAAAAAGAAAATTAATTTTTGGTTTTCCTCAAAAAAAGGAAAATTATTTTATGGTTTTCTTAAAAAAAAAAAATTAGTTTTTGGTTTTCTTCAAAAAAAAGATAAATTAGTTCGTGGCTTTCTTCAAAAAAAGAAATTTAGTTTGTGGTTTTCTTCAAAAAAAGAAAATTAGATTGGGGTTTTCTTAAAAAAAAGAATATTAGTTTGTTATTTTCATCAAAAAAAGAAAATTAGTTTGTGGTTTTCTTCAAAAAACGAAAAGTAGTTTGTGGTTTACTTCAAAAAAAGAAAATTAGTTTGTGATTTCTTCAAAAAAAAAAATTAGTTTGTGGTATTCTTGAAAAAAAGAAAAGTTAGTTTGTGGTTTTCTTCAAAAAAAGAAAATTAGTTTGTGGTTTTCTTCAAAAAAAGAAAATTAGTTTGTGGTTTTCTTCAAAAAACGAAAATTAGTTTGTTGTTTTCTTCAAAAAAAGAAAATTAGTTTGTGGTTTTCCTCAAAAAAAGAAAATTATTTTATTGTTTTCTTCAAAAAAAGAAATTTAGTTTGTGGTTTTCTTCAAAAAAAGAAAATTAGATTCTGGTTTTCCTCAAAAAAATAAAATTAGTTTGTGGTTTTCCTCAAAAAAAGAAAATTAGTTTGTGGTTTTCTTTATAAAAAAAAAATTAGTTTGTGGTTTTCTTCAAAAAAAAGATAAATTAGTTTGTGGTTTTCTTCAAAAAAAGAAATTTAGTTTGTGGTTTTCTTCAAAAAAAGAAAATTAGATTGTGGTTTTCCTCAAAAAACTAAAATTAGTTCGTGGTTTTCTTCAAAAAAAGAAAAATTAGTTTCTGATTTCTTCAAAAAGAGAAAAATTAGTTTGTGGTTTTCTTCAAAAAAAAAAATGAGTTTGTGGTTTTCTGCAAAAAAAAAATTAGTTTGTGGTTTTCTTCAAAAAAAGAAAATTAGTTTTTGGTTTTCTTCAAAAAAAGAAAATTAGTTTTTGGTTTTCTTCAAAAAAAGAAATTTAGTTTGTGGTTTTCCTCAAAAAAAGAAAATTATTTTATGGTTTACTTAATAAAAAAATAATTAGATTGGGATTTTCTTCAAAAAAAGAAAAATTAGTTTGTGGTTTTCTTCAAAAAAAGAAAAATTAGTTTGTGGTTTTCTTCAAAAAAGGAAATTAGTTTGTAGTTTTCTTCTTCAAAAAAAGAAAAATTAGTTTGTGATTTCTTCAAAAAAAAAAAATTAGTTTGTGGTTTTCTTCAAAAAAAGAATATTAGTTTGTGGTTTTCTTCAAAAAAAAGAAAATTAGTTTGTGGTTTTCTTCAAAAAACTAAAATTAGTTTGTGGTTTTCTTCAAAAAAAAAGAAAATTAGTTTGTGCTTTTCTTCAAAAAATTGAAAATTAGTTTGTGCTTTTCTTCAAAAAAAGAAAATTATTTTATGGTTTTCTTAAAAAGAAAAAGAAAATTAGTTTGTGGTTTTCTTCAAAAAAAGAAAATTTGTTTGTTGTTTTCTTCAAAAAAAAAGATAAATTAGATTGTGGTCTTTTTCAAAAAAAGATATTTAGTTTGTGGTTTTCTTCAAAAAAAGAAAATTAGATTGTGGTTTTCCTCAAAAAAAGAAAATTAGTTTGTGGTTTTCTTCAAAAAAAGAAAAATTAGTGTGTGATTTCTTCAAAATAAGAAAAATTAGGTTGTGGTTTTCTTCAAAAAAAGAATAATAGTTTATGGTTTTCTTAAAAAAAAGAATATTAGTTTGTGGTTTTCTTCAAAAAAAGAAAATGAGTTTGTGGTTTTCTTCAAAAAAAGAAAATTAGTTTGTGGTTTTCTTCAAAAAAAGAAAATTAGTTTGTGGTTTTCTTCAAAAAAGGAAAATTACTTTGTGGTTTTCTTCAAAAAACGAAAATTAGTTTGTGGTTTTCTTCAAAAAACGAAAATTAATTTGTGGTTTTCTTCAAAAAAAGAAAAATAGTTTGTCGTTTTCTTCGAAAAAAGAAAAATTAGTTTTTGATTTCTTCAAAAAAAGAAAAATTAGTTCATGGTTTTCATCAATAAAAGAATATTAGTTTGTGGTTTTCCTACAAAAAAGAATATTAGTTTGTTGTTTTCTTCAAAAAAAGAAAATTACTTTGTGGTTTTCTTCAAAAAAAGAAATTTAGTTTGTGGTTTTCTTCAAAAAAAGAATATTAGTTTGTGGTTTTCTTCAAAAAAAAGAAAATTAGTTTGTGGTTTTCTTCAAAAAACTAAAATTAGTTTGTGGTTTTCTTCAAAAAAAAAGAAAATTAGTTTGTGCTTTTCTTCAAAAAATTGAAAATTAGTTTGTGCTTTTCTTCAAAAAAAGAAAATTATTTTATGGTTTTCTTAAAAAGAAAAAGAAAATTAGTTTGTGGTTTTCTTCAAAAAAAGAAAATTTGTTTGTTGTTTTCTTCAAAAAAAAAGATAAATTAGATTGTGGTCTTTTTCAAAAAAAGATATTTAGTTTGTGGTTTTCTTCAAAAAAAGAAAATTAGATTGTGGTTTTCCTCAAAAAAAGAAAATTAGTTTGTGGTTTTCTTCAAAAAAAGAAAAATTAGTGTGTGATTTCTTCAAAATAAGAAAAATTAGGTTGTGGTTTTCTTCAAAAAAAGAATAATAGTTTATGGTTTTCTTAAAAAAAAGAATATTAGTTTGTGGTTTTCTTCAAAAAAAGAAAATGAGTTTGTGGTTTTCTTCAAAAAAAGAAAATTAGTTTGTGGTTTTCTTCAAAAAAAGAAAATTAGTTTGTGGTTTTCTTCAAAAAAGGAAAATTACTTTGTGGTTTTCTTCAAAAAACGAAAATTAGTTTGTGGTTTTCTTCAAAAAACGAAAATTAATTTGTGGTTTTCTTCAAAAAAAGAAAAATAGTTTGTCGTTTTCTTCGAAAAAAGAAAAATTAGTTTATGATTTCTTCAAAAAAAGAAAAATTAGTTCATGGTTTTCATCAATAAAAGAATATTAGTTTGTGGTTTTCCTACAAAAAAGAATATTAGTTTGTTGTTTTCTTCAAAAAAAGAAAATTACTTTGTGGTTTTCTTCAAAAAACGAAAAGTAGTTTGTTGTTTTCTTCAAAAAAAGAAAATTAATTTTTGGTTTTCCTCAAAAAAAGGAAAATTATTTTATGGTTTTCTTAAAAAAAAAAAAATTAGTTTGTGGTTTCCTTCAAAAAAAAGATAAATTAGATCGTGGCTTTCTTCAAAAAAAGAAATTTAGTTTGTGGTTTTCTTCAACAAAAGAAAATTAGATTGTGGTTTTCGTCAAAAAAATAAAATTAGTTTGTGGTTTTCTTCAAAAAAAGAACAATTAGTTTGCGGTTTTCTTCAAAAAAAGAAAATGAGTTTGTGGTTTTCTTTAAAAAAAAAGAAAATTAGTTTGTGGTTTTCTTCAAAAAAAAAAATTAGTTTGTGGTTTTCTTCAAAAAAAGAAAATTAGTTTGTTGTTTTCCTCAAAAAAAGAAAATTATTTTTTGGTTTTCTTAATAAAAAAAAATTAGTTTGTGGTTTTCTTCAAAAAAAAGATAAATTAGTTTGTTGTTTTCTTCAAAAAAAGAAGTTTAGTTCCTGGCTTTCTTCAAAAAAAGAAATTTAGTTTGTGGTTTTCTTCAAAAAAAGTAAATTAAATTGTGGTTTTCCTCAAAAAAAGAAAATTAGTTTGTGGTTTTCTTAAAAAAAAAAAAATTAGTTTGTGGTTTTCTTCAAAAAATTAAAATTAGTTTGTGGTTTTATTCAAATAATTAAAATTAGTTTGTGGTTTTCTTCAAAAAAAGAAAATTAGTTTGTGTTTTTCTTCAAAAAAAAGATAAATTAGTTTGTGGTTTTCTTCAAAAAAAGAAAATTAGTTTGTGGTCTTCTTCAAAAAAAGAAAATTAGATTATGGTTTTCCTCAAAAAAAGAAAATTAGTTTGTGGTTTTCTTCAAAAAAAGAAAAATTAGTTTGTGGTTTTCTTCAAAAAAAGGAAATTAGTTTGTGGTTTTCTTAATAAAAAAAAAATTAGTTTGTGGTTTTCTTCAAAAAAAAGATAAATTAGTTTGTGGTTTTCTTCAAAAAAAGAAATTTAGTTTGTGGTTTTCTTCAAAAAAAGAAAATTAGTTTGTGGTTTTCTTCAAAAAAAGAAATTTAGTTTGTGGTTTTCTTCAAAAAAAGAAAATTAGATTGTGGTTTTCCTCAAAAAAAGAAAATTAGTTTGTGGTTTTCTTCAAAAAAAAGAAAAATTAATTTGTGATTTTCTTCAAAAAAAGAATATTAGTTTGTGGTTTTTTAAAAAAAAAGAATATTAGTTTGTGGTTTTCTTCAAAAAAAAAAATTAGTTTGTGGTTTTCTTAAAAAAAAAAATTAGTTTGTGGTTTTCTTCAAAAAAAGAATATTAGTTTGTGGTTTTCTTAAAAAAAAGAATATTAGTATGTGGTTTTCTTCAAAAAAAGAAAATTAGTTTGTGGTTTTCTTCAAAAAAAGAAAATTAGTTTGTGGTTTTCTTCAAAAAAAGAAAATTAGTTTGTGGTTTTCTACAAAAAACGAAAATTAGTTTGTGGTTTTCTTCAAAAAAAAAAAATTAGTTTGTGGTTTTCCTCAAAAAAAGAAAATTATTTTATGGTTTTCTTAATAAAAAAAAAATTAGTTTGTGGTTTTCTTCAAAAAAAAGATAAATTAGTTTGTGGTTTTCTTCAAAAAAAGAAATTTAGTTTGTGGTTTTCTTCAAAAAAAGAAAATTAAATTGTGGTTTTCCTCAAAAAAATAAAAGTAGTTTGTGGTTTTCTTCAAAAAAAGAAAAATTAGTTTGTGATTTCTTCAAAAAAAGAAAAATTAGTTTGTGGTTTTCTTCAAAAAAAGAAAATTAGTTTGTGGTTTTCTTAAAAAAAAAAAATTAGTATGTGGTTTTTTACAAAAGAAGAAAATTAGTTTGTTGTTTTCTTCAAAAAACGAAAATTAGTTTGTGGTTTTCTTCAAAAAAAGAAAATTTGTTTGTGGTTTTCTTCAAAAAATAAAAATTAGTTTGTGGTTTTCTTAAAAAAAAGAAAATTAGTTTGTGGTTTTCTTCGAAAAACGAAAATTAGTTTGTGGTTTTCTTCAAAAAAAGAAAATTAGTTTGTGGTTTTCTTGAAAAAAAGAAAAATTAGTTTGTGGTTTTCTTAAAAAAAAGATAAATTAGTTTGTGGTTTTCTTCTTCAAAAAAATAAAAATTAGTTTGTGATTTTCTAGAAAGAAAGAAAAATTAGATTGTGGTTTTCGTGAAAAAAAGAAAATTAGTTTGTGGTTTTCTTTTAAAAAAGAAAATTAGTTTGTGGTTTTCTTCAAAAAAAGAAAATTACATTGTGGTTTCTTCAAAAAATTAAAAATTTGTTTGTGGTTTTCTTCAAAAAAAGAAAATTAGATTGTTGTTTTCTTCAAAAAAAAGAAAATTAGTTTGTGGTTTTCTTCTAAAAACGAAAATTAGTTTGTGGTTTTCTTCAAAAAACGAAAATTAGTTTGTGGTTTTTTTCAAAAATAGAAAATTAGTTTTTGGTTTTCTTGAAAAAATGAAAAATTAAATTGTGGTTTTCCTCAAAAAAAGAAAATTAAATTGTGGTTATCCTCAAAAAAAGAAAATTAGTTTGTGGTTTTCTTCAAAAAAAGAAAATTAGTTTGTGGTTTTCTTCAAAAAACGAAAATTAGTTTGTGGTTTTCTTCAAAAAACGAAAATTAGTTTGTGGTTTTCTTCAAAAATAGAAAATTAGTTTGTGGTTTTATTTAAAAAATGAAAAATTAATTTGTGGTCTTCTTCAAAAAAAGAAAATTAGTTTGTGGTTTTCTTCAAAAAAAAAAATAGTTTGTGGTTTTTTTCAAAAAAAAAAGAAAATTAGTTTGTGGTTTTCTTCAAAAAAAGAATACTAGTTTGTGATTTCTCCAAAAAAAGAAAAATTAGTTTGTGGTTTTCTTCAAAAAAAGAAAAATTAGTTTGTGATTTCTTCAAAGAAAGAAAAATTAGTTTGTGGTTTTCTTCTAAAAAACAAAATTAGTTTCTGGTTTTCTTCAAAAAAAAGAAAATTAGTTTGTGGTTTTCATAAAAAAATGAAAATTAGTTTGTGGTTTTCTTGAAAAAATTAAAAATTAGTGTGTAGTTTTCTTCAAAAAAAGATAATTAGATTGTGGTTTTCCTCAAAAAAAGAAATTTAGTTTGTGGTTTTCATCAAAAAAAAGAAAATTAGTTTGTGGTTTGCTTCAAAAAATTAAAATTAGTTTGTGGTTTTCTTCAAAAAATTAAAATTAGTTTGTGGTTTTCTTCAAAAAAAGAAAATTAGTTTGTGGTTTTCTTCAAAAAAAGAAATTTAGTTTGTGGTTTTCTTCAAAACAATGTAAATTAGTTTGTGGTTTTCTTCAAAAAAAAAAAATAGTTTGTGGTTTTCTTCAAAAAAAGAAAATTAGATTGTGGTTTTCCTCAAAAAAAGAAAATTAGTTTGTGGTTTTCTTCAAAGAAAGAAAAATTAGTTTGTGATTTCTTCAAAAAAAAGAAAAATTAATTTGTGATTTTCTTCAAAAAAAGAATATTAGTTTGTGGTTTTTTTAAAAAAAAGAATATTAATTTGTGGTTTTCTTCAAAAAAAGAAAATTAGTTTGTGGTTTTCTTAAAAAAAAAAATTAGTTTGTGGTTTTCTTCAAAAAAAGAATATTAGTTTGTGGTTTTATTAAAAAAAAGAATATTAGTATGTGGTTTTCTTCAAAAAAAAAAAATTAATTTGTGGTTTTCTTCAAAAAAAGAAAATTAGTTTGTGGTTTTCTTCAAAAAAAGAAAATTAGTTTGTGGTTTTCTTCAAAAAACGAAAATTAGTTTGTGGTTTTCTTCAAAAAAAAAAAATTAGTTTGTGGTTTTCTTGAAAAAAAGAAAAATTAGTTTGTGGTTTTCTTCAAAAAAAGAAAATTAGTTTGTGGTTTTCTTCAAAAAAAAAAGGAAATTAGTTTGTGGTTTTCTTCAAAAAAAGAATATTAGTTTGTGATTTCTTCAAAAAAAGAAAAATTAGTTTGTGGTTTTCTTCTAAAAAAGAAAATTAGTATGTGGTTTTCTTCAAAAAAAAGAAAATTAGTTTGTGGTTTTCTTGAACAAATGAAAATTAGTTTGTGGTTTTCTTCAAAAAATAAAAAATAAGTTTGTGGTTTTCTTCAAAAAAAGTAAATTAGATTGTGGTTTTCCTCAAAAAAAGAAAATTAGTTTGTGGTTTTCTTAAAAAAAAAAAAATTAGTTTGTGGTTTTCTTCAAAAAATTAAAATTAGTTTGTGGTTTTATTCAAATAATTAAAATTAGTTTGTGGTTTTCTTCAAAAAAAGAAAATTAGTTTGTGTTTTTCTTCAAAAAAAAGATAAATTAGTTTGTGGTTTTCTTCAAAAAAAGAAAATTAGTTTGTGGTTTTCTTCAAAAAAAGAAAATTGGATTGTGGTTTTCCTCAAAAAAAAAAATTAGTTTGTGGTTTTCTTCAAAAAAAGAAAAATTAGTTTGTCATTACTTCAAAAAAAGAAAAATTAATTTGTGGTTTTCTTCCAAAAAAGAATATTACTTTGTGGTTTTCTTAAAAAAAAAAGAATATTACTTTGTGGTTTTCTTAAAAAAAAAAGAATATTAGTTTGTGGTTTACTTCAAAAAAAGAAAATTAGTTTGTGGTTTTCTTCAAGAAAAAAATTAGTTTGTGGTTTTCTTCAAAAAAAGAATATTAGTTTTTCGTTTTCTTCAAAAAAAGAAAATTAGTTTGTGGTTTTCATCAAAAAAAGAAAATTAGATTGTGGTTTTCCTCAAAAAAAGAAAATTAGTTTTTGGTTTTCTTCAAAAAAAGAAAATTAGTTTGTGGTTTTCTTCAAAAAAAGATAATTAGTTTGTGGTTTTCTTAATAAAAAAAAAATTAGTTTTTGGTTTTCTTCAAAAAAAAGATAAATTAGTTTGTGGTTTTCTTCAAAAAAAGAAATTTAGTTTGTCGTTTTCGTCAAAAAAAGAAAATTAGTTTGTGGTTTTCTTCAAAAAAAAGATAAATTAGTTTGTAGTTTTCTTAAAAAAAAGGATATTAGTTTGTGGTTTTCTTAAAAAATAGACAATTAGTTTGTGGTTTTCTTCAAAAAAAGAAAATTAGTTTGTGGTTTTCTTAAAAAACAGAAAATTAGTTTGTGGTTTTCTTCAAAAAAAAGAAAATTAGTTTATGGTATTCTTCAAAAATAGACAATTAGTTCATGGTTTTCTTAAAAAAAAGAATATTAGTTTGTGGTTTTCTTCAAAAAAAGAAAATTAGTTTGTGGTTTTCTTCAAAAAAAGAAAATTAGTTTGTGGTTTTCTTCAAAAAATGAAAATTAGTGTGTGGTTTTCTTCAAAAAAAGAAAATTAATTTGTGGTTTTCCTCAAAAAAAGAAAATTATTTTATGGTTTTCTTAAAAAAAAAAAAATTTAATTTGTGGATTTCTTAAAAAAAAGAAAAATTAGTTTGTCGTTTTCTTCGAAAAAAGAAAAATTAGTTTTTGATTTCTTCAAAAAAAGAAAAATTAGTTCGTGGTTTTCATCAAAAAAAGAATATTAGTTTGTGGTTTTCTAAAAAAAAAAATATTAGTTTGTTGTTTTCATCAAAAAAAGAAATTTACTTTGTTGTTTTCTTCAAAAAACGAAAAGTAGTTTGTGGTTTTCTTCAAAAAAAGAAAATTAGTTTGTGATTTCTTCAAAAAAAAAAAATTAGTTTGTGGTATTCTTGAAAAAAAGAAAAGTTAGTTTGTGGTTTTCTTCAAAAAAAGAAAATTAGTTTGTGGTTTTCTTCAAAAAAAGAAAATTAGTTTTTGGTTTTCTTCAAAAAAAGAAAATTAGTTTGTGGTTTTCTTCAAAAAACAAAAATTAGTTTGTGGTTTTCTTCAAAAAAAAAAATTAGTTTGTGGTTTTCCTCAAAAAAAGAAAATTATTTTATGGTTTTCTTAATAAAAAAAAAATTAGTTTGTGGTTTTCTTAAAAAAAAAGATAAATTAGTTTGTGGTTTTCTTCAAAAAAAGAAAATTAGCTAGTGGTTTTCCTCAAAAAAATAAAATTAGTTTGTGGTTTTCATCAAAAAAAGAAAAATTAGTTTGTGATTTCTTCAAAAAAAGAAAAATTAGTTTGTGGTTTTCTTCAAAAAAAGAAAATGAGTTTGTGGTTTTCTTTAAAAAAAAAGAAAATTAGTTTGTGGTTTTCTTCAAAAAAAAAAAATTAGTTTGTGGTTTTCTTCAAAAAAAGAAAATTAGTTTGTGGTTTTCCTCAAAAAAAGATAATTATTTTATGGTTTTCTTAATAAAAAAAAATTAGTTTGTGGTTTCCGTAAAAAAAAAGATAAATTAGTTTGTGGTTTTCTTCAAAAAAAGAAATTTAGTTTGTGGTTTTCTTCAAAAAAAGAAAAAATTAGATTGTGGTTTTCCTCAAAAAAATAAAATTAGTTTGTGGTTTTCTTCAAAAAAAGAAAAATTAGTTTGTGATTTCTTCAAAAAAAGAAGAATTAGTTTGTGGTTTTCTTCAAAAAAAGAATATTAGTTTGTGGTTTTCTTAAAAAATAGACAATTAGTTTGTGGTTTTCTTCAAAAAAAGAAAATTAGTTTCTGATTTTATTAAAAAAAAGAAAATTAGTTTGTGGTTTTCCTCAAAAAAAGAAAATTATTTTATGGTTTTCTTAATAAAAAAAAAATTAGTTTGTGGCTTTCTTCAAAAAAAAGATAAATTAGTTTGTGGTTTGCTTAAAAAAAAGAAATTTAGGTTGTGGTTTTCTTCAAAAAAAGAAAATTAGATTGTGGTTTTCCACAAAAAAATAAAATTAGTTTGTGGTTTTCTTCAAAATAAGAAAAATTAGTTGGTGATTTCTTCAAAAAAAGAAAAATTAGTTTTTGGTTTTCTTCAAAAAAAGAATATTAGTTTGTGGTTTTCTTAAAAAATAGACAATTAGTTTGTGGTTTTCTTCAAAAAAAGAAAATTAGTTTGTGGTTTTCTTCAAAAAAAGAAAAATAGTTTGTGGTTTTCTTCAAAAAAAGAAAATTAGTTTGTGGTATTCTTCAAAAATAGACAATTAGTTTGTGGTTTTCTTCAAAAAAAGAATATTAGTTTCTGGTTTTCTTCAAAAAAAGAAAATTAGTTTGTGGTTTTCTTCAAAAAAAGAAAATTATTTTGTGGTTTTCTTCAAAAAACGAAAATTAGTTTGTGGTTTTCTTCAAAAAAAGAAAATTAGTTTGTTGTTTTCCTAAAAAAAAGAAAATTATTTTATGGTTTTCTTAAAAAAAAAAAATGTAATTTGTGGTTTTCTTCAAAAAAAGAAAAATTACTTTGTCGTTTTCTTCGAAAAAAGAAAAATTAGTTTTTGATTTCTTCAAAAAAAGAAAAATTAGTTCGTGGTTTTCATCAAAAAAAGAATATTAGTTTGTGGTTTTCTTCAAAAAAAAAATATTAGTTTGTTGTTTTCATCAAAAAAAGAAAATTACTTTGTGGTTTTCTTCAAAAAACGAAAAGTAGTTTGTGGTTTTCTTCAAAAAAAGAAAATTAGTTTGTGGTTTTCTTCAAAAAAAAAATTAGTTTCTGGTTTTCTTCAAAAAAAAAAAGAAAATTAGTTTGTGGTTTTCTTCAAAAAAAGAATATTAGTTTGTGATTTCTTCAAAAAAATAAAAATTAGTTTGTGGTTTTCTTCAAAAAAAGAAAAATTAGTTTGTCATTACTTCAAAAAAAGAAAAATTAATTTGTGGTTTTCTTCCAAAAAAGAATATTACTTTGTGGTTTTCTTAAAAAAAAAAAGAATATTACTTTGTGGTTTTCTTAAAAAAAAAAAGAATATTAGTTTGTGGTTTACTTCAAAAAAAGAAAATTAGTTTGTGGTTTTCTTCAAGAAAAAAATTAGTTTGTGGTTTTCTTCAAAAAAAGAATATTAGTTTTTCGTTTTCTTCAAAAAAAGAAAATTAGTTTGTGGTTTTCATCAAAAAAAGAAAATTAGATTGTGGTTTTCCTCAAAAAAAGAAAATTAGTTTTTGGTTTTCTTCAAAAAAAGAAAATTAGTTTGTGGTTTTCTTCAAAAAAAGATAATTAGTTTGTGGTTTTCTTAATAAAAAAAAAATTAGTTTGTGGTTTTCTTCAAAAAAAAGATAAATTAGTTTGTGGTTTTCTTCAAAAAAAGAAATTTAGTTTGTGGTTTTCGTCAAAAAAAGAAAATTAGTTTGTGGTTTTCTTCAAAAAAAAGATAAATTAGTTTGTAGTTTTCTTAAAAAAAGGATATTAGTTTGTGGTTTTCTTAAAAAATAGACAATTAGTTTGTGGTTTTCTTCAAAAAAAGAAAATTAGTTTGTGGTTTTCTTCAAAAAAAGAAAATTAGTTTGTGGTTTTCTTCAAAAAAAAGAAAATTAGTTTATGGTATTCTTCAAAAATAGACAATTAGTTCATGGTTTTCTTAAAAAAAAGAATATTAGTTTGTGGTTTTCTTCAAAAAAAGAAAATTAGTTTGTGGTTTTCTTCAAAAAAAGAAAATTAGTTTGTGGTTTTCTTCAAAAAATGAAAATTAGTGTGTGGTTTTCTTCAAAAAAAGAAAATTAATTTGTGGTTTTCCTCAAAAAAAGAAAATTATTTTATGGTTTTCTTAAAAAAAAAAAAATTTAATTTGTGGATTTCTTAAAAAAAAGAAAAATTAGTTTGTCGTTTTCTTCGAAAAAAGAAAAATTAGTTTTTGATTTCTTCAAAAAAAGAAAAATTAGTTCGTGGTTTTCATCAAAAAAAGAATATTAGTTTGTGGTTTTCTAAAAAAAAAAATATTAGTTTGTTGTTTTCATCAAAAAAAGAAAATTACTTTGTTGTTTTCTTCAAAAAACGAAAAGTAGTTTGTGGTTTTCTTCAAAAAAAGAAAATTAGTTTGTGATTTCTTCAAAAAAAAAAAATTAGTTTGTGGTATTCTTGAAAAAAAGAAAAGTTAGTTTGTGGTTTTCTTCAAAAAAAGAAAATTAGTTTGTGGTTTTCTTCAAAAAAAGAAAATTAGTTTTTGGTTTTCTTCAAAAAAAGAAAATTAGTTTGTGGTTTTCTTCAAAAAACAAAAATTAGTTTGTGGTTTTCTTCAAAAAAAAAAATTAGTTTGTGGTTTTCCTCAAAAAAAGAAAATTATTTTATGGTTTTCTTAATAAAAAAAAAATTAGTTTGTGGTTTTCTTCAAAAAAAAGATAAATTAGTTTGTGGTTTTCTTCAAAAAAAGAAAATTAGCTAGTGGTTTTCCTCAAAAAAATAAAATTAGTTTGTGGTTTTCATCAAAAAAAGAAAAATTAGTTTGTGATTTCTTCAAAAAAAGAAAAATTAGTTTGTGGTTTTCTTCAAAAAAAGAAAATGAGTTTGTGGTTTTCTTTAAAAAAAAAGAAAATTAGTTTGTGGTTTTCTTCAAAAAAAAAAAATTAGTTTGTGGTTTTCTTCAAAAAAAGAAAATTAGTTTGTGGTTTTCCTCAAAAAAAGATAATTATTTTATGGTTTTCTAAATAAAAAAAAAATTAGTTTGTGGTTTCCGTAAAAAAAAAGATAAATTAGTTTGTGGTTTTCTTCAAAAAAAGAAATTTAGTTTGTGGTTTTCTTCAAAAAAAGAAAAAATTAGATTGTGGTTTTCCTCAAAAAAATAAAATTAGTTTGTGGTTTTCTTCAAAAAAAGAAAAATTAGTTTGTGATTTCTTCAAAAAAAGAAGAATTAGTTTGTGGTTTTCTTCAAAAAAAGAATATTAGTTTGTGGTTTTCTTAAAAAATAGACAATTAGTTTGTGGTTTTCTTCAAAAAAAGAAAATTAGTTTCTGATTTTATTAAAAAAAAGAAAATTAGTTTGTGGTTTTCCTCAAAAAAAGAAAATTATTTTATGGTTTTCTTAATAAAAAAAAAATTAGTTTGTGGCTTTCTTCAAAAAAAAGATAAATTAGTTTGTGGTTTGCTTCAAAAAAAGAAATTTAGTTTGTGGTTTTCTTCAAAAAAAGAAAATTAGATTGTGGTTTTCCACAAAAAAATAAAATTAGTTTGTGGTTTTCTTCAAAATAAGAAAAATTAGTTGGTGATTTCTTCAAAAAAAGAAAAATTAGTTTTTGGTTTTCTTCAAAAAAAGAATATTAGTTTGTGGTTTTCTTAAAAAATAGACAATTAGTTTGTGGTTTTCTTCAAAAAAAGAAAATTAGTTTGTGGTTTTCTTCAAAAAAAGAAAAATAGTTTGTGGTTTTCTTCAAAAAAAGAAAATTAGTTTGTGGTATTCTTCAAAAATAGACAATTAGTTTGTGGTTTTCTTCAAAAAAAGAATATTAGTTTCTGGTTTTCTTCAAAAAAAGAAAATTAGTTTGTGGTTTTCTTCAAAAAAAGAAAATTATTTTGTGGTTTTCTTCAAAAAACGAAAATTAGTTTGTGGTTTTCTTCAAAAAAAGAAAATTAGTTTGTTGTTTTCCTCAAAAAAAGAAAATTATTTTATGGTTTTCTTAAAAAAAAAAAATGTAATTTGTGGTTTTCTTCAAAAAAAGAAAAATTACTTTGTCGTTTTCTTCGAAAAAAGAAAAATTAGTTTTTGATTTCTTCAAAAAAAGAAAAATTAGTTCGTGGTTTTCATCAAAAAAAGAATATTAGTTTGTGGTTTTCTTCAAAAAAAAAAATATTAGTTTGTTGTTTTCATCAAAAAAAGAAAATTACTTTGTGGTTTTCTTCAAAAAACGAAAAGTAGTTTGTGGTTTTCTTCAAAAAAATAAAATTAGTTTGTGATTTCTTCAAAAAAAAAAATTAGTTTGTGGTATTCTTGAAAAAAAGAAAAGTTAGTTTGTGGTTTTCTTCAAAAAAAGAAAATTAGTTTGTGGTTTTCTTCAAAAAAAGAAAATTAGTTTGTGGTTTTCTTCAAAAAAAGAAAATTAGTTTGTGGTTTTCTTCAAAAAAAGAAAATTAGTTTGTGGTTTTCTTCAAAAAAATAAAATTAGTTTGTGGTTTTCCTCAAAAAAAGAAAATTATTTTATGGTTTTCTTAAAAAAAAATATTGAATTTGTGGTTTTCTTCAAAAACAGAAAAATTAGTTTGTCGTTTTCTTCGAAAAAAGAAAAATTAGTTTTTGATTTCTTCAAAAAAAGAAAAATTAGTTCGTGGTTTTCATCAAAAAAAGAATATTAGTTTGTGGTTTTCTTAAAAAAAAGAATATTAGTTTGTTGTTTTCATCAAAAAAAGAAAATTACTTTGTGGTTTTCTTCAAAAAACGAAAAGTAGTTTGTGGTTTTCTTCAAAAAAAGAAAATTAGTTTGTGATTTCTTCAAACAAAAAAAAATTAGTTTGTGGTATTCTTGAAAAAAAGAAAAGTTAGTTTGTGGTTTTCTTCAAAAAATGAAAATTAGTTTGTGGTTTTCTTCAAAAAAAGAAAATTAGTTTTTGGTTTTCTTCAAAAAAAAAAAATTAGTTTGTGGTTTTCTTCAAAAAACGAAAATTAGTTTGTGGTTTTCTTCAAAAAAAGAAAATTAGTTTGTGGTTTTCCTCAGAAAAAGAAAATTATTTTATGGTTTTCTTAATAAAAAAATAATTAGTTTGTGGTTTTCTACAAAAAAAAGATAAATTAATTTGTGGTTTTCTTCAAAATAAAGAAATTTAGTTTGTGGTTTTCTTCCAAAAAAGAAAATTTGCTTGTGGTTTTCCTCAAAAAAATAAAATTAGTTTGTGGTTTTCTTCAAAAAAAGAAAAATTAGTTTGTGATTTCTTCAAAAAAAGAACAATTAGTTTGTGGTTTTCTTCAAAAAAAGACAATGAGTTTGTGGTTTTCTTTAAAAAAAAGAAAATTAGTTTGTGGTTTTCTTCAAAAAAAAAATTAGTTCGTGGTTTTCTTCAAAAAAAGAAAAATTAGTTTGTGGTTTTCTTCAAAAAAGGAAACTAGTTTGTGGTTTTCTTCTTCAAAAAAAAAAAATTAGTTTGTGATTTCTTCAAAAAGAAAAAAATTAGTTTGGGGTTTTCTTCAAAAAAAGAATATTAGTTTGTGGTTTTCTTCAAAAAAAGAAAATTAGTTTGTGGTTTTCTTCAAAAAACTAAAATTAGTTTGTGCTTTTCTTCAAAAAAAGAAAATTAGTTTGTGGTTTTCTTAAAAAAAAAGAAAATTATTTTATGGTTTTCTTAAAAAGAAAAAGAAAATTAGTTTGTGGTTTTCATCAAAAAAAGAAAATTAGTTTGTGGTTTTCTTCAAAAAAAAAGATAAATTAGTTTGTGGTTTTTTTCAAAAAAAGATATTTAGTTTGTGGTTTTCTTCAAAAAAAGAAAAATTAGTTTGTGGTTTTCTCCAAAAAAAGAAAAATTAGTTTGTGATTTCTTCAAAAAAAGAAAAATTAGGTTGTGGTTTTCTTCAAAAAAAGAATAATAGTTTGTGGTTTTCTTAAAAAAAAGAATATTAGTTTGTGGTTTTCTACAAAAAAAGAAAATTAGTTTGTGGTTTTCTTCAAAAAAATAAAATTAGTTTGTGGTTTTCTTCAAAAAACGAAAATTAGTTTGTTGTTTTCTTCAAAAAAAAAAAAAATTAGTTTGTGGTTTTCTTGAAAAAAAAAAAAATTAGTTTGTGGTTTTCTTCAAAAAAAGAAAATTAGTTTGTGGTTTTCTTAAAAAAAAAAAGAAAATTAGTTTGCGGTTTTCTTCAAAAAAAGAATATTAGTTTGTGATTTCTTCAAAAAACGAAAAATTAGTTTGTGGTTTTCTTCTAAAAAAGAAAATTAGTATGTGGTTTTCTTGAACAAATGAAAATTAGTTTGTGGTTTTCTTCAAAAAATAAAAAATTAGTTTGTGGTTTTCTTCAAAAAAAGTAAATTAGATTGTGGTTTTCCTCAAAAAAAGAAAATTAGTTTGTGGTTTTCTTAAAAAAAAAAAAATTAGTTTGTGGTTTTCTTCAAAAAATTAAAATTAGTTTGTGGTTTTATTCAAATAATTAAAATTAGTTTGTGGTTTTCTTCAAAAAAAGAAAATTAGTTTGTGTTTTTCTTCAAAAAAAAGATAAATTAGTTTGTGGTTTTCTTCAAAAAAAGAAAATTAGTTTGTGGTCTTCTTAAAAAAAAGAAAATTAGATTGTGGTTTTCCTCAAAAAAAGAAAATTAGTTTGTGGTTTTCTTCAAAAAAAGAAAAATTAGTTTGTCATTACTTCAAAAAAAGAAAAATTAATTTGTGGTTTTCTTCAAAAAAAGAATATTAGTTTGTGGTTTTCTTAAAAAAAAAAGAATATTAGTCTGTGGTTTTCTTCAAAAAAAGAAAATTAGTTTGTGGTTTTCTTCAAGAAAAAAATTAGTTTGTGGTTTTCTTCAAAAAAAAAATATTAGTTTTTGGTTTTCTTCAAAAAAAGAAAATTAGTTTGTGGTTTTCTTAAAAAAAAAGAAAATTATTTTATGGTTTTCTTAAAAAGAAAAAGAAAATTAGTTTGTGGTTTTCATCAAAAAAAGAAAATTAGTTTGTGGTTTTCTTCAAAAAAAAAGATAAATTAGTTTGTGGTTTTTTTCAAAAAAAGATATTTAGTTTGTGGTTTTCTTCAAAAAAAGAAAAATTAGTTTGTGGTTTTCTCCAAAAAAAGAAAAATTAGTTTGTGATTTCTTCAAAAAAAGAAAAATTAGGTTGTGGTTTTCTTCAAAAAAAGAATAATAGTTTGTGGTTTTCTTAAAAAAAAGAATATTAGTTTGTGGTTTTCTACAAAAAAAGAAAATTAGTTTGTGGTTTTCTTCAAAAAAATAAAATTAGTTTGTGGTTTTCTTCAAAAAACGAAAATTAGTTTGTTGTTTTCTTCAAAAAAAAAAAAATTAGTTTGTGGTTTTCTTGAAAAAAAAAAAAATTGGTTTGTGGTTTTCTTCAAAAAAAGAAAATTAGTTTGTGGTTTTCTTCAAAAAAAAAAGAAAATTAGTTTGCGGTTTTCTTCAAAAAAAGAATATTAGTTTGTGATTTCTTCAAAAAACGAAAAATTAGTTTGTGGTTTTCTTCTAAAAAAGAAAATTAGTATGTGGTTTTCTTGAACAAATGAAAATTAGTTTGTGGTTTTCTTCAAAAAATAAAAAATTAGTTTGTGGTTTTCTTCAAAAAAAGTAAATTAGATTGTGGTTTTCCTCAAAAAAAGAAAATTAGTTTGTGGTTTTCTTAAAAAAAAAAAAATTAGTTTGTGGTTTTCTTCAAAAAATTAAAATTAGTTTGTGGTTTTATTCAAATAATTAAAATTAGTTTGTGGTTTTCTTCAAAAAAAGAAAATTAGTTTGTGTTTTTCTTCAAAAAAAAGATAAATTAGTTTGTGGTTTTCTTCAAAAAAAGAAAATTAGTTTGTGGTCTTCTTAAAAAAAAGAAAATTAGATTGTGGTTTTCCTCAAAAAAAGAAAATTAGTTTGTGGTTTTCTTCAAAAAAAGAAAAATTAGTTTGTCATTACTTCAAAAAAAGAAAAATTAATTTGTGGTTTTCTTCAAAAAAAGAATATTAGTTTGTGGTTTTCTTGAAAAAAAAGAATATTAGTCTGTGGTTTTCTTCAAAAAAAGCAAATTAGTTTGTGGTTTTCTTCAAGAAAAAAATTAGTTTGTGGTTTTCTTCAAAAAAAAAATATTAGTTTTTGGTTTTCTTCAAAAAAAGAAAATTAGTTTGTGGTTTTCATCAAAAAAAGAAAATTAGATTGTGGTTTTCCTCAAAAAAAGAAAATTAGTTTTTGGTTTTCTTCAAAAAAAGAAAATTAGTTTGTGGTTTTCTTCAAAAAAAGAAAATTAGTTTGTGGTTTTCTTAATAAAAAAAAAATTAGTTTGTGGTTTTCTTCAAAAAAAAGATAAATTAGTTTGTGGTTTTCTTCAAAAAAAGAAATTTAGTTTGTGGTTTTCTTCAAAAAAAGAAAATTAGTTTGTGGTTTTCTTCAAAAAAAAGATAAATTAGTTTGTAGTTTTCTTAAAAAAAAGAATATTAGTTTGTGGTTTTCTTAAAAAATAGACAATTAGTTTGTGGTTTTCTTCAAAAAAAGAAAATTAGTTTGTGGTTTTCTTCAAAAAAAGAAAATTAGCTTGTGGTTTTCTTCAAAAAAAAGAAAATTAGTTTATGGTATTCTTCAAAAATAGACAATTAGTTCGTGGTTTTCTTCAAAAAAAGATTATTAGTTTGTGGTTTTCTTCAAAAAAAGAAAATTAGTTTGTGGTTTTCTTCAAAAAAAGAAAAATTAGTTTGTGGTTTTCTTCAAAAAATGAAAATTAGTGTGTGGTTTTCTTCAAAAAAAGAAAATTAGTTTGTGGTTTTCCTCAAAAAAAGAAAATTATTTTATGGTTTTCTTAAAAAAAAAAAATTTTAATTTGTGGATTTCTTCAAAAAAAGAAAAATTAGTTTGTCGTTTTCTTCGAAAAAAGAAAAATTAGTTTTTGATTTCTTCAAAAAAAGAAAAATTAGTTCGTCGTTTTCATCAAAAAAAGAATATTAGTTTGTGGTTTTCTAAAAAAAAAGAATATTAGTTTGTTGTTTTCATCAAAAAAAGAAAATTACTTTGTTGTTTTTTTCATAAAACGAAAAGTAGTTTGTGGTTTTCTTCAAAAAAAGAAAATTAGTTTGTGATTTCTTCAAAAAAAAAAATTAGTTTGTGGTATTCTTGAAAAAAAGAAAAGTTAGTTTGTGGTTTTCTTCAAAAAAAGAAAATTAGTTTGTGGTTTTCTTTAAAAAAAGAAAATTAGTTTTTGGTTTTCTTCAAAAAAAGAAAATTAGTTTGTGGTTTTCTTCAAAAAACAAAAATTAGTTTGTGGTTTTCTTCAAAAAAAGAAAATTAGTTTGTGGTTTTCCTCAAAAAAAGAAAATTATTTTATGGTTTTCTTAATAAAAAAAAAATTAGTTTGTGGTTTTCTTCAAAAAAAAGATAAATTAGTTTGTGGTTTTCTTCAAAAAAAGAAATTTAGTTTGTGGTTTTCTTCAAAAAAAGAAAATTAGATAGTGGTTTTCCTCAAAAAAATAAAATTAGTTTGTGGTTTTCTTCAAAAAAAGAAATTAGTTTGTGATTTCTTCAAAAAAAAGAAAAATTAGTTTGTGGTTTTCTTCAAAAAAAGAAAATGAGTTTGTGGTTTTCTTTAAAAAAAAAGAAAATTAGTTTGTGTTTTCTTCAAAAAAAAAAAATTAGTTTGTGGTTTTCTTCAAAAAAAGAAAATTAGTTTGTGGTTTTCCTCAAAAAAAGAAAATTATTTTATGGTTTTCTTAATAAAAAAAAAATTAGTTTGTGGTTTTCTTAAAAAAAAAGATAAATTAGTTTGTGGTTTTCTTCAAAAAAAGAAATTTAGTTTGTGGTTTTCTTCAAAAAAAGAAAATTAGATTGTGGTTTTCCTCAAAAAAATAAAATTAGTTTGTGGTTTTCTTCGAAAAAAGAAAAATTAGTTTGTGATTTCTTCAAAAAAAGAAGAATTAGTTTGTGGTTTTCTTCAAAAAAAGAATATTAGTTTGTGGTTTTCTTAAAAAATAGACAATTAGTTTGTGGTTTTCTTCAAAAAAAGAAAATTAGTTTGTGATTTTATTAAAAAAAAGAAAATGAGTTTGTGGTTTTCCTCAAAAAAAGAAAATTATTTTATGGTTTTCTTAATAAAAAAAAAATTAGTTTGTGGCTTTCTTCAAAAAAAAGATAAATTAATTTGTGGTTTTCTTCAAAAAAAGAAATTTAGTTTGTGGTTTTCTTCAAAAAAAGAAAATTAGATTGTGGTTTTCCTCAAAAAAATAAAATTAGTTTGTGGTTTTCTTCAAAATAAGAAAAATTAGTTTGTGATTTCTTCAAAAAAAGAAAAATTAGTTTGTGGTTTTCTTCAAAAAAAGAATATTAGTTTGTGGTTTTCTTAAAAAATAGACAATTAGTTTGTGGTTTTCTTCAAAAAAAGAAAATTAGTTTGTGGTTTTCTTCAAAAAAAGAAAAATAGTTTGTGGTTTTCTTCAAAAAAAGAAAATTAGTTTGTGGTATTCTTCAAAAATAGACAATTAGTTTGCGGTTTTCTTCAAAAAAAGAATATTAGTTTATGGTTTTCTTCAAAAAAAGAAAATTAGTTTGTGGTTTTCTTCAAAAAAAGAAAATTATTTTGTGGTTTTC
Source organism: Luzula sylvatica (assembly GCA_946800325.1). Lineage (NCBI taxonomy): Eukaryota > Viridiplantae > Streptophyta > Magnoliopsida > Poales > Juncaceae > Luzula > Luzula sylvatica. Next base: position 68,076,808 of record OX326960.1, read on the forward strand.
TTCAAAAAAAGAAAATTAGATTGTGGTTTTCCTCAAAAAAATAAAATTAGTTTGTGGTTTTCTTCGAAAAAAGAAAAATTAGTTTGTGATTTCTTCAAAAAAAGAAGAATTAGTTTGTGGTTTTCTTCAAAAAAAGAATATTAGTTTGTGGTTTTCTTAAAAAATAGACAATTAGTTTGTGGTTTTCTTCAAAAAAAGAAAATTAGTTTGTGGTTTTCTTCAAAAAAAGAAAAATAGTTTGTGGTTTTCTTCAAAAAAAGAAAATTAGTTTGTGGTATTCTTCAAAAATAGACAATTATTTTGTGGTTTTCTTCAAAAAAAGAATATTAGTTTATGGTTTTCTTCAAAAAAAGAAAATTAGTTTGTGGTTTTCTTCAAAAAAGGAAAATTATTTTGTGGTTTTCTTCAAAAAACGAAAATTAGTTTGTGGTTTTCTTCAAAAAAAGAAAATTAGTTTGTGATTTCTTCAAAAAAAAAAAATGTTTGTGGTATTCTTGAAAAAAAGAAAAGTTAGTTTGTGGTTTTCTTCAAAAAAAGAATATTAGTTTGTGGTTTTCTTCAAAAAAACAAAATTAGTTTGTGGTTTTCTTCAAAAAAAAAAAATTAGTTTGTGGTTTTCTTCAAAAAACGAAAATTAGTTTGTGATTTTCTTCAAAAAAAGAAAATTAGTTTGTGGTTTTCCTCAAAAAAAGAAAATTATTTTATGGTTTTCTTAAAAAAAAAAATTGAATTTGTGGTTTTCTTCAAAAACAGAAAAATTAGTTTGTCGTTTTCTTCGAAAAAAGAAAAATTAGTTTTTGATTTCTTCAAAAAAAGAAAAATTAGTTCGTGGTTTTCATCAAAAAAAGAATATTAGTTTGTGGTTTTCTTAAAAAAAAGAATATTAGTTTGTTGTTTTCATCAAAAAAAGAAAATTACTTTGTGGTTTTCTTCAAAAAACGAAAAATAGTTTGTGGTTTTCTTCAAAAAAAGAAAATTAGTTTGTGATTTCTTCAAACAAACAAAAAATTAGTTTGTGGTATTCTTCAAAAAAAAAAAATTAGTTTGTGGTTTTCTTCAAAAAACGAAAATTAGTTTGTGGTTTTCTTCAAAAAAAGAAAATTAGTTTGTGGTTTTCCTCAGAAAAAGAAAATTATTTTATGGTTTTCTTAATAAAAAAAAAATTAGTTTGTGGTTTTCTTCAAAAAAAAGATAAATTAATTTGTGGTTTTCTTCAAAAAAAGAAATTTAGTTTGTGGTTTTCTTCAAAAAAAGAAAATTTGCTTGTGGTTTTCCTCAAAAAAATAAAATTAGTTTGTGGTTTTCTTCAAAAAAAGAAAAATTAGTTTGTGATTTCTTCAAAAAAAGAAAAATTAGTTTGTGGTTTTCTTCAAAAAAAGACAATGAGTTTGTGGTTTTCTTTAAAAAAAAAAGAAAATTAGTTTGTGGTTTTCTTCAAAAAAAAGAAAAATTAATTTCTGGTTTTCTTCAAAAAAAGAATATTAGTTTGTGGTTTTCTTAAAAAAAAAAAGAATATTAGTTTGTGGTTTTCTTCAAAAAAAGAAAATTAGTTTGTGGTTTTCTTCAAGAAAAAAATTAGTTTGTGGTTTTCTTTAAAAAAAGAATATTAGTTTTTGGTTTTCTTCAAAAAAAGAAAATTAGTTTGTGGTTTTCATCAAAAAAAGAAAATTAGATTGTGGTTTTCCTCAAAAAAAGAAAATTAGTTCTTGGTTTTCTTCAAAAAAAGAAAATTAGTTTGTGGTTTTCTTCAAAAAAAGAAAATTAGTTTGTGGTTTTCTTAATAAAAAAAAAATTAGTTTGTGGTTTTCTTCAAAAAAAAGATAAATTAGTTTGTGGTTTTCTTCAAAAAAAGAAATTTAGTTTGTGGTTTTCTTCAAAAAAAGAAAATTAGTTTGTGGTTTTCTTCAAAAAAAGAAAATTAGTTTGTGGTTTTCTTCAAAAAAAAGAAAATTAGTTTATGGTATTCTTCAAAAATAGACAATTAGTTCGTGGTTTTCTTCAAAAAAAGAATATTAGTTTGTGGTGTTCTTCAAAAAAAGAAAATTAGTTTGTGGTTTTCTTCAAAAAAAGAAAATTAGTTTGTGGTTTTCTTCAAAAAAAGAAAAATTAGTTCGTGATTTCTTCAAAAAAAGAAAAATTAGTTTGTGGTTTTCTTCAAAAAAAGAATATTAGTTTGTGGTTTTCTTGAAAAAAAGAATATTAGTTTGTGGTTTTCTTCAAAAAAAGAAAATTAGTTTGTGGTTTTCTTGAAAAAAAAAATTAGTTTGTGGTTTTCTTCAAAAAAAAATATTAGTTTGTGGTTTTCTTCAAAAAAAAAAATATTAGTTTGTGGTTTTCTTCAAAAAAATAAAATTAGTTTGTGGTTTTCTTCAAAAAAAGAAAATTAGTTTCTGGTTTTCTTCAAAAAAGGAAATTAGTTTGCGGTTTTCTTCAAAAAACGAAAATTAGTTTGTGATTTTCTTCAAAAAAGGAAATTAGTTTGTGGTTTTCTTCTTCAAAAAAAGAAAAATTAGTTTATGATTTCTTCAAAAAAAAAAAATTAGTTTGTGGTTTTCTTCAAAAAAAGAATATTAGTTTGTGATTTTCTTCAAAAAAAGAAAATTAGTTTGTGGTTTTCTTCAAAAAACTAAAATTAGTTTGAGGTTTTCTTCAAAAAAAAAAATTAGTTTGTAGTTTTCTCCAAAAAAAAAAATTGTTTGTGGTTTTCTTCATAAAAAGAAAAATTAGTTTGTGGTTTTCTTCAAAAAAACAAAAATTAGTTTGTGGTTTTCTAAAAAAAAAAAAATAATTAGTTCGAGGTTTTCTTCAAAAAAACAAAATTAGTTTGTGGTTTTCTTCAAAAAAAGAAAATTAGTTTGTGGTTCTCTTCAAAAAAAGAAAATTAGTTTGTGGTATTCTTCAAAAATAGACAATTAGTTTGTGGTTTTCTTCAAAAAAAGAATATTAGTTTGTGCTTTTCTTCAAAAAAAGAAAATTAGTTTGTGGTTTTCTTCAAAAAAGGAAAATTATTTTGTGGTTTTCTTCAAAAAACGAAAATTAGTTTGTGGTTTTCTTCAAAAAAAGAAAATTAGTTTGTGATTTCTTCAAAAAAAAAAAATGTTTGTGGTATTCTTGAAAAAAAGAAAAGTTAGTTTGTGGTTTTCTTCAAAAAAAGAATATTAGTTTGTGGTTTTCTTCAAAAAAACAAAATTAGTTTGTGGTTTTCTTCAAAAAAAAAAAATTAGTTTGTGGTTTTCTTCAAAAAACGAAAATTAGTTTGTGATTTTCTTCAAAAAAAGAAAATTAGTTTGTGGTTTTCCTCAAAAAAAGAAAATTATTTTATGGTTTTCTTAAAAAAAAAAATTGAATTTGTGGTTTTCTTCAAAAACAGAAAAATTAGTTTGTCGTTTTCTTCGAAAAAAGAAAAATTAGTTTTTGATTTCTTCAAAAAAAGAAAAATTAGTTCGTGGTTTTCATCAAAAAAAGAATATTAGTTTGTGGTTTTCTTAAAAAAAAGAATATTAGTTTGTTGTTTTCATCAAAAAAAGAAAATTACTTTGTGGTTTTCTTCAAAAAACGAAAAATAGTTTGTGGTTTTCTTCAAAAAAAGAAAATTAGTTTGTGATTTCTTCAAACAAACAAAAAATTAGTTTGTGGTATTCTTCAAAAAAAAAAAATTAGTTTGTGGTTTTCTTCAAAAAACGAAAATTAGTTTGTGGTTTTCTTCAAAAAAAGAAAATTAGTTTGTGGTTTTCCTCAGAAAAAGAAAATTATTTTATGGTTTTCTTAATAAAAAAAAAATTAGTTTGTGGTTTTCTTCAAAAAAAAGATAAATTAATTTGTGGTTTTCTTCAAAAAAAGAAATTTAGTTTGTGGTTTTCTTCAAAAAAAGAAAATTTGCTTGTGGTTTTCCTCAAAAAAATAAAATTAGTTTGTGGTTTTCTTCAAAAAAAGAAAAATTAGTTTGTGATTTCTTCAAAAAAAGAAAAATTAGTTTGTGGTTTTCTTCAAAAAAAGACAATGAGTTTGTGGTTTTCTTTAAAAAAAAAAGAAAATTAGTTTGTGGTTTTCTTCAAAAAAAAGAAAAATTAATTTCTGGTTTTCTTCAAAAAAAGAATATTAGTTTGTGGTTTTCTTAAAAAAAAAAAGAATATTAGTTTGTGGTTTTCTTCAAAAAAAGAAAATTAGTTTGTGGTTTTCTTCAAGAAAAAAATTAGTTTGTGGTTTTCTTTAAAAAAAGAATATTAGTTTTTGGTTTTCTTCAAAAAAAGAAAATTAGTTTGTGGTTTTCATCAAAAAAAGAAAATTAGATTGTGGTTTTCCTCAAAAAAAGAAAATTAGTTCTTGGTTTTCTTCAAAAAAAGAAAATTAGTTTGTGGTTTTCTTCAAAAAAAGAAAATTAGTTTGTGGTTTTCTTAATAAAAAAAAAATTAGTTTGTGGTTTTCTTCAAAAAAAAGATAAATTAGTTTGTGGTTTTCTTCAAAAAAAGAAATTTAGTTTGTGGTTTTCTTCAAAAAAAGAAAATTAGTTTGTGGTTTTCTTCAAAAAAAGAAAATTAGTTTGTGGTTTTCTTCAAAAAAAAGAAAATTAGTTTATGGTATTCTTCAAAAATAGACAATTAGTTCGTGGTTTTCTTCAAAAAAAGAATATTAGTTTGTGGTGTTCTTCAAAAAAAGAAAATTAGTTTGTGGTTTTCTTCAAAAAAAGAAAATTAGTTTGTGGTTTTCTTCAAAAAAAGAAAAATTAGTTCGTGATTTCTTCAAAAAAAGAAAAATTAGTTTGTGGTTTTCTTCAAAAAAAGAATATTAGTTTGTGGTTTTCTTGAAAAAAAGAATATTAGTTTGTGGTTTTCTTCAAAAAAAGAAAATTAGTTTGTGGTTTTCTTGAAAAAAAAAATTAGTTTGTGGTTTTCTTCAAAAAAAAATATTAGTTTGTGGTTTTCTTCAAAAAAAAAAATATTAGTTTGTGGTTTTCTTCAAAAAAATAAAATTAGTTTGTGGTTTTCTTCAAAAAAAGAAAATTAGTTTCTGGTTTTCTTCAAAAAAGGAAATTAGTTTGCGGTTTTCTTCAAAAAACGAAAATTAGTTTGTGATTTTCTTCAAAAAAGGAAATTAGTTTGTGGTTTTCTTCTTCAAAAAAAGAAAAATTAGTTTATGATTTCTTCAAAAAAAAAAAATTAGTTTGTGGTTTTCTTCAAAAAAAGAATATTAGTTTGTGATTTTCTTCAAAAAAAGAAAATTAGTTTGTGGTTTTCTTCAAAAAACTAAAATTAGTTTGAGGTTTTCTTCAAAAAAAAAAATTAGTTTGTAGTTTTCTCCAAAAAAAAAAATTGTTTGTGGTTTTCTTCATAAAAAGAAAAATTAGTTTGTGGTTTTCTTCAAAAAAACAAAAATTAGTTTGTGGTTTTCTAAAAAAAAAAAAAAAATTAGTTCGAGGTTTTCTTCAAAAAAACAAAATTAGTTTGTGGTTTTCTTCAAAAAAAGAAAATTAGTTTGTGGTTCTCTTCAAAAAAAGAAAATTAGTTTGTGGTATTCTTCAAAAATAGACAATTAGTTTGTGGTTTTCTTCAAAAAAAGAATATTAGTTTGTGCTTTTCTTCAAAAAAAGAAAATTAGTTTGTGGTTTTCTTCAAAAAAAGAAAATTAGTTTGTGCTTTTCTTCAAAAAACGAAAATTAGTTTGTGTGATTTCTTCAAAAAAAGAAAAATTAGTTCGTGGTTTTCTTCAAAAAAAGAATATTAGTTTGTGGTTTTCTTAAAAAAAAAGAATATTAGTTTGTTGTTTTCATCAAAAAAAGAAAATTACTTTGTGGGTTTTTTCAAAAAACGAAAAGTAGTTTGTGGTTTTCTTCAAAAAAAGAAAATTAGTATGTGATTTCTTCAAAAAAAAAAAATTAGTTTGTGGTATTCTTGAAAAAAAAGAAAAGTTAGTTTGTGGTTTTCTTCAAAAAAAGATAATTAGTTTGTGCTTTTCTTCAAAAAACGAAAATTAGTTTGTGTGATTTCGTCAAAAAAAGAAAAATTAGTTCGTGGTTTTCATCAAAAAAAGAATATTAGTTTCTGGTTTTCTTAAAAAAAAGAATATTAGTTTGTGGTTTTCTTCAAAAAAAGAAAATTAGTTTCTGGTTTTCTTAAAAAAAAAATTAGTTTGTGGTTTTCATCAAAAAAAGAATATTAGTTTCTGGTTTTCTTAAAAAAAAAAATTAGTTTGTGGTTTTCTACAAAAAACTAAAATTAATTTGTGGTTTTCTTCAAAAAACAAAAATTAGTTTGTTATTTTTTTCAAAAAAAGAAAATTAGTTTGTGGTTTTCTTGAAAAAAACAAAGATTATTTTGTGGTTTTCTTCAGAAAAAGAATATTAGTTTGTGGTTTTCTATAAAAAAAGAATATTAGTTTGAGGTTTTCTTCAAAAAAAGAAAATTAGTTTGTGGTCTTCTTCAAAAAAAAATTAGTTTGTGGTTTTCTTCAAAAAAAGAATATTTGTTTGGGGTTTTCTTCAAAAAAAGAAAATTAGTTTGTGGTTTTCTTCAAAAAAAGAAATTATTTTAAGGTTTTCTTAAAAAAAAAAAAAATTAGTTTGTGGTTTTCTTCAAAAAAAGAAAATTAGTTTGTCGTTTTCTTCGAAAAAATAAAAATCAGTTTGTGATTTCTTCAAACAAAGAAAAATTAGTTCGTGGTTTTCATCAAAAAAAGAATATTGGTTTGTGGTTTTCTTAAAAAAAAAAAAATTAGTTTGTGGTTTTCTTCAAAAATAGAAAAATTACTTTGTGGTTTTCTTCAAAAAACGAAAAGTAGTTTGTAGTTGTCTTAAAAAAAACAAAAATTTGTTTGTGGTTTTCTTCAAAAAAAAAAAAATTAGTTTGTGGTTTTCTTGAAAAAAAGAAAAATTAGTTTGTGGTTTTCTTCAAAAAATGGAAATTAGTTTGTTGTTTTCTTCAAAAAAAGAAAATTAGTTTTTGGTTTTCTTCAAAAAAAAATTAGTTTGTGGTTTTCTTCAAAAAAAAAAAGAAAATTAGTTTGTGGTTTTCTTCCAAAAAAGAATATTTGTTTGTGATTTCTTCAAAAAAAGAAAATTAGTTTTTGGTTTTCGTCCAAAAAAGAATATTAGTTTGTGGTTTTCTTCAAAAAAAAAATATTAGTTTGTGGTTATCTTCAAAAACAGAATATTAGTTTGTGGTTTTCTTCAAAAAAAGAAAATTAGTTTGTGGTTTTCTTCAAAAAAAATATATATTATTTAGTTGTTTTCTTCAAAAAAAAAAATTAATTTGTGGTTTTCTTCAAAAAAAGAAAAATATTTTATGGTCTTCTTAAAAAGAAAATTAGTTTTTGGTTTTCTTCAAAAAAAGAAAATTACTTTGTGGTTTTCTTCAAAAAACGAAAAGTAGTTTGTGGTTTTCTTCAAAAAAAGAAAATTAGTTTGTGGTTTTCTTCAAAAAAAGAAAATTAGATTGTGGTTTTCCTCAAAAAAATAAAATTAGTTTGTGGTTTTCTTCAAAAAAAGAAAAATTAGTTTGTGATTTCTTCAAAAAAAGAAAAATTCGTTTGTGGTTTTCTTCAAAAAAAGAATATTAGTTTGTGGTTTTCTTAAAAAAAAAGAATATTAGTTTGTGGTTTTCTTCAAAAAAAGAAATTTAGTTTGTGGTTTTCTTCAAAAAAAAAATTAGTTTGTGGTTTTCTTCAAAAAAAGAAAAATTAGTTTGTGATTTCTTCAAAAAAAGAACAATTAGTTTGTGGTTTTCTTCAAAAGAAAAAGAATATTAGTATGTGGTTTTCTCCATAAAATGAAAATTAGTTTGTGGTTTTCTTCAAAAAAGGAAAATTAGTTTGTGGTTTTCTGGAAAAAAAGAAAAATTAGTTTGTGGTTTTCTTCAAAAAAAGAAAATTAGTTTGTGGTTTTCTTCAAAAAAAAAAGAAAATTAGTTTGTGGTTTTCTTCAAAAAAAGAATATTAGTTTGTGATTTCTTCAAAAAAATAAAAATTAGTTTGTGGTTTTCTTCAAAAAATGAAAAATTAGTTTGTGGTTTTCTTCAAAAAATGAAAAATTAGTTTGTGATTTCTTCAAAAAAAGAAATATTACTTTGTGGTTTTCTTCTAAAAAAGAAAATTACTTTCTGGATTTCTCCAAAAAAAAAGAAAATATGTTTGTGGTTTTCATAAAAAAAAAAATTAGTTTGTGGTTTTCTTCAAAAAATAAAAAATTAGTTTGTGGTTATCTTCGAAAAAAGAAAATTAGATTGTGGTTTTCCTCAAAAAAAGAAAAATTAGTTCGTGGTTTTCATCAAAAAAAAAATATTGTTTGTGGTTTTCTTAAAAAAAAGAATATTAGTTTGTGGTTTTCTTCGAAAAAAGAAAAATTAGTTTGTGGTTTTCTTGAAAAAAAGAAAATTAGTTTATGGTTTTCTTCAAAAAAAAGAAAATTAGTTTGTGGTTTTCTTCAAAAAAAGAAAATTAGATTGTGGTTTTCCTCAAAAAAATAAAATTAGTTTGTGGTTTTCTTCATAAAAAGAAAAATTAGTTTGTGATTTCTTCAAAAAAAGAAAAATTCGTTTGTGGTTTTCTTCAAAAAAAGAATATTAGTTTGTGGTTTTCTTAAAAAAAAAGAATATTAGTTTGTGGTTTTCTTCAAAAAAAGAAATTTAGTTTGTGGTTTTCTTCAAAAAAAAAATTAGTTTGTGGTTTTCTTCAAAAAAAGAAAATGAGTTTGTTGTTTTCTTTAAAAAAAAGAAAATTAGTTTGTGGTTTTAATCAAAAAAAAGAAAATTAGTTTGTGGTTTTCATCAAAAAATGAAAATTAGTTTGTGGTTTTCATCAAAAAATTAAAATTAGTTTGTTGTTTTCTTCAAAAAAAGAATATTAGTTTGTGCATTTCTTCAAAAAAAGAAAATTAGTTTGTGGTTTTCTTTAAAAAAAAGAATATTAGTTTGTGGTTTTCTTCAAAAAAATAAAATTAGTTTGTGGTTTTCTTCAAAAAAAAAATTAGTTTGTGGATATCTTGAAAAATAGAAATATTAGTTTGTGGTTTTCTTCAAAAAAAGAAAAATTAGTTTGTGGTTTTCTTCAAAAAAAAAATTAGTTTGTGGTTTTCTTCTTCAAAAAAAAAGAAAATTAGTTTGTGGTTTTCTTCAAAAAAAGAATATTAGTTTGTGATTTCTTCAAAAAAATAAAAATTAGTTTGTGGTTTTCTTCAAAAAATTAAAAATTAGTTTGTGATTTCTTCAAAAAAAGAAATATTACTTTGTGGTTTTCTTCTAAAAAAGAAAATTACTTTCTGGATTTCTTCAAAAAAAAAGAAAATTAGTTTGTGGTTTTCATAAAAAAAAAATTAGTTTGTGGTTTTCTTCAAAAAATAAAAAATTAGTTTGTGGTTATCTTCGAAAAAAGAAAACTAGATTGTGGTTTTCCTCAAAAAAAGAAAAATTAGTTCGTGGTTTTCATCAAAAAAAGAATATTAGTTTGTGGTTTTCTTAAAAAAAAGAATATTAGTTTGTGGTTTTCTTCGAAAAAAGAAAAATTAGTTTGTGGTTTTCTTGAAAAAAAGAAAATTAGTTTGTGGTTTTCTTCAAAAAAAAGAAAATTAGTTTGTGGTTTTCTTCAAAAAAAGAAAATTAGATTGTGGTTTTCCTCAAAAAAATAAAATTAGTTTGTGGTTTTCTTCAAAAAAAGAAAAATTAGTTTGTGATTTGTTCAAAAAAATAAAAATTCGTTTGTGGCTTTCTTCAAAAAAAGAATATTAGTTTGTGGTTTTCTTAAAAAAAAAGAATATTAGTTTGTGGTTTTCTTCAAAAAAATAAATTTATTTTGTGGTTTTCTTCAAAAAAAAAATTACTTTGAGGTTTTCTGCAAAAAAAGAAAAATTAGTTTGTGATTTCTTCAAAAAAAGAACAATTAGTTTGTGGTTTTCTTCAAAAGAAAAAGAATATTAGTTTGTGGTTTTCTCCATAAAATGAAAATTAGTTTGTGGTTTTCTTCAAAAAAGGAAAATTAGTTTGTGGTTTTCTTGAAAAAAAGAAAAATTAGTTTGTGGTTTTCTTCAAAAAAAGAAAATTAGTTTGTGGTTTTCTTCAAAAAAAAAATTAGTTTGTGGTTTTCTTCAAAAAAAAAAGAAAATTAGTTTGTGGTTTTCTTCAAAAAAAGAATATTAGTTTGTGATTTCTTCAAAAAAATAAAAATTAGTTTGTGGTTTTCTTCAAAAAATAAAAAATTAGTTTGTGATTTCTTCAAAAAACGAAATATTACTTTGTGGTTATCTTCTAAAAAGGAAAATTACTTTCTGGATTTCTTCAAAAAAAAAGAAAATTAGTTTGTGGTTTTCATAAAAAAAAAAATTAGTTTGTGGTTTTCTTCAAAAAATAAAAAATTAGTTTGTGGTTATCTTCGAAAAAAGAAAATTAGATTGTGGTTTTCCTCAAAAAAAGAAAAATTAGTTCGTGGTTTTCATCCAAAAAAGAATATTAGTTTGTGGTTTTCTTAAAAAAAAGAATATTAGTTTGTGGTTTTCTTCGAAAAAAGAAAAATTAGTTTGTGGTTTTCTTGAAAAAAAGAAAATTAGTTTGTGTTTTTCTTCAAAAAAAAGAAAATTAGTTTGTGGTTTTCTTCAAAAAAAGAAAATTAGATTGCGGTTTTCCTCAAAAAAATAAAATTAGTTTGTGGTTTTCTTCAAAAAAAGAAAAATTAGTTTGTGATTTCTTCAAAAAAAGAAAAATTCGTTTGTGGTTTTCTTCAAAAAAAGAATATTAGTTTGTGGTTTTCTTAAAAAAAAAGAATATTAGTTTCAAAAAAAAAATTAGTTTGTGGTTTTCTTCAAAAAAAGAAAATGAGTTTGTTGTTTTCTTTAAAAAAAAGAAAATTAGTTTGTGGTTTTATTCAAAAAACAGAAAATTAGTTTGTGGTTTTCATCAAAAAATGAAAATTAGTTTGTGGTTTTCATCAAAAAATTAAAATTAGTTTGTTGTTTTCTTCAAAAAAAGAATATTAGTGTGTGGTTTTCTTCAAAAAAAGAAAATTAGTTTGTGGTTTTCTTTAAAAAAAAGAATATTAGTTTGTGGTTTTCTTCAAAAAAATAAAATTAGTTTGTGGTTTTCTTCAAAAAAAAAATTAGTTTGTGGATATCTTGAAAAAAAGAAATATTAGTTTGTGGTTTTCTTCAAAAAAAGAAAAATTAGTTTGTGGTTTTCTTCAAAAAAAAAATTAGTTTGTGGTTTTCTTCAAAAAAAAAAAGAAAATTAGTTTCTGGTTTTCTTCAAAAAAAGAATATTAGTTTGTGATTTCTTCAAAAAAATAAAAATTAGTTTGTGGTTTTCTTCAAAAAATGAAAAATTAGTTTGTGATTTCTTCAAAAAAAGAAATATTACTTTGTGGTTATCTTCTAAAAAAGAAAATTACTTTCTGGATTTCTTCAAAAAAAAAGAAAATTAGTTTGTGGTTTTCATAAAAAAAAAAATTAGTTTGTGGTTTTCTTCAAAAAATAAAAAATTAGTTTGTGGTTATCTTCGAAAAAAGAAAATTAGATTGTGGTTTTCCTCAAAAAAAGAAAAATTAGTTCGTTGTTTTCATCAAAAAAAGAATATTAGTTTGTGGTTTTCTTAAAAAAAAGAATATTAGTTTGTGGTTTTCTTCGAAAAAAGAAAAATTAGTTTGTGGTTTTCTTGAAAAAAAGAAAATTAGTTTGTGGTTTTCTTCAAAAAAAAGAAAATTAGTTTGTGGTTTTCTTCAAAAAAAGAAAAATTAGATTGTGGTTTTCCTCAAAAAAATAAAATTAGTTTGTGGTTTTCTTCATAAAAAGAAAAATTAGTTTGTGATTTCTTCAAAAAAAGAAAAATTCGTTTGTGGTTTTCTTCAAAAAAAGAATATTAGTTTGTGGTTTTCTTAAAAAAAAGAATATTAGTTTGTGGTTTTCTTCAAAAAAAGAAATTTAGTTTGTGGTTTTCTTCAAAAAAAAAATTAGATTGTGGTTTTCTTCAAAAAAAAGAAAATGAGTTTGTTGTTTTCTTTAAAAAAAAGAAAATTAGTTTGTGGTTTTATTCAAAAAAAAGAAAATTAGTTTGTGCTTTTCATCAAAAAATGAAAATTAGTTTGTGGTTTTCATCAAAAAATTAAAATTAGTTTGTTGTTTTCTTCAAAAAAAGAATATTAGTTTGTGCATTTCTTCAAAAAAAGAAAATTAGTTTGTGGTTTTCTTTAAAAAAAAGAATATTAGTTTGTGGTTTTCTTCAAAAAAATAAAATTAGTTTGTGGTTTTCTTCAAAAAAAAAATTAGTTTGTGGATATCTTGAAAAATAGAAATATTAGTTTGTGGTTTTCTTCAAAAAAATAAAAATTAGTTTGTGGTTTTCTTCAAAAAATGAAAAATTAGTTTGTGATTTCTTCAAAAAAAGAAATATTACTTTGTGGTTATCTTCTAAAAAAGAAAATTACTTTCTGGATTTCTTCAAAAAAAAAGAAAATTAGTTTGTGGTTTTCATAAAAAAAAAAATTAGTTTGTGGTTTTCTTCAAAAAATAAAAAATTAGTTTGTGGTTATCTTCGAAAAAAGAAAATTAGATTGTGGTTTTCCTCAAAAAAAGAAAAATTAGTTCGTGGTTTTCATCAAAAAAAGATTATTAGTTTGTGGTTTTCTTAAAAAAAAGAATATTAGTTTGTGGTTTTCTTCGAAAAAAGAAAAATTAGTTTGTGGTTTTCTTGAAAAAAAGAAAATTAGTTTGTGTTTTTCTTCAAAAAAAAGAAAATTAGTTTGTGGTTTTCTTCAAAAAAAGAAAATTAGAGTGTGGTTTTCCTCAAAAAAATAAAATTAGTTTGTGGTTTTCTTCAAAAAAAGAAAAATTAGTTTGTGATTTCTTCAAAAAAAGAAAAATTCGTTTGTGGTTTTCTTCAAAAAAAGAATATTAGTTTGTGGTTTTCTTAAAAAAAAAGAATATTAGTTTGTGGTTTTCTTCAAAAAAAGAAATTTAGTTTGTGGTTTTCTTCAAAAAAAAATTAGTTTGTGGTTTTCTTCAAAAAAAGAAAATGAGTTTGTTGTTTTCTTTAAAAAAAAGAAAATTAGTTTGTGGTTTTATTCAAAAAACAGAAAATTAGTTTGTGGTTTTCATCAAAAAATGAAAATTAGTTTGTGGTTTTCATCAAAAAATTAAAATTAGTTTGTTGTTTTCTTCAAAAAAAGAATATTAGTTTGTGGTTTTCTTCAAAAAAAGAAAATTAGTTTGTGGTTTTCTTTAAAAAAAAGAATATTAGTTTGTGGTTTTCTTCAAAAAAATAAAATTAGTTTGTGGTTTTCTTCAAAAAAAAAATTAGTTTGTGGATATCTTGAAAAAAAGAAATATTAGTTTGTGGTTTTCTTCAAAAAAAGAAAAATTAGTTTGTGGTTTTCTTCAAAAAAAAAATTAGTTTGTGGTTTTCTTCAAAAAAAAAAAGAAAATTAGTTTCTGGTTTTCTTCAAAAAAAGAATATTAGTTTGTGATTTCTTCAAAAAAATAAAAATTAGTTTGTGGTTTTCTTCAAAAAATGAAAAATTAGTTTGTGATTTCTTCAAAAAAAGAAATATTACTTTGTGGTTATCTTCTAAAAAAGAAAATTACTTTCTGGATTTCTTCAAAAAAAAAGAAAATTAGTTTGTGGTTTTCATAAAAAAAAAAATTAGTTTGTGGTTTTCTTCAAAAAATAAAAAATTAGTTTGTGGTTATCTTCGAAAAAAGAAAATTAGATTGTGGTTTTCCTCAAAAAAAGAAAAATTAGTTCGTTGTTTTCATCAAAAAAAGAATATTAGTTTGTGGTTTTCTTAAAAAAAAAATATTAGTTTGTGGTTTTCTTCGAAAAAAGAAAAATTAGTTTGTGGTTTTCTTGAAAAAAAGAAAATTAGTTTGTGGTTTTCTTCAAAAAAAAGAAAATTAGTTTGTGGTTTTCTTCAAAAAAAGAAAAATTAGATTGTGGTTTTCCTCAAAAAAATAAAATTAGTTTGTGGTTTTCTTCATAAAAAGAAAAATTAGTTTGTGATTTCTTCAAAAAAAGAAAAATTCGTTTGTGGTTTTCTTCAAAAAAAGAATATTAGTTTGTGGTTTTCTTAAAAAAAAGAATATTAGTTTGTGGTTTTCTTCAAAAAAAGAAATTTAGTTTGTGGTTTTCTTCAAAAAAAAAATTAGATTGTGGTTTTCTTCAAAAAAAAGAAAATGAGTTTGTTGTTTTCTTTAAAAAAAAGAAAATTAGTTTGTGGTTTTATTCAAAAAAAAGAAAATTAGTTTGTGCTTTTTATCAAAAAATGAAAATTAGTTTGTGGTTTTCATCAAAAAATTAAAATTAGTTTGTTGTTTTCTTCAAAAAAAGAATATTAGTTTGTGCATTTCTTCAAAAAAAGAAAATTAGTTTGTGGTTTTCTTTAAAAAAAAGAATATTAGTTTGTGGTTTTCTTCAAAAAAATAAAATTAGTTTGTGGTTTTCTTCAAAAAAAAAATTAGTTTGTGGATATCTTGAAAAATAGAAATATTAGTTTGTGGTTTTCTTCAAAAAAATAAAAATTAGTTTGTGGTTTTCTTCGAAAAATGAAAAATTAGTTTGTGATTTCTTCAAAAAAAGAAATATTACTTTGTGGTTATCTTCTAAAAAAGAAAATTACTTTCTGGATTTCTTCAAAAAAAAAGAAAATTAGTTTGTGGTTTTCATAAAAAAAAAAATTAGTTTGTGGTTTTCTTCAAAAAATAAAAAATTAGTTTGTGGTTATCTTCGAAAAAAGAAAATTAGATTGTGGTTTTCCTCAAAAAAAGAAAAATTAGTTCGTGGTTTTCATCAAAAAAAGATTATTAGTTTGTGGTTTTCTTAAAAAAAAGAATATTAGTTTGTGGTTTTCTTCGAAAAAAGAAAAATTAGTTTGTGGTTTTCTTGAAAAAGAGAAAATTAGTTTGTGTTTTTCTTCAAAAAAAAGAAAATTAGTTTGTGGTTTTCTTCAAAAAAAGAAAATTAGAGTGTGGTTTTCCTCAAAAAAATAAAATTAGTTTGTGGTTTTCTTCAAAAAAAGAAAAATTAGTTTGTGATTTCTTCAAAAAAAGAAAAATTCGTTTGTGGTTTTCTTCAAAAAAAGAATATTAGTTTGTGGTTTTCTTAAAAAAAAAGAATATTAGTTTGTGGTTTTCTTCAAAAAAAGAAATTTAGTTTGTGGTTTTCTTCAAAAAAAAATTAGTTTGTGGTTTTCTTCAAAAAAAGAAAATGAGTTTGTTGTTTTCTTTAAAAAAAAGAAAATTAGTTTGTGGTTTTATTCAAAAAACAGAAAATTAGTTTGTGGTTTTCATCAAAAAATGAAAATTAGTTTGTGGTTTTCATCAAAAAATTAAAATTAGTTTGTTGTTTTCTTCAAAAAAAGAATATTAGTTTGTGGTTTTCTTCAAAAAAAGAAAATTAGTTTGTGGTTTTCTTTAAAAAAAAGAATATTAGTTTGTGGTTTTCTTCAAAAAAATAAAATTAGTTTGTGGTTTTCTTCAAAAAAAAAATTAGTTTGTGGATATCTTGAAAAAAAGAAATATTAGTTTGTGGTTTTCTTCAAAAAAAGAAAAATTAGTTTGTGGTTTTCTTCAAAAAAAAAAGAAAATTAGTTTCTGGTTTTCTTCAAAAAAAGAATATTAGTTTGTGATTTCTTCAAAAAAATAAAAATTAGTTTGTGGTTTTCTTCAAAAAATGAAAAATTTGTTTGTGATTTCTTCAAAAAAAGAAATATTACTTTGTGGTTTTCTTCTAAAAAAGAAAATTACTTTCTGGATTTCTTCAAAAAAAAAGAAAATTAGTTTGTGGTTTTCATAAAAAAAAAAATTAGTTTGTGGTTTTCTTCAAAAAATAAAAAATTAGTTTGTGGTTATCTTCGAAAAAAGAAAATTAGATTGTGGTTTTCCTCAAAAAAAGAAAAATTAGTTCGTTGTTTTCATCAAAAAAAGAATATTAGTTTGTGGTTTTCTTAAAAAAAAGAATATTAGTTTGTGGTTTTCTTCGAAAAAAGAAAAATTAGTTTGTGGTTTTCTTGAAAAAAAGAAAATTAGTTTGTGGTTTTCTTCAAAAAAAAGAAAATTAGTTTGTGGTTTTCTTCAAAAAAAGAAAAATTAGATTGTGGTTTTCCTCAAAAAAATAAAATTAGTTTGTGGTTTTCTTCATAAAAAGAAAAATTAGTTTGTGATTTCTTCAAAAAAAGAAAAATTCGTTTGTGGTTTTCTTCAAAAAAAGAATATTAGTTTGTGGTTTTCTTAAAAAAAAGAATATTAGTTTGTGGTTTTCTTCAAAAAAAGAAATTTAGTTTGTGGTTTTCTTCAAAAAAAAAATTAGATTGTGGTTTTCTTCAAAAAAAGAAAATGAGTTTGTTGTTTTCTTTAAAAAAAAGAAAATTAGTTTGTGGTTTTATTCAAAAAAAAGAAAATTAGTTTGTGGTTTTCATCAAAAAATGAAAATTAGTTTGTGGTTTTCATCAAAAAATTAAAATTAGTTTGTTGTTTTCTTCAAAAAAAGAATATTAGTTTGTGCATTTCTTCAAAAAAAGAAAATTAGTTTGTGGTTTTCTTTAAAAAAAAGAATATTAGTTTGTGGTTTTCTTCAAAAAAATAAAATTAGTTTGTGGTTTTCTTCAAAAAAAAAATTAGTTTGTGGATATCTTGAAAAATAGAAATATTAGTTTGTGGTTTTCTTCAAAAAAATAAAAATTAGTTTGTGGTTTTCTTCAAAAAATGAAAAATTAGTTTGTGATTTCTTCAAAAAAAAAAATATTACTTTGTGGTTATCTTCTAAAAAAGAAAATTACTTTCTGGATTTCTTCAAAAAAAAAGAAAATTAGTTTGTGGTTTTCATAAAAAAAAAAATTAGTTTGTGGTTTTCTTCAAAAAATAAAAAATTAGTTTGTGGTTATCTTCGAAAAAAGAAAATTAGATTGTGGTTTTCCTCAAAAAAAGAAAAATTAGTTCGTGGTTTTCATCAAAAAAAGATTATTAGTTTGTGGTTTTCTTAAAAAAAAGAATATTAGTTTGTGGTTTTCTTCGAAAAAAGAAAAATTAGTTTGTGGTTTTCTTGAAAAAAAGAAAATTAGTTTGTGTTTTTCTTCAAAAAAAAGAAAATTAGTTTGTGGTTTTCTTCAAAAAAAGAAAATTAGAGTGTGGTTTTCCTCAAAAAAATAAAATTAGTTTGTGGTTTTCTTCAAAAAAAGAAAAATTAGTTTGTGATTTCTTCAAAAAAAGAAAAATTCGTTTGTGGTTTTCTTCAAAAAAAGAATATTAGTTTGTGGTTTTCTTAAAAAAAAAGAATATTAGTTTGTGGTTTTCTTCAAAAAAAGAAATTTAGTTTGTGGTTTTCTTCAAAAAAAAATTAGTTTGTGGTTTTCTTCAAAAAAAGAAAATGAGTTTGTTGTTTTCTTTAAAAAAAAGAAAATTAGTTTGTGGTTTTATTCAAAAAACAGAAAATTAGTTTGTGGTTTTCATCAAAAAATTAAAATTAGTTTGTGGTTTTCATCAAAAAATTAAAATTAGTTTGTTGTTTTCTTCAAAAAAAGAATATTAGTTTGTGGTTTTCTTCAAAAAAAGAAAATTAGTTTGTGGTTTTCTTTAAAAAAAAGAATATTAGTTTGTGGTTTTCTTCAAAAAAATAAAATTAGTTTGTGGTTTTCCTCAAAAAAAAAATTAGTTTGTGGATATCTTGAAAAAAAGAAATATTAGTTTGTGGTTTTCTTCAAAAAAAGAAAAATTAGTTTGTGGTTTTCTTCAAAAAAAAAAGAAAATTAGTTTCTGGTTTTCTTCAAAAAAAGAATATTAGTTTGTGATTTCTTCAAAAAAATAAAAATTAGTTTGTGGTTTTCTTCAAAAAATGAAAAATTTGTTTGTGATTTCTTCAAAAAAAGAAATATTACTTTGTGGTTTTCTTCTAAAAAAGAAAATTACTTTCTCGATTTCTTCAAAAAAAAAGAAAATTAGTTTGTGGTCTTCAAAAAAAAAAAAATTAGTTTGTGGTTTTCTTCAAAAAATAAAAAATTAGTTTGTGGTTATCTTCAAAAAAAGAAAAATTAGTTTGTGATTTCTTCAAAAAAAGAAACATTCGTTTGTGGTTTTCTTCAAAAAAAGAATATTAGTTTGTGGTTTTCTTAAAAAAAAAGAATATTAGTTTGTGGTTTGCTTCAAAAAAAGAAATTTAGTTTGTGGTTTTCTTCAAAAAAAAAATTAGTTGGTGGTTTTCTTCAAAAAAAGAAAATGAGTTTGTTGTTTTCTTTAAAAAAATGAAAATTAGTTTGTGGTTTTATTCAAAAAAAAGAAAATTAGTTTGTGGTTTTCATGAAAAAATGAAATTTAGTTTGTGGTTTTCTTCAAAAAATTAAAATTAGTTTGTTGTTTTCTTCAAAAAAAGAATATTAGTTTGTGGTTTTCTTCAAAAAAAGAAAATTAGTTTGTGGTCTTCTTTAAAAAAAAAGAAAATTATTTTGTGATTTTCTTCAAAAAAATAAAATTAGTTTGTGGTTTTCTTCAAAAAAAAAATTAGTTTGTGGATATCTTGAAAAAAAGAAATATTAGTTTGTGGTTTTCTTCAAAAAAAGAAAAATTAGTTTGTGGTTTTCTTCAAAAAAAAGAAAATTAGTTTGTGGTTTTCATCAAAAAATGAAAATTAGTTTGTGGTTTTCTTCAAAAAAATAAAAATTAGTTTGTGATTTCTTCAAAAAAAGAAATATTACTTTGTGGTTTTCTTCTAAAATAGAAAATTACTTTCTGGATTTCTTCAAAAAAAAAGAAAATTAGTTTGTGGTTTTCATAAAAAAAAAAATTAGTTTGTGGTTTTCTTCAAAAAATAAAAAATTAGTTTGTGGTTATCTTCGAAAAAAGAAAATTAGATTGAGGTTTTCCTCAAAAAAAGAAAAATTAGTTCGTGGTTTTCATCAAAAAAAGAATATTAGTTTGTGGTTTTCTTAGAAAAAAGAATATTAGTTTGTGGTTTTCTTCGAAAAAATAAAAATTACTTTGTGGTTTTCTTGAAAAAAAGAAAATTAGTTTGTGGTTTTCTTCAAAAAAAAGAAAATTAGTTTGTGGTTTTCTTCAAAAAAAGAAAATTAGATTGTGGTTTTCCTCAAAAAAATAAAATTAGTTTTTGGTTTTCTTCAAAAAAAGAAAAATTAGTTTGTGATTTCTTCAATAAAAGAAAAATTCGTTTGTGGTTTTCTTCAAAAAAAGAATATTAGTTTGTGGTTTTCTTAAAAAAAAGAATATTAGTTTGTGGTTTTCTTCAAAAAAAGAAATTTAGTTTGTGGTTTTCTTCAAAACAAAAATTAGTTTGTGGTTTTCTTCAAAAAAAGAAAATGAGTTTGTTGTTTTCTTTAAAAAAAAGAAAATTAGTTTGTGGTTTTCTTCAAAAAAAAGAAAATTAGTTTGTGGTTTTCATCAAAAAATGAAAATTAGTTTGTGGTTTTCTTCTAAAAATTAAAATTAGTTTGTTGTTTTCTTCAAAAAAAGAATATTAGTTTGTGGTTTTCTTCAAAAAAAGAAAATTAGTTTGTGGTTTTCTTCAAAAAAAATATTAGTTTGTGATTTCTTGAAAAAAAGAAAAAATAGGTTTTCTCAAAAAAAAGAAAAATTAGTTTGTGTCTTTCTTCAAAAAAATAAAAATTAGTTTGTGGTTTTCTTCAAGAAAAGAATATTAGTTTGTGGTTTTCTTCAAAAAAAGAAAATTAGTTTTTGGTTTTCTTCAAAAAAGGAAAATTAGTTTGTGGTTTTCTTCAAAAAAAGAAAAATTAGTTTGTGATTTCTTCAAACAAATAAAATTAGTTTGTGGTTTTCTTCAAAAAAAGAAAATGAGTTTGTGGTTTTCTTCAAAAAACTAAAATTAGTTTGTGGTTTTCTTCAAAAAAAGAAAATTAGTTTGTGGTTTTCTTCAAAAAAACAAAAATTAGTTTGTGGTTTTCTTCAAAAAAAAGAAAATTAGTTTGTGGTTTTCTTCAAAAAAAGAAAATTAGTTTGTGGTTTTCTTCAAAAAAAAAAATTAGTTTGTGGTTTTCTTCGAAAAAAAAAATTAGTTTGTGGTTTTTCTTCAAAAAAAGAAAAATTTGTTTGTGGTTTTCTTCAAAAAAAGAAAAATTAGTTTGTGATTTCTTCAAAAAAAGAAAAAATAGTTTGTGGTTTTCTAGAAAAAATGAAAAATAAGTTTGTGGTTTTCATCAAAAAAATAAAATTAGTTTGTGGTTTTCTTCAAAAAAAGAAAATTAGTTTGTGGTTTTCTTTAAAAAAAAAAGTAAATTATTTTGCGGTTTTCTTCAAAAAAATAAAATTAGTTTGTGGATATCTTGAAAAAAAGAAATATTAGTTTGTGGTTTTCTTCAAAAAAAGAAAAATTAGTTTGTGGTTTTCTTCAAAAAAAAAAGAAAATTAGTTTCTGGTTTTCTTCAAAAAAAGAATATTAGTTTGTGATTTCTTCAAAAAAATAAAAATTAGTTTGTGGTTTTCTTCAAAAAATGAAAAATTTGTTTGTGATTTCTTCAAAAAAAGAAATATTACTTTGTGGTTTTCTTCTAAAAAAGAAAATTACTTTCTGGATTTCTTCAAAAAAAAAGAAAATTAGTTTGTGGTCTTCAAAAAAAAAAAATTAGTTTGTGGTTTTCTTCAAAAAATAAAAAATTAGTTTGTGGTTATCTTCGAAAAAAGAAAATTAGATTGTGGTTTTCCTCAAAAAAAGAAAAATTAGTTCGTGGTTTTCATCAAAAAAAGAATATTAGTTTGTGGTTTTCTTAAATAAAAGAATATTAGTTTGTGGTTTTCTCCGAAAAAAGAAAAATTAGTTTGTGGTTTTCTTGAAAAAAAGAAAATTAGTTTGTGGTTTTCTTCAAAAAAAAGAAAATTAGTTTGTGGTTTTCTTCAAAAAAAGAAAATTAGATTGTGGTTTTCCTCAAAAAACTAAAATTAGTTTGTGGTTTTCTTCAAAAAAAGAAAAATTAGTTTGTGATTTCTTCAAAAAAAGAAACATTCGTTTGTGGTTTTCTTCAACAAAAGAATATTAGTTTGTGGTTTTCTTAAAAAAAAAGAATATTAGTTTGTGGTTTGCTTCAAAAAAAGAAATTTAGTTTGTGGTTTTCTTCAAAAAAAAAATTAGTTTGTGGTTTTCTTCAAAAAAAGAAAATGAGTTTGTTGTTTTCTTTAAAAAAAAGAAAATTAGTTTGTGGTTTTATTCAAAAAAAAGAAAATTAGTTTGTGGTTTTCATCAAAAAATGAAAATTAGTTTGTGGTTTTCTTCAAAAAATTAAAATTAGTTTGTTGTTTTCTTCAAAAAAAGAATATTAGTTTGTGGTTTTCTTCAAAAAAATAAAATTAGTTTGTGGTCTTCTTTAAAAAAAAAGAAAATTATTTTGTGGTTTTCTTCAAAAAAATAAAATTAGTTTGTGGTTTTCTTCAAAAAAAAAATTAGTTTGTGGATATCTTGAAAAAAAGAAATATTAGTTTGTGGTTTTCTTCAAAAAAAGAAAAATTAGTTTGTGGTTTTCTTCAAAAAAAAGAAAATTAGTTTGTGGTTTTCATCAAAAAATGAAAATTAGTTTGTGGTTTTCTTCAAAAAATTAAAATTAGTTTGTTGTTTTCTTCAAAAAAAGAATATTAGTTTGTGGTTATCTTCAAAAAAATAAAATTAGTTTTTGGTTTTCTTCAAAAAAAGAAAATGAGTTTGTTGTTTTCTTTAAAAAAAAGAAAATTAGTTTGTGGTTTTCTTCAAAAAAAAGAAAATTAGTTTGTGGTTTTCATCAAAAAATGAAAATTAGTTTGTGGTTTTCTTCTAAAAATTAAAAGTTTGTTGTTTTCTTCAAAAAAAGAATATTAGTTTGTTGTTTTCTTCAAAAAAAGAAAATTAGTTTGTGGTTTTCTTCAAAAAAAATATTAGTTTGTGATTTCTTGAAAAAAAGAAAAAATAGGTTTTCTCAAAAAAAAGAAAAATTAGTTTGTGTCTTTCTTCAAAAAAATAAAAATTAGTTTGTGGTTTACTTCAAGAAAAGAATATTAGTTTGTGGTTTTCTTCAAAAAAAGAAAATTAGTTTTTGGTTTTCTTCAAAAAAGGAAAATTAGTTTGTGGTTTTCTTCAAAAAAAGAAAAATTAGTTTGTGATTTATTCAAACAAATAAAATTAGTTTGTGGTTTTCTTCAAAAAAAGAAAATGAGTTTGTGGTTTTCTTCAAAAAACTAAAATTAGTTTGTGGTTTTCTTCAAAAAAAGAAAATTAGTTTGTGGTTTTCTTCAAAAAAACAAAAATTAGTTTGTGGTTTTCTTCAAAAAAAGAAAATTAGTATGTGGTTTTCTTCAAAAAAAGAAAATTAGTTTGTGGTTTTCTTCAAAAAAAAAAATTAGTTTGTGGTTTTCTTCAAAAAAAAAAATTAGTTTGTGGTTTTCTTTAAAAAAAGAAATATTTGTTTGTGGTTTTCTTCAAAAAAAGAAAAATTAGTTTGTGATTTCTTCAAAAAAAGAAAAAATAGTTTGTGGTTTTCTAGAAAAAATTAAAAATAAGTTTGTGGTTTTCATCAAAAAAATAAAATTAGTTTGTGGTTTTCTTCAAAAAAAGAAAATTAGTTTGTGGTTTTCTTTAAAAAAAAAAAGTAAATTATTTTGCGGTTTTCTTCAAAAAAATAAAATTAGTTTGTGGTTTTCTTGAAAAAAAGAAAATTAGTTTGTGGTTTTCTTCAAAAAAATAAAATTAGTTTGTGGTTTTCTTCAAAAAAAAAATTAGTTTGTGGATATCTTGAAAAAAAGAAATATTAGTTTGTGGTTTTCTTCAAAAAAAGAAAAATTAGTTTGTGGTTTTCTTCAAAAAAAAGAAAATTAGTTTGTGGTTTTCATCAAAAAATGAAAATTAGTTTGTGGTTTTCTTCAAAAAATTAAAATTAGTTTGTTGTTTTCTTCAAAAAAAGAATATTAGTTTGTGGTTTTCTTCAAAAAAGAAAATTAGTTTGTGGTTTTCTTCAAAAAAAGATAAATTAGTTTGTGGTTTTCTTCAAAAAAAGAAAATTAGTTTGTGCTTTTCTTCAAAAAAAGAAAATTATATTGTGGTCTTCCTCAAAAAAAGAAAATTAGTTTGTGGTTTTCTTCAAAAAAAGAAAAATTAGTTTGTGATTTCTTCAAAAAAAGAACAATTAGTTTGTGGTTTTCTTCAAAAGAAAAAGAATATTAGTTTGTGGTTTTCTCCATAAAATGAAAATTAGTTTGTGGTTTTCTTCAAAAAAGGAAAATTAGTTTGTGGTTTTCTTCAAAAAAAGAAAAATTAGTTTGTGGTTTTCTTCAAAAAAAGAAAATTAGTTTGTGGTTTTCTTCAAAAAAAAAATTAGTTTGTGGTTTTCTTCAAAAAAAAAAGAAAATTAGTTTGTGGTTTTCTTCAAAAAAAGAATATTAGTTTGTGATTTCTTCAAAAAAATAAAAATTAGTTTGTGGTTTTCTTCAAAAAAAGAAAAATTAGTTTGTGATTTCTTCAAAAAAAGAAATATTACTTTGTTGTTTTCTTCTAAAAAAGAAAATTACTTTCTGGATTTCTTCAAAAAAAAAGAAAATTAGTTTGTGGTTTTCATAAACAAAAAAATTAGTTTGTGGTTTTCTTCAAAAAATAAAAAATTAGTTTGTGGTTATCTTCGAAAAAAGAAAATTAGATTGTGGTTTTCCTCAAAAAAAGAAAAATTAGTTCGTGGTTTTCATCAAAAAAAGAATATTAGTTTGTAGTTTTCTTAAAAAAAAGAATATTAGTTTGTAGTTTTCTTCGAAAAAAGAAAAATTAGTTTGTGGTTTTCTTAAAAAAAAGAAAATTAGTTTGTGGTTTTCTTCAAAAAAAAGAAAATTAGTTTGTGGTTTTCTTCAAAAAAAGAAAATTAGATTGTGGTTTTCCTCAAAAAAATAAAATTAGTTTGTGGTTTTCTTCAAAAAAAGAAAAATTAGTTTGTGATTTCTTCAGAAAAAGAAAAATTCGTTTGTGGTCTTCTTCAAAAAAAGAATATTAGTTTGTGGTTTTCTTAAAAAAAAAGAATATTAGTTTGTGGTTTTCTTCAAAAAAAGAAATTTAGTTTGTGGTTTTCTTCAAAAAAAAAATTAGTTTGTGGTTTTCTTCAAAAAAAGAAAATGAGTTTGTTGTTTTCTTTAAAAAAAAGAAAATTAGTTTGTGGTTTTATTCAAAAAAAAGAAAATTAGTTTGTTGTTTTCATCAAAAAATTAAAATTAGTTTGTGGTTTTCTTCAAAAAATTAAAATTAGTTTGTTGTTTTCTTCAAAAAAAGAATATTAGTTTGCGGTTTTCTTCAAAAAAAGAAAATTAGTTTGTGGTTTTCTTTAAAAAAAAAGAAAATTATTTTGTGGTTTTCTTCAAAAAAAATAAAATTAGTTTGTGGTTTTCTTCAAAAAAAAAATTAGTTTGTGGATATCTTGAAAAAAAGAAATATTAGTTTATGGTTTTCTTCAAAAAAAGAAAAATTAGTTTGTGATTTCTTCAAACAAATAAAATTAGTTTGTGGTTTTCTTCAAAAAAAGAAAATGAGTTTGTGGTTTTCTTCAAAAAACTAAAATTAGTTTGTGGTTTTCTTCAAAAAAAGAAAATTAGTTTGTGGTTTTCTTCAAAAAAACAAAAATTAGTTTGTGGTTTTCATCAAAAAATGAAAATTAGTTTGTGGTTTTCTTCAAAAAATTAAAATTAGTTTGTTGTTTTCATCAAAAAAAGAATATTAGTTTGTGGTTTTCTTCAATAAAAGAACAATTAGTTTGTGATTTGTTCAAAAAAAGAAAAATTAGTTTGTTGTTTTCTTCAAAAAAAGAATATTAGTTTGTGGCTTTCTTCAAAAAAAGAATATTAGTTTCTTGTTTTCTTCAAAAAAAGAAAATTAGTTTGTGATTTTCTTCAAACAAAAAATTAGTTTGTGGTTTTCTTCAAAAAAAAAAATTAGTTTGTGGTTTTCTTCAAAAAAAGAAAAATTTGTTTGTGGTTTTCTTCAAAAAAAAGAAAAATTAGTTTGTGATTTCTTCAAAAAAAGAACAATTAGTTTGTGGTTTTCTTCAAAAGAAAAAGAATATTAGTTTGTGGTTTTCTCCATAAAATGAAAATTAGTTTGTGGTTTTCTTCAAAAAAGGAAAATTAGTTTGTGGTTTTCTTGAAAAAAAGAAAAATTAGCTTGTGGTTTTCTTCAAAAAAAGAAAATTAGTTTGTGGTTTTCTTCAAAAAAAAAATTAGTTTGTGGTTTTCTTCAAAAAAAAAGGAAAATTAGTTTGTGGTTTTCTTCAAAAAAAGAAAATTAGTTTGTGGTTTTCTTCAAAAAAAAAATTAGTTTGTGGATATCTTGAAAAAAAGAAATATTAGTTTGTGGTTTTCTTCAAAAAAAGAAAAATTAGTTTGTGGTTTTCTTCAAAAAAAAAGAAAATTAGTTTGTGGTTTTCATCAAAAAATGAAAATTAGTTTGTGGTTTTCTTCAAAAAATTAAAATTAGTTTGTTGTTTTCTTCAAAAAAAGAATATTAGTTTGTGGTTTTCTTCAAAAAAAGAAAATTAGTTTGTGGTTTTCTTCAAAAAAAGATAAATTAGTTTGTGGTTTTCTTCAAAAAACGAAAATTAGTTAGTGGTTTTCTTCAAAAAAAGAAAATTATATTGTGGTCTTCCTCAAAAAAAGAAAATTAGTTTGTGGTTTTCTTCAAAAAAAGAAAAATTAGTTTGTGATTTCGTCAAAAAAAGAACAATTAGTTTGTGGTTTTCTTCAAAAGAAAAAGAATATTAGTTTGTGGTTTTCTCCATAAAATGAAAATTAGTTTGTGGTTTTCTTCAAAAAAGGAAAATTAGTTTGTGGTTTTCTTGAAAAAAAAAATATTAGTTTGTGGTTTTCTTCAAAAAAAGAAAATTAGTTTGTGGTTTTCTTCAAAAAAAAAATTAGTTTGTGGTTTTCTTCAAAAAAAAAAGAAAATTAGTTTGTGGTTTTCTTCAAAAAAAGAATATTAGTTTGTGATTTCTTCAAAAAAATAAAAATTAGTTTGTGGTTTTCTTCAAAAAAATAAAAATTAGTTTGTGATTTCTTCAAAAAATGAAGTATTACTTTGTAGTTTTCTTCTAAAAAAGAAAATTACTTTCTGGATTTCTTCAAAAAAAAAAAAAATTAGTTTGTGGTTTTCATAAAAAAAAAATTAGTTTGTGGTTTTCTTCAAAAAATAAAAAATTAGTTTGTGGTTATCTTCGAAAAAAGAAAATTAGATTGTGGTTTTCCTCAAAAAAAGAAAAATTAGTTCGTGGTTTTCATCAAAAAAAGAATATTAGTTTGTGGTTTTCTTAAAAAAAAGAATATTAGTTTGTAGTTTTCTTCGAAAAAAGAAAAATTAGTTTGTGGTTTTCTTGAAAAAAAGAAAATTAGTTTGTGGTTTTCTTCAAAAAAAAGAAAATTAGTTTGTGGTTTTCTTCAAAAAAAGAAAATTAGATTGTGGTTTTCCTCAAAAAAATAAAATTAGTTTGTGGTTTTCTTCAAAAAAAGAAAAATTAGTTTGTGATTTCTTCAAAAAAAGAAAAATTCGTTTGTGGTTTTCTTCAAAAAAAGAATATTAGTTTGTGGTTTTCTTAAAAAAAAAGAATATTAGTTTGTGGTTTTCTTCAAAAAAAGAAATTTAGTTTGTGGTTTTCTTCAAAAAAAAAATTAGTTTGTGGTTTTCTTCAAAAAAAGAAAATGAGTTTGTTGTTTTCTTTAAAAAAAAGAAAATTAGTTTGTGGTTTTATTCAAAAAAAAGAAAATTAGTTTGTGGTTTTCATCAAAAAATGAAAATTAGTTTGTGGTTTTCTTCAAAAAATTAAAATTAGTTTGTTGTTTTCTTCAAAAAAAGACTTAGTTTGTGGTTTTCTTCAAAAAAAGAAAATTAGTTTGTGGTTTTCTTCAAAAAAAAAATTAGTTTGTGATTTCTTGAAAAAATGAAAAAATAGGTTTTCTCAAAAAAAGAAAAATTAGTTTGTGTCTTTCTTCAAAAAAAGAAAAATTAGTTTGTGGTTTTCTTCAAGAAAAGAATATTAGTTTGTGGTTTTCTTCAAAAAAAGAAAATTAGTTTTTGGTTTTCTTCAAAAAAGGAAAATTAGTTTGTGGTTTTCTTCAAAAAAAGAAAAATTAGTTTGTGATTTCTTCAAACAAATAAAATTAGTTTGTGGTTTTCTTCAAAAAAAGAAAATGAGTTTGTGGTTTTCTTCAAAAAACTAAAATTAGTTTGTGGTTTTCTTCAAAAAAAGAAAATTAGTTTGTGGTTTTCTTCAAAAGAACAAAAATTAGTTTGTGGTTTTCATCAAAAAATGAAAATTAGTTTGTGGTTTTCTTCAAAAAATTAAAATTAGTTTGTTGTTTTCATCAAAAAAAGAATATTAGTTTGTGGTTTTCTTCAAAAAAAGAACAATTAGTTTGTGATTTGTTCAAAAAAAGAAAAATTAGTTTGTTGTTTTCTTCAAAAAAAGAATATTAGTTTGTGGTTTTCTTCAAAAAAAGAATATTAGTTTGTGGCTTTCTTCAAAAAAAGAAAATTAGTTTGTGGTTTTCTTCAAAAAAAAAATTAGTTTGTGGTTTTCTTCAAAAAAAAAAAATTAGTTTGTGGTTTTCTTCAAAAAAAGAAAAATTTGTTTGTGGTTTTCTTCAAAAAAAGAAAAATTACTTTGTGATTTCTTCAAAAAAAGAACAATTAGTTTGAGGTTTTCTTCAAAAGAAAAAGAATATTAGTTTGTGGTTTTCTCCATAAAATGAAAATTAGTTTGTGGTTTTCTTCAAAAAAGGAAAATTAGTTTGTGGTTTTCTTGAAAAAAAGAAAAATTAGTTTGTGGTTTTCTTCAAAAAAAGAAAATTAGTTTGTGGTTTTCTTCAAAAAAAAAATTAGTTTGTGGTTTTCTTCAAAAAAAAAAAGAAAGTTAGTTTGTGGTTTTCTTCAAAAAAAGAATATTAGTTTGTGATTTCTTCAAAAAAATAAAAATTAGTTTGTGGTTTTCTTCAAAAAAAGAAAAATTAGTTTGTGATTTCTTCAAAAAAAGAAATATTACTTTGTGGTTTTCTTCTAAAAAAGAAAATTACTTTCTGGATTTCTTCAAAAAAAAAGAAAATTAGTTTGTGGTTTTCATAAAAAAAAAATTAGTTTGTGGTTTTCTTCAAAAAATAAAAAATTAGTTTGTGGTTATCTTCGAAAAAAGAAAATTAGATTGTTGTTTTCCTCAAAAAAAGAAAAATTAGTTCGTGGTTTTCATCAAAAAAAGAATATTAGTTTGTGGTTTTCTTAAAAAAAAGAATATTAGTTTGTGGTTTTCTTCGAAAAAAGAAAAATTAGTTTGTGGTTTTCTTGAAAAAATTAAAATTAGTTTGTTGTTTTCTTCAAAAAAAGAATATTAGTTTGTGGTTTTCTTCAAAAAAAGAAAATTAGTTTGTGGTTTTCTTCAAAAAAAAAATTAGTTTGTGATTTCTTGAAAAAAAGAAAAAATAGGTTTTCTCAAAAAAAAGAAAAATTAGTTTGTGTCTTTCTTCAATAAAAGAAAAATTAGTTTGTGGTTTTCTTCAAGAAAAGAATATTAGTTTGTGGTTTTCTTCAAAAAAAGAAAATTCGTTTTTGGTTTTCTTCAAAAAAGGAAAATTAGTTTGTGGTTTTTTTCAAAAACAGAAAAATTAGTTTGTGATTTCTTCAAACAAATAAAATTAGTTTGTGGTTTTCTTCAAAAAAAGAAAATGAGTTTGTGGTTTTCTTCAAAAAAATAAAATTAGTTTGTGGTTTTGTTCAAAAAAAGAAAATTAGTTTGTGGTTTTCTTCAAAAAAACAAAAATTAGTTTGTGGTTTTCTTCAAAAAAACAAAAATTAGTTTGTGGTTTTCTTCAAAAAAAGAAAATTAGTTTGTGGTTTTCTTCAAAAAAAGAATATTAGTTTGTGGTTTTCTTCAAAAAAAGAAAATTAGTTTGTGGTTTTCTTCAAAAAAAGAAAATTAGTTTGTGGTTTTCTTCAAAAAAAGAAAATTAGTTTGTTGTTTTCTTTAAAAAAAAAGAAAATTATTTTGTGGTTTTCTTCAAAAAAATAAAATTAGTTTGTGGTTTTCTTCAAAAAAAAAATTAGTTTGTGGATATCTTGAAAAAAATAAATATTAGTTTGTGGTTTTCTTCAAAAAAAGAACAATTAGTTTGTGGTTTTCTTCAAAAAAAAAAAATTAGTTTGTGGTTTTCATCAAAAAAATGAAAATTAGTTTGTGGTTTTCTTCAAAAAATTAAAATTAGTTTGTTGTTTTATTCAAAAAAAGAATATTAGTTTGTGGTTTTCTTCAAAAAAAGAAAATTAGTTTGTGGTTTTCTTCAAAAAAAGATAAATTAGTTTGTGGTTTTCTTCAAAAAAAGAAAATTAGTTTGTGGTTTTCTTCAAAAAAATAAAATTATATTGTGGTCTTCCTCAAAAAAAGAAAAATTAGTTTGTGGTTTTTTTCAAAAAAAGAAAAATTAGTTTGTGATTTCTTCAAAAAAAGAACAATTAGTTTGTGGTTTTCTTCAAAAGAAAAAGAATATTAGTTTGTGGTTTTCTCCATAAAATGAAAATTAGTTTGTGGTTTTCTTCATAAAAAGAAAATTAGTTTGTTGTTTTCTTGAAAAAAAGAAAAATTAGTTTGTGGTTTTCTTCAAAAAAAGAAAATTAGTTTGTGGTTTTCTTCAAAAAACAAAAATTTGTTTGTGGTTTTCTTCAAAAAAAAAAAAATTAGTTTGTGGTTTTCTTCAAAAAAAGAATATTAGTTTGTGATTTCTTCAAAAAAATAATAATTAGTTTGTGGTTTTCTTCAAAAAAAGAAAAATTAGTTTGTGATTTCTTCAAAAAAAGAAATATTAGTTTGTGGTTTTCTTCTAAAAAAGAAAATTACTTTGTTGATTTCTTCAAAAAAAAAGAAAATTAGTTTGTGGTTTTCATCAAAAAAAAATTAGATTGTGGTTTTCTTCAAAAAATTAAAAATTAGTTTGTGGTTATCTTCGAAAAAAGAAAATTAGATTGTGGTTTTCCTCAAAAAAAGAAAAATTAGTTCGTGGTTTTCATCAAAAAAAGAATATTAGTTTGTGGTTTTCTTAAAAAAAAGAATATTAGTTTGTGGTTTTCTTCGAAACAAGAAAAATTAGTTTGTGGTTTTCTTGAAAAAAAGAAAATTAGTTTGTCGTTTTCTTCAAAAAAAAGAAAATTAGTTTGTGGTTTTCTTCAAAAAAAGAAAATTAGATTGTGGTTTTCCTCAAAAAAAATAAAATTAGTTTGTGGTTTTCTTCAAAAAAAGAAAAATTAGTTTGTGATTCCTTCAAAAAAAAAAAATTCGTTTGTGGTTTTCTTCAAAAAAAGAATATTAGTTTGTGGTTTTCTTAAAAAAAAGAATATTAGTTTGTGGTTTTCTTCAAAAAAAGAAATTTAGTTTGAGGTTTTCTTCAAAAAAAAAATTAGTTTGTGGTTTTCTTCAAAAAAAGAAAATGAGTTTGTGGTTTTCTTTAAAAAAAAGAAAATTAGTTTGTGGTTTTCTTCAAAAAAAATAATTAGTTTGTGGTTTTCTTCAAAAAATAAATTAGTTTGTGGATATCTTGAAAAAAAGAAATATTAGTTTGTGGTTTTCTTCAAAAAAAGAAAAATTAGTTTGTGGTTTTCTTCAAAAAAAAGGAAATTAGTTGGTGGTTTTCATCAAAAAAAGAAAATTAGTTTGTGGTTTTCTTCAAAAAATTAAAATTAGTTTGTTGTTTTCTTCAAAAAAAGAATATTAGTTTGTGGTTTTCTTCAAAAAATGAAAATTAGTTTGTCGTTTTCTTCAAAAAAAGATAAATTAGTTTGTGGTTTTCTTCAAAAAAAGAAAATTAGTTTGTGGTTTTCTTCAAAAAAAGAAAATTATGTTGTGGTCTTCCTCAAAAAAAGAAAAATTAGTTTGTGGTTTTCTTCAAAAAAAGAAAAATTAGTTTGTGATTTCTTCAAAAAAAGAACAATTAGTTTGTGGTTTTCTTCAAAAGAAAAAGAATATTAGTTTGTGGTTTTCTCCATAAAATGAAAATTAGTTTGTGGTTTTCTTCAAAAAAAGAAAATTAGTTTGTTGTTTTCTTGAAAAAAAGAAAAATTAGTTTGTGGTTTTCTTCAAAAAAAGAAAATTAGTTTGTGGTTTTCTTCAAAAAAAAAATTTGTTTGTGGTTTTCTTCAAAAAAAAAAAAATTAGTTTGTGGTTTTCTTCAAAAAAAGAATATTAGTTTGTGATTTCTTCAAAAAAATAAAAATTAGTTTGTGGTTTTCTTCAAAAAAAGAAAAATTAGTTTGTGATTTCTTCAAAAAATGAAATATTAGTTTGTGGTTTTCTTCTAAAAAAGAAAATTACTTTGTGGATTTCTTCAAAAAAAAAAGAAAATTAGTTTGTGGTTTTCATCAAAAAAAAAAATTAGTTTGTGGTTTTCTTCAAAAAATTAAAAATTAGTTTGTGGTTATCTTCCAAAAAAGAAAATTAGATTGTGGTTTTCCTCAAAAAAAGAAAAATTAGTTCGTGGTTTTCATCAAAAAAAGAATATTAGTTTGTGGTTTTCTTAAAAAAAAGAATATTAGTTTGTGGTTTTCTTCGAAAAAAGAAAAATTAGTTTGTGGTTTTCTTGTAAAAAAGAAAATTAGTTTGTGGCTTTCTTCAAAAAAAAGAAAATTAGTTTGTGGTTTTCTTCAAAAAAAGAAAATTAGATTGTGGTTTTCCTCAAAAAAATAAAATTAGTTGGTGGTTTTCTTCAAAAAAAGAAAAATTAGTTTGTGATTTCTTCAAAAAAAAAAAATTCGTTTGTGGTTTTCTTCAAAAAAAGAATATTAGTTTGTGGTTTTCTTAAAAAAAAGAATATTAGTTTGTGGTTTTCTTCAAAAAAAGAAATTTAGTTTGTGGTTTTCTTCAAAAAAAAAATTAGTTTGTGGTTTTACTTCAAAAAAAGAAAATGAGTTTGTGGTTTTCTTTAAAAAAAAGAAAATTAGTTTGTGGTTTTCTTCAAAAAAAAAAATTAGTTTGTGGTTTTCTTCAAAAAAAAAAAATTAGTTTGTGGTTTTCTTCAAAAAAGGAAATTAGTTTGTGGTTTTCTTCTTCAAAAAAAGAAAAATTAGTTTGTGATTTCTTCACAAAAAGAAAAATTAGTTTGTGGTTTTCTTCAAAAAAAGAATATTAGTTTGTGGTTTTCCTCAATAAAAGAAAATTAGTTTGTGGTTTTCTTCAAAAAACTAAAATTAGTTTGTGGTTTTCTTCAAAAAAAAAATTAGTTTGTGGTTTTCTTCAAAAAAGAAAATTATTTTATGGTTTTATTAAAAAGAAAAAGAAAATTAGTTTGTGGTTTTCTTCAAAAAAAGAAAATTAGTTTGTGGTTTTCTTCAAAAAAAGAATATTAGTTTGTGGTTTTCTTCAAAAAAAGAAAATTAGTTTGTGGTTTTCTTCAAAAAAAGAAAATTAGTTTGTGGTTTTCTTCAAAAAAAGAAAATTAGTTTGTTGTTTTCTTTAAAAAAAAAGAAAATTATTTTGTGGTTTTCTTCAAAAAAATAAAATTAGTTTGTGGTTTTCTTCAAAAAAAAAATTAGTTTGTGGATATCTTGAAAAAAATAAATATTAGTTTGTGGTTTTCTTCAAAAAAAGAACAATTAGTTTGTGGTTTTCTTCAAAAAAAAAAAATTAGTTTGTGGTTTTCATCAAAAAAATGAAAATTAGTTTGTGGTTTTCTTCAAAAAATTAAAATTAGTTTGTTGTTTTCTTCAAAAAAAGAATATTAGTTTGTGGTTTTCTTCAAAAAAAGAAAATTAGTTTGTGGTTTTCTTCAAAAAAAGATAAATTAGTTTGTGGTTTTCTTCAAAAAAAGAAAATTAGTTTGTGGTTTTCTTCAAAAAAATAAAATTATATTGTGGTCTTCCTCAAAAAAAGAAAAATTAGTTTGTGGTTTTTTTCAAAAAAAGAAAAATTAGTTTGTGATTTCTTCAAAAAAAGAACAATTAGTTTGTGGTTTTCTTCAAAAGAAAAAGAATATTAGTTTGTGGTTTTCTCCATAAAATGAAAATTAGTTTGTGGTTTTCTTCATAAAAAGAAAATTAGTTTGTTGTTTTCTTGAAAAAAAGAAAAATTAGTTTGTGGTTTTCTTCAAAAAAAGAAAATTAGTTTGTGGTTTTCTTCAAAAAACAAAAATTTGTTTGTGGTTTTCTTCAAAAAAAAAAAAATTAGTTTGTGGTTTTCTTCAAAAAAAGAATATTAGTTTGTGATTTCTTCAAAAAAATAATAATTAGTTTGTGGTTTTCTTCAAAAAAAGAAAAATTAGTTTGTGATTTCTTCAAAAAAAGAAATATTAGTTTGTGGTTTTCTTCTAAAAAAGAAAATTACTTTGTTGATTTCTTCAAAAAAAAAGAAAATTAGTTGGTGGTTTTCATCAAAAAAAAATTAGATTGTGGTTTTCTTCAAAAAATTAAAAATTAGTTTGTGGTTATCTTCGAAAAAAGAAAATTAGATTGTGGTTTTCCTCAAAAAAAGAAAAATTAGTTCGTGGTTTTCATCAAAAAAAGAATATTAGTTTGTGGTTTTCTTAAAAAAAAGAATATTAGTTTGTGGTTTTCTTCGAAACAAGAAAAATTAGTTTGTGGTTTTCTTGAAAAAAAGAAAATTAGTTTGTCGTTTTCTTCAAAAAAAAGAAAATTAGTTTGTGGTTTTCTTCAAAAAAAGAAAATTAGATTGTGGTTTTCCTCAAAAAAAATAAAATTAGTTTGTGGTTTTCTTCAAAAAAAGAAAAATTAGTTTGTGATTCCTTCAAAAAAAAAAAATTCGTTTGTGGTTTTCTTCAAAAAAAGAATATTAGTTTGTGGTTTTCTTAAAAAAAAGAATATTAGTTTGTGGTTTTCTTCAAAAAAAGAAATTTAGTTTGAGGTTTTCTTCAAAAAAAAAATTAGTTTGTGGTTTTCTTCAAAAAAAGAAAATGAGTTTGTGGTTTTCTTTAAAAAAAAGAAAATTAGTTTGTGGTTTTCTTCAAAAAAAATAATTAGTTTGTGGTTTTCTTCAAAAAATAAATTAGTTTGTGGATATCTTGAAAAAAAGAAATATTAGTTTGTGGTTTTCTTCAAAAAAAGAAAAATTAGTTTGTGGTTTTCTTCAAAAAAAAGGAAATTAGTTGGTGGTTTTCATCAAAAAAAGAAAATTAGTTTGTGGTTTTCTTCAAAAAATTAAAATTAGTTTGTTGTTTTCTTCAAAAAAAGAATATTAGTTTGTGGTTTTCTTCAAAAAATGAAAATTAGTTTGTCGTTTTCTTCAAAAAAAGATAAATTAGTTTGTGGTTTTCTTCAAAAAAAGAAAATTAGTTTGTGGTTTTCTTCAAAAAAAGAAAATTATGTTGTGGTCTTCCTCAAAAAAAGAAAAATTAGTTTGTGGTTTTCTTCAAAAAAAGAAAAATTAGTTTGTGATTTCTTCAAAAAAAGAACAATTAGTTTGTGGTTTTCTTCAAAAGAAAAAGAATATTAGTTTGTGGTTTTCTCCATAAAATGAAAATTAGTTTGTGGTTTTCTTCAAAAAAAGAAAATTAGTTTGTTGTTTTCTTGAAAAAAAGAAAAATTAGTTTGTGGTTTTCTTCAAAAAAAGAAAATTAGTTTGTGGTTTTCTTCAAAAAAAAAATTTGTTTGTGGTTTTCTTCAAAAAAAAAAAAATTAGTTTGTGGTTTTCTTCAAAAAAAGAATATTAGTTTGTGATTTCTTCAAAAAAATAAAAATTAGTTTGTGGTTTTCTTCAAAAAAAGAAAAATTAGTTTGTGATTTCTTCAAAAAATGAAATATTAGTTTGTGGTTTTCTTCTAAAAAAGAAAATTACTTTGTGGATTTCTTCAAAAAAAAAAGAAAATTAGTTTGTGGTTTTCATCAAAAAAAAAAATTAGTTTGTGGTTTTCTTCAAAAAATTAAAAATTAGTTTGTGGTTATCTTCCAAAAAAGAAAATTAGATTGTGGTTTTCCTCAAAAAAAGAAAAATTAGTTCGTGGTTTTCATCAAAAAAAGAATATTAGTTTGTGGTTTTCTTAAAAAAAAGAATATTAGTTTGTGGTTTTCTTCGAAAAAAGAAAAATTAGTTTGTGGTTTTCTTGTAAAAAAGAAAATTAGTTTGTGGCTTTCTTCAAAAAAAAGAAAATTAGTTTGTGGTTTTCTTCAAAAAAAGAAAATTAGATTGTGGTTTTCCTCAAAAAAATAAAATTAGTTGGTGGTTTTCTTCAAAAAAAGAAAAATTAGTTTGTGATTTCTTCAAAAAAAAAAAATTCGTTTGTGGTTTTCTTCAAAAAAAGAATATTAGTTTGTGGTTTTCTTAAAAAAAAGAATATTAGTTTGTGGTTTTCTTCAAAAAAAGAAATTTAGTTTGTGGTTTTCTTCAAAAAAAAAATTAGTTTGTGGTTTTACTTCAAAAAAAGAAAATGAGTTTGTGGTTTTCTTTAAAAAAAAGAAAATTAGTTTGTGGTTTTCTTCAAAAAAAAAAATTAGTTTGTGGTTTTCTTCAAAAAAAAAAAATTAGTTTGTGGTTTTCTTCAAAAAAGGAAATTAGTTTGTGGTTTTCTTCTTCAAAAAAAGAAAAATTAGTTTGTGATTTCTTCACAAAAAGAAAAATTAGTTTGTGGTTTTCTTCAAAAAAAGAATATTAGTTTGTGGTTTTCCTCAATAAAAGAAAATTAGTTTGTGGTTTTCTTCAAAAAACTAAAATTAGTTTGTGGTTTTCTTCAAAAAAAAAATTAGTTTGTGGTTTTCTTCAAAAAAGAAAATTAGTTTATGGTTTTATTAAAAAGAAAAAGAAAATTAGTTTGTGGTTTTCTTCAAAAAAAGAAAATTAGTTTGTGGTTTTCTTCAAAAAAAGAATATTAGTTTGTGGTTTTCTTCAAAAAAAGAAAATTAGTTTGTGGTTTTCTTCAAAAAAAGAAAATTAGTTTGTGGTTTTCTTCAAAAAAAGAAAATTAGTTTGTTGTTTTCTTTAAAAAAAAAGAAAATTATTTTGTGGTTTTCTTCAAAAAAATAAAATTAGTTTGTGGTTTTCTTCAAAAAAAAAATTAGTTTGTGGATATCTTGAAAAAAATAAATATTAGTTTGTGGTTTTCTTCAAAAAAAGAACAATTAGTTTGTGGTTTTCTTCAAAAAAAAGAAAATTAGTTTGTGGTTTTCATCAAAAAAATGAAAATTAGTTTGTGGTTTTCTTCAAAAAATTAAAATTAGTTTGTTGTTTTCTTCAAAAAAAGAATATTAGTTTGTGGTTTTCTTCAAAAAAAGAAAATTAGTTTGTGGTTTTCTTCAAAAAAAGATAAATTAGTTTGTGGTTTTCTTCAAAAAAAGAAAATTAGTTTGTGGTTTTCTTCAAAAAAATAAAATTATATTGTGGTCTTCCTCAAAAAAAGAAAAATTAGTTTGTGGTTTTCTTCAAAAAAAGAAAAATTAGTTTGTGATTTCTTCAAAAAAAGAACAATTAGTTTGTGGTTTTCTTCAAAAGAAAAAGAATATTAGTTTGTGGTTTTCTCCATAAAATGAAAATTAGTTTGTGGTTTTCTTCATAAAAAGAAAATTAGTTTGTTGTTTTCTTGAAAAAAAGAAAAATTAGTTTGTGGTTTTCTTCAAAAAAAGAAAATTAGTTTGTGGTTTTCTTCAAAAAACAAAAATTTGTTTGTGGTTTTCTTCAAAAAAAAAAAAATTAGTTTGTGGTTTTCTTCAAAAAAAGAATATTAGTTTGTGATTTCTTCAAAAAAATAATAATTAGTTTGTGGTTTTCTTCAAAAAAAGAAAAATTAGTTTGTGATTTCTTCAAAAAAAGAAATATTAGTTTGTGGTTTTCTTCTAAAAAAGAAAATTACTTTGTTGATTTCTTCAAAAAAAAAGAAAATTAGTTTGTGGTTTTCATCAAAAAAAAATTAGATTGTGGTTTTCTTCAAAAAATTAAAAATTAGTTTGTGGTTATCTTCGAAAAAAGAAAATTAGATTGTGGTTTTCCTCAAAAAAAGAAAAATTAGTTCGTGGTTTTCATCAAAAAAAGAATATTAGTTTGTGGTTTTCTTAAAAAAAAGAATATTAGTTTGTGGTTTTCTTCGAAACAAGAAAAATTAGTTTGTGGTTTTCTTGAAAAAAAGAAAATTAGTTTGTCGTTTTCTTCAAAAAAAAGAAAATTAGTTTGTGGTTTTCTTCAAAAAAAGAAAATTAGATTGTGGTTTTCCTCAAAAAAAATAAAATTAGTTTGTGGTTTTCTTCAAAAAAAGAAAAATTAGTTTGTGATTCCTTCAAAAAAAAAAAATTCGTTTGTGGTTTTCTTCAAAAAAAGAATATTAGTTTGTGGTTTTCTTAAAAAAAAGAATATTAGTTTGTGGTTTTCTTCAAAAAAAGAAATTTAGTTTGAGGTTTTCTTCAAAAAAAAAATTAGTTTGTGGTTTTCTTCAAAAAAAGAAAATGAGTTTGTGGTTTTCTTTAAAAAAAAGAAAATTAGTTTGTGGTTTTCTTCAAAAAAAATAATTAGTTTGTGGTTTTCTTCAAAAAATAAATTAGTTTGTGGATATCTTGAAAAAAAGAAATATTAGTTTGTGGTTTTCTTCAAAAAAAGAAAAATTAGTTTGTGGTTTTCTTCAAAAAAAAGGAAATTAGTTGGTGGTTTTCATCAAAAAAAGAAAATTAGTTTGTGGTTTTCTTCAAAAAATTAAAATTAGTTTGTTGTTTTCTTCAAAAAAAGAATATTAGTTTGTGGTTTTCTTCAAAAAATGAAAATTAGTTTGTCGTTTTCTTCAAAAAAAGATAAATTAGTTTGTGGTTTTCTTCAAAAAAAGAAAATTAGTTTGTGGTTTTCTTCAAAAAAAGAAAATTATGTTGTGGTCTTCCTCAAAAAAAGAAAAATTAGTTTGTGGTTTTCTTCAAAAAAAGAAAAATTAGTTTGTGATTTCTTCAAAAAAAGAACAATTAGTTTGTGGTTTTCTTCAAAAGAAAAAGAATATTAGTTTGTGGTTTTCTCCATAAAATGAAAATTAGTTTGTGGTTTTCTTCAAAAAAAGAAAATTAGTTTGTTGTTTTCTTGAAAAAAAGAAAAATTAGTTTGTGGTTTTCTTCAAAAAAAGAAAATTAGTTTGTGGTTTTCTTCAAAAAAAAAATTTGTTTGTGGTTTTCTTCAAAAAAAAAAAAATTAGTTTGTGGTTTTCTTCAAAAAAAGAATATTAGTTTGTGATTTCTTCAAAAAAATAAAAATTAGTTTGTGGTTTTCTTCAAAAAAAGAAAAATTAGTTTGTGATTTCTTCAAAAAATGAAATATTAGTTTGTGGTTTTCTTCTAAAAAAGAAAATTACTTTGTGGATTTCTTCAAAAAAAAAAGAAAATTAGTTTGTGGTTTTCATCAAAAAAAAAAATTAGTTTGTGGTTTTCTTCAAAAAATTAAAAATTAGTTTGTAGTTATCTTCCAAAAAAGAAAATTAGATTGTGGTTTTCCTCAAAAAAAGAAAAATTAGTTCGTGGTTTTCATCAAAAAAAGAATATTAGTTTGTGGTTTTCTTAAAAAAAAGAATATTAGTTTGTGGTTTTCTTCGAAAAAAGAAAAATTAGTTTGTGGTTTTCTTGAAAAAAAGAAAATTAGTTTGTGGCTTTCTTCAAAAAAAAGAAAATTAGTTTGTGGTTTTCTTCAAAAAAAGAAAATTAGATTGTGGTTTTCCTCAAAAAAATAAAATTAGTTGGTGGTTTTCTTCAAAAAAAGAAAAATTAGTTTGTGATTTCTTCAAAAAAAAAAAATTCGTTTGTGGTTTTCTTCAAAAAAAGAATATTAGTTTGTGGTTTTCTTAAAAAAAAGAATATTAGTTTGTGGTTTTCTTCAAAAAAAGAAATTTAGTTTGTGGTTTTCTTCAAAAAAAAAATTAGTTTGTGGTTTTACTTCAAAAAAAGAAAATGAGTTTGTGGTTTTCTTTAAAAAAAAGAAAATTAGTTTGTGGTTTTCTTCAAAAAAAAAAATTAGTTTGTGGTTTTCTTCAAAAAAAAAAAATTAGTTTGTGGTTTTCTTCAAAAAAGGAAATTAGTTTGTGGTTTTCTTCTTCAAAAAAAGAAAAATTAGTTTGTGATTTCTTCACAAAAAGAAAAATTAGTTTGTGGTTTTCTTCAAAAAAAGAATATTAGTTTGTGGTTTTCCTCAAAAAAAGAAAATTAGTTTGTGGTTTTCTTCAAAAAACTAAAATTAGTTTGTGGTTTTCTTCAAAAAAAAAATTAGTTTGTGGTTTTCTTCAAAAAAGAAAATTATTTTATGGTTTTATTAAAAAGAAAAAGAAAATTAGTTTGTGGTTTTCTTCAAAAAAAGAAAATTAGTTTGTGGTTTTCTTCAAAAAAAAAGATAAATTAGTGTGTGGTTTCTTCAAAAAAAGAAAAATTAGTTTGTGGTTTTCTTCAAGAAAAGAATATTAGTTTGTGGTTTTCTTCAAAAAAAGAAAAATTAGTTTGTGGTTTTCTTCAAAAAAAGAAAATTAGATTGTGGTTTTCCTCAAAAAAAGAAAATTAGATTGTGGTTTTCTTCAAAAAAAGAATATTAGTTTGGTGTTTTATTAAAAAAAAGAATATTAGTTTGTTGTTTTCTTCAAAAAAAGAAAATTAGTTTGTGGTTTTCTTCAAAAGAAAAATTAGTTTGTGGTTTTCTTCAAAAAAAGAATATTAGTTTGTGGTTTTCTTAAAAAAAAGAATATTAGTTATTGGTTTTCTTCAAAAAAAGAAAATTAGTTTGTGGTTTTCTTCAAAAAAAGAAAATTAGTTTGTGGCTTTCTTTAAGAAAAAAAGAAAAATATTTTGTGGTTTTCTTCAAAAAAAGAAAATTAGTTTGTGATTTTCTTCAAAAAAAAAATTAGTTTGTGGATATCTTGAAAAAAAGAAAAATTAGTTTGTGGTTTTCTTAAAAAAAAAAATTAGTTTGTGGTTTTCTACAAAAAACGAAAATTAGTTTGTGGTTTTTCTTCAGAAAACGAAAATTAGTTTGTGGTTTTCTTGAAAAAAACAAAGATTATTTTGTGGTTTTCTTCAGAAAAAGAATATTAGTTTGTGGTTTTCTTAAAAAAAAGAATATTAGTTTGTGGTTTTCTTCAAAAAAAGAAAATTAGTTTGTGGTTTTCTTCAAAAAAAAATTAGTTTGTGGTTTTTTTCAAAAAAAGAAAATTATTTTACGGTTTTCTTAAAAAAAAAAAATTAGTTTGTAGTTTTCTTCAAAAAAAGAAAATTTGTTTGTCGTTTTCTTCGAAAAAATAAAAATCAGTTTGTGATTTCTTCAAAAAAAGAAAAATTAGTTCGTGGTTTTCATCAAAAAAAGAATATTAGTTTGTGGTTTTCTTAAAAAAAAAGAATATTAGTTTGTGGTTTTTCTTCAAAAAAAAAAATTACTTTGTGGTTTTCTTCAAAAAACGAAAAGTAGTT
This sequence comes from Luzula sylvatica, assembly GCA_946800325.1. NCBI lineage: Eukaryota > Viridiplantae > Streptophyta > Magnoliopsida > Poales > Juncaceae > Luzula > Luzula sylvatica. The sequence continues at coordinate 68,117,085 of OX326960.1, forward strand.
TCAATACGGTGTTTGAGAAAGAAAAAATATATATGCAAGTTTCAATACGGTGTTTGAGAAAGAAAAAATATATGACTTTTTAATTGTCTCTGTTGTATTGATACAATTTCTAAGTCCTGATAAATACAATACGAAACAAAGAACAAAGGAATCCATAAAATATTGTAGCTAACAAAAAAGAGAGGAAATTTATTTAATTGAAAGAAATTCCGTAAAATAAAACAGCACATGTTAATTAAAAAAAACTTGCACATAACCACAAACTTTGGCACCCCCAATCTGCCAAGAAATTCAGTAGAGTATTAAAGACAACAAAATTGATGAGAATCATTTTTCACAATCATTTTTTATAATAATCATTTTTCACAACAAGATGAACAATCATAATCAGTTATTGATCGATTATAATCATCGAGTATCCATCTTTCTTCCCCTAAATTCAATTAAGAAGAAAAAAATATAAGTGAGTTGATATTCACTTTTTTTCTTTTATTTATTCATTTTTTAGAGGAGAGCAAAGCAATTGCCGAGAACAGTGGAGCTGAGCCAAGATTATGGAACAAAACAAGTTTAATTAACTGTGGATTATTATTGGACCTTCTGTTTTTTGCAGCCCAAAATCATGGCCTGGTCGGATTTGGGCCAGAGCCCAAAGTCATGATAGATATTTCTCATACAGCCATACTTAGGTTTGTTAAGAACATATCGACGAAATTATGCCAAGTCAGTGGCGTATTCTCATTGGACTGAAAATATAGAATCCATCCACCAAATAATTGTGCATAGGTTTGTTACGTGGTGCTTTCATGGTTATCTATTGCTACTTATGAGAAATATCTACCATTATAAAACATATAATACACTTTTCTCTCCAAGTCAGTGGTGTTTTCATGGTTATCTATTGTGATAGGTATTTTTTTTTCCTTAAAAGCAAAACTCGCCTTTCTTATTACATGATATAAATAGATTTTTCATTCTTTCCCTCCAATCAAATCATAAGCATGAAAATTATATTATATGCATCAAAATTATGTCCTTTTATTTACCACACTATTTATTATGCATTATTTTATTTATCACATATTCTTGCTATCTCATTTTTGAAAATTATTGCACAACTTGCAAATAGAAAAAAAAACTTTATACCATTAACCTCTCGTGATATAGCTTCACATATCAAAAACCATGTGGGAACAATCTTTGCATATAATTATATTCCACATTGGAGAACACTTATGTAATTAATCTATTATTTTCTATAAAGCAAATCACTAGAACATTACACATGGCCAAAAATAAAATCTCTCATTCTTTTTCTAGCATGACTACACGAACCTTAAAAACTGAGTATATTTTTTCTGAGGTTCCAAGGAGGCCCGATAAATAATGGCATGATTCATAGATTCGACCAATCAACGAGCAACAAGAGGAGAGCCGGACTTCAAATTGGCAATTGTGGGTCTCCTTCGAAGACCCAAAACATTGTCGTTCTTTCCTTTCTCGTCGGAGCCGCCTTTTACCGAACAATTGTTAGTAATGGAGGAAGAAGATGACTTCTACACGATATGTAGTCTACGTTGCATTGTCTCCAGTGATTCGTCCATCTCCATTTGATCCATCCTGCAGTTCTCACTACAAAACGCCGCGTACCCTCTAAAATCAAATATCAAAAGTTCACATAAATAAATCCATGTTCACATAATTTTGAAATTAATATTACTTGTACATGAAAAGTTCATGGTCACGAGAGATAGCTTTCTTGCAAAGAAAACACGACTCGAGATAATGGTGCTCTATATTGTCTGTTTCATTGACAAAGAAGAATCTTTCCTTGTGCCCTTGGCCATGGCTATTCAATATGAATTCGTCGTCTAACCCGCAGAGACCGAGCGAGCTTGCAGAACTATCTGAGATTGAGAAACATGAAGAGGAATTGGAGGAGGCCATTATGTTGATTGTATTTTTTTCTCACTAGATTTTTCTCTTTTTATAGGGGTGATGAAAAAAGTGACAGTGAGAAGGTTATATAGTTCCAAGAGGGAGGTGGAGAAATGGAATTGGTCATGTGAAGCTAAATTTAGGTAGACATGGTATACCATTTAATATGTGAAGTAGTTTTTACAGCCCTCAAAATTAAATAGTATTTATCATGTGAAATAAATTTAGTTATTAATTTATTGTGTTGTCTTGATTACTTATGAATTATTTTTGTAACATTTGATTATTTATGATATGCATATAATATAAATATAGGGGAGAATAGTTCAAAATAAAATTATGAGTTTTATTTTAGTAATCATTTGTTTTAAAAGAACACCCTCTCAATAAGAATACCTCGAAATACAATAAACAATCATGTTAATTGGATATGATAATTAGTCATTTAGACTAACACCTTTTAATACAACGAATATTTTTTACGATAATTATATACTCATACTATCACCATTTTATGCTTATCGATACAACTTAATATTCTTGACATACAAGTCATATTATTCATTGTACAATATTTATTCATGTGTTCAATTCTCGAAATCAGTTTCGAAAATAACTTATAAATATTTAAGGTTTAATTGACTCGTCATTTTTTTTATTCTTATGAACGTTACATTTTTTATTTTTCCTTGTTAGTGCTACAAAATATTGTATGATTTTTCGATGTCATATGGAGTATATATTTAAGGGCGGAATATGAAGAAGCAAAGAGTGGAGACAAATAACTAAAGCAAACTATGGGTCAGAGCGAGAATGGTGCCAAGAAACCATTGGCTCGATAGCAAATGGGATATTCTCATATTTTCTATTTTGCTAATTATGACATGATAATTGGAAGGATATTAAATTGAAATAATGGAACAGTAGTAGAAGATAACTATTTTATATATTTATAATTCAAGTGGACCGTTCCTTCTAGATCTCTCCATACAATAATGTTCTCGTGTGACAATCAGTATGATCACATTTTTTATTTCGTTGTCTTAATTTATTTTCAAACTAGGGTATAACAATATACAGTTGAATTTTAATATTAATTTATTTCATTGTCTTAATCAGTATGATGAGTCATTTTTCACAATCATTTTTTATAATAATAATAATCTAAGTTGAAGGAAAAAATGAACAATCATAATCAGTTATTAATCGATTATAATCATCGAGTAACCATCTTTCTTCCCCTAAATTCAATTCAGAAGAAAACATATAAGTGAGTTGCTATTCACTTTTTTCTTTTTATATTCATTTTTTAGAGGAGAGCAATTGACCGAGAAAAGTGGAGCTGAGCCAAGATTACGAAACAAAACAAGTTTAATTAATTGTCGATGTCGATGTATTAATCAAAAATTGCATGTTATAAATATGAATGTATTTATTAATTATATGTTAATATAGTATGTACAAATGTGCCAACTAGAGTTAGCCTAGTTGGTCACACCTCTTGGCTAGGGAGCGAGAGGTGTGGGGTTCGATTCCCGGCGGGGACACTGAATTATAGATTAAATGTTAAATTAGTGAATAGAGTGTGTGGCCTACGGGTTTGTAATAAAAAAATATATATATATAAAAAAAAAGGAGATTGTGTTTGGAAGTGGGACTTTGAGCCCTCTCCGAATTTACTCAAAAAAAAAAAAAAAAAAAAATAGTATGTACAAATGTGAAATGTTAGACACTAAAGGAGATGTATGTACATGGAGAAATATACATTGGATGTAGATATACATTGGATGTTTCACACTGGATCGTTCACATTAGATGAGAGGGTGTTATGTTTTCTATATAAGGATGATTTGTGTGGTTCATTTGTAAAAAAATAATTTAGTCTAATAATAAAGATTTTCTCTTTCTATTTCTTGTGTTATTTTACCTTCCGTTTATAATATGTTTATAATACGTTATCAGCACGATAGTCTCGAAATTCCGATCAAAGATAAAATCTCAGGTATAAATTTAATTAAATTAGAAAAATTATTATTCGATTATTTTTCGCAGATATTAAAGTTCATACCGTGGCATAGAAAATATTATTGGAATTTTTTTTTTCGTGGCATAGAATTTGGCCCGAAGTTATATATGCCATGTATTTCGTATTCCTGGTACTAAACAGCGGACAGTGATTTATTAGCCGAACTATACTGGCAGTGAACAGTGAATTGTTGTGGCTTAGGATGATGATTTGTTAGCCAAATTATAAACGGCCCAATTTTCTATATGCTCACAATTAACAGTGATTTAATGATTAAGATTCAATGAATGAAAAGAAAAATGATAAATGAACAGCGATTCAATGAACAGTGATTTCATGAAATAATTATAATAGAAATTTTATTTTCTGGCTTTTTCATTTGTCACTGTTGACTGAAAATTTAATGGTTATTATTTTGTCTCATACTATCATCATACTTACTTTTCCCGAGTCATTTTGTTACTCGAAAAGAAAAGGACCATATGACCGGCTGATTTTTAGTAAACCATCAGTTTACTCAATTTTTATTTGTGCAAGTAAAGTTATTGAAGAACCTTAACGTATTCACAGTCTAAGATCAAAAATCAGATCAATTTCGAGTTTACACTAAAGAAATGAGACTCGAGACATAAGGGTTGTGTACTCAAATTAAGCACTGCCACGGAATCTGTATCGTGAGATTCGGAGTCTGGATTGTTTGCTGTTGAAGTGGTCTCACGTGAAGAAGCGTCTGGAGCAGACAAGGTGGCAGTATGAAGGTTTTTGTGCGTAAAAGACGCCATGGAAAATCGATACTCGAGTTCTCGTCGCTGCCGTTCGCTCGTCGAATAGATGCCAGCGGGACAAGTGGCAGTGTGTGAATTTTGACAGACGTGATGGGGTGGTCGTACAGTCGCACCTCGCACGTGAACTGGGGCATAAAGCTTGTACAACACAGCCATTGTTTTTATTTTATTTTATTGAAGGCTTGATTAAGTTTAGTAATTGAGACAGAAAAGTTTCCATCATAAGCATCAAATTGAGATTGCAATTTGGAATTGGAGTACTCGTCAGAGAAGAAACGAGATTGGGTGAAAATTCAAGTGTGAATTTCCTTGATAATAAAGCACTATTATCTTGTGATTACTTTATGAAAAGATATATGTCAATTTTTTCTTTCATTTTGGCTTATTAAAGTGTGATTATTCTTGGATAAAAAAAAAAATTACTGTTTCACTTAACAGGGCTCACCGAGTATAAAACCGGTTGATTTATTTTATGGCCTAATGCCTTTTGTTTATGGCCCCGTGAAGTTGTGATATTTGAGTTTTTGTCTTCGGATATATCGATACAAACTATTTTTCATAAATTTATTGATGTGAATATTTAATTGAGGATGTTATAGGTTTTTGAGACACCATGAAAATAAGCATCGATTCAACATCCAAATTATGATATTAATCGAAGAAGAAATAAGAACTCTCGTCAAACCTCTTGAAAATGAGAGCAACATAATGAAAAGATCGAGATTAAGATGTTGCTAATATAATTAATAGAGAGACGAATTTCAAGAGTGAATATTTATGATTATTCTAGAAGAGTTGTTTTGATTGCTCTAGAAGAGTGACTATTTTAATTGCTCTGGAAGAATTGTTATTTATGATTATTCTAGAAAAGTTGTTTTGATTGTTCCATAAAAACCATTATTTTGTATTGCTCCGGAAGAATTATTTTCGTGACATACAAAAGTATTAGTCGAATTGAAATCAAGTTATTATGAACTAGGAGTTCGTTGTATAAAATAAAATCAATGATATGATTTGAAATAATTGATTATGCATAGAAAATGTTTGTCATGATGATGACCAAATTAAGACCAACTATTGATGATAAATACTCTCCAAATCTCATTATAACTTGTGAGTGGCTTGGAGCCAACAAGTATTCTTTGAAAAGATTAAGTGTTTAGTTGATGTGTCGGTAACACTACCGTACCAAGACGAGTTAAAAATTGTTTGGCATATATATTGGGTTGATTTATTCTCCAAATATGATATCATGAACATTTGTTTGTTTGAACTAGAAGTTCAATTGATATGTATAAACCTGATGTTTAAATGTATACGTAAACTAGAAGTTTACATTCAAGGAAGAAACAATAAAGTCAAATATGCATGTTGTGTGTACAATATTCCCGAAGGATTATACGTTATTTGTTACAACAAAGAGAATTGAAAAACATGCTTGAATTGTAGTAAACATTTGATGATAAATGTACAAATCCTTGAAGGAGAAAAAATAAATAAATAAATAAGATGATCAAACATAAGTGAAATAACTCAAGATATAATATATCACGAAAGTCCCGAAGAACTTCACTAGATATACTTATGACTACATTAGGGGAAGAGAAATAAAAACTGAAAAATTAAGAAATTATATGGAGTGCATCTTCAAATTAGATCCTCAAAGAAATAATAATGAACAAGGAGTTCATAGACTATTTATTTGCAATAAATTGCAAATCAATGAATTGATGCAAGAATTTTCAGTTTGAAATGCTCATATTTTTAGTAAATATCCTTTGATAATTTTAAGTTTGATATACGCCGGAAGCATGATCAACCAACCGGTTTCAACATTATAAATTCAAAAGAATAATAAAGAGCATGATAAAAAGTTTGCATAATAGAAGTTGTTGAATTTTTTTTTTTTTGAAAATTAATATGGAAATATTAGTTAGTAGAGGACATAAATAAATGTATATCCTTTGAAAAGGTTCAGTTTCCTGACAACAATGAAATTGTTGAAAATAATGAGTTCTCAAAATTATGTCTCTACATGAAAAAGATGGAATCGAAATGAAACTATAGTTATTGAGAGAATTGCATATGCACTTGCAATTGATAAAGAAAAACGAGGATTTATGATAAAATCAATTGAAAAATGTCGACAAATATAATTATTGGCCATAATTGAAATTCACATAAAAAAGTGAAGTTGATGGACCCGAAGTCCGAAAAACACCTCATCATGGTGATGAATTTTTATTTATATGTGTAAATTTAGATTGAATGTCCATGAATGACTTAAAATCTATCATGTATACATTATAATAGATTATTCATATGCTCGTTTGATTATACTATAATAAAAATCTCTGAAGGATTTGGAATCCCCGAAGCATTTATTTAATCTCTCGAGAGATATGCCTGAAGCATATTATATTAAATAACAAAGATCTTTGTATGAATTGAAGCAATCTGAGCGTGTATGATATAGTCATTTTAATATTGACGATATACTATATGTCTATATCTATGATCAAATTGATAGATGCGTATTCTCGCAAATAAATTATATTTTGATTATGATTATCAGAACCCCTGAAGAGGTTTAAAAGACAAATTATGGAAATGACGATTATGTTATTATAAAAATAAATAGTTTTCATGGATTACAAATATGTTTAATATTTTCAGAATGAATTTTTTATCACGAGTAACTAAGTTTGTCAAACTGCTCGTTTTCAAAATATTTGTATCCATGAGGGGGAGAAAATGATACGCAATGCAATCTTTTTGTCCTTGGTCATGGTTTTGTTCGACCGGGTTTTTCATGACAAGGTTTTTAATGAGGCATCTTATGTTGATAATAATATTGCACTCTTTTTTCTTCACCAGGATTTTTGTCCCATGAGGTTTTATCTGGTAAGATTTTAACGAGGCAGATTTTAATGCGTATAAAATCAATACATTCAAGGGGGAGTGTTATAAATATGAATGTATTTATTAATTATATGTTAATATAGTATGTACAAGTGTGAAAGGTTAGACACTGAGGGAGATGTATGTAGGGATGTCAATGGGTTGGGTAATACCCGTGCCCGACGGGTATTCGACCCGGGCGGGTCGGCTAATATCCGATTAAGCCTACCCGCGGGTCGGGTATTACCCGATTAAAAAAAACCCGGCACGGGTACGTGTAGGGTATGGGTGAGGTCGTACCCGATCCGTGGGTATACCCGACCCGAATCCGGTCCTTAATAATCATAGTTATATTAATATTTTAATATATATAATATTATTTTTGTTGTTTTTTAAATGGGTTTGATCTATTGTTTCTACTGTTCTTTATTATACAATTTATTTTTATTTTTTCTATTTGTTTAGTAAATAAAACTAAAATAAATAAATTCCTAGATTCAAGTTTATTTATTTATTTTTTTACAGCTATTTCACGTTTCTACCAATTTTAGTTTCATAAAATAATTTCTACTTAAAAATATTTGTTGTGTATTTTATGATATTATTATGTTATGTGGTAATATTTTAATTTGAAAGAATATATTTTTCGTTAGTATATTTTAATGTTTTTGTATATATTTAGGTATGGGTAAAAATCCCCGTGGGTAATCCGAAAACCCGCGGGTAATAAACGGGGCGGGTAAAATTACCCGTTTAGTTCACGGATCGGGTATGGGTATTACCCGATTAAGATGGGTAAGGGTATGGGTGAGCCTATACCCGACCCGAACCTGACCCATTCACATCCATAGATGTATGGACATGGAGAGATACACATTGGATGTTTCACACTGGAGCGTTCACATTAGATGAGAGTGTGTTATGTTTCCTATATAAGGATGATTTGTGTGGTCCATTTGTAAAAAAACAATTCAGTCCAATAATAAAGACTTTTTCTTTCTATTTCTTGTGTTATTTTACCTTCTGTTTATAATATGTTTATAATACACATACCATATATTCTCATTTTATATTATTGGGCCTTCTGTTTTTTTGCCGCCCAAAATCATGGCTTGGTCGGACTTGGGGCCCCAAGGACGGCCCGGATTTCGAAATCAAAATTTGAATAAATTTTATATTTATAGATAGTATCATGTATTTTGGGGTTATTTTGTAATGTTTTTTTTTATCCTTAATTGGCCAGAAATTTGTATATTTTTTAAGGAAGATTTATTTAATAGATATGGAATGTTATATGATAGACTTATTTTTTTATGATGGATCATTTTTCATCTAAAAAAGATCCTTAGAACATAAAGATTCTTGACAGCGATTGACAAAAATATACCGTCGAATATATATACAAAAATACACGAAATTAAATGAAAACGACCAATTAATTGACCTCATTCAGGACTCAAATTTTGTGGTAAATCAAGGCTATTATTCATATAAATAGTAACAATTATAAATACTTTTTCGAACAAAGGTTAACATGATAAAAAAATATATATATAGTAACAATTTAAATTTCGAACATATGTTAACACAACAAAAATATTGATTGATGATTTTAACTATTATTTTTATTTAATAAACTAATATATTTATGAATAAAAAATTTATATTCATATATACTTTTATAAATCGAATTATTATATATGTATTATGTATAATAAATATAACTAGCTGAATTGACGAATTAGTAGTGTATTCTGTTTTATTTGACTGAATATTTGATCGACTTGAAAAATGTTTGATTCGGATTATACACGAACGTATTACGTACCGTATTATTAACGTATTACGAATTACTAACAATGTATTAAACTTCAAAATTGAAATAATTGTGTTTTTAATAACCTAATTATGTTTTAAACGGTTTATTTATGCTTCAAATCTATATATATGTCAGATATGTTTCATAGATATTAAATGATTGGCTACATAATTTGATTCATATTTTTACCTTCATGAGAAATGTTTGTTAATTTTAGCCATTTTTTCCTTCCATTAGGCGGACCGAGAATGAGATCAGTGTTAATCGGCGAGGGACATCTCCAGTTTTAGTACCAAATGGAGACGATGTGAATTATCTACTATATGAATGGAAATATATACTTGGGCCCCCCATACTCATCCCAAAACTCTTGATGAGGTGGCAAAAAAAACTAAAAAATTAATTAGCCACTCTAATTGACTCAATTGATTGTTAATTGATACGTTCAATTGACACGTAAATAAATCATAATAATACATATTAATTGACGTGTCAATTTAATTAAATAGTCAATTAAATCGCTAATCGAATCAATTCAAAATACTAATCTACTCACTTAACAACCATTTGCCACCTCATCAAGACTTTTTGTGTGTGTTATTGGGGCTGAATATATAACCTTATGTGAGTCTACGATGCTTTGCTGGATAAATGAAACTTGATGGAGATTTATATTATAGATAATTATGCCAAGTCAGCGAATAAATGGCGTGACGTATTCTCATCGGCCCGAAAATATAGAACCCATTCACCAAATAATTGTGCATAGGTTTGTTATGTGTGGTGCTTTCATGATTATCTATAGCTACTTATGAGAAATATCTACCATGATAAAACATATAATACACTTTTCTCTATAATAGGTATTTTTGTTCCTTAAAAGCAAAACTCGTCTTTCTTATTTACATGATATTGAATAGATTTTTCCTTTTTTCCCTCCAATCAAATCATGTGCATGAAAATTATGTACTTTTATTTACCACACTATTTATTATGCATTATTTTATTTACCACATATTCTTTCTTGCTATCTCCGTTTTGAAAATTATTGCACAACCTGCAAATAGAAAAAAATAACTTTATACCATTAACCCCTCGTGATATAGCTTCACATATCAAAAACCATGTGGGAACAATCTTTGCATATAATTATATTCCACATCGGAGAACACTTATGTAATTAATATATTATTTTCTATAAAGCAAATCACTAGAACATAACACATGGCCAAAAATAAAATCTCTCATTCTTTTTCTAGCATGACTACACGAACCTTAAAAACGGAGTCCATTTTTTCTGAGGTTTCAAGGAGGCACCATAAATAATGGCACGCTCCATAGATTCGACGACTCAACGAGCCACAAGAGGAGAGCCGGACTTCAAATTGGCAATTGTGGGTCGCCTTCGAAGAGCCAAAACATTGTCGTTCTTTCCTTTCTCGTCAGAGCCGCCTTTTACCGAACAATTGTTAGTAATGGAGGAAGAAGATGACTTCTCCATGATATGTAGTCTACGTTGCATTGTCTCCAGTGATTCGTCCATCTCCATTTGATCCATCCTGCAGTTCTCACTACAAAACGCCGCGTCCCCTCTAAAATCAAATATCAAAAGTTCACATAAATAAATGGAAGTTCACATAATTTTGAAATTAATATTACTTGTACATGAAAAGTGCATGGTCACAAGAGATAGCTTTCTTGCAAAGAAAACACGACTCGAGATAATGGTGCTCTATATTGTCTGTTTCCTTGGCAAAGAAGAATCTTTCCTTGTGCCCTTGGCCATGGCTATTCAATATGAATTCGTCGTCTAACCCGCAGAGATCGAGCGAGCTTGAAGAACTATCTGAGATTGATAAACATGAAGATGAATTGGAAGAGGCCATTATGTTGATTGTATTTTTTCCTCACTAGATTTTTCTTTCATGATAGGGGTGATGAAAAAAGTGACAGTGAGAGAAGGTTATATATTTCCAAGAGAGGAGTGGAGAAATGGAATTGGTCATGTGAAGGTAAATTTAGGTAGACTTGGTATACCATTTAATATGTGAAGTAGTTTTTTAGAGCCCTCAAAATTAAATAGTATTTATCATGTGAAATAAATTTAGTTATTAATTTATTGTGTTGTCGTGATTACTTATGAATTATTTTTGTAACATTTGATTATTTATGATATGCATATAATATAAATATAGGGGAGAATAGTTCAAACTAAAATTATGAGTTTTATTTTAGTAATCATTTGTTTTAAAAGAACACCCTCTCAATAAGAATACCTCGAAATACAATAAACAATCATGTTAATTGGATAGGATAATTAGTCATTAGACTAACACCTTTTAATACAACGAATATTTTTTACGATAATTATATACTCATACTATCACCATTTTATACTTATCAATACAACTTAATATTCTTGACATACAAGTCATATTATTCATTGTACAATATTTATTCATGTGTTCAATTCTCGTAATCAGTTTCGAAAATAACTTATAAATATTTAAGGTTTAATTTGACTCATCATTTTTTTTTTTCTTATGAACGGTACATTTTTTATTTTTCCTTGTTAGTGCTACAAAATAGTGTATGATTTTTCGATGTCATATGGAGTATATATTTAAGGGTGGAATATGAAGAAGCAAAGAGTGGAGACAAATAACTAAAGCAAACTATGGGTGAGAGCGAGAATGGTGCCAAGAAACCATTGGCTTGCTAGCAAATGGGATATTCTCATATTTTCTATTTTTGCTAATTGTGACATGAATATGATAATTGGAAGAATATTAAATTGAAATAATGGAACAATAGTAGAAGACAACTATTTGATATCTATCTATCTATATACTAATGCAAGGGGATTTGCTGCCTTCTGGTGCAGCCACGTCACCAGGGGCCTATTCGTAAAAAAAATATTTTTTTTTACATTTTGGTCCTTTTTTATTTACAAATTGGTCCTTTTTTATTTACAAATTGGTCCTTTTTTTTAAAAAAAAATTACATTTTAGTCCTTTTTTTTACATTTTGATCCTTTATATTTGCATTTTGGTCCTTCGAAGTTTTAATATTCACATTTTGGTCCAGGGGCCTTAAATTGGTCCTGTTTTTTTAAAAAAATTAAATTTTGGTCCTTCTTTATCACATATCGGTCCTTTATATTTGCATTTTGGTCCTTTTTTCGAAAAAAAAATTATATTTTGGACCTTTTTTTTACATTTTGGTCCTTTATATTTGCATTTTGGCCCTTCGAAGTTTTGAAATTTACATTTTAGTCCAGGCAGCCACGTCACCAGGGGTCTATTTGTAAAAATAAAATATTTTTTTTTCATTTTGGTCCTTTTTGATTTACAAATTGGTCCTTTTTTTTAAAAAAAAATTACATTTTGGTCCTTCTTTTTGACATTTTAATATTCGTATTTTGGTCCAGGGGCCTCAAATTGGTCCTTTTTTTAAAACAAATTACATTTTGGTTCTTTTTTATCACATTTCGGTCCTTTATATTTGCATTTTGGTCCTTCGAAGTTTTAAAATTTACATTTTGGTCCTTTTTTCACATTTTGGTCCTTTTTGATTTACAAATTGGTCCTTTTTTCAAAAAAAATTTACATTTCGGTCCTTTTATTTCCATGTTGGTCCTTTTTTATTTACAAATTGGTCCTTTTTTCGAAAAAAATTATATTTTGGTCCTTTTTTTCCCATTTTGGTCCTTTTTTCGAAAAATTACAAAGTGTTCAATATGCCACAAATCCGGTCATAACCGAGCCACTTGCCCAAAGGTAATTATATTTTTCCTTCGAAAAGAAACTATGGTTGGTTGAATTTCACAATGCGTATTATATTGGTAGGCGCCTCAAACCTCGAGAACCCCTTCCTCTGGACAATCTTCGAATCAAAAATGAATTATATGTATGTTTTTCTTTGAATTATTGTATGTTTGAATTTGAATTATTTTATATGGTTTTAATCTTGTTGGCATGAACTATGTATGTTTGAATTTGAATTATTATATGTTTGTTTGAATTATTTTAATTTGAACTATTGTATGAATGAATTTGAATGAACTCTATTTGAATTCTTCCCTGGCTTAGTTGGCGATTATTTGAATTCTTCTCTGGCTTATTTGAATTTTGGCGATGATTATATGTATGAATGAATCAAAAATGAATTATCATGTACAATTCTTCTCTGGCTTATGTATTGTTGGCGATGATTATATGTTCAATTCTTCTCTGGCGATTCAATACAAAAACACAATTCTTCTCTGGCGATTACAATCAATACAAAAACACAATTGTAGAAATTACACATATTCAAAAACAATTCTGGCCAAACACACAAATGTCTAAAATTACATAAATGTCCTAATACAACAACAAAAAACACAGATTTAAAATGTCCAAATACAACAACAAAAAACACAGATTTAAAATGTCCCAATATTACGTACATAATTAATATGTAAACTTGAATATTGCAATCAATACAACAACAAAAAATGCTGCAAATTTAATGTCGATCGCGAGAAGAATACTTCTTCAATGTCGATCAGCCCCTAATTAGTGCAATTAAACCCTAATTAGTGTAATTTCACTAATTAAAGCCTAATCAGCCCCTAATTTCAATCAATTTGACTGATTAAAGCCTAATCAGCCCCTAATTTCAATCAATTTGACTGATTACAGCCTAATCAGCCCCAAATTGGACTTAATTGGACTGATTACAGCCTAATCATCCCCAAATTGGACTCAATTGGACTGATTAAAGCCTAATCAGCCCCAAATTGGACTCAATTTTGGAATTTAGGGTTTCGACATATCAAAGGAAGAATGAAGGAACCGAGAGAAGGGAACTAACCTGCTTTAGCAGTGGTGAAGGCGAAGAAGGCGGCGAGAAGGCGGCGAGAAATCGGCGAGAAGGTCACTTCTGGCGAGAAGGAGATATGGCGAGGATTTGCTGGCCGAGGGCGAAGGAACGAGATCTGGCTGAGGGTGAAGGAACGAGATCTGGCGAGGAGATGCGGCTGTTGAAGGAGATCTGGCGAGAACGGTACTCGACGAAGCGGCCATAACGGTAAGCTGTTGAAGGAGATGCGATCGCGAGGGAGAGAGGGAGAGAAAGAGAAAGGGAAAGAGAGAGAGAGAGAGAGAGAGGAGCGGCTGTTGGGTTGGGTATTGGTTATTTGGGTTAGCGGGTCGGGTTATAGTTCAAATGGATCGGGTTAGGGTAAAATTCCATGTCATCACCACATGAAACAAGCCATGTCATCATTTAACAGGCCATGTCATCAGTTAACAGAAATTGGACAACAAAATGGACGGAGGGGGCATGATGCAAAATTTTTGAAACATTAGGGGGCAAAAATGTGCAGATTTTTGTTTGGGGGGTAAATTGCACTTTTGGGAAAAATTTGGAGGAAAAAAATGTACTTTTTTCTTCATTTTTTACCACAAAATTCAAAGCATAAAATGACAAAAGAAATAGAAAGAAAAAAATAACAATTGGACTAATACAAGCCCAAAGCCCAAAATGCAAGAATAAGATAATTCCGGAACAAACAATATATGTTAGTGCCACCACTTTTTCCTTTGAATTGATGGTTAAATATGGCTTTATAAATATAAGGTTGTTGTGGTCCTGAGGACATATGTTAGCGTGTATTAGAAAATTACACTTCGTGGAGGCCTATATTGGCGCTTCTGCGAGTCTTTAACACATTTAAAAAAAAAAAAAAATTAGTAAATGAGTTATATGAGTTGCATAAAAATATTGGAGGCCTATATATTTGTGTGGAGGCCTGTGGCGCGTGCCAACTGGGCCAATGCTCAGGGCCGGCCTTGCGTATAGGTACACTTCAGATTTTCTATTAATGCACTATTTGCTTCTTCTTTTTTGCAACTGTTTGGTTTATACGAATGTTACAATATTGATATTACTCTTATCATTCTTTTATTAAAATTCTGAGTTAGACTTCGATCATGTTGGGATCATTTTCTTGGTAATGCCAATTTTTTTATAATGTATATAAATTGAAACAATACATCATTGCATAAAAATAATCTCTCAATCCATACAAGTCACATAATCTAAAACTACACAAATTTTCACAATTTCTCATCACTCCCAAATTTTAATTTCAACTAAACACAATACAATCACGTCACACACATATTACTGTATAATTCCTTGATCAATTATAATGTTAAATCATAACTATAATACTCATAATGTTATAGGATACCAAATCAAGCTTGTACTCCATCTTAAACATTTTGTCGAAAACTGTGGCTACCAGTCGCGACTTGGACTAGGGGAATTGATGATAGTTTAATGTAGAAAATAAAGCTGGCCATAATCGGAGTAGCCTATCATAACTTCGTGTTCTTCATTGTCGGTTTAAGTACCGATCAACGGGAAAGAGACGAGCAGGGCCGGCCCCGGGGTAAGCCCGGCAAGCCCCGGGACTAGGGCAGCAATTTGAGGGAGGGCAACGCATTATATATCCATGTTTTTTCAAGTAAAAAGAAAAACTCAAAACTTCAATAGAAATGGAACTGGTTCTATGGAGACGGAGTAATTTGACGAGGAAGAAGAGAAGATATATTAATATAAGTTGTATTGGATTTTTTGTGGCTGTAAAATACTATTGTGTTTTCTGAAATAATTTTACGATTGTGTATTTCATGTATAAAAGAAAAGAGAGAAATTTGTTATGCTAGAAAATGGACACACAAGATCCATACGGATATGGACAATTAATTTTACTCCTATCAAAATATCTCGCACTTATATTTTTATTCTAGGATGATGTGGCATTTACTACTGATTAACTCTTTAGCTTGTAAGAAATGGTAGAAATATATACTATATTTATTTTAACAAGTATCAAGAAAGCTGAACCATTATGAAATGAAAAAAAAATAATTGATTTTTCCTAGATATACATAAAAACTGGCTTAAAAGAATAAATAAAATAAAATATGAAATTTTGGCACATTACATTTTTTTTTAATCTCTTATTACACTAGTATGTAATTAGTTTGTAATATCAATGGGCGCTGAATTTTACTTCCACATAATATATGTTTTCAAAACTAAAATGTCAATAAAATATATTTTCATATTATAATGTCATAAGAATAATCATACCGGTTGTTTACAATTTACGTTAAAAATGAAATTTAGATAAGTTCAAGTTAGATGAATTGAAAATTTATGGAGATAATTATTTTCATATTATCTTATGTTGGTATAAATTATAATATAAAAAAATCAATGCAATAAATATTAAAAAAGAGTATAATTTATAAATTTTCATCTGATTTTGTTTCATTTTTTTAGTTAATAAAAATAAAAACAACAATCATCATATTCTGGGCTAGGGCAACGAAATTAACGGGACCGGCCCTGGAGACGAGTCATTGTTGCGTCTTTGGTTTGGTTCATACACATCCAACATTATACATTAATACTCTTATATTACAAACTCAAAACTCTTGTAGCGTATTTTATTCCATAATCCGGAAAAAAGTAAGTAATTTTAATTATACAAAAAGTAAGCAAAATAACAAAAAAAACACTAATCAACATCTATTTACAAATAATTACTATTTTATTCCAATAATTCATCCAACATATTCCCTTTCTGATTTAATTTGTCGGCAAAAATTAAGTATTGGTAATAACTAATATCTGAACTTTGGGTTTGTTATCACCAATTAAATCTGAAACCTAGAGTTCTTTGTAGTTCATCAACGTCTAGTACTGAATTAGGTTTTTTCCATGATTTTTGGTTAATTGAGGCTGGATTTTGGAGAATCAGTGTGTCGTAGGCTCATTCGAGGGAAATTAAGACTTCCTTTTTGTGATTTTCTTAACTTCCAATATTTTCATTAGAGGATATTAGACTCAATTGATGCTGAATTTGGGTTTAATACAACAATTTTTAGTGTTAAACTTAATTTTATAATATTAGTATATTTTAAAATAATTGTAAGTATCGAAGAAGATATGTATTTATGTTAATTTGAGATGTATGTTGGATAAAACTTATCGTACAATATCTTCATCTGACGGTGGCAAAAGAAAACTGCATAGGCATTTGCGTGATAATTGTGTTTGGCAAAAGAAAACTCACATGAATTACCAAATACATGGATAGTGAAATACATGTATTTCACTATCCATGTATATCACAATCCCTCAAAACAAACAAGCCCATGTCACGGGTTTAAATTATTTACGAACTATGTATTTACTTTTATTTTTTCTAGAAAATAGTATAATATTCAAATTCAGATAATAACTGAGACTAAAATCTTGTTTTGTTCTGGATATATTCTCTAAAGTTCGAATTTAAAATACCAGTCGTCTGATTCCTGATTTTGAAACATCTGATAACGAGTTTCATGTTTTTTGAAAACGGACCACATGGGATGTTACAACAAAAAGTAATAAATACAACAAAAAGTAATATATTTTTTGGTTACAAAATGATAACTAGATCAAAATCAACATCGAAATAAATAAATACAACATCGAAATAAAATAATATATTTGTCAAATTTATGGAAAAATGTAATGCATTGAACGATGTTTTTATGTAAGATCATTGACGGAAATTCTTTTACGAAATATAAAATCTAAATAAAATAATATACCTTAAAATTATCATATAATATAATATTACAAAACAAAAATCTGCCCATTTACGTTTTCTATCGACAAATAATTATAAAAAAAGTTTAATGGGGAAGGGGGCATTTATTTATTATTTGCCCATTTATGTATAGTTTGTATTGTACTTGATAATTTATGACGTGTTATTATTCATGGTTGCAAGGGAAGTTTCGAGAGTATTTGCATCGGGAGCGTGAGAGGTTGCGTCAAGAGGACCGTGCCATGATTTCCAAATTAAATGGGGGCTAAATTGTTATTTTCTTGGACGTGGTTTGTTAAAAAAAATCTTGAAAGTATGAGTGTTCATTCGGTCGGTTCGGTTCAAATCTAACCGAATAATAAGACCAAACCCATATAAAACGAACCAGATTAAATTCAAATTCAACCGAACCGATTAAATTTTGAACCGATTAAAAACCGAACCGAATAAACCTAATTGTTTTTCGGTTTATTCGGTTGAGCCGAATAAACCTAATTGTTTTTCGGTTTATTCGGTTGAGCAGAATAAGAAATTTTAAAATTTTAAAATAAATAAAAAATTATATTTTATTTATTAAAAAATATAAATACATATTATAAAATATAATAATTGTATTTATTTTATAAGATTATTACATTATTTTTTATATTTAAACAATAGCATATTAAAAAATATGAAAAATGGATGTTATTCGGTCGGTTCGGTTTAATCGGTTTTCAAAACTCCACAACCGAATCGAACCGAACCGAACCGTAAACCGGACAATATCATTTTTTTTAACCGAACCGAACTAAATTGAATCGAAAAACCGAACCCCTTAAATCGAATTTGACCAGTTCAATTCGATATCCGAATAAATCGAACCGTTTGAACACCCCTACGTGAAACCAACAAGTCA
Organism: Luzula sylvatica; assembly: GCA_946800325.1. Lineage (NCBI taxonomy): Eukaryota > Viridiplantae > Streptophyta > Magnoliopsida > Poales > Juncaceae > Luzula > Luzula sylvatica. The sequence goes on from OX326960.1 coordinate 68,136,111, forward strand.
AGTCTTTTTTTATTTTGACAAATAATATCTACTTTATTTTGCATATATAATCTATACGTCAATACGTGGTTAAATAAAGTTGAATCTAAATCAATTTCACAAAAAAAATTTCTTTATCATTTGTTGTGTAATAAATAAAATTTGAAACAATTTATATTCTCATGACCTTGCCATTTAAAATACAAAGACAACTTTTTTCCTAGAAATAGAGCTTTGATTTTTCAATTAGGGCCTAGAAATAGGACTTTGATTTTTCAATTAGGGCCCAGAAATAGGGCTTTGATTTTTCAATTAAGGCTTTGATTTTTCAATTAGGGCCTAGAAATAGGGCTTTGATTTTTGTCCTAGACAACTTTTTGTCCTAGAAATAGGACTTTGATTTTAAAAAGATGATAAAAAAGTTCCAAGTTTTGCTTGAGATATATTTAGGAAGCCAATTCCTTCGCCCATCGGAAAAACGAAGATTATTGCATGATCTCAAAATAATTTTGAGGTCATGCAATAAATCTTTTTTTAGAATATTCCACTGTATTACTACTGTTTGAACTTCGAAGTATGAACTCAAGGATAAGCCTATTTTTTTTAGCATATTCCACTGTATATTATTATACCCTAGTTTAAAAATATAAAACTTACTATCAGGGGGAAAAAAAAGTGAAAATAAATTAAGACAATGAAGTAAAAAATGTGATCATACTGATTGACACACGAGAACATTATTGTACGGAGAGATATAGAAGGAAAGGTCCCCTTGAATTATAAATATATCAAATAGTTGTCTTCTACTATTGTTCCATTATTTCAATTTAATATTCTTCCAATTATCATATTCATGTCACAATTAGCAAAAATAGAAAATATGAGAATATCCCATTTGCAAGCAAGCCAATGGTTTCTTGGCACCATTCTCGCTCTCACCCATAGTTTGCTTTAGTTATTTGTCTCCACTCTTTGCTTCTTCATATTCCACCCTTAAATATATACTCCATATGACATCGAAAAATCATACAATATTTTGTAGCACTAACAAGGAAAAATAAAAAATGTAACGTTCATAAGAAAAAAAAAATGATGAGTCAAATTAAACCTTAAATATTTATAAGTTATTTTCGAAACTGATTACGAGAATTGAACACATGAATAAATATTGTACAATGAATAATATGACTTGTATGTCAAGAATATTAAGTTGTATTGATAAGTATAAAATGGTGATAGTATGAGTATATAATTATCGTAAAAAATATTCGTTGTATTAAAGGTGTTAGTCTAATGACTAATTATCCTATCCAATTAACCTGATTGTTTATTGTATTTCGAGGTATTCTTATTGAGAGGGTGTTCTTTTAAAACAAATGATTACTAAAATAAAACTCATAATTTTAGTTTGAACTATTCTCCCCTATATTTATATTATATGCATATCATAAATAATCAAATGTTACAAAAATAATTCATAAGTAATCACGACAACACAATAAATTAATAACTAAATTTATTTCACATGATAAATACTATTTAATTTTGAGGGCTCTAAAAACTACTTCACATATTAAATGGTATACCAAGTCTACCTAAATTTACCTTCACATGACCAATTCCATTTCTCCACTCCTCTCTTGGAAATATATAACCTTCTCTCACTGTCACTTTTTTCATCACCCCTAACATAAAAGAAAAATCTAGTGAGGAAAAAATACAATCAACATAATGGCCTCTTCCAATTCATCTTAATGTTTATCAATCTCAGATAGTTCTTCAAGCTCGCTCAATCTCTGCGGGTTAGACGACGAATTCATATTGAATAGCCATGGCCAAGGGCACAAGGAAAGATTCTTCTTTGTCAAGGAAACAGACAATATAGAGCACCATTATCTCGAGTCGTGTTTTCTTTGCAAGAAAGCTATCTCTCGTGACCATGCACTTTTAATGTACAAGTAATATTAATTTCAAAATTATGTGAACTTTTGATATTTGATTTTAGAGGGGACGCGGCGTTTTGTAGTGAGAACTGCAGGATGGATCAAATGGAGATGGACGAATCACTGGAGACAATGCAACGTAGACTACATATCATGGAGAAGTCATCTTCTTCCTCCATTACTAACAATTGTTCGGTAAAAGGCGGCTCTGACGAGAAAGGAAAGAACGACAATGTTTTGGCTCTTCAAAGGCAACCCACAGTTTGCATCGTACCCTCGAATAAAGAACGTGAAAGGGGAAGTTACGAGGTGTCCTTCTAATTGCATCGTACCCTCGAAGTCGCGGCGTGATCTCAGAAATCGGAGAATCGGATCGGGCCTTCATTCCGCTGCGCGGGCCCGGGGTCGAGGATATTCCCCTACACCCAAGCCCTACATGAGCACTTGCGAAGACCCAAATCTACGACAAACGTATATTCTTTAACTTCCCCTTTCACGTTCTTTACTTTCTCGGTCACCTCGTAACCGTCCCGACCATTCCAAATCAAGTGACAATCCCTATTTCGATTTATGTTTACGTTCAATTTTTCGCAAATTTTTGGACAAATATCATTCGGATAATTTTCGGTCTCCGTTGCTTGTTTTGCGATTCTAACCATAACCATGCGTCTCATCTCTTCTAACATCGTTATTATTGGTTTGTGCCTACAATCCTTAATCCAATTGTTGAAAATTTCGGATATATTATTGTCGACATTGTCGCTCTTGCAACAATTCTTGAAAAAAGCTCGGGACCAATGCTTCGGGTCGGTTCGCAAAAGGTCATTGGTTACTTCCACCGATTCTTGACGCATAAACTCTAAATTTTCTTCATATTGGGTTACCGAATAGGACCATGCACACAACCAAAATAATTTCTTCAAATTTCCATCTTTATGTTTCTTGCTCCAATTGACATAAATATGCTACGCACACATTCTATGCTCGACATCGGGTAATTTATTTTTGATTGCTACTTGTAATCCCTACACAAAAAATAATTGTTATTCCAATTGAAATAAATAAAATAAATTTTTTTGAAGGAAATGAACGTGCCTTTTGTTGATCGCTAATTAAAACTCATTCATGACCCGACCTCATGTCCAAATCTTCCGCCAACAATTGTAGAAACCAATCCCAATTTTCTTTATTTTCTACTTCTACAATCGCCCAAGCAATATGATACATTTGATTGTTAGCGTCTCTCCCAATTGCCGAGAGTATCTCGAACTTTATTGGGCCCTTCGAGAAACATCCGTCTAAACCGATTACTTTTCTACAACCGGTTAAAAAACCTTTTTTGCACGCACCGAAACAAATGTACATTCTTTAAAAACGGGGAACCTCATTAATTTCGTTTCACCTACAATCTACCCTAATTGTATTCTCTCGATCGGACTCAACCAATGCTCGTGCATAATCCCAACTCTTTGCATATTCTTCGGTGTAGCTTCCTAAATATTTTTTCATTGCTTTTAATTTTGCCCTTCTACATTGGGTCACCGTAACATTGACCCCCATCTCTTGCCTAATTACCGTTTGCATATTTATTGATTTCCAACCCGGATGCGACCTAATTCGTTCTTCGTATTTCCGAGCAAGAAACGTTGACGTTATCATTTGGCACTTGAAAGAAGGAGTACATTTGTGTTCGGGATTAAACGTTTTTATCACAAATTCTTGGGTTTTCTTATCTATCAAAGCGTAAACGACCCAAGGACAATTAGGTAATCTACATTGAGCTCTTACTTTGTGCCTCTCATTTTTTACTAGTTTAATTTCTTTCACATTGTCTACCGCATATTTCCGAACGGCCGCTCGAAGTTCCGAAGCACCGGGAAACCTCATTCCAATATTAAAATCGGGTAAATTTGTGTCCGTAAATTCGGGTTCTTGGGTTTCTTCACTATTTTCATCATTACTTTCATCACTACTTTCATCGCTCGAATAAGAAAATTCACTTTCTTCATTCAATTCGACCCATTCCAATTCTTCCAAATCGGGACACATGTCGAGAGGCGGTTCCGTTTCAACAATCCAATTGACTTGTTCTAAATTTATGCTTTCTTCGGAGTTCATCTTCCCAAATTAACTTCAAATTGACAAATAAATTGGATCAATTTTTAAATAAATTACTAAATAAAGACGGGGCATTTTTGTAAATTAACAGGGGCTTTTTTGTAAATACTAAATTTATGCAGGGGCCTGTTTGTAATTTTTTTTAGATTTGTTCAAATGTTGAGAAATAACAGCGATTAAGATTGGATTTGTACAAAGGTGAGATTTTTAACCGAGAAAGATGACTTCGATCGGTTAAGGCGGTGAGATTTTTAACCGAGAAATAACTTCAAATGGACAGGGGCTTTTTTGCTCATTTACCGTCAGGAAGAGAGGGCTGAGAGGGAAGAGAGGGCGGCGAGAAGGAGGCTGAGACGAAGGAACGAGATCTGGCGAGAAGGAAGCGAGGAGGGGGCTGAGGCGAGAAGGTTTGGCTGAGACGAGGAAGGGAAGGTTTCGACAGGAGAGAGAGAGAGAGATAGAGAGAGATGATAGTTTTGAGAGATAATTGTTAGCGGGTCAGGTTATAGTTTAAATGGATCGGGTTAGGATAAAAATCCATGTCATCACCACATGAAACAGGCCATGTCATCATTTAACAGAAATTGGACTACAAAATGGACGGAGGGGGCATGATGCACAATTTTTGAAACATTAGGGAGCAAAAAGGTGCAGATATTTGTTTGTGAGGTAAAGTGCACTTTTGGGAAAAGTTTGGGGGGCAAAAATGTACTTTTTTCAAAAATGAATTATGTGGGACTAAAATATATGCGTGTCTGTGTGGTTTTTAGTTATGATTAATATATTAAAAATAGTTATTTGACCAAAATTAATTATATTATTATTATTATTATTATCATTATTATATTCTAAATTTTTCGAAAATTGTCGTATCGCCGTATTCATATCATATCGAGATAACCGCGCAACATAGTTAACATGTCTTCAAATTCAATTTCAAAATCCAGGGTTCCTTGATGCATGTCTATTTTTTTACACACGCACGATTCCTTGATACACGATTCTTTCTATGGCTTACGATTCTTAGGCGGATTAATACGGCCGAGGTGCTTGAACGAAAAGGTTGGCCTCACACACCTGTTTGCTCTTTATGCCACTTTTTTAGGGAAACCACCCCACACCTACTAATCGAGTGTCCATTCACAACATCAATTTGGAAACGGGTAGAACGACTAATAAACTCTCCTATAGAAAGGCAACCGAAGGAGACTATTATTGAAACTTGGAATAACAATAGAAACCGTTTGGACGCAAACCAAAAAATGATTTGGGATATGATGTGGGCATCGATCCTTTGAGAAGTTTGGAAGGAACGTAACCAACGTATTTTCCGATCAAAATCAAGCACGCCAGACGTGGTGGCATCAAAGACAATCGAGAATATCCTCACTTGGCAAAAGGCCCTAAAGACTAGCTAGAAATATAGGAGTAATTTTTTTTTGGCTACTGTTATTTTGTATCTTATGTAAATATATTTTTTGTTCTTTTATAATAGACAACTAGGCTCCCTAATTTGGGACCCTAACTTCAAAAAAAAAAAAAGAATGTGCCTTACTAATTAATATCAACAATTCTTTAGTTAATAAATAATACAAATATCTTTATTCACGATAATTAACAGAAAATTTTATCAATAAATTAGAAAAAAATGCAAGCAACATAATTTCATATTTTATAAAAGAGACATGATTTGGCAATTAACTCGAACGCAGAAATTAAGACATACTTTCCAGATACGTAAATACTTAATTACCACATAACTTTACCAAAAGGTCTCTGGAATTACCACATAACTATCCGCAAAACATAAACTTATTTTTTGACCGATCTAATTCTTCTCACTTGCTCATAGTTTTCACGCATCTTTTTTTTTTCCTCTCTTGCCTTCTCATGGTGTTCGTTACTCACTCTCGCCTCTCTCATGGTGTTCGCTAATATTTCTCTCCTCTCTCATTGTATGGCTTAGCTAATATCTCTCTCTCGCCTTTCTCATGATATGAGTTTGCAAATATCTGCCTCTCTCACCAGTCACCACTCACAGGAATTAGGTATTCTGAATTTTGTTTTTTACCGAAGTTATTTTATTTGTGCGAAGTTGATTCTCAAGTCTTGGGGTTAGAAAATCAATCAATTTTTCTTGTTTCTCAATTCTTGCACCAGAGAAGAAGGTTTTTTGTTTGTTTGTGTTCATAATTTCTATTGTTGAGATTTATATCATTTTTGTGCGTACTGAAGCTGTATTGAGAACTAATTGAATTCTTTAGGCTTAATTGATATAAACTCAACTACATATTTCAATTTTATTTTGGCTCATCTAATTCACTATTTATAGTTGGCACGATCTTTGAATTAAAGAATAGAACTTTGTGTTGCTCTAATATTTCTTGAAGTTGGTAGTGAATCGAGCTCTACTAAAACTACTGTAATTTTAATTTTTCTTATTTTCTGGTTTTATTTCTTTTCAGTCTTTTTGTACTGTGAAGTATTTTTTCCTGAATTTTTGATTTTGCACATTTTTTTGCTGAATTTTTTGATCGGAGCATTACTCGTTTGTGTGCGTAAAATTAGTGACTATGTCCAAATTTGTTAACAAATCTATAATTAAGCGTGTCTAATTTTATGAACATATTGACTATTGAGTGATTGTCTAATTTTGTGAATATGTATATAATATAGGTACTGTGAGTGTGATTAATCAAAAAGTATACAGTCACAAACATATTTCACCGAAGAGCTCCCGAACAATGACGTGGTGCTGAACCAGCATCTTCTTCCTTCCACGCTCATAAACCGAGTCTACAGAAGCGAGCTCAAAAAATGATGAGAAAACAGATCCACTCAGATTCTCCCGCCCCTTTCTCTTTTCCATTTAGCTCTTGCAAAAGAATTCCTCCTATGCTGGATCTCTCTCTATACTCTGTTCGCCGAATATCAAGTTTATTGCCCCTATTTCCTCTTCGCCAATAATCAGGTTTCTTGCCCATCTCTGCACCAAGTTCGCCTCATCGCCGGATCTCTTCGCCAATATCAGATTTCTTGCCCATTGAATAGAAGTCAATTAGGAGTTAATTGAGCGCCAATTGAATAGATGATGTAATTTCAGTCGAAAATTAAGTGATACCTATAAGAGGGAGGACTGGAAGGCTGAAGTTGGGCGTACTCCGAAGCTGGAGATCTCCAGTTTCATTAGTTGGGCAGACTTGATTCGAAACAAACTCACATTGTTTTGGAGCACGAATTGCCATAATCTTTGTATACACAGTAATTGAGAAAAAAGGGAGGACTCGAAGGCTAAAGGGAGAACTGTTGGGGCGGCGACGATTCGGTACCGCCCGTGAATAAAATAATAAATTAATTTTGCCCGTACAAACGGACCGTACTAACTATGTGAATTCAACCGAATTATCTCAAAATAAAACCGTACCTTAACCGTATGCGGAAGCGTATGGAATCCGTCCGAATTGATGTCGCGCCATCATCGTCGTTGCGTCCACGAAGCCTTAGTCGCAAGAATGGAATTCCAAGTACTTTATGATGTCCAATTTAGAGTCCTTTTGTTTTTCTCTAATGGATCTCTCTCTCTAATCTTAATGGGGCAGATTTAAGAATGGATTTTCATCATCATATGTACTTGGGACCAATTTGCTTTTATAGCCACAAGACATCTTTTCACAAAGACGTACCTTTTGGGCTCCCTAATGTGGATTTTCTAATTCAGCCCATCATAGAAAATAGAAGCACCACCCACAATATTCTACACATCAATAGCCCACAACATAATTGACACATATAATGCTTAATTTTATAACTAAAATTGATCACTATATTAATAAACATTTAAATGACAATATTACAACACATAATATTTTACATATAAGTCCAATGTTGGAATAATGTTCCAACAATCTCCCACTTGGACTATATGTAATTCCTTATAATTACGTATTGAACATAAACCGAAATACGCGTACTTGTTTGTCATGAAACTTTATGTGTCCCTAACCAATTCCGTCCATCAATAATATCAACGTAGGATCAAAGCGGCTTTCGTCACATTTAACGCAACTAAACCTTCAATGGTCACGTACACTAATATAATTGAATGACATGAATCATGATGTGGATGTGTAGCATGGAAATTTCATGTAATGTGATCTTAACATGCCTATTTCCAATTTGGTCCTCCTAAAAATAAATTTAGTGAGATCATTAAAATCGTCTCCTTTAATAACTTAATGAGACAAACCGTTTCCTTTAAAACCGCATTGAGACAAAACCGTCTCCTTGAATACCTTATGAGACAAAACCGTCTCCTTTAAACCGTATTGAGACGAACATAGTTTCAATCAGAGTAAAGTGATAAATATAACTTTAATTCTGCAGAATAACCATAATACCGAAAAAAAACTTGAAAAACTTTATAACCATATCATATGTCTATGACATATGTTTATATCACGTGTCTATATCATAATAATTGTACAAATATTTGCTCCCACTATAACTGAATATCCTTAACCGAAATTACACCCGTATAAGCAACGTCTTGCTTATATAACATTTTGGTAATTATACCTTATTGGAGTTTGTACCAAAATATATGATAGACAAATATTACTCTGAATTTCTTTACTTTCTCTCACGTAAGTAATGATATATTTAATAATTAACAAAATTCATCTCAAAACCAAATAAGATGATTTTGTTATAAAACCAAAAAATATATATATACTAATATCAATGTTCTTGAGATGTCTAAGTTTGTATTTTCGGCTAAACAAAAAATTGTAGCCGTATTTTCCCCCGCAAACAAGACATCTTTCAAGAATCATAAACCGCATAAATGTATAACCGAATTAATGTTAAACAGAAAACTGTAATCAAGCATTGTATTGCTCACCAAAATAACCGAATAATAATAATAAATTTAATTAAAGGTTATCCCCATCATCAAGATATCCCTTTTCCGTTAATATTTTGACTTTGGCCAATCATATTAACTTCTTATTAATATCTTGGTGTAGTAATCAAGAATAGATAATAAATTAACGTGTCAATAAATTAACCTTCCTTTGGGCCGATTAAATAAATCACACGTAAGCCAAATAATTATCACACACTTATTACCACAGATGCATATGAAATTATATTAAATATTGCCTTCCTTTGGGCCGGTCAATATTTAAATAATATCATTCACATATCTTTTTATATTTAAAAATATAATTAATTTCAACAAGAGAGGTCACTTTGGCGACATGTTGTTGACCTTAATTAATTTTAAAACACATACTTTAAACCTTTTAATTGAGTTTAAAATTATACCTTAAAACCTTATTGCAAATTTTAATTTGTCAAGAATTTATTCGTAAATAAATATTTTTTATATCCGATTTTATATACGAATTCTTGTTGCAATATTTGCGTACATAACCTTATGAAAAAATCGAATATATATTCAAAAATATTTATTCCATTATTTCAAATACCAAAAAATCTTAAAATCCCCTTTATTCATTTTGTTTTATTTTTAAGGCCCAACAGCCCAAACAAAAATAAAATGAATTTTTTTTTTTTTTTTTTTTTTTTGTAAATCGGAATATGAATTCCGGTTTTCAATTCCTTAATTTTAAATTTCAGATTTTAAATATCTTGGAAAACTCGGAAAGTGAATCCAGAATTTAAATCTCAGTTTTACAATTCCCGAATTTATGAATTCCGGATTTTGAATACCATGAGAAAACCAGGATATTGAATCCTAAATCTGTTTCCCAGTTTTTCATTTCCTAATTTTCAAAATCCAAACCTTAAAATCCGGAATCTTATATTCCGATTTTTCATATTCAGAACTTATAATTCTGGATTTTAAACAACTTAAAAAACCGAGAAAGAAAATCCAAATTTTTAATTAACTTAAAAGTCTGGATTCTAAATCCCGTCTTCTCCAAAATAACACATCGTCACGAAGAGAGGCCATTCGTGGCTCTTGAAGAAACTATTGAAAAATGCCCACTTTCATGTCTGGTCGGCGGGCCAATTTGACACCGGCGTCCGTTGACGAAACGGAGATCACAGATGTGTCCGGAATTACCCACTGAGTATAGAGAGATAGTACAAATTTTCTATAATCTTTTCTTTCTCTCTAATTTCGTGACCCGTTTATGACCCGTTTTGATAAAAAACGAAATTATCCGAAATTAACAGAAATTGGACGAGAGAAATCATTTTAAACCCTATATACTTTGTTTCTCTTCCATCTAAACTTTGATTCGACATAGTTTCGCTCTGATACCAATTGTTGGGGCGGCGACGATTCGGTACCGCCCGTGAATAAAATAATAAATTAATTTTGCCCGTACAAACGGACCGTACTAACTATGTGAATTCAACCGAATTATCTCAAAATAAAACCGTACCTTAACCGTATGCGGAAGCGTATGGAATCCGTCCGAATTGATGTCGCGCCATCATCGTCGTTGCGTCCACGAAGCCTTAGTCGCAAGAATGGAATTCCAAGTACTTTATGATGTCCAATTTAGAGTCCTTTTGTTTTTCTCTAATGGATCTCTCTCTCTAATCTTAATGGGGCAGATTTAAGAATGGATTTTCATCATCATATGTACTTGGGACCAATTTGCTTTTATAGCCACAAGACATCTTTTCACAAAGACGTACCTTTTGGGCTCCCTAATGTGGATTTTCTAATTCAGCCCATCATAGAAAATAGAAGCACCACCCACAATATTCTACACATCAATAGCCCACAACATAATTGACACATATAATGCTTAATTTTATAACTAAAATTGATCACTATATTAATAAATATTTAAATGACAATATTACAACACATAATATTTTACATATAAGTCCAATGTTGGAATAATGTTCCAACAAGAACCTCATCCGTCGCACAAATCCATGGCAATATGCCGATTTTAGAGAAAAAGGAGGAGCAAGTTGGGCGTCAAGAGAAGGAAGAGTTGTGAAGTTGGGCGTGACCTTCAAGAAGTCTCGCTGAGATCACGGAGGCGAGCGCGAGACTAGGAAGTTGGGTGTGACGAGATGTGGAGAGGGAGTAGACAGAGTAGTGTCATGGAGAATGGCGACCTGATATAGAGGGGAGAATTGATTTTTTTCTTAAACTAGGTATTATTACGTGGGAGGTCACTAGATGGGACCCATAGCCACCTTATACTTCGGTAATAGTTCGGTGATTTACTTACTGCAGCCTATACTTTTTGGTGATTAATCGTAGTAGTTGGTTCAACGAAGATTTTATTTGATTGTGCTTGATTATAGATTTGATTATTTGGTTGTGTTTAATAATTATGATTGTGCTTGATTTAATGATGTGCACAAAATATGAAATAATATATTGGCAAAACAAAAACTGAGTTTTCTGTATATATATATATATATATTAGCAAAACAAAAACTGAGCTTTTGGCTCAATTTTTTCAAGTTAAGGAAATATCCTTATCATGATACCTCGATCATTAGTCATTACACACAACAATGATTATTTCATATTTTGTTTTATTCAATAAAAAATTAATTAAAATAATAGTGAACATAATATTTTGTGGTACTATTTTAACGATATTATATTAACCCAAAATTTTATATATATATATATATATATATATATATATATATATATATATATATATATATATATATATATATATATATATATATATATATATATATATATATATACTATTTTAACGATATTATATTAACCCAAAATAATATATATATATATCAATGTTTTAAATTGCGATATTGCGGTCCATTGCGGTCGGGTCTTTTTTGCAGCGGATTGCGTTTGCGGGCGCAATTGCGGCGCAATGAACTTATTGCGGACAGTCGTTGCGATATTAAATTATGTAAAAATAATAGTTTGTTTAAATATATTTTTCACAATATTTTCTTCTAAAAAGGATAAAAAAGTTGATTGTCCAGGAACATTTTCAGTATAAATAAAAGTTGATCATAAAATTTTCATTAAAATGGCAATTATACGGGATCTTTGGATTTGTATTTTGTTGAAGAATTTTTTGTCGACATCCAAAAATATCAAAACACTATAACTCAAATTTTAAATCGAAACATCAATGAAATACAATGAAAATTATGAAAGCCATATATTTATAGATGAAAATGACATATTTTAGAAGTTATGTATGTTATGAGTATATTTTATCAAATATTTTGATAATAAAACATGGAAACTAAATATTAAATAATCTCAAAAATTATGTTATAATGTTTATATTAAATAATTCTCGACGAAATTAATTTAACGTGTGTTTCGTGTTTAATTCAGGGTAAAAGACAAAATTTCACAAATTCAAGCCCATCATTGCGTTCCTCTCGTCGAGACGAGCGATTTCAATATAAATTTCGTGTAATTTGATGGAAGGATTTGAAAATTACAACGATTTGAATATTATCCCGCAATTTGTACCCGCAATTACCGCAATTTTCCCTCAATTTTCCCGCAATTGCGCCGCAATGGCCGCAATTTTTCGAAAACGCAATATACCGCTATATGTTATTGCGAAATTGCGATTCTAAATTTCGGGCCGCAATTTCCGCAATTGCGCCGCAATTTAAAACACTGATATATATATATATATATATATATATATATATATATATATATATATATATATATATATATATATATATATATAACAGTGAATATTTCTAAAACGCAATTCCACATACTACAATTTTTAATGTATATTGTATTTTTTGAATTAAGCTTGTACAAGTATTGTAGGAAATGAACTTCTTCTATTATTAGAAACATTAAATATTGTGAGCAAAGATCACATGGGCCCATTGCATATCATGATTTTGTAATTTAATTGTGGTTTTTCCATCATTATTCTGCAGTTGGCTTTGGGGGATCTTAGATCTAATAATCTTCTGAATTTAGATCGTAAATAAACTCTTATTTGCAACTTTTTATTTTGGAAGAAGTATATTATCATGGCAAGAAATAATAATAATAAGAATAATAATAATATATCAAATATCTGATTCTGTAAGTACAACTACCTACGGGTTCGGCTAAATTGCACAAAAAAATCTTCCAATTAATAAATATGTTATATATCCTTCCAAAAATAATTTATTCTTTCAAGAAAAAAATTACAAGTGTTAAAGAATTAACTTGTCCATATCTTCATTTAGTCTACCAGTTAATATTACAAAATTACTTTTATACTCTTAATTCTCATCACTTTCATATATGATGATGACTAAGATACTTATTTAAGTAGGTTTGAACTGATTGTACATAAATCCAAGATTGCCCAGTCACACAACATCCTATCCTGATTACATGAAATTATTAGTCCAATTAATTTGGCTCTAAATTTGAATATCATTAAAGAAATTAAGGAATATTTCCTCGATTTAAGTAGACTGTTAATTTGAATCACATCCAATGAGAGACCATAAACATCGGCAATTATTATCGTCATATTGGACAGCGTTGAATTGAGCTCATAAAATAGAAAGGGCCCTCATTAATAAAATTTTACTACTACTATGAAAAAGATTAGAGCTCCCAACAGGGGTACTCTATATCTTTACCTTGGCTCTCCTACTAGTATCTCGCTACTGTATTTACACCTACCTTTATACATGGAAACAAAGTCCAAAGTTAAAACTAAACCTAGAAATCACAATCCGGAAATGGTTTCCTGGACTTTGTAGTTACAGTAAGCACGAGTAGATAACCTGCATTCTCTCTTCGGACAAATCATCTAGGGTTTCTTTAGCCGCAAATTGCTCTCTCTGAGTTTGTCGCCTGCCTCTCTCTTCTTCCTCCACTTTCTTCTCCAAGCTAAACCTATATGTATCTATTACTCTTTCTCCGTGCATCCTATGCGTATGGCCACCGACCTCAGATTTTTTCCGGCCAACTCTCATATCTGCTCGAAACTTGCAACGTTTCGCCTTGAATATTTGCACTCTCGATTTCATCTATTCGTGTATTGAGGTATGAAGTTACATTCAGAGCACTCTTCGCGCCTTTGAACACAAACCAGCATTCAAGATGATTAATCCTCTCGAGATACCTTCAATTGCCCCGAATCGCCACCAGCATGTTACCATCGAATTCACCCCCTCCATCTCGAACTCCCTCCGGTTGCTTCAGCCCGAGGTTAGCTTCCATCATTCTTTTCTTTCGATTAACTTCTAGTCCTCTCAAGATTCTTTGAGATTCGTACAGTTGTATCAATTCAAATCTAATTTCCGCCTTTAACATATACATGATACTTTTTTGCCAGGAACAAAACCTCGAATTTCACTGGAGAACTCCAGTTTGAACGAACTGTAGGCCTTACAAGGATCTGATGAGAATATCACAGGTGAATAAGAATTCCTCATTAATCTGATTAAATTAAAGAATTGGTTTTAAAATGTGAAGAATCTGTTTGTTGAATCCAATTTGAAGAATTCCTCATTACCTGACTTATAATCTCGACTGGTGTTGATTATTGGACCATGCATTTTTTATTGTACCATGGAGTTTTTATTGGACCATGGAGTTTTATCTTTGTGTAGATTATTGAACCATGCATGGAGTTTTATCCTCATTAGAAATTTGAATTTTATCTTTGTGTAGATTATTGGACCATGGAGTTTTATCTTTGTGTAGATTATTGAACCATGGAGTTTTATCCTCATTAGAAATTTGAATTTTATCTTTGTGTAGATTATTGGACCATGGAGTTTTATCTTTGTGTAGATTATTGAACCATGGAGTTTTATCCTCATTAGAAATTTGAATTTTATCTTTGTGTAGATTATTGGACCATGGAGTTTTATCTTTGTGTAGATTATTGAACCATGGAGTTTTATCCTCATTAGAAATTTGAATTTTATCTTTGTGTAGATTATTGGACCATGGAGTTTTATCCTCATTAGAAATTTGAATTTTATCTTTGTGTAGATTATTGGACCATGGAGTTTTAATTGTACATAATGATTGGGGTGTGATACAAAAAAAGGGCGAAGAACCAAAGAGCTTCAGAAGTTTTCGAAAATCCCATCAAGGTACAAAAATAATATTAATTTTGTTTTTTTATTTATTTTTGATAATTTAATCATTTTTTTTAATTTGTATCTTTTTAAGGGCTGTCAAACACACTCCCGCACTTTGGAAATATACCTTAGGCAGTGGCAAAAATCTGAACAAACCAATAGTGAAAGCCAGTAAAATCTGCTTTTTAAGAAAAATTGCAGTAAAATATTATACCTTGTGAATGATTTTATAAATAGCAGCACTATAAATTACATGTTTATAAATAGTAATAAAAGTGTAACCTTTGTAGTACTATAACCATCCCTTAAGCGCCCAAATGAGGAAAGGCACAGATATAAGCCTTCTGAAGCACTTATCAGAGAGGGTAGCGCACTTATCAGAGAGCGTAGCGCACTTATCATATAGGGTAGTGCACATATCAGATAGGAGCGCGTCATTATCAAATGCCCTTATCAGTTTGTGTGCTTATAAAATAGGATCACGCCCTTATCAAACGTCATTATCATATCAGCTCGCCCAGTTCAAATCGTATCAGATCTGATCCGCCCAGATCATGTCAGATATGATCTCGGCCAGATCATATCCCGTTAGATCTAGTCCAGATCCTATCAGATCACCACTCTTTGGATCTGATTCACCCTCTAATCACGCCACATGGCTAGATCGCAAATCAAATTACGGATCACGGTGCATATCAAGGATCATGTCGTAGGCCCTTATCAGATTCAAACGCGCCCATGTCAGATTCGCCCGTTATCAGATTTGATCGCACCATTATCAGATTCGATCGCATCCTTATCATGACTCAGATCACGTCCCCCACTATCAGATCAGATTATGTCCTTATAAGATCACAGATCATACAACAGGTCACAGATCACGGCCCGGATGACGGCCCACGGATCACGGCTTGGATCACGGCCCACGGTTCACTGTCCAAATCACGGCCCACAAATGACGGCCCAGATCGCTAATAACGACCAAGATTACGCAGCACTTTCCGGCCCATATTGCAAATAATGACCCATTACGGACCAGTTAAAAGCCCAATAACGACGGCCCATATTGCAAATAACGGCCGACATTTCGGCCCTTATCACGGCCCACAGAATGGCCCATACCACGGCCCGCATTTCGCCCCTACAACGGCCCACATTACGTCTCATATAGCGGATCACGACCCAGATCAAAGCTCACGGATCATGAATCATGGCCCAAATACCAGATCATGGATCACGGTCCAGAATAACGGATCAAGGACCACGACCTGGATCACGGATCACGGCCCAAATCACTAATTACAAATCACGGTCCAGATCACGGATCACATATCACGGCATAAATCATAGATCACGGTCCAGATCACGGATCACGGCATAAATCATAGATCACAGATCACGACATAAATCATAGATCACGGTCCAGATCACGGATCACGGCATAAATCATAGATCACGGTCCATATCACGCATCACAGATCACGACATAAATCACAGACCACGACACAAATAACGGCTCACGAAACGGATCACGACACGGATCACCGATCACGGATCACGACACGGATCACGATCAAGGATCACGGCCCAGATCAAGGATGATGGCGCGGATCACGAATGACTGATCACGGTTCAGATCACGGATCATGGTCCAGAAAACGGATCACGCTCGGAACACGACCCAGATCATGGATCACGGTTCGGATCACGGGTCCGATCACGGATCACGGATCAAATCGGATGACGACCCGGATTACGGATCATATGGGATCATGGCCCACGGATCACAGATCACGGCCGAGTTCAAAATTTTGGGCCGTGTTCACATCACAGGGCCAGATCAAATCGCATGATGGTATCACAGATTAAATATTTTGGTCAACATCAGTAATCGATCGTCGATAATATCACGAGTCATTTAGTAATATATACCGGTCAAATCTTGGTGATAATCATAGATCTCTATCATCATCGTAGATCAATCCGATCAAGATCACGTGATCAAATCAGAATCTATTTTTAGGCAGCGCCTGACTGACAAGAATCGACATCAAAGTAACTTTTATAAGTACGACAAAGTCACCAAATAAATGCCTTCCATCATTTGACAATATCAAAAATACCCTTATAAAATCTGAAAATTACAAATATACTCCTTTTATAATACAAAAATATCAAAAATACTCTTGCAAAATCTTGCAGAAGCCAAATATACCCTTCTAAAAAATCTGCAAAAATAAAAATATCATTATAAAATTTGAATAATACGAAAATTATTTCTTTAAAATCTGAAAATTTCAAAACTACCCTTATAAAATGTGCAAATATCCAATACGCCTCTAAAAATGGAAATTTCAAAAAATATCTTCAGAAGACCTGAAAAAATGTCTAAAAATATAAAAAACACCCCTCTAAAATAAGAAAATATCACAAATATCCTTGCATAAATTGAAACTATCAAATAGTCTTATATTATGAAAATATAAAATTACCATTGTAAAATCCAATAATACACAAACTCAAATTTAAATATGATTTCATTGTTCGTTCAAAAGTCCACATGAAAAAAGTATTTCGAAAAATTTGAAGTTATTTGTAGAACGCTAATATCATTTCAAGACTTTGTTTTTCATGTCTTGAAATCCATCTCCACATACAGAAAAAAAAATTTAACAACCAAAATTCGAAAATAATAAATAAAATTAATTACCTTAGCGAGAGCGATTATAGTGTACAATCTTCGTCGCTGGTAACAATTCTGAAGAAGCATTGCAAATCTCAACATCGATTGAACCTTTTATTTTTCATGTTGAACTCATTAATGCCTTTAAAATCGCACAAATGTTGAATATTGATAATATTATTTTTGTACCTTGATGGGATTTTCGAAAACTTCTGAAGCTCTTTGGTTTTTCGCACTTACAAATATCTACAAAAACAATTCTCATGATTTTGATTCAAATTATACGCCCAGTTTGTGTATCACACCCCAATCATTATGTACAATTAAAACCCCAAGGTCCAATAATCCACACAAAAATAAAATTCAGATTTCTATTTTCAAATTTACAAATTCAAATTTCGAGCCTATCTTCAGCGTGAGTAAAGCTTCCAGTCACCGAAACAGGCAGTGGTCCGCACGATACCAGTCAAGATTTAAAGTCAGGTAGAACCAGTACGCCAACCTGGCGATATCGACCAGTTCTACATCGAACACAGATAACTGAACTAATTCAACAAACAGATTCTTCACATTTTAAAACCAATTCTTTAATTTAATCAGATTAAATTGGAATTCTTGTTGACCTGTGATATTCTCATCGGATCCTTGTAAAGTCTACAGTTCGTTCAAACTGGAGTTCTCCAGTGAAACTCGAGCTTTCGTTCCTGGCAAAATGTATCGTGCATATGTTAAAGACGAAAATTAGATTTGAATTGATACAACTGTACGAATCTCAAAGAATCTTGAGAGGACTAGAAGTTAAGTGAAAGAGAAGAATGGTGGAAGCTAACCTCGGGCTGAAGCAACTGAAGGGAGTTCAAGCTGGAGTGAGGGGGGGATTCGAAGAGAACGTAGCGGTGGCGAGGCAATTCAAGGTATCTCGAGGGGATTAATCATCTTGAATGCTGGCTTGTGTTCAAAGGCCCGAAGAGTGCTATGTAATGTAACTTCAGATCTCAACATATGTAATGTAACTTCAGATCTCAACAGGCAAATAGATGAAATCGAGAGTGCAAATATTGGAGGCGAGGAGATAATGGGTTAATCTGAACCTGGATCAAGGCGAGGGGAGGTAATTGGGTGGTGGGAAGATTGAAAGTAGAACGAAACGCTGCAAGTTTCGAGCATATATGAGAGTTGGCAGGAGAAAATCTGAGGTCGGTGGCCAGACAGATAGGATGCTTGGAGAAAGAGCAATGCATAAATCTAGGTTTTGCTTGGAGAAGAACGTGGAGGTAGAGAGAGGCGGGCGACAAATTCGTAGAGAACAATTTGCGGCTAAATAAACCCTAGATGGTTCGTCCGAAGAGGGAAGGCAGTTTATATACTCGTGCTTACTGGAACTGCAAAGTCCAGGAATCCATTTTCGGATTGTGATTTCTAGGTTTAGTTTAACTTTGGACTTTGTTTCCATGTATAAAGTTGGATATAAAAACAGTAGCGACATACTAGCAAAAAAAGTCAAGGAAAAAATACAGAGCACCACTTTTGGGAGCTCTTAATCTTTTTCATGGTAGATGTAAAATTTTATTTATGAGATTGAGGGCCCTTTCTATTTTATGAGCTCAATTCAACGTTGTTCGATATGCCGATAATAGTTGCCGATGTTTATGGTCTCTCATTGGATATGACGATACTAGTAAACGCAGGGACTCTGGGGCTAAAAAGTGGAACCGTTCCACTAACGGGTGTCAACGGTTTGGATACGTTTCGGATAGTGGTCATACCAGATCCATATTCATATTTTTTTCCGAATACGGATCCGGATACGGTTCGGATCTTAAACGGATACGGATACGGTTCGGACATTGTCGGATATGGATATTAAACGGATACGGATACGATTCAGATATTGTCGGATACGGATACGGATAAGGTTCATATTCGAATATTAAAACGGATAATATGATATAATAATATAATACTATTTTTAGTATTTCAAATTTTGATTATTTTGTAATTTTAAAACAAATTATATATATTATTGATTATTAAGTATTATTATGCATTAAAAATATAATTATGATTTATTAGGTATTAGTATGATTTTGATCATGATTTCAACAAAACGGTTATCCGTTTACAAATTTTATTCGGATCCGGATAGTAACCGGATTCATATCCTGATCCCTCAAAAAATTAACTCCTAAATCCGGATCCATACCGTAAAAACAGATACGGTTTCGGTTCCGGTTCCATCCGGATCTGTATATTTTTTCTGGATCCGGATATTTCTTCGGATACGGTTCGGGTCGGTTCGGGCAATATCCGCGCCCATTGACATCCCTAGTTCCACCCTCAAATCAGCACAACCAACCAAGAGAAGGCAATACATAAGTAAGACCTCATGGAGGAGTACAACGATAGATAACATTATAGAGTTCTAAATTCAAAGTTAGCTCCAAATTAAAATTACAATTGTTAAATGTAAATAATACGAACTAACTAGGAGAATACTTGCGCTATGCATCGAGTATGTAAATTATGTTTTCATTGTAATACAATTATATATTTATATGATAATATTAATAATATCGTATTAAAGTAAAATTATTCGAATTAATTTATCTATGATTATTCATACGTTTTACAATTATTTTACATTATGATAACAAAAAATCTGATTTTTATAATAAAATAATAGTACTTATATTATCGTCATTATAAAATAATATATAAGAATAAGATATAATACATATTTTACGGAAAACAAAACAACAAATATTATATTATTGTTCACAATATTTCATACAATATGAAATATCAAAATAATGAATCATACAACATATGTAGTAAAACATTATTAATTATATAGTAGCAATAATTTTAATTGGTTCAAAATGCAATGAAAAATATAAAATAATATAAAACTTACTATTTCAAGTAATTTAATAAATAATATCAAAATTTAATTTATAATACACATAAATACAAATTATTTTATATCATATGATTTTTTATTTTTTTTACATTTCGTAAAAAAAAATACAATTTGATAAGTATTTATAAGTTAAAAAAGTTATTTATATGGATACAATGATTTTTCATTCTATTATGTTTTGAAAAAAAAATTGTTTGCTTAAAAACACAAATATAATCCACTTAGCATTATATGAGATTCTTATAGTTATAACTTTTAAAAAATAAATAATAATACTTAAAAATTCTATTATGCAAATAAAATTTTTAAAAATATATTATGTAAATATTTTTTTTTTTGCATTGTATTTTGTTACATAATATCTTTGCAAATTGAAATTATGAAAAACGATTTGTATGAACTATGTTAATATGGATGTCAAAATAAAGTGAAATTAAAATGAATATATTTGATGGGTTTATAAAATTAAATTTCTCAAAATAATACGAATATATGTTGTATGTTTATAATATTACATATTAAATTATTAGTATTTCATATATAAACTTTGGGCTAGGCTCAATGACCAACATCCTAACTTGGCCAACATTGGCCAACAACGCTTATTTTTAAAAATCTATAGATGAAAATTAAATCTTGACCGTATAGATGTGACCTATATCATCTAGATATGTTCTAAAATAAAAATTTTACAATTTGAATTTTTCTATCTAACAAAACAAATGACAAATTTTCATAGCCGTCCATTTCGGTAAAATTTTAAATGCAAAAAATAACTTAAATGAAATCCAATGCAAAAAATTTGAATTTTAAAATTTATTTCATGATGAATCATGTCGTAAATGTTATGGACCGTTGATATTTGTACGTATCATGGTGAATATGATACATTTTTTTTGTTTTTCATAAAATTGAATCTATAACATTCTCAAGTGATATTGATTACATCTATACGGTTCAAATTTAATTTTCATTCATAGATTGTGAGAAATAAGTGTTGTTGGCCGCGTTGGCAATTGAGAGCCTAGTCCATAAACTTTTTATATTCCATTACATTTACATTTGATCATGTAATCTTATGTGAAATGTTAAATAATTGATTAGACCTAATGTGATTCAACCAATAATAATATGCCACATCATTAATATATGATGATGTGGTTTTCTAAGAGTGATTAAAACATTGTGTAAAATAATGACACATAAATGACTACACAAAATATGATTTTCAAACAATTTGACAAAAAAAGTAATGATTGAGATTAATCCACATCATTACATCTAATGGTTCAAATCAATATTTAAAAATATTCATACAAAACGCATGTCTTAAATGATCAAGGATAATATTAATATATGTGATGAAGCCACATCACACAATCTAATGGTTAATAATCATGATAAGTATGGTGATGTGGCTTCATGAGGAGGCTCAAAGATACATGAAAAATAAGGGGTGGGTAAATTGTTGGTTCCCGTTTTTAAGCAATGAAACGAGATATACACCTCTTTCCTTCCAAAAATAAAATGAAATAATGGAATATTGTGGACATTTTCCTGTTCTTTTTCCCTTAAAAAAACTAATAATACAACGCAACCGAACTATTCTAATTTTTCTTTTTAACAGCATCCAACTTTATTGATATTTATATATTTTATAGGAGCAATTTCTTGTATGTCCCTCCAAAAATTAAAAATATCATATTTGTCCCTATAAATCAACTAATATCAACATTGTCCATGTAAAGCTCAATTTATATCAAATTAATCCAACATTAACAAATCTGGCAAACTTAACAGAAACGAATTACCCCTAAATAGATATGCTATCTATCGTCAGTACCCATGGCTCTGTCCCTCTTAACATAAACTTCAGTATCGTCATTGTCACTACTAATAATAATAACTAGGAGAATACTCGCGCTACGCGACGAGTATTTAAATTATGTTTTTCATTGTAATACAAATTACATATTTGTATGATAATATTAATAATATCATCTTAAAATAAAGTAATTTGAATTCGTTTATCTATGATTGTTCATACGTTTTACAATTATTTTACATCATACTAACAAAAAATCTTATTTTTTTATTCAAATAATAATACTTATATCAGTGTCATTATATAATAATATATGCGATATAATTCAATTTTATGAAAAAACATATCAACAAATAGTATATCATTGTTTACAATATTTCATACAATATCAAATATAAAAATAATGAATCATACAACGTATGTAGCAACACAAATATTATGATAAACTATTTTTTAATTCTATTATTTTTTGAAAAAAATAATATTAAATTTGTTTGCTAAAAATCACAAACATAATCTACTTAGTATTATATGATATTCTTATAGTTATAATTTTTACAAAAATAAATAATAATACTTAAAAAATCTATTATGCAAACAAAATACTTAAAAATTTATTATGTAAATATGTAATTTTTCAATTGTATTTTCTTACATGGTATGTTCATAAATTGAAATATGAAAAACGATATGTATTAACTATGCTAATATGTATGTCATAATAAAGAGAAAAATAAAAATGAATATACTTGATGGGTTTTTTAAATTAAATTTCTAAAAATAATATTATATGTTGTATGTTTTATAATATTACATTTTAAATAATTAGTATTTTATATATACACTTTTCATATTCCAATGCATTCACATTTGATATTGTAATCTTGTGTGAAATGTTAAATAATTGACTAGACTTGGTATAGTGTGAACCTAACCAATAATAATAGTCCACGTCATTAATGTATGATGATATGACTTTCTAATAATGCTTAAAATTGTTGGGTCCTGGAGTCGCTACCGAGCCCCGCGCAGCAGAATGAAGGGTCCGGTCCGACCCAATCCGGAGGACCACGTCATCGACCAGAAAGTACAAATCCTAATTATGTAACTACTTATATCAAAATTGCTCGTCTCGACGAGAGAAATGCAGCCACGCGACTGGATTTGGGAGATTTGGTGTTTTAACCCGAATTAACAGAAAATACAGTTTAATGTAGTTTAGGCAGGAATTATGAAATACGATGATTATAGCATGATTTTGCGAGTTGAAAACGACCTATTTTGCGAGAAGAAATGAAGGAGGAGAGACCGCCTCCAGTGAATTTCATGCGTATAATTTAAGGATAAAAGTTATTCTTTATTTAACCAATGAACTGTAAAATGCAGGCAAAAATAAACTAGAGAAAATGGTAATGCAGTTATGTTAAAACCCTCGTAACTTTCTCATACTTTTTTTCACCAAATGGCACGATCTTTATATCAAAATCGCTCGTCTCGACGGGAGAAATGCAGCCACGCGACTGGATTTGGGAGATTTGGTGTTTTAACCCGAATTAACAGAAAATACAGTTTAATGTAGTTTAGTCAGGAATTATGAAATACGATGATTATGGCATGATTTTGCGAGTTGTAAACGATCTATTTTGCGAGAAGAAATGAAGGAGGAGAGACCGCCTCCAGTGAATTTCAGGCGTATAATTTAAGTATAAAAGTTATTCTTTATTTAACCAATTAATTGTCAAATGAATATAACAATAAACTAGATAAAATGATAATGCCGTTATGTTAAAACCCTCGTAACTTTCTCATATTTTTTTTCACCAAATGGCCCGATCTTTATATCAAAATTGCTCGTCTCAACGAGAGAACTGCAGCCACGCGACTTGATTTGGGAGATTTGGTCTTTTTAACCCAAATTAACAAAAATTACAGTTTATTGTAATTTAGTCACGAATTATTAAATACGATGATTGTGGCATGATTTTGCGAGTTGAAAACGACCTATTTTGCGAGAAGAAATGAAGGAGGAGAGACCGCCTCCAGTGAATTTCCGGCGTAAAATTTAAGGATAAAAGTTATTGTTTATTTAACCAATTAATTGTAAAATGAAGATAACAATAAACTAGAGAAAATGATAATGCCGTTATGTTAAAACCCTCGTAACTTTCTCATACTTTTTTTCACCAGATGACACGATCTTTATATCAAAATCGCTCGTCTCGACGAGAGAAATAGAGCCACGCGACTGGATTTGGGAGATTTGGTGTTTTTAACCCGAATTAACAGAAAATACAGTTTAATGTAGTTTACTCATGAATTATGAAATACGATGATTATGGCATGATTTTGCGAGTTGAAAACGAGCCATTTTGCGACAAGATATGAAGGAGGAGAGGCCGCCTCCAGTGAATTTCAGGCATATAATTTATGGATAAAAGTTATTCGTTACTTAACCAATAAATTATAAAATGCAGATAACAATAAACTAGAGAAAATGATAATGCCGTTATGTTAAAAGCCTGATAACTTTCTCATGCTTTTTTTCACCAAATGGGCCGATCTTTATATCAAAATTGCTCGTCTCAAGGAGAGAAATGCAGCCACACGACTGGATTTGGGAGATTTGGTCTTTTTAATCCGAATTAACAGCAAATACAGTTTATTGTAATTTAGTCATGAATTATGAAATACGATGATAATGGCATGATTTTTCGAGTTGAAAACGACGTATTTTGTGAGAAGAAATGAAGGAGGAGAGGCCGCCTCCAGTGAATTTCAGGCGTATAATTTAAAGATAAAAGTTATTCGTTATTTAACCAATAAATTGTAAAATGCAGATAACAAAAAACTAGAGAAAATGGTAATGCCGTTATGTTAAAAGCCTCGTAACTTTCTCAAACTTTTTTTCACCAAATGGCCCGATCTTTATATCAAAATTGGTCATCTCGACGAGAGAAATGCGCCCAAGCGACTGGATTTGGGAGATTTGGTGTTTTTAACCCGAATTAACAAAAAATATAGTTTAATGTAGTTTAGTCATGAATTATGAAATACGATGATTATGGCATTATTTTGCGAGTTGTAAACGATCTATTTTGCGAGAAGAAATGAAGGAGGAGAGACCGCCTCCAGTTAATTTCAGGCATATAATTTAAGGATAAAAGTTATTCTTTATTTGACCAATTAATTGTAAAATGCAGATAAAAATAAACTAGAGAAAATGGTTATGCAGTTATGTTAAAACCCTCGTAACTTTCTCATACTTTTTTTCCCCAAATGGCACGATCTTTATATCAAAATCGCTCGTCTCGATGAGAGAAATGCAGCCACACGACTGGATTTGGGAGATTTGTAGTTTTAACCCGAATTAACAGAAAATACAGTTTAATGTAGTTTAGTCATGAATTATAAAATACGATGATTATGGCATGATTTTGCGAGTTGTAAACGATCTATTTTGCGAGAAGAAATGAAGGAGGAGAGACCGCCTCCAGTTAATTTCAGGCGTATAATTTAAGGATAAAAGTTATTCTTTATTTAACCAATTAATTGTAAAATGAAGATAACAACAAACTAGAGAAAATTATAATGCCTTTATGTTAAAACCCTCGTAACTTTCTCATACTTTTTTTCACCAAATGGCCCGATCTTTATATCAAAATTACTCGTCTCGACGAGAGAAATGCAGCCACACGACTGGATTTGGGAGATTTGGTCTTTTTAACCCGAATTAACAAAAAATATAGTTTATTGTAATTTAGTCATGAATTATTAAATATGATGATTATGGCAAGATTTTGCGTGTTGAAAACGACCTATTTTGCGAGAAGAAATGAAGGAGGAGAGACCGTCTCCAATGAATTTCAGGCGTATAATTTAAGGATAAATGTTATTCTTTATTTAACCAATAAATTGTAAAATGCAGATAAAAATAAACTAGAGAAAATGGTAATGCAGTTATGTTAAAACCCTCGTAACTTTCTCATACTTTTTTTCACCAAATGGCACGATCTTTATATCAAAATCGCTCGTCTCGACGAGAGAAATGCAGCCACGCGACTGGATTTGGGAGATTTGGTGTTTTTAACCCGAATTAACATAAAATACAGTTTAATGTAGTTTAGTCATGAATTATGAAATACGATGATTATGGCATGATTTTGCGAGTTGTAAACGATCTATTTTGCGAGAAGAAATGAAGGAGGTGAGACCGCCTCCGGGAATTTCAGGCGTATCATTTAAGGATAAAAGTTATTATTTATTTAACCAATTAATTGCAAAATGCAGATAAAAATAAACTAGAGAAAATAGTAATGCAGTTATGTTAAAACCTTCGTAACTTTCTCATACTTTTTTTCACCAAATGGCACGATCTTTATATCAAAATCGCTCGTCTCGACGAGAGAAATGCAGCCACGCGACTGGATTTGGGAGATTTGGTGTTTTTAACCCGAATTAACAGAAAATACAGTTTAATGTAGTTTAGTCATGAATTATGAAATACAATGATTATGGCATGATTTTGCGAGTTCTATACGATCTATTTTGCGAGAAGAAATGAAGGAGGAGAGATCGCCTCCAGTTAATTTCAGGCGTATAATTTAAGGATAAATGTTATTCGTTATTTAACCAATAAATTATAAAATGCAGATAACAATAAACTTGAGAAAATGATAATGTCGTTATGTGAAAAGCCTCGTAACTTTCTCAAACTTTTTTTCACCAAATGGCCCGATCTTTATATCAAAATTGGTCATCTCGACGAGAGAAATGCGGTCAAGCGACTGGATTTGGGAGATTTGGTGTTTTTAACCCGAATTAACCAAAAATATAGTTTAATGTAGTTTAGTCATGAATTATGAAATACGATGATTATGGCATGATTTTGCGAGTTGTAAACGATCTATTTTGCGAGAAGAAATGAAGGAGGAGAGACCGCCTCCAGTTAATTTCAGGCGTATAATTTAAGGATAAAAGTTATTCTTTATTTGACCAATTAATTGTAAAATGCAGATAAAAATAAACTAGAGAAAATGGTTATGCAGTTATGTTAAAACCCTCGTAACTTTCTCATACTTTTTTTCCCCAAATGGCACGATCTTTATATCAAAATCGCTCGTCTCGATGAGAGAAATGCAGCCACACGACTGGATTTGGGAGATTTGTAGTTTTAACCCGAATTAACAGAAAATACTGTTTAATGTAGTTTAGTCATGAATTATGAAATACGATGATTATGGCATGATTTTGCGAGTTGTAAACGATCTATTTTGCGAGAAGAAATGAAGGAGGAGAGACCGCCTCCATTTAATTTCAGGCGTATAATTTAAGGATAAAATTTATTCTTTATTTAACCAATTAATTGTAAAATGAAGATAACAACAAACTAGAGAAAATTATAATGCCTTTATGTTAAAACCCTTGTAACTTTCTCATACTTTTTTTCACCAAATGGCCCGATCTTTATATCAAAATTGCTCGTCTCGACGAGAGAAATGCAGCCACACGACTGGATTTGGGAGATTCGGTCTTTTTGACCCGAATTAACAAAAAATATAGTTTATTGTAATTTAGTCATGAATTATTAAATACGACGATTATGGCATGATTTTGCGTGTTGAAAACGACCTATTTTGCGAGAAGAAATGAAGGAGGAGAGACCGCCTCCAATGAATTTCAGGCGTATAATTTAAGGATAAAAGTTATTCTTTATTTAACTAATAAATTGTAAAATGCAGATAAAAATAAACTCGAGAAAATGGTAATGCAGTTATGTTAAAACCCTCGTAACTTTCTCATACTTTTTTTCACCAAATGGCACGATCTTTATATCAAAATCGCTCGTCTCGACGAGAGAAATGCAGCCACGCGACTGGATTTGGGAGATTTGGTGTTTTTGACCCGAATTAACATAAAATACAGTTTAATGTAGTTTAGTCACGAATTATGAAATACGATGATTATGGCATGATATTGCGAGTTGTAAACGATCTATTTTGTGAGAAGAAATGAAGGAGGTGAGAACGCCTCCGGGAATTTCAGGCATATCATTTAAGGATAAAAGTTATTATTTATTTAACCAATTAATTGCAAAATGCAGATAAAAATAAACTAGAGAAAATGGTAATGCAGTTATGTTAAAACCCTCGTAACTTTCTCATACTTTTTTTCACCAAATGTTACGATCATTATATCAATATCGCTCGTCTCGACGAGAGAAATGCAACCACGCGACTGGATTTGGGAGATTTGGTGTTTTTAACCCAAATTAACAGAAAATACAGTTTAATGTAGTTTAGTCATGAATTATGAAATACAATGATTATGGCATGATTTTGCGAGTTCTATACGATCTATTTTGCGAGAAGAAATGAAGGAGGAGAGATCGCCTCCAGTTAATTTCAGGCGTATAATTTAAGGATAAATGTTATTCGTTATTTAACCAATAAATTATAAAATGCAGATAACAATAAACTAGAGAAAATGATAATGTCGTTATGTTAAAATCCTCGTAACTTTCTCATACTTGTTTTTCACCAAATGGCCCGATCTTTATATAAAAATTGCTCGTCTCGACGAGAGAAATGCAGCCACTCGACTGGATTTGGGAGATTTGGTGTTTTTAACCCGAATTAACAACAAATACAGTTTGTTGTAATTCAGTCATGAATTATTAAATACGATGATTATGGCATGATCTTGCGTGTTGAAAACGACCTATTTTGAGAGAAGAAATGAAGGAGGAGACGCCGCCTCCAGTGAATTTGAGGCGCATAATTTAAGGATGAAAGTTATTCTTTATTTAACCAATTAATTGTTAAATGCAGATAACAATATACTAGAGAAAATGGTAATGCCGTTATGTTAAAACCCTCGTAACTTTCTCATGCTTTTTTTCTCCAAATGACACGATCTTTATATCAAAATCGCTCGTCTCGACAAGAGAAATGCAGCCGCCCAACTGGATTTGGGAGATTTGGTGTTTTTGACCCGAATGAACAGAAAATACAGTTTAATGTAGTTTAGTCATGAATTATGAAATACGATGATTATGGCATGATTTTGCGAGTTGAAAACGGCTTATTTTGCGAGAAGAAATGGAGGAGAGACCGCCTCCAGTGAATTTCAGGCGTATAATTTAAGGATAAAAGTTATTCTTTATTTAACCAATTAATTGTAAAATGCAGATTACAATAAACTAGAAAAAATAGTAATGCCGTTATGTTAAAACCCTCGTAACTTTCTCATACTTTTTTTCACCAAATGACACGATCTTTATATCAAAATCGCTCGTCTCGACGAGAGAAATGTAGCCACGCGACTTGATTTGGGAGATTTGTTGTTTTTAACCCGAATTGACAGAAAATACTGTTTAATGTAGATTAGTCATGAATTATGAAATACGATGATTATGGCATGATTTTGCGAGTAGAAAACGACATATTGTGCGAGAAGAAATGAAGGACGAGAGGCCGCCTCCAGTGAATTTCAGGCGTATAATTTACGGATAAAAGTTATTCGTTATTTAACCAATAAATTATAAAATGAACATAACAATAAACTAGAGAAAATAGTAATGCCGTTA
Source organism: Luzula sylvatica (assembly GCA_946800325.1). NCBI lineage: Eukaryota > Viridiplantae > Streptophyta > Magnoliopsida > Poales > Juncaceae > Luzula > Luzula sylvatica. The sequence continues at coordinate 68,166,234 of OX326960.1, forward strand.
TGTTAAAACCCTCGTAACTTTCTCATACTTATTTTCAACAAATGGCCCGATCTTTATATCAAAATCGCTCGTCTCAACGAGAGAAATGCAGCAACGCGACTGGATTTGGGAGATTTGGTCTTTTTAACCCGAAATATCAGAAAATATAGTTTAATGTAATTTAGTCATGAATTATGAAATACGACAATTATGGCATGATTTTGCGAGTTGAAAACGACCTATTTTGCGAGTTGAAAACGATTATGGCATGATTTAACCAATTAGTTGTATAATGCAGATAACAATAAACTAGAGAAAATGATAATGTTGTTGTGTTAAAACCCTCGTAACTTTCTCATACTTTTTTCTCCAAATGGCACGATCTTTATATCAAAATCGCTCGTCTCGACGAGAGAAATGCAGCCACGCGACTGGATTTGGGAGATTTGGTGTTTTTAACAAGAATTAACAGAAAATATAGTTTAATGTAGTTTAGTCATGAATTATGAAAAATGATGATTTTGGCATAATTTCGCGAGTTGAAAACGACCTATTTTGCGAGAAGAAATGAAGGAGGAGAGGCCGCCTCCAGTGAATTTCAGGTGTATAATTTAAGGATAAAAGTTATTCGTTATTTAACCAATAAATTATAAAATGCACATAACAATAAACTAGAGAAAATGGTAATGCCGTTATGTTAAAACCCTCGTAAATTTCTCATACTTTTTGTCACCAAATGGCACGATCTTTATATCAAAATCGCTCGTCTCAACGAGAGAAATTCAGCCACGCGACTGGATTTGGGAGATTTGTTGTTTTTAACCCGAATTAATAGAAAATACAGTTTAATGTAGTTTTGTTACGAATTATGAAATATGATGATTATGGCATGATTTTGCGAGTTTTAAATGACCTGTTTTGCGAGAAGAAATGAAGGAGGAGGGACCGCCTCGAATGAATTTCAGGCGTAAAATTTAAGGATAAAAGTTATTATTTATTTAACCAATTTATTGTAGAATGCAGATAACAATAAACTAGAGAAAATGGTAATGCCGTTATGTTAAAACCTTCGTGACTTTTCATAATTTTTTTCACCAAATGGCCCGATCTTTATATGAAAATCGCTCATTTCGACGAGAGAAATGCACCCACACGTCTGGATTTGGGAGATGTGGTGTTTTTAACCCGAATTAACAGAAAATACAGTTTAATCTAGTTTAGTCATGAATTATGAAAAACGATGATTATGGCATGATTTTGCGAGTAGAAAATGACCTATTTTGCGAGAAGAAATGAAGGAGTAGAGACCGCCTCCAGTGAATGTCAGACGTATAATTTAAGGATAAAAGTTATTCTTTATTTAACCAATTAATTGTATAATGTAGATAACAATAAACTAGAGAAAATGGTAATGCCGTTATGTTAAAACCCTCATAACTTTCTCATACTTTTTTTCACTAAATGGCACGATCTTTATATCAAAATCGCTCGTCTCGACGAGAGAAGTGCAGCCACGCGACTGGATTTGGGAGATTTGGTGTATTTGACCTGAATTAACAAAAAAATACTGTTTAATGTAGTTTAGTCATGAATTACGAAATACGATGATTATGGCATGATTTTGCCAGTTGAAAACGACCTATTTTGCGAGAAGAAATGAAGGAGGAGAGGCCGCCTCCAGTGAATTCCAGGCATATAATTTAAGGATAAAAGTTATTCGTTATTTAACAAATAAATTATAAAATGCACGATTACAATAAACTAGATAAAATAGTAATGCCGTTATGTTAAAACCCTCGTAACTTTCTCATACTTTTTTTCACCAAATGGCACGATCTTTATATCAAAATCGCTCGTCTCGACGAGAGAAATACAGCCATGCGACTGGATTTGGGAGATTTGTTGTTTTTAACCCGAATTGACAGAAAATACAGTTTAATGTAGTTTAGTCATGAATTATGAAATACGATGATTATGGCATGATTTTACGAGTTGAAAACGACATATTTTGCGAGAAGAAATGGAGGACGAGAGGCCGCCTACAGTGAATTTCAGGCGTATAATTTACGGATAAAAGTTATTCGATATTTAACCAATAAATTATAAAATGCACATAACAATAAACTAGAGAAAATGGTAATGTCGTTATGTTAAAACCCTCGTAACTTTCTCATACTTTTTGTCACCAAATGGCACGATCTTTATATCAAAATCGCTCGTCTCAACGAGAGAAATGCAGCCACGCGACTGGATTTGGGAGATTTGTTGTTTTTAACCCGAATTAATAGAAAATACAGTTTAATGTAGTTTAGTCATGAATTATGAAATATGATGATTATGGCATGATTTTGCGAGTTGAAAACGACCTGTTTTGCGAGAAGAAATGAAGGAGGCGGGACCGCCTCCAGTGAATTTGAGGCGTATAATTTAAGGATAAAATTTATTATTTATTTAACCAATTTATTGTAGAATGCACATAACAATAAACTAGAGAAAATGGTAATGCCGTTATGTTAAAACCCTCGTGACTTTTTCATACTTTTTTTCATCAAATGGCCCGATCTTTATATGAAAATCGCTCATCTCGACGAGAGAAATGCACCCACGCGTCTGGATTTGGGAGATGTGGTGTTTTTAACCCGAATTAACACAAAATACAGTTTAATCTTGTATAGTCATGAATTATGAAATACGATGATTATGGCATGATTTTGCGAGTTGAAAATGACCTATTTTGCGAGAAGAAATGAAGGAGTAGAGACCGCCTCCAGTGTATTTCAGACGTATAATTTAAGGACAAAAGTTACTCTTTATTTAACCAATTAATTGTATAATGCGGATAACAATAAACTAGAGAAAATGGTAATGCCGTTATGTTAAAACCCTCATAACTTTCTCATACTTTTTTTCAACAAATGGCACGATCTTTATATCAAAATCGCTAATCTCGACGAGAGAAATGCAGCCACGTGACTGGATTTGGGAGATTTGGTCTTGTTAACCCGAATTAACAGAAAATACAGTTTAATGTAGTTTAGTCAAGAATTATGAAATACGATGATTATGGCATGATTTTGCGAGAAGAAATGAAGGAGGAGAGGCCGCCTCCAGTGAATTTCACGCGTATAATTTAAGGATAAAAGTCATTCTTTATTTGACCAATTAATTGTAAAATGCAGACAACAATAAACTAGAGAAAATGATATTGCCGTTATGTTAAAACCCTCGTAACTTTTTCACACTTTTTTTCACCAAATGGCCCGATCTTTATATGAAAATCGCTCGTCTCCACGAGAGAAGTGCAGCCACGCGACTGGATTTGGGAGATTTGGTGTATTTGACCTGAATTAACAAAAAAATACTGTTTAATGTAGTTTAGTCATGAATTTCGAAATACGATGATTATGGCATGATTTTGCCAGTTGAAAACGACCTATTTTGCGAGAAGAAATGAAGGAGGAGAGGCCGCCTCCAGTGAATTCCAGGCATATAATTTAAGGATAAAAGTTATTCGTTATTTAAGAACTAAATTATAAAATGCACGATTACAATAAACTAGAAAAAATAGTATTGCCGTTATGTTAAAACCCTCGTAACTTTCTCATACTTTTTTTCACCAAATGGCACGATCTTTATATCAAAATCGCTCGTCTCGACGAGAGAAATGCAGCCACGCGACTGGATTTGGGAGATTTGTTGTTTTTAACCCGAATTGACAGAAAATACAGTTTAATGTAGTTTAGTCATGAATTATGAAATACGATGATTATGGCATGATTTTGCGAGTTGAAAACGACATATTTTGCGAGAATAAATGGAGGACGAGAGGCCGCCTACAGTGAATTTCAGGCGTATAATTTACGGATAATAGTTATTCGTTATTTAACCAATAAATTATAAAATGCACATAACAATAAACTAGAGAAAATGGTAATGCGTTATGTTAAAACCCTCGTAACTTTGTCATACTTATTTTCAACAAATGGCCCGATCTTTATATCAAAATCGCTCGTCTCCACGAGAGAAATGCAGCAACGCGACTGGATTTGGGAGATTTGGTCTTTTTAACCCGAATTATCAGAAAATATAGTTTAATGTAATTTAGTCATGAATTATGAAATACGACGATTATGGCATGATTTTGCGAGTTGAAAACGACCTATTTTGCGAGAAGAAACAAAGGACGAGAGACCGCCTCCAGTGAATTTCAGACGTATAATTTAAGGATAAAAGTTATTCTTTATTTAACCAATTAATTGTATAATGCAGATAACAATAAACTAGAGAAAATGGTAATGATGTTGTGTTAAAACCCTTGTAACTTTCTCATACTTTTTTCTCCAAATGGCACGATCTTTATATCAAAATCGCTCGTCTCGACGAGAGAAATGCAGCCACGCGACTGGATTTGGGAGATTTGGTGTTTTTAACACGAATTAACAGAAAATATAGTTTAATGTAGTTTAGTCATGAATTATGAAAAATTATGATTTTGGCATGATTTTGCGACTTGAAAACGACCTATTTTGCGAGAAGAAATGAAGGAAGAGAGGCCGCCTCCAGTGAATTTCAGGCGTATAATTTAAGGATAAAAGTTATTCGTTATTTAACCAATAAATTATAAAATGCACATAACAATAAACTAGAGAAAATGGTAATGCCGTTATGTTAAAACCCTCGTAACTTTCTCATACTTTTTGTCACCGAATGGCACGATCTTTATATCAAAATCGCTCGTCTCGACGAGAGAAATGCACCCACGCGTCTGGATTTGGGAGATGTGGTGTTTTTAACCCGAATTAACAAAAAATACAGTTTAATCAAGTTTAGTCTTGAATTATGAAATACGATGATTATGGCATGATTTTGCGAGTTGAAAAGGACCTATTTTGCGAGAAGAAATGAAGGAGTAGAGACCGCCTCCAGTGAATTTCAGACGTATAATTTAAGGATAAAAGTTATCCTATATTTAACCAATTAATTGTATAATGCAGATAACAATAAACTAGAGAAAATGATAATGCCGTTATGTTAAAACCCTCATAACTTTCTCATACTTTGTTTCACCAAATGACACGATCTCTATATCAAAATCGCTCGTCTCGACGAGAGAAATGCAGCCACGTGACTGGATTTGGGAGATTTGGTCTTGTTAACCCGAATTAACATAAAATATAGTTTAATGTAGTTTAGTCAAGAATTATGAAATACGATGATTATGGCATGATTTTGCGAGTTGAAAACGACCTATTTTGTGAGAAGAAATGAAGGAGGTGAGGCCGCCTCCAGTGAATTTCAGGGGTATAATTTAAGGATAAAAGTCATTCTTTATTTAACCAATTAATTGTAAAATGCAGATAACAATAAACTAGAGAAAATGATATTGCCGTTATGTTAAAACCCTCGTAACTTTTTCACACTTTTTTTCACCAAATGGCCCGAACTTTATATGAAAATCGCTCGTCTCGACGAGAGAAGTGCAGCCACGCGACTGAATTTGGGAGATTTGGTGTTTTTAACCCGAATTAACAGAAAATACAGTTTAATGTAGTTTAGTCATGAATTATGAAATACGATGATTATGGCATGATTTTGCGAGTTGAAAACAACCTATTTTGCGAGAAGAAATGGAGGAGGAGAGGCCGCCTCCAGTGAATTTCTGGCGTATAATTTAAAGATAAAAGTTATTCGTTATTTAACTAATAAATTATAAAATGCACATAACAATAAACTAGAGAATATGGTAATGCCGTTATGTTAAAACCCTCGTAACTTTCTCATACTTTTTTTCACCAAATGGCACGATCTTTATATCAAAATTGCTCGTCTCGACGAGAGAAATGCAGCCACGCGGCTGGATTTGGGAGATTTAGTGTTTTTAACCCAAATTAACATAAAATATAGTTTAATGTAGTTTAGTCATGAATTATGAAATACGATGATTATGTCATGATTTTGCGAGTCAGAAACGACCTTTTTTGCGAGAATAAATGAAGGAGGAGGGACCGCCTCCAGTGAATTTCAGTCGTATAATTTAAGGATAAAAGTTATTCATTATTTAACCAATCAATTGTAAAATGCAGATAACAATAAACTAGAGAAAAAGGTAATGCCTTTATGTATAAACCCTCATAACTTTCTCATACTTTTTTTCACCAAATGGCACGATCTTTATATCAAAATCGCTCGTCTCGACGAGAGAAATGCAGCCACGCGGCTGGATTTGGGAGATTTGGGGTTTTTAACCCGAATTAACAGAAAATATAGTTTAATGTAGTTTAGTCATGAATTATGAAATACGATGATTATGGCATGATTTTGCGAGTCGAAAACGACCTATTTTGCGAGAATAAATGAAGGAGGAGAGACCGCCTCCAGTGAATTTCAGTCGTATAATTTAAGGATAAAAGTTATTCATTATTTAACCAATTAATTGTAAAATGCAGATCGGAATAAACTAGAGAAAATGGTAATGCCATTATGTAAAAACCCTCGTAACATTCTCATACTTTTTTTCACCAAATGGCACGATCTTTATATCAAAATCGCTCGTCTCGACGAGAGAAATGCAGCCACGCGACTGTATTTGGGAGATTTGTTGTTTTTAACCTGAATTAACAGAAAATACAGTTTAATGTAGTTTAGTCATGAATTATGAAATACGATGATTATGGCATGATTTTGCGAGTTGAAAACGACCTATTTTGCGAGAAGAAATGAAGGAGAAGAGGCCGCCTCCAGTGAATTTCAGGCGTATAATTTACGGATAAAAGTTATTCATTATTTAACCAATAAATTATAAAATGAACATAACAATAAACTAGAGAAAATGGTAATGCCGCTATACTAAAACACTCGTAACTATATCATACTTTGTTTCACCAAATGGCACTATCTTTATATCAAAATCGCTCGTCTCGACGAGAGAAATGCAGCCACGCGACTGGATTTGGGAGATTTGGGGTTTTTAACCCAAATTAACAGAAAATATAGTTCAATGTAGTTTAGTCATGAATTATGAAATACGATGATTATGGCATGATTTTGCGAGTTGAAAACGATGTTAAAACCCTCGTAACTTTCTCATACTTTTTGTCACCGAATGGCACGATCTTTATATCAAAATCGCTCGTCTCGACGAGAGAAATGCACCCACGCGTCTGGATTTGGGAGATGTGGTGTTTTTGACCCGAATTAACAAAAAATACAGTTTAATCTAGTTTAGTCTTGAATTACGAAATACGATGATTATGGCATGATTTTGCGAGTTGAAAAGGACCTATTTTGCGAGAAGAAATGAAGGAGTAGAGACCGCCTCCAGTGAATTTCAGACGTATAATTTAAGGATAAAAGTTATCCTATATTTAACCAATTAATTGTATAATGCAGATAACAATAAACTAGAGAAAATGATAATGCCGTTATGTTAAAACCCTCATAACTTTCTCATACTTTGTTTCACCAAATGACACGATCTCTATATCAAAATCGCTCGTCTCGACGAGAGAAATGCAGCCACGTGACTGGATTTGGGAGATTTGGTCTTGTTAACCCGAATTAACATAAAATATAGTTTAATGTAGTTTAGTCAAGAATTATGAAATACGATGATTATGGCATGATTTTGCGAGTTGAAAACGACCTATTTTGTGAGAAGAAATGAAGGAGGAGAGGCCGCCTCCAGTGAATTTCAGGCGTATAATTTAAGGATAAAAGTCATTCTTTATTTAACCAATTAATTGTAAAATGCAGATAACAATAAACTAGAGAAAATGATATTGCCGTTATGTTAAAACCCTCGTAACTTTTTCACACTTTTTTTCACCAAATGGCCCGAACTTTATATGAAAATCGCTCGTCTCGACGAGAGAAGTGCAGCCACGCGACTGAATTTGGGAGATTTGGTGTTTTTAACCCGAATTAACAGAAAATACAGTTTAATGTAGTTTAGTCATGAATTATGAAATACGATGATTATGGCATGATTTTGCGAGTTGAAAACAACCTATTTTGCGAGAAGAAATGGAGGAGGAGAGGCCGCCTCCAGTGAATTTCAGGCGTATAATTTAAAGATAAAAGTTATTCGTTATTTAACCAATAAATTATAAAATGCACATAACAATAAACTAGAGAATATGGTAATGCCGTTATGTTAAAACCCTCGTAACTTTCTCATACTTTTTTTCACCAAATGGCACGATCTTTATATCAAAATTGCTCGTCTCGACGAGAGAAATGCAGCCACGCGGCTGGATTTGGGAGATTTAGTGTTTTTAACCCAAATTAACATAAAATATAGTTTAATGTAGTTTAGTCATGAATTATGAAATACGATGATTATGTCATGATTTTGCGAGTCAGAAACGACCTTTTTTGCGAGAATAAATGAAGGAGGAGGGACCGCCTCCAGTGAATTTCAGTCGTATAATTTAAGGATAAAAGTTATTCATTATTTAACCAATCAATTGTAAAATGCAGATAACAATAAACTAGAGAAAAAGGTAATGCCTTTATGTATAAACCCTCATAACTTTCTCATACTTTTTTTCACCAAATGGCACGATCTTTATATCAAAATCGCTCGTCTCGACGAGAGAAATGCAGCCACGCGGCTGGATTTGGGAGATTTGGTGTTTTTAACCCAAATTAACAGAAAATATAGTTTAATGTAGTTTAGTCATGAATTATGAAATACGATGATTATGGCATGATTTTGCGAGTCGAAAACGACCTATTTTGCGAGAATAAATGAAGGAGGAGAGACCGCCTCCAGTGAATTTCAGTCGTATAATTTAAGGATAAAAGTTATTCATTATTTAACCAATTAATTGTAAAATGCAGATCAGAATAAACTAGAGAAAATGGTAATGCCATTATGTAAAAACCCTCGTAACATTCTCATACTTTTTTTCACCAAATGGCACGATCTTTATATCAAAATCGCTCGTCTCGACGAGAGAAATGCAGCCACGCGACTGTATTTGGGAGATTTGTTGTTTTTAACCTGAATTAACAGAAAATACAGTTTAATGTAGTTTAGTCATGAATTATGAAATACGATGATTAAGGCATGATTTTGCGAGTTGAAAACGACCTATTTTGCGAGAAGAAATGAAGGAGAAGAGGCCGCCTCCAGTGAATTTCAGGCGTATAATTTACGGATAAAAGTTATTCATTATTTAACCAATAAATTATAAAATGAACATAACAATAAACTAGAGAAAATGGTAATGCCGCTATACTAAAACACTCGTAACTATATCATACTTTGTTTCACCAAATGGCACTATCTTTATATCAAAATCGCTCGTCTCGACGAGAGAAATGCAGCCACGCGACTGGATTTGGGAGATTTGGGGTTTTTAACCCAAATTAACAGAAAATATAGTTCAATGTAGTTTAGTCATGAATTATGAAATACGATGATTATGGCATGATTTTGCGAGTTGAAAACGACCTATTTTGTGAGAAGATATGAAGGTGGAGAGGCCGCCTCCAGTGAATTTCAGGCGTATAATTTAAGGATAAAAATTATTCATTATTTAGCCAATAAATTATAAAATGCGCATAACAATAAACTAGAGAAAATAGTAATGCCGTTCTGAAATCCTCGTAACTTTCTCATACTTTTTGTCACCAAATGGTACGATCTTTATATCAAAATCGCTCGTCTCGACGAGAGAAATGCAGCCACGCGACTGGATTTGGGAGCTTTGGTGTTTTTAACGCGAATTAACTGAAAATACAGTTTACTGTAGTTTAGTCATGAATTATGAAATACGATAATTATGGCATGATTTTGCGATTTTAAAACGACCTATGTTGCGAGAAGAAATGAAAGAGGAGAGGCCGCCTCCAGTGAATTTCGGGCGTATAATTTAAGGATTAAAGTTGATCTTTATTTAACCAATAAATTATAAAATGCCCATAACAATAAACTAGAGAAAATGATAATGTCGTTGTGTTAAAACCCTCGTAACTTTCTCATACTTATTTTCACCAAATGGCCCGATCTTTATATCAAAATCGCTCGTCTCAACGAGAGAAATGCAGCCACGCGACTGGATTTGGGAGATTTGGTGTTTTGACCCGAATTAACAGAAAATACAGTTTAATGTAGTTTAGTGATGAATTGTGAAATACGTTGATTATGGCATGATTTTGCGAGTTGAAAACGACCTATTTTGCGAGAATAAATGGAGGAGAGACCGCCTCCTGTGAATTTCAAACGTATAATTTAAGGATAAAAGTTATTTTTTCTTTAACCAATTAATTGTAAAATGCAGATAACAATAAACTAGAGAAATGGTAATGCCATTACGTTAAAACTCTCGTAACTTTCTCATACTTTTTTTCACCAAATGGCCCGATCTTTATATCAAAATCGTTCGTCTCCACGAGAGAAATGCAGCCACTCGACTTGATTTGGGATATTTGTTGTTTTTATCACGAATTAACAGAAAATATAGTTTAATGTAGTTTAGTCATGAATTATGAAAAATGATGATTTTGGCATGATTTTGCGACTTGAAAACGACCTATTTTGCGAAAAGAAATGAAGGAGGAGAGGCCGCCTCCAGTGAAATGCAGGCGTATAATTTAAGGATAAAAGTTATTCTTTATTTAACCAATTAATTGTATAATGCAGATAACAATAAACTAGAGAAAATGGTAATGATGTTGTGTTAAAACCCTTGTAACTTTCTCATACTTTTTTCTCCAAATGGCACGATCTTTATATCAAAATCGCTCGTCTCGACGAGAGAAATGCAGCCACGCGACTGGATTTGGGAGATTTGGTGTTTTTAACACGAATTAACAGAAAATATAGTTTAATGTAGTTTAGTCATGAATTATGAAAAATGATGATTTTGGCATGATTTTGCGACTTGAAAACGACCTATTTTGCGAAAAGAAATGAAGGAGGAGAGGCCGCCTCCAGTGAAATGCAGGCGTATAATTTACGGATAAAAGTTATTCGTTATTTAACCAATAAATTATAAAATGCACATAACAATAAACTAGAGAAAATGGTAATGCCGTTATGTTAAAACCCTCGTAACTTTCTCATACTTTGTTTCACCAAATGGCACGATCTTTATATCAAAATCGCTTGTCTCGACGAGACAAATGCAGCCATGCAACTGGATTTGGGAGATTTGGTGTTTTTAACCCGAATTAACAGAAAATACAGTTTAATGTAGTTTAGTCATGAATTATGAAATACGATGATTATGGCATGAATTTTTAGTTGAAAACGACCTATTTTGCGAGAAGAAATGAAGGAGGAGAGGCCGCCTCCATTGAATTTCAGGCGTATAATTTAAGGATAAAAGTTATTCTTTATTTAAACAATTAATTGTAAAATGCAGATAACAATAAACTAGAGAAAATGGTTATGCCGTTATGTTAAAATCCTCGTAACTTTCTCATACTTTTTGTCACCAAATGGCACGATCTTTATATCAAAATCGCTCGTCTCGACGAGAGAAATGCAGCCACGCGACTGGATTTGGTAGCGTTGGTGTTTTTGACCCGAATTAACTGAAAATACAGTTCAATGTAGTTTAGTCATGAATTATGAAATACGATGATTATGGCATGATTTTGCGAGTCGAAAACGACATATTTTGCGAGAAGAAACGAAGGAGGAGAGGCCGCCTCCATTGAATTGCAGGCGTATAATTTAAGGATAAAAGTTGATCTTTATTTAACCAATTAATTGTAAAATGCAGACAACAATAAACTAGAGAAAATGATAATGCCGTTATGTTAAAACCCTCGTAACTTTCTCATACTTTTTTTTTCACGAAATGGCACAATCTTTATATCAAAATCGCTCGTCTCGACGAGAGAAATGCGGCCAGGCGGCTGGATTTGAGAGATTAGGTGTTTTTAACCCGAATTAACAGAAAATATAGTTTAATATAGTTTAGTCATGAATTATGAAATACGATAATTATGACATGATTTTGCAAGTTGAAAACACCCTATTTTGCGAGAAGAAATGGAGGAGGAGAGGCCGCCTCCAGTGAATTCCAGGCGTATAATTTAAGGATAAAAGTTATTCGTTATTTAACCAATAAATTATAAAATGCACATAACAATAAACTAGAGAAAATGGTAATGCCGTTATGTTAAAACCCTCATAACTTTCTCATACTTATTTTCACCGAATGGCCCGATCTTCATATTAAAATCGCTCGTCTCAACTAGAGAAACGCGGCCACGCGACTGGATTTGGGAGATTTGGTGTTTTTAACCCGAATTAACTGAAAATACAGTTTAATTTAGTTTAGTCATGAATTATGAAATACGATGCTTATGGCATGATTTTGCGAGTCGAAAACGACCTATTTTGCGAGAAGAAATGAAGGAGGAGAGGCCGCCTCCAGTGAATTTCAGTCGTATAATTTAAGGATAAAAGTTATTCATTATTTAACCAATTAATTGTAAAATGCAGATAACAATAAACTAGAGAAAATGATAATGCCATTATGTAAAAACCCTCGTGACTTTCTCATACTTTTTTTCACCAAATGGCACGATCTGTATATCAAAATCGCTCGTCTCGACGAGAGAAATGCAGCCACGCGACTGGATTTGGGATATTTATTGTTTTTCACCCGAATTAACAAAAAATACAGTTCAATGTAGTTTAGTCATGAATTATGAAATACGATGAATGTGGCATGATTTTGCGAGTTGAAAACGACCTATTTTGCGATAAGAAATGAAGGAGGAGAGGCCGCCTCCAGTGAATTTCAGGCGTATAATTTACGGATAAAAGTTATTCGTTATTTAACCAATTAATTATGAATTGCACATAACAATAAACTAGAGAAAATGGTAATGCCGTTATGTTAAAACCCTCGTAACTTTCTCATATACTTTTTTTCACCAAATGGCACGATCTTTATATCAAAATCGCTCGTCTCGACGAGAGAAATGCAGCCACACGACTGGATTTGGGAGATGTGGTGTTTTGAACCCAAATTAACAGAAAATACAGTTTAATGTAGTTTAGTCATGAATTATGAAATACGATGATTATGGCATGATTTTGCGAGTCGAAAATGACTTATTTTTCAAGAAGAAATGGAGGACAGGCCGCCTCCAGTGAATTTCAGGCGTATAATTTAAGGATAAAAGTTATTCGTTATTTAACCAATAAATTATAAAATGCACATAACAATAAACTAGAGAAAATGATAATGCCGTTATGTTAAAATCCTCGTAATTTTCTCATACTTTTTGTCACCAAATGGCACGATCTTTATATCAAAATCGCTCGTCTCGACGAGAGAAATGCAACCATGCGACTGGATTTGGGAGGTTCGGTGTTTTTAACACGAATTAACTGAAAATACAGTTTAATGTAGTTTAGTCATGAATTATGAAATACGATGATTATGGCATGATTTTGCGAGTTGAAAACGACCTATTTTGCGAGAATAAATGAAGGAGGAGAGGCCGCCTCCAGTGAATTTCAGGCGTATAATTTAAGGATCAAAGTTTATCTTTATTTAACCAATAAATTATAAAATGCACATAACAATAAACTAGAGAAAATGATAATGCCGTTATGTTAAAACCCTCGTAAATTTCTCATACTTTTTTTTCACCAAATGGCACGATCTTTATATCAAAATCGCTCGTCTCGACGAGAGAAATGCAGCCACGCGGCTGGATTTGGGAGATTTGGTGTTTTTAACCCGAATTAACAGAAAATACAGTTTAATGTAGTTTAGTCATGAATAATGAAATACGATAATTATGACATGATTTTGCGAGTTGAAAACACCCTATTTTGCGAGAAGAAATGAAGGAGGAGAGGCCGCCTCCACTGAATTTCAGGCGTACAATTTAAGGATAAAAGTTATTCGTTATTTAACCAATAAATTATAAAATGTACATAACAATAAACTAGAGAAAATGGTAATGTCGTTATGTTAACACCCTCGTAACTCTCTCATACTTATTTTCACCAAATGGCCCGATCTTTATATCAAAATCGCTCGTCTCAACGAGAGAAATGCAGCCACGCGACTGGATTTGGGAGATTTGGTGTTTTTAACCCGAATTAACAGAAAATATAGTTTAATGTAGTTTAGTCATGAATTACGAAATACGATGATTATGGTATGATTCTGCGAGTTGAAAACGACCTATTTTGCGAGATGAAATCAAGGAGGAGAGACCGCGTCCGGTGAACTCCAGGCGTGTAATTTAAGGATAAAAGTTCTTCGTTATTTAACCAATTAATTGTAAAATGCAGATAACAGTAATAGAGTGAGCTGGAAAATATAGTAATGCCGTTATGTTAAAACCCTTGTCACTTTCTCATGCTTTCTTTCACCAAATGGCACGATCTTTATATCAAAATCGCTCGCCTCGACGATAGAAATGTAGCCACGCATCTGGATTTGGGAGATTCGGTTGTTTTGACCCTTATAAATAGAAAGCACAGTTTATTGTAATTTCATCATGTATTATTAAATGTGAAGATTATCGCATGATTCTGTGAGTCGAAAACGACCTATTTGTTGGGAATATCCTCGACCCCGGGCCCGCGCAGCGGATATGTAGGCCCGGTTCGATTCCCCGATTCCCGAGATCACGCCCCGACTTCGAGGGTACGATGCGAATAGAAGGACAAATTCATACCAGTGCCAAATTGATGGCACACGAAGGGTTGATCGCCGCCTTCTATTTCCTTCGGTGTCACGTTGGTGACTAGCCCGTACGTCCCATACCGCACGTCTCCCACCGTTTCGACACGCCTCGGGTTGTCTTCGTGCGTTCCATGCCCGCATGATTCCACAGCCCGTTACTCGATTACTTCTCCGGTTTGATCACAACGAAGAGCCACATGTGTCGCTCCTCTACCCGTATTCACCGTGAGTCGTAGCACCTCGGTCGCGGATGCATCTGCCTAGATGATGCACCGGCGAACTTGCATGATTGCGTTTCGATTCTCTAGACGGAGAAAACTATTTTCTCCTTCTCTCTCAATCTCTTCGCACTCTTTCATCAAGTGATTAGAGTCTCTTAATTTCTGGATTAATTCTAAATTAACTCCATTAATTTTCTGGTTGAACTAATCTAATTATTCAACTGGTTTGACTGATGAGAGAGAGAGAAACATCCTATATATACTCCATAGGATAAGGATGGGCCAAAAGGTATGTATATCTTCTATACACCTTTTCAAACAGAAAACTGCATACACCCTTTCAGTAATCTGTCAGAACGAAAATATTAAATCGTTCCAACCGACTTTGAACACTTACGAAAGTTGTAGATAATCTAATTATCTTTCCAACCCAATTTGGGCCAGCCCAATTGGAGTTCGGACCCGAACGTTACGGCCGTTTTACTGACTGTATGTCAAACTGTCGCACCCTTGCGGTATTTCATTAGAACGATACTGATACTTCGCTCAAATGAAATATATTACAGCATGAAAGTTCTAGATAATCTCATTATCTAACTAACCCAATTTGAACCATTCAAATCGGACTTTCCTACTGAAAGGTATACCAGTTTTACTAATCTGTTTCGTATGCCCACGAACGCGTACGTTCGTTTGTCCTACGTACCATTTTAGCGATGATCCAAAACTGTATTTCCTTCAGTCTCCCACTCAGTTTCAGATTTACCTAAAAGGTACTCATGTATATCACATATACACTATATCAGAGAATCTGGCCCGCGTATCAAATACGCTAAAGCCATGCACATCCAATGTGCAAAAACTTGCAATCAAGCCCGACATAGTACGACTCGTTGTGTGACCGTGTAGGTTCGTTTAACGATGGCAGTAGGCCGTTTCCATGGCACTACAAGCCCATGAGCGGGAGCTAGTCACTCCATCATGGCTACCCATGTTAAAACGAAAAATGATTGTGATCATTGTGCCTATCTCGAATAGCGGTTACTAGTTCTCTTGTTTGCGATATCCGTTAATCAAAAGGCATGGTAATAATCATCCTTATAATTTGATTAACTATACTTATTCCCCGATTCCGAGTTGATTTAACAAATTTCAATCGATATTAACCATTAATATCATTGACTCTGGCCAGAGATTTCGTTAATCGACTCATCGAGCGGCGCCTAAGAGATATCTCTTCCTTTCGGAATAAACAATTCCTATCTTGGAGACTCGCATTGAATTCCGTGTTTCGGACAATACCCAATGATGACCCTTTTAACTCCCTGTTACGGTGAGCGTAAGATCATATCAAAGCATTGTGTTACGCACGTAACGCAATCAATGATCCCCTCAAGTATGAAGAATCTAAAACCCCATCCGTCACAAGTCCATCTATAATGACTAAACCATGTCATGGACTTGCGGCTTTGGTCATATCCAATACATGTAACCTAACATATATCTACGTTCCCGATTCGACAAGCACCTTGTCCCATGATTAGCAAAACATAATCATCTCCTCGGCAAACGTACTAGTGTACGCGTTCAGTCTATCCAATAATAGAAATGCTTCTCTCTTAAGCAAGCTGATCCGCGACTAGGGATGTTTAGAAATGACACTTTAAGTGTGACGGTTTCGCTGCACATGGTCCTCAACCATGTCGACGTCCACACAAGTTCAAATCAAGGTTCATGTAACAATCATATTACACAACCCGCAAACTGTTTTCATATAAGGTGAATGCATATTTAAATTAAGTAAACAAAATTTTTAAAAGGAATGCATTCATATGGACTAAGTATTTGGGTGATACAACGTTTACCTATGGGTATCTCCATACCCATAACCTGCGAGGACTATCGTATTAGATAACTACACTCTACTCTCTTCTTCCTCCTCTAGGTATCTCCATACCCATAGTCATCGCATGACAGTCACACGCGACTAGAGAGAGCGGTTTTGTAAACGGGTCCGCACGTTCCCGCTAGTGTTAATCATCATCAGGATTGGAACATTTCCAATACCTACGATCACATCTTTTCATAAAATTTCATGGATCAAATGAAATTTTCTGAGTATTGGCTAGAAGTGGTTGTGACCTCGGCATTTTTGGCTTGTACTATTGCGTCTCACGCAATAAACAACCATAAATCCGATAACTCGTGACTACTAGAGTTTGGTCATGTATCCTTGATCCATACCACTTCCTTTTGCGATTAATAACCGCAATATACTCGCCACCGTAAATAGAATCATAAACTATTGGTCTTGTGGAACCTTTCCACATAACCGTGTTTTCATATAAGCAAAACATGTACACACTTTGTGATCGAAAGTCGTGCTACATATTTGGACGTGCTTAATCTTTGGAAACTGTTGTTTGTTATAACTCTTTATAACCAACACGTCCTCCACACCATTATAGATAAAAAATCCTGAATTCTTTCGCAAAGTATTCAAGGATAAACTTCACCTCTATCAATACAAATCCCGATGGGTTTAAATATACATAACCATTATGTATATATTTGTATAACCATTATACATTCACAAGAGTTAGTCTCATGTAATCGAATTACATTCAAACTCATGTGATTCCCATGAATTTTATTGACGGTGAATTAGACGCTTTATTTGTACGACATATAGCCACATACATATCATGACAGATATAATAGATCCTAACATCAAAATGTAAGGCATCATATTATTACTTTTCGCACTGCTTGATGTCTCACATCGAGCCGTTGAAAATTTCTGTCATTCGACATTTCGATTTAACTCCTCCAAGGAATTTACATGTTGAAAACCATTTTCAACAATATGTCGATATATGTGCTATAACATAGAACGAGGAACTTCTTAGATCTATCATATAGATCTTCACGCTTAATTCATAAGCAGTCTCGTCTAAATCCTTTGTCGTTACAAGAAATATAACGCAGCTCCCACTAACCTTCATGTATACACAAAGATTCCATTCGTTTCGACAATTTTATAACAGTTTATAATTTCGTCAAAACGAATATTCCAATTCCGAGAAGCTTTCTCTAATCCATCATATGGATCGTTAAAGCATGCATATCTTATCCCCGATTCTTATGAATCGACAAAACCGTAAGGTTGTGTCAAGTACACATCCTTTCATAAAATTTCTTTCAAGAAATTCGGTTTTGACATCCATTTTGCCACATCACATAGTCATAATACGCGACCATGGCAAGCAGAATTTCGAGAATGGAAAAGCATGGCAACAAGCGAAAACGTTTCTTCATAGTCCGACTATGAATTGCATGAAACTCTTCGCAAAAAGCCTCGCTTTACATATATGCGTATTCCTATCCATGTCGGTTCTTCATCTTGAAAAACCCACTCACATTTCACGGGTCTAACCCAGAAAATAATGAAATCAAGTTCTAAACTTGATAATTCACATGGATCGAATCTCAGATTTTATGACACCATGTCATGTGGAATCAACTTTTCATAGCATTCTTGTAGGATATCGAATCATCATATGATTTCAATCTATCATCATTAGCCACGATAAATCCGTATTTACCGGCTTATGATATAGCCTACTTGATCTACGAAAAATTCCTTTGTGTGTTCGACTTACGTTCATCAACTCTTGATAAAGCCATGTCAACTCTCATCGGTACAATGTTCATTTTCAAATCACGAACTCTTTCGAGATTTATTCTACTCCCACTAGCCCGCATAGAGATAAATGGCACCAAGTTCCAAACTTGTGCGCATCTAGTCCTCCTCCAAGAAGGCATCTCTTCGAGCCACGAAAATCTAATTTTCGTCGGGACGTTAGAACTAATACCCTTTAGTTACCTTAAGGATACACGAACAATTTCCAGATTTGGGAGTGAGTTTAACCGAAACAAATTTCGAAATACACTCACATCCTCAAATATGTACAAGTGACAACTTCGGAACCATTCCGATCCATATCTCATATGGCGTCTTTTGTACCGATTAGAAGGTTTATGGTCCATATCTTATATGCAACCATTAATTAGTGCCGCTGTCTCAAGGGCGTATCCCCAAAACATTTTATGGGATATCCGTTTGACTTATCATTTATCGAACCATGTCCAACATGCGTTCATTTCCTCTTTTCAGACACATCTCAATGTTCCGAATAAAGGCAATCGTGAAACGATTCCACAATCATAAATGATCATCAATATTAATAACTCAAATATCGCCTCTTCGATCCTATCGAAAGGTTTAGCTCAAATACTCGCCTTCTCGATCCTATCGAAAAGCTTTGATTTTCTTGCTTAGTTGATTTCGTATTTCGTTTTTGAAACTCTTTGAACCTTTCAAAAGTCTCCATTTCGGTACGCATTAAATAGATATTTTCATATCTACTTTAACCGTCCATAAACGTAACAAAATACCGATAGCCTCCTCTTGCCTCGGAACTTATCGGATCATCTACATGTGAATGTAAGTTCCAATAATTCGTTGGATCTTTCTCCAACCTTTGGAGAATGATGCCCTTTGTCGTCTTGCCTAATAAATAATTATCGCATTAATCAATCGAATCTAATTCGAATGATTCTAGCAATCCATCATATGGAATCTAGATACGCGAATCTCGTTTATATGGCCAAGACGGCAATGCCAAAAGAAGCAATCAACCTCTTGGTTTAATCCTCCTCGGATTTCACCATTCTTTGAGTCACTAGTTTGAACAACTCCTTGTCCGAACTTTCTGTTTTGGAAAACATTTTCCCAAAATACCCTTAGACATACATTTCTTTCGATCCGCTTTTGAATTACAAGGACATCCATGCATCTCTATGCTTTGGATTCCCCGGACACACCAAGCATCTCCTATTCAAATTTACATCGCATCATATGCAATTTCGGGATCGACTTATCTATCGAATGCATATGATATTCGGTCACGAAGATAAAATCTCGTACCATCAACACACGAGTGTTAATCAAAGACCCATAAGGCGTCTCAAAATTAACCTACTCTTTGAGCCGCATCGAACCATTCAACGCGCTCTAGCTCTTGAAACTATTTCATGAGCGTTGTGTTTTACTTTCATATACACCCGAATTCTCAAAACAATTTTGAGAAATTTGCGTCTATACATGCCACCACAAGGCACGTAATATCGTTCGATTCCTTCTTAAAGTTTATCGAACCCGGCTTTCTCTAAAGCCATAGCATTGAGCCCCGAATCTACCATTTCCGTGTCCAACACGTTCCTTTAAGTCTAAGAACTATTCTTTGACTATCAAGGTTAATAACGGTAATTCCGGCCCAAAAGCCATCTATCATATCGATCTCATCGATATATTTGGTGTTGCTTGAAAACATAATTCTAAACGGATAATGAAGATTAACTCCTAACCGTGCGTACTTAATCTATATGCTTATATGATGAATATATGAATGTGTTATTTTTATCGAATCGATAACCCTCATACCGATACGGGACTCCAAGTCCATAACACTCAAGACCCATATTTTACGATCCTCCCATAAGTTGCTTTGGCAGACGAGTGGGATCTCGCTATTTAGGTAGGATTATATCCAATCGCATCCAATGCGACAAACCTTTATAGGATTTCGGTGATGGATCGTATCCTATACAATCCCAGTTCCGTGTGTGCATCCTATCTATGCCCCGAACTTCCAATCAAGTCGGCTTTGGCCTCAACCCTTACTGGCTTGAACGGTTAAGTCACAACCATACTCATCGTATCGTTCAAATAAACTACTAATAAGTCGGCTTTGGCCTTAACCCTTATCAGTCCCTATTTAACGCTTGCCACCCCGTCGATGACTACAATAACCCATGTCGGCTTTGGCCTTAACCCATGTGAGATGTAGTACCGATCATAGTGGTTGTGAATATGGAAGGCATTTCCATGACTTAAATATTATGAGGGATCATGCCATTGCATGTTTCTAAATTCGTGACATAATCATATTATATCACTATCACAAGATTTATAAATGCATATGATTTATTTAGGGAGATTAATTATTCTAAATAATTAATTATCTAATATGCTAGAATGTTTGATGCCGATCAAATCGATATAAAGAACTCAAAATTCCGAGCTTCGTAGCCAAAGTTATCGCAAAAACAAAAACAACATCCAGAGAAGGGTCCGTTATAACGGACTTCCCCATCCGTTGTAACGCAAGGGCCGTGGGGCGCGAGAAAACCTCGCCCGGGACGCGTCCGGGGCGCCAAAAACTGCCCCCGGGGCGGCAGAAAAACTGTTTTTCTGCACCCTTTCGTTATTTCATTAGAACGACACTAATACTTCGCTCAAATAAAATATATTACAACATGAAAGTTCTAGATAATCTAATTATCTAACTAAAACAATTTGAACCATTCAAATCGGAATTTTCTACTGAAAGTTATACCAGTTTTAGTAAAATACGAACAAACGAAAAGGTAAGTATATCCAATATACACCTTTTCAACCAGAAAACTACAGACACCTTTTCAGTATTCTGTTGAAACAAAAATATTAAATTATTCCAACCGACTTTTAACGTGAACGAAAGTTCTAGATAATCGTATTATCTAATTAACCCAATTGGATTGGACTCAATTGGAGTTTCGATGCGACATATACGGACGTTTTAGTCTCTGTATGTCAAACAGTCACACCCTTTCAGTATTCCATAAAAACGACACTGATAATTCGTTCAAATGGAAACACTTTATGTATCAAAGTCATAGATAATCTCATTATCTAACTACTCCAATTTGATCCAATCAATTTGGAGTTTTCCACTGAAAATTATCTTAGTTTTACTCACTGTTTCGTATTCTAACTTTCTGCAGATTTTGCCGTTTCGTCCGTTTTCGCTCGTTTCCAAAACGATAAATCATGAAACTTTTTCACGATCATTCCTAGATACTCTCAATCAACTTTTGATCGATCTCTAGCGAATTCCACTTGTGATTTTAACGGAATTTGACTTTCTCTATATGTAACATCATGCAAACGGGTACGAACTTTGATAACCCGTGCGTATATCTAATATACGACTATGATTCTACCCTCGAATCGATGGTGATCGCTCTGATACCACTGTTGGGGAATATCCTCGACCCCGGGCCCGCGCAGCGGATATGTAGGCCCGGTTCGATTCCCCGATTCCCGAGATCACGCCACGACTTCGAGGGTACGATGCGAATAGAAGGACAGATTCATACCAGTGCCAAATTGATGGCACACGAAGGGTTGATCGCCGCCTTCTATTTCCTTCAGTGTCACGTTGGTGACTAGCCCGTACGTCCCATACCGCACGTCTCCCACCGTTTCGACACGCCTCGGGTTGTCTTCGTGCGTTCCATGCCCGCATGATTCCACAGCCCGTTACTCGATTACTTCTCCGGTTTGATCACAACGAAGAGCCACATGTGTCGCTCCTCTACCCATATTCACCGTGAGTCGTAGCACCTCGGTCGCGGATGCATCTGCCTAGACGATGCACCGGCGAACTTGCATGATTGCGTTTCGATTCTCTAGACGGAGAAAACTCTTTTCTCCTTCTCTCTCAATCTCTTCGCACTCTTTCATCAAGTGATTAGAGTCTCTTAATTTCTGGATTAATTCTAAATTAACTCCATTAATTTTCTGGTTGAACTAATCTAATTATTCAACTGGTTTGACTGATGAGAGAGAGAGAAACATCCTATATATACTCCATAGGATAAGGATGGGCCAAAAGGTATGTATATCTTCTATACACCTTTTCAAACAGAAAACTGCATACACCGTTTCAGTAATCTGTCAGAACGAAAATATTAAATCGTTCCAACCGACTTTGAACATTTACTAAAGTTGTAGATAATCTAATTATCTTTCCAACCCAATTTGGCCCAGCCCAATTGGAGTTCGGACCCGAAAGTTACGGCCGTTTTACTGACTGTATGTCAAACTGTCGCACCCTTTCGGTATTTCATTAGAACGATACTGATACTTCACTCAAATGAACTATATTACAACATGAAAGTTCTAGATAATCTCATTATCTAACTAACCCAATTTGAACCATTCAAATCGGAGTTTCCTACTGAAAGGTATACCAGTTTTACTAATCTGTTTCGTATGCCCACGAACGCGTACGTTCGTTTGTCCTACGTACCATTTTAGCGATGATCCAAAACTGTATTTCCTTCACTATTTTGCGAGATCAAATGAAGGAGGTGAGGCCGCCTGCAGTGGATTCCAGGCGTGTAATTTAAGGATAAAAGTTCTTCTTATTTAACCAATTAATTGTAAAATGCAGAAAACAGTAATAGGGTGAGCTGGAGAATATGGTAATGCCGTTTTGATAAAACCCTTGTCACTTTCTCATGTTTTCTTTCACCAAATGGCACGATCATCAAAATCGCTCGTCTCGACGAGAGAAATGTAGCCACGGGATGGGATTTGGCAGATTCGGTCTTTTTAACCCGAATTAACGGAAAGCACATTTAATTGTAATTTCATCATGTATTATTAAATATGAAGATTATCGCATGATTCTGCGAGTCGAAAACGGCCTATTTTGCGAGATGAAATGAAGGAGGAGAGACCGCCTCCAGTGGATTCCCGGCGTGTAATTTAAGGATAAAAGTTCTTCGTTATTTAACCAATGAATTGTAAAATGCAGATAACAGTAATAAGGTGAGCTTGAGAATATGGTAATGCCGTTATGTTAAAACCATTGTCACTTTCTCATGTTTTCTTTCACCAAATGGCACGATCTTAATATCAAAATCGCTCGTCTCGACGAGGGAAATGTATACACGTGACTGGATTTGGGAGATTCGGTCTTTTTAACCCGAATTAACCGAAAGCACTGTTTATTGTAATTTCATCATGTATTATTAAATATGAAGATTGTCGCATGATTCTACGAGTCGAAAACGACATATTTTGCGAGATGAAATGAACGAGCAGAGACCGCGTCCAGTGGATTCCAGGCACGTAATTTAAGGATAAAAGTTCTTCGTTATTTGATCAATTAATTGTAAAGTGCAGATAACAGTGATAGGGTGAGCTTGAGAATATGGTAATGCCATTATTTTAAAATCCTTGTCACTTTCTCATGCTTTCTTACACCAAAAGCCACGATCTTTATATCAAAATCGCTCGTCTCGACGAGAGAAATGTAGCCATGCGACTAGATTTGGGAGATTCGGTTTTTTTGACCTGAATTAACAGAAAGCACAGTTTATTGTAATTTCATCATGCATTATTAAATATGAAGATTATCGCATGATTCTGCGAGTCGAATATGACCAATTTTACTAGATGAAATGAAGGAGGAGAGATTGCCTCCAGTGGATTCCAGACGTATAATTTAAGATAAAAGTTCTTCACTATTTAAGCAAATAATTGTAAAATTTAGATAACAGTAATAGTGTGAGCTGGAGAATATCGTAATGCCGTTATGTTGAAACCCTTGTAAATTTTTCATCATTTCACCAAATGGCACGATCTCTATATCAAAATCGCTTGCCTCTACGAGAGGAATGCAGCCGAGTGACTGGATTTGGAAGATTCGGTCTTTTTAACCTGAATTAACCGAAAACATAATTTATTGTAATTTCATCATGTATTATTAAACATGAAGATTATCGCATGATTCTGCGAGTCGAAAACGACCTATTTTGCGAGATGAAATGAAGGAGGTGTTGGGAATTCACCCAACCCCGGGCCCGCGTAGTGGATATGAAGGCCCGGTCCGGTTCCCAAAATCCAAGATCACGCCATGATTTCGAGAGTACGATGCAATAGAAGGATAGACGATTACCAGCGTGAAATTGATCACGCACGACGGGTTGATCGCTCGCATCCTTTCCTTCTCCGGTGTCATGTTGGTGACTAGCCCATGCGTCCCATACCACACGTCTCCCACCGTCTTGACACGCCTCCGGTTGTCTTTCGTGCGTCCCACGTCCACACTCTTCCACAGCCAACAGTTTTGCTCCTTCGGTTTGATCACAATCGGAGAGCCACAAGTGTCGCTCCTCTACTTGTATCCACCGTGAGTCGGAGTTCGTCGGTCGCGGGTGCAACTGCCTAGACGAAGCACCGGCGAACTTGCTTGATTAGATCGATTCTCTATACCGAGAAAAACTCCTTTTTCTCGGTCTTTCTCTCTTCACACTCTTTCACTCTCTTGAAAGATATTTCTTTATATTTCTAGATTATTCTGAATAATACCATAGATTTATCTAAATAGAAGAGAGAGAAACATCCTATTTATATCACATATGATAAGGATGGGTCAAAATGTATGTATATCTCATATACACATTTTCAGACAGAAAACTGCAGACACCCTTTCAGTATTCTGTTGAAACGAAAATATTAAATCGTTCCAACCGACTTTGAACATGCACGAAAGTTGTCGATAATCTTATTATCTTTCCAAACCAATTGGATCTGGCCCAATTGGAGTTCGTATACGAAAGTTACGGACGTTTTACTAACTTTATGTCAAACAGTCGCACCCTTTCGGTATTCCATTAAAACGACACTGATACTTCGCTCAAATGAAAAATATTGCTATATGAAAGTTATAGATAATCGCATTATCTATCTAACCTAATTTTAACCATTCCAATTGGAGTTTCCCACTGAACGTTATGCCAGTTTTACTAAAACTTCTTAAACTGAATTTTCTGGTTTTCTTAATAAAATCATTTCTTATCAATTTAACTATGTATATCCAATATACATATGTGCATCTAATATACACATTATTTATGCCCACGAACGCGTACGTTCGTTTATCCTTGTGTACATTTTACGGTTGATCCGAAACTGTATTTCCTTCAGTCTCCCACTCAATTTCCGATCTACCTAAAAGGTACTCATGCATATCCAATATGCACGATTTTAGAGAATATAGCTTGCGTATCAAATACCAAGCTACGCACATCTTATGTGCCTACTTTATAATCAAGCCCGACTTAGTACGACTCGTTGTGTGACCATGTAGGTTCGGTTAACGATGGCAGTAGGCTGTTTCCAAAGCACTACAAGCCCATGAGCGGGATCTAGTCACTCCATCATGGCTACCCATGTTAACACGAAAAATGATTGTGATCATTGTGCCTATCTCGAATAGCGGTCATTAGTTCTCTTGTTAGCGATATCCGTTAATCAAAAGGCATGGTGGTAGTCATCCTTATATTTTGATTAACTTTACTTATTCCTTGTTTCCGAACTGATTTAACAAATTCAATCGATATTAACCGTTAATATCATTGACCATGGCCATGGTTTTCGTTAATCAATTCATCGAGTGGCCAAAGAGATATCTCTTCCTTTCGGAATAAACAATTCCTTTCTTGGAGACTCACATTGAATTCCGTGTTTCGGACAATACCCAATGATGACCGTTTTAACTCCCTGTTACGGTGAGCGTAAGATCATATCAAAGCATTGTGTTACGCACGTAACGCAATCAATGGTCCCCTCAAATATGAAGAACCTAATACCCTACTCGTCGCAAGTCCATCTATAATGACTAAACCATGTCATGGTCTCGCGGCTTCGGTCATATCCAAGGACGGATCTAGGGGGGGCAAGTGGGGGCTTAAGCCCCCCCCATAAAATTACCCACTTATGTATATATAGATAAATTATATATGTTATTATAATTTGTAGGTTAAAAATTGTATATAATTACTCGTTCTCGGCCCCCCTATCATTTCGGCCCCCCCTATTACTCCGTCCTGGTTCCGTCCCTGGTCATATCCAATATATGTCACCTAGCATATATCTATGTTTCCGATTCGACAAACACCTTTGTCCTATGATTAGCAAAACATAATCATCTCCTCGGCTAACGTACTAGTGTACATGTTCAGTCTATTATCTTATAATGTAAATGCTTCCCTGTTAAGCAAACTGAATCATGACTAGGGGTGTTTAGAAATGAAACTTTAAGTGTGACGATTTCGCTGCACATAATCCTCAATTATGTCGACGTCCACACAAGTTCAAATCAGGGTTCATGTAATCAAATTACACAACCCGCACACAGTTTTCATATAAGGTAAATGCATATTAATTTAAGTAAACAAAATTTTTAAAGGGATGCATTCATATGGATTAAGTATTTGGGTGATACAACATTTACCTATGGGCATCTCCATACCCATAACCTGCGAGGACTATCGTATTAGATAACTACACTCTACTCTCTTCTTCCTCCTCTAGGTATCTCCATACCCATAGTCATCGCATGACAGTCACGCGCGACTAGAGAGAGCGGTTTTGTAAACGGTTCCGCACGTTGCCGCTAGTGTTAATCTTCTTAAGGTTTGGAGATTAACTGAAAGCACAGTTTATTGTGAAATGAAATGAAGGAGGAGAGACCTCCTCTAGTGAATTCTAGGCATGTAATTTAAGGATGAAAGTTCTTCGTTATTTAACCAATGAATTGTAAAATGCAGATAACAGTAATAGGGTGAGCTGGAGAATATGGTAATGCCGTTATGTTAAAACCCTTGTCACTTTCTCATGTTTTCTTTCACCAAATGGCACGATCTTTATACCAAAATCGCTCGTCTCGACGAGAAAAATGTAGCCACGTGACTGGATTTAGGAGATTGGGTCTTTTTAACCCGAATTAACAGAAAGCACAGTTTATTGTAATTTCATCATGTATTATTAAATATGAAGATTATCGCATGATTCTGTGAGTCAAAAACGACATATTTTGTAAGATGAAATGAAGGAGGAGAGACTGCCTCTAGTGGATTCCAGGTGTGTAATTTAATCGTTATTTAACCAATTAAATATAAAATGCATATAACATTGATAGGGTGAGCTCGAGAATATGGTAATGCCGTTATGTTAAAATTCTTGTCACTTTCTCATGCTTTCTTTCACCAAATGGCACGATCTTTGTATCAAAATCTCTCGTCTCGACGAAAGAAATGTAGCCACGCGACTGGATTTGGGAGATTCGGTCTATTTAACCTGAATTAATAGAAAGCATAGTTTATTATAATTTCATCATGTATTATTAAATATGAAGATTATCGCATGATTCTGCGAGTCGAATATGACCTATTTTGCGAGATGAAATGAAGGAGGAGAGACCGCCTCCAGTGGATTCCAGACGTGTAATTTAAGGATAAAAGTTATAGTATACAAATTATATTTATAGTATACAAATTATACTATAATGATGAACAGTAAAATATGAACAGCAGAATATGACCTAACAAAAAGTATTTCTGTGAACAATAAACGATGAACAGCAGAAATGATGAACAGTAAAATTATAGTATACAAATTATATTTATTAATACGATGAAAAATTCAAATATTTTATTTAGAATACAAGACATGTCAAATAAAATAAAATTCCATACGAAAAAAAAAAATCGATGAACAGTAACCTGGATGAACAGTAAATAATATGAACAGTACCGGATGAACAGTAAATGTCGATGTGGCCTTTTGGTTTGGCTTCAAATTTGTGGAAATTTAATGGGAGGGAAAATTGTAAACAGAAGAAAGAACAAATTAGTTTGTTCATGTATAGTATAAGACAACCGATATAAAAAAGAAATTGAAAATCATTGGAAACATTTAATAATCAACCTATAATGAAATGGTGAAAAACTTTTGACCAAACCCCGTAATTTAGTAATATTTTATTAATTAATATCTTTAGGCTTATTATACTATAACAATTGATTGTTCCGGGTACATTATACTTGAAATTTGAAATTGATAAATCATTAGTCATAGTCTGTACAAATTGGAGACGTTCAATTATTTTCTTTTTGTGTGGTGCAACCTCTTAATCCCCTCAAGACACCTATCCAATATCACAACCATGAAATAAGATCACTATTCAATTTTCAAATACGACCTCCTCTTGTCTTGTTCGATCAAAATTCTCTAGATCCATTCAAAATAGAAAATGGTGAGGAAAAGAGTACAATCAATGAGAGCTTCTCGAGTACTCATCGAGCTAAGAGAAAAAAATAAAAAATTTAATTAAAGAAGTCCACAACTAAACTAAATTATTTGAAACTTTATAAGTTGATTCTCTTTATAAATTATATAATTCTTTTACTGAATTTAAACCTTGTTCATATGAATATAAGGTCTTAATTGAACTTCAATTAAATTGAATTATCATCTTTACAAAATTGGTTTTGCAATCAATAACTCAGTCAATTGAAACAAATCGACATCACCAAATCGCAAAAGTTAACATGAATAATTGGTTTTCTCCAATTTCTTACGTGAATAAACTGACAACAAATAATATGAACTCCATTTTCTTCTTCCATTTTTTGATCTACGGCTACTATATTACTACACTGGTTTATTTAAGGTCACCTTCGCCAATTTAATATATTCGCATGTAGTTTAATGACGTGTGTATCATGCTAAAACCATTTGATCACACTTTCTTTATGAATTTTTTTCTTCTTCTTCTTGTGTGTACTTGATTAACCAAGATTTATTATGGCAACTTTCTTTTTTATGTTTTTGCATGATTACTACTTAGGCAACCTATCACATGTATCCATATAGAGTCTCAGAATATCGCATACGCCCCTAAAAAAGTAAAATATCTTGGATAAATCAAAAAGACATAAGAAATATCATAAAAGTCGACCATTTTCTGATTTTTCAAGTAAATGTCGAAATTACCCATAAACTAATTTAGAGAAACTTTTGAACCAAACACAATTGTTTCATTGAGATATTCTAATTCATCATAAATTCATAATTCCCATTTTATAAGGGCATACATGATACTTTGGGATTTTACAGGGTACACAAGAAATTATGCCTATCAAGAATTAGTGAAACCTTGATTTACTGTTTGCATAATTAAAACTATTAAAATTACAAATCTCACCAAAACTATAGTTTTTCATGAAAAGAGTTTAATTTTCATATTAAAACACAAGTACACAAGATAAAAGGTGCAAAAGCAACTCAAATCGGCACCGCTGTACCGAACGAAAACGCAAAAAATTTCTCGTAAGTGTCAACCGAACTCTGTAAAGTCGCGTTTAAATAATTATTACTGCCACCTGGCAGATTTTCTTTGAGATCTGCATTGCCATTGTTATTTTTCATAGCGTCCATTTCAGTAATATTTTTCTTACATTTCTATTCAGAAATCTCCATTAATAAAATAGCCCTGATTAAAATTCGCAACTGGAAGAGAAACTAATTCTATATCCTTTTCACCCTTAATTTCCGTACCTGTACCAGGGATAATCAAATGGCTATAAATCCCAGATCAAGTGACGCAAACCGAAACATTGAGATCCTCTTAAGTCGAAGGGCTCAAGAGGCCCGTCTCCAGTGCAAGCAAACCGCACTAGGCAAAGCGAACCCAAAACAAGGGCTTGTCAGAGATGATCGGTACCACTTCCTTGAAGCACTGAGCGGCCCTGCTGAAGAAACAAGATTTGTTGTCTCGAGGAAATAGGTTTAGTTTCGACGATGCGTTCGAATTATTATTATTATTATTATTTGAGGCTTCTTTTAATACCCTTGTTGAAGAATAAATTTGCAGTATTGTGAAGAATGCACACTAAATTATTGTAAAACATCTCAGTATGACTACCTGAAAGGAATAACACGTATTATTATTACAAATTTTAATTTAAAAGTATCATATTTACCCTTTAAAAAACAAAAAATAGCACAGATATACTTTCTAAAACTCCAAATATCAAATTTTGAGGAAATTTTGAGTTGGTTTGAAATGTCTTTTTGGTTGGGTGAAGATTCCATTCCGAATAATTTTTCCAAGTATTTAATTACATCCTGTTATTAATAAATATAGAAAAAAAAATATGAGTTTAGTACTATGATGGAAATTTCAGGAAATATCAAAAATTCAAATCTAGAATCTAGATACGCAGTTACTATTAAATTCAATGTTATTTAGGACAAATCAAAATAGTAGCAAGAAAAATGTGTCTATTCATATAAATCTCGATTCAATGGAAGTTAAAATCAGGCCAAGAAAGATCCATCGACACTAATTTATATCTCTCTCTAAAACCCATATCAATCTCGATGGATCTTTGAAGTTAATATCAATCTCGATACAAGAAAGATTCATGGACATTTGAGCCGCAAAGTTAAAATCAGGCTAATATAGGCTAAGAAAAATCCATCGACAAATATCTCTCTCTCTAAAACATGATCCAGCCCAATCTCTAAATATATCTCAGCCCATACGAAAATAATAATCCATACGAAAATATATAATCGCAAAAGCCATCTTCTTGTTATCTGTTTGTGATTTTGCTAATTGATCTTCGATTTAATGACTAATGAGGGTTGCTAAAATTTGATTGTTCGGATTAGGGTTCTTAGCAACTGGAATTGGTTTTGGATTTTCTGAAATTTAATTGGCTTTTTTCGTAGTAATTCGAATTTATGAAATAGATTTTTAACTCGATATGTCAGAAATGAGTGGTTGTTTTGGTTTTTTTTAATGGAATAGTATGGGAACATATATCCCAGGGTTCATCTGAATTATCGTCAAAAAACATTTATACATACATAGGCTATATTAATATTCTTCTCTTCTTTTCTGAATATTTAATCCAATAATGGATCCAACATGTCAAAGCTTACTTGGTTTCTTTGAGGCAACCAAATTTATTAGATCATACATCCGACCTCATTCAAATACAACTTTGTCCGTTCTTAATTTTTTTGATTAATTGAAGTTTTTAGGTCCTCACAAAAAGAAGAAGAGAACAAATCAAATTGTCGCGTGCACTGATTTTTGGATATTTCATACAAATTCAATATATTCTTTTGTCTAATAATGTAATAGTGAGATTTAATAGTGTTTTGTGGTATTTTTATTTTTTGCTTTGATTTGGCTTTCCTTTTACTTACATTTAGTCGTATAACAAATATTTTGTTTACCGGTGAAAGTAGAGATGAACTCAAGAGGACATCTCTGTTGGCACTATGGACAAGTAATGGAGGAAGAAGGATCACAATTTCCTTTCCTGCCATGAAAAAGAAACACAGCATTATTTTCATCTGAAAAAATAAGATAACAACAAAATTGAGATAAATATATTTTTTCGGTTTCTTTGTAAGGGAGGAGAGGAGAGAATGAATGAATATTTAGGGAAATGGGGATTAATAGAGAAGAAAGAGAGGGTACTTACTATAATGTACTCATGAAGGCCATGTTAAGTAATCTAATCTTTTACTAGACTCGGTCTATAAATTCTGAGTTATACACCTCATGTGAAAGGCATTTCAATTTCATATATTAAATCATGAACCAAGTTCATCTTATTAAACATAGAAATTGGTAACGATGACAAATAGTTGGTTAACGTTATAACTTATCATACGTATAGATAAAATGACCACAAATTTAACACAAACGTATAAGTTCTTCAAAAACACTCGAGTTACCGAATCATTTCACAAAAATAGCACCGATCTAATAAAATAGGAATGTATTAAATGGACTCCACTATTATCCAACCAATGCATATCTGCCATCAGCACTTCGGTGATAATTCGGTAGAATTTTTCTGTGGATGTAGCATTGCCCATGGTAATTTTTTCTGAAAAAATTTAACGACACAAACTTGTGTATTTCTATCAAATTTGTGATCAGTTTATGTGTACCTATTATTACTCAGATTTTTTAGCATTAGAAATTAGATTATGCGAGATATTTGATTTTTTGCCTTGAAAAAAATTAGAACAATGATTATATTACAGTTAGATAGTCGTCGTCCTCATTATTTGTTGTCCATACTATACAATTAAAATAAACTTTTTATTTTTTATATTTTATGCGAAATTTATATGATGAAGGATATGATTTTTTTTATCATTTCAATATTTCATCCATAAAATTGATGCAGTAGACCTTCTCGATTGAAATTATCAATGCACCTATTTCCATTTTCCAAATAATATATTTCCCAAATATCATAAATAAATACTATGTAACATGATTGGTAGAGAGTGTAATAGTGATTTTATAGGTCATCCTTAATTCGAGACCCGGTTAGTTAATTATTATTTTTTTTGGTTCTTTGTAAATTGATGGATTTTTTATGATTAATTTGTATTTTCAATCTTACTTAATATAATAATTATTATTATCATAAAAATACAAAAATATTTTGTAATTCTCGAATTAACAAATACTTTTATATAAAAATTTAAAATGCTATTGCCTATCATTATTAACTATTTCTATAGGTCATCCTTAATTCGAGACCCGGTTAGTTAATTATTATTTTTTTTGGTTCTTTGTAAATTGATGGATTTTTTATGATTAATTTGTATTTTCAATCTTACTTAATATAATAATTATTATTATCATAAAAATACAAAAATATTTTGTAATTCTCGAATTAACAAATACTTTTGTATAAAAATTTAAAATGCTATTGCCTATCATTATTAACTATTTCTATAGGTCATCCTTAATTCGAGACCCGGTTAGTTAATTATTATTTTTTTTTGGTTCTTTGTAAATTGATGGATTTTTTATGATTAATTTGTATTTTCAATCTTACTTAATATAATAATTATTATTATTATAAAAATACAAAAATATTTTGTAATTCTCGAATTAACAAATACTTTTATATAAAAATTTAAAATGCTATTGCCTATCATTATTAACTATTTCTATAGGTCATCCTTAATTCGAGACCCGGTTAGTTAATTATTATTTTTTTTGGTTCTTTGTAAATTGATGGATTTTTTATGATTAATTTGTATTTTCAATCTTACTTAATATAATAATTATTATTATCATAAAAATACAAAAATATTTTGTAATTCTCGAATTAACAAATACTTTTATATAAAAATTTAAAATGCTATTGCCTATCATTATTAACTATTTCTATACATCATCAAATGATCTTTTATTACTACCATAACGTGTTTGATAATTTTTTAAGAGAAAATCATAATAATGTGATGAATGAGATCGGGTTTCCAATAGATGAAATATTATTTTTTTTAAAATAGGAGTATATGATAATATTTTGTTGAATATTATTATACTATTATCGGGAGTGATTGTTTTTGGTAATATGAATAACGGATTCAACGCCGATCCTGATTAGATGGTACGACGTGGTTTGATTATATTTAATGATTATATACCTATTTTTTAATAGTTATATTTCTATGTAATCACTCATGTATAACTAAAAAATTAGGAAATGAATGAAGGATAATTTGAGATATCCTAACTTCCACATTGGGCTGAGATTGAGAGCCCAAATTCGCAAGCCACGAAATTTTAGCATTTTATCCACAGTATTTTACATTCAGATTTTTATATTTTTCGGTTATTTAATTTTTGGTAAATGACCATTTTACCATTCAATAAAAAATAAAAACAGCGGGATGCAAAAGCCCTCTCTAGCTTTTCTCAAAAAAATAGCAAAATAAATGTGATATTTAATTGCGTTGAAAATAGTGATGCGATTTTGAAGCTCCTTTCTAAAAAGTAAAAACTACGATTTTGAAAAATAAAAACACAAAATTAATATGAATGATCACAAAATCAGTTCAATAAATAGTTGGGATATGTGCATATTTTTTTTCATTGCCGAAATTACTTGAATGATGCAATCCCAAATTTCCAATACACCAAGTTTTTATTAAGTAATATATTACAGAGCATTAAATGCAATAATTTCTGCGTTATGTAATTCCGATATAAAAAGCTAGACAATAATAAATGCCTCTAGAATTAGCTCTACCTATAAGTTTTTATTAAGTAATATATTTTTTTTTTCACAAACTCTATTGCTTTCATATTACAACCACCAAGTTTCTATTTCAAATAAAACTAAATTATATTCTCAGAAATTGTCCACTTATCCATGAACAGTTAGTTATACTTATATTAATTAAAATGTATTATATTATATAAAGATTTAAGAATGAAGAATACACGTAATATTATTTTTCCAAGAAGCATCAGTCAATCGTAGGTCTAAAACTAATGAATCAAAGGTAATTAGAGAATACTTGTATCAGAAAAGAGAGTTTTTGTACAATCAAGAACACGAAAAACAATCAAGAGCACAAAAAATAGTGACATGAACATCAAAGAGAGAGAGAGAGAGAGAGAGAGAGAGAGAGAGAATGACCTGCTTACTCTTGATCTAAAACGCTGAAGAGAGTGAAAATCGGCTTCCTGGCATCCAACCCGAATTCGATTTTAGCAGACTAATTACCTCCAAATCCGCAACAAGCCCGAAATCCTGCACCAAAATTGAATAGACAAAGAATCAAATTGCAACAATTAATCACAAAACCTAGAGATAAAATGCAAAAAAGATACAATAATTACTGGAAAAATAAAGATGAAGTATAAATTATTGCCCTTACATTCTGATTCGTATGTGTACTGATTTTGGGAGAATTTGTTCGCAAAGACAGGTTGATCGGCGCGTATCTCTTCCATGGCCTATAGTCTGCACAAGGAAATTGCAATATCAATAGCAAATTCACTTAATTGCAAGGCGGGGATCAATTATGTGCTCTACAAGGCGAAATTTACTTAACTGAATGTTAGTTATATGGGAAATCGAATTTTTTAGATCAATAGTGGCTGAAAAGGGATTAAATTAATTACCCGAGGAAGAAAGTACGAAGAAACGAGGCTTTGAGCTGTTAGAAAGATGAAGAGACAGCTCCATCTTCACATCGCTGCGCGTGACCTCCATCTCTTCCACCACTTGTGTTGTCAATGGAGGTTTAAAAGAATCTGAAGCTTGAGTTCTCTCAACGCTGAAAGAACCAAGAAAACAAAATCAATGATGTAAAATCGAAGAATAGAGACATACCTCGGCGTCGGATCTGGTTTGGCCGAGATATGGAGGTACGGTGCGAGATCAACCACGAGGTAGATCCATTGATGGAGAAGAAGCGACTGCAATAGAGCCGCAGGATGGATCAGAGAGTAATCAGCGGAGTGGGGCTCGACTAGGCAGACGGAGGATGTGAGAGGGAAGCCTTGCTCGTTTTTTTATCATATTACTCCAAAGGATATTATTATGTCTGATTCTGACCATTGAATAGCCCAAATTCTCTAGAGTAATTATGGCTGGCAAAAATAACATAAGTGTCATTTTCGTTTTTTACGCTACCAAAAATAACTTTTAGTGTCTTTTGTTTTCGCAGCCAATAATAACTTCTAGTAACGTTTTCTCTTTTTGGTTGCCAAAATAAAGTTTAACCGCCGTTTTCTTTTTTTCGCTGCCAAAAATAACTTCATGTCGTTTCATTTTTTTATGCTGCCAAAAATAACCTTTGGTGTCGTTTTATTCTTTCGCTGCCAAAAATAACATTTAGTGTGCTTTTCTATTTAGGCTGCCAAAAATATCTTTGTGTCTTTTTAATTTTTCGCTGCCAAAAATAAATTTTAGCGCCCTTTTGTATTTCTGGTGACCAAAATGAAGTATTTGCGCCGTTTGTACTTTTGGCTGCCAAAATCAACTATTTGCGTCATTTCCTTTTTTCACTGCCAAAAAAAAATTTAGTGCCGTTTTCTCTTTTTCGCTGCCAAAAAAGCATTCATTGTCTTTTTCACTTTTTGGGTGCCCAAAAAACTTTTACCGTCGTTTTCTCTTTTTGCTGCCAAAAAAACTGTGTCCTTTTCTCTTTTTTGGTGCCAAAAAAACTTTTTAGTCTCATTTTCTTTTTCCGCTGACAAAATTAAGTTTATCGCTTTTTCTCTTTCCACTGCCAAAATTAAGTATTAGGGCCGTTTTTACTTTTTCCGCTGACCAATTTGTAAGCCATACCAAATAATTTAGTTGTCGACTATACATTTTTTAGACAAAAAGACATCAAAAACACTTGCATCAGTTACAATGATCACTTCTATACTAATCATTTGGTATAATATACAAATGCAGTGAGAATATGATGTGAGCAAACAAGGGAGAATATTCCAATAGAAGAATGTATAGTACTTGTTTAACAAAATGCAGCGAGTCCAATCCATGCTTTGAGCAGAGAAAGGGAATCGATGACTTGGCGATGGCGCCGCGACCGGTGTCAGATCTGATCACCTCGTGATCCTTCGAAAGCTTGTAATTATGACTATGTTTCCTTATCTTACCTTGTCAAAAAAGAACATGTGCATGTTCATAACTATACCAAATACCAAATACATATGTAATTACTAATTAGTAATAATATGAATTTCCCAAATAAGGATTAATAGTGCAAACTCAAAATTAGACATGTACAAATAGTTGACTGTTGATTTAAATTAAAATTATCATGGAATACACATGATTGGATACAAAGCTCAATTTATGCTCGAGATCGAATGTTATGCATTTTCTTCGACATGTAAATAATAATTTAGTGATGGATTTTTCATGGTTTATCATGATGATATGTTAGTATGTTTTAATGAAGAATTAACCAAATGAGAATAGAATAATATCCTTAAATCATGTCATTATTTTTTGGGAAATTTACAAATAACCCCCTATCTTTTCTTGAATTTACAAAAAAAAATCCTAATTTTTGAGAAACTCCAAAAAAACCCCTACATACAAAGTTTTCTTTTCAATTACCCCCCTAAAGGGTATTTCATGGTATTGTAATTTTTTTTGGACCAAAATACCCCTCTATTTTTCATCTTTAAATTTAATAAACATATTTTTGTATTATTATATTAATTTAAAATCACTATAAATATTTTTTAACATATACTATTTTTAAAAAACTATATGTCATATACATAATTTTAATTTTTTTATTTATTATATATTTTATCATAGAAAACCAAAATTAAATAAAATTATAATACAAAAAATATTCCTGTTAATATCTTGACGAATTAATATTATTCTAGTATTTAATTTTAATGTTAAATAGTTATTAAATAGTAGTTCTGACCAAATTAGCAATGCATAAGTGAACCCCAAAACTAGCATTAAAATAATATTGTCGTTAGTTCTAATTTCAACAGCTAATTTTATTTCAGCAGTTAATTTCGTAGTAATTATTTTTATTAACTATTAGCAAATTAGTTGATGAAATCAATAGTTGTTAATAAAAATAATTACTAAAAACTAGCTACTAAAATAAAAATAGTTACTACAAAACGAGCTGCGGAAATAAAAATAGTTGTTGAAATTAAAATTAGCGGCCATATTAATTTAATCCTAGTTTTATTTAAAATTAGCTGCGGAAAAATTCATTCATTCGTTATTAAAATTAATATAATAATACAAAAAATTTAAAGATGAAAAATAGAGGGGTATTTTTGTCCAAAAAAATTGCAATACCATGAA
Source organism: Luzula sylvatica (assembly GCA_946800325.1). Taxonomy (NCBI): domain Eukaryota; kingdom Viridiplantae; phylum Streptophyta; class Magnoliopsida; order Poales; family Juncaceae; genus Luzula; species Luzula sylvatica. The sequence goes on from OX326960.1 coordinate 68,204,500, forward strand.
ATACCCCATTAGGGGGGTAATTGAAAAGAAAACTTTGTATGTAGGGGTTTTTTTGGAGTTTCTCAAAAGTTAGGGTTTTTTTTGTAAATTCAAGAAAAGATAGGGGGTTATTTGTAAATTTCCCTTATTTTTTTAAATTAAATATCGTACAATTAAAATATAAATAAAACTCTTCATATTTGAGGTAATATCCACCGAAGGCAAATATGAAAAGTTTTTTTTGTCATTTTCACTCATTCTTGTAAACAATTTAATTTAATATTTATGGAATATTGTATTGTAATATATCTTCGCTCCTTTTTTCAGATAACAAAAAATAACATTTTAAAGATAAAAATTATATGTTGTAAAATATAAATATTATCCTAAAATAAGTTATTATTAAATAATTTAATTTGAAAACATAAATAATAATATATACTAATAAAATATTATAAAAAATACAAATATATTATAAAGTGTACATAGAATATTATTTTTTATTAATATATTATATTATTATAATAGTATTATTTCCTAGGAAAAGGTTTACATAAAAAAATTTGTACTCACTCAAATATTTCCTAGGAAAAAGTTTACATAAAAAAATTTCAGACACATAATTTGTGTGCCTTCACAATGAAAACATGATATTTCTCTTGACCGGTACCGAATTGCCCACTTGACATCGGATATGTACCAAAACATATCATTACTATAATGCCATTTTCATTTCAAAACATCTCTTTTATTATAAATAGAAATAGCATAATCATCTTCTTTCATAAGTACAAATTAGATCACGTAACCTTGAAGTTTTCAAACTTGGCATATCCCCAGATAGTACGCATATCAACGAAAGCTTGTAATTATATTTACATATCAGGTAATAAAAAGAATATCACATCACAAAATTTGGATGAGATTTCATATTTCTCCGTCTTCAAGGAGAACAAATATTCATTAAAATAACATGTGCTTGTAATTATGTTTGCTTATCTTACCTTGTCAAAAAAGAACATGTGCATATTCATAACTATACCAAATACCAAATACATATGTAATTACTAATTAGTAATAATATGAATTTCCCAAATAAGGATTAATAGTGCAAACTCAAAATTAGACATGTACAAATAGTTGACTGTTGATTTAAATTAAAATTATCATGGAATACACATGATTGGATACAAAGCTCAATTTATGCTCGAGATCGAATGTTATGCATTTTCTTCGACATGTAAATAATAATTTAGTGATGGATTTTTCATGGTTTATCATGATGATATGTTAGTATGTCTTAATGAAGAATTAACCAAATGAGCCTAACATTTCATTATATTGTAGGATTAGGTCACTTGGGCATATTTTATTTTTACCAAAAAATTTGGTGATATAATTTGTAAAATGGGCAGAAATATCATGTGATATGTACATCTATAAAAACAAAAATTGAGTAAGAAAACCTAACTACAAATTAATCAATTTCTTGTAATGAGTCGGTATTCACTCACTGCAATATCGGTACACTTTGTAACATCTAAAATACCATATGACATAAAATAACACAAATTATCTTTCCAATTTATAACTTTTTCATATATTGGCTGTTGTGAACATGAAATTACTTCCAAATTTTTATTTTGAAAGAACAAATAAAATATCAGATATTAAAATATTAAATTATTGTTGAGGAGAGAGAAATAACATAGGCTGGCTGTTAATCTTAGGGCTAATATATTGGTCAAGGAACATTCAAAATTTTTTCAAAAATCATAATCCATCCGTTCCATCATAAATGAGTCTGCAAGCATGTCATTTTATAATTAAAATTGTCCGGCCGGTTAATTTGTTGGGTTGTTAATTCAGAGACTTGTTAATCGGCTAACAAAAAAATCACCTATATTCTTTAATTAAATTTGGGCCAATTTCCCGTTAATTTCTAACATCTAGTAAGGGCCATCTTCATGTTGCCACTTCTTTAGTTTCTTCTTTTCGTTTTAAATCAACACAAAAAAAGATTATTGTAACCCGTGAAATCATCTTATAAGAACTTCAAATAAAATCATGTCATATTAATGTTTAACAAATACACAACAAAAAATTCCACTCCAGACTCCTTCAAAGCCAATCTATCCTGAAAAAAGAAAAGAAAAAAGAATAAATGCATCAGACAAAACCATTTTACAAAAAATACCCCAGAAATAAGTGAAATTACGAAAGGAACCTGCAAAAAGCCTCTGAAAGTTATATATACTAGGAAAATAGCCCGCGCTTCGCTGCGGGATATATTATTTGATAAGAAATAATATAATAAGCAAAAGTAATAATTTTATATATTATTTGATATATTATTTCGCTGCGGAATATATTATTTGATATATTATTTGATAAGAAAATAGAAATATTTCTCGCGCTTCACTGGGATTTTTCAAAATTTGTTATGATTATAAAATAATAATTTTATCTAAAACGTTATAAGTGCAAAACAAAAATAATCTTCATAAATGTTAATTTAAAAAAAAAATCTGATATTAAATAGTCTCACAAGTATTATGCAATAAATACAAATTTTTTTCCTCCTCAAAACATATCATATGTTCCAAAAGAAAAATTCAAATATTTTATTTAGAATACAAGGCATACGTAAAAAAAAAAAAAAAAAAAAAAAAAAAAAAAAAAAAAAAAAAAATATGAACAGTACCCGATAGTGAACAGTACCAAAAAAATCTGATATTAAATAGTCTCACAAGTATTATGCAATAAATACAAATTTTTTTCCTCCTCAAAACATATCATATGTTCCAAAAGAAAAATTCAAATATTTTATTTAGAATACAAGGCATACGTTAAAAAAAAAAAAAAAAAAAAAAAAAAAAAAAAAAAAAAAAAAAAAAAAAAAAAAAAAAAAAAAACAGTAAAATATGAACAGTACCCGATAGTGAACAGTACCGGGTGTAAACAGTAACTGACAGTGAACAGTACCCGGCAGTGAACAGTACAGGTGACGTGGCCTCACCATATTCTTAGTATCCAACTTTTAATGGGAGAGGGAGATTGCGTACGTGCCAGTGTTGGTACCAGAAGCACTACAAAGAAGAGATTACTTTGTGAGCTTATTAGTTTACACAACAATAAATAGATATTGACAAGTTTGCCGTACCGGACAGCCATTTCATGTGAATGGGTGGAATTCTTTATATTGAATCCCACTTAAATGATTTTCTCTTGTCAATAAAGTCTATGAATTTTTCAAAGAACTAAAATTAGAAAGTTTAAACAAATTTAAAAGCGGACTAAAACAATTTGAATGTTCTTAATTATTACCTTCAAATACAATTTGAAATAACTCCTGATTGATGGATCGAAGAAAAATGAATCGTTTGAAGAGCTCAAACCGATTCCTTCATCCCATGCCCATTTCACGTACTGTGTTTTCCTCCATACGCATCTAAATTAGGGATCCAAGAATTAGACACGATTATGATCAAGATGAAAGTAAGAGGCCCGTTTTCATCGCATCGTTATGTGTTCGTGCATCAGCCAAACAAATGTACGTACAAAATTCAAATCCTTTTGATTTTTTCTGTTTTTTTTTTCATTATTATTTTTCTTCTTCTTCAAATTTCGAGAATGTTTATTGTAAGTGTCATAAATTATATGACACTGTATAAATAAATTTGTTGTAGAAAACATTCATATATTGACGTATTCCCCACTACAAAAAACTTTAGAAAATTTATTCCATTGTTTTATTCTATTAATTAGAAAAATTGGCTTTCTAGATTGTGTCACATTTATTAATGGCTATTCCAATCACGTCATTATCATCAGTAGATTTAATTATCATGAATAGTTTAATACTATATATATTGATATAGAAACTTAATTTTTGTTCCTCGCAGAAGGAAGAAATTTAAAATTAGCAAAATATCTTTTGATAATAAAAACTGTAGGTTCAACAAGAGCAATGGAAAATACGAAGAAAAGAAGAGGAAGAAGATGAGTTTTGAGATTTTGACGATCTTGACGATGATCATGATAATGTCGATGATACACCATCAACTATTTCATCGACAATGAGCACTTTCAAATTTGAAATATAAAATTTTATTTCTGTATTATATTTTTGTAGATGTATATCGATTCGAGTGTTGGAGTGAAGAGAAATTAATGTACATGACAACTTGTTGAATAGCAAGCTATGATTTTGAGTATACGATGGTACTGTTTGATTTAGATATGACTTAACGAGCCTTGATTGCTTGCCCAAACTACTCTCTCTATTTTGCTATACAGCTGTAGCGCTGTACGAAAATACCAATAAGCAACCACTGTACCACATGCATTATTTGGTACATTAATTTGAGATAGCGGATGAGATTTTTGAGTTTGATCCATTTTCCTTGCATTAATAATATAGGTAGGCCGGTCCTATATTTTTAGAGTCCTATGATAATCACAATTACAAACTTTGAAATTAAAAAAAAAAAAAAATTATATCATTAATGTTTGTCAATTGTGCTAAAAATCTCTTGGTCGAGAAACACTGATTTTTTTTGAAAATATACTTAAAAATTGTCTCGAGTTTGTTCATATTTTGCTAAAAAACTTCCTATAATTTGCTCGAATTACACCGAAAGAATCAAATCCTGAATTTTGCGGGTGCGTAGCGTAGCTCGTGTATCAAGGAATCGTGCGTGTGCAAAAAAATAGACATGCATCAAGGAACCTGGATTTTGAAATTTAATTTGAAGACATGTTAACTATGTTGCGCGGTTAACTCGATATGATATGAATACGGCGATACGAAAATTTTCGAAAAGAATATAATAATAATAATATAATTAATTTTGGTCAAATGACTATTTTTAATATATTACTCATAACTAAAAACCACACAGACACGCATATATTTTAGTCCCATATCATTCATTATTTGCCACAAAATTCAAAGCATAAAAGGACAAAAAAAATAAAAAGAAAAAATAACAATCGGACAAATACAGCCCAAAGTCCAAAATGCAAGAATAAGATAATTCCGGAACAAACAATATATATTAGTGCCACCACTTTTTACTTTGAATTGATGGTTAAATATGGCTTTATAAATATAAGGTTATGGTGGTCCTGAGGACATATGTTAGCGTGTATTAGAAAATTACACTTCGTGGAAGCCTATATTGGCGCTTCTGCGAGTCTTTAACATATTTTAAAAAAAACAAATAATTTAATAATCAATATATGTTATATGAGTTGCATAAAAATATTGGAGGACTATATATTTGTGAAAGCCCTATGGCACGTGCCAACTGGGCCAATGCCCAGGCCGGCCCTGAATATAACGTTCTTTTTAATATGTTTTTTGAATAAAATCATTAATTTGTACTAAATTCTTTATTGTTAAATAAGGTGGAGATTTTATACCTAAAGAGAGAAGTTGGGAAATAAGGTGATCTTCTCTCATCAGTAGAAATTTGTTGTACACGAGTGCTGAGAAGAGACCATTTTGAATTTAGTTTGGAGGGGCCATTTGAAGATGAACTCAGGGGGTGTTTGGATGCATGGAATTAGGGATGAAATTGAATCTTAAAATTTCAATAATGCAAATTCTTTGTTTGGAACAAAGAATTATGGAAAGAATTAGATGGTGGAGCATATCATAATTCCATTTTTCTTGCAAATTGTAATTCCAATAAAAGTTGGAGTGTCAAACTGGAGCATCTTAATCTAATTATTAAATTAATTTAATTAATATTATGATAATTTTATAAGTATTAATCAATATAACTAATATTATATTATATTAATATATGGATAAATAATTATTTTATCATAATATAATTAATAATTAATAAATATAATTAATATTATAATAAAATATAATATGTTAATAATATAGATGTACATTTAACATTTTTTAATTATTATTATAATATTATTATTAGGTAATTGCAAATATTATAGTAATTATATTAAAATATTAAAATAATAATTTTAATAATAAGATATATATTAATAGATAAAATTTAATATAATAATAATATAAAAGTAAATTTAATACTTTTTTATTATTATAATATAATTATTAATATTATAGTAATTATATTAAAATAACATGCTAATTATTTTAATTATAATATATATTAATAGATAAAATATAACATTATTATAATATAACAGTATATTTCTTTTATATTTAATATTATTATTATATAATTGCTAATATTATAATAAATATATTAAAACAATAATATTACTTACATTATATATGATTAGATAAATTATAATATTATAATAATATAGAAGTACATTTAATATTTTCAAATTATTATTATACAATTTATAATATTATAGAACTTATATTGAAATAATAAAATAATTATTTTAATAATAATATATATTAATAGATATAATATAATAATATAAAAGTACAGTTAATATTTTATATTATTTTCTATATAATTCCTAAAATTATAGTAATTATATTAAAATTATTAACTAAATTCCAGTATTTTCATAATTACTTATAAAATATAACAATATAATAGAATTTTATATAATAATATTGTTATAATTTTATATTGAAATAATGTTATATTATAATCATATTATTTATTTATTTATTTATTTAAACTAATTTGATTACAATAATAATATTATAATAATATAATATAATAATAATAACAACAACAACAACAACAACAACAATAATAATAATAATAATAATAATAATAATAATAATAATAATAGTAATAATAATAATAACAATTAATCATAATAATATTATAACATTATAATAATATAATATTATAATACCATAACAATAATAATAATAAGTTTTATTATTACTATAATAATAATAGTAAGAAGAAGAAGAAGAATGTAATAACATAATAATAATAATATTATAATAATTTAATATTATATGATAATATTATTATATTGTATTAATTTTAATCAAACATTTGTTCTATATTTTCAATAATGAAATTCCAGAATTTTTATAACCAACCAAACAAAAAATTATACTTTCCAGCATCTTATAATTCGGACATCCAAACAAACTGTGGAATTATTAATTCCAGAACTTTTTTCTCCTCCACCTTATAATCCAATTCCACTCTACTAATTCCGCTTGCCAAACGGCCCCTCAAAGAAGCACTGATTATATTTATTCCTCCTCGCATTAATTGTTTTTTATCAACAATTAATTGAAGTGGTATTCCGTATTCGTCTATGGAATATGGATATGGTCGAATATATGTGACCCACGTCAACCAGATAGTTTATCGCCTCCAAAACTTTGTTCCTACGGCTAATATATTGGTCAAGGAACGTTCAAACTTGTCTAGCCCATTAAATTGTCCATCGTATAAATGAATCTGCAAGCATATTATGTCATAATTAAAATTGTACAGCCCATTAATTTGTTGGGTTGTTAATTCAGAAGGTTGTTAATTGGCTAACAAAATATTCACCTATATACATATATTAAATTTGGGTCAATTTCCCAGCCCAATTAACTGGCAGTTAAATCAAAGATGACTTTACCAGACATTTTTGTGGAAACCTAGTGGCACCAGGTCCATATATACCCTCTTTGATTTTTTATCTTGAAAAAATAATTAGAAAAATGATTATATTACGGTGGTTAACATATACATCCTCATCCGCATTACTTGTTGTCCAAACTATACAATATAAATAAATGTTGTTTATATGATAAAGCATTGATTTTTTTTTTATCATTTCATCCATACAATCTATGTAATAGATCTTCTCAATTGATATTATTAATGCACCTATTTCCATTTTTCCAATAATATTTGTGTGTACAAAAATATGAAATGAAACAATGTTGTGTAAAATAAAATCTAAAATATGAACACGTCTGATTCTAAAACAAAATTATCTAATTCTAGAGTTCATCTTATGTAAAAAGCACTCCATCAACTTTACATTGTGGGGAAGAAAAATTGATTCCGTAATTTATGCTAAGATAATTTATTTAGACAAATTACTTAAAAATTAACAACATTCTATCCTAATTTTTGTTAGAGCAAATATGAAAACTCAAAATTAATATCATAATTTATTAAATACAATCATTCATATTGATTGACAAAAACCGTATTATATAATATTGAAATCCATAATTCCTCTTAACACTACTTCCTTGCTTTCCAAGTTTCCAATAGAAACCGCTAAATAATGACCAATTAAATGTTTTAATGAATTTGCCTTTTGATTGTATTTATATAACATCTGTATAGGTACTATAGGAGGAGGGTGGACAGAATATACAGAGAGATACATGTGTGCGAGTCTAGAGAGACACCAGAAATATCATACCACCTAGTAAAATTCAAATTGAAATATTTTTTAAAAATCCTGATCCACGGGCCTATTGACATGAATGGACCTGTTATTTGTGTCTTATCACTTATCAAGCTATATCTTTGACTTTGAGTACAATTAATAAACACAGCCCACAACCAGATTAATTCACTATCCTGTTAATTGAATTGAACAAGAAACCGAATCACCTATATACATATGCTAAAATCCAAAAGTTCAGCCCAATTAACTCTCAACTCAGCGTCTCAGCGAGGGAGTTTTGTTCAAATTTTGGGGCACCATATATAGGGGTGGCAACGAGCCAAACCGAGCCTAACACAACCCAGCTCGAGCTCGGCTCGAGTCTGGTTCGAACCAGCTCGGCTCGACTCGTAGGAGGGGTTCGAGCTCGACTCGAAAAAAACTCGAGCCAGCTCGAAAACACTCGAGCCAGCTCGAAAGAACCGAAAAGTTGCTCGTAGCGACTCAGGCGAGAGGCGAGAGGCGACTCAGCGAGAGGCGAGACTCAGCGACTCAGGCGAGACTCTGAGAGTAGCGAGAGGAGTGACGACGCATCGACGCAGCGAGAGAGTTGCTCGTAGCGACTAGCGAGAGAGGAGCGAGAGAGGAGCGAGAGTCGAGAGAGGAGCGAGAGGCGAGAGAGGTCTGAGAGTAGCGAGAGACGAGCGAGAGGCGAGAGAGGTCTGAGAGTAGCGAGAGAGGAGCGAGAGCCGAGAGGCGAGAGAGGTCTGAGTGAGAGTAGCGAGAGAGGATTAGGGTTAGGTTTGTGGAGTTTGAGAGTAGCGCGAGAGAGAGAGAACGGCGACGCGAGATAGGTATTATATACGCTGTTCGAACTCGAGCTGCTCGCGAGCCGAACACCACCCGGCTCGAGCTCGGCTCGAGTCTGGTTCGAGCCAGCTCGGCTCGACTCGAAAAATTCGAGTCAATTTTCGAACGAGCTATTTTCGAACGATCTTCGAATCGAACACGAACGTTCGAGCCGAGCTTTTTTTGCCAGCCCTAACCATATATGCCCTCATTAGTCATTATATTATTTTTTTGTTCAAATTTTGTGACACAAAAGTGTAGTTTTTGCAAAATATGGAAATATGAAAAATACCCCAGTAAAAGTAGAAAATTTAAGTAATAATACCATACCACGTAGTAGTAGTACCTCGAAATAGAAATACACCCCTCCAAACTCTGAAATTTCAAACATCCCCGTCTAAGATCTGAAAATATCAAATATGCCCTTACAAAAAGATCACAAATAAAAGTTGAACTTCTTTAAACTCAAGTTGTTAACGTAAAATTGTATGATATTGTTAGGTCCATATGTATAATTACAAAAAAAATTCATTATAGTAAAAAAAGGTTGCTTCCGGATCCGTACCAATAAGTCGAAGCCATGTACGCATCATCTCATGAGGGAGAATCAATCTTGTTAAATATATATATTGTATAGAATAACAATGATATTTTGAGAGTTCGGATAAATATATATGTAATTGTGCCTTTGTTTATACTTAGATGGACATATGTTTTTTTTGTGTATATTAATGCTCGTGTCAGATTAACCATCCATTAAAACTCTTTACAAGTTTGTTTGATATTTGATAAACTAACTCATAATCATCTAATGAGCTTGGATCTTGACCCATTTTTTCCCGTGCAAAAAAAATGTCATCAAGATTTGTATCATTCAATGCGGAAAGAGTTGAGAGTGAATCAAAATCTATGGCTCACATTAGTCACATCCCATCTTTGAATTCCTTTTTTTTTTTTTTCTGAAGTGAAACTTAATTGAATCAATGAAACATAGATATTATTAATCTTATTTTTTTATTTATGATATCAATGATGAATTCTTGACTTTTAGAATCCAAAGACATTCTTGCCTTGTTAGGGGAACAAGAATGAACACGATCTCTTGTCTGGATTCAATCGGGTCTCAAATGACCTTGCAATTCACGACTCAAATAACCCTTGCAATCAACTTCATCGGAACATGTAGTTTTACTTCTTTTTGTTCCGGTGAAAAAATATGTTGGTTTCATGCAATTTTGATTTCGCCTCCAATCTCTTGCGTGATACAATCTCATGTGTAGTCATGGAATCGATCAACTACATAATGAATTCTTCAATTTATTCCTACTTTGCCTCGTATCTTAACAACATTTTTTTCAGCAATACATGTTCTGCTATGGCTAATTATTAAAAAATAATGGGAGATGAACATAGAGGTGACAAATACAATTAAGAGAGGTTGATTTAATTTACATTATATTAATAGATTGTACGAGTAGATACGTCTCATACTACTCAATAGACCATGATTTGACCACTCAGAGATGCATACATAATCCATGCGCCAACTACCCTAACCACTTGTCAAAAATATGAAATGAAACAATGTTGTGTAAAATAAAATCTAAAATATGAACACGTCTGATTCTAAAACAAAATTATCTAATTCTAGAGTTCATCTTATGTAAAAAGCACTCCATCAACTTTACATTGTGGGGAAGAAAAATTGATTCCGTAATTTATGCTAAGATAATTTATTTAGACAAATTACTTAAAAATTAACAACATTCTATCCTAATTTTTGTTAGAGCAAATATGAAAACTCAAAATTAATATCATAATTTATTAAATACAATCATTCATATTGATTGACAAAAACCGTATTATATAATATTGAAATCCATAATTCCTCTTAACACTACTTCCTTGCTTTCCAAGTTTCCAATAGAAACCGCTAAATAATGACCAATTAAATGTTTTAATGAATTTGCCTTTTGATTGTATTTATATAACATCTGTATAGGTACTATAGGAGGAGGGTGGACAGAATATACAGAGAGATACATGTGTGCGAGTCTAGAGAGACACCAGAAATATCATACCACCTAGTAAAATTCAAATTGAAATATTTTTTAAAAATCCTGATCCACGGGCCTATTGACATGAATGGACCTGTTATTTGTGTCTTATCACTTATCAAGCTATATCTTTGACTTTGAGTACAATTAATAAACACAGCCCACAACCAGATTAATTCACTATCCTGTTAATTGAATTGAACAAGAAACCGAATCACCTATATACATATGCTAAAATCCAAAAGTTCAGCCCAATTAACTCTCAACTCAGCGTCTCAGCGAGGGAGTTTTGTTCAAATTTTGGGGCACCATATATAGGGGTGGCAACGAGCCAAACCGAGCCTAACACAACCCAGCTCGAGCTCGGCTCGAGTCTGGTTCGAACCAGCTCGGCTCGACTCGTAGGAGGGGTTCGAGCTCGACTCGAAAAAAACTCGAGCCAGCTCGAAAACACTCGAGCCAGCTCGAAAGAACCGAAAAGTTGCTCGTAGCGACTCAGGCGAGAGGCGAGAGGCGACTCAGCGAGAGGCGAGACTCAGCGACTCAGGCGAGACTCTGAGAGTAGCGAGAGGAGTGACGACGCATCGACGCAGCGAGAGAGTTGCTCGTAGCGACTAGCGAGAGAGGAGCGAGAGAGGAGCGAGAGTCGAGAGAGGAGCGAGAGGCGAGAGAGGTCTGAGAGTAGCGAGAGACGAGCGAGAGGCGAGAGAGGTCTGAGAGTAGCGAGAGAGGAGCGAGAGCCGAGAGGCGAGAGAGGTCTGAGTGAGAGTAGCGAGAGAGGATTAGGGTTAGGTTTGTGGAGTTTGAGAGTAGCGCGAGAGAGAGAGAACGGCGACGCGAGATAGGTATTATATACGCTGTTCGAACTCGAGCTGCTCGCGAGCCGAACACCACCCGGCTCGAGCTCGGCTCGAGTCTGGTTCGAGCCAGCTCGGCTCGACTCGAAAAATTCGAGTCAATTTTCGAACGAGCTATTTTCGAACGATCTTCGAATCGAACACGAACGTTCGAGCCGAGCTTTTTTTGCCAGCCCTAACCATATATGCCCTCATTAGTCATTATATTATTTTTTTGTTCAAATTTTGTGACACAAAAGTGTAGTTTTTGCAAAATATGGAAATATGAAAAATACCCCAGTAAAAGTAGAAAATTTAAGTAATAATACCATACCACGTAGTAGTAGTACCTCGAAATAGAAATACACCCCTCCAAACTCTGAAATTTCAAACATCCCCGTCTAAGATCTGAAAATATCAAATATGCCCTTACAAAAAGATCACAAATAAAAGTTGAACTTCTTTAAACTCAAGTTGTTAACGTAAAATTGTATGATATTGTTAGGTCCATATGTATAATTACAAAAAAAATTCATTATAGTAAAAAAAGGTTGCTTCCGGATCCGTACCAATAAGTCGAAGCCATGTACGCATCATCTCATGAGGGAGAATCAATCTTGTTAAATATATATATTGTATAGAATAACAATGATATTTTGAGAGTTCGGATAAATATATATGTAATTGTGCCTTTGTTTATACTTAGATGGACATATGTTTTTTTTGTGTATATTAATGCTCGTGTCAGATTAACCATCCATTAAAACTCTTTACAAGTTTGTTTGATATTTGATAAACTAACTCATAATCATCTAATGAGCTTGGATCTTGACCCATTTTTTCCCGTGCAAAAAAAATGTCATCAAGATTTGTATCATTCAATGCGGAAAGAGTTGAGAGTGAATCAAAATCTATGGCTCACATTAGTCACATCCCATCTTTGAATTCCTTTTTTTTTTTTTTCTGAAGTGAAACTTAATTGAATCAATGAAACATAGATATTATTAATCTTATTTTTTATTTATGATATCAATGATGAATTCTTGACTTTTAGAATCCAAAGACATTCTTGCCTTGTTAGGGGAACAAGAATGAACACGATCTCTTGTCTGGATTCAATCGGGTCTCAAATGACCTTGCAATTCACGACTCAAATAACCCTTGCAATCAACTTCATCGGAACATGTAGTTTTACTTCTTTTTGTTCCGGTGAAAAAATATGTTGGTTTCATGCAATTTTGATTTCGCCTCCAATCTCTTGCGTGATACAATCTCATGTGTAGTCATGGAATCGATCAACTACATAATGAATTCTTCAATTTATTCCTACTTTGCCTCGTATCTTAACAACATTTTTTTCAGCAATACATGTTCTGCTATGGCTAATTATTAAAAAATAATGGGAGATGAACATAGAGGTGACAAATACAATTAAGAGAGGTTGATTTAATTTACATTATATTAATAGATTGTACGAGTAGATACGTCTCATACTACTCAATAGACCATGATTTGACCACTCAGAGATGCATACATAATCCATGCGCCAACTACCCTAACCACTTGTCAAATTATGGGAAATTCTAGTATTTCCCTGAGATCCCCCCCCCCCCCCCCCCCCCCCCCCCCCCCCACCCCCACACACACACTCCTTGATTGAATCATGCTTATCTAAACATGTTAATTGGTCTCCCCAGTTTGCACCTTATTTTTTCACTCGATTAATTATGCTTTGAATTAACAGTTAATTGTGATGTAATTAACAGTTAATATAAAAATCTAATAATTAATTATTTCAATTGACAATTAATTCAAAACATAATTAATTGAGTGGGGTGAATTTTGGGAGATGTTAATTGGCCCCTCCCATTTTGTGACTCATGCTGATGGCATCAGCATGAGCTTGGTGAGTTTGGGGGCACAGTAAATGGCCTCTTAAATTATTAGTACCGGTGCAAAATTCAAGTGTTAAAAATCAGCCGAAAAGTTCACAAGATGAAAAATTGCAATAGTATTGTTATTAATTAGGGGAATTCTTCAAAAACCCTCCAACTTTTCTGAAAATTCTGAAAAATCCCCTGTAATTTTAGAAAATCCCATATTTTTTTTAGATTCCCTCAAAAACCCCCTATATTTTTTGCTTCTTCAAAAATCCCCTAACTTTTTTAGATTCTCTCAAAAACCCCCTATTTTTTATTATGTTTTTTTTTTTAAATAACCATTATACCCTTTAGTTTTATTTTTTAAATTTCTATAATTTAATAAATAATGAATATATATTAAACTATTATAAAAAATTAAAAATAAATAATACATGATATTATAAATCCATTCGGATTTGTTTTCGTTTTATAAATCCATTTTAAACCGATTAAATTTTTCTCCTTCGGTTTTTCAACTAACTCTCAAGTTTGATTTTTCTCAATCATTCTTATTTCTTCATTCATCGCTTTTCTCCATACTTCCTCTTTCACCGCTTGCTCGAAATTCTCCGGTTCAACAACACAAAAATTACATCGCAAATAAATATCACTTAACCTTCTCATTTTTACCGGTGTTGAGCTCGGTCTTGAGGAACTCGGCTCCATATTCATGGAAGGAGAATTTGTCGTTTCATCTTCTTCTTCAAATTCATTTTGAATTTCATCTTCATCTACTTGCGGTTCGGTTTCCTTTTCATGCACAATTATCGGTACACTTTCTACGCATTTTTCTTTCCAATCCCATTTATCTCTTTCGTTAAAAATTACATCGCGACTTGTAATTATCTTTTTCCTTTTGAAACTCCAAAGTCTATAACCCTTCGATTGAGAGCTATAACCCATAAAAACACATTTTTCACATTTCTCTTCAAGCTTGTGTCGCATTTCTTTCGGGACATGCGCGTAGCAAATCGAACCAAAAATTCGCAAGTGATTGACCGATGGTTTTCTACCACCGGACCATACCTCAAACGATGTTTTGTCTTTAACCGCTTTGGTCGTACACCGGTTTAATAAATAAACCGCCGTGTACGCCGCTTCGGCCCAAAAACTTTTCGGGACATCTTTTTCAACCAACATTGATTTTCCCATTTCAACTATGGTTCTATTTTTTCTCTCGGCAACACCATTTTGTTCCGGTGAATACCCTACGGTTAATTGCCTTTCAACTCCAAGGTCTTCACAAAATTTATTAAATTCGTTGGAGTTATATTCACCACCTCGATCACTTCTCAATTTTTTAATCAATCGGCCACTTTGCCGCTCAACCAATTTTTGGAATTTTTTAAAGATTGAGAATGCATCGGATTTTTGTTTCATGAAATAAATCCAACACATCCTCGAATAATCATCGATGAAGGTGATGAAATATCTATTACCTCTTTGTGAAGGTTGCTTCATTGGACCGCACACATCGGTGTGTACAAGCTCCATAGGATTTGTTGCTCTCCAAGCCCGTTCTTTTGGGAATGGTTCTCGGTGTATTTTACGTAGCACGCAAGCTTCGCACACATCGCCCTTGTCTTCAATATTTGGCAAACCGTACACCATATTTTTTCTACTCAACAATTTCAAGCTTTCGAAATTTACGTGGCCAAGTCGTTTATGCCACAACCTCGACACATCTTCAACACCCGCTTTTAATGCCATCGATTTTGCATTTTTAAGAACGAGTGGAAAATTTCTATTTTTTTCCATTTTTATGGTTATCATAATTTGACTTCCATTTTTCGATGTATCGTAGATTTTACAACTCTCACCTTCAAAATGAACCGAGTGTCCATGCTCGATTAATTGTCCCACACTCAATAAATTTTGTGTCAACTCCGGCACAAGCATCACATCACGTATGGTTTTTCTTTCATTTTTCATTTCAATGGCGATTGTACCTTTTCCTCTTGATTGGACAACCGCACCATTACCCATCGTAATTTGAGTAGTGTCGGTCGCATCAATTTCGGTGAAGACCGATTCAATTCCGGTCATGTGGTTACTACAACCACTATCAACATACCATACATCGCTCTTTTTCTCCAAGGCCGTTTGACACGCATAAAACGTGTTGTCGTAATCTTCTTTATTTTCGGTGTAGTTGGCTTGTTCGTTATTTCGAACTCGACAATATTTTTGGAGATGCCCAAATTTCTTACAATTATGGCATTGAGGTTTATCCTTGAACCAACAATCTTTTTCAAGATGAGAAGCCCTTTTGCAAATATTACATTTTGCTTGGTTGTTTTGGCAATTATTTCTACCTCCTCCTCTTCCTAATAATCCCCTGCCCCTATTGGAATAATGCCCTCTTCCTCTACCGTAATAACCCCCATGGGAAGACTCCTCCTTTATGGTATTTTGGTTTGGTGGTTTAGAAACGGTGAGTTTTTATTGGAATGCACTCTCGAGAGATTTTTCGGCATCCCTATTTAGTCTTTGCTCATGCCTTTCTAAAGAACCCATTAGGTCATGAACACTTATAGTGGAGAAGTCTTTGGTTTCTTCAATAATAGAGGCCATGTTGTCATATTTGGGAGAAAGGCTAATTAGGATTTTTTCGCAAACCGATTTGTCGGTTAAATCCTCACCCAAGCTTCTTATTTGATTTACCAATTCCATGATTTTAGAGAAATAATCCTTAAGAAGTTCATTCTCTTTCATAATCAAATTTTGGAAATCTCTTTTTAGAGTCAAGAGTTTCCCGGTTCTAACCTTTTCGTTTCCTTGAAATTCTTTTCGCAAAATTTCCCAAGCTTCTTTTGAGGTTTTCGCCCCAATAATTCTCGGAAATAGTTTATCCGAAATTGCATTTTGGATCAAGAATAACGCCTTCGCATCCTTCTTTTTATTCTCCTTGTATTCTAATTTACTCGATCCATCTTCTTTCTCTTTTCCCTTCTCGGTCATTTCATCGAGCACCTTGTGTTCACTCATTTCTTCAAACCCCTCTTCTACTATTTCCCATAGATCCTTTGAGATCAACAAAGTTCTCAACTTAATACTCCAATAATCATAGTTCTCACCATCGAAAATGAGTTGTGAAGATAATGGAAGCCCAAGCACACCTCCTTGGTTGGCCATGGTGATCTCCTCTTTCTTCTTCTTCTACAAACTCGATTTTCCTTGCAACCTTTGCTCTGATACCAATTTGATGGAGTTAGTGAGATTTAGATCTTGTATTTTCGGTGAATTAGTGAGAGAAATTTTTCAGAGGAATACGCAGGGTATTTTTCATAGAGATAGGTGGGTATTTTTCTTAGAGATAGGTGGGTATTATTTACCTCTACCTGAGACACTCACAAACAAGAGTTATAAAGTGGGGATAGTTTTCCTCTTTCTACTTCTACACGAAAATAGATGATATTGTGGTTGTCTTGAGAATTGCTCTCTGGCAGAGACACAAAACCCAAACATCCCAAAAGTCTTTTTGTTACACATCTCCCATACACATACACATGGGGGCACATATTAACTATTACACATTAAACTAATAAACCAAAAATAAATAATATTACAAAAACATTAAATTTAACAAGTATATAGAAGAGAATTCTATAATTTTTTATAATCTAAGAGTTTAGATGTTAAGTTATCCAATAATTGTTTTTTTTTAATATTTGTTTATGTTGTAATATATAATTGCAAAAACAAATTTATCTAATTGAAATCAACAACACGTCTTTTTTTTACCTTTGAGCTGAAATCCGGATTTTCAATCAACCCTTAATCGAAGCCAATTGATTTTCAATCAACCTTCACTACGACATTCTTCTTACTGAAGGCGATGATGGATGGTGCCACTGGATAAAGAAGCAGCAGCTGCAAGAAGATTTCATACATTCATTTACACCATACAAGAAGCCGGTTCCACTTGGTCCACTGAACTTTCGGGCGCAGCCAACAAGGTACAACCGTATAACAAGAGACGTGTCTCCCGACTTTCTTTACCATTCTTTTTTATTACCTTCGAAAATCTTTCTCTTAACAATTACCATAATCAATATATCATAACCAATTCAATGTAAATCTAACATGGAAATTACCAACGATTTGGGGGTGGAGGCACCGCCTCCACCCCCAAACATCTCCTCTCCCCCCTTCTACCTTCTCTCAGCCCCTCTCCACTCTACATATCCTCCGCCCCTCTCCACCCTCTTGCTCTCTAATGCTATTCGAGAAGAAGAAAATAACAGTGAAAGGATATATCATTGTTATTGAGAAAGTCACATCTTGTTGTACTGAGAAAGCGAGATCTCGCTGTTACTGAGTTACGATTTACCACTACCACCGAACTAACTCGTTGAGATATCGATTTACCACTGTTACTGAGTTCACTCTCAATTCGTCACTGATATATCGATGTTCTCACTAGTACTAGTTTAACTAGTTCAGATAGCAATTTATCACGGAATTAGCTCGCTGCAGTAGCGATTTACCACGGAATTAACTCGCTGCGATAGCGATTTCTCACTGAATTAAATCGCTCAAATAGCGATTTATCACTGAATTAACTCGCCCAGATAGCGATTTACCACTCTCTATTACGCAGTGAACTTACTATTTGCTTTACCGAGCTATTGCTGAATCAGACTTTAATCGAGGCTCTGAATCATTGAAAGTTGTTGCTGAATTATAGGGCTTTACCAAGCTGTCACTGTTGTTTTTTTACCTCGAACTATTATGCGGCCGTTGAGATTTGGCTTTACTCGAGGCTCCGAATCATTGAAGCTCGAGTTGAGAGTTAAGGTTCGAGTTGAGGCCATGAATCGTTGATTTAAGAGTTGGCTTTACTTGTAATTGTTCAGCTTTGAATCATTGAGGCTCGAGTTGAAGTTCGAGTTGAGGCTCTGAATTGTTGAGTTGAGACTTGGCCTAACTCGCAATCATTGAGAGTTGGCTTTACTCAAGGCTCTGAATCATTGAGAGTTGTTACTGAGTCAGACTTTACCGAATCAAACTATTATGCGGTAAACTGACTATTTGCTTTACTTCTCTACCCCTCCTTTACCAAGTAAGACCACTACCTAGCTGTTACTGAATCGTCGAGGTTAGACATTACCTAGCTGTTACTGAATCCTAGCGAGTTGTATTTGTTGAGTGATATGTCGATATGGTTAAATTAGGAGTAATCACTTTATTGTGCTAGTCAATTATCCTTGGACAATTGATTACGTAGTTCAATCTGGTTTAAAACAATTTCATTATGTTGTTGATCCTCTGTCATTTGATGATGGCTTGAACCGAACTCCGACTTTCCACTTCTTCCACTGCTTCTGAGTTTTACCACCATCCCCCCCCCCTCCCTCAACCCCTCCCCCGATCCCCAATCCACACCCAAACATCGAAATTTCGAAAACTTCTCTTCCAGTATAGAGATCCTTCCAATTCGATATAACAACGACCGGGTCAAGTAGTTTAAAGAGATCGAAACTGCCCGATCTTGGTTGCATATAAGATCGAGTTGGATGTGCTGGAATGATTTGGCAACGGATTTTCGGACGGTACAATTCAGAAGCAGTCGGAATGAATACACGGGGCACAAGGATACGGTGAAGGGATCAACAAGGTTCATAAATGAAGAATGAATGGATGACGGCACATGCACATGGACACCACGAGTCGACACATATGATGATCTTCAAGAAGATACGCCGAACGCCGAGATTAATAAAAAAGATTATTCTAAATTTAAATAAAGGCGTTGTAAGTTTCGGGTTTGTATTTCTAACTCTAGGGTTCCTTGTTTTGAATTGTTTGTGTATGTTCGACAAACTTATCAATAAAATACTGAGCCGTAAGAACACGTTTCGTGTTCTAGGCTCTCTTTCAAAAAAAAAAAAAAAAAAAAAAAAAAATATATATATATATATATATATATATATATATATATATATATATATATATCATAACCAATTTGTTTCTATGAAAAACCCTAAGATTCCAAAATCAAATATAAAGAGTAATTCGATTACTTTTGGTCCATGTCTGATAAATTATTTCTCACCATCACAAAAGAGATCTTCTACATACTCTAAATTTGGTAATCTATAAGGTCATTAATTAAAAGAACGCATACTACTTTGCAAAATTCCAACCTTTTGCAAGTCCACTTTTCTTTATTTTTGAAACTAAGTTCCCAGCATTATCACTTAAACCTAAATCAACCTCAATAATGTGAATTTGTAACTATCCCTAAAAAATGTGAAATATCAAGAACACCCCTCTAAAATATAAAGTGTGTCAAATATTATCCAATACCCCCTTCCTAATTCCTGTCCTCTTTTTCACATCATACATTTATAAATGAAAGATAGCGAATCAAGAGCAATTTATGAATCTTCCAATTTCGACTAGAATGATACAAATCATTGTTGTTTTGATTTTTTGGTAATACACTCAATCTACCAACCCAAACAAAACGGAGATGCAAATTTTCCTTCATCTTCCCAACTAAAATAAAATAAACATGGCATTCACCCTTTTCAGTAAAGCAATTCAATCTGCATCTTCCCAATTGGCTGGATAAAATTCTTCAATTGTATTGTTTGATTAAGTTCTTTTTTCTGAAATTAAAGAAGCCATTAGTACAGCTTTTCGATTTAACCTTGAGAAAGTATATGGGATAAAGAAATTGGTATCAAATTACAATGATTTTTTTAATTTAACCTTGGTTCGAACATGAAATCTAACAAACCAAGTTTCATTGATTCCTTTTAACTTCCATATCTAAAAATTGGATTATTATTTGAATTAGGTACTGATGCTTCAAGTGGATCTCGGGATTGTAGTAAGCGAAACTTTAAAGTCGCTAAATTGCACATATTTGAATGAATCACGAAATAATAATTTTATCCACAATTTGGTCCCGACAAAGACATCCTTCTTCGTAAAAGACTTGTTGAAATGCAGGGATTTCTTCAAAGCCTCGACATACATGGAACATGGCGAAATTGCATGGAAATGGACTTCAAACGCCTCCTTCTCGTCAAAGTCAGCCTACAACATCTTAATCAACCCGGGAATTGTAGTAGATTGGAACGAACGAATATGGAAAATCATATGCCCCTCAAAGGGACTTGGTTCCAAGGCAAACTCCTAACGGCCGACAACCTAGCCAAAATCGTAGTAGGTTGGCCGCATAACGCAACATGTCCCAATTGCGGCCTACATGAAGAAACGTCCAACCACCTTTTAGGATGGTGCCCCTACGTAAAGCCAATGTGGGAGCGCCTAGACGCAACCCACAACACAACACCGAGCCGGCTAGACTCCGACCCGGTGACCAGATGGGCAAAACCGAGGCAAAATATGACGAAAGAGCAACGCAACTCTTGGGACTCGGACTTTCTTTCAATTGCGTGGAATGTCTGGAAAAATAGAAACGCAATTGTGTTTGCAAACAGGCACACAACGACGTCTATCACGCAAGCAAGGGCGTTGACATAAGCTAAGACGTGGAGGGAAGCTCACTGGAGGCTGCACAAAGGAACACCTCTTCTAATGGCCTAGGGAAAAAAATACTAATAATTAGAGACCTATTTGTATTTTCATTTTGTTCCAAAACTAGGCTGTAATTCTATTCCTGGTGTTTAAGGATCAACTCTGGTTTCTCGGCAATCGCCGACCTCGCTCAAAAAAAAAAGAAATAATAATTTTATTTTAAGTTCGGATTGTATGAAATGGGCTATTAATTCTTTCAAAAAAGAAATCTATACTATATACTAATTCAAGGGGATTTGCAGCCCCCTGGTGCAGCCACGTCACCAGGGGCCTATTCGTAAAAAAAATATTTTTTTTTACATTTTGGTCCTTTTTTATTTACAATTTGGTCCTTTTTTTAAAAAAAAAATTACATTTTGGTCCTTTTTTTCTTACATTTTAGTCCTTTATATTTGCATTTTGGTCCTTCGAGTTTTAATATTCACATTTTGGTCCAGCGGCCTCAAATTGGTCCTGTTTTTTAAAAAAAATTACATTTTGGTCCTTTTTTATCACATTTCGGTCCTTTATATTTGCATTTTGGTCCCTCGAAGTTTTAAAATTTACATTTTGATCCTTTATTATTTTTCTTGCCTGGTGCAGCCACGTCGCCAGGGGCCTATTTGTAAAAAAAAATTATTTTTTTACATTTTGGTCCTTTTTTATTTACATATTGGTCCTTTTTTCGAAAAAAAAAATTACATTTTGGTCCTTTTTTTTAAAAAATTGGTCATTTTTTCGAAAACCAATTACATTTTGGTCCTTTTTTTTAAAATATTTATTTTACATTTTGGTCCTTTTTTATTTACAAAATTGGTCCTTTTTTCGAAAAACAATTACATTTTGGTCCTTTTTTTTTAAATATTTATTTTACATTTTGGTCCTTTTTTTTTTACAAATTGGTCCTTTTTTCGAAAAACAATTACATTTTGGTCCTTTTTTTTTACATTTTGATCCTTTATATTTGCATTTTGGCCCTTCGAAGTTTTGAAATTTACATTTTAGTCCAGGGGCCTCAAATTGGTCCTATTTTTTAAAAAAAATTATATTTTGGTCCTTTTTTCACATTTTGGTCCTTTATATTTGCATTTTGGTACTTCGAAGTTTTAAAATTTACATTTTGGTTCTTTATTATTTTTCTTGCCGGGTGCAGCCACGTCACCAGGGGCCTATTTGTAAAAAAAATATTTTTTTTACATTTTGATCCTTTTTTCGAAAAAAAATTACATTTTGGTCCTTTATGTTTGCATTTTGGCCCTTCGAAGTTTTGAAATTTACATTTTAGTCCAGGGGCCTCAAATTGGTCCTATTTTTTAAAAAAATTTATATTTTGGTCCCTTTTTCACATTTTGGTCCTTCGAAGTTTTAAAATTTACATTTTGGTCCTTTATTATTTTTCTTGAAAAACTAAAATAAAATTATAATAAGTTGAACAATATTAATAAAAGAACATCTTGCAAATATTTAAAAATAAAATATCACAAAACTATTAAAAAATACATAAAAAGAAAACTAACATAAAAAATAGATGTTTAAATAGATATTTTCTATGAATATATTTGCAAGATGTTTATTTATTATCATTTAATGTTAGTTTTTTTATGAATAAAGAATGTAATATTAAAATTATATAAACAAAATATGTAATAATTTTAATTTTTTTAAATCACTACGTGTTAAGAAGTATTTATGAATTTTCTTAAAATTAATAAAAAATAACAAAAATAAGTTTTAATTATTACATATGAGATTTGGAGGGTATTTTGGGAAAAAAAAAAATTAATATCATCCATAAGGAGTATTTTAAAATAAAAGTTTGGTAAAGAGTTTTTTTTTTTTGGAGTTTACGAAAAGATAGAGAATTTTTTATAATATCCAAAAAAAAATTAGGGGGTTAAAAATATACCAAATCATGGATGTGCGAATAATCATGACATAATTTAAATTAAAGGTTCGAACGAAACGGTTAGCGATGACATCGTCAAACTTTGTTGTTGGCTGACCACACAAAGGACGAAAAATATTTGTGCTAAATATGTAGCGAAATTAAGGATTTGTGAAATTAAAAACACTCTTTTTTTCAGCAATGTTTTCTGAACTATTATGTTTTTAATAAATTTCATGACGACTCATTCGTTCTTTTTCCTTATTTTACTTATGAAGTATAAAATATAGATAATTTTTTTAGCAATAACCGTTTGAATTATTCAAGAAATCCGGCTCTTAAAATATTCAAACGATTTTTGCTACAAAATTTCACTCGCACACAACACACTAAATTACACATATAATAATGATTACAAAAAGAAAGTCACATACACAAAATGAACAACAATTTTTTTCAACTACATTACTTATAAACCCGAACAGCCCCGCGCAATTGCGCGGGGTAATGCTAGTGGGCTATTAATTCAATTCAAGGTGGGTGTGTTAATTGGAGAATTATCATGGATAGTTGGAATGTGATTCAATCAACAGCCATCTAATTAACGGCCAATCTAATATAACGATCCATCTAATTAACGGCCCATTGAACTAACGACTTGTTCAAATTGGTATTTTCACAATTGACGTCTCATTTAATTAACGGCCCGTTAATGTTAATTAACTTAATTCACCAATACCATTCCACTTAACTTGTTTAACATGCCCTGCCATTTCGCTAATTTTATGCATCTATTACAAAAAATATATTCTCACTTAACAACTTAATTCGGACATGCAAATAAACAACTTAATCACTCATTAGAAGTCCTTAACAACTACAAATAAATTCACATTTGGTACACTTAAATTACAACTCAAAAGTAACAGATAAATTCACAATTAACGGTAAATTAACATGCTCTGCCAAAAGATAGTTTTGGTGCCGATTACAGTAACCGCTGCCAAAGATATTTTTGGTGACGATTACATAAACAAAAAGATAGTTTTTGTGCCGATTAATTTAACCGCTGCCAAAAGATAGTTGTGGTGCCATTTACCAGTTGCTGCCAAAAGATAGTTATTGTGCCATTCACAGCGGCTGGCAATAGACAGTTTTGGTGGCTTTTACGGTCTGCCGCTGCCAAAAGATAGTGTTGGTGCCTATTACAGTAACATCTGCCAAAATATAGTTTTGGTGCCTACTACAGTAACCGCTTTCCAAAGATAGTTTTGGTGCCTATTACATTAACCGCTGTCAAAAGATAGTTTTGGTACCTATTACAATAACCGCTGTCAAAAGATAGTTTTGGTGCCTACTACAATAATCTGCCAAAAGATAGTTTCCGTGCCTATTACAGTAACCAATGCCAAAAGATAGTTTTGGTGTCTTATACAAGCACTGCCAAAAGTTAGTTTTGGAGACTTTTACAAGGGCTGCCAAAACTGTGTTTTGGAGCCGTTTACAAGTTCTGCCAAAAGATTGTTTTGGAGCCGTTTACAGGTGCTGCCAAAAGATTGTTTTGGAGCCGCCTACAAGTGCTGCCAAAAGATTGTTTTGGTGCCGATTAGAGAAAGTTTTGGTGTCTATTCCTTAACCGCTGCCAAAAGGTAGTTTTGGTGCTGATTACTGTAAAACCTGCCAAAAGATAGTTTTGGTGGCTACTACAGTAATCGCTGCCATAATATAGTTTTGGTGTCTTTTAGAGGCGCTGCCAAAAGCCAGTTTTGATGCTGTTCACTGTCTGCTGCTGCCAAAAGATAGTTTTGGTGCCTATTAAGTAACATCTGCCAAAAGACATTATTGGTGCTGATTACTTTTACCGCTGCCAAAAGATAGTTTGTGGTCTATTACAATAACGCTGCCAAAAAATAGTTTTGGAGCACTGCTAAAAGATATATTTGAAAACAAACATTTGGTTACAAGATTTTTTTGGTATATCAAAAAGTGAGTTTTTTCTAAAATATCCAAAAAAAAGGTCAGTTTTTTTTAAAAAATTTCCCTTTTTATAGTTTCATTAATTGATCAGAAAAATTACACAGTGCAACTTGATAATTGAAATCATCAGAAGGAATAGTAATAGTAATAGTAATTTGGCATAAGAGGCCAAGGCTTGCAAATCAAATATAAAAAAATAGCTTAAAATCAAATTAGTTGACATTTCAAAAGATTTGCGTAGTTGGTTTACTTCTTAATTAATATGGATATCATGCTGATAGTATATGACATCATATTCTTTGTTTTTATAGAAAAATGTAAATAATTTTTCTCGAAATGTTTATTTTGTCTTGTGAATCGTGACTATGTATGTAACTCGAACAATTTCATCTCACCAATCGCCATGGTTATCCAGAGTTTGTATTCAAAATGAAAAGCTCGCATGCACAGGAAGAAAACTTACAAAACTATTGAGATACTTACAAAATTATTGAGGCGCGACTCTATTGAAGACCTTTCAGATCTTTCACGATCCCTGTAAAGATCAAAATAGAATTATCTAATTTGACACTTTTGTATACGGTTTATTATAGAAATTGTAGTAAAAAGAAAAAATCAACACATTTTAGACCTGATTCTATTCTAATCAAAATCGATTTTTGCTTGCCTCTTCTCCAATGCTACGAATTCATCTCTTATACTTCCTAATCTCTCAGCCGTAAGATAGGTAAATATTTTTTCATTCTTGGTGTGGGGGTAAAGAAGAAAAAAGGAAGGGAAGGGAAGGTAAAGAAAATGAACACTATAATTTTGTAATAAATGAAGAGTTTGAGAACGGTTTTTAGAGAGACTTCATATTTTTTGACAGTCCAATTTTCCATATTTTTTTCAACTTCTCCTCCAAAAAATTGGACTTATGATATTTCAAAACAACAATATTATTATTTGAGCACACAAATTAATGCCATGAAAAAAAACCGAGTTTTGTTCAATACCTTTTGTCCAATTTATATTTGTATACAAAAAGAACTGATTTTTTTCTGGTATGCGGCATGATTTTTTATTATTTGGATGTTATGAAATTAATGTCATGCAATTTATGCTATTCTGAATAGATTTTAACTTATTTGATGATCTTATCCTAGTCCAATAGTGTAGTTGTTTGAAAATTGAAATTTGAAAAGTTTGGATACAATAATGCGTTGAATTTTTGTAGTAGTGGTGATTTTGGAATTGTGAAATTTTCTTTCGGATTGAACTTTATGGATACTTGTATTATGATTTGATATGAAATTTGGGGATTTCAATTTTTTTATCTTTTTTTGACATTTTTGGGGATTTCAGTTAATTTGTTACTTTGTAGAATCGAAAATCTGAACTGAACTAATTACCTGTTATATTATATCAATGGTGTTTCAAAAAAATTCTGATGGATAGTTCCTTTTCATATTTTATTTATTATGTACAATAATTTATTCCAATATTAAATAATGATCAAAATTTAATAACATTCAATTGTAAAGTTATTTAAGTA
The DNA here is from genome assembly GCA_946800325.1 of Luzula sylvatica. NCBI lineage: Eukaryota > Viridiplantae > Streptophyta > Magnoliopsida > Poales > Juncaceae > Luzula > Luzula sylvatica. Next base: position 68,231,394 of record OX326960.1, read on the forward strand.
AAAATTCTCCATTTCCCCTTCTCTTTTCTCTTTCCAAACCAAGTGTGGGAAGCTTGCCATTCATTTCCTTCTCCTCTTTTATCTTCGAACCAAGAAAAGTTGTAGTGTGCACCGAGTCTTGTTAAAAATTACATTACTTAACACCGAGTCTAGATGAAATTGAAAAGCCCTTTCTTCTTGTTGATCCCCAATTCATTCTTCACCCCTACAACAAAACCGAGAAATTCTAGAACTAGATACTCGATAGGAAATCTCGCTGCCCTATTCGGTCGATAAGAGATCTCGCCTCTCTTCATCGGTTTTTGTCCTTCAGCCGGACTTCTTCACTTCATCTACCAAAAACGAAATATTCGATCGAGCAAATCATAAAAAATGCTGAATTGAAGCACTGTCTGACGAAGAGAAAGGGAATGTGTAAAGATTTGGGGTCGGTACGAGATCAGAGACCTATTACTTGCCAGATACTATTTGAACCGAAGTACTTGGATTGATTTTGGTCTTAGAATCTGTTGATGATTGATTTTGCAAGGTCTTTTGAATACTATTTGAATGAATTCTTCTTATAGTATTATTTTGAGTAATCACAATGCTATATGATTTGCAGAGGTGGCATGTTTTAATTGGCTGATTATATGATGGACCCAATGTAATCTTATGATTTTCCATTATTAATCCAAGCTAATGTCTCTACCAACTTTCTGCAACGTTACCTTTTACATTGAGTGTTTTGTTCTGACACGATGTGGAAAATGAGTAATGATAGAGTCACAAATACCAACCACAAATGTGTCACAAATATATAAGTTTGTAATGTTAATTATGTATATATATATATCATAAATCAAACACAAACTTAGGCATTTGTGTCAAATTTGTGGTTGATATTTGTGTCCCTATCATTACTCGTGGAAAATATAAAGGAAAGAAGGTCAATTAAATGACTTGAAATGTAGGATTCTATTTTCTATCCATTGTAGCATTCAAAGAAAAGAAAAAAGTATGTTAATTGTTACCTATTGAAGATAGCAAAACTGTACGTGGGAAATTTCACCCAAAAAAGAAGCTAATCGCCAAATCATGCCTCAATCCCAACTTAGATTTCATGAACAAAAATTAATTTATAACACAAATATCTTATATCGCGAATCTTACTGAAATCAAAGTAGAAACATGCAGACTAAGGCTGGAAATCTAAGTTTACATTCGGATTGGGTCCATCATTTAATGATTGATTTTGCAAGGTCTTTTCGATGTCCGGTGTATATATTTGAATGAATTCTTCTTTCTAGTATTATTTTATTGTAAGATTTTTTTATTTACCACAAATATAGGGATAAAACTGAAAATTTGATTTTAGCAAAAAAATATAAGGTATTTAACAAAGAATATCGACATTCCAAGATTTGTAGGATATCAATAAAATTTCATGTTTTTTAAAGAGTATAATGATATTTTGTATGGGTCCATTTCAATTTTTTTTTATTTTTTTTTTATACGGAGGAGTCATTAGTTCTTTTAGTCTAATAAGACAAAATTTAAATTTTTTTGGAATTCATAAACTGGTGATTTTTTCGAAGGGTTCTCGTGAAAACATGACTTTTTATATGCAAGTTTCAATACGGTGTTTGAGAAAGAAAAAATAGATGACTTTTTAATCGTCTCCGTTGTATTGATACAATTTCTAAGTCCTGATAAATACAATATGAAACAAAGAACACAAGGAATCCATAAAATATTGTAACTAACAAAAAACAGAGGAAATTTATTTAATTGAAAGAAATTCCGTAAAATAAAACAGCACGTGTTGATTAAAAAAAACTTTCACATAACCACAAACTTTGGCACCCCCAATCTGCCAAGAAATTCAGTAGAGTATTAAAGACAACAAAATTGATGAGAATAATTTTTCACAATCATTTTTTATAATAATCATTTTTCACAACAAGATGAACAATCATAATCAGTTATTGATCGATTATAATCATCGAGTATCCATCTTTCTACCCCTAAATTCAATTAAGAAGAAAAAATATAAGTGAGTTGATATTCACTTTTTTCTTTTATTTATTCATTTTTTAGAGGAGAGCAATTGCCGAGAACAGTGGAACTGAGCCAAGATTACGAAACAAAACAAATTTAATTAACTGTTTCAATGTTTGTACATACTAGGAGAATACTCGCGCTACGCGGCGAGCATGTAAATTATGTTTTCATTATAATACAATTATATATTTGTACGATAATATTAATAATATCATCTTAAAATAATATTATTTGAATTCATTTATCAATGATTATTCATATGTTTTATAATTATATAATATATTACATGATGCTAACCAAAAATCTCATTTTTCTAATCAAATAATAATACTTATATTAGTGTCATTATATAATAATATATAAGAATAATATATAATACAATTTCAAGAAAAACATAACAACATATATTATATCATTTTTCACAATATTTCATACAATATCAAATATTAAAATAATGAATCATACAACATATGTAGTAACACATTATTAATTATATAGTACTAATAATTTTTATTGATTCAAAATGCAATGGAAAATATAAAATAATATAAAACTTAATAGTGGAAGTATTTTAATAAATAAAACCAAATTTAATTTATAATAATATATATATAATTTTTTTCATATTATATGATTTTTTTTTACATTTTGTAAAATAACAATACAATTTGATAGGTGTTTATAAATTTAAAAGTTATTTAGATGGCTAATTTTTTTTTAATTCTATTATTTTTTGAAAAAAATTTGTTTGCATAAAAACACAAATATAATCTACCTATATGATATTCTTATTGTTATAATTTTTTAAAAAATAAATAATAGTACTTAAAAATTCTATTATGCTAATAAAATTCTAAAAAAATACATTATGTAAATATGTATTATTTTGCATTGTATTTTCTTACATAATATCAATTGAAATTATGATAAACGGTATGTATGAACTATGTTAATATGGATGTCAAAATAAAGAGAAAAATCAAAGGAATATATTTGATGGGTTTATAAATTAAATTTCCAAAATAATACTAATATATGTTGTATTTTTTATAATATTACATATTAAATTATTAATATTTCATATATAAACTTTTCATATTCCATTGCATTCACATTTGATCATGTAATCTTATGTGAAATATTAAACATTTTATTAGAATTGGTCTAATATGATTCTAACCAATAATAATAGGCCACATCGTTAATGTATGATGATGTGGCTTTCTAAGAATGCTTAAAACATGGTGTAAAATAATAACACATAAATGACTACACAAAATATGATCTTCAAAAAATCTAACAAAAAATTAATGATTGAGATTAAGTCACATCACTACATCTAATGGTCCAAATTAATACTTAAAAATAATAATACAAAATGCATGTCTTAAATGATCAAATATAATATGAATGCTTATGATGAATCCACATCACACAATCTAATGGTTAATAATCAAGATAAACATGATGATGTGGCTTTATGAGGAGCCTCAAAGATAGGTGCAAAATAAGGGGTTGTTAAATACCATATATACTCATTTTATATTATTGGACCTTCTGTTTTTTGCAGCCCAAAATCATGGCCTGGTCGGATTTGGGCCAGAGCCCAAAGTCATGATAGATATTTCTCATACAGCCATACTTAGGCAGTTGGGCTTAACATGTAAAAGGTTCTTAAGAACATATCTGACGAAATTATGCCAAGTCAGTGGCGTATTCTCATTGGACTGAAAATATAGAACCCATCCACCAAATAATTGTGCATAGGTTTGTTACGTGGTGCTTTCATGGTTATCTATTGCTACTTATGAGAAATATCTACTATTATAAAACATATAAATATAATACACTTTTCTCTCCAAGTCAGTGGTGTTTTCATGGTTATCTATTGTGATAGGTATTTTTTTTTTCCTTAAAGCAAAACTCGCCTTTCTTATTACATGATATAAATAGATTTTTCATTCTTTCCCTCCAATCAAATCATAAGCATCAAAATTATATTATATGCATCAAAATTATGTCCTTTTATTTACGACACTATTTATTATGCATTATTTTATTTACCACATATTCTTGCTATCACATTTTTGAAAATTATTGCACAACTTGCAAATAGAAAAAAAACTTTATACCATTAACCTCTCGTGATATAGCTTCACATATCAAAAACCATGTGGGAACAATCTTTGCATATAATTATATTCCACATTGGAGAACACTTATATGTAATTATTCTATTATTTTCTATACAGCAAATCACTAGAACATAACACATGGCCAAAAATAAAATCTCTCATTCTTTTTCTAGCAGACTACACAAACCTTAAAATCTGAGTACATTTTTTCTGAGGTTTCAAGGAGGCACCATAAATAATGGCACGCTCCATATATTCGACGACTCAACGAGCCACAAGAGGAGAGCCGGACTTCAAATTGGCAATTGTGGTCGCCTTCGAAGACCCAAAACATTGTCGTTCTTTCCTTTCTTGTCAGAGCCGCCTTTTACCGAACAATTGTTAGTAATGGAGGAAGAAGATGACTTCTCCATGATATGTAGTCTACGTTGAATTGTCTCCAGTGATTTGTCCATCTCCATTTGATCCATCCTGCAGTTCTCACTACAAAACGCCGCGTCCCCTCTAAAATCAAATATCAAAAGTTCACATAAATAAATCCAAGTTCACATAATTTTGAAATTAATATTACTTGTACATGAAAAGTTCATGGTCACAAGAGATAGCTTTCTTGCAAAGAAAACACGACTCGAGATAATGGTGCTCTATATTGTCTGTTTCCTTGACAAAGAAGAATCTTTCCTTGTGCCCTTGGCCATGGCTAATCAATATGAATTCGTCGTCTAACCCGCAGAGACCAAGCGAGCTTGCAGAACTATCTGAGATTGAGAAACATGAAGATGAATTGGAGGAGGCCATTATGTTTGTATTTTTTTTTTGCTCACTAGATTTTTCTCTTTTTATAGGGGTGATGAAAAAAGTGACAGTGAGAGAAGGTTATATAGTTCCAAGAGGGAGGTGGAGAAATGGAATTGGTCATGTGAAGCTAAATTTAGGTAGACTTGGTATACCATTTAATATGTGAAGTAGTTTTTAGAGCCCTCAAAATTAAATAGTATTTATCATGTGAAATAAATTTAGTTATTAATTTATTGTGTTGTCTTGATTACTTATGAATTATTTTTGTAACATTTGATTATTTATGATATGCATATAATATAAATATAGGGGAGAATAGTTCAAAATAAAATTATGAGTTTTATTTTAATAATCATTTGTTTTAAAAGAACACCCTCTCAATAAGAATACCTCGAATACAATAAACAATCATGTTAATTGGATCAGATAATTAGTCATTTAGACTAACACCTTTTAATACAACGAATATTTTTTACTATAATTATATACTCATACTATCACCATTTTATACTTATCAATGCAACTTAATGTTCTTGACATACAAGTCATATTATTCATTGTACAATATTTATTCATGTGTTCAATTCTCGAAATCAGTTTCCAAAATAACTTATATATGTTTAATGCTTAATTTGACTCATCATTTTTTTTATTCTTATGAACGTTACATTTTTTATTTTTCCTTGTTAGTGCTACAAAATATTGTATATTTTTTCGATGTCATATGGAGTATATATTTAAGGGTGGAATATGAAGAAGCAAAGAGTGGAGACAAATAATTAGAGCAAACTTTGGGTGAGAGCAAGAAATGGTGCCAAACGAAACCATTGGCTTGCTAAATGCTAGCAAATGGGATATTTTCATATTTTCTATTTTGCTAATTATGACATGATAATCGGAAGGATATTTAATTGAAATAATGGAACGATAGTAGAAGACAAGTATTTTATATATTTATAATTCAAGTGGACCTCTCCTTCTATATCTCTCCATACAATAATGTTCTCCTGTGTCAATCAGTATGATCACATTTTTTATTGATCTACCATGGCCCCTCATTTCCCCCACACAATCATGATACAAATTTCAAGACAATTAATTTTTTTTTTTTTGAGAAAAATAGAGTAGGTTCTCATGCCCTACTTCTATTATTTGTATTAATATAATAATTAATTCATACAATTTAGATGTTCCTTATGAATTTAAACTTCTATCCTAACATCATCTATATAATTACATGAACTAAATATTACAAATACCATGCCAACCCAAAGGAACCAGGAAAGTATTTCCTGGAAAGCATTTCCAACTAGGTTAGTATATATATCTCTTCATTCCCTTTCTCTCTCCTTCTTCCCTCTTTCTCTCCGCCGCACAGTCCGAAATCCTCTTTCACTGAATAAACCAAGTGAATCAAACCCTAGACACTATCTCGCCCATCTTCCTCTTATCTCACCTCTTCCTTGCATCTCCACCCTAATCATACTGCCGTTGAAGATCTTGCCTCATCTCATCTCTCACATCGCCTTAATCGTCGATTAGAACAAAGCCTAGATTTTCCAGTTCATCTAGAGCTGGTCTCATCTCAACTCTCTCATCAATTAACGGTTAATTCATATTTATTAATAATTGATTATTTATAATTAATCTTTAATCTATAGCGATCTTAATTATGTAGTAATTTTTTAATAATTATGAATTAATTGTTAATTAACTTTATTAATAATGGATTAATTGGGAATAGTGATATCATGGTGATGCAATCATGATTTTGTGGGGGGGAAATGTGGGGCAAGGCATAATTATCCTTTTTTATTTCATTGTCTTAATTTATTTTCACTTTTTTTTCCCCTGTTAGTAAGTTTTACATTTTCAAACTAGGGTATAATTAATATACAGTCGAATATGCTAAAAAAATAGGCTTATCCTTGAGTTCATGCTTCGAAGTTTAAACAGTAGTTTTTAGGTCATGCAATAAATCTTCGTTTTTCCAATGGGCGAAAAGTTGTCTTTGTATTTTAAATGGCAAGGCCATGAGAAGATAAATTGTTTCAAATTTTGTTGATTACACAATAAATGATAAAGAAAAATATTTTCTGAAATATTGATTTAGATTCAACTTTATTTAACCGCATATTGACGTATAGAATATATATGCAAAATAAAGTGGATATTATTTGTCAAAAGTAAATGAGACTTGACTTGTTGGTTTCACGTAAGGGGTGTTCAAACGTTTCGACTTATTCGGATATCAAATTGAACCGGTCAAATTTGATTTAAGGGATTCGATTTTTCGATTCAATTTAGTTCGGTTCGGTTAAAAAAAAATGATATTATCCGGTTTATTCGGTTCGGTTCGGTTCGGTTCGATCGGTTGTGGAGTTTTGAAAATCGATTAAACCGAACCAACCGAATAACATCCACTTTTTCATATTTTTTAATATGTTATTGTTTAGATATAAAAAATAATGTAATAAACTTATAAAATAAATACAATTATTATATTTTATAATATGTATTTATATTTTTTTAATAAATAAAATATAATTTTTTATTTATTTTAAAATTCAATATTTTTTATTCGGCTCAACCGAATGAACCGAATAACAATTAGGTTTATTCGGTTCAGTTTTTAATCGGTTCCAAATTTAAACGGTCCGGTTAGGTTTGAATTTAGACCGATTTATATGGATTTGATCTTATTCGGTTCGATTTGAACCGTCCTCATGACGTAACCTCTCACGCTCCCGATGCAAATACTCTAGAAACATCCCTTGCAACCATGAATAATAAAACGAACTATTTGTATCTAAAATAACCATTGCAAAATATCATTGCGTTTGTGTAAAGGAAGAGAACTATTTTTATAATAAAGAAAAGAAAAGGAAGAGAAATATTTGTATCTAAAATATCATTGCGTTTGTGTAATATAATATCATGAAATAAATTATTGCATTGCAAAATATATCATCGAACAAATATGTACATAATATGTTGAAAATTATTCTAATCATATTTTTTTATTGAATAAAACAAATATAATTCTAAAAAAGAAAAGAAAAATAAGAGAGTTATTTGGAATCTAAAATAACCATTATGTTTGTGTAATACAATATCATAAATTAAATTAATACAATGCGATATATATCATCAAACAAATTGGCATCTAAAATAATCATTGTGTTTGTGTAATATTAGTATCATAAATTAAATTAATACAACACAAAATATATCATCAAACAAATATGAAAATAATTAAATGTGTTATATAAAAATAATTTAATGTGTAATATAATGAAATATGTAATTAATATAAAATAATTAAATGTGTAATATACATTATTGCATTGCGAAATATATCATCAAATAAATATGAAAATAATATGTTGAAAATTATTTTAATCATATTTTTATATTGAATAAAACAAATATAATTCTAAAAAAGAAAAGTAAAATAAGAGAGTTAATTAAATTAATACAATGTGAAATATATCATCAAACAAATATGAAAATAATTAAGTGTGTAATATAAAAATAATTAAATGTGAGAATATAAATGTGTAAAATTTAATTTAATTTTTTTTGTATAATTAAATGTGTAATATTTTTTGTTGAAGAATATTGAATAAAACAAGTATGAAAATAATTATATGTGTAATATTTTTTTGTTTATGAATAGAACTATTTGACATCCATCTTTTCATTATTTATTAGCGATGAGGTGTTCTTTTGTGGGAGCACAAAATCATTCTCTTTTGAAAGGAGATAAATTTTTCCTTGTTGTACACCCATAAAAGGGCATAACCGTAATTTCTTACCCATTACCATTAGTCGGCACTCTCCCATCCTCTCAAACACCTCTCCAGTTAGCTCTCACCCGATTCCTCTCTCTCCCTCTCACTCGCACCCAGCTTCTCTCTCTCTCTCACCCCGGATACTTTGTCATTTTGTACGGAAGTCTCGCTTACTGCTCCGATATGAAAGAAAGGAGAAATCCTACAACAACGACGTTTAACATAATAGAATGAGAAGCCCTAGGCGGAGTGTCGTTCTCTCACTAAGTCGTCGCTCTCTCCACAACAGGTTACAATCTCTGTAATTTCTAGATTTTAATCAAAAGTAATTCTTTATCTTCTTGAATGTCCCTCTTGAGTTGTCTGGTTTAAGCTAATTGAAATGCAGAGAGCCCCTAGAGGGACTCCTTTTTTGTTTCTGTAATGCATTTTTTTTTTATTGTTTGTAATTTATTGTATTTTTTGATGATTTATATAAATATTTACGTAACTATATAGTATAAGTTGAGCATTTCTCATATTATATCATTATATGAGCACTGGATTAAAAATTATACATCCAAATTAAAAATGCTATATATTAAAAATAAGTATATTAGTGTTGAGAATAGTATAATATCACCCAAAAATAATAAATTAAACTTAAAATAGTATATTGGCATTAAAAATATTTATTAACAATAAAAACAGTACATAACAATTAAAAATAGTATATTGACTTTACATGTAATGATACTATACAACAAATAATGATTCATCTAAAAATTATAGGTTAATGTTTCAAATGACATATAAAAATTGTAAATAATATATTAGCACAAAAACAATACAAAAACATTAACAAGTATATTAACACTTAAAATAGTTTATTGACATTATTTGTGATACCAGCATATTTTTGTTGTTACAGTAAAATAAAATATCACAAGTTTATTGAAGATGTAAATAATTAAATATTTGTCTCTTATATAATTTTCCGAATATAAGTATAATTCTAGATGTATCCGGATATTGAGACCAATATTATATTGTAATTAATATTATTTACAAAATTAATTTTGAAATGTAAAATATATATGTTTCAATTCAAATATTAAATTACACATAAAATATATTTTTATGTAAATATAATATTATTCAAGTATCACTAACCAAATAACAATAATAATAATAATAATATAAAATACATGTAAAATAAAAAAAATCAAAGATTAATAAAAAAAATATGGTGATGTACGGCGTGTACAAAATTTTACATATTCAAGTACTATTATTATTATTATTATTATTATTATTATTATTATAGTAATAATAATAATAATAATAATAATAACAACAACAACAACAACAACAACAACAACAACAACAACAACAACAACAACAACAACAACAATAATAATAATAATAATAATAATAATAATAATAATAATAAACATGTAAAATCACAAAATCAAAGATTAATAACAAAATATAATGACTTATACATGAAACTATAATATCCGAATATGCATTTACTTAACAAAACATATACAATAAATATACAATATAATGATGCCCTCATTATTTTAAAAATATAATTAACTTTTCGTATTATATCATATAAAATATAATAACATAAATACTGATGCCATCATTATTTTATTTAACATAATAACATAAATATATCATATGAAATATAATTAACTTTTCATATTATTGTTATATGTATTTTTAAAATAAATATATTGAAAGGATGAAAATAATAATATATAATCATATAACTCGGTGAGTTTGATTTAATCGAATTCAAAAGTAGTAAACATGATACAGTTCATTAAGATTGACTTGATATTAAATGTGAAAATGCATCATTTACGCTTAAAATTATTAGTGCATTAATATATTAATCAAGAATGAAATGTTGTCATGTAAATCCAGCAACTTTAAACATATTTATATGAAATACCTAAGTATACATTAAAAATTAATATAATAAACTAAAAGATGATAAATCATCACTTTCATTCAATGATTTACGCCAAAACTTAAATCATTGATTAACCATCGATTTTATAATCATAATTTCTTTGTGGACATTTATGTGTTGATTATTTAATAACGTCATAATTTAAGTATTCAAAGAAGGCCACATCATTGTATGTTAATGACCTGTATTATCTTTACTAGTTAGATTCACGTTACGATAGACATATTTAATTATTTAACATTTCACATTATATTACATGATAAAATGTAAACATGATTGAATATAAACCACGATGTAAGGTGAAAATTGTATATTTGAAATACTAATAAATTAATATAGTGAATTTTAAAACAAACAACATGTACTAATGTTATTATTAGAACTTTTATTATAAAAATTCATCCAATATATTTGTTTCAATTTTTTTTTTATTATTAGAACTTTAATTTTAAAATTTCATCAAATATATTTGTTTCAGTTTTCTTTTTATTTTGGCATTCGTACATTATATAAAAAAAAATACGAAAATACAATGCAAAAATACATATTTACATAATAAAAATTTAAGTGTTAATATTTAATTTTTTAAAAAAACACTATAATAATCTCATACAATACTAAGTATATTAAATTTTTGTTTTTGCTCAAATAACTTTAATATTTTTTTTTTTTAAAAAATAGTTTATCTATATAACTTCTTAAACTTAAAAACATCTATCGAATAGTATTGTTCTTTTTAAATATAAATTTTGAAAGTCATATGATATAGCATAATTTATAATTTTATTATGCTAAATTAAATGTTGATACAACTTATTAAATTACCTTTTCTATTAAACATATACATAATATACATAATCGTACATAAATGAGTTCAAATAATTTTGTTTTTAATCGGTATTACTCGATCCCGTTCCTGAAATCATCACGGATAAAATTATTGAAATCATCACGGATAAAATTATTGAAATTTGAAGATGATTCAAACCTAAAATATTTTGAAATTTTTATTACCGGATACATATAAGGCTAAAAATGTGTACGTATGTATTAGTGTCATTTTAGAAATGATTCATGCTCAAATTTGTAAATATATAATAAACAAATTTCACGTTAAAAAATATGGATTTGAATATTATTTGGTGAAGACCAAATTTCATTGGAGAATGATGAAAATATAGTTTTTTCCAAGAAAATTAATTGCAGAATTATTTCAATCATATATTTCTAAAAATTAAAATATTAAACGTACTTCCAAATCTTCACGAAATATTCTACAACTCATGCAATAAACTTCAAATATTATGTATACTATTTTATTATTTTTTGTCATTTAAATCCCTAACTAACTTCTAATAAAATAATAATGCCTTGTATTAATACTTAGATTATTGCATATTATATCACAAAAATGAAGCCGCAATTTATCCTGTCCTATATATCATTAATTTTTCTGAGGCCCGAGAACAAATTATTTGGCAGTTGCCACCAATAAATCCCTATCTATTTCTTCTCGTACTTCACACCCGACAAAAAAATTAAAAGAAAAGACATGTTCTCATTTTTTTTTGCACCAGAATTTTAAAAGACAAATGAAGTGTTATGTATAATGACACATGTACCCTTGACTTTATATTTAGGTTACCGGCTCAAACCCATTCCCCAGGTACTTTAACCGGCTGATTAATTTTAACAGGTTTTCCTAATTAATACAGACCGCACGATCAAAAGAGATGAACGGTAAAAATTAGTTTGGTGTATTGAAGAAAAATTCTTTTTTTTTATTGTTTGTAATTGATTGTATTTTTTGATGATTTATATAAATAATCTAACTTTTTGGTTTTTAGCTTATGAGGTATTATCGGAGAAAGAAAAGAAAAAAATATATACTCGGTACTGCGAAGAAGGTTGAAGCAAGTATAGAGAAAAACAGTCTTAACAGGTACACAAACTATTCAAAATCCGAAAATGCAGAAAAAATTACAAAGTTTTGACAAAAAAAGAGAAAAAAGAGATAAATTAACAAAACAAGGGAATGATTTGAATAGCCGTGTTTGTACAAAATAAACCCTAATTGACGTTAGGTACATACATTTTCTCTCTCGTGTTTTTTTTTATATAAATCTATCTAGTGGTGGAACATTTCATCCATTTCTGTATTTCTCATGAAACAGGAGCGTTAACATGTGTGTTTTTTCAAGAATTACTCTTCCTGAAAAAGCAATCGAAGCTGCAAAATCAGTAAACAAAATTCCTGCCGTGATTTATGCTCAGAAGTTTTTTGAAGGCTGCCGCAATCGTCGTCATTCACTGTTCCAGTTTTGGCCAGGTCAGTATTTAAATTTTTGTACTAATTCTTTTAATCGTAACATCATATGATGATAATTCATGATTATTCATGTAGCTTGATAATTTTTAAACTGAAACGGTTTGGAATTTGGATTAGAATACTGATTTTCTTATTCTTCTCTCTTCCATTTAAGTGGTATTGCATTTGCAGGGTCAAGAGAGGCAGTTTTGGTATTGCAGGGTCTTGCATACAATTTTTGAAAATTATAGGAACAAGATTATGAGTTTTGGATTGTGTTATTTTTGTATGATACTTGCTTTTGCCCCTTTGAATTTTCTGAAATATTATGTAATGTGTTTTTGTTGAGTTGTTTATTATTCGTTATTGGTATTATGATTATCGAGTTTAAATATGTTATTTTTTAGAAGCTAGACATCCTAGTTGTTTGGTTTGCAAGTATTGGTGATTTGTAATCTCGGTTTGCAAGTATCGGTGATTTGTAATCTCGGTTTGCAAGTGTCGTTGATTACTAGGAACGTGTCATTTCAATGATTTTCTTATGTTCGAGTAATTCCGCCATACTACGGTTATCTCCGCATGCCTAAATAAAATCAACAAAAAATAATTTGGATTAGACTTTGTTTTAAATTTGCAAATTTGCATGGAAAAAAATGCTATCCAATTCTAGTTAAATGTGATCATGAAATTTTGTGCACATCATTAAATCCGCATGCCTATGTTTTTTTTTGTAGGCAATATATATGTTCAACTTAGATGATTATTAATCAACTCCGTAAATAAAGTTAAAACTGTGTGAACTTGGCTTTGGGCCTGCCTATGTTCAAAGTTAAAATAATACACAACATGGCAGTATGTAGTGAAGAACAAACTGTACATTTGATCAAGAACATGACAATGTCTAATGAAGAACATATCGTACCAATACTAGAGATAAGAGTATAAACTTACTTCTTTTTTCTGTTTAGTTGGGCATGTGGTAGCTTTGGTTCAAATGCATGACATGGTTAATTGGATTTTTGAGCTGATTCTGATACTAAATTGATCCTTATTTAATATAAATAATTCCTACAATAATGATACTTATATAACCAAAAGGCTGTTTCTATAATCAAGGGGTGCCCGATTTATATTTATAATTAAAAGATCTCGGGTTTGGTACCAAATTTATAATAAAAAAAAAATAAAGAAATAGCTGGAGGAGGGGAGAAATAAATGTGTTCGAAATGGTAACAACTGAAATGGAGAGCTCCATTATTGAAGTAAATGGATGGTAAAAATTAAAGAATTGATGTTAATGTATTTAATATCCAAATTACTCTTTTGTCAAATGGATGTACGATACTCCCTTTAAAATTACCAGATAATGAATATGTGTCAATGCAACTTTTAAGAAAATTATTACAACAATCTCCAACTTGCCAATATTTTTCACACTGAGGTAGTTCGAGGACAAAGGTTGATAATTTCACTTTATCCCCTCAATCTGCCCAAATTGGAGCACTGTGCGATGGAGAACAAAGTCATCAGAGAACATGTCAACCTGAAAAGAAGGAGGCTGGGGTCTCCTCCAATCTGCGCAAGTTCAAATATACTAATATTATAAAATTATCACTAAAAATTGTTGTATTAGACCCAAATTCAGCATCAATTGAGCCTAATATCCTCTAATGAAAATATTGGACGCTAAGAAAATTACAAAAGGGAAATCTTAATTTCCCTAGAATGAGCCTACAACACGCCGATTCTCCAAAATCCAGCCTCAATTAACCAAAAATCATGGAAAAAACCTAATTCAGTACTAGACGTTGATGAACTTCAAAGAACTCTAGGGTTCAGATTTAATTGGTGATAGCAAACCCAAAGTTCAGATATTACCAATACTTACTCAATTTTTGCCGACAAATTAAATCAGAAAGGGAATATGTTGGATGAATTATTGGAATAAAATAGTAATTATTTGTAAATAGATGTTGATTAGTGTTTTTTTTTGTTATTTTGCTGACTTTTTGTATAATTAAAATTACTTACTTTTTTCAGGATTATGGAATAAAATACGCTACAAGAGTTTTGAGCTTGTAATATAAGAGTATTAATGTATAATGTTGGATGTGTATGAACCAAACCAAAGACGCAACAATGACTCGTCTCTTTCCCGTGGATCGGTACTTAAACCGACAATGAAGAACACGAAGTTATACTTATGATAGGCTACTCCGATTATGGCCAGCTTTATTTTCTACATTAAACATCATCAATTCCCCTAGTCCAAAGTCGCGACTGGTAGCCACAGTTTTCGACAAAATGTTTAAGATGGAGTATAAGCTTGATTTGGTATCCTATAACATTATGAGTATTATAGTTATGATTTAACATTATAATTGATCAAGGAATTATACAGTAATATGTGTGTGACGTGATTGTATTGTGTTTAGTTGAAATTAAAATTTGGGAGTGATGAGAAATTGTGAAAATTTGTGTAGTTTTAGATTATGTGACTTGTATGGATTGAGAGATTATTTTTATGCAATGATGTATTGTTTCAATTTATATACATTATAAAAAAATTGGCATTACCAAGAAAATGATCCCAACATGATCGAAGTCTAACTCAGAATTTTAATAAAAGGATGATAATAGTAATATCAATATTGTAACATTCGTATAAACCAAACAGTTGCAAAAAAGAAGAAGCAAATAGTGCATTAATAGAAAATCTGAAGTGTACCTATACGGGGCCTTTTTACTATACAAGGGCATTAAAAAAAATCAATCATTATACACAGGTTTTTAGCAAATTAAGTCTTAACATTAAAAAGGAACAACGAAAAATCCACAAATTCAAAATAAATCCATCAATTCATTATAGATTCAACAAAAAAGTCTTTAATAGTTTGACAACAAAAAATGACCAATTAATTTACAAAATTCATATACATTATGGCAATACCCATAAAAGAAGAAAGAGTTCGAATTGGTTTTACGAAGGTGCTAATTGGACATTGTAGCAATACGCCAATACCCATAAAACATGCAAATCAAAGATTAAATTAACATCATTTCTCAAATCCAAATCTAGCAAAACTAACAAAAGAATATTTGAAATAGTTATATACAAATTTAGAATAACGCCAAAGTCAGGAATTGGTTTACACTGCTTATTTTTGTCCTATATTTTGAATTGGTTTGGTTTACGATCATTGAAATTTAATTTATTCTTCAAATGTTACATATGTATTTCTCTTGAATATAATAGCATCTATAAATTATTGAAGAGAGAGCATGAAGTCAGGCCCGGCCCTGGGGTCAGGCCCAGCTGGCCCAGGTCACAGGCCACCCTTTCCCATAGGCCTCCCTTTTTTACCTATAAATCAATTATACCTATTACTAATCCAATCCGTTAGCTCTTATTTGCACCGGACCCGCTTGTGCAAGGATCCGGATCCATTACTCAATCATGCACGACCTAGGGCTAGAAGCAAACGAAACCCTACTGGCTACTTCCGTCTCCGTGCTCTACGACGACTGAAGCGACCGGCGACGCGACCGGAAACCTGAACGCACGCGAGGCCACCATGACAGGAGCCCAGGAGACTACTTCCCTCTTCGAGTTCACACGCTTAAGCTCCTCTTGGTCTCTTCGTCATTTTTTTCGCTGCGGCAGTGATTTTCGTCGGGTTTTTCGTCTTCGTGTTTGGTTTCGTCAATCTTCATGCGGCACTCTCCTCTTCAAATTGGTCTTCAATTTCGTGTAATTTCTCTTTAATTTCTGTTTGGTTTCGTCAATTTTTGTTGCAATTTCGTGTAATTTCTCTTTAATTTCTGTTTGGTTTCGTCAATTTTTCAATCTCAGAATTTCTGAAGCCAGGCGCACCATCACCATTACCAACTGTGTTCGCTAATGAGCTCGATTCGACTTGCCGTTTGCCAATAATGAGCTCGATTTGACTAATAGTATTGAATTTCTATCAATTTCATATTCCATTTCACCATTTGCATGCAACTTTCATGCTTTTCAATATTTTTTGTCAATTTCTGGTTCAAATTTTTTAGTCGCCAGCCAATTTCAGGTTCAGGTTTGATTTATGTCAATTGCAAGTTCAATTCCCGCTTTTTTCCAGTCAATTTCAGCAATTTATGTCAATTTCATGTTCAATTTCTTGTTATGTTGATGATTCAATTTGTATTTAGTTTCATGATGAGTGTCGTGTATTAAATAATACTTTTGTGCTTTTTTAGTTAAGCGATTCTCATCTTCTCTCAGTTAGGAAGCAAAGTAACGGTGCCCTCTCTTCGCATCTCACCTCGTCGTCTAGTTAAGCGACTCTGATTAAGGTGTAATTTTTTTGTCAAAATTTCCATCAATTTTTGCTTCTGATTCATCTTTGTCAATTTTGATACAAGGTGTAGTTTCTTTTTTGATGTAATTATATTATCAAATTATAATCGAATTGAAGGTTCAATTATATTGCTTTCGATTATTGGAGATAATTGATAATTAATCCAAATTATTTCTAGATTAACCTCATAAAATTTTATTTGTAATTATAGTAATAATCAAGTCCTTTAACATAATTTTTTTTGTTTTCATCACTTCGTGACATTATTCGTCATAGGCCTCCAAATTTTCAGGACCGGGCCTGCATGAAGTATATACTGGTTCTTTGTAAATACTATTTTTTCATATATGAAATTCCAAGGTAATCTGCCTTCCTTTTCAAAAGAAAAGAAAAGAAGAAGTATATACTGGTTATTATTGAAGACCTGGAAAATGTTATAATTCTAATTAGTTATATTGATTTGTCGATAAACAAATTATGAGAAGCATCTCAAACAAATCACGCAATTTTACAATCCCAAATCAAATAATTCTATAATTAAACCTAATCTTTATGAAACTAACCCTTATTTTCACCAAAAAAACAATTAACCTCGCAAGCAAATCAACTCATTTTACATTGAATACGTATTTTTCTCCTGACTTGATTATCATATGGAAAATGAAATCAATCAAATTGAACCTAAACTTGAACAAGGAATAGTAAAAAGAAAAAGAAGAAACTAAAAAAGTGGCAACATGATGATGGCTTGAATCAAACTGATTAGAAAATCAATTGAGGTTAGTCAGCCAAATGTGAGAGTGAAACTAAGTTTCAAATCTTTCCTTTTAATTAATAAGCTGGAGAAGACACGATATGATATTATCATTACTCCGAAACTTAATATACTATATAAAACATAAATATAGTAATTAATACTCCAAACTTAATATATATAGTATACATTGTACTCGGAACTTAATATTAAAATAGTACATATCATACTCATTTTGCACGCCATATTTTAACTTACTTTCCTTCCAAGTTGAATAAAACAAATGAGATTGTGAATCTGTGACAATTGCCCTATAGAAATTTACTTTTTGGGCCGCTAAACTGAAGCCCACACACGAGTTGAGTTCTCAGAGCAAGGCTTAATCCGCGATTTCTGTAAAAAAAATATAATTTCGAGTTTAAGTTAAAAACATATGAAAACCTGGACTTGTACAATTATACTTGGGATATGTTGTTCATGTTCATGTTCAAATTTAAACTCAGACCAACTCTTTATTTTTTATTAAAAAAAAATAAGGATTCTGAATTACCATGGAGAAATATACAATTTAGAATCATATTTTGTGTTAAATATAATTTATTTTATGGGGTCTTCTATCATATATTATTTTTCTTATCATACATCTATTTTCAAAGGTATTTGGAGTAATTTATCCATTTATGAATATTTAAGGTAAGATCTCAATATATTTATCAATTAATTTTTGACTAAATTGAAATTTTTTACTGTTCATTTAAACAAAAATCTCCACAAAAGATAAATTTTATGATTCATAATTTTACAAATATAATTAATAGTTAAAATACTCAAGATATCTTTTTAAAAGAATGTATGATAAAACTCTCCTTATTTTATTAGTAGTTTGCAAATAAGAATAAGAATAAGAATATTTGTGTTAAATTAAATATACAATCAGAATTGCCTTTGCCACCAAAATTGATTAGTGCAAATTTCATTGTTTGTTTATGCAACATTCGTTTAAATGGTTGTCAAGAATCGAGTCCTTTTTTGTAATGAATAAAATTTCAAGGTCATTTTGGATAACTTAGAGGCTCAAAGTGGAATTTCAGGGGTGTTGTGTTTGGAATATAAAGGGTGTTTTTCTAGCTGTGATTAAGTCGAGTATTTGTTGTGAACACAAATATTTTGTTTTTCTATCTGAATTCCCGCCGTGCATATCCAAAAGGTTTATTTTTGCAAATTTTCTATTTATTTACTTCTAGAGATCCGACTGAGACAATAGTGCATGGTATATGTATGAGTTATGGAACTAGAATATATTTGGAGTAATACATGATCATGCATTTCACGTCTTCTCAATGCATATAAAAGTATGCATATATTTGTAGTACCAATAATATAAATTATGATTGTCTTAATAAATTCAAAATCTAATTTGTCAACTAAGATATTGAAAGAAATTAATGAAAAAGTACCTTGAAAGTTAATGTGAATGATAAAATATTTTGAAAGTAATTGACAATGTCAATTAGTTCGGGTTTATTTATTTTTACGATTTCGTGTAGAATAATTTTGTTTTACAACAAGATGAGAAGATGAGGAAGAAGGTGAAGGAATCAATAACTTTTCTCAAATTCAATCGTAATGCAATTCTTGTATAGCGATGATGTCAAGTTCTATTATACATATTTTCTTTTGTACCGATGCCAACCTTGCAGCTTAATAATTTATAATTTTTTAACACGTAATATTTTATTTTTATTATCCTCAAAATAATTATAAAAAAAATATAATTACATACTTGATTCTTATTTTCTATTACACTTGCAACGTTATTAAAAAGGGGAATTCTTCAAAAAAACCCCAACTTTTTTGTCAATTATGAAAAAACCCCTAACTTTTAAAAAACCCTTCTATATTTTTTAAATTCCCTCAAAACCCCCATATATTTGTTTCTTCTTCCAAAACCCCCTAATTTTTTTAGATTCCCTCAAAAACCCCCTATCTTTTTGTTATGTTTTTTAAAAATGACAATTATACTCCCATAGTTTTATTTTATATATTTCTATAATTTAATAAATAATAAATACATATTAAACTATTATAAAAAAATAAAAAATGTTAAAAATAAATAATACATGATATTAAAATATTATAATAAATAATACATAAATATTAAAATATTATAATAAATAATATATTGATATTAAAATATCATTTTCGACAATTATTAATATTTTAATACCTAGATATTAAGATATCTATGTATATCTATAAAATATTTTTTCTTAATAAATATTTTTTTCTTATCGATTTGTAAGAGAAATACATGTAAGGAAGCAATTATAATTTTTTTTGGTTTTACAGAGAAGTAAACGAACATTTGGCAGACAAAATCCACATAGGTTAAATCAAAATTTTACTTCAATCAATTATACTTACATCGTAAATACATTTTCATTTTTTTTTTAGGATTGCATATGATTTTTTTTTTCACAGTGGTATTAGAAAAATATAAGGCAGCAATTATAATTTTTTTATCTTTTTACTTTAGTTTTGTAAGGCTTATCTCCCATAAAAATTCATGACAAAATTCACCAATGAATGAGTAGCAGGGAAATTATCCGTTTTCGATTTATTGTTTTTTCATAAATGGTTGAATAATATCTCGGTCTATGTGAGTCGAGGTTTTAATGTTATAAAATTGGTTCATGGTTGAATAATGTCTCGGTGTACATAAAATAGAAAATGACAAATAATTTTGATGTGTTAGATTGATTTCCAAGATATACATGATTAATTTTATTAGTAACACAACTAATTGACTTAGTTGAAAACTTGACTTGATAACTATGATTAAAAATACTAAGGAAATAATTTTTTGAAATATGATAATAGAGAAAATTGATGGAAGCATTTTTCACAAAATTTGTTCGCGAGATTTTGAATATGTTTTTAAATGGAAAAAGTTGGACCTCCCCACTTACCCTCCCCCACACTTCTTGATGTGTTGGCATAAGGCTTAACACCTTCAAATTTAACATCTTAATTATGATTTAACACCTTAATTTGTAGTTTAACATCTTCATTATGATGTTAAACTATAAATTAATGTGTTAAATCATAATTCAGATGTTAAATCATAGTGGTGTTAAGCGTTACAATGACACATCAAGAGGTGTGGGGGAGAGTTGGGGGAAGTGCATCACTGCCCTAATAATTGTAGAAAAATATTGCTACAATTGATAAGAAAATTGATGTTTTTTTCCACATAATTGTAGAAAAATATTTCTTATGTTGTACGAAATCATTATGTTCTAACATTTTTTATGTTATATGTCATTTGAAGAATAGCAACATTAGAATATTTCAATAAATAAACTACAAATTTTTCTAACATACATTAAATAACATAGCTATTAAGAATATATATATTTAATAATAATTATGGGACAGATTTTTCTGTGCAAGATTTGATTATCCGAGAATTCAGTTTAGAATATGGAAACAAAAAATAATTCATTCAAGTCCATTTCCGCCACTACAATATTAAAAGAAATTAGAAATATTCGCTCTGGTACTATTGATATTTAAATGATATAAATATCAATATAATATTGTTTTCCATTTATTAAACAAAGAAAACCCCACAAAATATATCGTTGTTTGAACAAATAAAATATCAATATAAGCATAAAGGAAAATAATTTCATAACCCCAATAATATTGTTCTCCATTTATTAAATAATTTAGAAAGATTCGCCCTGGTATTATTAATATTTAAATGCTATAAATACTAAACAAAAACAATATAAATAAATAATCAATTTGATAACTTAAAAAATTAATCCAAATCTTTTAGAAAAATATCTCCTTTTGCAAAGCAAAGCAAATCCAAAGAAAACTACAAAATATAACTAGCTTATATAAATTTCCATTCTTTTTTTTTGTCACAAAAAGGAACAAATAATATTGTCGAGAGTCCCGGATTCTGCTTTTGTGTGTGTGTAGAGGCGGCAAATCGGGTGGGTCGGGTCATAATCGGGTGGGTATTTTCGGGTTCGGGTCATTTTTACGTTCGGGTTATTTTCGGGTGAAGTTAACTCGGATCGGGTCGGGTTGTGTTCGGGTTTTATTTTGGTCGGGTTCTTTTCGGATTAAATTATGTGTTCGGGTCAGATTCTTCGGGTTCGGGTTATGTCGGATTTAAATTATGTGTTCGGGTTTATTTTGATTTAATTAAACCCTAAACCCTAAACCCTAAACTCGGTTTCGGATCGGGTCGAGTTCGGGTAACATATAAAACATCTACTTTCGGGTTCGGGTTATACCCGGGTCAGTCCGAGTCGGGTTGTTTGATTTTCGTAAATTTTGTCTAGTCGGGTCGGGTCGGGCTTCAAGTTACTCGGGTCGGTTTTTCAGGTTCGGGTCAACTTTGCCAGCTCTATGTGTGGGTTCGCGTGCCTATGTGTGATCCACTATTTTTGTAAAAAAAATAAAAACAAAAAAAATATCCTAAAAAAAAGAAATGGACAGGTCACCACACCACATCAAGATGAATTTAGTTTAACCGTTAATAAATAATCATTTTAGATTACATAATATATATTTTGTATATTAATAAAGTATTTAAAAAATAAAAATAAAAACAAAATCGACCAAGTTTACTGTATGCACACGTGTAACCTCCTAGAAGAATACATTTGTAAAAAAATTTAATTGAAAGTGCATAATTACTTTTATATTTTTGGAAGTGCAAAGTTGATATTGAAGTTTTAGCAAATAATAAATTTGATATTTCAATGGTTTAATATAATATTTGTGAGGCCATTGCATTGAAGACATTTGATCAGGATTTGGTATTGCGAGTGATTTATATAATTGTTTTTATCCTGTGCATAAATTCTCGAGTGTCTAAGAATAGTGAAAATTGTAGATGGATGGATGGATGGAATCTTGCTTTAACAATGTGATTGAAATTAAAAAGCTTGGATGACGATTAAAAATTCAAAATTATTTTAATGCAAACATAACTAAAGATTTAGTTGGTATCCCATCCAAATTATAACTTCATTCAAATAATTTATTATCCAAAACTCGAAATATATATTTTTTTAATGGAAAATTCAAAGTTAGAACTATAAATTAACTAAACAACAACAAATGGAAAAATCAAATAAACAACAACAAATGAAAATTGTAGATGGATGGATGGATAGAATCTTGTTTTAAAATGTGATATTATATGATATTATAACAATTATTTTATTTTGTATTATTTAATAGTATACTATATTATTTTATGGTATACTATTTTATATCCAATCATGATATGTTGTATTATATTATACTAGAAAAATAGCCCGCGCTTCGCTGCGAATTTTTGATTTAATTATTGATTTTTTAATATAATTTGTTATTTATTTTCTTGATAATCAAAATAAAACAAAATATTTTTGATTTAGTTATTGAATTTTTTTAATATATTTGTTATTTATTTTCTTGAAAATCAAAATAAAACAAAATATTTCTTAGGAAAAAGAATAAACAAATATTATATTTAGGAGCATTTCTATATATAACTTTATTTGGAATCAAAATTTAAAAAATAACCTCCTTTCTAAAAATATTCCAAAAATAATCCCCTTTTTGATAATATTCCAAAAATAACCCAAACCGAGATTTTAAATCTCGCCGGGAATTTTTTTATTTTTTAAAAAAAAATTTAAATATGATATATTTCCCCAAATTTTACCATAATATCTTTTATGAACTAACTAATACACTTAATTAAAATAATAACTAGTGCATGTTGGCCGTTAACTTAATACATAATTAATATTTATTCGAATTTATAAATTTGAATAAATTTTAATGAATATTTAATTATATCTTTTAATTAGTACGTTAATTAAATGTAATTGTTCTATAATGAAGCATTCGGCGGGTACATTTTGGGGAGTGATTTTTTTTTTAAAGTTACTGACAACTTTTGAAAAAAAAAATACCAAAATTTATTGCACTCCAAAATATACCCGCCGAACTCTCCATTATTGAACAATTACATTTAATTAACGTTAAATATTCATTAAAATTTATTCAAAATTATGAATTCGAACAAATATTAATTACATATTAAGTGAAAAGTTAACATGTACTTTGGGCTGGCAACGAGCCGAACCGAGCCGAACACAGGGCAGCTCGAGCTCGGCTCGAGTCTGGTTCGAGCCAGCTCGGCTCGACTCGTAATAGGGGTTCGAGCTCGAATGTCCAGCTCGAGCTCGGCTCAGAAAAAGCTCGAGCCAGCTCGGCTCGGCTCGGCTCGACCCGGCTCGAAAGAGAAAAGAGAAGTAGAGGACTTGCTGAGCAACTGAACTTCTGAAGCTTGCTGAACGAAAAAGATGAAGCTTGCTGAACGAAAAAGCTCGGCTCTGAAGCTTGCTGAACGAAAAAGCTCGGCTCTGAAGCTTGCTGAGAACCGGGAGAAGGATGGGCGAGAGAGTGAGAAGAGTGGGTCAGAGAGAGAACAGGTGGGCGAGAGAGAGCAGGAGAGGGAGAAAGGGGGAGGGGACGAGGGAGAAGGTGGGAGGGCATTGAGTGGGATAAGAGCTAAAACATCACCGACGGGCCGTAGTTGGTTGGTCATCTGCGACGGTGCTTGTTTCACCGATGGGCCGTAGTTGCTCATCTGCGACGGGTATTCATTCTCCGACGGGCCGTAGTGGGGCATCTGCGACGGTGTTTGTTTCACCGACGGGCCGTCGTTGGTCATCTGCGACGGTTTTTGAATATTTACTACGGGCCGTCGCTAATATGGCCGTCGGAAATAGTATTCTGCGACGGACCATCGCAGAAAGCATGTTTCATTTTCGAACTCGAGCTGCTCGCGAGCCGAACAACACCCGGCTCGAGCTCGGCTCGAAGTTGGCTCGAGCTGGCTCGGCTCGGCTCGAATTTTTCGAACGAGCTATTTTCGAACGATCTTCGAGCCGAACACGAACAAACGTCGAGCTCGAGCTTTTTTTGCCAGCCCTACATGTACTAGTTATCATTTTAATTAAATATACTAACCGATATTATCCAATTTTTACCGTATAATTAAAATCTCGGTTTGGGTTATTTTTGGAATATTATCAAAAAGGGGTTATTTTTGGAATATTTTTAGAAAGGAGGTTATTTTTTAAATTTTTATTCCAAATAGGGTTATATGTAGAAATGCTCCTTACATTTAACCAAAATATAGTGTAATGGATGTGTTTTTTTTTTACTTATTGTCTTTGTATCCAAAAATAATATTAACCAAAATAACTAAAAGTACTTTCAGTAATTAGCAACAAAGCAAAATTCTATATTCTATACTAACTAAAATACAAAATTATATATTTTAATTAACTAACAGTACTATCAGTAATTCTATATTCCTAGCATCAATATCAATATCTAGCAAAGTAGACACGCTATTAATTTTTCTTTGCTCATGAGAGCATAGTACATGTGAATACTCTCTGCTAAATCTAGTCACACAGGTACATTCAACTAAGGAAAATTTAAAAAATGTCTAATGAGGTCCATATCCAGATAAATTTAATTCATAATCAATTTAATTCAGATACATGCGAGCATAGTACATGTGAATACACGCTATTACAATAATTTTACATACTTCTATTTTTCAAACATTAATGCATAATCAATTTAATTCAAAACTTAATTAAACATGTCTAATGAGGTCCATATCCAGATAAATGCATCTTCTTTTATTCCCGAAATTACCAACAAGTCCCTGCATTATTGTCGAAACTGCAATAAGCCCCTTTGTTATAAATTATAGCACCTTCGATATTTTGATTTCTGTTCAATTAGCAAAAAACCATTACTAGTATTGTACCAGTTAGTAAATTGGTACCAGTAATCCAATTGGTACCAAATTATTTCGATGTCATATTTTCAATCTAAATTGACATGAAATCAAGAGAAATAAAAATAACATTTTTAGTAGTGTAATTTTACAATGAAATATTTTTTCTTACAAGATCCGGATTCTTATATTTAGCTGAAAACCAAATTAATTATCATAACTATCTTTTCAAATAACTAAATTGTAATAAAAACATCACATATTCTATATACATCCATTTCGAATAACTATCTTTACAAGATCTCGATTCTTATATCCACCCATTTGATTTCAATAGATGCACCAGAGATTTTCAAATTTGACTTTGAGGAATTGAGATTAATGGTACCTCTAGATAAACTACCAGAACTGAGATAAAAAAAAATTGGATCACATTTTCAAACAAGTTGTGCCAATATGAACGTGTGTATTATGCAAATTTGAGACCATAATGAAATAATATTCTCAAAAAAACGGCTAATTGAATCAAGAAAATCAGAATTCAATTGTCCTCACCAAGAACATTATCAATCTTTCATTTTCCCAATTACCCACTGCAAATTCAATTTCTTTTCAAAATTGCTCTTCTTCCGACTTGTAATTGAAATGCATATTAAATTGGAGTTTAATTAACCTTACCTGGATTGTTTTACCTTCTATTCTCCATCCCCAATCAAAAGTTGTGATTAATAGCACAGATGGTGCGAAATGAATAACGGAAAAAGGCCATGATGTGGATCTCTTTGGAGAGATAAAAAGGAGTAGACTTTTTAGTAGTCATTTGACGAGAAATTTGAGCACTAAATCGCCTTAAAATTGAGGGATAATGAAATTGGAAGGAGGGGGGAGCTGTACGGAAAGACGAAGAAGAAAAAGAGAGATACAATTAGCCACGTAAGACCAGGTTAGAAGAGTCAGGGGTATTTTTGTCTGAAAATGTAACAAATTCGCGGAATAAACTTATTCCATCTAAAACATGGAATAGACTAAACTCAATTTTTCACCTTTTATTCCGAGATAAACTATTTTTGTTCGGCAGGAATAGAAAAGAATAAATCATTTAAACCACTATTCCGTTCTATTCCACCAATGCCGAACAGCCCATAAGAAATAGAGACGTGTGCAAATAAACAAGAAGATTAAAATAAAAGAGATATAATTACATTTGTCTAAAATTATGTTTTGAGAGAGAGAGAGAGAGAATATAGGTTGGAACGAAGGAAGTGATCTGGATAGGTTGGAATGACTGAATTGAGGGGAAAAGAAAGCATGACATGACTTATTCTATTTTGAACAATATCAAAGCATGTGTTTGCCGCACAGCACCACGTGCATTAGGGTATGTTTGGGTGACCGTATTAGAAATTACATGAAGTAAATTAACCTTCTGCAATTCGATTTTTCGAAATTTCACTTCAAGTTTTAATGTTTGGATTCACGAAAGTGAAACTACTGAATTTATTGTTTTTTATGTTCGGATTCATGTAATTGAATTATGAAATTTTAAGATTTATATGTATTAAAATTTTCAAATAAATGCAACCATTAACTATTAGACATAAGTTTTTAATTTCACCAAAAAATTAATAATCATTCAAAACATAATCATAAATAAATTATACCATCACATTACAATAAAAAAAAATGGATCAGAAATTTATCTTTTTAATCAAACAATAATGCAGGAATTGAACCAATTAATTTATCACAAATTTATTATAGAATTTGTGCACAAAATTTACTGCCCAATTTCATTTTTTTAAAGCACCACTTACTGTCCCAATTGTGCATAACTGAAATTTGGATAAGACTCGAAACATAATCTATCGATATAGAACACTGAAATAGAGTCGATTCACTATGAACATTAAAATATCTCCTACTTTCGAAATGATTCAATTCAACCGATGTGCATAATTGAACTTAGCCTTAACTGTCCGAACAAATAATAAAGGGGTCGAGCCATTACGGGAATTAAATCTCTGAGAAATAAAAAAAATGTTGGATAGATTAATTAGCCAAGTGTCGGAACAAATAACACCGGGGGTCAAGCCATTAAAGGGATTAAATCTCTTAGAAATCAGAAAATGTTACATGGATTAATCAGCCTTAAATAGGATACACCAACTAAAACATCAAAAAATATTTATTTTGTCATGTGCACATTTCAAAGAATTTTCTAATTCATTTTTCTGTTTTGACAAATAAAGAGGTTACTTATCAAATATAAAAGGAGTTCTTGATTGATTCATTGCTTGGGAATTAGAATTTTTCACAGGAGAAAAATAAATCAACGAATCGGGAATCGGGAATCGGGAATCAATTTTATAGTTGGGAATGTAAACCCTAATAACAAAAAACAAAAATATCGATACTAACAGAGTTGGAGGAGAGAAGCGAGCTTGGCGGAAAGAGGCGAGCAGAAGGAGGAGAAGGGCGGTGATGCACTAGAGCGGTCAGAGAGGTGAAGAGGTGATTTACATTTTTCCCGCCAAGTTCTTCTTCTGCGGTATCTTCAATATTATATCAAAAATATCCATCGAAACCAATATAAATATCAAAAATATCCACACCGTTAACTTTCCATCCATTTAACCATAATTTAAGATTAAATATTCTAGTTAAATCACTAATTATAAATTTACATGACAAAATTACCCTTTCTAACTTCAATATTATATTCAATCCATCTCTCATCACTGCCCCACTTGCTAGCAGAGATAAAGCATCATCGATCATCTAGAGCAACATCATCCTTCATTAATTATAGGTCGGGAGAAAGATATTCATGAATAGGTTGTGAAACAATGGAGATCAAGATTCTGATCAAAACGTACAAATTGCGACGTTTCAAATTTCTTCCACACAGCTTGGAAACACAGTCGGGTTGTTTAGGGCTTAGTTAATTGTTTTCTTTTGAAATATAAAATTGATTTTTTCTTATTCACGAGGTAATATTAACATTTATTTACTTACTTTTGCTATTTATTTACTTACTTTTGCTATAAAGTTTGAATGCTTTCATTTTTTGGCTAATTTACTGAATTTGGAATTCATCTTCTCTACAAGCCAACAATAATTCACTTTAATTTGTCTTTAATTTATTCCAATTATAGTGCATTTAAATTTATGTGCAATGAATACTAATTAATTCAAATGAGAAAGAAAGACCAAAATCGATCAAATTAAACTACAAAATCGTATGACCGGTACCAGCAAAGAAAATACACGTGATATGCAACAAGATCAATCAATCCTCTTTCCTCCCTCTATTTCGAGCTCCATCTTAGTATAGTTTTGGAGAAATTACCAGTAAAGAACAGCTCCGGAATTGTGGTACATTCGTCGACTCCTTGGGATGTGCATTGTGAATCACAAATGATACCCAAGACTACTCAGACAAAAAATCGCCGTAATGAATCTTGAATCGACCATCGCCAGTGAAGCTTGCCATCAAGATGGTTAGAATGTTGGGTCGAGCAGTGAAATAAAGAATAAAATGATCGTTCTAGTCCAAACGCCCAGTTTCTTTCATCTTGGTTGACAACCTCCATCTAGTGGAAATATGGTGGCACATCGTCAAGTGGTGTGGATCAACGTCTAAATGCATTGAGAAGTCAATGGAGTCTTGTAAATTAGAGAAACATCTTAGGAGCAAGAAACATGAGTTAGGTCTTGAAGAAGTTTTGTAGTTGTTGGGAAAGTTTAATGGAACTCCGTAGAAGAAGAACAAGAAAATTTCAATGAAGCCCTCTGAGGTATGAAGAAGAAGAATAAGAAAAGGTCAAAAGAGTCCCAGGAAGAAGAAAAGGTTTCGGGTTAGTGGGTTCGAATAATATTTATTAGGGGTAAAAAAGTTATTTTACAAACTTTCCATTAAATTTAACAGCTCTGTTCATTTTTTACTTATTTGATATAAATAGATGTTTAGAGGGATAAATATGATATTAGTTAGTTAATTTGAAGGGACAAATATGATATTTAGAACATTTGGAGAGATATACCAGATATTAGCCCTAATTAATTTACCAACACCCTTAATTTGTGAAGGAAATACAGTTTCAGGATCAACCGTAAAAGTGTACACAAGGATAAACGAATGTAAGCGTACATTTGTGGTCATACCTTTCAGTAGGAAAATCCAATTTGAATGGTTCAAATTGGGTTAGATAGATAATAAGATTATCTACAACCTTCATATAGAAATATATTTCATATGAACGAAGTATTAGTGTCGTTTATATGAAATACCGAAAAGGTGCAACAGTTTGACATACAGTTAGTAAAACAGTCATAACTTTTGCATACGAACTCCCATTGGGCCGGGCCAAATTGGCTCGTGTAGATAATAAGATTATCTACAACTTTCTTGTTGGTTAATTTTCTGTCAGAGGAAATTACCAATTTCGTATGGACAGATACATGCAACTTTCTGTGTGAAAGAGTGTATATTGGATATACATGTCTTTTGGCCCATCCTAATCCTATTTGATATAAATAGGATAATTCTCTCTCATCTCAATGGTTCATTCAGTTAATTAATTCAGAATATTCCAGAGAATTGTAAGACAACTTTCTAGAGAGAGAAATGATGTAAAGAGAGAGAAATCGTGAAAAGGTGTTTTCCGGTATAAAGAATCAAACAATCAACCAAGTTCGCCGGTGCATCGTCTAGGCAGTTGCACCCGTGACCGACGTCTTACGAGTCAAGGTGGATACACGTAAAGGAGTCACGATTGGGGCTCTTTCGGTTGTGATCGATCCGAACGAGTAATTTCTGTCGGAGACGAAATCGAGTGAATCGGTGACGTTAACGAACGGTGAAAGACGCGTGGTGTGGGACGCGCGGATTGTCACCAACGTGACACGGAAAAGAAGAATAGCAATCAACCCTTCGTGTGCAATCAATTTTGCACTGGTATGAATCTAATCTTCTTATTTGCATCATACCCGTCGAAGTCATGGCGTGATCTCGGGAATCGGGGAACCGGACCGGGACTACATATCCGCTGTGCGGGCCCGGGCCCGGGTAGAATCCCAACAGTGGTATCAGAGCGATCGCCATCGATTCGAGGATCGAATCATAGTCGTATATACGATATACGCACGGGTTATCAAAGTTCGTACCC
The DNA here is from genome assembly GCA_946800325.1 of Luzula sylvatica. Classification (NCBI taxonomy): domain Eukaryota; kingdom Viridiplantae; phylum Streptophyta; class Magnoliopsida; order Poales; family Juncaceae; genus Luzula; species Luzula sylvatica. Next base: position 68,262,540 of record OX326960.1, read on the forward strand.
GTTTGCATGATGATAGATATAGAGATTCCAATTTCATTAAAAATCACATGTAGAATTCACTAGAGATCAATCAAAAGTTGATTGAGTGTATCTAGGAATTATCGTGAAAATGTTTCATGATTTATCGTTTCAGAAACGAGCGAAAACGAAAGAAACGGCAAAATTTGCAGAAAATTAGAATACGAAACAGTGAGTAAAACTAAGATAATTTTCAGTGGGAAACTCCAAATTGATTGGATCAAATTGGCGTAGTTAGATAATGCGATTATATATGACTTTGATACAGAAAGTTTTTTCATTTGAACGAATTATCAGTGTCGTTTTTATGGAATACTGAAAGGGTGCGACTGTTTGACATACAGAGACTAAAACGTCCGTATATGTCGCATCGAAACTCCAATTGAGTCCAATCCAATTGGGTTAGTTAGATAATAAGATTAGCTAGAACTTTTGTTCACGTTCAAAGTCGGTTGGAACAATTTAATATTTTTGTTTCAACAGAATATTGAAAAGGTGTCTGTAGTTTTCTGGTTGGAAAGGTGTCTATTGGATATACTTACATTTTCGTTTGTTCGTATTTTACTAAAACTGGTATAACTTTCAGTAGGAAACTCCGATTTGAATGGTTCAAATTGGGTTAGTTAGATAATACTATTATCTAGAACTTTTATGTTGTAATATATTTCATTTGAGCGAAGTATCAGTGTCGTTCTAATGAAATACAGAAAGGGTGCGACAGTTTGACATATAGTCAGTAAAACGGCCGTAACTTTCGGGTCCGAACTCCAATTGGTCTGGTCCAAATTGGGTTGGAAAGATAATAAGATTATCTACAACTTTTGTGTTAGTTGATTTTCTGTCAGAGGAATGTACCATTTTCGTTCTGACAGATTACTGAAAGGGTGTATGCAGTTTTCTGTTTGAAAAGGTGTATATGAGATATACATACCTTTAGGCCTATCTTTATCTCTAATCAATTAATTCAATCATACTGACATATAGATTAGTATTTATTTAGAATAATTAGTTTTCCTAAATAAATCATATGCATTTAAAAATCTTGTGATAGTGATATAATATGATTATGTCACGAATTATTTAAACATGCATAGGCATGATCCCTCATAATATTTAAGTCGTGAAAATGTCTTCCATGTCCACATTCATCGAGATTGGTATGACATAATGCGTGCTTTCAGGCCATAGTCGGGCACGTATTATTGTATGTATTGATGCGGGTGGTAAGCGTTAATTGGGGACTCACGTGGGTTCAGGCCATAGTCGGGGACGTGAGTAGTTCAATTGAATGATACGTTGGATATGGTTGTGACTTAACCGTCCAAGCTAATCCGATTAGAGTTCGGGGCATAGATAGAATGCACACACGAAATTGGGATTGTATATGATACGATCCATCACCGAAATTCTATAAAGGTTCAAGAGTCGTATATGATACGATTGGATAATAATCCTACCTAAATAAGCGAGATCCCATTTGTCGGCCATAGTCACTTATGGGAGGATTGCGAAATATGGATCTTGGGTGTTATGGACTTGGAGTCCCGTATCGGTATGAGGGTTATCGATTCGATAAAATAACACTATTCATATATTCATCATGTAAGCATATAGATTAAGTACGCACGGTTAGGAGTTTAATCTTCATCATCCATTTAGAATTATGTTTTCTAGCAACACCAAATATATCGATGAGATCGATATGATACATGGCTTTTGGGCCAGAATTACCATGATTAACCTTGATAGTTAAAGAATAGTTCTTAAACTTAAAAGAACGTGTTGGACACGGAAATGGTAGATTCAGGGCTCGAGGCTTTGGCTTTAGAGAAAGCCGGGTTCGATAAACTTTAAGAAGAAATCGAACGAGATTACGTGCCTTGTGGTGGCATGTATAGACGCAAATTTCTCAAAATTGTTTTGAGAATTCGGGTGCATACGAAAGTAAAACACAACGCTCATGAAATAGTTTCAAGAGCTAGAGCGCGTTGAATGGTTCGATGCGGCTCAAAGAGTATATTAATTTTGAGACGCCTTATGGGTCTTTGATTAACACTCGTGTGTTGATGGTACGAGATTTGATCTTCGTGACCAAATATCATATGCATTCGATAGATAAGTCGATCCCGAAATTGCATGTGATGCGATGTAAATTTGAATAGGAGATGCTTGGAGTGTCCGGGAAATCCAAAGCATAGAGATGCGTGGATGTCCTTGTAATTCAAAGGCGGGATCGAAAGAAATAAATGTCTAAGGGTATTTTGAGAAAATGTTTTCCAAACAGAAAGTTCGGACAAAGAGTTGTCCAAACTAATGAGTCAAAGAACGGTGAAATCCGAGGAGGATTAAACCTAGAAGTTGATTGCTTCTTTTGGCGTTGCCGTCATGGCCATATAAATGAGATACGCGTATCTAGATTCCATATGATGGATTGCTAGAATCAATCTAATTATATTCAATTGGTTAAACGCGATACTTATTTATTAGGCAAAGACGACAAAGTGCATCATTCTCCAAAGGTTGGAGAAAGATTCAACGAATTATTGAAAATTACATTAAGATGTAAAAGATCCGATAAATTCCGAGGCAAGAGGAGGCTATCGGTATTTTGTTACGTTTACGGACGATTAAAGTAGATATGATAATATCTGTTTAATGTGTGCCGCAACGGAGATTTTTTGAAAGGTTCAAAGGGTTTCAAAAACAAAAATACAAAATCGACTTAGCAAGAAAATCAAAGCCCTTTTGATAGGATCGAGGAGGCAAGTATTTGAGCTACGCAATTCGATAGGATCGAAGAGGCGATATTTGAATTATAAATATTGATTATCATTCATGATTGTGAAATCGTTTCACGATTATTTTCATTTCGGAACATTGAGATGTGTCCGAAAAGAGGAATTGAACGCATGTTGGACATGGTTCGATAAATGATAAGTCAAACGGATCTCCCAATAATGTTTTGGGGATACGCCCTTGAGACAGCGGCACTAATGAATGGTTACATATATGATATGGACCATAAACCTTCTAATCGGTACAAAAGACGTCATATGAGATATGGATCGGAAGGGTTCCGAAGTTGTCATTTGTACATATTTGAGGATGTGAGTATATTTCGAAATTTATTTGGAATAAACTCGATTCCAAATCTGAAAATTATTCGTTTATCATATATCCTTAAGGAAACTAAAGGGTATTAGTTCTAACGTCCCGACGAAAATGAGATTTTCGTGGCTCGAAGAGATCCCTTCTTGGAGGAGGACATAATGCGCACAAGTTTGGAACTTGATGTCATTTATCTCTACGCGGGCTAGTGGGAGTAGAATAAATCTTGAAAGAGTTCGAGATCTGAAAAATGAACATTGAGCCGATGAAAGTTGACACGACTTCATCAAGAGTTGATGAATACGAGTCGAACACACAAAGGACTTTTTTGTAGATCAAGTAGGCTATATCATAAGCCGATAAATACGGATTTGTCGTGGCTAATGATGATAGATCGAAATCATATGATGATTAGATATTCTATAAGGATGCTATGAAAAATAAAGATTCCATATGGCAAGATGCCATGAAATCTGAGATTCGATCCGTGTATTTTATCAAATTTAGAACTTGATTTCATTACTTTCCGGGTTAGACCCGTGAAATGTCAATGGGTTTTCAAGATGAGAACCGACACGGATAAGAATACGCATATATGTAAAGTGAGGCTTGTAGCGAAGAGTTTCATGCAATTCATAGTGAGACTATGAAGAAACGTTTTCGCATGTTGCCATGCTTTCACATTCTCGAAATTCTGCTTACCATGGTCGCATATTATGACTATATGATGTGGCAAAATGGATGTCAAAAACCGAATTTCTTGACAGAAAATTTATGAAAGGGTGTGTACTTGACACAACTTTACGGTTTTGTCGATTCATAAGAATCGGGGATAGGATATGCACGCTTTAACGATCCATATGATGGATTAGAAAAAGCTTCTCGGAATTGGAATATTCGTTTTGACGAAGTTATAAACTGTTATAACATTGTCGAAACAAATGGAAACTTTGTGTACACATGAAGGTTAGTGGGAGCTGCGTTATATTTCTTGTAACGACACACAATTTAGGCGAGACTGCTTATGAATTAAGCGTGAAGATCTATAGGATAGATCTAAGAAGTTCCTCGTTCTATATTATAGCACGTATATCGACATATTGTTGAAAATGGTTTTCAACATATAACTCCTTGGCGGAGTTAAATCGAAATGTCGAATGACAGAAATTTTCTACGGCTCGATGTGAGACATCAGGTAGGGCGAAAAATAATAATATGATGCTTTACATTTGATGTGAGGATCTATTATATCTGTCATGATATGTATGTGGCTATACGTCGTACACATAGAGCGTCAAGTTCACCATCAATAAAATCCATGGGAATCACACGAGTTTGAATGTAATGCGATTACATGAGACTAACTATTGTGAATGTATAATGGTTATACATATATATATACATAATGGTTATGTATCTTTAAACCCATCGGGATTTGTATTGATAGCGGGGAATGTTATCCTTGAATACTTTATGAAAGAATTCAGGATTTTATTTTATCTATAATGGTGTGAAGGACGTGTTGGTTATAAAGAGTTATAACAACAACTGTTTCCAAATATGGCACGTCCAAATATGTAGCACGGCTTTTGATCACAAAGTGTGTACATGATTTGCTTAAACGAAAACATGGTTATGGGGAAAGGTTCCACATGACCAATAATTAATGATTCTATTTACGGAGGCGAGTATATTGTGGTTAAGAATCACAAAAGGAAGCGGTATGGATCAAGGATACATGACCAAACTCGAGTAGTCACGAGTTATCGGATTTATGGTTGTGGATTGCATGAGACGCAATAGTACAAGTCAAAAATGCCGAGGTCACAACCACTTCTAGCCAATACTCAAAAAATTTCATTTGATTCGTGAAATTTTGTGAAAAGATGTGATCATAGGTATATGGAAATGTTTCAAACCTTAAGAAGATTAACACTAGCGGCAACGTGCGGAACCGTTTAGAAAACCGCTCTCTCTAGTCGCGCGTGAATGTCATGCGATGACTATGGGTATGAGATACCTAGAGGAGGAAGAAGAGAGTAGAGTGTAGTTATCTAATACGATAGTCCTCGCAGGTTGTGGGTATGGAGATACCCATAGGTAAACGTTGCATCGCCCCAATACTTAATCCATATGAGTGCATTTTAAAAAATTTGTTTACTTAAATTTCTATGCATTCACCTTATATGAAAACTGTGTGCGGGTTGTGTAATTTGATTACATGAACCCTGATTTGAACTTGTGTGGACGTCGATATAGTTGAGGACTATGTGTAGCGAAACCGTCACACTTAAAGTTTCATTTCTAAACATCCCTAGTCATGATTCAGTTTGCTTAAGAGTGAAGCATTTACATTATCAGATAATAGACTGAACATGTACACTAGTACGTTGGCCGAGGAGATGATTATGTTTTGCTAATCATAGGACAAAGGTGTTTGTCGAATCGGGAACGTAGATATATGCTAGGTGACATATATTGGATATGACCGAAGCCGCGAGACCATGACATGGTTTAGTCATTATAGATGGACTTGCGATGAGTAGGGTATTAGGTTCTTCATACTTGAGGGGACCATTGATTGCGTTACGTGCGTAACACAATGCTTTGATATGATCTTACGCTCATCGTAACAGGGAGCTAAAACGGTCATCATTGGGTATTGTCCGAAACACGGAATTCAATGTGAGTCTCCAAGATAGGAATTGTTTATTCCGAAAGGAAGAGATATCTCTCAGGCCACTCGATGAATTGATTAACGAAAACCAAGGCCTTGGTCAATGATATTAACGGTTAATATCGATTGAATTTGTTAAATCAGTTCGGAAACGAGGAATAAGTATAGTTAATCAAAATATAAGGATGACTACCACCATGCCTTTTGATTAACGGATATCGCTAACAAGAGAACTAATGACCGCTATTCGAGATAGGTACAATGATCACAATCATTCTTCGTGTTAATATGGGTAGCCATGATGGAGTGACTAGATCCAGCTCATGGGCTTGTAGTGCTATGAAAACATCCTACTGCCATCGTTAACCGAACCTACTTGGTCACACAACGAGTCGTACTAAGTCGGGCTTGATTATAAAGTTGGCACATAAGATGTGCGTAGCTTGGTATATGATACGCGAGCTATATTCTCTAAAATCGTGCATATTGGATATGCATGAGTACCTTTTAGGTAGATCTGAAATTGAGTGGGAGACTGAAGGAAATACAGTTTCAGGATCAACCGTAAAAGTGTACACAAGGATAAACGAATGTAAGCGTACATTCGTGGTCATATCTTTCAGTAGGAAAATCCAATTTGAATGGTTCAAATTGGGTTAGATAGATAATAAGATTATCTACAACCTTCATATAGAAATATATTTCATATGAACGAAGTATTAGTGTCGTTTATATGAAATACCGAAAGGGTGCAACAGTTTGACATACAGTTAGCAAAATAGTCATAACTTTTGCATACGAACTCCAATTGGGCCGGGCCAAATTGGGTCGTGTAGATAATAAGATTATCTACAACGTTCGTGTTGTTTGATTTTATGTCAGAGGAATTTACCAATTTCGTATGGACAGAATACTGGACAGATACATGCAACTTTCTGTGTGAAAGAGTGTATATTGGATATACATGTCTTTTGGCCCATCCTAATCCTATGTGATATAAATAGGATAATTCTCTCTCATCTCGATGGTTCATTCAGTTAATTAATTCAGAATATTCCAGAGAATTGTAAGACAACTTTCTAGAGAGAGAAAGGATGTAAAGAGAGAGAAATCGTGAAAAGGTGTTTTCCGGTATAGAGAATCAAACAATCAAGCAAGTTCGCCGGTGCATCGTCTGGGCAGTTGCACCCGTGACCGACGTCTTACGAGTCAAGGTGGATACACGTAGAGGAGTCACGATTGGGGCTCTTTCGGTTGTGATCGATTCGAACGAGTAATTTCTGTCGGAGACGAAATCGAGTGAATCGGCGACGTTAGCGAACGGTGAAAGACGCGTGGTGTGGGACGCGCGGATTGTCACCAACGTGACACGGAAAAGAAGAATAGCAATCAACCCTTCGTGTGCAATCAATTTTGCACTGGTATGAATCTAATCTTCTTATTTGCATCATACCCGTCGAAGTCATGGCGTGATCTCGGGAATCGGGGAACCGGACCGGGCCTACATATCCGCTGCGCGGGCCCGGGGCCGGGTAGAATCCCCAACAATTTGGACCCAAATTTGTGTAATTTCCTTGTGCCACATCATCATTTTTTCATCACTTTTTTTTAGCCATTAGATTATGATATGTGGCAAAATTTAGACCATTGATTAATCATTGATTCTTTATAAACATTTTTCTTTGTAGCCATTTAAGTGTCCCTTATTTTACACTATATTTTAAGGATTCTTAGAAAACCACATCATCAATGATGTGGACTATTATTATTGATTATGTTCATGTTAAACTAAGTTTATTCATTTATTTACCATTTCACATAAGATTACATGATCAAATGTGAATACAATAGAAGATGAAAAGTTTATATATGTAATACTAATAACTTAGGGGGCTTGTATCATACACCCATTTCCTTATCATACACCCATTTTCAAGGGTATTTGGAGTAATTATCCATTTATGAATATTTAAGGTAAGGTATCAAATATACTTATCAATTAATGTTTAACTAAATTGGAATTTTTTCTTGTTCATTTAAACAAAAATCTCCATAAAAAATAAATTTTATGATACACCCTTTTACAAATATAATTAATTGCTAAAATACCCAAAATACCCTGGTAAAAGGGTGTATGATAGAACTTCCCCGAAATATGTGATATTATAAACATAACACACATAATGTATTATTTTTAGAATTTTAATTTTAGAAATTCATCAAATATATTCGTTTTAAGTTTCTCTTTATTTTGACATCCATATTAACATAGTTCATACACACCATTTTCTATAATTTTAATTTGTAAAAATAGAATGTAAAAAATACAATGGAAAAAGTGTTTTTTTAAAAAATAAAAATTTATTTATATATTAACATAATAGAATTTTAAATATTAATATTTATTTTTAAAAATTATAATCAAACAAATTTAATAGTAATCCTTTTGAAAAATAATAGAAATAAAAAAAGTTGATCCATCAAAATAATTTCTTAAATGTATAAACACTTATCAAATAATATAATAATGTTATTTTTAAAAATATAAAATTTTAAAAGATCATATGATATAAAATTATATATGTTTATGCTAAATTATTTTTTATATTGTTTACTAAATTACTTTCACTATTGGGTTTGATATATTATTTATAATCTTCATTGCATTTTTAATCAATAACAAATTGTTAGTACTATATAAATAATGATATGTTACTACGTATGTTGTATGATTTATTAATTTTTGATATTGTATGAAATATTGTGAACAACAATATAATATTTGTTGTTATGTTTTTTTTTTTGTAATATCATGTTATACTTTATATATTATTATTATACAATGACATTAATGTAAGTGTTATTATTTGATTAAGAAAATGATTTTTTTTTCATCAGAATGTAAAATAATTGTAAATCATATACATAATCATAGACAAATTAGTTAAAATAATTATATTATGAAATGGTATTATCAATATTATTATATTTATATGTACTTTGTATTATCATGAAAAATATAATCAATATTATTGTTAGTACTCATTTCGGTATTATTGGACTAAATAACTTAATACAAACCCAAACCCGTGACCATACACAGACCCGCAACCCATTATGACCTAATAGCACAAATAACGGTAATTATTGGTACTCTCTCTCTCTCTCTCTCTCTCTCTCTCTCTCTCTCTCTCTCTCTCTCTCTCTCTCTCTCTCTCTCTCTCTCTATATATCTATATATATATATATATATATATATATATATATAGCGACGCAATAGCACAAATAACGGTGAATATTTCTAAAACGCAATTTCACAAACTACAACTTACTTTTAATGTATTGTATTTTTTGAATTAAGCTTGTACAAGCATTGTAGGAAATGAACTTCTTCTATTATTAGAAACATTAAATATTGTGAGCAAAGATCACATGGGCGCATTGCATTGCATATCATGATTTTGTAATTTAATTGTGATTTTTCCGTCATTATTCTTTAGTTTGCTTTGTGGGATCTTAGATCTAATAATCTTCTGAATTTAGATCCTAAATAAACTCTCATTTGCAACTTTTTATTTTGGAAGAAGTATATTATCATGGCAAGAAATAATAATAATAATAATAATAATAATAATAATATATCAAATATCTGATTCTGTAAGTACAACTACCTACGGATTCGGCTAAATTGCACAACAAATCTTCCAATTAATAAATATATCATATATATCCTTCCAAAAATAATTTATTCTTTCAAGAAAAAAATTACAAGTGTTAAAAAATTAACTTATGTCCATATCTTAATTTAGCCTACCAGTTAATATTACAAAATTACTTTTATACTCTTAATTCTCATCACTTTCATATATGAGAATGGCTAAGGTACTCATTTAAATAGGTTGGAAGTACATAAATCCAAGCTCGTCCAGTCACACAACATCCTGATTACATGAAATTATTAGTCCAATTAATTTGGCTCTAAATTTAAAAATCATTAAATAAATTAAGGAATATTACCTCGATTTATGTAGACTGTTAATTTGAATCATATCCAATGAGAGACCATAAACATCGACAATTATTATCGTCATATCGGACAGAGTTGGATTGAGCTCATAAAATAGAAAGGGCCCTCATTAATAAAATTTTACTACTACTATGAAAAAGATTAGAGCTCCCAACAGGGGTGCTCTATATCTTTACCTTGACTCTCCTGCTAGTATCTCGCTACTGTTTTTAACTTTTTACACCTACCTTTATACATGGAAACAAAGTCCATAGTTAAAACTAAACCTAGAAATCACAATCCGGAAATGAATTCCTGGACTTTTTAGTTATAGTAAGCACGAGTATATAAGCTGCATTCTCTCTTCGGACAAACCATCTAGGGTTTCTTTAGCCGCAAATTGCTCTCTCTGAGTTTGTCGCTTGCCTCTCTCTTCTTCCTCCACTTTCTTCTCCAAGCAAAACCTAGATTTATCTATTACTCTTTCTCCGTGCATCCTATGCGTATGGCCACTGACCTCAGATTTTTTCCGGCCAACTCTCATATCTGCTCGAAACTTGCAACGTTTCGCCTCGAATTTTTGCGCACTCGATTTCATCTATTTGTGTATTGAGATCTGAAGTTACATTCAGAGCACTCTACGCGCCTTTGAACACAAGCCAGCATTCAAGATGATTAATCCTCTCCAGATACCTTCAATTGACCCGAATCGCCACCAGCGTGTTATCATCGAATTCACCCCCTCCAGCTCGAACTCCCTTCGGTTGCTTCAGCCCGAGGTTAGCTTCCATCATTCTTTTCTTTCGATTCACTTCTAGTCCTCTCAGCATTCTTTGAGATTCGTACAGTTGTATCAATTCCAATCTAATTTCCGCCTTTAACATATACATGATACTTTTTTGCCAGGAACAAAAGCTCGAGTTTCACTGGAGAAATCCAGTTTGAACGAACTGTAGGTCTTGCCAGGATCTGATAAGAATATCACAGGTGAACAAGAATTCCTCATTAATCTGATTAAATGAAAGAATTTGTTTTAAGAATTTGTTTGTTGAATCCAGTTTGAAGAATTCCTCATTACCTGACTTATAATCTCGACTGGTGTCGTGCAAACCACTGTCTGTTTCGATGACTAGTTGTTTTACCAACGCTGAAGATGGGTTCGAAATTCGAATTTGTAAATTTGAAATTAGAAATTTGAATTTTATCTTTGTGTAGATTATTGGACCATGGGGTTTTTATTGTACATAATGATTGGGGTGTGATACAAAAACCGGGTGTAGAATTTGAAGCAAAATCACGAGAATTGGTTTGGTAGATATTTGTAAGGTCGAAGAACCAAAGAGCTTCAGAAGTTTTCGAAGTTTTCGAAAGTCCCATCAAGGTACAAAAATAATATTAATTTTGTTTTTGTTATTTATTTTTGGTAATTTAATCACTTTTTTAATTTGCATCTTTGTAAGGGCTGTCAAACACTCTCCATCACTTTGGAAGTACACCTTAGGCAGTGGCAAAAATCTGAACAAACCAATAAGTAAAAGCCCGTAAATCTGCATTTTAAGAAAAACTACAGTAAAACAGTATACCTTATGAACGATTTTATAAATAGGAGCACTATAAATTACATGTTTATAAATAGCAATAAAAGTTTATCCTTTGTAGTACTATAACCGTCCCTTGAGCGCACAGTCAGAAAAGGCACAAATTTTTTGCAAAAAAAAAAAAGAAAAAAAAAGAAAAGGCACAAATATAAGCATTCTGCAGCACAGCACATCATAGATAGGATCGTGCACTTATCAGATATAATTGTGTACTTCTCAGATAGGATCGCGTCCCTAACAAAAGCCCTTATCAATGCCCTTATTAGTTAGCGTGCTTATCAAATAGTATCGCGCCCTTATCAAACGCCGTTATCAGATCAGATCTCGCCCAGTTCAGATCAGATCCGCCCAGATCATGTCAGATGTGATCTTGCCCAGATCATGTAGGATAGCATCTCGCCCAGATCATATCCCATCATATCTCGTCCAGATCCTATCAGATCACCACCCTTTAGATCTGGACGCGCCAAGATCACGGATCAAATCGAAGATCACAGATCAATCCTCTAATCACGCCTCACGGCTATATTGCAAATCAAATTACGGATCACGGTCCAGATCAAGGATCACGTCGAGGGGACTTGTCAGATTCGATCGTGCCCATGTCAGATTCGACCGTTATCAGATTTGATCGCACCATTATCAGATTCGATCGCGTTCTTATCATGACTCGGATCAGGTCCCCCACTATCAGATCAGATCAAGTCCTAATAAGATCACATATCATACCACAATTTACGGTTCACTGTCCCAACCACGGCCAACATTACAGCCCAATTTACGGTCCACGAATGATGGTCCAGATCGCAGATAACGGCCCACGATTGACGGCCCAGATTGCGAATAACAGCCCACATTACGGCCCAGTTAAAAGCACAAGTTAACAGCCCACGTTACGGCCCACATTGTTGTAAAGGCCCACAATTCGGCCCATATGACGGCCCGCATTACGGCCCATCTAGCGGATCACGGCCCAGACCAAAGCTCATGGATCACAAACCACGGCCTGGATCGCGGATCACGACCCAGATCACGAATTACAAATCACGGTCCAGATCACGGATCACAGATCATGACCCAGATCACGAATTACAAATCACGGTCCAGATCCCGGATCACAGATCACGGCTCAAATCACAAATCACGGCCCAGATTACGGATCACATATCACGGCCCAGATCACGGATCACAGATCATGACCCAGATCACGAATTACAAATCACGGTCCAGATCCCGGATCACAGATCACGGCTCAAATCACAAATCACGGCCCAGATCACGGATCACAGATCAAGAACCAGATCACGGATCACAGATCAAGAACCAGATCACAGCCTAGATCACGGATCACGGATCACGACTCGGATCACGACTCGGATCACGAATCACGGATCTCGGCCCAGATCACGTATCATGGCCCAGATGACGGATCACGGCCCAGATGACGGATCACGACCCAGATGACGGATCAAGAATCACGGCCCATATCACGAATCACAGATCACGACCCGGATCACGGATCACGAATCACTGATCACGACACGGATCACGAATCACGGCCCAGATCACGAATCACAGATCACTACACGGATCACGAATCAAATCAGATCAAATCGGATCACGACCCGGCTCATGGATCATATGGGATCATGGCCAACGGATCACGAACCACGGATCACGGCCCACGGATCATCCCGAGTTCAAAACTTTGGGATGTGTTCATATCACAGGGCCAGATAAAATCGCATGATTGGATCACATATTAAATATTTTGGTCACGATTAGTAATCGATCGTCGATCATAATATCACTAGTCATTTAGACGAACGCGATGCTCACGACCATCAAGTAAGATATACCGGTCCGATCTTGGGGATAATCGTAGATCTCTATCATCATCGTTGATCAATCCGATCAAGATCACGTGATCAGATCATATCAGAATCTATTTTTAGGCAGCGCCTGACAAGAATCGACATCAAAGTAACTTTTATAAGTACCCCTAAGTCACCAAATAATCCCTTCCATCATTTGACAATATCAAAAATACCGTTATAAAATCTGAAAATAACAAATTTACCCCTCTATAATACAAAATTTTCAAAAATACTCTTGCAAAATCTTACAGAAGTCAAATATACCCTTCTAAAAAATCTGCAAAAATAAAAAATATCATTGTAAAATTTGAATAATACGAAAATTATTTCTCTAAAATATGAAAATTTCAAAACTAATCTTATAAAATGTGCAAACATCAAATACGCCTCTAAAAGGGAAATTTCAAAAAATATCTTCACAAGACCTGAAAAAATATCTGAAAATATCAAAAACACCTCTCTAAAATCCGAAAATATCACAAATATCCTTGCATAAATTGAAACTATCAAATATAGTCCATATTATGAAAATATAAAATTACCATTGTAAAATCCAATAATACCCAAACTCAAATTTAATTATGATTTCATTGTTCGTTCAAAAGTCCACATGAAAAAGTATTTCGAAAAATTTGAAGTTATTTGTAGAACGCTAATATCATTTCAAGACATTAACAGAACAAAATTTCAATTTTTGAAAAAAGTTTTGATGAATTACCTTGCCAACGCTCTCAATTTTTGAAAAAACATCTCCACATACAGAAAAAAAAAATTAACAACAAAAATTCAAAAATAATAAATAAAATTAATTACCTTAGCGAGAGCGATTATAGTGTACAATCGTCGCTGGTAACAATTCTGGAGAAGCATTGCAAATCCCAACATCGATTGAACCTTTTATTTTCCATGTTGAACTCATTAATGCCTTTAAAATCGCACAATAATCAATATTGATAATATTATTTTGTACCTTGATGGGATTTTCGAAAACTTCTGAAGCTCTTTGGTTTTTCGCACTTACAAATGTCTACAAAACCAATTCTCGTGATTTTGATTCAAATTCTTCTCGTGATTTTGATTCAAATTCTACGCCCAGTTTTTGTATCACACCCCAATCATATGTACAATTAAAACCCCAAGGTCCAATAATCCACACAAAAATAAAATTCAGATTTCTATTTTCAAATTTATAAATTCAAATTTCGAACCTATCTTCAGCGTGAGTAAAGCTTCCAGTCACCGAAACAGGCAGTGGTTCGCACGATACCAGTCGAGATTAAAAGTCAGGTAGAACCAGTACGCCAACCTGGCGATATCGACCAGTTCTACATCGAACACAGATAAATTAGTTCAACAAACAGATTCTTCACATTTTAAAACCAATTCTTTGACTTAATCAGATTAATGTGGAATTCTTGTTGACCTGTGATATTCTCATCAGATCCTTGTAAGGCCTACAGTTCGTTCAAACTAGAGTTCTCCAGTGAAACTCGAGCTTTTGTTCCTGGCAAAAAGTATTGTGTATATGTTAAAGACGGAAATTATATTTGAATTGATACAACTGTACGAATCTTGAGAGGACTAGAAGTTAAGCGAAAGAGAAGAATGGTGGAAGCTAACCTTGGGCTGAAGCAACTGAAGGGAGTTCAAGCTGGAGGGAAGGAGGGGATTCGAAGAGAACGTACTGGTGGCGAGGCAATTCAAGGTATCTCGAGGGGATTAATCATCATGAATGCTGGCTTGTGTTCAAAGGCGCGAAGAGTGCTATGTAATGTAACTTCAGATCTCAACATATGTAATCTAACTTCAGATGTCAACAGGCAAATAGATGAAATCGAGAATGCAAATATTGGAGGCGAGGAGATAATGGGTTACTGAACCTGGATCGAGGCGAGGGGAGGTAATTGGGTGGTGAGAAGATTGAAAGTAGAGCAAAACACTGCAAGTTTCGAGCAGATATGAGAGTTGGCCGGAGAAAATTTGAGGTCGGTGGCCATACGGATAGGATCCTTGGAGAAAGAGCAATGCATAAATTTAGGTTTTGCTTCGAGAAGAACGTGGAGGAAGAGAGAGGCAGGCGACAAACTCGTAGAGAACAATTTGCGGCTAAATAAACCCTAGATGGTTTGTCCGAAGAGGGAAGGCAGCTTATATACTCGTGCTTACTGGAACTGCAAAGTCCAGGAAACCATTTTCGGATTGTGATTTCTAGGTTTAGTTTAACTTTGGACTTTGTTTCCATGTATAAAGTTGGATGTAAAAACAGTAGCGAGATACTAGCATAAAAGTCAAATTATGGGACTTTTGGGAGCTCTTAATCTTTTTCATAGTATGTTCATAAATTCAAATTATGAAAAAGATAGGTATGAATTATGCTAATATGTATGTCAAAATAAATAAATAATTAAAAATGAATATACTTGATGAGTATTTTAAATTAAATTTCTAAAAATAATACTATATGTTATATGTTTTATAATATTATATTTTAATTAATTAATACTTTATATATAAACTTTTCAAATTCTAATGTATTCACATTTGATCTTTTAATCTTATGTGAAATGTTAAATAATTGACTCGACTTGGTTTAATGTGAACATAACCAATAATAATAATCCACGTAATTAATCTTAAATAATTGATTAGATTTTTCAAAATTCTAGTGTATATGCTTATAAAAAATGTATTTTAATTGGTTGGTGTAGATGCTTATAAAAAATGTATTTTGGATACGTCATGCTTATCTCCAATAAGACAATAACACGCCATAATTTACTAAAGAGGATTAATAAATAAATTGTGTTTTTCAACCAAATGCGCTTTACTTTTTATTGTTAATTTGAACCAATTATGTTTCAAAAGTGTAAAATGCACAGAGGTGAAATTTATCTATAACCCAATATGATCTAGGGGTGAAATTTAATTTATTTTTATAATAAGCATTTTCAAGTAAATATTCAGCCATGACAAATTATGTCCTACTAAGAATTATATACATTTATTTTTACTAGTTTTAAAAAACAAAGATCATTTAGATTATTTTTCATAAAGTTTTTGACAATTAATAAAACAAAATGTATAAAGAAGGTTAGATATGAAAAATAACCACTTTTGTGTTTGGAAAAATTTCTCCTATATCCCTACTAACTTCATAAATTACATATTTATCTCTCTTAAATTGTTATTATCATATTTATCCTTACTAAACATAATTAGTATCAATTTTATCCCTACTAAAACATGAATAATATCAAATATATTCCTGCTATTAAATTAACATTAAACTAAACATAATTCTAAATTTAAAAGTTAATTACGTTTTAACATTTGATTTTTGTTGACAAAAATACCCTTTAACAAACATATACCCAAACCCATTTATTACAAGTACTATCCAAAACCCATTTAACTAAACTCAACCCCTAAACCCTAAACTCAACCCGTTAACATATCTTATAACCTAAACCCTCAATTCCTTCTCTAACTCCTAACTTGCGACTACTCGTTCTCCACTCCTATTCTCCATTGAGTCTCCTCCCAAAGACTACTCTGGTGAGCTTGATTTCTGGTGAATTATGCAGGTGAGCTATTCTGGCGAGCGCTTGATTTCTGACGAATTTCTCTTGCGAGGCAAACATTTTCTGGCGAATTTATTTGGCATGACGACTATACTATTGGAGGGTGTTTCTGGCGAGGCGACGACTGCAGCGCCTTTCTTGCGATCGGAGAGAGGGGGTTTACGACTGAACATGTGAGGTTTCGACGAATGGACAGTGGGCTTCTGACGACCGAAGATAGAGACTGTGAATTGTGAAATAACTTGCATGCTCGTATGCTCTTTCTTCGTATGTTCTTTCTTTTTTATGGATTAGTTATGGATTAATTACTCATATGCTCTTTTTAGACTTCGATAATTTGTGAAATGAACAAGTTAGGGGGAGAAAGGAGAGATTACGACTGAACAAGTTATATTTGAAAGTCAAATACTCTCTGACTTGTGAGATTAATTAATGATAAATCATGATTATATTATTAAATATATTATATGGACACAATGCACATTATCAAAAGGCACCCAATTGGTTAACAATAATATAGTTATTCATATACCTCGGTGTTGGTTACCTATTAAAATATTCAGATATATCCAGACAATTTATTCAAAAAAATTTGACACCACTTAATTATTACAATAGATTTTTAAAATAATATTTTTAATTTTATCCGGTGATTTCCGCCTATGCACAAATGAGTGTGTGGTTTCCGCTTATGAGTGTGTGTTGAATTTTTTTTTTTTTGGATGTTTTGTTTTTCATCTTGGATACCTTGTGCGAATAAACTATGTGTGTTTTTATCTCTCTTTGTATAAGATCGTTTATGTTGGTTTTTTTAACATCTTTTAATTTATATTTGGCCCATTTGTTAAGGTGTTTGCCAATCTTGTTGATTTTGTATTGATAATTATTATCCTGATTAGAGCGAAGGATAGAGTGACCCCAATGATTGTATGAATTTCCTTGTCTTTGGGTTGAGTGCGCAATTTGCCGGTTTATTGATAGTTAAGAGAAGAGATTGATGATCGGATGTGATGAAGGGGAGTTCATTTTAATCGTGGGAATGGGATGATGTTGTGCGTAAAGAAATTGGCGGAGAGAAAAGTTATATCGAGCTTTGAGAAAGTTGGGGATGGCCTTTTGCTAGTCCACATAAAAGCTCGAGTTAGAAGGTGGGTTTCTATGAGGTGTAGATTATTTATTGCATGATTGAAAGCCATAATTTCTTGTTGCGTATGATTGGATCCGTTGGATTCTTCTTGTGTCTGAATCATGTTAAAGTCGCCGAGAATGATACAAGGGAGGTTGGAAGAGTTGGCAATCGAAATCTCATTTAGGAAAGAAGGCTTGAGATCATCCCTTGTCGGGCCATACACATTTGTGAGTATAAAGGGAAGTCATTATCTAATGAGAATGTGGCGAAGATGGAGAAGTCATCAATGGATGAATTTATGAGGTGGAAGTCGCCGGACCATGCCGACATGATTCCCCTTTTAGAGCCAACGGACTCTTTAAAACAACAATTCTTGATTTGATTTTACGATGACAATACAAACTTCATATTAAAAAATGTTGGGGTTGTCCCATTTCGTTTCTTGCATACAAACTAGATTATAATTTGAGTCTCGGACAACATCCTTAACGACATTACATTTGTCCGTGCTTCCTAAGCTCTCTTACGTTCCAATAAACTAACGATAGGAAATTAAATGCTAACATATAAAATATAAGGAACTTCGAGAAAGGGGTTATTTTAGAACTTTAATTTTTGTTCATGGTGGCCTTGTCTAGTTGAAGAGATAGTTCTCATCCTATAATCGACTTTTTGTTCGGGGACATTTTCTTCAAACGAGAACTTCAACCCCACATCAGGATTAATATTTGAAAGGAAACCGCAAATATTATATTTATTTTCGAGTTGCAATTTCTGTGAATTATCAAGAAGAAAGCATGATCCAATATTTAATTTATTTTTCTTTTTATTTCTTTGGTCTAATTCCTGTCCAATAGGCCCCTGACTGGGCGGAACAGAGAGAGAGAGAGACAGAGAGAGAGAGAGAGAGAGAGAGAGAGAGAGATGGGCGAGCCCTTTCGTCTTGAGTCTCAACACAGCCCAATGGCTCAGACATTTGAGGGTTGTGAATGTGATTGGGTATTAACTTATAAGGGGTTTTTTTCCTCAGGGCCCAGTCCGTATTTTGCTCTTAATTTGCGGACTGATCTATTTCAAGGAAGATTAATAATTGAGTGAGAATGGGCTTTGGATTTTAGACCTAATTTATGTTTTCGTGGAGTGATCTTAGTTGGGTTTGAGTTAGGTCTTTATCAAGGCTTAACTTTGACCCCCTTTCAGGCCTATTTTATTTTCCTCAATACAGCTAGAGTTTGGTTAAAAATAGCGAGTACAAGCAATATTGGGTGTGTCATTATGTATTTTCTTGGAGTTACTAATTTAGAAGTTCAGAGAGGGAATTCAAAATAGGGGCAATTTCTTTTTTATGTCACTCTTAAACCTCAAAATAACAAATTTATCCCTCTATAACTACAAATATCAAATTTATCCCTCAAAATTTAATTCATATCAAATATATCCAAAATAAACACTTTCCATTAACTTCAACAGAAAAATATATGAAAAGACAATTATATTATACCCTCATACCTTCCTTCTCTTCACCATTGCAGTTGTGCAGAGCTCCAGGATGAACACCCTATATCCATGCCACGTGATCTATGAACTCTAGAGATGATACTCTATCTTGGTCCTTGCGAGATAACTCTAGAGTCGACGAGATGGTGATTCTGACGAAACCCCAATTATTATGCATAGATTGGAAATTATTAAGAATTAAGAATTGCTATTCAAAATGGTTTCAATTATTGCTTTTTTTGGCTCGTCTCCATACCCCCACACGGCCATGTATGAACAGAAGCCCCTTAGAATCTTCCGAATTTTCAAATATATCATTATGCGTTTACATTCATTTTTCTCGAAATTGCGAATGAGTTCATGTCTATAGTCGAGACGCTTAAGTAGGAAGAGAGCAGGGAGAAATTTCACAACATGATGCAAGAGTTGATGTATACATTTTTACTTCCAAGTACAGGTCGAGAGCAAGCGAGAGGTTGTGGTCCAAACAAGAAAAATGCTAAATGACATAAAATATTGTTTGTTAAATTTGTGGACTATTTAAAAATCATTGTACGTTTTTTTCTATTCAAGTTGGGTTTTTTCTGTAACTTTTATTTTAAGTCCATGAATAAATTTACGCAAGTATAGACATTATGAATTTGGAACATGAATACAAGGTTTATATATTTGATCTAAACAACTTAAACACAATTTGTAAGCAATAATTTTGCAAATGAATAATACATGAGGGATGCACATCAAATTACTGAATTCGATTCTCAAATAATTTGTATATATTTCATAAAACCATATAAACTATAATGTACCATTCACTAATAAAATAAAAAATAAATCCATTTACCAAGTACCAATAATAGGATTGGTACATAAAAATAAAACCATATAAACAATAAAAATAAAATCACAAGATTGGTACATACAGAAAATTACGAAATCGTACGATAATAAAATCGAGACTCTCAATGCCAATCGTTGATACATAACGACTCCTAAATCATAAAAAAATGTAACACAACTCAAATAACAACATTTCAAGTCAGTCAATGCCATAACATTAGTCCTAATTAATCAACAAATAATGACACGGCAAAACCCATATAATTGATCTTCGATATTTGAGCATGATTCGCCAATCAAAAATCGTTGCGAAAAAAGATAATCTTCTTATGCTCCGGCAATCATTTGCTTATGCTCAACCTGGAAAATGAAAAAGAATCATTAAAAATTGTAAAAAAGACTGACTGCCTTCATGGACATTTCAATAAGATCCTGTCTTTATGGAAATTACCTTTTTGCCCTTTGAAAATCTATGCAAAGTTGTACACTTGATCCATCGCGATAAGCATCAGTAGCAGTAACATGTTCTAACAGTCATGGCATGCACGAGTCGCATCAGTAACAAAGGAGCTCAAGCTCATTGCGAACAAATATATTCCTTTTTAACTAGGGTTTATTCGTTAACATTTGATAATTACCTGAAGCAATCTTCATCTTGAGCGCCAATCTTTTTCGACAAAAAATTATTTCGAAAAAATTAGCATCGTATCGAGGGACTTACTTATAGAAGTACTGATCGTACGGCACAGCTAGCATGACAATAGGAGAAGTTGATCCAAAAGAGACGGTGAGAAGAGCACTGCTTTTTAGAGAACGATGATCCACTCTGCTGGAAAGAGAGGCCGTGTGATTCTTCTGGATGCCGAAGCAACAAGTTTTGCGGATAAAGAAACGAATATTCAGCCACAAATGAGATCTAGGGTTTTTGCAATGGGGATGAGGCTGAATTGAGAGAGACAAAAGGAGAGAAAGAATTTCGGGATTTAATTCCATAATTAACAAAGAAATACACTTACAGTGAATTAACGGGCGGGTTAACGGAATGTTGGGATTAATCAGGACCAAATTCAATCACGAACATATTTTTGTGTCCAAAGGGCTTTGGACAAAGTCACGAACCTCCCTCGGTTGAACAACTAACAATAAAAAAACCAAAAATGCTTCACCTACAGAAAAACAAATCTTCTTATAATGAATGGAAAATATTGTAGAAAAGTAATTGGCCTTTTCAAAGTCATCAATAGCGGATTTCATGTGGAAAAAAAAAGAAAAATGTCTGTTAATTAATAGGATTAATATTATTTTTTATTATACAAAATGAAATATCTGTCTAAAAAGAACATCAATACTATAACATAACACATAAATTGGAATATATCATAGAAAGAAAAATATTCATTTCCTTGTATCACACGTAATGCGTATTATATGAAGAACGTTATTCTTTTGCACCCCAAACTATCTTAAAATTGAATTTGAAATATCATTTGTATTCTATAAAATAGAAACATGTATTACACAACTGTTATTCTATGAAAAATAAAATATTTGTTGTAAAATTAAAAATAATAGCATCCAAGCAAATACGAGAATATCTATTTTGTAAAACAAATGTAAATATTCTAAAACAAGTCAATAACAAATAAGAAGAAAATAATTAGATTCAATCATATTTTACTAACAAAAAAAATAGGAAATTGTACCCCCCCCCAAGTAAAACAAACTAGGAACCTGAAATTTTTAATTTGAATGCAAGCCTAATTATCTTAATACCTTACTATTTCTCAGATTCCTCCGTGAAACCTTTTTCAACCATACCCTCAATTCTTACCTAATTGCTAAATATAAACAACAAACTATAATAGTAAAATAAAACTATGTATAAAATTGAAAAATTGAAGGAAATCAGCAAAATAGAAGCTTATTATTATTCGTAGTATAAATAACATAGGAACTATTTTTATTTTTCAAAAGGCAGGTATTTTTTAAAAAATATTACTTGGCGGTTGCATTCGCTTCAATGAAAAAGAATCGAAGCATGAGGATTTTCTGGCTCCAATGAAAAAGAATCAAAACATGACAATTTTCTGATAATTCACGTCCCTTTTTGCTCTCATAATTTGTATACCTAAAATAATTACACAAAATCATCTCATTAATATAATAAATCAAAATAATAATAACGTCCCTTTTTGCATTCGCTTAATCAGGGACGTTCTTCTATTCTGGATTGAATATTGGGCCTCGTACGTATTGGGTTTTTTTCTTAATTTTATTTACGTGTTTGATACAAATATTGGGCTATTCATTTTTTTGTTTATTAATGACCTTTGATAATAGCAATTTTTTGTTTGTGGACTTGATACTGATAGTATGCTGGGTTGTCCTTTTCTTTCTTTTTATTTTTTTTTTGTTTTTTACAGAGTAGTGATTTTGTTGAATTTATTTTTTCCCATTTATACAATAGTATTTTTTGTAGAATGTTGGGTCTTTTCTTATTTTGATGGGGCTTTACAGAAAGTTAATATGAACAATTTTGTTTTTTTTGGGGATTTACAGTGGTGATTTTTTCCTTTCTTTTGGGCTTTATGGATTGGTGATTTTTTCTAAAATATTGGGCCTGCAGATATTTTTCTTGCAATTCATTCTTTTTCATCCACCACTTCCACTCCACCGCTACTAAAATATAACAACGAAATTGCATTATTTATATTTATTATTTTAGGTAGATCCATGCCCTTTCACATCTTGTACTCTCTACGCTCCCAACTTGTTCTCACTTTCACTTCAAATATCGCACAATTATCTGAAATTGTTTTCAAGTATATTTCACTTCAAATATCGCACAATTTGTTGAAATTGAGGTATATTTCATTTCAAGAAAAAAAAAAATAAGTCAAAATTATTATGGAAATTTACTAATTTTTTGTTGACACTCTAGTACTAATCTCCTCTCTTTGCAAATTTACAAATTTTTTGTTTCTTGTTAGTTAGTGCTGGATTGTAGTTTATTATGCTCAATTATAATAAATTGTTATGAATTATGGTAACTGAGGATTAATTAAGATTCATTATGATCTAAATGGATTTAAGAGTCACATATATTGGGGATCAATTAAGCTTTATTAGGATGACATGTATTTTATCTGGAGATCAATTGAGGATTAGGGTCATTTGGCTTAATGATTGAGGTTAATTATAGATTATATAATATACTTGGGTTGGATTAAGGGTTAACTAAACTAAACTATGTATAAACAAACAAATAATCAACAATTAAGTATCAAAACAAAAATAAAATAATCATACTATAAAACTATACACAATATTAGAATATTGAATCGTATTTCTTTCATTTAGGTATAATAATATTCTTCATCCTCAATCTCAAATTCTTATCTCAAAATCTAAATACTTGAAGATAATCAATAAGAAAAATGGAAATACAAGGTGTGTTGCACTCAATGTTGTAAATGTCAGAAGTCGGAACGGGTCGGATTGGACAGAGACTTGAGATTTGGTGATTAATCGGAGATTATTCGAAATTAGTCGGAGACTAGTCGGAATATGTAATTTGTCGAAATTATCAATTTTTCCAGATATTATAATATATTTGTTGATTATTAATTTAACATATTACTAATTAAGAAGCCTAAGACCATTAAAAATTTATAAATCATAACTTAAATGGAAAGAACCCTGGACTAATTTGAATGGAAAGAAGAGAAATCGTATGGAAATAAAAAAAATCCTCTGAAACCATTGTCAAAGATAACAAAGTAATTGACTAATTTCCATTAATAGAACAAGAAAAGAGAGAGACGAAAATGAAATACCAACATAAATTGTTTTAGGCCAAAATTTGAGCCCAAATATATAATTTTGTTTTTAAAAAAAAAAAAAATTATAATTTATGGGCCTAGTCGGTAAAAAGTCGGAAAAAAACATGAAAAAACGGCCCAAATCGGCCCAAGTCGGATAAAGTGATTTTTATGAAAGATATGACCTTAACTTGTCGCATGATCAAAGACTTGAGATTAATCTCCGACTAATCGATGTTATAAACCGACTTTTACAACACTGGTTGCACTGCATTTTCGGGCCAGTGAGTAGAATCAGATGGAAGAGTGCCTAGATGCGGCTTTAAGGTCAAGAGAGATGTAGCCTTTGGTTGCACGACGTTGTTTATTGAACCAGATGTGAGACGTCGCTAGTTTCAGGCAAAGGTGTAAGGTGTAAGGAGTATACGTTGGGCTATGGAGAATTTTGACCAGTTAGTGAAAACAGAGGACCTGGGCTGTAGAAAAAGAAAGGGGCATAAAATGATATTTTGGTCAACAAGGATATTTTAGTCCTTTGCAATTGTAATTAGTGATTTTATTGATGTTAATAATTATAAACTGTGATTAATTAGATGATAATTTCACGATTTTGATAAACATGATATTGTTTAGTTTTCAATGGATTTATTTGATAGATTTTTTATTTGGAAAGGATAAATTTGAAGGTTGTTTGGTTTTGAAAGGTTAAATTTGATAATACCAATTTTAGAGGGACAAATTTGATATTTTGAGTTTTAGCAGGACATACCTGAAATTGACCCTTAAAATAATAAATAAAAATATGATTTGACTAACCATTTCTCCCATTAACATTTCACGTGCAGCATCTTACTTCACCTTTCTTCCTTTCTTCTTAGGTTCTCTAGAGTCGAGACTACTTATTTCACTGGAAACAACCATTCACTTTGTAGCATATTTTTTTAGAGGGTTTTGGTGAGGACATATCTTCGCAAGTTCTCGTACTCCGAATCTCTGATATTTAATATTTATACGAGTTAAACAACAGTTTATAAATCAAATATATCATATGTTAGTAAGATTCATAATCATATATTTCTTAGGTTCTCTAGACTACCTATCTTTGTTGTTTATCTTATTATTATTTTATCTTAATTTTTCAGAAGAAAAAAAATATAAAATTCAAATATATTTAATGTATGAATATTAAAATTATATAAATATAACATATGATAATTTTATTTTTAAAATTCTATAAGCGAAAACAAATTTATGACTTTTTTAAAATTAATAAAAAATAACAAAAATATTATTTTAATTACTATATATGTAAAAAATAGGATATTTCGGTCATAATTTTTTTTTAACACCATTCATGTTTTAATCCATAAGGATATTAGAAAATAAAAATTTGATAGAGGGAGTTTTTTGGTGTATCCAAAAAAATAAAGAGTTTTTAGAATATCCAAAAAAAATAAGGATTTATTTTGAAAATTTACCTTTTTGAAGAAACCTCGATAACAGATATATTCTCATCTCATCCATGTTTCGATTATAAAACTACTCAGATACTAAGAAAAAACAAAATTGGGTGTAGTAATTAGCGATGTTTGTTTAATAATTATTACAATTTACAATTTACAGAGGAATGTTTGCGTGCTGATGAGGATTTTGTATGGTAGGTGTTCAGAAAATTTGCAATTTACAATTGTTTTATAAAATTTATTCAGTGACGTGTCCAGAAAATTTGCAATTTACAATTGTTTTATAAAATTTATTCAGTGACGTGTCCAGAAAATTTGCAATTTACAATTGTTTTATAAAATTTATTCAGTGACGTGTTCAGAAAATTTGCCCAAGTATCATATATGATATATTTGGTTGATTAGTGGCATGAAAATATGGACTCTAATTGATTAGTGGCTCAAATCAAAACATGGTTCATGAGATATATTATACATGAAACAAAGATAGGTAGAATTTCTTGTATATTCTTTCAAAAAAATATATATATATATATATATATATATATATATCAAATTTAGGCTTTTAAAAGAGTCAATATCAAAATTTTCTAGTACATATATGATATCCTCGTTACCATTCTCTCTCTCAATAATCAATATCAAAATCTTGAAACTATATATATCTCTCTCAAAAATATATCAAACTAGTCCCCACGCGCTTCGGAACAATTACATAATTTGTTAATTTGTTTTAACAAACAAAATTAATAGTAGTCGTATTTTACAATAATAGTTAAAGCTATACTTTTTATTTATATTTTAGCTTGCACTTTTTTTTTACTTTATAAGAATTATTATTTTGTATGCAGCATATTATTTTATCTTTAATTTATAGTTGAATCCATTATTTACAGAATTTATTTTGCAAAATATTGCAAAACCTTTATTTTATTATTTTGGATGGACAAAATAATATATGAAAATAATTTTATCAATTATCATAATATCGAATACAAGATTCATTTATATCTTTTATGGGTTTGGGCTTTAATATTTCACATTCTTGGTAGATTTTTTATGGGTTTTAGTATTTTATATTTTTGATAGATTTTTTTTATGGGATTAGTATTTTGTATTGTTGATTGATTTTTTTTAAGGGCTTTAGTATTTTATATTTTTGATAGATTTTTTTATGGGATTTAGTATTTTGTATTTTTGATAAAAAAAAAGTATGGACTTTAATATTTTATATTTTTGATGGACTTAATATTTTATATTGTTGATTGATTTTTTTTAAGGGATTTAGTATTTTATATTTTGATAGATATTTTATGGGTGTATTTATATTTTTTGATAGATTTTTTTTGATAGACTCAGTATTTAATATTCTTGATAGATTTTTTTTAAGAACTTTATTATTTATATTTTTCCATGGCCCTCGGCGGTGGGGTTGGGGGTGAGCCCAATTGACCTCCAATATGGTATTTTTGAGACAAGCAAAAAAAACATCATGTTATGTAATATATCATTGTTGTTGAAGTATATTTATTTTAATTATATATCAGTCCATAATACTAATTCTCTGCAGGTGGAGATACATGATACATCTCATTATTCGTGGTGTTTTCTCATGATACATGAAATGCTGACTTTAACCTATATTATGCAATAAATTTCAAAAGAAATTGATTTTTTTAAATTGCGAGACGTTACAAATATGTTCCATGCATATTTAATTAGTTTTGAAAGACCACGTCTATATTTTTGAAAATTAGAGTAAAAAAGTCTTCAAAAAAATTAAATGTTGCTCATACTTTTACTTGGTATATTTTGTACATCAATAATTTATTTAAGGAAGAAAAAATCAGTATGTAAAAACATCATTATGTCGTGATTCCTTATTTAATTTCGTTTTATATTACAAAAATCATGTAAAAAGATCATCAGTTATGATAAGTTGATTAATCAAAACATTATGTTACATATAAATAAGGAAGAAAAATCTCTTGGATCTGAATTGGAAATGAATTGGTACGTCTGAGTGAACTTTAATTTAATTAGTTTAATTATTATTTGTTCATAAAAAAATATTATTATTCTGTTTTTGTTTTTTGTAGAAAC
This sequence comes from Luzula sylvatica, assembly GCA_946800325.1. Classification (NCBI taxonomy): domain Eukaryota; kingdom Viridiplantae; phylum Streptophyta; class Magnoliopsida; order Poales; family Juncaceae; genus Luzula; species Luzula sylvatica. The sequence continues at coordinate 68,290,258 of OX326960.1, forward strand.
CGGAGATAAAAAGTTTGAATAGAATTACAGAGCACATGTTTTGGTTTGTGCTCCATCGAATTCCGAGCTCGATGAAATTGTATTGCGTGTTCTTCACACAGGTTTTTTTAATTTCGAAGCATCGAATTGACGAATTTTTTTTTTTAAATTGTAAAATTTGGATAATTTGGGGAAATTTAGGAATTCACGATAGTGAGGGTTGGTCTCAAGGCACTCTGTGCAAGTCATCTCCATGGTTTCCTTGTACATTCTCTCTCTCCTCTCTTTCTCTCTCTTACATTCTACCTAATTAATAATTTGCAGTCCTTCATTCTTTACAACTTCAAAGAAATCCCCCATACATTTAGACTCTTAGAATTTCTTATGACTGGAGGGACTTTTTTGTAATTTGTACATAATACACGTTTCTTTTTTCAAATTTGTGATATTTTATTAAATATAAACTATAATATGTAGGAGGGACAGAAATTAGCCAAAGTGGACAAGGATCTGGATTCTGATCGAGATAGAATGATGAGAGCCTCAATTCTCAATTCTCGACGAAGCTGCCATTGTATGTCTACATTGCATAACCAACCTTGTATTTCTTACAATTTGCATATAAAGTTATAAACTGTCAAAAATAATTTTGTTTAAATTATTTACAGGTGTTTTCGACGCTGTGGGCCTGTGGCTCAACAGCGTTTGGTAGAATGAGTTGTAAATTTGATGTTGTCATTATTGACGAAGCTGCATAAGCTGTAATTTTCATTTTCATTTTAATTACATTTTATTTTCTTTAGAATAATAGTTAAAAATATAACTTATTTTTTAATTGTTTTAATTACGATTATTTTTTGTTTTTCTAGGTTCAACCGGCAATAATGGTTCATTTGGCTCATGGATGCAGACAAGTACTTCTGGTATGTTAATTTATTTAAGGAGAAATTAAAAAATTGGTTTTAAATATTCCACTTTATTAATTCATTTTTTGTTAATTAATAATTTTTCAAGGTTGGTGATCTTGTAATTAATAATTTTCATAGTTGTATTTTTTTACAACAATGCTACACATCCCGAAATTATTCACTGATTTAGTCCCGAAATGAACATTTGCATATGAATGATATTAAATGCCAAATGGGACCCACATCAAATTGTTATGCAAAAAATCTGTTCGGGGCTTGTTCGGTGGAAAGCTTATGTGAGAGTATCATTTTTGTATTTTTTTTATAGTCAAGCATAACACTTACCAAAATCATTAGTTAATGACTATAATTTTATTTTATGCAGCTTGATTAAATATTGCAATACCAGCAATGTTTGATATCAATGCCAAAAATATTTTTTGTTAATAATAAAAAATAGTCTTTTATTGAATAGTTCAAGTTCAAATAATTTTTTGTAAATATTTTATTCAGTTTTTTTATGTGCAAAATATTAGTCTTTTTGCTTATTTGACTTTACCAACAAATTATTATGATCGAGTCGAATATTTTTTTGTTTAGTCCTAACATTATCGTTCTGTAATTTGGTATAATTTTTGTGGGAAATGAGATGTGTAAATTTTTATAGTAATTAAAAATTAATTTGTATCAAACAATTATCATCGAGTTGAATTAAATTAGAATATAAATATAATAATATAATTTGTTAATATGATTGTGTTTAAATGGAATTGAGTTGTGAATAACCCTTAATTTGTCACAACGTTTTTGTGAATAATGTGTTGGATTCTTGTGCCTGATGTATTTATTCTGTCACTTTACATGAATAACCCTAAACTTTAAAAAATCCTTAAGGTCTTTTGCAGAACTTAATAATTTATTAGATCTTCTGTAACTTTTTATTTGTGAGTTTAAGATGTACAAGTCTAAACACTTTAATTAAAACTAATAACACAAATAACCATAAAATAAAAAATCCACACTAGATCCTAACGGTCATTTCCAGATCATTTCCAGTTGTCAAATCCGAATCCGAACAGTTGTCAAATCCGAACGTTGGATTCTACCTCCTTTGTCCTTATATTCTCTGGCCGACTCCCATTCTCATTTCTTCTTGCCTCCTCTCTCTTCAGAACTCTTCTCTCTCAGAAGACGAAATTCTTCTCTCTCTCTCTCTCTCTTCAGAACTCTTCTCTCTCAGAAGACGAAGTTCTTTTCTCTCTCTCTTCTCTCTCTCTCTCTCTCTTCAGAACTCTTCTCTCTCAGAAGACGAAATTCTTTCCTCTACCATCTCAAGTGCATGAAGAGGTACCTCCGAGATCAGAAGAATGGGAGTTGTGAACATAGAAGTGAAACAGATCTGCGAGATACAAGGTTGAAAGAAGAAAACACCATGGCGGTTTGTCGCCTTGCCGTTCAATCCCCGTTCTTGGAAAGGTTTTCTCTTTTTCGTTCAATTTTACATTTAATGAAGGATTTTTTTTACTATTTCTCCTTGTATCCGATTAATTTCTGATTTTTTTGAATGATCGGTTTTATATAAGGTGAATACACGAAAGAAGAGTTGATTTTAAGCCTTGCAATTTCTCCATGATCAGAAGCTTGAAAAATCCTAAACTGGTTCGATCTTTGTTTTGTTATGGAGAAATTATTACAGAAAAAAACAGTAGTGATTCAAAAGCATAATCTCCAAACCTTGTAAGTTATTTTAATTATATTATAATCCTCCAATTCATTGATGATACTGATTCGATCTTTGGTCTTGAATTCATTTTTCTTTCTGTTGTTCCATACTCTTTGTAAAAAAGTCCCCTTCATTTTTCTGAAATTGCAAAAAGGTCCCTGCAAAAAGACCCATAGTGATTTTTCTCAATTCTGAATAATCTTTTTGTGTTTAATTTTAGAAATTCTGGCCACTGAATTTTTTTGTGATGTTAGCTATTAGAAGATGGACTCGGGAAAATTGACTTAATTGGATAAAACATGAGGTTCTTCAGTAAGTTTTTTATTATTCCCATTATTATAAATTAATTTTCTGTACAATGTTTTAAGTTTCTGACATAATTTCAAATTTAAAGTTGTAGTGTGAAGATCGATACAGCCCTTGATTGGATCAATTCGGCGATTACAACAACAGGTGTGTTTTCATCTCAGGATCCCCTGGTTAATGATTGGGTCAATTACAAAAATATATTAAAATTTAATTGTTTAATATTTCGTTATATAGGAAGCCAGCCCTTGATTGCACGAAGTTCTCGACTATCGAAATGCTTCTTGAGATAGATACAGCCCCCAATAATTCTATTTAATTTTAATTTGTTTGTCGATATGTTATATGTAATGTGTGAAGTGTAATCTGGTATGTGTGTGTGTGTGTGTAATTTCGTATGATTGTGCGTGCGTGTTTGTGTTTGTTTTTTTTGCAGGTGCGTGCGAGGGAGAGGGGGGTCGGGCCCGGCGGGGCCCGGTCCGGGGGTCGGGCCCACGCGGGGCCCGGTCCGGGGGGGTCGGGCCCACGCGGGGCCCGGTCCGGGGGGGTCGGGTCGGGCCCACGCGGGGCCCGGTCCGGGGGGGTCGGGTCGGGCCCACGCGGGGCCCGGTCCGGGGGGGTCGGGTCGGGCCCACGCGGGGCCCGGTCCGGGGGGGTCGGGCCCACGCGGGGCCCGGTCCCGGGGGGTCGGGCCCACGCGGGGCCCGGTCCGGAGGGGGGGTCGGGCCCACGCGGGGCCCGGCCCGGAGGGGGGGTCGGGCCCACGCGGGGCCCGGCCCGGAGGGGGGGTCGGGCCCACGCGGGGCCCGGCCCGGAGGGGGGGTCGGGCCCACGCGGGGCCCGGCCCGGAGGGGGGGTCGGGCCCGGGCCCACGCGGGGCCCGGCCCGGGGGGGTCGGGTCCCACGCGGGGCCCTGCCCGGGGGGGTCGGGGCCCACGCGTGGCCCGGCCCGGGAAGGGGGGACGGCCCCGGGGGTGGGTCGGGCCCGGTCCGGGTCGGGCCCACGCGGGACCAGATCCGGGGGGTGGGCCCGGCCCGGGGGGTCGGGCATGCGGAGCCGGTCCGGGGGGGTCGGGCCCGATTTGCAACTCTCCAAATTATCCTCCATTTGCAATTTAATCCCAGAATTGGACTGGTACAGATTTTGCAATTTAGTCCCTGTTTTTCAAAATATTTACTTTTTCGTTGAAAATGAGCAATTCTTGTGAATCATGAACATTGAATATATAAAAGTTGAATATTAGTTGACAGCATTTAACCTTAGCTATTTCTTATGTGTCTCTTTCTAATAAGCACTATTCAATCCTAATAAAACTGTAAATTAAACTTCTTAATATGTATCACTTAATTGACAACATTAACATTAGCGGCTACTCACGGATATCTAATATTACCATGAATTCCTCTTGATTAGTACATTAGGTTTTTTTATTTTAAGTTTTAACTGAGACATTAATAGTAGTATACGGATAAGAGAGGAATTAGTAAATTGATTATGTATCACGATTCGGATTCCGAGGCCAGCAGACAAACTCCAGGCACAATGCTTTTCTTGGTCCGTGAAAAAGGTGTGTAAAAAGATGACTAGCTAATAAAACGTGTATGGCATTTTAAGACTTTAAAAATGTAATATTAACACGAGTCACACGACAGTCTGGGTCTGGCAATTGAGGTAATTTTGCATGCTAGTCCTATGTGTTAAAAGTTAATACTTAACTTCATTCAAAACAAAATGGTAATGCATGCAAAATTTATCAATTTTGCTAAGATCTTTTCTAACAAAAAGGGTCCGTAAAAAGTTAGTTTTGGGTGATCACCGGCGTTTGACAGGATTATCGATATTCTTCTATTCTGCGCTTCTTTGATTGAGAGCCGGAGCTTCAGCTCATCAAAATTAAATGGACGATTCATATCGGAACTCTAAATAAGGACTTCAAATAGAAAACATTCCATATATATATATACTCTTCTTGCAGGGCTCTTCGCTTCTCTCCAGCTCGATCTCCATGTACGGCTCGCCTCTTCCTCGATCTCCGACTGCCTCTCATAAATTGCGCCGACGGTCTTGGTTGTGTTGGAACCCTAACCCTTTAATCAAGTGATCAACTCCAAAATATCAAGAGACGCCTCCTCTCGTCCTTCTTCCAGATCTGATAAAATCAATGGTCAAAATTAACCCAATTTTGTTCAAAAAGGTGGAATCTTGTTTTTCCTCGTTTATCTCTGGAAAGTGAGATTATTTAGGCTTTATTGTTCAATCTAGGTTGGATATGTTCATTTTTAGGCTTTATTATTCAATCTAGTGAAGTATAATTAATCCTACTAATACATTTTACATCCACAAATCTCCATTCTCAGTGTGACACGTCATCATTTCAATTAAAATCGTTTCGTTAAAGCTATTAAATTTTTTTGTATGCTTTGCTTCACACAGCCACACCCATTCATTGGTCACACCCTGTCAATCACGCCTCTTATCTTCCTCCACGCCCTCTCTTTCTCTGTACAAACTTGAAGACACTCCACCCTCTCCTTTCTCCATTGCAAAACTCAGCCCTCACCTCTCTCCATACTCCATAGCATAGTGAAGAAGCACGTAACGATCAAACTGCCTCTATTTTCCTGTGCACACGCCTCCTTTATCCGTGGTCGCCTCACGTCCTTTCTTCATGGGAGCCTCACGAAACCGCATGATAAGTTCACATACCTGCTTCTCTTCAGTTCCAATAAAGAGTTAGCTTTTTCTCAAATCTCAATCCACAACGAAACCATCCTTATTTACGACCAAGGATTTCACTTCCTCTCAATTCCAATCAATGGTTCTATAGATTGCAATCAAGGGGTTTGTTGTTAGAACCGCTAAGAAATCATTTGACCCAGTGATTTTTTTTTGGGGAATCATTTGAACCAGTGGAGGATTGAAAAATATCCTAGAGAAATTTTCGTTCCCAATCTGATTTAATGCTAAAACCAGTTGAAGATAAGGTGTTTGTTTAAATTCCTCTAAAAAACTACCATATTATGTTCTATATGAAGTTTAGATCTCATAAATATTGTTTTTATTTCTCAGAAATATGATTTTGCTTTTTGGATTCAATATCTCAAATATAGGGGAATAACTGAATAAAATCAAGCATTAACTCTTTTTAAAATAAACAACACGCATTCCAATTTTTTGTATTCTCCGAGTCACTGAATCTTCTATTTTGCTTTATTTTTGTTAAATTCGGAAAGGATAAATTAATAAAATTAAGTTTATTTTGTGTTATTATAGGAGGGACAAGCATTATTCAGACCAATATGCTACCCAGGCGCCGCTGCTGGTGCTCTTCTCAATTATGACATCACAAGGTATATAAATTATAAATAAAACCTTAATCCCTTATATCTTCTTTAAATCATAAAAAAGTCCTGGCATTTTTATAGGAGGGAATGCTTAACCATTGTTTCTAAATGATTAGAAGGGGAGCAATTCACAAAAGAACACGGTTTGATCGTAAATAAACCCAAAAAAAAAAGAAGTATCCATCAAATTAATAAGAAGAAAGTCCTAGACATGATCGATGAAATGTCTCCAGGTATCACTTCCTTTCTTAAATTTCAGAATTATGTTCAATTTTTAAATTATAATTATATCGACATAAAAATCATTTATTTGTTCTCTTTTGGATATTTATATTGAAAGCATTGAATATTCAAAGACAGGTCACTTAACAAAGCAAATATATACATGGTTAACAGTTGACACACTATGTGAATATCACTTATGATAGGTTAGTTGACAACTGTTAAATTAGATAGAAGTAGATAGTTTACACCAAATCACTGTGCCTGTAGTGATACAAAATATGATGGAAAAGTCAAAACAACTCATTAGGTTTGTGATGATTTAAACATATACAATTTAATTACTCTCACTATATACCATGTTAATTTTGAATATTTTGAATGTTCAAATTGCCGATATTGCAGACAATTGCATTGATGTTTTGTGAATATTTTGAATGTTCAAATTGCCGATATTGCAGACAATTGCATTGATGTTTTGTGAATATTTTGAATGTTGTGTGTATTTAAAGTAGAATATGATGTATATGAATTGGAGAAGTACAACTTAATTATAAGATAAATGTTTATATATGATTATGGGTATAATAGGATTGTAATTATCCAAATTGTGTAATTATGAAATTTGGTTGAAAAAATAAGTGTTAATTTATGTACATGGGTATACTTGTTTTATTTTTAATCACATACCATGTTAATTTTGAATGATAAGAGACGACACAATACGCTCGTACCCGCACTGGTATCGTTATTCACAAATATAGGTCATTATTCGAGACTGCTTTAGAGTAGAAAAAAAACTCGGCAATAACCTCGGAGTAGAATAAAAATGCAACACAAAAGTGGAACAAAATTACACCTCAAGTACAGTTATTCAGAATCATGATTCATAATATCAATGTAGAATAAAATTACAAACACAACCAAATATTCTTTATTTCAAATAAGCCCCAAAAAACTCAAAAATTACATAAAAAATCTACTTAGACGAAGGAAGGTCCGCTGGCGCAATTTACGTGAAGCAGCGGCATCCATTAGGGATATTGCCTAGAAAGCGATCAATTTACGAGACAATCGTCGATCAATTTAAGCATTAACTGGTAATCTCTTGATACTTGGCACGAGATAAACAAAAAAAGATAAGGTTTGGGCACCTAGAAAGCGACTAGCGAGGCACTAGCAAGATCGAATGGAGAGGCGAGCTGGAAAGAAGAGGAGCCGTACATGAGACCGAGATTCTGGATGAGCGTAAGACGGGAGCAGTCAGAGAGAGAAAGAGAAAGGTCGAAGAGATAAGAGAGAGCTTCTTCTTCTAGGTTCTTGTTCTCAGAGAGCAAGCCGTCAAAGAGAAAGGTCGAAGAGATAAGAGAGAGGTCGAAGAGAGAGAGAGCTTCTTCTTCTAGGTTCTTGTTCTCAGAGAGCAAGCCGTCAAAGAGAAAGGTCGAAGAGATAAGAGAGAGGTCGAAGAGAGAGAGAGCTTCTTCTTCTAGGTTCTTGTTCTCAGAGAGCAAGCCGTCAAAGAGAAAGGTCGAAGAGATAAGAGAGAGGTCGAAGAGAGAGAGAGCTTCTTCTTCTAGGTTCTTGTTCTCAGAGAGCAAGCCGTCAAAGAGAAAGGTCGAAGAGATAAGAGAGAGGTCGAAGAGAGAGAGAGCTTCTTCTTCTAGGTTCTTGTTCTCAGAGAGCAAGCCGTCAAAGAGAAAGGTCGAAGAGATAAGAGAGAGGTCGAAGAGAGAGAGAGCTTCTTCTTCTAGGTTCTTGTTCTCAGAGAGCAAGCCGTCAAAGAGAAAGGTCGAAGAGATAAGAGAGAGGTCGAAGAGAGAGAGAGCTTCTTCTTCTAGGTTCTTGTTCTCAGAGAGCAAGCCGTCAAAGAGAAAGGTCGAAGAGATAAGAGAGAGGTCGAAGAGAGAGAGAGCTTCTTCTTCTAGGTTCTTGTTCTCAGAGAGCAAGCCGTCAAAGAGAAAGGTCGAGCTTTTCTTCTAGGTTTTTCTTCTCAGAGAGCAAAAGAGAACATTACTAAATTAGCAAAGAGAGAGCATAGGAAATAATTATTTGGGAAAGAAAGGACTTGTGCGTATATAGTAGGTAACGTCAACAAAGCCCCCTCCGTTCCGTCTATCAGTAATTTCCAGATGGCATATGATGAAAACAAATCTGACGGTTCAGAGCTTTTAAGTATGATGAACAGTTTACTTAATTGAGTACGTTAGTTTTTCTATATATATATATATATATATATATATATATATATATATATATATATATTTATTTTTTTATTTTTTGAAAATCTTGACTTATGGCGATTAATAAAAATATTTTATTTTTTATAGTTGGACAGATTTTAGTAGCACCAAATGAAAATAGAATTGTATTAAAAGTGATAATAGACAAAAGTGGGTTCCAGTGAATGAGACTATGGATAAATTGGGCCCAATTGAGAATAAAACTATCCATTTATTTGAGGATATATAAGTTACTATTAATATACAAACATATAAATGGAAGGACAGATATTATTATAATTACAGATTTTGGTATAAATGGAAGGACAGATATTATTATAATTACAGATTTTGGAAGGACATATATTATTAAATTGTCCTCTTATGAGGGAGGTTAACCTACTTAATTAAGTACCAAAGATTTGATACTTAATGTTTTTTAACCATTATATTTATATTGAGATTTATGCATTTAATAATGTGCACAAAATTGCATGATCATCATGAAAAAAACACAAATCTCAATGCAAATTCAATGATTAAAAAATATTTAGTACTAAATATTTTATACTTAATTAAGTTGGTTAGCTTTCCTCTTATAATTATACATTTACATATATGATATTTATAATTAAAGCTAGGTTCTGATAGTGAGATGTTGAATTCCACGAAAAATATATGATTAATTTTTTTTTTATTTTTTATTGACAACCTAAGACTAGGGGTGTCAATGGTTCGGATAGTGGTCATACCAGATCCATATCCATATTTTTTTTTGGATACGGATACGGATCCGGATACGGAATTACCCGGATCCGGATACAGTTCGGATAATATACGGATACGAATACGGTTCGGATATTGTCGGATACGAATACGGATACAGTTCACTTTCGGATATTAAAACGAATACTATGTTATCATAACATAACTTACTTTTTAGTCATAAATATATATAATTTTTGACATAAACGATAAATATGATTATATTTAAACGTAATTTTACGATTGTGAGTTTAAATCACTCACATATCATTAATCTGTATATGATTTTTCAATTAATATCAAATATAATATATAAAAATAATATATAATATGTGTATCCGGATTCGGTTCCGGATACTCGAATCTGGTTTCGAGTATCTGGATCCTAAAAATATCCGGATCCGGAACACGGATCCGGTTCCCGCACCAAAACCTAATATCGAATCCGGTTCCGGATCCTAAAATTAGCAACCAGATCCATATCCGGATCCACTCGAATCCGGATATTTCTTCGGATACGGTTCGGGTCGGTTCGGGCAATATCCACACCATTGACATCCCTACCTAAGACCCGGGGAGAACTTAATGATACACTCAATAAACATAAACAAAATATGCGAACATATAAAAATCTAGGTAATTGGCTAATAATAATTTAATAAAAGCAAGTACTATGTGACATAGCAAATTTTTTGAAGATAATTAATGTTTATCCGGCACTAAACAATCTGAGCTGAGGATTGATCTTGTTCTCTTAGACCTTATTTAGTTATACATCCTTCATCCCGCACTAAACAAATATGAATTTCCCAAATAAGAATTTCATTGTTTTGTAGGGATAAGGCCACTTGGGCATATTTTTACCGACTTTTTTAGTGATATAATTTGTAAAATGGGCCGAAATATCATGATATGATGTGTACATCTGTAAAAATAAAAATTGAGTAAGAAAAGTTAACTACAAATTAATCAATTTTTCGTAATGAGTCGGTATTCACGGTACACTTTGTAACATCTAATTTATAGCGACTCTTGTAACGAGTCAATATTCACTCTCTACAATATCACTGTAAGTGTAAACTCACCTACTTTTGGTAATATCAATTTTGTGATGGCCTGTAAACTCAAAATAACAAATTTATTCCTCTATAACTACAAATATCAAATTTATCCCTCAAAATGTAATGTATATCAAATATATCCAAAATAAACACTTTCCATTAACTTCAACAGAAAAATATGTGAAAAGACAATTATATTATACCCTCACATACCTTCCTTCTCTTCACCATTGCAGTTGTGCAGAGCTCCAGGATGAACACCCTATATCCATGCCACGTGATCTATGAACTCAAAAAGAGATGATACTCTATCTTGGTCCTTGCGAGATAACTCTTAAGAGTCGACGAGATGGTGATTCTGACGAAACCCCAGCTATTATGCATAGATTGGAAATTATTAAGAATTAAGAATTGCTATTCAAAATGGTTTCAATTATTGCTCTTCCACACCTGTTATATTATAGATTCTTTAGATCATAATTTCAATGTTTCTTGTTTTTTTTAAAATTTGTTGAACTTGTATTCACTGCACATAGTTTTCTCTGCTTTCGAGTAATTATCATAAAGAAAAGAATATATAAAACTGGCAAAAGTGGAGTGTTTTAATCCAACTTTGTTTACTCAAGAGATGAAACACGCAAGTGGCGGCACATAATTGTGGGAAATTAATACATCGGATAAACTGTCACAAGGTCTCTTCAACTATAAACAGACCTGACAAAGTACCAGTTAATATGTGGCTTACCCAAATATATAACCTGTGGAACAACTAACAAGTACGTAAGCACTAATTTATTGATTTGTTACAGAAGATATGCATTTTGAATGATCTGTAGTGAATAGTGATTGATCACGTATGCACTTTGCAGACCCCGTATTATGGGAAATTGCATTCATATAGACAATACACCTTTTGATTTTACAATTATAATACAATTTTTTATTTGAATTTAAATTATCTGAATAATTTGTGATCATTTGTTGTCGATTAGACTTTAATTAATAAATGCTTTTCAGCAATTTATCTCTATGAAAATAGAACAGTAAAATAATAATACAATATTTGAAATTCTTCGCGTACCGTTGGGATCTGAGAGAGAAAGCACCAAATTGAATCCAAATTCAGCAGCATTATAAGAAACGCCCAAGAAACAAACAAAAATACGAAGATCAGTTCAAAATTATCAGGATCAAGCAAAAGATGAAATTCAGTTTGCCAATAATACAAAAAAATGCTAACCGTTTATCCAGTTCTTGTCGGGCTGGAAATGAAATCCGGTACGTTGCCATATAAGCATAGAATTCGTCCAAGGAAATCCACCTGCACCTCCTCTGACAGCCGACATCTTCTCTGACACGTCGTGAGACCGACCACGTGACACAACAGGTTCAACATTGAACGGCTCAGATGATTCCGCAGAACCGCCAGTAGATCTTGCAACCAAATGATCTTGATTCTGCTTGGGATCTGATTGGAATACCAAAATTGAGATGGTGGCAATGACGGCCACTATGAGAATAACGGCGGTGAGAAGATGGATGCGTCGCCGGGAGAGAATGGGTATTAATTATTGGTTTCTTTCGATTTTTGTTAGAATGTGGAACTCTAATTTATAAATCATAATTCTAAATCATTAATCTTATTTATTAATATGGTCAAGTACTCCTTTATCACTTGCATCAAAAATCGCACACATAGAATCACACACACTAGTGACTATCACAAGAAACATAACATCTATATTCTCATATACATTTTCATTTAAAAATATACTAACACTTTATTTCAATTACAAACAAATTTGAACATCAATTAAAATACAACAACAATTTCAACACTAATTACATATAACTTCGAAAGCCCAAATTCAAATCCAAGACCTCGTTCGCCAAACTCTGTTTTGAAATCCCGAACTTAATCTCAACCGAAATGAAACTTGATATCACTATTTCTGTCACATCTTGCATTCGAGTTTTTAGATGCTTCTCCAAGACCAATCTAATTTCTATCTGCACAATTTATACCAAAAAATCTGTTAGTAAAATAAATTTAAACTCACACAAAGTAAACTCAATTTGCTATATTAATCTCAAATCAACATATATAGGCCTCAACTAACCTCAATTACAACTGGATCATTCCAATTAAGCACAAAATTCCTACATTCAGTTATTAAACACAAATTCCTGATTAGAAACAAACACTCGAATTCAGTAGCAATTAAAAACCAAATTATCTCAGCGAGGCGAGGAGAACAAGGGAGCAAACAAGGAGGTTTCACAATTATATTTTGTTTCAGGTACAAATCAATGATTTAGATATGCTTGCATCATTAATTATGTATTTGTAAAGGAAATATCTTTCTCTGCAACATCCTCAAAATATATATGTCACTACTACCCATCCTCATATTTTGCAGTTAGTATCAAAAATCAAAATGAAGAAATCATGAAATTAAGAGACAAACCAAAAATATCTCATCTAAGCTCGTGTCATTCTTCCATTTCGTTGACAACCTCCAATTCTATCTTAAAAATCATCAATACTTGCTTGAATTCGGGCAAGGAAGGAAAAGAAATGGGGAAACCAAGAGAGACGGAGAGAAAGACGGGTCAGAGACGTGGAAGGTGGAGAGTCGAGGCGCAAAGAAGCGAGAGTTTCACTTTTACTCACGGGATTTATTGAAGTTTCTCCCGCTAGTGACCTAGATTTCAGGTTTGTTTTTTGCTCGGTTTTGAGAGAGAAATAAGGTGAAGAAGAAGGGTCGGACAGAAGGTTTAATTGAATAACTGAAGCTGGGGTAATTTCGTCATTTAAATTAATGTTGTTGATTTGATAAGATTTGAACTTCTGAATCATGGTTAACTTAACAGTAGCTTGACAGATTGGATATATATTTGATACTTCAAAATTTAAATTGGATAAATAAATTTGGTACAAACTGTATATAAGAAGGGATAAATATGATAATAGTGATATGGGAGGGACAAATTTGTAATTGAAGTGTTAAGTAGGGACACACCTGTAATTTTCCCAAGAAAATGCACACGTTCACAAAATTTAATTTGTTTTTCCGTCTCTCAATTTGAGGTTTATAAAATTAAGAATTAAAAATATCATATAAAATTCAATACCATAATAAAAAATACTACAGAAAACTCTCGTACTCAACCTAATTTGTAAATAATTAAGACAATTCGTATATAATTAAGGCCATTGAGGTTCACAAAAGTGAAAATTTCAAATCTCCCTTTATTTCAAAAAATAAAACGAATAAAGGAAGAAAACTCGATGATCCTACATTTATTAGTGATAATGAAACTCAAACCAACAATCTCTAATAAGATATGATTTTTGTAATTTGATTAAACGGGAGGCTAAAAAAAGGGTTCATTCCAGTCAATCAAACTTTATTTCTTGCTTGGATTGTCCTTATTTATGAGTGAGTGATTTTTCTTTGGAGTTCAAGTTGTGTATTTTCGTTCATTTGCTTAGTCCTTTTTTGTGCTTATATTTACATTTTGTCACTAGTAAAATGATTCTGCAATGTGTGGTTTAAATCCCACTGATAACTAATATGAATTTGGGTTTTTGAGAAATGTAAAAAAATTTGAGGCTCTGATTCGATTTTCATGTATCTGATTTTTGTATTGAATCAGACTGGATATGTTTTTTTCTAGAATGTCGGTTACTTCTTCAATGTTGTGCATACATATTGTATTATCAGTATCTTTTCCGATCAATTTTTAATGTAATTTTGATATTCCTTCATTTCATCGCGATCTCAATTTGGAAGAAAATAAGTAGCTTAATACTGTTTTGTGTTTATACTTTTTTTTATTGATTTTCATAATGGCCCAATAATATAAAAATAAGAAGCATTTCTGCATGTAACCCTATATGAAAAATATTTTCGAAAAATAACCTAATTTTAAAAAATATTCCAAAACTAATCCAAATCGGATTTTAAAATTTCGGACCACCGATTTACTCAATTGATACGAAACATAGGGTAACGGGACGACGCTGATTAAAAATATAAAATCGACTTACCGATTCATATCAGTAATATTAGAAAAATGGGCACATCCTATTAATGATACTGTCTGTTACTTGTCAATAAGACTTTTAGAACAATCAATAAATTATAAATGCAACTCAAATTCTTGTTAATTGATTGGGCTGGTACTGGAGACAATATCAACATGCAGCCCAAATTCTTGTTAATTTTTTTTTTTTTTTTTTTTTTTTTTGATTATATTGCCCGTAGGCCAATTCTTGTTAATTGGTAGGGCTGTAAATTGGGATAAAATCAAAAGCAGCTATATAGGGCTGATTTCCCACTCAATTACAAGTCAATATTTGCTGGAATCATATTTTTACTTCCATCCGCAACCGCAAAACATAAAATTATTATCTCTTGAGACTTGATTGATCTAATTTCTCACACTTGCTCATAGTTTTCACGCCCTTTTTTTATTTTTATTTCCTCTCTTGCTTTCTCATAGTCATGGTGTTCGTTACTCACTCTCGTCTCTCATGATGTTGGCTGATATTGCTCTCGTCTCTCTCATTGTATGGCTTAGCTAATATATTAATCTCTCTCTCTCGCCTCTCTCATGATATGAGTTTGCAAATATCTGCCTCTCTCAACTCTCACCAGTCGCCACTCTCAGGAATTAGGTATTCTGAATTTTGTTTTTTACCAAAGTTATTTGTGACAAGTTGATTCTCAAGTCTTGGGTTAGAAAATCAATCGATTTTTCTTGTTTCTCAATTCTTGCACTGGAGAAGTGGAGAAGAAGGTTTTTTGTTTGTTTGTGTTCATAATTTCTATTGTTGAGATTGATATCATTTTTGTGCGTACTCAATCTGTATTGAGAACTAATTGAATTTTTTAGACTTAATTGATATAAACTCAACTACATATTTCAATTTTATGTTGGCTCATCTAATTCATTATTTATAGTTGGCACGATATCTTTAAATTAAAGAATAGAACTTTGTGTTGCTCTAATTTTTCTTGAAGTAGGTAGTGAATCGACCTCTACTAAAACTACTGCAATTTTAATTTTTCTTATTTTCTGGTTTTATTTCTTTTTAGTTTTTTTCTACTGTGAAGTCTTTTTCCCAAATTTTTGATTTTACACTTATTTTTGCTGAATTTTTTAATGGAGCATTTCTGCATGTAATCCATTATGGGATGAAAATTCGAAAAATAATCCTTTTTTCAAAAATATTCCAGAAATGTTCCAATGTGGTTTTTAAATCTCACTACAGTGTTTTGTAAGAAAAAAATTTATTCTCCTCCAAAATATACCCACATAATTCTCCATAATTTAACTATTACATTTAACTAACGTGATAATTACAACATATCATTAAATATTAATTAATATTTATTTCAATTTATGAATTCGAATAAATATTAATTATGTATTAAGTTAATAGCTAACAACAAAATTAATATTTATGAATTCAAATGTACCCACCGAATTCTCCATTATTGAAATATTAATTTTGTTGTTAGCTATTAACTTAATACATAATTAATATTTAATGATATGTTGCAATTATCACGTTAATTAAATGTAATAGTTAATTAATGAAGAATTCGGTGGGTACATTTTGAAGGAGAATAATTTTTTTAACACTGTAGCAACACTGTGGCGAGATTTAAAAACCCGGTTCGGGTCATTTCTGGAATATTTTTGAAAAGGAGGTTATTTTTCGAATTTTCATCCCATAACGAGTTACATGCAGAAATGTTCCTTTTCTTAATTCGGAGCATTGCTCGTGTGCGTAAAATTAGTGACTATGTCCAAATTTGTTAACAAATCTATAATTAAGTGTGTCTAATTTTATGAACATATTGACTATTGAGTGATTGTCTTATTTTGTGAATATGTATATAATATAGGTACTCTCAGTCTCTGAGTCTGATTAATCGTAGTAGTTGGTTCAACGAAGATTTTATTTGATTGTGTTTGATTATAGATTTGATTATTTGGTTGTGTTTAATAATTATGATTGTGCTTGAATTAAATGGTGCACATATATATTTGGTTCATAAAATTGGACTTTGTAACTATATTTATTAATTAAACACCAAGTCCATACAATTACTCCAAGTCCATTTAATCATATTAGACCAAGAATCTGGTTTTACAAAAAAAAAAAAAAAGTGAATTTTGTAGTTGGTTAAAAAAAATTAGTATAAATCTTTCAATTAACATGTCCAAATAATTCAAGGAATTATCATGCCTGCTATTTCTTTTTCAGATTTTTGTTAATTTACTGTCTTATATTATTAAACATATCCAAATAATTCAAGTAATTTTTCAAGTATATTTATTAATAAATGATATGCTAAATAGGAAAATTGAATTGTTCATGAAAAATAAAATATCTATAAAAAATAAAATTTATGCTATACCCTTCTAAATACCCAAAATATTCTTTTGAAATGGTGTATGATATAACTTCCCTTATTAATTTAGTACAACCAAACTTTTACTCGCTACATAAAAATAATTTAAAATGACCTGTATTAAATGATTGTATGAATCAAATGAAAACAACTAAAAAAGATTTAAAATGACCTCATCAAAATTAATTTAAAATGACCTCTAATGATATCGACTGGAATGTAACGTAATCTTTGCATTTATTCTTTTCTAGACTTATTGAAATTTAATTGGATCCTACCAAGATTTAAATGCCAACAACTTAAAAAGATTAAAAATGCAAAAAAATAAAATATTACCACTAAATAACAAAAATAACATGAAAATATTATTGACAATCTCATATTTTAGTCAAACTATTGTCAGAAAAATAATAATTCGATCAATACAATAAATTCAACAAATTTATCATATCAAATAAAATAAAAATATTTGTACCCTATGTAAAATAAAAATATGGTAAATATCTTCCTAAAATGTAATTTTGTTCTTGAATTATTTAAGATTAAAATAATGAAGTTTGAAGTCGAGCCAGCGAACTAAAATGTAGTTTTACTTAAGAATTGGTAAGTAAGAGGAGCTAGATTTTATATTTCTAAATTTTGATTATTCGTCGATTTTGTTAATAATTATCAAGATAGTTTTACTTAAGTAAAATGTAGTTTTACTTAAAAAAAAAATGCATATATAAGTATAACTTAACATTTAAGTCAGATAGTGTGTTAAGAGTATGATGGAAAAATAGGGTGAAAATTAATTATGACTTCATAATTCATCTTTTAACGATTTGTTGCTATATATTAAACCTAGATGCAAAATAGTCATAAAATCTTTTTAGGACGATGCTACGGTCACTCCCAAATTCACTCCCTAGGTTTATTGACATGTGGACTCTACGCCTACTTTTGCAAAAATTAATTTATGTAGGACCCACATGTCATTGTTTTTGGAAGGAAATATGAGAGGGAGGGAGAGAGTGGCTAGAGCTTTATTGATCTTTTTATATAAACACGCGCTGAACAGCCAAACAATTTTCTTAAAATATTTATTTGAAATTAGGAACATGGAGCTAAAGAAGTTATTAACTTTTTAGGTTCCTTGTGTCATGATAAATTTATTATTCTTTATTTCAAAATAAAAGTAATTCACTTTTTAATTATTCCTATACATATTTATTTACACATCAGTGCACTACTCTCCATCTCCCACCTAACACACACGACTATATTAAATTAGCACACACGACCCATCTACAGACTACACTACACACCTACTCTATCTGTAATACATTTTTGAATTAACACACCAATTTATATTGAATTAAAACACATCTACACACCTTATCTTATATTCCAATATAATTAAAATTAGAAATGTTGATTAAACGTATATTGATATACTGTAACAATATAAAAGAATAAATTAAACTTAAACATTTTATAATTTTAATGATTAATACAGGCGTAATGGATTTTTTATGTACTGTACAAAAGATGAATTTTTATTCGGAGAGAACTAGAAAATTCCTAAAATATTAATTAATCCATATTTATTTATGTATCACACGGAAATGAAAGAAATAAAAAAGGCAAAAAAAAATTCACTTAATGCCCCTCACTAATTGACATGTTACACATAATTAACATATAATTATATTAATTACTCCATATTTATTTATGTATCACATTCACATGTTAATTTTATATTAATGACATAGGTTCATATCAGGATGACACTAATTATATAATTTAAACAAAATCACCCAACTAAGTGTCAATTTTATTTTGACGTTTAAACTGAAATTTGTAGGTCAAAATTGTATATGATCTTTATTTAATACATTAATTAAAATTTGATATAATGAAAACAATGACTCACAAAACGCCACAATATATTCCAAATAAAGTTCAATTAATACCTAAGACAATCTAATTTCAAATTTCAAAATCTTAATTATAACGTTAACAAAATATTGATTGCAACGGTAACAAAATCTAATTTATAACATTAGCAAAATCTTAATCACAACGGTAACAAAATCTTAACCTTAACATTCAATGAAATGAACTCGGCCCACTGTTTAATTACAAGCACAATGCATGACATTCTCAATCGGTTCATATCTCATTTTGTACGCCGAGTTTAGGGAATAAGTAGCGACGATAATGGAGCAATCCTATATATCTCTCTCTCGTCCTCTTCCGCTTCTTTATTCTCATTAATTCTCTCCAAAATAAATCCGCTTTCTTCTCTCTTCTTCCCTCTTCTCTCCTTTCTTCTCTGTTCTCTCCCACAAAAGAAAGAAACCCTACAGATACTCAATAGAGAAGATATTGTGAGTGTTTCCTTGGTTGATGTGAGATCGAAACTGGAGAAGACAGACACGAGAATGTTTAATTCGCGGACCTCTTCAATTGACGAATTTCAAGGTTGATGTGAGATTGGTTACCGGACGGACAAGGTATTGTCAGTGTGTCTCCTCTATTTGTTGTTTTCGATACTCTTTGATTAGAATTATTCTTTTTTTTAGTACCCCCAAATCAAGAAAGTAAATATCTGGCTTTGTTTTCTATTCTCCTTTGTTTGATTTGTTCTAGTACGAAATTCTCATGGATTCTTGATATGTTTATCTATTTATTATTGATTGTATAATTTCGAACACCTTTTCATTCTCTGTTTTTTTCCTCAATATTCTTATTTGGAGAGAAGACTTCCTATGTTCAAGTGAATTCCATCGTTCAGAGAAATTAACTTGAATTGTTAACTGGATGTGAGATGATTGTTTTAATCAAATAAATATCTTGTACCAATTTCAGAGATGATTTTGTTTATTTTTTGGTTCATTAAATATCAATTCTGGAGTTTAACAATTGATTATTTTGATTTTCAGAATATCCGTAGATGATCCCAAGCCCATAAGTAGAACTCTCTTTGCTAGCAACGTAAGAATTCATTTCTTTTTTTTTTGGGTCACACCATCAACGTGATTTACTTGGGAAATTTGCATAAAGCCCCTGCTGCATTATGCCTAAATTGCAATTACAACAATACCCATGCATTACTTCTTTAAAAAAGTCACCGTTCTACAAAAAAATCAAGAAGCAGGTCCTGCATTTTTTAATCATACAGGGACTTTTTGGCAGTTTAGTAGTAACGCATGGGCTTTGATGTAAATTTCTCATTTGTTTTAAGATGTATATTTTCAACTATTTGATTTTTATCTTATATTTCTTTTTTCAGGCAATTGAACAAGCTAGTTCATTTAATGATGCTTACAAAGAGAACCAACAATTAATGAAGAAAAGAGTATTTTCAACAGGCATTGAGTCAACTAGCGAGTTCAAAACTCACTTCATTTGAAGTATGTAAATATGTATATGTATGTGTGTGTGTGTGATTTGTATGTGTGTGTGTGTGTGTTTGTGTGTGTGTGTGTGTGTGTGTGTGTGTTTGCATGATTTGTGTGTGTGTGTGTGTGTGTGTGTGTGTGTGTGTGTGTGTGTGTGTGTGTATGTGTTGTATATATAATATTTGTATTTTGCAGGCATGCGCGAGGACTCGTGAGGTCCGGCCCAAAAAGAGGCCAGGCCCGCCAGGGGAAATGGTCCGGCCCGAAGAGGGGTTGGGCCCCATAGGAGGGAAGGGGTCCGGCCCAAAGAGGGCCCGTGGGGGAGGGGTCCGGCCCGAAGAGGGGCCGGGCCCGCGAGGGGGGGGGGGTCCGGCCCGGAGAGGGGCCGGGCTCGGGGGGGGGGGGGGAGAGGTGTCCGGCCCGAAGAGGGGCCGGGCTCGGGGGGGGGGGGGGAGGGGTCCGGCCTGAAGAGGGGCCGGGCTCGGGGGGGGGGGGGTGGAGAGGTGTCCGGCCTGAAGAGGGGCCGGGCTCGGGGGGGGGGAGGGGTCCGGCCCGAAGAGGGGCCGGGCTCGGGGGTCGGGGGGGGGGTCCGGCCCGAAGAGGGGCCGGGCTGGGGGGGGGGGTCCGGCCCGAAGAGGGGCCGGGCTCGGGGGGGGGGGGGGTCCGGCCCGAAGAGGGGGGGGTCCGGCCCGAAGAGGGGGGGTCCGGCCCGAAGAGGGGCCGGGCTCCGGGGGGGGGGGGGTCCGGCCCGAAGAGGGGCCGGGCTCCGGGGGGGGGGGGTCCGGCCCGAAGAGGGGCCGGGCTCCGGGGGGGGGGGGTCCGGCCCGAAGAGGGGCCGGGCTCGGGGGGGGGGGGGTCCGGCCCGAAGAGGGGCCGGGCTCGGGGGGGGGGGGGGGTCCGGCCCGAAGAGGGGCCGGGCGGGGGGCGGTCCGGCCCGAAGAGGGGCCGGGCTGGGGGGGGGTCCGGCCCGAAGAGGGGCCGGGCTGGGGGGGTCGGGCCCGAAGAGGGGCCGGGCTGGGGGGTGTCCGGCCCGAAGAGGGGCCGGGCTGGGGGGGTCTGGGCCGAAGAGGGGCCATGCGGGGGGGGGGGGGGGGGTTCCGGCCCGGACCCGAAGAGGGGCCATGCGGGGGGGGGGGGGGGGGTTCCGGCCCGGACCCGAAGAGGGGCCGGGCTGGGGGGGTATACATGAAATTATGTTGTTTTGCCCGGGTACACACAAAATTCTGCCTTGATAATTTGCAAAGGTTAGCTAATTAACTTAGGGGAAATTTCAGGTATGCCCCTATAAAAAATAAAAATATCAAATTTGTCCCTTGAAAAAATATTATTATCAAATTAATCTCTTGAAGAGTCAACTATTAACAAATTTGGCCAAAACCATTTTCTCTGTTAAGTGTAACTAAAAATTATTGAAAATACTATCCTTCTTGTGGTTCTCTTACTTGAGCAATTGCAGCTAGGGGTGGGCATGGTGGTCTTGGAACAATATGTCAACAAATTTATTATTTTTGTTATTGATTGGAAGATAGTAACATGTTTTATCGTCTTGCAAGTAATTGTCTAAAAATATTTTGAGAAATATATTATAGTTGTGAAGCCATATAGTCGTATTATCCCTTTCAAATAAGTATCCCTTTCAAGTATAATTGTGAAATATATTATGGCTCTCCCTCCGTACTTCATTTTCCCATGATACCTCTCGTGTCGTAACCCATGCCACCAAATTCCATTCATAAAAGACGCCAGTAAGGAAGAACGGAGAATTTATCTATAAAAGAAACAGTGCACAACACATGTTCGACGAAATGCTGCGAGCAGAGAAAGGTGAGCGGAATCCATCTCTTGATTCATTCAATAACGAATTACCTCCTGTGAGGTGTTACTCACAAATCCGAACACACAAGATAGATGGAGAAGATGAGAGGAGTCGGTATATTTTCCCTTTCAGATTTGTGCTCATTGCCTCATTGGTAATTAAAGGGCTGTTCTAACTTCTGACCATGTATGTGCTCATTGGGGACGTTTCATACAAGACAAGTTCAAATTCGAAAAGAAAAAAATATTTCATTGACGATATTTTATTTTAATTAAAGTGCTGTTCTGACTTATGACTATGCTCTGAGATTATATTTACATTTTAGTTTAAAAAAAATGCAAGGAGCAATTATCTCATCACTGAAATTTGTCTTTTGAGATGGATTTAATACTGACCCTCCAAACATACAAGGATACTTTCGGTAAAATAAATTAAATACAACCGGCTATGGGAAAAAACCATGGCGCTCCTTGTTATTTTTTTTTTTTGAGTAAATTCGGAGAGGGCTCAAAGTCCCTCTTCCAAACACAATCTCTTTTTTTTTTTTTTTTTTTAATTTTTTTACAAACTCGTAGGCCACACACTATATTCACTCATTTAATATTTAATCTATAATCCAGTGTCTCCGTCGGGAATCGAACCCCACACCTCTCGCTCCCTAGCCAAGAGGTGTGACCAACTAGGCTAACTCTAGTTGGTCGCTCCTTGTTATTATATGGCCAAAAAAAATATATACTCATAACTCTCAGGGAGTATTTGGTTGAAGCTTTGGATTTGGAATGCATTGGAATACTCTCTTATGGATTTCATTCCCACGTTTTGTTTACACGCTCGGTAATAAAGTAATGGCATATTCCATTCCCTAGAGAATAGTTGATGGGAATAGGATTACCACCAAAATTGGTGGCTTTTTTCCATTCCCATGAGGAGGGAATACATTTTATTTTAATTTCCAAAAATAAATATCTCAATGTTTCTATAAATAAACTCATTTTTACATATTTAGAGTATGTCATGGAATAAATAAACGCACCAACCAAACAAGATATTAGAATATGTCATGGAATGATATGCCTTGACATGAGATTCCTTGGCATACTTCATGTCAAGGCATTCGTCAAAGCACGAACCAAACGGCCCCTCACAGGATTAGGTTGATATTTAAGATATTAAGATATATTAATTAACAGATTTGCTAAGGAGAATCCAAAAAAAAATCACGCAGACAAAATATACTAATGATATTACCAAAATATACTATTTAAATGAACAAAATATATTGTTGAATTCAACATGTTAACGTGACTAAAATTAAGAAAAAAATAATATATTTTTAAAAATATATTTTACTAATTTCAATAATATATTTTGAACTTGGATTGTTTTTTGGATTTTGTTTGTGGATATTTTTTAGCATTTCTATATTATTTAATACCGGTATACTAATACATATTAACCATTCGAAATAAATTTAAAATTATTTATTTAATCAAAAAACAAAAAGGTTTGATTGTCAGTTCGAAAATAAATTTAAAACAACCGAAAAAATACTCTTGATCGTCACTTCGAAGTAATAACCAATGTCAGGTTTGATTGTCACTTCGAAGTTGTTGGCAAGTTAAGTTGGCTAATATCTTTTTTTTAAAATTTTTTTTTTTGTCTTTAGTACGGTGTTATATGAATCCATCAAACACAAAAAATACTCTTGATGGAATGATAAATGAAAATCAAGTGAGTTAATTAATATTATTAATTAATTCGATTTCCAATTTATTTAATCATTTAATTGAATTAACACGTCAATTAACATATAGTAATATAATTTATTGTCGTGTTAACTGAACGTGTCAATTAATAATTACTGAGTCAATTAAGACTTGCTAATTATCCCTAATAATTTTTTTTTTTGCCATAGCATCAAAATGCTTGGCATGAGTTTTGGGGACCAAGTATATTTCCTCCTTTATAGTTTAGGATAGTGAATTTGTAGGAATAGGGATTGTGAAATAAGTATTCCTATCCAGCAAGGAAGTTCTGGGTTGATATATATAAACTGGTTTGGATGCACTTAAGGAATATACAAGGAAGAATTTTTTTATTTTGGAACAATCATTAGAAAATGAATTAATAAATAATATTTTGATAACAAACATTTATAAAATTATTAATACTGAATTAACTTTCACCAACTTACAACTTCAGATTTTATTTATTTATTTAGTCATCTAAAAAATATTCAAATATGAATCGAATTTACAATTTACAAATTGATAACATCAATCAAGTAGCAAAGCAGCAGAGAGATAAAAAAGAAGACATCCTATGATCCTAATATCAAATAAAATGGAAATGTAAAAAACCACAAATACATCTTGAAAGGAAATGAAATGAAATCTCAAACCTTATTTTATTTTTTTGGTCAGTTTCTACTAGAGTTTGTATGGACATGATGCATCCAAACGAAAAGAAAAAAATTATAATATTTTTTTTAAGGAAATATTTTATTCTCTTAATTTGACTTGCAAATGAATTGTCAAAACACCTTCTAATTTATACTAAACCCATTTACTTATAAAATCAATGAAATCGAAGGAAACTACAGTATCAATTACATGAAACATGTATCTATCAAAATTTGAAGAAATACTGTAATTATTCTCATCTTTAAATATATCTATCAAATTGAAGAAAAATTGCAATTATTCCCATCTTTAAACCACAACTAAGCACACTAAAATCTATTAAACACGAATTGATATTGGAAAAAAATTGAAATTGATAAAATAAAATTTTAGGAAAAATGATAATCTTGTATTTCTAATTTTTTCCAATTAGAACTAAAGAAAAGAGATCTTCCGTTAACCAAGTATTTTCAATAACACACATGAAAGAGAAAGAGACGCACACAAATAAGAAGCTGATAAATGGCTGAAAATGGAGAGGGCAGGGCTAGGAGAGAGAGAGAGAGAGAGAGAGAGAGAGAGAGAGAGAGAGAGAGAGAGAGAGAGAGAGCTTCATCGTTAAAGAAGAGAGATGGAAGAAATAGAAGATGAATGACCAAAGAGGAAAAGACAGAGAAAGAAAAAAACTGATGATTTTGGTCAGTTTTCATTTTCACAAAATTTGTATACAAAATCCCTAACAAATCCTAACCCGAAAATCAAACTTGTATTACCTACAATAGATCCAAACATACACCAGTAATATTTTAGGATATTTTGTCTAACCCAAAGAATACTCAAGTTTCCTTGAGCATCCAAACAAGCCTTAGTATTAGGCTTTTTGTAAACAAAAGCATGTCATTTATATGCAAAAAAAATAATATAATTCAAATTTTCAAAATAAAATAACTTATTTAATACTTCTTAAAGGGAAACATTCCCTCACCGTCACCGATGTGTGCTTGTATTTCAACGTTAGATTTGATTTTTTTTTATTTATTTGAAGTTGCTAAAAGATATCTGATATATTATTTTTCTGTAAATTTAATATAATACTTTTTTTTGTGAAAAGTAATTTTCACCCACATATCAAATATCTGAAATGTTTAATTTGGAATAATTTTAAACTGTGAATTGACGTTATAATGTAAAACATGATTGGTTCAAAATTTAGTGGCCCCATTAATCATCACTTATTTTTCTTACCATTTTTTATAAACTAGTTGTTATCCTTAATATATTGATACATTTATACCATTGAAAAAAAGTAATATAATTATCAAATTCTAATTGTTCTCTATTAAATTTAAAAGGCTATATAAGATGTTTTGTATTTTGGAGGTGTTTATAATTAAGTAATATCTTGTTATTTTATAGCATATGCCCTTATAGTTATCATTTGTATTTTCATCATTATTTTGATCAAACAGTATTAAGAATTAAGAATGAAGAATTAAACTAATTGCATTTCATTCCAAATACATTTGGCATATTAAATTAATTCCAACATATTTTATAGAAATAAAGAATGGAGCTCATTGTTCATACGGAGTTACGAGTCACATATTCTTTTATGAAAAATTATAAACGGCATAAATTAAAAAATAAAAAGATTGGGCTTCGAATCAGTTTTTTTTTTTCATGGGCTGCAAATAAAAAAATTGAAATTTCTGTACCCCTACAAATATCAAATTTATTCGAATGCAAAACAATTTAATTCATACATTTCTAAAAATGTTGAACGTAAATTCTTATAATCTATTGTCCTATATAATATTTATCGGATGTTACTATTAATTT
Organism: Luzula sylvatica; assembly: GCA_946800325.1. Classification (NCBI taxonomy): domain Eukaryota; kingdom Viridiplantae; phylum Streptophyta; class Magnoliopsida; order Poales; family Juncaceae; genus Luzula; species Luzula sylvatica. The sequence goes on from OX326960.1 coordinate 68,316,660, forward strand.
TTTTTTTATTTTGTGAGAAACAGTAACGTATTGTATTGAACGTAACATGAAATTAAAAAAATTCTCATTTTATATATTTTAATCTGCTTAGCAAGCATGATTAATATGGTATACTAACTTATAAGAAAAAACATAACAAATATTATAGAACCTTCAACACGTGTTGTGTAAAAACTAAGAAATAAAGAGCTAAATATGAAAACGGTTTGACCTTAAGAAACTGAACGGGGGTTGCGAACATTCAAATTGGGACAAATATCGCCATCTTAATAGTTAATACAATTCAAGATATTTCACGAATTTTGTTTTTTCATCAAAAAATCACCTAAATTTTATGGATCCTCGGAATCGAATGTGACATTCCTGTTTGCTCTTTCGAAAATCGAACGTCATATTTTTAGCCTTCCATGTATTATTTGAATTTCCTTTCCGTTCATATCCCAAACCAAACACTCCAAGATCAAAATATTGGTCGCCATGAGTTTGTTCCGTTTGGCCATTGATTAATTTTGAGCAGAAACCACAATCAAACATGTTTTGAATTCTCAAAAGTTATTGGAATTTGGTTGTTATGCAAGGATCATTTTTAGTATTTGTTTTCTTCATTTTGTTTCTTCCTTCTTTTGAGAAGAATTTTGGTTGTATTTAATTACAGCCAGGGAGATATATATTTGTTTTTATTTTTTAATTGTGTTAGTTTATTAATTTTTTTTATTTTATATATATTTTTTTGTGTATGTTTGATTGTTGAGATTTTAAAAATTGATTTATTTTATCAATTTGAAAGTTCAATTTTTTTATTGCAAGCCTTTCAATTTTACTCAAAATCCTACGAATCTAAACTCATTTTGTTAAAAACATATGTAAGTGGACCAAAAAAAGGCAGGTTTTTCAAACATGATTTCGAAAGAATTATATCATAACGTTGCATAACCCATCTTAAACTCAAAATATAAACAAAAAATGCATCAAAATCACGATGAATACGACATTAAACAATCTTAAACTCAAAATATACACAAAAAATGCAAAATGCATCGAAATCACGACGAATACGACGTAATTCTTTTCAACCAAACCGTTGAAGCATCATATTTTTACACAAAATAGCATTCATCAATAAATTATACCAACAACCCAAAAAAAAAGAACCCGCAAAATATAACATAACCAAAATGAAATTACTTGCGTGATAAAATCACACAATGACCATTTCATTTTCAATCGGAACCATCCATTTATCATTCGTGGCCATGGGACGAGATCGAGTCCATACTCTCGGTACGGCTCCTCAGAATCCTATGAAAAACCTCTCTAATTTGTTTCTCGAGCGGTTCGAGCCCTTCATTCAACGTTTCATAAACCATCTTTAATTCTACGGCTCCGGCCCTCAATTGGCTTTCCTTCTCCTCTTCCAAAACCGGGAGTTCAACTCCATCAAGCAATTCGAGCAAAAGATGCGAGCTTTTATCGATCTGGTGAATCTCCTTCAACAATCCGTTCGCATTGCGTCTATCCTTGCGCTTCGATTCTTCTAGAATCTTCTCGTACAAAGAAAGCACCACAGGAGACCATATGAAGCCGCTACGTGGGATTGAGAAATGGATTTGCAAACCCCTGTCTTGACAAGGGAAGGCCGCCACGAGGGCCCACATGGTGAAAACCAAAATCGTGCTCATTGTGTATACCGGCACGACAAGGCCTGACGTGGATGCCACGTCATGTCCACGTGGCGCGCTGAGGTTGGATGAGATTAGTTGAAGCTGGCGCGCTGAGGTTGGATGCCACGTCATGTCCAAGTTCGCGATACGCTCCATGAAAGCGACCTGAAATGTGCTGCGTTGCTTACGTGGCCAGGCGAGGTGGAGGACGACTTGTGTTGGTCCTTTGACCGGCCGAAGGACCGGTTCCTGTGAGAAGAGGATGCGGATTCTTTGTCATCCGATATGAGGAACATGATATCCATTAAGGTTTTCTTCGACCTCCTCAATGGTTTTTTCATCTTTGGGTCACCATTTTCGTTGTCATCTTCGTCGGTTTCGGCAACCTCGCAAAAGGATGCGAGGCAATTAACCACGATTCCCACGTGTCTGTTCCATTGCCGGATCTGGTTGACGCCGTCTCTGACAGCGTTGCACACGTCGAGAGCTTTGACAGCTCTTTCGTAGAAATCCGCCACGTGACGGTCCAACGGCGGCCTAGTGACGGCTGATCTGTGATTGAACATAATAACACGAAATAATTCCGAGGTAACCAGAAAACCTTCGAGAAGCTTCTGGGTCCAGGCAAGGGTGAGGATTTCCTCGTTGGAAAGGCTGGTGAAAAGGTCGGACACATGGCGCTGGAAGGATTCGAGCTCCTGTTCATTGGAAGAATCGTGACCTTCCATGGAGTGAACCTGACCACGGCGGATAGACATGATTGATCGCCCCAAAGAGGCGAATGGCACAGAGGATCCTTGGTAATCCATTGCCGGCATTCGAATTCAAGAAATTCAAGAAATGGGTTTGTGAAGAAACTGAACAAAGAGCGATTTTGGGGATTCAATTGTGGGATTCAGGGAGAATGAATCGTGGTATTGATATATAATAGAGCAATGGCGAATTTTGGGGAAACAAGATGGAAGAGAATGAATGACGAATACAGGGGATTACAAAATGGGGATAAAATAAGGAAGGTGCTAAAATAGAACAGAATATTGTTTAGATTATATACTTTTTGCAATTATGCCCTAGTAAGCATATATGTACAAAACCCCATTAATAAATAATAATCAGGATATATGTTGTTGTGTTAAAATGAAAAGTACTAGAAAATTTGTCTGCGTTTCGTTGCGGATTTTTAATATAATTGTTTGTATTAGATAAAAGATTGTGTATTTACTTATTAATTGTTATTTGTTATGTTTGCATAAAAAAATATAATAAAACGAATATGAGAATTAATAAATGTGTAATTTGATATAATATCATAAAATAAATTAATGAATATCACAAAAAATATGAAAATTATTAAATGCGTAAAACATGATATAAATTAATGAAATCACAAAATAAATATGAAATCATATCATAAAATAAATTAATGAATATCACAAAATAAATATGAAAAAAATATTAAATGCGTAAAGCATGATATAAATTAATTAATATCAAATCACAAAATTAATATGAAATCATAAAATAAATATGAAAAGATGATATACATATTACTATAATTATGGTAGAACATAATTTAAATCACTGTTTATATCAATTATGAAGCCAGAATTAGTTGCACAAATACAAAACCAGATTAGGGAGGGTGTAATTGCATAATAATTATTCTTTGGGACATGAGCGTAGTTGGTATGGTTAAATAATTAATAAATAAAAAAGGGATTAAAGAGTAAAAGCTGACCGTGGCCGGAGACCCAGTCTATGTATTGACACGCGGGAGCAACGTGATATTCCCAGATCTAGTTTTCATACACACAATTCAAATATGTGCAGGGCTATAGAACTTTTGTTCTGTTCTTATAAATTATTTATCTGTGTATAGTGGGAAAGAAGGAGGTAGCCATACCGAGTGAATTGTGACCGCATCAAAAAGCGCAAATTGAGTATGAACGTCTTTTATCCAATACTTATTTGACACGTAATATATTTGTTCAAAGTCGTAGATATTGACGTGAAAGTAAAGTATTCATATATGTGTTCACACGACAACTCTGCTCCTAATAATATTTGGGTAGATCAGGTCTATCATGAACCTTAAAATATCTCAATTCTCTGAATATCATATTACGTTAGACCAGGTGCAATCAAGTGTTTAATATTATTTGTCAATTAGTAGTTAATTTGAGGACTTGAGCGTTCCCTTGGCAGTTGCAATTGGGATTATAAACATGTAATCTTAGCCGTTGGATCATGCAAATTATTATGTAATGCTTATTTATAGAAATATTATTTTATGCATAAATGTTTCATTTATGTTGATAAGTTAATTTATATTTTTACATCAATCTATTACAAGTGCTACATTTCTCCAAAACAAAGTGTTCAAAAATCCAATATATCATATTCATTTTATAAAAAGCATAAAAAAAACTCAAAATTAATATATTTCCATTAAGTTTAGTCATGTACATATTTTAGAATTTGGTTGAAACGGAAGAAGACAATGTGCAAATTGTATTAAACAAATTTTACTTAGGTACCACCATGCAGCTTCTAATTACAAAATTAGAGTTATTCTACAAAAAAAAAGATAATACAAAAAAAAAACTAAAATAAACAAACGGATCGAAAAATATTAAAGTTAGAAGAAACTTACCAAAAAATTCTAAACAAAAAATAACATACATGAAATGAACAAAAATATGTAGAAAATTTAATGTATTTGTGTGACAAATTAACGAGAGGGCTCTCGTTTTTTTTCTTTCTTTCAAATATTGGGTATTCTTAATATAATACGGGCCTGTGGGCTTTTTATGAACAAAATAATGTATTGGATATTATTTTTTCTTGCCTCTGTTGAATAAAAGATTGAAAAACCGAAAATATCATGTTTGTCATTTTTTTTACGAAGAAAAACAATCGTATTCATTCCTACCTATATTGTAATTTATTTTGCTTGAAAATTTCATATATGCTTCGCAAACTTGTCTATGAGAGCATTGAAGTTGCGTGGTCTATAGACTATGATCGGGTTTCCTAGATATATCTCATTTGTCGAGGCTAGTTGTGTATTCCCCATTGATAAAATGTTAGATATTGTTTGTTGGTTTGTGTTTTTGCTGAATCCTCAAAAATTCGATCATATGGGATAATATATTCATACAAAGGATGAAAATAAATGGGACAAGGAACATCCTTGTCTGATGCCACGTTGAGGAAAGAAGAATCCATCAGTATTTTCGCCATTAATGATTATGGAAAAAGAAGAAGATTCGATACATAACATAACCCATTTGATGAAGGGGTGATATATTCGGATCCCAAAACTCAAAATAGGAGGTTAAATGAGGTGACAAAAATGGATTAAATGGGTTATTTAGTATTATTAATTTACTCGATTAGCGATTTAATTGAAGTAAAAGATACGATACAAATGATCTAAAAACACGTTATTTGAACTCCTCAAATCGTTAAAATCTTGTTTTGAATCGAAAAACAAACTTTCTTAGTGTTTGTGAAATTTAATGAAAAGTTATGTACTAAAAGATACGATACAAATGACCTAAAAATACGTTATTTGAACTCCTCAAAGCGTTAAAATCTTGTTTTGAATCGAAAAACAAACTTTCTTAGTGTTTGTGAAATTTGGTGAAAAGTTATGTAGTAAAAGATACGATACAAATTATCTAAAAACACGTTATTTGAACTCCTCAAAGCATTAAAATCTTGTTTTGAATCGAAAAACAAACTTTCTTAGTGTTTGTGAAATTTGGTGAAAAGTTATGTAGTAAAAGATACGATACAAATGATCTAAAAACACGTTATTTGAACTCCTCAAAGCGTTAAAATCTTGTTTTCAATCGAAAAACAAACTTTCTTAGTGTTTGTGAAATTTGGTGAAAAGTTATGTAGTAAAAGATACGATACAAATCATCTAAAAACACGTTATTTGAACTCCTCAAAGCGTTAAAATCTTGTTTTCAATCGAAAAACAAACTTTCTTAGTGTTTGTGAAATTTGGTGAAAAGTTATGTAGTAAATGATACGATACAAATGATCTAAAAACACGTTATTTGAACTCCTCAAAGCGTTAAAATCTTGTTTTGAATCGAAAAACAAACTTTCTTAGTGTTTGTGAAATTTGGTGAAAAGTTATGCAGTAAAAGATACGATACAAATGATCTAAAAACACGTTATTTGAACTCCTCAAAACGTTAAAATCTTGTTTTGAATCGAAAAACAAACTTTCTTAGTGTTTGTGAAATTTGGTGAAAAGTTATGTAGTAAAAGATACGATACAAATGATCTAAAAACACGTTATTTGAACTCCTCAAAGCGTTAAAATCTTGTTTTGAATCGAAAAACAAACTTTCTTAGTGTTTGTGAAATTTGGTGAAAAGTTATGTAGTAAAAGATACGATACAAATGATCTAAAAACACGTTATTTGAACTCCTCAAAGCGTTAAAATCTTGTTTTGAATCGAAAAACAAACTTTCTTAGTGTTTGTGAAATATGGTGAAAAGTTATGTAGTAAATGATACGATACAAATGATCTAAAAACACGTTATTTTAACTCCTCAAAGCGTTAAAATCTTATTTTGAATCGAAAAACAAACTTTCTTAGTGTTTATGAAATTTGGTGAAAAGTTATGCAGTAAAAGATACGATACAAATGATCTAAAAACACGTTATTTGAACTCCTCAAAGCGTTAAAATCTTGTTTTGAATCGAAAAACAAACTTTCTTAGTGTTTGTGAAATTTAATGAAAAGTTATGTACTAAAAGATACGATACAAATGACCTAAAAATACGTTATTTGAACTCCTCAAAGCGTTAAAATCTTGTTTTGAATCGAAAAACAAACTTTCTTAGTGTTTGTGAAATTTGGTGAAAAGTTATGTAGTAAAAGATACGATACAAATTATCTAAAAACACGTTATTTGAACTCCTCAAAGCATTAAAATCTTGTTTTGAATCGAAAAACAAACTTTCTTAGTGTTTGTGAAATTTGGTGAAAAGTTATGTAGTAAAAGATACGATACAAATGATCTAAAAACACGTTATTTGAACTCCTCAAAGCGTTAAAATCTTGTTTTCAATCGAAAAACAAACTTTCTTAGTGTTTGTGAAATTTGGTGAAAAGTTATGTAGTAAAAGATACGATACAAATCATCTAAAAACACGTTATTTGAACTCCTCAAAGCGTTAAAATCTTGTTTTCAATCGAAAAACAAACTTTCTTAGTGTTTGTGAAATTTGGTGAAAAGTTATGTAGTAAATGATACGATACAAATGATCTAAAAACACGTTATTTGAACTCCTCAAAGCGTTAAAATCTTGTTTTGAATCGAAAAACAAACTTTCTTAGTGTTTGTGAAATTTGGTGAAAAGTTATGCAGTAAAAGATACGATACAAATGATCTAAAAACACGTTATTTGAACTCCTCAAAACGTTAAAATCTTGTTTTGAATCGAAAAACAAACTTTCTTAGTGTTTGTGAAATTTGGTGAAAAGTTATGTAGTAAAAGATACGATACAAATGATCTAAAAACACGTTATTTGAACTCCTCAAAGCGTTAAAATCTTGTTTTGAATCGAAAAACAAACTTTCTTAGTGTTTGTGAAATTTGGTGAAAAGTTATGTAGTAAAAGATACGATACAAATGATCTAAAAACACGTTATTTGAACTCCTCAAAGCGTTAAAATCTTGTTTTGAATCGAAAAACAAACTTTCTTAGTGTTTGTGAAATATGGTGAAAAGTTATGTAGTAAATGATACGATACAAATGATCTAAAAACACGTTATTTTAACTCCTCAAAGCGTTAAAATCTTGTTTTGAATCGAAAAACAAACTTTCTTAGTGTTTATGAAATTTGGTGAAAAGTTATGCAGTAAAAGATACGATACAAATGATCTAAAAACACGTTATTTGAACTCCTCAAAGCGTTAAAATCTTGTTTCGAATCGAAAAACAAACTTTCTTAGTGTTTGTGAAATTTGGTGAAAAGTTATGTAGTAAAAAGATACGATACAAATGATCTAAAAACACGTTATTTGAACTCCTCAAAGCGTTAAAATCTTGTTTTGAATCGAAAAACAAACTTTCTTAGTGTTTGTGAAATTTGGTGAAAAGTTATGTAGTAAAAGATACGATACAAATGATCTAAAAACACGTTATTTGAACTACTCAAAGCGTTAAAATCTTGTTTTCAATCGAAAAACAAACTTTCTTAGTGTTTGTGAAATTTGGTGAAAAGTTATGTAGTAAAAAGATACGATACAAATGATCTAAAAACACGTTATTTGAACTCCTCAAAGCGTTAAAATCTTGTTTTGAATCGAAAAACAAACTTTCTTAGTGTTTGTGAAATTTAGTGAAAAGTTATGTAGTAAAAAGATACGATACAAATGATCTAAAAACACGTTATTTGAACTCCTCAAAGCGTTAAAATCTTGTTTTGAATCGAGAAACAAACTTTCGTAGTGTTTGTGAAATTTGGTGAAAAGTTATGTAGTAAAAAGATACGATACAAATGATCTAAAAACACGTTATTTGAACTCCTCAAAGCGTTAAAATCTTGTTTTGAATCGAAAAACAAACTTTCTTAGTGTCTGTGAAATTTGGTGAAAAGTTATGTAGTAAAAGATACGATACAAATGATCTAAAAATACGTTATTTGAACTCCTCAAATCATTCAAATCTTGTTTTGAATCGAAAAACAAACTTTCTTAGTGTTTGTGAAATTTGGTGAAAAGTTATGTAGTAAAAGATACGATACAAATGATCTAAAAACACGTTATTTGAACTCCTCAAAGCGTTAAAATCTTGTTTTGAATCGAAAAACAAACTTTCTTAGTGTTTGTGAAATTTGGTGAAAAGTTATGTAGTAAATGATACGATACAAATGATCTAAAAACACGTTATTTGAACTCCTCAAAGCGTTAAAATCTTGTTTTGAATCGAAAAACAAACTTTCTTAGTGTTTGTGAAATTTGGTGAAAAGTTATGTAGTAAAAAGATACGATACAAATGATCTAAAAACACGTTATTTGAACTCCTCAAAGCGTTAAAATCTTGTTTTGAATCGAGAAACAAACTTTCGTAGTGTTTGTGAAATTTGGTGAAAAGTTATGTAGTAAAAAGATACGATACAAATGATCTAAAAACACGTTATTTGAACTCCTCAAAGCGTTAAAATCTTGTTTTGAATCGAAAAACAAACTTTCTTAGTGTCTGTGAAATTTGGTGAAAAGTTATGTAGTAAAAGATACGATACAAATGATCTAAAAATACGTTATTTGAACTCCTCAAATCATTCAAATCTTGTTTTGAATCGAAAAACAAACTTTCTTAGTGTTTGTGAAATTTGGTGAAAAGTTATGTAGTAAAAGATACGATACAAATGATCTAAAAACACGTTATTTGAACTCCTCAAAGCGTTAAAATCTTGTTTTGAATCGAAAAACAAACTTTCTTAGTGTTTGTGAAATTTGGTGAAAAGTTATGTAGTAAATGATACGATACAAATGATCTAAAAACACGTTATTTGAACTCCTCAAAGCGTTAAAATCTTGTTTTGAATCGAAAAACAAACTTTCTTAGTGTTTGTGAAATTTGGTGAAAAGTTATGTAGTAAATGATACGATACAAATGATCTAAAAACACGTTATTTAAACTCCTCAAAGCGTTAAAATCTTGTTTTGAATCGAAAAACAAACTTTCTTAGTGTTTGTGAAATTTGGTGAAAAGTTATGTAGTAAAAGATACGATACAAATGATCTAAAAACACGTTATTTGAACTACTCAAAGCGTTAAAATCTTGTTTTCAATCGAAAAACAAACTTTCTTAGTGTTTGTGAAATTTGGTGAAAAGTTATGTAGTAAAAAGATACGATACAAATGATCTAAAAACACGTTATTTGAACTCCTCAAAGCGTTAAAATCTTGTTTTGAATCGAAAAACAAACTTTCTTTGTGTTTGTGAAATATGGTGAAAAGTTATGTAGTAAATGATACGATACAAATGATCTAAAAACACGTTATTTTAACTCCTCAAAGCGTTAAAATCTTGTTTTGAATCGAAAAACAAACTTTCTTAGTGTTTATGAAATTTGGTGAAAAGTTATGCAGTAAAAGATACGATACAAATGATCTAAAAACACGTTATTTGAACTCCTCAAAGCATTCAAATCTTGTTTCGAATCGAAAAACAAACTTTCTTAGTGTTTGTGAAATTTGGTGAAAAGTTATGTAGTAAAAAGATACGATACAAATGATCTAAAAACACGTTATTTGAACTCCTCAAAGCGTTAAAATCTTGTTTTGAATCGAAAAACAAACTTTCTTAGTGTTTGTGAAATTTGGTGAAAAGTTATGTAGTAAAAGATACGATACAAATGATCTAAAAACACGTTATTTGAACTACTCAAAGCGTTAAAATCTTGTTTTCAATCGAAAAACAAACTTTCTTAGTGTTTGTGAAATTTGGTGAAAAGTTATGTAGTAAAAAGATACGATACAAATGATCTAAAAACACGTTATTTGAACTCCTCAAAGCGTTAAAATCTTGTTTTGAATCGAAAAACAAACTTTCTTAGTGTTTGTGAAATTTGGTGAAAAGTTATGTAGTAAAAAGATACGATACAAATGATCTAAAAACACGTTATTTGAACTCCTCAAAGCGTTGAAATCTTGTTTTGAATCGAGAAACAAACTTTCTTAGTGTTTGTGAAATTTGGTGAAAAGTTATGTAGTAAAAAGATACGATACAAATGATCTAAAAACACGTTATTTGAACTCCTCAAAGCGTTAAAATCTTGTTTTGAATCGAAAAACAAACTTTCTTAGTGTCTGTGAAATTTGGTGAAAAGTTATGTAGTAAAAGATACGATACAAATGATCTAAAAATACGTTATTTGAACTCCTCAAATCATTCAAATCTTGTTTTGAATCGAAAAACAAACTTTCTTAGTGTTTGTGAAATTTGGTGAAAAGTTATGTAGTAAAAGATACGATACAAATGATCTAAAAACACGTTATTTGAACTCCTCAAAGCGTTAAAATCTTGTTTTGAATCGAAAAACAAACTTTCTTAGTGTTTGTGAAATTTGGTGAAAAGTTATGTAGTAAATGATACGATACAAATGATCTAAAAACACGTTATTTGAACTCCTCAAAGCGTTAAAATCTTGTTTTGAATCGAAAAACAAACTTTCTTAGTGTTTGTGAAATTTGGTGAAAAGTTATGTAGTAAAAAGATACGATACAAATGATCTAAAAACACGTTATTTGAACTCCTCAAAGCGTTAAAATCTTGTTTTGAATCGAGAAACAAACTTTCGTAGTGTTTGTGAAATTTGGTGAAAAGTTATGTAGTAAAAAGATACGATACAAATGATCTAAAAACACGTTATTTGAACTCCTCAAAGCGTTAAAATCTTGTTTTGAATCGAAAAACAAACTTTCTTAGTGTCTGTGAAATTTGGTGAAAAGTTATGTAGTAAAAGATACGATACAAATGATCTAAAAATACGTTATTTGAACTCCTCAAATCATTCAAATCTTGTTTTGAATCGAAAAACAAACTTTCTTAGTGTTTGTGAAATTTGGTGAAAAGTTATGTAGTAAAAGATACGATACAAATGATCTAAAAACACGTTATTTGAACTCCTCAAAGCGTTAAAATCTTGTTTTGAATCGAAAAACAAACTTTCTTAGTGTTTGTGAAATTTGGTGAAAAGTTATGTAGTAAATGATACGATACAAATGATCTAAAAACACATTATTTGAACTCCTCAAAGCGTTAAAATCTTGTTTTGAATCGAAAAACAAACTTTCTTAGTGTTTGTGAAATTTGGTGAAAAGTTATGTAGTAAATGATACGATACAAATGATCTAAAAACACGTTATTTAAACTCCTCAAAGCGTTAAAATCTTGTTTTGAATCGAAAAACAAACTTTCTTAGTGTTTGTGAAATTTGGTGAAAAGTTATGTAGTAAAAGATACGATACAAATGATCTAAAAACACGTTATTTGAACTACTCAAAGCGTTAAAATCTTGTTTTCAATCGAAAAACAAACTTTCTTAGTGTTTGTGAAATTTGGTGAAAAGTTATGTAGTAAAAAGATACGATACAAATGATCTAAAAACACGTTATTTGAACTCCTCAAAGCGTTAAAATCTTGTTTTGAATCGAAAAACAAACTTTATTTGTGTTTGTGAAATTTGGTGAAAAGTTATGTAGTAAAAGATACGATACAAATGATCTAAAAACACGTTATTTGAACTCCTCAAAACGTTAAAATCTTGTTTCGAATCGAAAAACAAACTTTCTTAGTGTCTGTGAAGTTTGGTGAAAAGTTATGTAGTAAAAGATACAATACAAATGATCTAAAAACACGTTATTTGAACTCCTCAAAGCATTCAAATCTTGTTTTGAATCGAAAAACAAACTTTCTTAGTGTTTGTGAAATTTGGTGAAAAGTTATGTAGTAAAAGATACGATACAAATGATCTAAAAACACGTTATTTGAACTCCTCAAAGCGTTAAAATCTTGTTTTGAATCGAAAAACAAACTTTCTTAGTGTTTGTGAAATTTGGTGAAAAGTTATGTAGTAAATGATACGATACAAATGATCTAAAAACACGTTATTTTAACTCCTCAAAGCGTTAAAATCTTGTTTTGAATCGAAAAACAAACTTTCTTAGTGTTTGTGAAATTTGGTGAAAAGTTATGTAGTAAAAGATACGATACAAATGATCTAAAAACACGTTATTTGAACTCCTCAAAGCGTTAAAATCTTGTTTTGAATCGAAAAACAAACTTTCTTAGTGTTTGTGAAATTTGGTGAAAAGTTATGTAGTAAAAGATACGATACAAATGATCTAAAAACACGTTATTTGAACTCCTCAAAGCGTTGAAATCTTGTTTTGAATCGAAAAACAAACTTTCTTAGTGTTTGTGAAATTTGGTGAAAATTTATGTAGTAAAAGATACGATACAAATGATCTAAAAACACGTTATTTGAACTCCTCAGAGCGTTAAAATCTTGTTTTGAATCGAAAAACAAACTTTCTTAGTGTTTGTGAAATTTGGTGAAAAGTTATGTAGTAAAAGATAGGATACAAATGATCTAAAAACACGTTATTAGAACTCCTCAAAGCGTTAAAATCTTGTTTTGAATCGAAAAACAAACTTTCGTAGTGTTTGTGAAATTTGGTGATAAGTTATGTAGTAAAAGATACGATACAAATGATCTAAAAACACGTTATTTGAACTCCTCAAAGCGTTAAAATCTTGTTTTGAATCGAAAAACAAACTTTCTTAGTGTTTGTGAAATTTGGTGAAAAGTTATGTAGTAAAAAGATACGATACAAATGATCTAAAAACACGTTATTTGAACACCTCAAAGCGTTAAAATCTTGTTTTGAATCGAAAAACAAACTTTCTTAGTGTTTGTGAAATTTGGCGAAAAGTTATGTAGTAAAAGATAGGATACAAATGATCTAAAACCACGTTATTTAAACTCCTCAAAGCGTTAAAATCTTGTTTTGAATCGAAAAACAAACTTTCTTAGTGTTTGTGAAATTTGGTGAAAAGTTATGTAGTAAAAAGATACGATACAAATGATCTAAAAACATGTTATTTGAACTCCTCAAAGCGTTAAAATCTTGTTTTCAATCGAAAAACAAACTTTCTTAGTGTTTGTGAAATTTGGTGAAAAGTTATGTAGTAAAAGATACGATACAAATGATCTAAAAACACGTTATTTCCACTCCTCAAAGCGTTAAAATCTTGTTTTCAATCGAAAAACAAACTTTCTTAGTGTTTGTGAAATTTGGTGAAAAGTTATGTAGTAAAAGATACGATACAAATGATCTAAAAACACGTTATTTGAACTCGTCAAAGCGTTAAAATCTCGTTTTGAATCGAAAAACAAACTTTCTTAGTGTTTGTGAAATTTGGTGAAAAGTTATGTAGTAAAAGATACGATACAAATGATCTAAAAACACGTTATTTGAACTCCTCAAAGCGTTAAAATCTTGTTTTGAATCGAAAAACAAACTTTCTTAGTGTTTGTGAAATTTGGTGAAAAGTTATGTAGTAAAAGATACGATACAAATGATCTAAAAACACGTTATTTGAACTCCTCAAAGCGTTAAAATCTTGTTTTGAATCGAAAAACAAACTTTCTTAGTGTTTGTGAAATTTGGTGAAAAGTTATGTAGTAAAAAGATACGATACAAATGATCTAAAAACACGTTATTTGAACTCCTCAAAGCGTTAAAATCTTGTTTTGAATCGAAAAACAAACTTTCTTAGTGTTTGTGAAATTTGGTGAAAAGTTATGTAGTAAAAAGATACGATACAAATGATCTAAAAACACGTTATTTGAACTCCTCAAAGCGTTAAAATCTTGTTTTGAATCGAGAAACAAACTTTCGTAGTGTTTGTGAAATTTGGTGAAAAGTTATGTAGTAAAAAGATACGATACAAATGATCTAAAAACACGTTATTTGAACTCCTCAAAGCGTTAAAATCTTGTTTTGAATCGAAAAACAAACTTTCTTAGTGTCTGTGAAATTTGGTGAAAAGTTATGTAGTAAAAGATACGATACAAATGATCTAAAAACACGTTATTTGAACTCCTCAAAGCGTTCAAATCTTGTTTTGAATCGAAAAACAAACTTTCTTAGTGTTTGTGAAATTTGGTGAAAAGTTATGTAGTAAAAGATACGATACAAATGATCTAAAAACACGTTATTTGAACTCCTCAAAGCGTTAAAATCTTGTTTTGAATCGAAAAACAAACTTTCTTAGTGTTTGTGAAATTTGGTGAAAAGTTATGTAGTAAATGATACGATACAAATGATCTAAAAACACGTTATTTGAACTCCTCAAAGCGTTAAAATCTTGTTTTGAATCGAAAAACAAACTTTCTTAGTGTTTGTGAAATTTGGTGAAAAGTTATGCAGTAAAAGATACGATACAAATGATCTAAAAACACGTTATTTGAACTCCTCAAAGCGTTAAAATCTTGTTTTGAATCGAAAAACAAACTTTCGTAGTGTTTGTGAAATTTGGTGAAAAGTTATGTAGTAAAAGATACGATACAAATGATCTAAAAACACGTTATTTGAACTCCTCAAAGCGTTAAAAACTTGTTTTGAATCGAAAAACAAACTTTCTTAGTGTTTGTGAAATTTGGTGAAAAGTTATGTAGTAAAAGATACGATACAAATGATCTAAAAACACGTTATTTGAACTACTCAAAGCGTTAAAATCTTGTTTTCAATCGAAAAACAAACTTTCTTAGTGTTTGTGAAATTTGGTGAAAAGTTATGTAGTAAAAGATACGATACAAATGATCTAAAAACACGTTATTTGAACTACTCAAAGCGTTAAAATCTTGTTTTCAATCGAAAAACAAACTTTCTTAGTGTTTGTGAAATTTGGTGAAAAGTTATGTAGTAAAAAGATACGATACAAATGATCTAAAAACACGTTATTTGAACTCCTCAAAGCGTTAAAATCTTGTTTTGACTCGAAAAACAAACTTTCTTAGTGTTTGTGAAATTTGGTGAAAAGTTATGTAGTAAAAAGATACGATACAAATGATTTAAAAACACGTTATTTGAACTCCTCAAAGCGTTAAAATCTTGTTTTGAATCGAAAAACAAACTTTCTTAGTGTCTGTGAAATTTGGTGAAAAGTTATGTAGTAAAAGATACGATACAAATGATCTAAAAACACGTTATTTGAACTCCTCAAAGCATTCAAATCTTGTTTTGAATCGAAAAACAAACTTTCTTAGTGTTTGTGAAATTTGGTGAAAAGTTATGTAGTAAAAGATACGATACAAATGATCTAAAAACACGTTATTTGAACTCCTCAAAGCGTTAAAATCTTGTTTTGAATCGAAAAACAAACTTTCTTAGTGTTTGTGAAATTTGGTGAAAAGTTATGTAGTAAATGATACGATACAAATGATCTAAAAACACGTGATTTTAACTCCTCAAAGCGTTAAAATCTTGTTTTGAATCGAAAAACAAAATTTCTTAGTGTTTATGAAATTTGGTGAAAAGTTATGCAGTAAAAGATACGATACAAATGATCTAAAAACACGTTATTTGAACTCCTCAAAGCGTTAAAATCTTGTTTTGAATCGAAAAACAAAATTTCTTAGTGTTTGTGAAATTTGGTGAAAAGTTATGTAGTAAAAGATACGATACAAATGATCTAAAAACACGTTATTTGAACTCCTCAAAGCGTTGAAATCTTGTTTTGAATCGAAAAACAAACTTTCTTAGTGTTTGTGAAATTTGGTGAAAATTTATGTAGTAAAAGATACGATACAAATGATCTAAAAACACGTTATTTGAACTCCTCAAAGCGTTAAAATCTTGTTTTGAATCGAAAAACAAACTTTCTTAGTGTTTGTGAAATTTGGTGAAAAGTTATGTAGTAAAAGATACAATACAAATGATCTAAAAACACGTTATTAGAACTCCTCAAAGCGTTAAAATCTTGTTTTGAATCGAAAAACAAACTTTCGTAGTGTTTGTGAAATTTGGTGAAAAGTTATGTAGTAAAAGATACGATACAAATGATCTAAAAACACGTTATTTGAACTCCTCAAAGCATTAAAATCTTGTTTTGAATCGAAAAACAAACTTTCTTAGTGTTTGTGAAATTTGGCGAAAAGTTATGTAGTAAAAGATAGGATACAAATGATCTAAAACCACGTTATTTGAACTCCTCAAAGCGTTAAAATCTTGTTTTCAATCGAAAAACAAAATTTCTTAGTGTTTGTGAAATATGGTGAAAAGTTATGTAGTAAAAGATACGATACAAATGATCTAAAAACACGTTATTTGAACTCCTCAAAGCGTTACAATCTTGTTTTCAATCGAAAAACAAACTTTCTTAGTGTTTGTGAAATTTGGTGAAAAGTTATGTAGTAAAAGATACGATACAAATGATCTAAAAACACGTTATTTCCACTCCTCAAAGCGTTAAAATCTTGTTTTGAATCGAAAAACAAACTTTCTTAGTGTTTGTGAAATTTGGTGAAAAGTTATGTAGTAAAAGATACGATACAAATGATCTAAAAACACGTTATTTGAACTCCTCAAAGCGTTAAAATCTCGTTTTGAATCGAAAAACAAACTTTCTTAGTGTTTGTGAAATTTGGTGAAAAGTTATGTAGTAAAAGATACGATACAAATGATCTAAAAACACGTTATTTGAACTCCTCAAAGCGTTAAAATCTTGTTTTGAATCGAAAAACAAACTTTCTTAGTGTTTGTGAAATTTGGTGAAAAGTTATGTAGTAAAAGATACGATACAAATGATCTAAAAACACGTTATTTGAACTCCTCAAAGCGTTAAAATCTTGTTTTGAATCGAAAAACAAACTTTCTTAGTGTTTGTGAAATTTGGTGAAAAGTTATGTAGTAAAAAGATACGATACAAATGATCTAAAAACACGTTATTTGAACTCCTCAAAGCGTTAAAATCTTGTTTTGAATCGAAAAACAAACTTTCTTAGTGTCTGTGAAATTTGGTGAAAAGTTATGTAGTAAAAGATACGATACAAATGATCTAAAAATACGTTATTTGAACTCCTCAAAGCATTCAAATCTTGTTTTGAATCGAAAAACAAACTTTCTTAGTGTTTGTGAAATTTGGTGAAAAGTTATGTAGTAAAAGATACGATACAAATGATCTAAAAACACGTTATTTGAACTCCTCAAAGCGTTAAAATCTTGTTTTGAATCGAAAAAAAAACTTTCTTAGTGTTTGTGAAATTTGGTGAAAAGTTATGTAGTAAATGATACGATACAAATGATCTAAAAACACGTTATTTGAACTCCTCAAAGCGTTAAAATCTTGTTTTGAATCGAAAAACAAAATTTCTTAGTGTTTGTGAAATATGGTGAAAAGTTATGTAGTAAAAGATACGATACAAATGATCTAAAAACACGTTATTTGAATTCCTCAAAGCGTTAAAATCTTGTTTTCAATCGAAAAACAAAATTTCTTAGTGTTTGTGAAATATGGTGAAAAGTTATGTAGTAAAAGATACGATACAAATGATCTAAAAACACGTTATTTGAACTCCTCAAAGCGTTACAATCTTGTTTTCAATCGAAAAACAAACTTTCTTAGTGTTTGTGAAATTTGGTGAAAAGTTATGTAGTAAAAGATACGATACAAATGATCTAAAAACACGTTATTTGAACTCCTCAAAGCGTTACAATCTTGTTTTCAATCGAAAAACAAACTTTCTTAGTGTTTGTGAAATTTGGGGAAAAGTTATGTAGTAAAAGATACGATACAAATGATCTAAAAACACGTTATTTGAACTCCTCAAAGCGTTACAATCTTGTTTTCAATCGAAAAACAAACTTTCTTAGTGTTTGTGAAATTTGGTGAAAAGTTATGTAGTAAAAGATACCATACAAATGATCTAAAAACACGTTATTTCCACTCCTCAAAGCGTTAAAATCTTGTTTTGAATCGAAAAACAAACTTTCTTAGTGTTTGTGAAATTTGGTGAAAAGTTATGTAGTAAAAAGATACGATACAAATGATCTAAAAACACGTTATTTGAACTCCTCAAAGCGTTAAAATCTTGTTTTCAATCGAAAAACAAACTTTCTTAGTGTTTGTGAAATTTGGTGAAAAGTTATGTAGTAAAAGATACGATACAAATGATCTAAAAACACGTTATTTCCACTCCTCAAAGCGTTAAAATCTTGTTTTCAATCGAAAAACAAACTTTCTTAGTGTTTGTGAAATTTGGTGAAAAGTTATGTAGTAAAAGATACGATACAAATGATCTAAAAACACGTTATTTGAACTACTCAAAGCGTTAAAATCTTGTTTTCAATCGAAAAACAAACTTTCTTAGTGTTTGTGAAATTTGGTGAAAAGTTATGTAGTAAAAAGATACGATACAAATGATCTAAAAACACGTTATTTGAACTCCTCAAAGCGTTAAAATCTTGTTTTGACTCGAAAAACAAACTTTCTTAGTGTTTGTGAAATTTGGTGAAAAGTTATGTAGTAAAAAGATACGATACAAATGATTTAAAAACACGTTATTTGAACTCCTCAAAGCGTTAAAATCTTGTTTTGAATCGAAAAACAAACTTTCTTAGTGTCTGTGAAATTTGGTGAAAAGTTATGTAGTAAAAGATACGATACAAATGATCTAAAAACACGTTATTTGAACTCCTCAAAGCATTCAAATCTTGTTTTGAATCGAAAAACAAACTTTCTTAGTGTTTGTGAAATTTGGTGAAAAGTTATGTAGTAAAAGATACGATACAAATGATCTAAAAACACGTTATTTGAACTCCTCAAAGCGTTAAAATCTTGTTTTGAATAGAAAAACAAACTTTCTTAGTGTTTGTGAAATTTGGTGAAAAGTTATGTAGTAAATGATACGATACAAATGATCTAAAAACACGTTATTTTAACTCCTCAAAGCGTTAAAATCTTGTTTTGAATCGAAAAACAAAATTTCTTAGTGTTTATGAAATTTGGTGAAAAGTTATGCAGTAAAAGATACGATACAAATGATCTAAAAACACGTTATTTGAACTCCTCAAAGCGTTAAAATCTTGTTTTGAATCGAAAAACAAACTTTCTTAGTGTTTGTGAAATTTGGTGAAAAGTTATGTAGTAAAAGATACGATACAAATGATCTAAAAACACGTCATTTGAACTACTCAAAGCATTCAAATCTTGTTTTGAATCGAAAAACAAACTTTCTTAGTGTTTGTGAAATTTGGTGAAAAGTTATGTAGTAAAAGATACGATACAAATGATCTAAAAACACGTTATTTGAACTCCTCAAAGCGTTAAAATCTTGTTTTGAATCGAAAAACAAACTTTCTTAGTGTTTGTGAAATTTGGTGAAAAGTTATGTAGTAAATGATACGATACAAATGATCTAAAAACACGTTATTTGAACTCCTCAAAGCGTTAAAATCTTGTTTTGAATCGAAAAACAAAATTTCTTAGTGTTTGTGAAATATGGTGAAAAGTTATGTAGTAAAAGATACGATACAAATGATCTAAAAACACGTTATTTGAACTCCTCAAAGCGTTAAAATCTTGTTTTCAATCGAAAAACAAAATTTCTTAGTGTTTGTGAAATATGGTGAAAAGTTATGTAGTAAAAGATACGATACAAATGATCTAAAAACACGTTATTTGAACTCCTCAAAGCGTTACAATCTTGTTTTCAATCGAAAAACAAACTTTCTTAGTGTTTGTGAAATTTGGTGAAAAGTTATGTAGTAAAAGATACGATACAAATGATCTAAAAACACGTTATTTGAACTCCTCAAAGCGTTACAATCTTGTTTTCAATCGAAAAACAAACTTTCTTAGTGTTTGTGAAATTTGGTGAAAAGTTATGTAGTAAAAGATACGATACAAATGATCTAAAAACACGTTATTTGAACTCCTCAAAGCGTTACAATCTTGTTTTCAATCGAAAAACAAACTTTCTTAGTGTTTGTGAAATTTGGTGAAAAGTTATGTAGTAAAAGATACGATACAAATGATCTAAAAACACGTTATTTCCACTCCTCAAAGCGTTAAAATCTTGTTTTGAATCGAAAAACAAACTTTCTTAGTGTTTGTGAAATTTGGTGAAAAGTTATGTAGTAAAAAGATACGATACAAATGATCTAAAAACACGTTATTTGAACTCCTCAAAGCGTTAAAATCTTGTTTTGAATCGAAAAACAAACTTTCTTAGTGTCTGTGAAATTTGGTGAAAAGTTATGTAGTAAAAGATACGATACAAATGATCTAAAAATACGTTATTTGAACTCCTCAAAGCATTCAAATCTTGTTTTGAATCGAAAAACAAACTTTCTTAGTGTTTGTGAAATTTGGTGAAAAGTTATGTAGTAAAAGATACGATACAAATGATCTAAAAACACGTTATTTGAACTCCTCAAAGCGTTAAAATCTTGTTTTGAATCGAAAAAAAAACTTTCTTAGTGTTTGTGAAATTTGGTGAAAAGTTATGTAGTAAATGATACGATACAAATGATCTAAAAACACGTTATTTGAACTCCTCAAAGCGTTAAAATCTTGTTTTGAATCGAAAAACAAAATTTCTTAGTGTTTGTGAAATATGGTGAAAAGTTATGTAGTAAAAGATACGATACAAATGATCTAAAAACACGTTATTTGAATTCCTCAAAGCGTTAAAATCTTGTTTTCAATCGAAAAACAAAATTTCTTAGTGTTTGTGAAATATGGTGAAAAGTTATGTAGTAAAAGATACGATACAAATGATCTAAAAACACGTTATTTGAACTCCTCAAAGCGTTACAATCTTGTTTTCAATCGAAAAACAAACTTTCTTAGTGTTTGTGAAATTTGGTGAAAAGTTATGTAGTAAAAGATACGATACAAATGATCTAAAAACACGTTATTTGAACTCCTCAAAGCGTTACAATCTTGTTTTCAATCGAAAAACAAACTTTCTTAGTGTTTGTGAAATTTGGGGAAAAGTTATGTAGTAAAAGATACGATACAAATGATCTAAAAACACGTTATTTGAACTCCTCAAAGCGTTACAATCTTGTTTTCAATCGAAAAACAAACTTTCTTAGTGTTTGTGAAATTTGGTGAAAAGTTATGTAGTAAAAGATACCATACAAATGATCTAAAAACACGTTATTTCCACTCCTCAAAGCGTTAAAATCTTGTTTTGAATCGAAAAACAAACTTTCTTAGTGTTTGTGAAATTTGGTGAAAAGTTATGTAGTAAAAAGATACGATACAAATGATCTAAAAACACGTTATTTGAACTCCTCAAAGCGTTAAAATCTTGTTTTCAATCGAAAAACAAACTTTCTTAGTGTTTGTGAAATTTGGTGAAAAGTTATGTAGTAAAAGATACGATACAAATGATCTAAAAACACGTTATTTCCACTCCTCAAAGCGTTAAAATCTTGTTTTCAATCGAAAAACAAACTTTCTTAGTGTTTGTGAAATTTGGTGAAAAGTTATGTAGTAAAAGATACGATACAAATGATCTAAAAACACGTTATTTGAACTACTCAAAGCGTTAAAATCTTGTTTTCAATCGAAAAACAAACTTTCTTAGTGTTTGTGAAATTTGGTGAAAAGTTATGTAGTAAAAAGATACGATACAAATGATCTAAAAACACGTTATTTGAACTCCTCAAAGCGTTAAAATCTTGTTTTGACTCGAAAAACAAACTTTCTTAGTGTTTGTGAAATTTGGTGAAAAGTTATGTAGTAAAAAGATACGATACAAATGATTTAAAAACACGTTATTTGAACTCCTCAAAGCGTTAAAATCTTGTTTTGAATCGAAAAACAAACTTTCTTAGTGTCTGTGAAATTTGGTGAAAAGTTATGTAGTAAAAGATACGATACAAATGATCTAAAAACACGTTATTTGAACTCCTCAAAGCATTCAAATCTTGTTTTGAATCGAAAAACAAACTTTCTTAGTGTTTGTGAAATTTGGTGAAAAGTTATGTAGTAAAAGATACGATACAAATGATCTAAAAACACGTTATTTGAACTCCTCAAAGCGTTAAAATCTTGTTTTGAATAGAAAAACAAACTTTCTTAGTGTTTGTGAAATTTGGTGAAAAGTTATGTAGTAAATGATACGATACAAATGATCTAAAAACACGTTATTTTAACTCCTCAAAGCGTTAAAATCTTGTTTTGAATCGAAAAACAAAATTTCTTAGTGTTTATGAAATTTGGTGAAAAGTTATGCAGTAAAAGATACGATACAAATGATCTAAAAACACGTTATTTGAACTCCTCAAAGCGTTAAAATCTTGTTTTGAATCGAAAAACAAACTTTCTTAGTGTTTGTGAAATTTGGTGAAAAGTTATGTAGTAAAAGATACGATACAAATGATCTAAAAACACGTCATTTGAACTACTCAAAGCATTCAAATCTTGTTTTGAATCGAAAAACAAACTTTCTTAGTGTTTGTGAAATTTGGTGAAAAGTTATGTAGTAAAAGATACGATACAAATGATCTAAAAACACGTTATTTGAACTCCTCAAAGCGTTAAAATCTTGTTTTGAATCGAAAAACAAACTTTCTTAGTGTTTGTGAAATTTGGTGAAAAGTTATGTAGTAAATGATACGATACAAATGATCTAAAAACACGTTATTTGAACTCCTCAAAGCGTTAAAATCTTGTTTTGAATCGAAAAACAAAATTTCTTAGTGTTTGTGAAATATGGTGAAAAGTTATGTAGTAAAAGATACGATACAAATGATCTAAAAACACGTTATTTGAACTCCTCAAAGCGTTAAAATCTTGTTTTCAATCGAAAAACAAAATTTCTTAGTGTTTGTGAAATATGGTGAAAAGTTATGTAGTAAAAGATACGATACAAATGATCTAAAAACACGTTATTTGAACTCCTCAAAGCGTTACAATCTTGTTTTCAATCGAAAAACAAACTTTCTTAGTGTTTGTGAAATTTGGTGAAAAGTTATGTAGTAAAAGATACGATACAAATGATCTAAAAACACGTTATTTGAACTCCTCAAAGCGTTACAATCTTGTTTTCAATCGAAAAACAAACTTTCTTAGTGTTTGTGAAATTTGGTGAAAAGTTATGTAGTAAAAGATACGATACAAATGATCTAAAAACACGTTATTTGAACTCCTCAAAGCGTTACAATCTTGTTTTCAATCGAAAAACAAACTTTCTTAGTGTTTGTGAAATTTGGTGAAAAGTTATGTAGTAAAAGATACGATACAAATGATCTAAAAACACGTTATTTCCACTCCTCAAAGCGTTAAAATCTTGTTTTGAATCGAAAAACAAACTTTCTTAGTGTTTGTGAAATTTGGTGAAAAGTTATGTAGTAAAAAGATACGATACAAATGATCTAAAAACACGTTATTTGAACTCCTCAAAGTGTTAAAATCTTGTTTTCAATCGAAAAACAAACTTTCTTAGTGTTTGTGAAATTTGGTGAAAAGTTATGTAGTAAAAGATACGATACAAATGATCTAAAAACACGTTATTTCCACTCCTCAAAGCGTTAAAATCTTGTTTTCAATCGAAAAACAAACTTTCTTAGTGTTTGTGAAATTTGGTGAAAAGTTATGTAGTAAAAGATACGATACAAATTATCTAAAAACACGTTATTTGAACTCGTCAAAGCGTTAAAATCTCGTTTTGAATCGAAAAACAAACTTTCTTAGTGTTTGTGAAATTTGGTGAAAAGTTATGTAGTAAAAGATACGATACAAATGATCTAAAAACACGTTATTTGAACTCCTCAAAGCGTTAAAATCTTGTTTTGAATCGAAAAACAAACTTTCTTAGTGTTTGTGAAATTTGGTGAAAAGTTATGTAGTAAAAGATACGATACAAATGATCTAAAAACACGTTATTTGAACTCCTCAAAGCGTTAAAATCTTGTTTTGAATCGAAAAACAAACTTTCTTAGTGTTTGTGAAATTTGGTGAAAAGTTATGTAGTAAAAAGATACGATACAAATGATCTAAAAACACGTTATTTGAACTCCTCAAAGCGTTAAAATCTTGTTTTGAATCGAAAAACAAACTTTCTTAGTGTTTGTGAAATTTGGTGAAAAGTTATGTAGTAAAAGATACGATACAAATGATCTAAAAACACGTTATTTGAACTCCTCAAAGCGTTAAAATCTTGTTTTGAATCGAAAAACAAACTTTCTTAGTGTCTGTGAAATTTGGTGAAAAGTTATGTAGTAAAAGATACGATACAAATGATCTAAAAACACGTTATTTGAACTCCTCAAAGCGTTAAAATCTTGTTTTGAATCGAGAAACAAACTTTCGTAGTGTTTGTGAAATTTGGTGAAAAGTTATGTAGTAAAAAGATACGATACAAATGATCTAAAAACACGTTATTTGAACTCCTCAAAGCGTTAAAATCTTGTTTTGAATCGAAAAACAAACTTTCTTAGTGTCTGTGAAATTTGGTGAAAAGTTATGTAGTAAAAGATACGATACAAATGATCTAAAAACACGTTATTTGAACTCCTCAAAGCGTTAAAATCTTGTTTTGAATCGAAAAACAAACTTTCTTAGTGTTTGTGAAATTTGGTGAAAAGTTATGTAGTAAAAGATACGATACAAATGAACTAAAAACACGTTATTTGAACTCCTCAAAGCGTTAAAATCTTGTTTTGAATCGAAAAACAAACTTTCTTAGTGTTTGTGAAATTTGGTGAAAAGTTATGTAGTAAAAAGATACGATACAAATGATCTAAAAACACGTTATTTGAACTCCTCAAAGCGTTAAAATCTTGTTTTGAATCGAAAAACAAACTTTCTTAGTGTCTGTGAAATTTGGTGAAAAGTTATGTAGTAAAAGATACGATACAAATGATCTAAAAATACGTTATTTGAACTCCTCAAAGCATTCAAATCTTGTTTTGAATCGAAAAACAAACTTTCTTAGTGTTTGTGAAATTTGGTGAAAAGTTATGTAGTAAAAGATACGATACAAATGATCTAAAAACACGTTATTTGAACTCCTCAAAGCGTTAAAATCTTGTTTTGAATCGAAAAACAAACTTTCTTAGTGTTTGTGAAATTTGGTGAAAAGTTATGTAGTAAATGATACGATACAAATGATCTAAAAACACGTTATTTGAACTCCTCAAAGCGTTAAAATCTTGTTTTGAATCGAAAAACAAAATTTCTTAGTGTTTGTGAAATATGGTGAAAAGTTATGTAGTAAAAGATACGATACAAATGATCTAAAAACACGTTATTTGAACTCCTCAAAGCGTTAAAATCTTGTTTTCAATCGAAAAACAAAATTTCTTAGTGTTTGTGAAATATGGTGAAAAGTTATGTAGTAAAAGATACGATACAAATGATCTAAAAACACGTTATTTGAACTCCTCAAAGCGTTACAATCTTGTTTTCAATCGAAAAACAAACTTTCTTAGTGTTTGTGAAATTTGGTGAAAAGTTATGTAGTAAAAGATACGATACAAATGATCTAAAAACACGTTATTTGAACTCCTCAAAGCGTTACAATCTTGTTTTCAATCGAAAAACAAACTTTCTTAGTGTTTGTGAAATTTGGTGAAAAGTTATGTAGTAAAAGATACGATACAAATGATCTAAAAACACGTTATTTGAACTCCTCAAAGCGTTACAATCTTGTTTTCAATCGAAAAACAAACTTTCTTAGTGTTTGTGAAATTTGGTGAAAAGTTATGTAGTAAAAGATACGATACAAATGATCTAAAAACACGTTATTTCCACTCCTCAAAGCGTTAAAATCTTGTTTTGAATCGAAAAACAAACTTTCTTAGTGTTTGTGAAACTTGGTGAAAAGTTATGTAGTAAAAAGATACGATACAAATGATCTAAAAACACGTTATTTGAACTCCTCAAAGCGTTAAAATCTTGTTTTCAATCGAAAAACAAACTTTCTTAGTGTTTGTGAAATTTGGTGAAAAGTTATGTAGTAAAAGATACGATACAAATGATCTAAAAACACGTTATTTCCACTCCTCAAAGCGTTAAAATCTTGTTTTCAATCGAAAAACAAACTTTCTTAGTGTTTGTGAAATTTGGTGAAAAGTTATGTAGTAAAAGATACGATACAAATGATCTAAAAACACGTTATTTGAACTCGTCAAAGCGTTAAAATCTCGTTTTGAATCGAAAAACAAACTTTCTTAGTGTTTGTGAAATTTGGTGAAAAGTTATGTAGTAAAAGATACGATACAAATGATCTAAAAACACGTTATTTGAACTCCTCAAAGCGTTAAAATCTTGTTTTGAATCGAAAAACAAACTTTCTTAGTGTTTGTGAAATTTGGTGAAAAGTTATGTAGTAAAAGATACGATACAAATGATCTAAAAACACGTTATTTGAACTCCTCAAAGCGTTAAAATCTTGTTTTGAATCGAAAAACAAACTTTCTTAGTGTTTGTGAAATTTGGTGAAAAGTTATGTAGTAAAAAGATATGATACAAATGATCTAAAAACACGTTATTTGAACTCCTCAAAGCGTTAAAATCTTGTTTTGAATCGAAAAACAAACTTTCTTAGTGTTTGTGAAATTTGGTGAAAAGTTATGTAGTAAAAAGATACGATACAAATGATCTAAAAACACGTTATTTGAACTCCTCAAAGCGTTAAAATCTTGTTTTGAATCGAGAAACAAACTTTCGTAGTGTTTGTGAAATTTGGTGAAAAGTTATGTAGTAAAAAGATACGATACAAATGATCTAAAAACACGTTATTTGAACTCCTCAAAGCGTTAAAATCTTGTTTTGAATCGAAAAACAAACTTTCTTAGTGTCTGTGAAATTTGGTGAAAAGTTATGTAGTAAAAGATACGATACAAATGATCTAAAAACACGTTATTTGAACTCCTCAAAGCGTTAAAATCTTGTTTTGAATCGAAAAACAAACTTTCTTAGTGTTTGTGAAATTTGGTGAAAAGTTATGTAGTAAAAGATACGATACAAATGAACTAAAAACACGTTATTTGAACTCCTCAAAGCGTTAAAATCTTGTTTTGAATCGAAAAACAAACTTTCTTAGTGTTTGTGAAATTTGGTGAAAAGTTATGTAGTAAAAAGATACGATACAAATGATCTAAAAACACGTTATTTGAACTCCTCAAAGCGTTAAAATCTTGTTTTGAATCGAAAAACAAACTTTCTTAGTGTCTGTGAAATTTGGTGAAAAGTTATGTAGTAAAAGATACGATACAAATGATCTAAAAATACGTTATTTGAACTCCTCAAAGCATTCAAATCTTGTTTTGAATCGAAAAACAAACTTTCTTAGTGTTTGTGAAATTTGGTGAAAAGTTATGTAGTAAAAGATACGATACAAATGATCTAAAAACACGTTATTTGAACTCCTCAAAGCGTTAAAATCTTGTTTTGAATCGAAAAACAAACTTTCTTAGTGTTTGTGAAATTTGGTGAAAAGTTATGTAGTAAATGATACGATACAAATGATCTAAAAACACGTTATTTGAACTCCTCAAAGCGTTAAAATCTTGTTTTGAATCGAAAAACAAAATTTCTTAGTGTTTGTGAAATATGGTGAAAAGTTATGTAGTAAAAGATACGATACAAATGATCTAAAAACACGTTATTTCCACTCCTCAAAGCGTTAAAATCTTGTTTTGAATCGAAAAACAAACTTTCTTAGTGTTTGTGAAATTTGGTGAAAAGTTATGTAGTAAAAAGATACGATACAAATGATCTAAAAACACGTTATTTGAACTCCTCAAAGTGTTAAAATCTTGTTTTCAATCGAAAAACAAACTTTCTTAGTGTTTGTGAAATTTGGTGAAAAGTTATGTAGTAAAAGATACGATACAAATGATCTAAAAACACGTTATTTCCACTCCTCAAAGCGTTAAAATCTTGTTTTCAATCGAAAAACAAACTTTCTTAGTGTTTGTGAAATTTGGTGAAAAGTTATGTAGTAAAAGATACGATACAAATTATCTAAAAACACGTTATTTGAACTCGTCAAAGCGTTAAAATCTCGTTTTGAATCGAAAAACAAACTTTCTTAGTGTTTGTGAAATTTGGTGAAAAGTTATGTAGTAAAAGATACGATACAAATGATCTAAAAACACGTTATTTGAACTCCTCAAAGCGTTAAAATCTTGTTTTGAATCGAAAAACAAACTTTCTTAGTGTTTGTGAAATTTGGTGAAAAGTTATGTAGTAAAAGATACGATACAAATGATCTAAAAACACGTTATTTGAACTCCTCAAAGCGTTAAAATCTTGTTTTGAATCGAAAAACAAACTTTCTTAGTGTTTGTGAAATTTGGTGAAAAGTTATGTAGTAAAAAGATACGATACAAATGATCTAAAAACACGTTATTTGAACTCCTCAAAGCGTTAAAATCTTGTTTTGAATCGAAAAACAAACTTTCTTAGTGTTTGTGAAATTTGGTGAAAAGTTATGTAGTAAAAGATACGATACAAATGATCTAAAAACACGTTATTTGAACTCCTCAAAGCGTTAAAATCTTGTTTTGAATCGAAAAACAAACTTTCTTAGTGTCTGTGAAATTTGGTGAAAAGTTATGTAGTAAAAGATACGATACAAATGATCTAAAAACACGTTATTTGAACTCCTCAAAGCGTTAAAATCTTGTTTTGAATCGAGAAACAAACTTTCGTAGTGTTTGTGAAATTTGGTGAAAAGTTATGTAGTAAAAAGATACGATACAAATGATCTAAAAACACGTTATTTGAACTCCTCAAAGCGTTAAAATCTTGTTTTGAATCGAAAAACAAACTTTCTTAGTGTCTGTGAAATTTGGTGAAAAGTTATGTAGTAAAAGATACGATACAAATGATCTAAAAACACGTTATTTGAACTCCTCAAAGCGTTAAAATCTTGTTTTGAATCGAAAAACAAACTTTCTTAGTGTTTGTGAAATTTGGTGAAAAGTTATGTAGTAAAAGATACGATACAAATGAACTAAAAACACGTTATTTGAACTCCTCAAAGCGTTAAAATCTTGTTTTGAATCGAAAAACAAACTTTCTTAGTGTTTGTGAAATTTGGTGAAAAGTTATGTAGTAAAAAGATACGATACAAATGATCTAAAAACACGTTATTTGAACTCCTCAAAGCGTTAAAATCTTGTTTTGAATCGAAAAACAAACTTTCTTAGTGTCTGTGAAATTTGGTGAAAAGTTATGTAGTAAAAGATACGATACAAATGATCTAAAAATACGTTATTTGAACTCCTCAAAGCATTCAAATCTTGTTTTGAATCGAAAAACAAACTTTCTTAGTGTTTGTGAAATTTGGTGAAAAGTTATGTAGTAAAAGATACGATACAAATGATCTAAAAAC
The DNA here is from genome assembly GCA_946800325.1 of Luzula sylvatica. Lineage (NCBI taxonomy): Eukaryota > Viridiplantae > Streptophyta > Magnoliopsida > Poales > Juncaceae > Luzula > Luzula sylvatica. Next base: position 68,346,234 of record OX326960.1, read on the forward strand.
ACGTTATTTGAACTCCTCAAAGCGTTAAAATCTTGTTTTGAATCGAAAAACAAACTTTCTTAGTGTTTGTGAAATTTGGTGAAAAGTTATGTAGTAAATGATACGATACAAATGATCTAAAAACACGTTATTTGAACTCCTCAAAGCGTTAAAATCTTGTTTTGAATCGAAAAACAAAATTTCTTAGTGTTTGTGAAATATGGTGAAAAGTTATGTAGTAAAAGATACGATACAAATGATCTAAAAACACGTTATTTGAACTCCTCAAAGCGTTAAAATCTTGTTTTCAATCGAAAAACAAAATTTCTTAGTGTTTGTGAAATATGGTGAAAAGTTATGTAGTAAAAGATACGATACAAATGATCTAAAAACACGTTATTTGAACTCCTCAAAGCGTTACAATCTTGTTTTCAATCGAAAAACAAACTTTCTTAGTGTTTGTGAAATTTGGTGAAAAGTTATGTAGTAAAAGATACGATACAAATGATCTAAAAACACGTTATTTGAACTCCTCAAAGCGTTACAATCTTGTTTTCAATCGAAAAACAAACTTTCTTAGTGTTTGTGAAATTTGGTGAAAAGTTATGTAGTAAAAGATACGATACAAATGATCTAAAAACACGTTATTTGAACTCCTCAAAGCGTTACAATCTTGTTTTCAATCGAAAAACAAACTTTCTTAGTGTTTGTGAAATTTGGTGAAAAGTTATGTAGTAAAAGATACGATACAAATGATCTAAAAACACGTTATTTCCACTCCTCAAAGCGTTAAAATCTTGTTTTGAATCGAAAAACAAACTTTCTTAGTGTTTGTGAAACTTGGTGAAAAGTTATGTAGTAAAAAGATACGATACAAATGATCTAAAAACACGTTATTTGAACTCCTCAAAGCGTTAAAATCTTGTTTTCAATCGAAAAACAAACTTTCTTAGTGTTTGTGAAATTTGGTGAAAAGTTATGTAGTAAAAGATACGATACAAATGATCTAAAAACACGTTATTTCCACTCCTCAAAGCGTTAAAATCTTGTTTTCAATCGAAAAACAAACTTTCTTAGTGTTTGTGAAATTTGGTGAAAAGTTATGTAGTAAAAGATACGATACAAATGATCTAAAAACACGTTATTTGAACTCGTTAAAGCGTTAAAATCTCGTTTTGAATCGAAAAACAAACTTTCTTAGTGTTTGTGAAATTTGGTGAAAAGTTATGTAGTAAAAGATACGATACAAATGATCTAAAAACACGTTATTTGAACTCCTCAAAGCGTTAAAATCTTGTTTTGAATCGAAAAACAAACTTTCTTAGTGTTTGTGAAATTTGGTGAAAAGTTATGTAGTAAAAGATACGATACAAATGATCTAAAAACACGTTATTTGAACTCCTCAAAGCGTTAAAATCTTGTTTTGAATCGAAAAACAAACTTTCTTAGTGTTTGTGAAATTTGGTGAAAAGTTATGTAGTAAAAAGATATGATACAAATGATCTAAAAACACGTTATTTGAACTCCTCAAAGCGTTAAAATCTTGTTTTGAATCGAAAAACAAACTTTCTTAGTGTTTGTGAAATTTGGTGAAAAGTTATGTAGTAAAAAGATACGATACAAATGATCTAAAAACACGTTATTTGAACTCCTCAAAGCGTTAAAATCTTGTTTTGAATCGAGAAACAAACTTTCGTAGTGTTTGTGAAATTTGGTGAAAAGTTATGTAGTAAAAAGATACGATACAAATGATCTAAAAACACGTTATTTGAACTCCTCAAAGCGTTAAAATCTTGTTTTGAATCGAAAAACAAACTTTCTTAGTGTCTGTGAAATTTGGTGAAAAGTTATGTAGTAAAAGATACGATACAAATGATCTAAAAACACGTTATTTGAACTCCTCAAAGCGTTAAAATCTTGTTTTGAATCGAAAAACAAACTTTCTTAGTGTTTGTGAAATTTGGTGAAAAGTTATGTAGTAAAAGATACGATACAAATGAACTAAAAACACGTTATTTGAACTCCTCAAAGCGTTAAAATCTTGTTTTGAATCGAAAAACAAACTTTCTTAGTGTTTGTGAAATTTGGTGAAAAGTTATGTAGTAAAAAGATACGATACAAATGATCTAAAAACACGTTATTTGAACTCCTCAAAGCGTTAAAATCTTGTTTTGAATCGAAAAACAAACTTTCTTAGTGTCTGTGAAATTTGGTGAAAAGTTATGTAGTAAAAGATACGATACAAATGATCTAAAAATACGTTATTTGAACTCCTCAAAGCATTCAAATCTTGTTTTGAATCGAAAAACAAACTTTCTTAGTGTTTGTGAAATTTGGTGAAAAGTTATGTAGTAAAAGATACGATACAAATGATCTAAAAACACGTTATTTGAACTCCTCAAAGCGTTAAAATCTTGTTTTGAATCGAAAAACAAACTTTCTTAGTGTTTGTGAAATTTGGTGAAAAGTTATGTAGTAAATGATACGATACAAATGATCTAAAAACACGTTATTTGAACTCCTCAAAGCGTTAAAATCTTGTTTTGAATCGAAAAACAAAATTTCTTAGTGTTTGTGAAATATGGTGAAAAGTTATGTAGTAAAAGATACGATACAAATGATCTAAAAACACGTTATTTGAACTCCTCAAAGCGTTAAAATCTTGTTTTCAATCGAAAAACAAAATTTCTTAGTGTTTGTGAAATATGGTGAAAAGTTATGTAGTAAAAGATACGATACAAATGATCTAAAAACACGTTATTTGAACTCCTCAAAGCGTTACAATCTTGTTTTCAATCGAAAAACAAACTTTCTTAGTGTTTGTGAAATTTGGTGAAAAGTTATGTAGTAAAAGATACGATACAAATGATCTAAAAACACGTTATTTGAACTCCTCAAAGCGTTACAATCTTGTTTTCAATCGAAAAACAAACTTTCTTAGTGTTTGTGAAATTTGGTGAAAAGTTATGTAGTAAAAGATACGATACAAATGATCTAAAAACACGTTATTTGAACTCCTCAAAGCGTTACAATCTTGTTTTCAATCGAAAAACAAACTTTCTTAGTGTTTGTGAAATTTGGTGAAAAGTTATGTAGTAAAAGATACGATACAAATGATCTAAAAACACGTTATTTCCACTCCTCAAAGCGTTAAAATCTTGTTTTGAATCGAAAAACAAACTTTCTTAGTGTTTGTGAAACTTGGTGAAAAGTTATGTAGTAAAAAGATACGATACAAATGATCTAAAAACACGTTATTTGAACTCCTCAAAGCGTTAAAATCTTGTTTTCAATCGAAAAACAAACTTTCTTAGTGTTTGTGAAATTTGGTGAAAAGTTATGTAGTAAAAGATACGATACAAATGATCTAAAAACACGTTATTTCCACTCCTCAAAGCGTTAAAATCTTGTTTTCAATCGAAAAACAAACTTTCTTAGTGTTTGTGAAATTTGGTGAAAAGTTATGTAGTAAAAGATACGATACAAATGATCTAAAAACACGTTATTTGAACTCGTCAAAGCGTTAAAATCTCGTTTTGAATCGAAAAACAAACTTTCTTAGTGTTTGTGAAATTTGGTGAAAAGTTATGTAGTAAAAGATACGATACAAATGATCTAAAAACACGTTATTTGAACTCCTCAAAGCGTTAAAATCTTGTTTTGAATCGAAAAACAAACTTTCTTAGTGTTTGTGAAATTTGGTGAAAAGTTATGTAGTAAAAGATACGATACAAATGATCTAAAAACACGTTATTTGAACTCCTCAAAGCGTTAAAATCTTGTTTTGAATCGAAAAACAAACTTTCTTAGTGTTTGTGAAATTTGGTGAAAAGTTATGTAGTAAAAAGATATGATACAAATGATCTAAAAACACGTTATTTGAACTCCTCAAAGCGTTAAAATCTTGTTTTGAATCGAAAAACAAACTTTCTTAGTGTTTGTGAAATTTGGTGAAAAGTTATGTAGTAAAAAGATACGATACAAATGATCTAAAAACACGTTATTTGAACTCCTCAAAGCGTTAAAATCTTGTTTTGAATCGAGAAACAAACTTTCGTAGTGTTTGTGAAATTTGGTGAAAAGTTATGTAGTAAAAAGATACGATACAAATGATCTAAAAACACGTTATTTGAACTCCTCAAAGCGTTAAAATCTTGTTTTGAATCGAAAAACAAACTTTCTTAGTGTCTGTGAAATTTGGTGAAAAGTTATGTAGTAAAATATACGATACAAATGATCTAAAAATAAGTTATTTGAACTCCTCTAAGCGTTAAAATCTTGTTTTGAATCGAAAAACAAACTTTCTTAGTGTTTGTGAAATTTGGTGAAAAGTTATGTAGTAAAAAGATACGATACAAATGATCTAAAAACACGTTATTTGAACTCCTCAAAGCGTTAAAATCTTGTTTTGAATCGAAAAACAAACTTTCTTAGTGTTTGTGAAATTTGGTGAAAAGTTATGTAGTAAAAAGATACGATACAAATGATCTAAAAACACGTTATTTGAACTCCTCAAAGCGTTAAAATCTTGTTTTGAATCGAAAAACAAACTTTCTTAGTGTTTGTGAAATTTGGTGAAAAGTTATGTAGTAAAAGATACGATACAAATGATCTAAAAACACGTTATTTGAACTACTCAAAGCGTTAAAATCTTGTTTTCAATCGAAAAACAAACTTTCTTAGTGTTTGTGAAATTTGGTGAAAAGTTATGTAGTAAAAAGATACGATACAAATGATCTAAAAACACGTTATTTGAACTCCTCAAAGCGTTAAAATCTTGTTTTGAATCGAAAAACAAACTTTCTTAGTGTCTGTGAAATTTGGTGAAAAGTTATGTAGTAAAAGATACGATACAAATGATCTAAAAATACGTTATTTGAATTCCTCAAAGCATTCAAATCTTGTTTTGAATCGAAAAACAAACTTTCTTAGTGTTTGTGAAATTTGGTGAAAAGTTATGTAGTAAAAAGATACGATACAAATGATCTAAAAACACGTTATTTGAACTCCTCAAAGCGTTAAAATCTTGTTTTGAATCGAAAAACAAACTTTCTTAGTGTTTGTGAAATTTGGTGAAAAGTTATGTAGTAAAAGATACGATACAAATGATCTAAAAACACGTTATTTGAACTCCTCAAAGCGTTAAAATCTTGTTTTGAATCGAAAAACAAACTTTCTTAGTGTCTGTGAAATTTGGTGAAAAGTTATGTAGTAAAAGATACGATACAAATGATCTAAAAACACGTTATTTGAACTCCTCAAAGCGTTAAAATCTTGTTTTGAATCGAGAAACAAACTTTCGTAGTGTTTGTGAAATTTGGTGAAAAGTTATGTAGTAAAAAGATACGATACAAATGATCTAAAAACACGTTATTTGAACTCCTCAAAGCGTTAAAATCTTGTTTTGAATCGAAAAACAAACTTTCTTAGTGTCTGTGAAATTTGGTGAAAAGTTATGTAGTAAAAGATACGATACAAATGATCTAAAAACACGTTATTTGAACTCCTCAAAGCGTTAAAATCTTGTTTTGAATCGAAAAACAAACTTTCTTAGTGTTTGTGAAATTTGGTGAAAAGTTATGTAGTAAAAGATACGATACAAATGAACTAAAAACACGTTATTTGAACTCCTCAAAGCGTTAAAATCTTGTTTTGAATCGAAAAACAAACTTTCTTAGTGTTTGTGAAATTTGGTGAAAAGTTATGTAGTAAAAAGATACGATACAAATGATCTAAAAACACGTTATTTGAACTCCTCAAAGCGTTAAAATCTTGTTTTGAATCGAAAAACAAACTTTCTTAGTGTCTGTGAAATTTGGTGAAAAGTTATGTAGTAAAAGATACGATACAAATGATCTAAAAATACGTTATTTGAACTCCTCAAAGCATTCAAATCTTGTTTTGAATCGAAAAACAAACTTTCTTAGTGTTTGTGAAATTTGGTGAAAAGTTATGTAGTAAAAGATACGATACAAATGATCTAAAAACACGTTATTTGAACTCCTCAAAGCGTTAAAATCTTGTTTTGAATCGAAAAACAAACTTTCTTAGTGTTTGTGAAATTTGGTGAAAAGTTATGTAGTAAATGATACGATACAAATGATCTAAAAACACGTTATTTGAACTCCTCAAAGCGTTAAAATCTTGTTTTGAATCGAAAAACAAAATTTCTTAGTGTTTGTGAAATATGGTGAAAAGTTATGTAGTAAAAGATACGATACAAATGATCTAAAAACACGTTATTTGAACTCCTCAAAGCGTTAAAATCTTGTTTTCAATCGAAAAACAAAATTTCTTAGTGTTTGTGAAATATGGTGAAAAGTTATGTAGTAAAAGATACGATACAAATGATCTAAAAACACGTTATTTGAACTCCTCAAAGCGTTACAATCTTGTTTTCAATCGAAAAACAAACTTTCTTAGTGTTTGTGAAATTTGGTGAAAAGTTATGTAGTAAAAGATACGATACAAATGATCTAAAAACACGTTATTTGAACTCCTCAAAGCGTTACAATCTTGTTTTCAATCGAAAAACAAACTTTCTTAGTGTTTGTGAAATTTGGTGAAAAGTTATGTAGTAAAAGATACGATACAAATGATCTAAAAACACGTTATTTGAACTCCTCAAAGCGTTACAATCTTGTTTTCAATCGAAAAACAAACTTTCTTAGTGTTTGTGAAATTTGGTGAAAAGTTATGTAGTAAAAGATACGATACAAATGATCTAAAAACACGTTATTTCCACTCCTCAAAGCGTTAAAATCTTGTTTTGAATCGAAAAACAAACTTTCTTAGTGTTTGTGAAACTTGGTGAAAAGTTATGTAGTAAAAAGATACGATACAAATGATCTAAAAACACGTTATTTGAACTCCTCAAAGCGTTAAAATCTTGTTTTCAATCGAAAAACAAACTTTCTTAGTGTTTGTGAAATTTGGTGAAAAGTTATGTAGTAAAAGATACGATACAAATGATCTAAAAACACGTTATTTCCACTCCTCAAAGCGTTAAAATCTTGTTTTCAATCGAAAAACAAACTTTCTTAGTGTTTGTGAAATTTGGTGAAAAGTTATGTAGTAAAAGATACGATACAAATGATCTAAAAACACGTTATTTGAACTCGTCAAAGCGTTAAAATCTCGTTTTGAATCGAAAAACAAACTTTCTTAGTGTTTGTGAAATTTGGTGAAAAGTTATGTAGTAAAAGATACGATACAAATGATCTAAAAACACGTTATTTGAACTCCTCAAAGCGTTAAAATCTTGTTTTGAATCGAAAAACAAACTTTCTTAGTGTTTGTGAAATTTGGTGAAAAGTTATGTAGTAAAAGATACGATACAAATGATCTAAAAACACGTTATTTGAACTCCTCAAAGCGTTAAAATCTTGTTTTGAATCGAAAAACAAACTTTCTTAGTGTTTGTGAAATTTGGTGAAAAGTTATGTAGTAAAAAGATATGATACAAATGATCTAAAAACACGTTATTTGAACTCCTCAAAGCATTAAAATCTTGTTTTGAATCGAAAAACAAACTTTCTTAGTGTTTGTGAAATTTGGTGAAAAGTTATGTAGTAAAAAGATACGATACAAATGATCTAAAAACACGTTATTTGAACTCCTCAAAGCGTTAAAATCTTGTTTTGAATCGAGAAACAAACTTTCGTAGTGTTTGTGAAATTTGGTGAAAAGTTATGTAGTAAAAAGATACGATACAAATGATCTAAAAACACGTTATTTGAACTCCTCAAAGCGTTAAAATCTTGTTTTGAATCGAAAAACAAACTTTCTTAGTGTCTGTGAAATTTGGTGAAAAGTTATGTAGTAAAAGATACGATACAAATGATCTAAAAACACGTTATTTGAACTCCTCAAAGCGTTAAAATCTTGTTTTGAATCGAAAAACAAACTTTCTTAGTGTTTGTGAAATTTGGTGAAAAGTTATGTAGTAAAAGATACGATACAAATGAACTAAAAACACGTTATTTGAACTCCTCAAAGCGTTAAAATCTTGTTTTGAATCGAAAAACAAACTTTCTTAGTGTTTGTGAAATTTGGTGAAAAGTTATGTAGTAAAAAGATACGATACAAATGATCTAAAAACACGTTATTTGAACTCCTCAAAGCGTTAAAATCTTGTTTTGAATCGAAAAACAAACTTTCTTAGTGTCTGTGAAATTTGGTGAAAAGTTATGTAGTAAAAGATACGATACAAATGATCTAAAAATACGTTATTTGAACTCCTCAAAGCATTCAAATCTTGTTTTGAATCGAAAAACAAACTTTCTTAGTGTTTGTGAAATTTGGTGAAAAGTTATGTAGTAAAAGATACGATACAAATGATCTAAAAACACGTTATTTGAACTCCTCAAAGCGTTAAAATCTTGTTTTGAATCGAAAAACAAACTTTCTTAGTGTTTGTGAAATTTGGTGAAAAGTTATGTAGTAAATGATACGATACAAATGATCTAAAAACACGTTATTTGAACTCCTCAAAGCGTTAAAATCTTGTTTTGAATCGAAAAACAAAATTTCTTAGTGTTTGTGAAATATGGTGAAAAGTTATGTAGTAAAAGATACGATACAAATGATCTAAAAACACGTTATTTGAACTCCTCAAAGCGTTAAAATCTTGTTTTCAATCGAAAAACAAAATTTCTTAGTGTTTGTGAAATATGGTGAAAAGTTATGTAGTAAAAGATACGATACAAATGATCTAAAAACACGTTATTTGAACTCCTCAAAGCGTTACAATCTTGTTTTCAATCGAAAAACAAACTTTCTTAGTGTTTGTGAAATTTGGTGAAAAGTTATGTAGTAAAAGATACGATACAAATGATCTAAAAACACGTTATTTGAACTCCTCAAAGCGTTACAATCTTGTTTTCAATCGAAAAACAAACTTTCTTAGTGTTTGTGAAATTTGGTGAAAAGTTATGTAGTAAAAGATACGATACAAATGATCTAAAAACACGTTATTTGAACTCCTCAAAGCGTTACAATCTTGTTTTCAATCGAAAAACAAACTTTCTTAGTGTTTGTGAAATTTGGTGAAAAGTTATGTAGTAAAAGATACGATACAAATGATCTAAAAACACGTTATTTCCACTCCTCAAAGCGTTAAAATCTTGTTTTGAATCGAAAAACAAACTTTCTTAGTGTTTGTGAAACTTGGTGAAAAGTTATGTAGTAAAAAGATACGATACAAATGATCTAAAAACACGTTATTTGAACTCCTCAAAGCGTTAAAATCTTGTTTTCAATCGAAAAACAAACTTTCTTAGTGTTTGTGAAATTTGGTGAAAAGTTATGTAGTAAAAGATACGATACAAATGATCTAAAAACACGTTATTTCCACTCCTCAAAGCGTTAAAATCTTGTTTTCAATCGAAAAACAAACTTTCTTAGTGTTTGTGAAATTTGGTGAAAAGTTATGTAGTAAAAGATACGATACAAATGATCTAAAAACACGTTATTTGAACTCGTCAAAGCGTTAAAATCTCGTTTTGAATCGAAAAACAAACTTTCTTAGTGTTTGTGAAATTTGGTGAAAAGTTATGTAGTAAAAGATACGATACAAATGATCTAAAAACACGTTATTTGAACTCCTCAAAGCGTTAAAATCTTGTTTTGAATCGAGAAACAAACTTTCGTAGTGTTTGTGAAATTTGGTGAAAAGTTATGTAGTAAAAAGATACGATACAAATGATCTAAAAACACGTTATTTGAACTCCTCAAAGCGTTAAAATCTTGTTTTGAATCGAAAAACAAACTTTCTTAGTGTCTGTGAAATTTGGTGAAAAGTTATGTAGTAAAATATACGATACAAATGATCTAAAAATAAGTTATTTGAACTCCTCTAAGCGTTAAAATCTTGTTTTGAATCGAAAAACAAACTTTCTTAGTGTTTGTGAAATTTGGTGAAAAGTTATGTAGTAAAAAGATACGATACAAATGATCTAAAAACACGTTATTTGAACTCCTCAAAGCGTTAAAATCTTGTTTTGAATCGAAAAACAAACTTTCTTAGTGTTTGTGAAATTTGGTGAAAAGTTATGTAGTAAAAAGATACGATACAAATGATCTAAAAACACGTTATTTGAACTCCTCAAAGCGTTAAAATCTTGTTTTGAATCGAAAAACAAACTTTCTTAGTGTTTGTGAAATTTGGTGAAAAGTTATGTAGTAAAAGATACGATACAAATGATCTAAAAACACGTTATTTGAACTACTCAAAGCGTTAAAATCTTGTTTTCAATCGAAAAACAAACTTTCTTAGTGTTTGTGAAATTTGGTGAAAAGTTATGTAGTAAAAAGATACGATACAAATGATCTAAAAACACGTTATTTGAACTCCTCAAAGCGTTAAAATCTTGTTTTGAATCGAAAAACAAACTTTCTTAGTGTCTGTGAAATTTGGTGAAAAGTTATGTAGTAAAAGATACGATACAAATGATCTAAAAATACGTTATTTGAATTCCTCAAAGCATTCAAATCTTGTTTTGAATCGAAAAACAAACTTTCTTAGTGTTTGTGAAATTTGGTGAAAAGTTATGTAGTAAAAGATACGATACAAATGATCTAAAAACACGTTATTTGAACTCCTCAAAGCGTTAAAATCTTGTTTTGAATCGAAAAACAAACTTTCTTAGTGTTTGTGAAATTTGGTGAAAAGTTATGTAGTAAATGATACGATACAAATGATCTAAAAACACGTTATTTGAACTCCTCAAAGCGTTAAAATCTTGTTTTGAATCGAAAAACAAAATTTCTTAGTGTTTGTGAAATATGGTGAAAAGTTATGTAGTAAAAGATACGATACAAATGATCTAAAAACACATTATTTGAACTCCTCAAAGCGTTAAAATCTTGTTTTCAATCGAAAAACAAAATTTCTTAGTGTTTGTGAAATATGGTGAAAAGTTATGTAGTAAAAGATACGATACAAATGATCTAAAAACACGTTATTTGAACTCCTCAAAGCGTTACAATCTTGTTTTCAATCGAAAAACAAACTTTCTTAGTGTTTGTGAAATTTGGTGAAAAGTTATGTAGTAAAAGATACGATACAAATGATCTAAAAACACGTTATTTGAACTCCTCAAAGCGTTACAATCTTGTTTTCAATCGAAAAACAAACTTTCTTAGTGTTTGTGAAATTTGGGGAAAAGTTATGTAGTAAAAGATACGATACAAATGATCTAAAAACACGTTATTTGAACTCCTCAAAGCGTTACAATCTTGTTTTCAATCGAAAAACAAACTTTCTTAGTGTTTGTGAAATTTGGTGAAAAGTTATGTAGTAAAAGATACCATACAAATGATCTAAAAACACGTTATTTCCACTCCTCAAAGCGTTAAAATCTTGTTTTGAATCGAAAAACAAACTTTCTTAGTGTTTGTGAAATTTGGTGAAAAGTTATGTAGTAAAAAGATACGATACAAATGATCTAAAAACACGTTATTTGAACTCCTCAAAGCGTTAAAATCTTGTTTTCAATCGAAAAACAAACTTTCTTAGTGTTTGTGAAATTTGGTGAAAAGTTATGTAGTAAAAGATACGATACAAATGATCTAAAAACACGTTATTTCCACTCCTCAAAGCGTTAAAATCTTGTTTTCAATCGAAAAACAAACTTTCTTAGTGTTTGTGAAATTTGGTGAAAAGTTATGTAGTAAAAGATACGATACAAATGATCTAAAAACACGTTATTTGAACTACTCAAAGCGTTAAAATCTTGTTTTCAATCGAAAAACAAACTTTCTTAGTGTTTGTGAAATTTGGTGAAAAGTTATGTAGTAAAAAGATACGATACAAATGATCTAAAAACACGTTATTTGAACTCCTCAAAGCGTTAAAATCTTGTTTTGACTCGAAAAACAAACTTTCTTAGTGTTTGTGAAATTTGGTGAAAAGTTATGTAGTAAAAAGATACGATACAAATGATTTAAAAACACGTTATTTGAACTCCTCAAAGCGTTAAAATCTTGTTTTGAATCGAAAAACAAACTTTCTTAGTGTCTGTGAAATTTGGTGAAAAGTTATGTAGTAAAAGATACGATACAAATGATCTAAAAACACGTTATTTGAACTCCTCAAAGCATTCAAATCTTGTTTTGAATCGAAAAACAAACTTTCTTAGTGTTTGTGAAATTTGGTGAAAAGTTATGTAGTAAAAGATACGATACAAATGATCTAAAAACACGTTATTTGAACTCCTCAAAGCGTTAAAATCTTGTTTTGAATCGAAAAACAAACTTTCTTAGTGTTTGTGAAATTTGGTGAAAAGTTATGTAGTAAATGATACGATACAAATGATCTAAAAACACGTTATTTTAACTCCTCAAAGCGTTAAAATCTTGTTTTGAATCGAAAAACAAAATTTCTTAGTGTTTATGAAATTTGGTGAAAAGTTATGCAGTAAAAGATACGATACAAATGATCTAAAAACACGTTATTTGAACTCCTCAAAGCGTTAAAATCTTGGTTTGAATCGAAAAACAAACTTTCTTAGTGTTTGTGAAATTTGGTGAAAAGTTATGTAGTAAAAGATACGATACAAATGATCTAAAAACACGTTATTTGAACTACTCAAAGCATTCAAATCTTGTTTTGAATCGAAAAACAAACTTTCTTAGTGTTTGTGAAATTTGGTGAAAAGTTATGTAGTAAAAGATACGATACAAATGATCTAAAAACACGTTATTTGAACTCCTCAAAGCGTTAAAATCTTGTTTTGAATCGAAAAACAAACTTTCTTAGTGTTTGTGAAATTTGGTGAAAAGTTATGTAGTAAATGATACGATACAAATGATCTAAAAACACGTTATTTGAACTCCTCAAAGCGTTAAAATCTTGTTTTGAATCGAAAAACAAAATTTCTTAGTGTTTGTGAAATATGGTGAAAAGTTATGTAGTAAAAGATACGATACAAATGATCTAAAAACACGTTATTTGAACTCCTCAAAGCGTTAAAATCTTGTTTTCAATCGAAAAACAAAATTTCTTAGTGTTTGTGAAATATGGTGAAAAGTTATGTAGTAAAAGATACGATACAAATGATCTAAAAACACGTTATTTGAACTCCTCAAAGCGTTACAATCTTGTTTTCAATCGAAAAACAAACTTTCTTAGTGTTTGTGAAATTTGGTGAAAAGTTATGTAGTAAAAGATACGATACAAATGATCTAAAAACACGTTATTTGAACTCCTCAAAGCGTTACAATCTTGTTTTCAATCGAAAAACAAACTTTCTTAGTGTTTGTGAAATTTGGTGAAAAGTTATGTAGTAAAAGATACGATACAAATGATCTAAAAACACGTTATTTGAACTCCTCAAAGCGTTACAATCTTGTTTTCAATCGAAAAACAAACTTTCTTAGTGTTTGTGAAATTTGGTGAAAAGTTATGTAGTAAAAGATACGATACAAATGATCTAAAAACACGTTATTTCCACTCCTCAAAGCGTTAAAATCTTGTTTTGAATCGAAAAACAAACTTTCTTAGTGTTTGTGAAATTTGGTGAAAAGTTATGTAGTAAAAAGATACGATACAAATGATCTAAAAACACGTTATTTGAACTCCTCAAAGTGTTAAAATCTTGTTTTCAATCGAAAAACAAACTTTCTTAGTGTTTGTGAAATTTGGTGAAAAGTTATGTAGTAAAAGATACGATACAAATGATCTAAAAACACGTTATTTCCACTCCTCAAAGCGTTAAAATCTTGTTTTCAATCGAAAAACAAACTTTCTTAGTGTTTGTGAAATTTGGTGAAAAGTTATGTAGTAAAAGATACGATACAAATTATCTAAAAACACGTTATTTGAACTCGTCAAAGCGTTAAAATCTCGTTTTGAATCGAAAAACAAACTTTCTTAGTGTTTGTGAAATTTGGTGAAAAGTTATGTAGTAAAAGATACGATACAAATGATCTAAAAACACGTTATTTGAACTCCTCAAAGCGTTAAAATCTTGTTTTGAATCGAAAAACAAACTTTCTTAGTGTTTGTGAAATTTGGTGAAAAGTTATGTAGTAAAAGATACGATACAAATGATCTAAAAACACGTTATTTGAACTCCTCAAAGCGTTAAAATCTTGTTTTGAATCGAAAAAGAAACTTTCTTAGTGTTTGTGAAATTTGGTGAAAAGTTATGTAGTAAAAAGATACGATACAAATGATCTAAAAACACGTTATTTGAACTCCTCAAAGCGTTAAAATCTTGTTTTGAATCGAAAAACAAACTTTCTTAGTGTTTGTGAAATTTGGTGAAAAGTTATGTAGTAAAAGATACGATACAAATGATCTAAAAACACGTTATTTGAACTCCTCAAAGCGTTAAAATCTTGTTTTGAATCGAAAAACAAACTTTCTTAGTGTCTGTGAAATTTGGTGAAAAGTTATGTAGTAAAAGATACGATACAAATGATCTAAAAACACGTTATTTGAACTCCTCAAAGCGTTAAAATCTTGTTTTGAATCGAGAAACAAACTTTCGTAGTGTTTGTGAAATTTGGTGAAAAGTTATGTAGTAAAAAGATACGATACAAATGATCTAAAAACACGTTATTTGAACTCCTCAAAGCGTTAAAATCTTGTTTTGAATCGAAAAACAAACTTTCTTAGTGTCTGTGAAATTTGGTGAAAAGTTATGTAGTAAAAGATACGATACAAATGATCTAAAAACACGTTATTTGAACTCCTCAAAGCGTTAAAATCTTGTTTTGAATCGAAAAACAAACTTTCTTAGTGTTTGTGAAATTTGGTGAAAAGTTATGTAGTAAAAGATACGATACAAATGATCTAAAAACACGTTATTTGAACTCCTCAAAGCGTTAAAATCTTGTTTTGAATCGAAAAACAAACTTTCTTAGTGTTTGTGAAATTTGGTGAAAAGTTATGTAGTAAAAAGATACGATACAAATGATCTAAAAACACGTTATTTGAACTCCTCAAAGCGTTAAAATCTTGTTTTGAATCGAAAAACAAACTTTCTTAGTGTCTGTGAAATTTGGTGAAAAGTTATGTAGTAAAAGATACGATACAAATGATCTAAAAATACGTTATTTGAACTCCTCAAAGCATTCAAATCTTGTTTTGAATCGAAAAACAAACTTTCTTAGTGTTTGTGAAATTTGGTGAAAAGTTATGTAGTAAAAGATACGATACAAATGATCTAAAAACACGTTATTTGAACTCCTCAAAGCGTTAAAATCTTGTTTTGAATCGAAAAACAAACTTTCTTAGTGTTTGTGAAATTTGGTGAAAAGTTATGTAGTAAATGATACGATACAAATGATCTAAAAACACGTTATTTGAACTCCTCAAAGCGTTAAAATCTTGTTTTGAATCGAAAAACAAAATTTCTTAGTGTTTGTGAAATATGGTGAAAAGTTATGTAGTAAAAGATACGATACAAATGATCTAAAAACACGTTATTTGAACTCCTCAAAGCGTTAAAATCTTGTTTTCAATCGAAAAACAAAATTTCTTAGTGTTTGTGAAATATGGTGAAAAGTTATGTAGTAAAAGATACGATACAAATGATCTAAAAACACGTTATTTGAACTCCTCAAAGCGTTACAATCTTGTTTTCAATCGAAAAACAAACTTTCTTAGTGTTTGTGAAATTTGGTGAAAAGTTATGTAGTAAAAGATACGATACAAATGATCTAAAAACACGTTATTTGAACTCCTCAAAGCGTTACAATCTTGTTTTCAATCGAAAAACAAACTTTCTTAGTGTTTGTGAAATTTGGTGAAAAGTTATGTAGTAAAAGATACGATACAAATGATCTAAAAACACGTTATTTGAACTCCTCAAAGCGTTACAATCTTGTTTTCAATCGAAAAACAAACTTTCTTAGTGTTTGTGAAATTTGGTGAAAAGTTATGTAGTAAAAGATACGATACAAATGATCTAAAAACACGTTATTTCCACTCCTCAAAGCGTTAAAATCTTGTTTTGAATCGAAAAACAAACTTTCTTAGTGTTTGTGAAACTTGGTGAAAAGTTATGTAGTAAAAAGATACGATACAAATGATCTAAAAACACGTTATTTGAACTCCTCAAAGCGTTAAAATCTTGTTTTCAATCGAAAAACAAACTTTCTTAGTGTTTGTGAAATTTGGTGAAAAGTTATGTAGTAAAAGATACGATACAAATGATCTAAAAACACGTTATTTCCACTCCTCAAAGCGTTAAAATCTTGTTTTCAATCGAAAAACAAACTTTCTTAGTGTTTGTGAAATTTGGTGAAAAGTTATGTAGTAAAAGATACGATACAAATGATCTAAAAACACGTTATTTGAACTCGTCAAAGCGTTAAAATCTCGTTTTGAATCGAAAAACAAACTTTCTTAGTGTTTGCGAAATTTGGTGAAAAGTTATGTAGTAAAAGATACGATACAAATGATCTAAAAACACGTTATTTGAACTCCTCAAAGCGTTAAAATCTTGTTTTGAATCGAAAAACAAACTTTCTTAGTGTTTGTGAAATTTGGTGAAAAGTTATGTAGTAAAAGATACGATACAAATGATCTAAAAACACGTTATTTGAACTCCTCAAAGCGTTAAAATCTTGTTTTGAATCGAAAAACAAACTTTCTTAGTGTTTGTGAAATTTGGTGAAAAGTTATGTAGTAAAAAGATATGATACAAATGATCTAAAAACACGTTATTTGAACTCCTCAAAGCGTTAAAATCTTGTTTTGAATCGAAAAACAAACTTTCTTAGTGTTTGTGAAATTTGGTGAAAAGTTATGTAGTAAAAAGATACGATACAAATGATCTAAAAACACGTTATTTGAACTCCTCAAAGCGTTAAAATCTTGTTTTGAATCGAGAAACAAACTTTCGTAGTGTTTGTGAAATTTGGTGAAAAGTTATGTAGTAAAAAGATACGATACAAATGATCTAAAAACACGTTATTTGAACTCCTCAAAGCGTTAAAATCTTGTTTTGAATCGAAAAACAAACTTTCTTAGTGTCTGTGAAATTTGGTGAAAAGTTATGTAGTAAAATATACGATACAAATGATCTAAAAATAAGTTATTTGAACTCCTCAAAGCGTTAAAATCTTGTTTTGAATCGAAAAACAAACTTTCTTAGTGTTTGTGAAATTTGGTGAAAAGTTATGTAGTAAAAAGATACGATACAAATGATCTAAAAACACGTTATTTGAACTCCTCAAAGCGTTAAAATCTTGTTTTGAATCGAAAAACAAACTTTCTTAGTGTTTGTGAAATTTGGTGAAAAGTTATGTAGTAAAAAGATACGATACAAATGATCTAAAAACACGTTATTTGAACTCCTCAAAGCGTTAAAATCTTGTTTTGAATCGAAAAACAAACTTTCTTAGTGTTTGTGAAATTTGGTGAAAAGTTATGTAGTAAAAGATACGATACAAATGATCTAAAAACACGTTATTTGAACTACTCAAAGCGTTAAAATCTTGTTTTCAATCGAAAAACAAACTTTCTTAGTGTTTGTGAAATTTGGTGAAAAGTTATGTAGTAAAAAGATACGATACAAATGATCTAAAAACACGTTATTTGAACTCCTCAAAGCGTTAAAATCTTGTTTTGACTCGAAAAACAAACTTTCTTAGTGTTTGTGAAATTTGGTGAAAAGTTATGTAGTAAAAAGATACGATACAAATGATTTAAAAACACGTTATTTGAACTCCTCAAAGCGTTAAAATCTTGTTTTGAATCGAAAAACAAACTTTCTTAGTGTCTGTGAAATTTGGTGAAAAGTTATGTAGTAAAAGATACGATACAAATGATCTAAAAACACGTTATTTGAACTCCTCAAAGCGTTACAATCTTGTTTTCAATCGAAAAACAAACTTTCTTAGTGTTTGTGAAATTTGGTGAAAAGTTATGTAGTAAATGATACGATACAAATGATCTAAAAACACGTTATTTTAACTCCTCAAAGCGTTAAAATCTTGTTTTGAATCGAAAAACAAAATTTCTTAGTGTTTATGAAATTTGGTGAAAAGTTATGCAGTAAAAGATACGATACAAATGATCTAAAAACACGTTATTTGAACTCCTCAAAGCGTTAAAATCTTGTTTTGAATCAAAAAACAAACTTTCTTAGTGTTTGTGAAATTTGGTGAAAAGTTATGTAGTAAAAGATACGATACAAATGATCTAAAAACACGTTATTTGAACTCCTCAAAGCGTTGAAATCTTGTTTTGAATCGAAAAACAAACTTTCTTAGTGTTTGTGAAATTTGGTGAAAATTTATGTAGTAAAAGATACGATACAAATGATCTAAAAACACGTTATTTGAACTCCTCAAAGCGTTAAAATCTTGTTTTGAATCGAAAAACAAACTTTCTTAGTGTTTGTGAAATTTGGTGAAAAGTTATGTAGTAAAAGATACAATACAAATGATCTAAAAACACGTTATTAGAACTCCTCAAAGCGTTAAAATCTTGTTTTGAATCGAAAAACAAACTTTCGTAGTGTTTGTGAAATTTGGTGAAAAGTTATGTAGTAAAAGATACGATACAAATGATCTAAAAACACGTTATTTGAACTCCTCAAAGCATTAAAATCTTGTTTTGAATCGAAAAACAAACTTTCTTAGTGTTTGTGAAATTTGGCGAAAAGTTATGTAGTAAAAGATAGGATACAAATGATCTAAAACCACGTTATTTGAACTCCTCAAAGCGTTAAAATCTTGTTTTCAATCGAAAAACAAAATTTCTTAGTGTTTGTGAAATATGGTGAAAAGTTATGTAGTAAAAGATACGATACAAATGATCTAAAAACACGTTATTTGAACTCCTCAAAGCGTTACAATCTTGTTTTCAATCGAAAAACAAACTTTCTTAGTGTTTGTGAAATTTGGTGAAAAGTTATGTAGTAAAAGATACGATACAAATGATCTAAAAACACGTTATTTCCACTCCTCAAAGCGTTAAAATCTTGTTTTGAATCGAAAAACAAACTTTCTTAGTGTTTGTGAAATTTGGTGAAAAGTTATGTAGTAAAAGATACGATACAAATGATCTAAAAATAAGTTATTTGAACTCCTCAAAGCGTTAAAATCTCGTTTTGAATCGAAAAACAAACTTTCTTAGTGTTTGTGAAATTTGGTGAAAAGTTATGTAGTAAAAGATACGATACAAATGATCTAAAACCACGTTATTTGAACTCCTCAAAGCGTTAAAATCTTGTTTTGAATCGAAAATCAAACTTTCTTAGTGTTTGTGAAATTTGGTGAAAAGTTATGTAGTAAAAAGATACGATACAAATGATCTAAAAACACGTTATTTGAACTACTCAAAGCGTTAAAATCTTGTTTTGAATCGAAAAACAAACTTTCTTAGTGTCTGTGAAATTTGGTGAAAAGTTATGTAGTAAAAGATACGATACAAATGATCTAAAAATACGTTATTTGAACTCCTCAAAGCATTCAAATCTTGTTTTGAATCGAAAAACAAACTTTCTTAGTGTTTGTGAAATTTGGTGAAAAGTTATGTAGTAAAAAGATACGATACAAATGATCTAAAAACACGTTATTTGAACTCCTCAAAGCGTTAAAATCTTGTTTTGAATCGAAAAACAAACTTTCTTAGTGTCTGTGAAATTTGGTGAAAAGTTATGTAGTAAAAGATACGATACAAATGATCTAAAAACACGTTATTTGAACTCCTCAAAGCGTTAAAATCTTGTTTTGAATCGAAAAACAAACTTTCTTAGTGTTTGTGAAATTTGGTGAAAAGTTATGTAGTAAATGATACGATACAAATGATCTAAAAACACGTTATTTTAACTCCTCAAAGCGTTACAATCTTGTTTTGAATCGAAAAACAAAATTTCTTAGTGTTTATGAAATTTGGTGAAAAGTTATGCAGTAAAAGATACGATACAAATGATCTAAAAACACGTTATTTGAACTCCTCAAAGCGTTAAAATCTTGTTTTGAATCGAAAAACAAACTTTCTTAGTGTTTGTGAAATTTGGTGAAAAGTTATGTAGTAAAAGATACGATACAAATGATCTAAAAACACGTTATTTGAATTCCTCAAAGCGTTGAAATCTTGTTTTGAATCGAAAAACAAACTTTCTTAGTGTTTGTGAAATTTGGTGAAAATTTATGTAGTAAAAGATACGATACAAATGATCTAAAAACACGTTATTTGAACTCCTCAAAGCGTTAAAATCTTGTTTTGAATCGAAAAACAAACTTTCTTAGTGTTTGTGAAATTTGGTGAAAAGTTATGTAGTAAAAGATACAATACAAATGATCTAAAAACACGTTATTAGAACTCCTCAAAGCGTTAAAATCTTGTTTTGAATCGAAAAACAAACTTTCGTAGTGTTTGTGAAATTTGGTGAAAAGTTATGTAGTAAAAGATACGATACAAATGATCTAAAAACACGTTATTTGAACTCCTCAAAGCATTAAAATCTTGTTTTGAATCGAAAAACAAACTTTCTTAGTGTTTGTGAAATTTGGCGAAAAGTTATGTAGTAAAAGATAGGATACAAATGATCTAAAACCACGTTATTTGAACTCCTCAAAGCGTTAAAATCTTGTTTTCAATCGAAAAACAAAATTTCTTAGTGTTTGTGAAATATGGTGAAAAGTTATGTAGTAAAAGATACGATACAAATGATCTAAAAACACGTTATTTGAACTCCTCAAAGCGTTACAATCTCGTTTTCAATCGAAAAACAAACTTTCTTAGTGTTTGTGAAATTTGGTGAAAAGTTATGTAGTAAAAGATACGATACAAATGATCTAAAAACACGTTATTTCCACTCCTCAAAGCGTTAAAATCTTGTTTTGAATCGAAAAACAAACTTTCTTAGTGTTTGTGAAATTTGGTGAAAAGTTATGTAGTAAAAGATACGATACAAATGATCTAAAAACACGTTATTTGAACTCCTCAAAGCGTTAAAATCTCGTTTTGAATCGAAAAACAAACTTTCTTAGTGTTTGTGAAATTTGGTGAAAAGTTATGTAGTAAAAGATACGATACAAATGATCTAAAACCACGTTATTTGAACTCCTCAAAGCGTTAAAATCTTGTTTTGAATCGAAAAACAAACTTTCTTAGTGTTTGTGAAATTTGGTGAAAAGTTATGTAGTAAAAGATACGATACAAATGATCTAAAAACACGTTATTTGAACTCCTCAAAGCGTTAAAATCTTGTTTTGAATCGAAAAACAAACTTTCTTAGTGTTTGTGAAATTTGGTGAAAAGTTATGTAGTAAAAAGATACGATACAAATGATCTAAAAACACGTTATTTGAACTCCTCAAAGCGTTAAAATCTTGTTTTGAATCGAAAAACAAACTTTCTTAGTGTCTGTGAAATTTGGTGAAAAGTTATGTAGTAAAAGATACGATACAAATGATCTAAAAATACGTTATTTGAACTCCTCAAAGCATTCAAATCTTGTTTTGAATCGAAAAACAAACTTTCTTAGTGTTTGTGAAATTTGGTGAAAAGTTATGTAGTAAAAGATACGATACAAATGATCTAAAACCACGTTATTTGAACTCCTCAAAGCGTTAAAATCTTGTTTTGAATCGAAAATCAAACTTTCTTAGTGTTTGTGAAATTTGGTGAAAAGTTATGTAGTAAAAAGATACGATACAAATGATCTAAAAACACGTTATTTGAACTACTCAAAGCGTTAAAATCTTGTTTTGAATCGAAAAACAAACTTTCTTAGTGTCTGTGAAATTTGGTGAAAAGTTATGTAGTAAAAGATACGATACAAATGATCTAAAAATACGTTATTTGAACTCCTCAAAGCATTCAAATCTTGTTTTGAATCGAAAAACAAACTTTCTTAGTGTTTGTGAAATTTGGTGAAAAGTTATGTAGTAAAAAGATACGATACAAATGATCTAAAAACACGTTATTTGAACTCCTCAAAGCGTTAAAATCTTGTTTTGAATCGAAAAACAAACTTTCTTAGTGTCTGTGAAATTTGGTGAAAAGTTATGTAGTAAAAGATACGATACAAATGATCTAAAAACACGTTATTTGAACTCCTCAAAGCGTTAAAATCTTGTTTTGAATCGAAAAACAAACTTTCTTAGTGTTTGTGAAATTTGGTGAAAAGTTATGTAGTAAATGATACGATACAAATGATCTAAAAACACGTTATTTTAACTCCTCAAAGCGTTACAATCTTGTTTTGAATCGAAAAACAAAATTTCTTAGTGTTTATGAAATTTGGTGAAAAGTTATGCAGTAAAAGATACGATACAAATGATCTAAAAACACGTTATTTGAACTCCTCAAAGCGTTAAAATCTTGTTTTGAATCGAAAAACAAACTTTCTTAGTGTTTGTGAAATTTGGTGAAAAGTTATGTAGTAAAAGATACGATACAAATGATCTAAAAACACGTTATTTGAATTCCTCAAAGCGTTGAAATCTTGTTTTGAATCGAAAAACAAACTTTCTTAGTGTTTGTGAAATTTGGTGAAAATTTATGTAGTAAAAGATACGATACAAATGATCTAAAAACACGTTATTTGAACTCCTCAAAGCGTTAAAATCTTGTTTTGAATCGAAAAACAAACTTTCTTAGTGTTTGTGAAATTTGGTGAAAAGTTATGTAGTAAAAGATACAATACAAATGATCTAAAAACACGTTATTAGAACTCCTCAAAGCGTTAAAATCTTGTTTTGAATCGAAAAACAAACTTTCGTAGTGTTTGTGAAATTTGGTGAAAAGTTATGTAGTAAAAGATACGATACAAATGATCTAAAAACACGTTATTTGAACTCCTCAAAGCATTAAAATCTTGTTTTGAATCGAAAAACAAACTTTCTTAGTGTTTGTGAAATTTGGCGAAAAGTTATGTAGTAAAAGATAGGATACAAATGATCTAAAACCACGTTATTTGAACTCCTCAAAGCGTTAAAATCTTGTTTTCAATCGAAAAACAAAATTTCTTAGTGTTTGTGAAATATGGTGAAAAGTTATGTAGTAAAAGATACGATACAAATGATCTAAAAACACGTTATTTGAACTCCTCAAAGCGTTACAATCTCGTTTTCAATCGAAAAACAAACTTTCTTAGTGTTTGTGAAATTTGGTGAAAAGTTATGTAGTAAAAGATACGATACAAATGATCTAAAAACACGTTATTTCCACTCCTCAAAGCGTTAAAATCTTGTTTTGAATCGAAAAACAAACTTTCTTAGTGTTTGTGAAATTTGGTGAAAAGTTATGTAGTAAAAGATACGATACAAATGATCTAAAAACACGTTATTTGAACTCCTCAAAGCGTTAAAATCTCGTTTTGAATCGAAAAACAAACTTTCTTAGTGTTTGTGAAATTTGGTGAAAAGTTATGTAGTAAAAGATACGATACAAATGATCTAAAACCACGTTATTTGAACTCCTCAAAGCGTTAAAATCTTGTTTTGAATCGAAAAACAAACTTTCTTAGTGTTTGTGAAATTTGGTGAAAAGTTATGTAGTAAAAGATACGATACAAATGATCTAAAAACACGTTATTTGAACTCCTCAAAGCGTTAAAATCTTGTTTTGAATCGAAAAACAAACTTTCTTAGTGTTTGTGAAATTTGGTGAAAAGTTATGTAGTAAAAAGATACGATACAAATGATCTAAAAACACGTTATTTGAACTCCTCAAAGCGTTAAAATCTTGTTTTGAATCGAAAAACAAACTTTCTTAGTGTCTGTGAAATTTGGTGAAAAGTTATGTAGTAAAAGATACGATACAAATGATCTAAAAATACGTTATTTGAACTCCTCAAAGCATTCAAATCTTGTTTTGAATCGAAAAACAAACTTTCTTAGTGTTTGTGAAATTTGGTGAAAAGTTATGTAGTAAAAGATACGATACAAATGATCTAAAAACACGTTATTTGAACTCCTCAAAGCGTTAAAATCTTGTTTTGAATCGAAAAACAAACTTTCTTAGTGTTTGTGAAATTTGGTGAAAAGTTATGTAGTAAATGATACGATACAAATGATCTAAAAACACGTTATTTGAACTCCTCAAAGCGTTAAAATCTTGTTTTGAATCGAAAAACAAAATTTCTTAGTGTTTGTGAAATATGGTGAAAAGTTATGTAGTAAAAGATACGATACAAATGATCTAAAAACACGTTATTTGAACTCCTCAAAGCGTTAAAATCTTGTTTTCAATCGAAAAACAAAATTTCTTAGTGTTTGTGAAATATGGTGAAAAGTTATGTAGTAAAAGATACGATACAAATGATCTAAAAACACGTTATTTGAACTCCTCAAAGCGTTACAATCTTGTTTTCAATCGAAAAACAAACTTTCTTAGTGTTTGTGAAATTTGGTGAAAAGTTATGTAGTAAAAGATACGATACAAATGATCTAAAAACACGTTATTTGAACTCCTCAAAGCGTTACAATCTTGTTTTCAATCGAAAAACAAACTTTCTTAGTGTGTGTGAAATTTGGTGAAAAGTTATGTAGTAAAAGATACGATACAAATGATCTAAAAACACGTTATTTGAACTCCTCAAAGCGTTACAATCTTGTTTTCAATCGAAAAACAAACTTTCTTAGTGTTTGTGAAATTTGGTGAAAAGTTATGTAGTAAAAGATACGATACAAATGATCTAAAAACACGTTATTTCCACTCCTCAAAGCGTTAAAATCTTGTTTTGAATCGAAAAACAAACTTTCTTAGTGTTTGTGAAATTTGGTGAAAAGTTATGTAGTAAAAAGATACGATACAAATGATCTAAAGACACGTTATTTGAACTCCTCAAAGCGTTAAAATCTTGTTTTCAATCGAAAAACAAACTTTCTTAGTGTTTGTGAAATTTGGTGAAAAGTTATGTAGTAAAAGATACGATACAAATGATCTAAAAACACGTTATTTCCACTCCTCAAAGCGTTAAAATCTTGTTTTCAATCGAAAAACAAACTTTCTTAGTGTTTGTGAAATTTGGTGAAAAGTTATGTAGTAAAAGATACGATACAAATTATCTAAAAATACGTTATTTGAACTCGTCAAAGCGTTAAAATCTCGTTTTGAATCGAAAAACAAACTTTCTTAGTGTTTGTGAAATTTGGTGAAAAGTTATGTAGTAAAAGATACGATACAAATGATCTAAAAACACGTTATTTGAACTCCTCAAAGCGTTAAAATCTTGTTTTGAATCGAAAAACAAACTTTCTTAGTGTTTGTGAAATTTGGTGAAAAGTTATGTAGTAAAAGATACGATACAAATGATCTAAAAACACGTTATTTGAACTCCTCAAAGCGTTAAAATCTTGTTTTGAATCGAAAAACAAACTTTCTTAGTGTTTGTGAAATTTGGTGAAAAGTTATGTAGTAAAAAGATACGATACAAATGATCTAAAACCACGTTATTTGAACTCCTCAAAGCGTTAAAATCTTGTTTTGAATCGAAAAACAAACTTTCTTAGTGTTTGTGAAATTTGGTGAAAAGTTATGTAGTAAAAAGATACGATACAAATGATCTAAAAACACGTTATTTGAACTCCTCAAAGCGTTAAAATCTTGTTTTGAATCGAGAAACAAACTTTCGTAGTGTTTGTGAAATTTGGTGAAAAGTTATGTAGTAAAAAGATACGATACAAATGATCTAAAAACACGTTATTTGAACTCCTCAAAGCGTTAAAATCTTGTTTTGAATCGAAAAACAAACTTTCTTAGTGTCTGTGAAATTTGGTGAAAAGTTATGTAGTAAAAGATACGATACAAATGATCTAAAAACACGTTATTTGAACTCCTCAAAGCGTTAAAATCTCGTTTTGAATCGAAAAACAAACTTTCTTAGTGTTTGTGAAATTTGGTGAAAAGTTATGTAGTAAAAGATACGATACAAATGATCTAAAAACACGTTATTTGAACTCCTCAAAGCGTTAAAATCTTGTTTTGAATCGAAAAACAAACTTTCTTAGTGTTTGTGAAATTTGGTGAAAAGTTATGTAGTAAAAGATACGATACAAATGATCTAAAAACACGTTATTTGAACTCCTCAAAGCGTTAAAATCTTGTTTTGAATCGAAAAACAAACTTTCTTAGTGTTTGTGAAATTTGGTGAAAAGTTATGTAGTAAAAAGATACGATACAAATGATCTAAAAACACGTTATTTGAACTCCTCAAAGCGTTAAAATCTTGTTTTGAATCGAAAAACAAACTTTCTTAGTGTCTGTGAAATTTGGTGAAAAGTTATGTAGTAAAAGATACGATACAAATGATCTAAAAATACGTTATTTGAACTCCTCAAAGCATTCAAATCTTGTTTTGAATCGAAAAACAAACTTTCTTAGTGTTTGTGAAATTTGGTGAAAAGTTATGTAGTAAAAGATACGATACAAATGATCTAAAAACACGTTATTTGAACTCCTCAAAGCGTTAAAATCTTGTTTTGAATCGAAAAACAAACTTTCTTAGTGTTTGTGAAATTTGGTGAAAAGTTATGTAGTAAATGATACGATACAAATGATCTAAAAACACGTTATTTGAACTCCTCAAAGCGTTAAAATCTTGTTTTGAATCGAAAAACAAAATTTCTTAGTGTTTGTGAAATATGGTGAAAAGTTATGTAGTAAAAGATACGATACAAATGATCTAAAAACACGTTATTTGAACTCCTCAAAGCGTTAAAATCTTGTTTTCAATCGAAAAACAAAATTTCTTAGTGTTTGTGAAATATGGTGAAAAGTTATGTAGTAAAAGATACGATACAAATGATCTAAAAACACGTTATTTGAACTCCTCAAAGCGTTACAATCTTGTTTTCAATCGAAAAACAAACTTTCTTAGTGTTTGTGAAATTTGGTGAAAAGTTATGTAGTAAAAGATACGATACAAATGATCTAAAAACACGTTATTTGAACTCCTCAAAGCGTTACAATCTTGTTTTCAATCGAAAAACAAACTTTCTTAGTGTTTGTGAAATTTGGTGAAAAGTTATGTAGTAAAAGATACGATACAAATGATCTAAAAACACGTTATTTCCACTCCTCAAAGCGTTAAAATCTTGTTTTGAATCGAAAAACAAACTTTCTTAGTGTTTGTGAAATTTGGTGAAAAGTTATGTAGTAAAAAGATACGATACAAATGATCTAAAAACAAGTTATTTGAACTCCTCAAAGCGTTAAAATCTTGTTTTCAATCGAAAAACAAACTTTCTTAGTGTTTGTGAAATTTGGTGAAAAGTTATGTAGTAAAAGATACGATACAAATGATCTAAAAACACGTTATTTCCACTCCTCAAAGCGTTAAAATCTTGTTTTCAATCGAAAAACAAACTTTCTTAGTGTTTGTGAAATTTGGTGAAAAGTTATGTAGTAAAAGATACGATACAAATGATCTAAAAACACGTTATTTGAACTCGTCAAAGCGTTAAAATCTCGTTTTGAATCGAAAAACAAACTTTCTTAGTGTTTGTGAAATTTGGTGAAAAGTTATGTAGTAAAAGATACGATACAAATGATCTAAAAACACGTTATTTGAACTCCTCAAAGCGTTAAAATCTTGTTTTGAATCGAAAAACAAACTTTCTTAGTGTTTGTGAAATTTGGTGAAAAGTTATGTAGTAAAAGATACGATACAAATGATCTAAAAACACGTTATTTGAACTCCTCAAAGCGTTAAAATCTTGTTTTGAATCGAAAAACAAACTTTCTTAGTGTTTGTGAAATTTGGTGAAAAGTTATGTAGTAAAAAGATACGATACAAATGATCTAAAAACACGTTATTTGAACTCCTCAAAGCGTTAAAATCTTGTTTTGAATCGAAAAACAAACTTTCTTAGTGTTTGTGAAATTTGGTGAAAAGTTATGTAGTAAAAAGATACGATACAAATGATCTAAAAACACGTTATTTGAACTCCTCAAAGCGTTAAAATCTTGTTTTGAATCGAGAAACAAACTTTCGTAGTGTTTGTGAAATTTGGTGAAAAGTTATGTAGTAAAAAGATACGATACAAATGATCTAAAAACACGTTATTTGAACTCCTCAAAGCGTTAAAATCTTGTTTTGAATCGAAAAACAAACTTTCTTAGTGTCTGTGAAATTTGGTGAAAAGTTATGTAGTAAAAGATACGATACAAATGATCTAAAAATAAGTTATTTGAACTCCTCAAAGCGTTAAAATCTTGTTTTGAATCGAAAAACAAACTTTCTTAGTGTTTGTGAAATTTGGTGAAAAGTTATGTAGTAAAAAGATACGATACAAATGATCTAAAAACACGTTATTTGAACTCCTCAAAGCGTTAAAATCTTGTTTTGAATCGAAAAACAAACTTTCTTAGTGTTTGTGAAATTTGGTGAAAAGTTATGTAGTAAAAAGATACGATACAAATGATCTAAAAACACGTTATTTGAACTCCTCAAAGCGTTAAAATCTTGTTTTGAATCGAAAAACAAACTTTCTTAGTGTTTGTGAAATTTGGTGAAAAGTTATGTAGTAAAAAGATACGATACAAATGATCTAAAAACACGTTATTTGAACTCCTCAAAGCGTTAAAATCTTGTTTTGAATCGAAAAACAAACTTTCTTAGTGTTTGTGAAATTTGGTGAAAAGTTATGTAGTAAAAGATACGATACAAATGATCTAAAAACACGTTATTTGAACTCCTCAAAGCGTTAAAATCTTGTTTTGAATCGAAAAACAAACTTTCTTAGTGTTTGTGAAATTTGGTGAAAAGTTATGTAGTAAAAAGATACGATACAAATGATCTAAAAACACGTTATTTGAACTCCTCAAAGCGTTAAAATCTTGTTTTGAATCGAAAAACAAACTTTCTTAGTGTCTGTGAAATTTGGTGAAAAGTTATGTAGTAAAAGATACGATACAAATGATCTAAAAATACGTTATTTGAACTCCTCAAAGCATTCAAATCTTGTTTTGAATCGAAAAACAAACTTTCTTAGTGTTTGTGAAATTTGGTGAAAAGTTATGTAGTAAAAGATACGATACAAATGATCTAAAAACACGTTATTTGAACTCCTCAAAGCGTTAAAATCTTGTTTTGAATCGAAAAACAAACTTTCTTAGTGTTTGTGAAATTTGGTGAAAAGTTATGTAGTAAATGATACGATACAAATGATCTAAAAACACGTTATTTGAACTCCTCAAAGCGTTAAAATCTTGTTTTGAATCGAAAAACAAAATTTCTTAGTGTTTGTGAAATATGGTGAAAAGTTATGTAGTAAAAGATACGATACAAATGATCTAAAAACACGTTATTTGAACTCCTCAAAGCGTTAAAATCTTGTTTTCAATCGAAAAACAAAATTTCTTAGTGTTTGTGAAATATGGTGAAAAGTTATGTAGTAAAAGATACGATACAAATGATCTAAAAACACGTTATTTGAACTCCTCAAAGCGTTACAATCTTGTTTTCAATCGAAAAACAAACTTTCTTAGTGTTTGTGAAATTTGGTGAAAAGTTATGTAGTAAAAGATACGATACAAATGATCTAAAAACACGTTATTTGAACTCCTCAAAGCGTTACAATCTTGTTTTCAATCGAAAAACAAACTTTCTTAGTGTTTGTGAAATTTGGTGAAAAGTTATGTAGTAAAAGATACGATACAAATGATCTAAAAACACGTTATTTCCACTCCTCAAAGCGTTAAAATCTTGTTTTGAATCGAAAAACAAACTTTCTTAGTGTTTGTGAAATTTGGTGAAAAGTTATGTAGTAAAAAGATACGATACAAATGATCTAAAAACACGTTATTTGAACTCCTCAAAGCGTTAAAATCTTGTTTTCAATCGAAAAACAAACTTTCTTAGTGTTTGTGAAATTTGGTGAAAAGTTATGTAGTAAAAGATACGATACAAATGATCTAAAAACACGTTATTTCCACTCCTCAAAGCGTTAAAATCTTGTTTTCAATCGAAAAACAAACTTTCTTAGTGTTTGTGAAATTTGGTGAAAAGTTATGTAGTAAAAGATACGATACAAATGATCTAAAAACACGTTATTTGAACTCGTCAAAGCGTTAAAATCTCGTTTTGAATCGAAAAACAAACTTTCTTAGTGTTTGTGAAATTTGGTGAAAAGTTATGTAGTAAAAGATACGATACAAATGATCTAAAAACACGTTATTTGAACTCCTCAAAGCGTTAAAATCTTGTTTTGAATCGAAAAACAAACTTTCTTAGTGTTTGTGAAATTTGGTGAAAAGTTATGTAGTAAAAGATACGATACAAATGATCTAAAAACACGTTATTTGAACTCCTCAAAGCGTTAAAATCTTGTTTTGAATCGAAAAACAAACTTTCTTAGTGTTTGTGAAATTTGGTGAAAAGTTATGTAGTAAAAAGATACGATACAAATGATCTAAAAACACGTTATTTGAACTCCTCAAAGCGTTAAAATCTTGTTTTGAATCGAAAAACAAACTTTCTTAGTGTTTGTGAAATTTGGTGAAAAGTTATGTAGTAAAAAGATACGATACAAATGATCTAAAAACACGTTATTTGAACTCCTCAAAGCGTTAAAATCTTGTTTTGAATCGAGAAACAAACTTTCGTAGTGTTTGTGAAATTTGGTGAAAAGTTATGTAGTAAAAAGATACGATACAAATGATCTAAAAACACGTTATTTGAACTCCTCAAAGCGTTAAAATCTTGTTTTGAATCGAAAAACAAACTTTCTTAGTGTCTGTGAAATTTGGTGAAAAGTTATGTAGTAAAAGATACGATACAAATGATCTAAAAATAAGTTATTTGAACTCCTCAAAGCGTTAAAATCTTGTTTTGAATCGAAAAACAAACTTTCTTAGTGTTTGTGAAATTTGGTGAAAAGTTATGTAGTAAAAATATACGATACAAATGATCTAAAAACACGTTATTTGAACTCCTCAAAGCGTTAAAATCTTGTTTTGAATCGAAAAACAAACTTTCTTAGTGTTTGTGAAATTTGGTGAAAAGTTATGTAGTAAAAAGATACGATACAAATGATCTAAAAACACGTTATTTGAACTCCTCAAAGCGTTAAAATCTTGTTTTGAATCGAAAAACAAACTTTCTTAGTGTTTGTGAAATTTGGTGAAAAGTTATGTAGTAAAAAGATACGATACAAATGATCTAAAAACACGTTATTTGAACTCCTCAAAGCGTTAAAATCTTGTTTTGAATCGAGAAACAAACTTTCGTAGTGTTTGTGAAATTTGGTGAAAAGTTATGTAGTAAAAAGATACGATACAAATGATCTAAAAACACGTTATTTGAACTCCTCAAAGCGTTAAAATCTTGTTTTGAATCGAAAAACAAACTTTCTTAGTGTCTGTGAAATTTGGTGAAAAGTTATGTAGTAAAAGATACGATACAAATGATCTAAAAACACGTTATTTGAACTCCTCAAAGCGTTAAAATCTTGTTTTGAATCGAAAAACAAAATTTCTTAGTGTTTGTGAAATATGGTGAAAAGTTATGTAGTAAAAGATACGATACAAATGATCTAAAAACACGTTATTTGAACTCCTCAAAGCGTTAAAATCTTGTTTTCAATCGAAAAACAAAATTTCTTAGTGTTTGTGAAATATGGTGAAAAGTTATGTAGTAAAAGATACGATACAAATGATCTAAAAACACGTTATTTGAACTCCTCAAAGCGTTACAATCTTGTTTTCAATCGAAAAACAAACTTTCTTAGTGTTTGTGAAATTTGGTGAAAAGTTATGTAGTAAAAGATACGATACAAATGATCTAAAAACACGTTATTTGAACTCCTCAAAGCGTTACAATCTTGTTTTCAATCGAAAAACAAACTTTCTTAGTGTTTGTGAAATTTGGTGAAAAGTTATGTAGTAAAAGATACGATACAAATGATCTAAAAACACGTTATTTCCACTCCTCAAAGCGTTAAAATCTTGTTTTGAATCGAAAAACAAACTTTCTTAGTGTTTGTGAAATTTGGTGAAAAGTTATGTAGTAAAAAGATACGATACAAATGATCTAAAAACACGTTATTTGAACTCCTCAAAGCGTTAAAATCTTGTTTTCAATCGAAAAACAAACTTTCTTAGTGTTTGTGAAATTTGGTGAAAAGTTATGTAGTAAAAGATACGATACAAATGATCTAAAAACACGTTATTTCCACTCCTCAAAGCGTTAAAATCTTGTTTTCAATCGAAAAACAAACTTTCTTAGTGTTTGTGAAATTTGGTGAAAAGTTATGTAGTAAAAGATACGATACAAATGATCTAAAAACACGTTATTTGAACTCGTCAAAGCGTTAAAATCTCGTTTTGAATCGAAAAACAAACTTTCTTAGTGTTTGTGAAATTTGGTGAAAAGTTATGTAGTAAAAGATACGATACAAATGATCTAAAAACACGTTATTTGAACTCCTCAAAGCGTTAAAATCTTGTTTTGAATCGAAAAACAAACTTTCTTAGTGTTTGTGAAATTTGGTGAAAAGTTATGTAGTAAAAGATACGATACAAATGATCTAAAAACACGTTATTTGAACTCCTCAAAGCGTTAAAATCTTGTTTTGAATCGAAAAACAAACTTTCTTAGTGTTTGTGAAATTTGGTGAAAAGTTATGTAGTAAAAAGATACGATACAAATGATCTAAAAACACGTTATTTGAACTCCTCAAAGCGTTAAAATCTTGTTTTGAATCGAAAAACAAACTTTCTTAGTGTTTGTGAAATTTGGTGAAAAGTTATGTAGTAAAAAGATACGATACAAATGATCTAAAAACACGTTATTTGAACTCCTCAAAGCGTTAAAATCTTGTTTTGAATCGAGAAACAAACTTTCGTAGTGTTTGTGAAATTTGGTGAAAAGTTATGTAGTAAAAAGATACGATACAAATGATCTAAAAACACGTTATTTGAACTCCTCAAAGCGTTAAAATCTTGTTTTGAATCGAAAAACAAACTTTCTTAGTGTCTGTGAAATTTGGTGAAAAGTTATGTAGTAAAAGATACGATACAAATGATCTAAAAATAAGTTATTTGAACTCCTCGAAGCGTTAAAATCTTGTTTTGAATCGAAAAACAAACTTTCTTAGTGTTTGTGAAATTTGGTGAAAAGTTATGTAGTAAAAAGATACGATACAAATGATCTAAAAACACGTTATTTGAACTCCTCAAAGTGTTAAAATCTTGTTTTGAATCGAAAAACAAACTTTCTTAGTGTTTGTGAAATTTGGTGAAAAGTTATGTAGTAAAAAGATACGATACAAATGATCTAAAAACACGTTATTTGAACTCCTCAAAGCGTTAAAATCTTGTTTTGAATCGAAAAACAAACTTTCTTAGTGTTTGTGAAATTTGGTGAAAAGTTATGTAGTAAAAAGATACGATACAAATGATCTAAAAACACGTTATTTGAACTCCTCAAAGCGTTAAAATCTTGTTTTGAATCGAGAAACAAACTTTCGTAGTGTTTGTGAAATTTGGTGAAAAGTTATGTAGTAAAAAGATACGATACAAATGATCTAAAAACACGTTATTTGAACTCCTCAAAGCGTTAAAATCTTGTTTTGAATCGAAAAACAAACTTTCTTAGTGTCTGTGAAATTTGGTGAAAAGTTATGTAGTAAAAGATACGATACAAATGATCTAAAAACACGTTATTTGAACTCCTCAAAGCATTCAAATCTTGTTTTGAATCGAAAAACAAACTTTCTTAGTGTTTGTGAAATTTGGTGAAAAGTTATGTAGTAAAAGATACGATACAAATGATCTAAAAACACGTTATTTGAACACCTCAAAGCGTTAAAATCTTGTTTTGAATCGAAAAACAAACTTTCTTAGTGTTTGTGAAATTTGGTGAAAAGTTATGTAGTAAATGATACGATACAAATGATCTAAAAACACGTTATTTGAACTCCTCAAAGCGTTAAAATCTTGTTTTGAATCGAAAAACAAACTTTCTTAGTGTTTGTGAAATTTGGTGAAAAGTTATGCAGTAAAAGATACGATACAAATGATCTAAAAACACGTTATTTGAAATCCTCAAAGCGTTAAAATCTTGTTTTGAATCGAAAAACAAACTTTCTTAGTGTTTGTGAAATTTGGTGAAAAGTTATGTAGTAAAAGATACGATACAAATGATCTAAAAACACGTTATTTGAACTCCTCAAAGCGTTAAAATCTTGTTTTGAATCGAAAAACAAACTTTCTTAGTGTTTGTGAAATTTGGTGAAAAGTTATGTAGTAAAAGATACGATACAAATGATCTAAAAACACGTTATTTGAACTACTCAAAGCGTTAAAATCTTGTTTTCAATCGAAAAACAAACTTTCTTAGTGTTTGTGAAATTTGGTGAAAAGTTATGTAGTAAAAGATACGATACAAATGATCTAAAAACACGTTATTTGAACTACTCAAAGCGTTAAAATCTTGTTTTCAATCGAAAAACAAACTTTCTTAGTGTTTGTGAAATTTGGTGAAAAGTTATGTAGTAAAAAGATACGATACAAATGATCTAAAAACACGTTATTTGAACTCCTCAAAGCGTTAAAATCTTGTTTTGACTCGAAAAACAAACTTTCTTAGTGTTTGTGAAATTTGGTGAAAAGTTATGTAGTAAAAAGATACGATACAAATGATTTAAAAACACGTTATTTGAACTCCTCAAAGCGTTAAAATCTTGTTTTGAATCGAAAAACAAACTTTCTTAGTGTCTGTGAAATTTGGTGAAAAGTTATGTAGTAAAAGATACGATACAAATGATCTAAAAACACGTTATTTGAACTCCTCAAAGCATTCAAATCTTGTTTTGAATCGAAAAACAAACTTTCTTAGTGTTTGTGAAATTTGGTGAAAAGTTATGTAGTAAAAGATACGATACAAATGATCTAAAAACACGTTATTTGAACTCCTCAAAGCGTTACAATCTTGTTTTCAATCGAAAAACAAACTTTCTTAGTGTTTGTGAAATTTGGTGAAAAGTTATGTAGTAAAAGATACGATACAAATGATCTAAAAACACGTTATTTGAACTCCTCATAGCGTTACAATCTTGTTTTCAATCGAAAAACAAACTTTCTTAGTGTTTGTGAAATTTGGTGAAAAGTTATGTAGTAAAAGATACGATACAAATGATCTAAAAACACGTTATTTCCACTCCTCAAAGCGTTGAAATCTTGTTTTGAATCGAAAAACAAACTTTCTTAGTGTTTGTGAAATTTGGTGAAAAGTTATGTAGTAAAAAGATACGATACAAATGATCTAAAAACACGTTATTTGAACTCCTCAAAGCGTTAAAATCTTGTTTTCAATCGAAAAACAAACTTTCTTAGTGTTTGTGAAATTTGGTGAAAAGTTATGTAGTAAAAGATACGATACAAATGATCTAAAAACACGTTATTTCCACTCCTCAAAGCGTTAAAATCTTGTTTTCAATCGAAAAACAAACTTTCTTAGTGTTTGTGAAATTTGGTGAAAAGTTATGTAGTAAAAGATACGATACAAATGATCTAAAAACACGTTATTTGAACTCGTCAAAGCGTTAAAATCTCGTTTTGAATCGAAAAACAAACTTTCTTAGTGTTTGTGAAATTTGGTGAAAAGTTATGTAGTAAAAGATACGATACAAATGATCTAAAAACACGTTATTTGAACTCCTCAAAGCGTTAAAATCTTGTTTTGAATCGAAAAACAAACTTTCTTAGTGTTTGTGAAATTTGGTGAAAAGTTATGTAGTAAAAGATACGATACAAATGATCTAAAAACACGTTATTTGAACTCCTCAAAGCGTTAAAATCTTGTTTTGAATCGAAAAACAAACTTTCTTAGTGTTTGTGAAATTTGGTGAAAAGTTATGTAGTAAAAAGATACGATACAAATGATCTAAAAACACGTTATTTGAACTCCTCAAAGCGTTAAAATCTTGTTTTGAATCGAAAAACAAACTTTCTTAGTGTTTGTGAAATTTGGTGAAAAGTTATGTAGTAAAAAGATACGATACAAATGATCTAAAAACACGTTATTTGAACTCCTCAAAGCGTTAAAATCTTGTTTTGAATCGAGAAACAAACTTTCGTAGTGTTTGTGAAATTTGGTGAAAAGTTATGTAGTAAAAAGATACGATACAAATGATCTAAAAACACGTTATTTGAACTCCTCAAAGCGTTAAAATCTTGTTTTGAATCGAAAAACAAACTTTCTTAGTGTCTGTGAAATTTGGTGAAAAGTTATGTAGTAAAAGATACGATACAAATGATCTAAAAATAAGTTACTTGAACTCCTCAAAGCGTTAAAATCTTGTTTTGAATCGAAAAACAAACTTTCTTAGTGTTTGTGAAATTTGGTGAAAAGTTATGTAGTAAAAAGATACGATACAAATGATCTAAAAACACGTTATTTGAACTCCTCAAAGCGTTAAAATCTTGTTTTGAATCGAAAAACAAACTTTCTTAGTGTTTGTGAAATTTGGTGAAAAGTTATGTAGTAAAAAGATACGATACAAATGATCTAAAAACACGTTATTTGAACTCCTCAAAGCGTTAAAATCTTGTTTTGAATCGAAAAACAAACTTTCTTAGTGTTTGTGAAATTTGGTGAAAAGTTATGTAGTAAAAAGATACGATACAAATGATCTAAAAACACGTTATTTGAACTCCTCAAAGCGTTAAAATCTTGTTTTGAATCGAGAAACAAACTTTCGTAGTGTTTGTGAAATTTGGTGAAAAGTTATGTAGTAAAAAGATACGATACAAATGATCTAAAAACACGTTATTTGAACTCCTCAAAGCGTTAAAATCTTGTTTTGAATCGAAAAACAAACTTTCTTAGTGTCTGTGAAATTTGGCGAAAAGTTATGTAGTAAAAGATACGATACAAATGATCTAAAAACACGTTATTTGAACTCCTCAAAGCGTTAAAATCTTGTTTTGAATCGAAAAACAAAATTTCTTAGTGTTTGTGAAATATGGTGAAAAGTTATGTAGTAAAAGATACGATACAAATGATCTAAAAACACGTTATTTGAACTCCTCAAAGCGTTAAAATCTTGTTTTCAATCGAAAAACAAAATTTCTTAGTGTTTGTGAAATATGGTGAAAAGTTATGTAGTAAAAGATACGATACAAATGATCTAAAAACACGTTATTTGAACTCCTCAAAGCGTTACAATCTTGTTTTCAATCGAAAAACAAACTTTCTTAGTGTTTGTGAAATTTGGTGAAAAGTTATGTAGTAAAAGATACGATACAAATGATCTAAAAACACGTTATTTGAACTCCTCAAAGCGTTACAATCTTGTTTTCAATCGAAAAACAAACTTTCTTAGTGTTTGTGAAATTTGGTGAAAAGTTATGTAGTAAAAGATACGATACAAATGATCTAAAAACACGTTATTTCCACTCCTCAAAGCGTTAAAATCTTGTTTTGAATCGAAAAACAAACTTTCTTAGTGTTTGTGAAATTTGGTGAAAAGTTATGTAGTAAAAAGATACGATACAAATGATCTAAAAACACGTTATTTGAACTCCTCAAAGCGTTAAAATCTTGTTTTCAATCGAAAAACAAACTTTCTTAGTGTTTGTGAAATTTGGTGAAAAGTTATGTAGTAAAAGATACGATACAAATGATCTAAAAACACGTTATTTCCACTCCTCAAAGCGTTAAAATCTTGTTTTCAATCGAAAAACAAACTTTCTTAGTGTTTGTGAAATTTGGTGAAAAGTTATGTAGTAAAAGATACGATACAAATGATCTAAAAACACGTTATTTGAACTCGTCAAAGCGTTAAAATCTCGTTTTGAATCGAAAAACAAACTTTCTTAGTGTTTGTGAAATTTG
Source organism: Luzula sylvatica (assembly GCA_946800325.1). Lineage (NCBI taxonomy): Eukaryota > Viridiplantae > Streptophyta > Magnoliopsida > Poales > Juncaceae > Luzula > Luzula sylvatica. The sequence goes on from OX326960.1 coordinate 68,383,970, forward strand.
GTGAAAAGTTATGTAGTAAAAGATACGATACAAATGATCTAAAAACACGTTATTTGAACTCCTCAAAGCGTTAAAATCTTGTTTTGAATCGAAAAACAAACTTTCTTAGTGTTTGTGAAATTTGGTGAAAAGTTATGTAGTAAAAGATACGATACAAATGATCTAAAAACACGTTATTTGAACTCCTCAAAGCGTTAAAATCTTGTTTTGAATCGAAAAACAAACTTTCTTAGTGTTTGTGAAATTTGGTGAAAAGTTATGTAGTAAAAAGATACGATACAAATGATCTAAAAACACGTTATTTGAACTCCTCAAAGCGTTAAAATCTTGTTTTGAATCGAAAAACAAACTTTCTTAGTGTTTGTGAAATTTGGTGAAAAGTTATGTAGTAAAAAGATACGATACAAATGATCTAAAAACACGTTATTTGAACTCCTCAAAGCGTTAAAATCTTGTTTTGAATCGAGAAACAAACTTTCGTAGTGTTTGTGAAATTTGGTGAAAAGTTATGTAGTAAAAAGATACGATACAAATGATCTAAAAACACGTTATTTGAACTCCTCAAAGCGTTAAAATCTTGTTTTGAATCGAAAAACAAACTTTCTTAGTGTCTGTGAAATTTGGTGAAAAGTTATGTAGTAAAAGATACGATACAAATGATCTAAAAATAAGTTATTTGAACTCCTCGAAGCGTTAAAATCTTGTTTTGAATCGAAAAACAAACTTTCTTAGTGTTTGTGAAATTTGGTGAAAAGTTATGTAGTAAAAAGATACGATACAAATGATCTAAAAACACGTTATTTGAACTCCTCAAAGCGTTAAAATCTTGTTTTGAATCGAAAAACAAACTTTCTTAGTGTTTGTGAAATTTGGTGAAAAGTTATGTAGTAAAAAGATACGATACAAATGATCTAAAAACACGTTATTTGAACTCCTCAAAGCGTTAAAATCTTGTTTTGAATCGAAAAACAAACTTTCTTAGTGTTTGTGAAATTTGGTGAAAAGTTATGTAGTAAAAAGATACGATACAAATGATCTAAAAACACGTTATTTGAACTCCTCAAAGCGTTAAAATCTTGTTTTGAATCGAGAAACAAACTTTCGTAGTGTTTGTGAAATTTGGTGAAAAGTTATGTAGTAAAAAGATACGATACAAATGATCTAAAAACACGTTATTTGAACTCCTCAAAGCGTTAAAATCTTGTTTTGAATCGAAAAACAAACTTTCTTAGTGTCTGTGAAATTTGGTGAAAAGTTATGTAGTAAAAGATACGATACAAATGATCTAAAAACACGTTATTTGAACTCCTCAAAGCATTCAAATCTTGTTTTGAATCGAAAAACAAACTTTCTTAGTGTTTGTGAAATTTGGTGAAAAGTTATGTAGTAAAAGATACGATACAAATGATCTAAAAACACGTTATTTGAACACCTCAAAGCGTTAAAATCTTGTTTTGAATCGAAAAACAAACTTTCTTAGTGTTTGTGAAATTTGGTGAAAAGTTATGTAGTAAATGATACGATACAAATGATCTAAAAACACGTTATTTGAACTCCTCAAAGCGTTAAAATCTTGTTTTGAATCGAAAAACAAACTTTCTTAGTGTTTGTGAAATTTGGTGAAAAGTTATGCAGTAAAAGATACGATACAAATGATCTAAAAACACGTTATTTGAAATCCTCAAAGCGTTAAAATCTTGTTTTGAATCGAAAAACAAACTTTCTTAGTGTTTGTGAAATTTGGTGAAAAGTTATGTAGTAAAAGATACGATACAAATGATCTAAAAACACGTTATTTGAACTCCTCAAAGCGTTAAAATCTTGTTTTGAATCGAAAAACAAACTTTCTTAGTGTTTGTGAAATTTGGTGAAAAGTTATGTAGTAAAAGATACGATACAAATGATCTAAAAACACGTTATTTGAACTACTCAAAGCGTTAAAATCTTGTTTTCAATCGAAAAACAAACTTTCTTAGTGTTTGTGAAATTTGGTGAAAAGTTATGTAGTAAAAGATACGATACAAATGATCTAAAAACACGTTATTTGAACTACTCAAAGCGTTAAAATCTTGTTTTCAATCGAAAAACAAACTTTCTTAGTGTTTGTGAAATTTGGTGAAAAGTTATGTAGTAAAAAGATACGATACAAATGATCTAAAAACACGTTATTTGAACTCCTCAAAGCGTTAAAATCTTGTTTTGACTCGAAAAACAAACTTTCTTAGTGTTTGTGAAATTTGGTGAAAAGTTATGTAGTAAAAAGATACGATACAAATGATTTAAAAACACGTTATTTGAACTCCTCAAAGCGTTAAAATCTTGTTTTGAATCGAAAAACAAACTTTCTTAGTGTCTGTGAAATTTGGTGAAAAGTTATGTAGTAAAAGATACGATACAAATGATCTAAAAACACGTTATTTGAACTCCTCAAAGCATTCAAATCTTGTTTTGAATCGAAAAACAAACTTTCTTAGTGTTTGTGAAATTTGGTGAAAAGTTATGTAGTAAAAGATACGATACAAATGATCTAAAAACACGTTATTTGAACTCCTCAAAGCGTTACAATCTTGTTTTCAATCGAAAAACAAACTTTCTTAGTGTTTGTGAAATTTGGTGAAAAGTTATGTAGTAAAAGATACGATACAAATGATCTAAAAACACGTTATTTGAACTCCTCATAGCGTTACAATCTTGTTTTCAATCGAAAAACAAACTTTCTTAGTGTTTGTGAAATTTGGTGAAAAGTTATGTAGTAAAAGATACGATACAAATGATCTAAAAACACGTTATTTCCACTCCTCAAAGCGTTGAAATCTTGTTTTGAATCGAAAAACAAACTTTCTTAGTGTTTGTGAAATTTGGTGAAAAGTTATGTAGTAAAAAGATACGATACAAATGATCTAAAAACACGTTATTTGAACTCCTCAAAGCGTTAAAATCTTGTTTTCAATCGAAAAACAAACTTTCTTAGTGTTTGTGAAATTTGGTGAAAAGTTATGTAGTAAAAGATACGATACAAATGATCTAAAAACACGTTATTTCCACTCCTCAAAGCGTTAAAATCTTGTTTTCAATCGAAAAACAAACTTTCTTAGTGTTTGTGAAATTTGGTGAAAAGTTATGTAGTAAAAGATACGATACAAATGATCTAAAAACACGTTATTTGAACTCGTCAAAGCGTTAAAATCTCGTTTTGAATCGAAAAACAAACTTTCTTAGTGTTTGTGAAATTTGGTGAAAAGTTATGTAGTAAAAGATACGATACAAATGATCTAAAAACACGTTATTTGAACTCCTCAAAGCGTTAAAATCTTGTTTTGAATCGAAAAACAAACTTTCTTAGTGTTTGTGAAATTTGGTGAAAAGTTATGTAGTAAAAGATACGATACAAATGATCTAAAAACACGTTATTTGAACTCCTCAAAGCGTTAAAATCTTGTTTTGAATCGAAAAACAAACTTTCTTAGTGTTTGTGAAATTTGGTGAAAAGTTATGTAGTAAAAAGATACGATACAAATGATCTAAAAACACGTTATTTGAACTCCTCAAAGCGTTAAAATCTTGTTTTGAATCGAAAAACAAACTTTCTTAGTGTTTGTGAAATTTGGTGAAAAGTTATGTAGTAAAAAGATACGATACAAATGATCTAAAAACACGTTATTTGAACTCCTCAAAGCGTTAAAATCTTGTTTTGAATCGAGAAACAAACTTTCGTAGTGTTTGTGAAATTTGGTGAAAAGTTATGTAGTAAAAAGATACGATACAAATGATCTAAAAACACGTTATTTGAACTCCTCAAAGCGTTAAAATCTTGTTTTGAATCGAAAAACAAACTTTCTTAGTGTCTGTGAAATTTGGTGAAAAGTTATGTAGTAAAAGATACGATACAAATGATCTAAAAATAAGTTATTTGAACTCCTCAAAGCGTTAAAATCTTGTTTTGAATCGAAAAACAAACTTTCTTAGTGTTTGTGAAATTTGGTGAAAAGTTATGTAGTAAAAAGATACGATACAAATGATCTAAAAACACGTTATTTGAACTCCTCAAAGCGTTAAAATCTTGTTTTGAATCGAAAAACAAACTTTCTTAGTGTTTGTGAAATTTGGTGAAAAGTTATGTAGTAAAAAGATACGATACAAATGATCTAAAAACACGTTATTTGAACTCCTCAAAGCGTTAAAATCTTGTTTTGAATCGAAAAACAAACTTTCTTAGTGTTTGTGAAATTTGGTGAAAAGTTATGTAGTAAAAAGATACGATACAAATGATCTAAAAACACGTTATTTGAACTCCTCAAAGCGTTAAAATCTTGTTTTGAATCGAGAAACAAACTTTCGTAGTGTTTGTGAAATTTGGTGAAAAGTTATGTAGTAAAAAGATACGATACAAATGATCTAAAAACACGTTATTTGAACTCCTCAAAGCGTTAAAATCTTGTTTTGAATCGAAAAACAAACTTTCTTAGTGTCTGTGAAATTTGGCGAAAAGTTATGTAGTAAAAGATACGATACAAATGATCTAAAAACACGTTATTTGAACTCCTCAAAGCGTTAAAATCTTGTTTTGAATCGAAAAACAAAATTTCTTAGTGTTTGTGAAATATGGTGAAAAGTTATGTAGTAAAAGATACGATACAAATGATCTAAAAACACGTTATTTGAACTCCTCAAAGCGTTAAAATCTTGTTTTCAATCGAAAAACAAAATTTCTTAGTGTTTGTGAAATATGGTGAAAAGTTATGTAGTAAAAGATACGATACAAATGATCTAAAAACACGTTATTTGAACTCCTCAAAGCGTTACAATCTTGTTTTCAATCGAAAAACAAACTTTCTTAGTGTTTGTGAAATTTGGTGAAAAGTTATGTAGTAAAAGATACGATACAAATGATCTAAAAACACGTTATTTGAACTCCTCAAAGCGTTACAATCTTGTTTTCAATCGAAAAACAAACTTTCTTAGTGTTTGTGAAATTTGGTGAAAAGTTATGTAGTAAAAGATACGATACAAATGATCTAAAAACACGTTATTTCCACTCCTCAAAGCGTTAAAATCTTGTTTTGAATCGAAAAACAAACTTTCTTAGTGTTTGTGAAATTTGGTGAAAAGTTATGTAGTAAAAAGATACGATACAAATGATCTAAAAACACGTTATTTGAACTCCTCAAAGCGTTAAAATCTTGTTTTCAATCGAAAAACAAACTTTCTTAGTGTTTGTGAAATTTGGTGAAAAGTTATGTAGTAAAAGATACGATACAAATGATCTAAAAACACGTTATTTCCACTCCTCAAAGCGTTAAAATCTTGTTTTCAATCGAAAAACAAACTTTCTTAGTGTTTGTGAAATTTGGTGAAAAGTTATGTAGTAAAAGATACGATACAAATGATCTAAAAACACGTTATTTGAACTCGTCAAAGCGTTAAAATCTCGTTTTGAATCGAAAAACAAACTTTCTTAGTGTTTGTGAAATTTGGTGAAAAGTTATGTAGTAAAAGATACGATACAAATGATCTAAAAACACGTTATTTGAACTCCTCAAAGCGTTAAAATCTTGTTTTGAATCGAAAAACAAACTTTCTTAGTGTTTGTGAAATTTGGTGAAAAGTTATGTAGTAAAAAGATACGATACAAATGATCTAAAAACACGTTATTTGAACTCCTCAAAGCGTTAAAATCTTGTTTTGAATCGAAAAACAAACTTTCTTAGTGTTTGTGAAATTTGGTGAAAAGTTATGTAGTAAAAAGATACGATACAAATGATCTAAAAACACGTTATTTGAACTCCTCAAAGCGTTAAAATCTTGTTTTGAATCGAAAAACAAACTTTCTTAGTGTTTGTGAAATTTGGTGAAAAGTTATGTAGTAAAAAGATACGATACAAATGATCTAAAAACACGTTATTTGAACTCCTCAAAGCGTTAAAATCTTGTTTTGAATCGAGAAACAAACTTTCGTAGTGTTTGTGAAATTTGGTGAAAAGTTATGTAGTAAAAAGATACGATACAAATGATCTAAAAACACGTTATTTGAACTCCTCAAAGCGTTAAAATCTTGTTTTGAATCGAAAAACAAACTTTCTTAGTGTCTGTGAAATTTGGTGAAAAGTTATGTAGTAAAAGATACGATACAAATGATCTAAAAACACGTTATTTGAACTCCTCAAAGCATTCAAATCTTGTTTTGAATCGAAAAACAAACTTTCTTAGTGTTTGTGAAATTTGGTGAAAAGTTATGTAGTAAAAGATACGATACAAATGATCTAAAAACACGTTATTTGAACACCTCAAAGCGTTAAAATCTTGTTTTGAATCGAAAAACAAACTTTCTTAGTGTTTGTGAAATTTGGTGAAAAGTTATGTAGTAAATGATACGATACAAATGATCTAAAAACACGTTATTTGAACTCCTCAAAGCGTTAAAATCTTGTTTTGAATCGAAAAACAAACTTTCTTAGTGTTTGTGAAATTTGGTGAAAAGTTATGCAGTAAAAGATACGATACAAATGATCTAAAAACACGTTATTTGAAATCCTCAAAGCGTTAAAATCTTGTTTTGAATCGAAAAACAAACTTTCTTAGTGTTTGTGAAATTTGGTGAAAAGTTATGTAGTAAAAGATACGATACAAATGATCTAAAAACACGTTATTTGAACTCCTCAAAGCGTTAAAATCTTGTTTTGAATCGAAAAACAAACTTTCTTAGTGTTTGTGAAATTTGGTGAAAAGTTATGTAGTAAAAGATACGATACAAATGATCTAAAAACACGTTATTTGAACTACTCAAAGCGTTAAAATCTTGTTTTCAATCGAAAAACAAACTTTCTTAGTGTTTGTGAAATTTGGTGAAAAGTTATGTAGTAAAAGATACGATACAAATGATCTAAAAACACGTTATTTGAACTACTCAAAGCGTTAAAATCTTGTTTTCAATCGAAAAACAAACTTTCTTAGTGTTTGTGAAATTTGGTGAAAAGTTATGTAGTAAAAAGATACGATACAAATGATCTAAAAACACGTTATTTGAACTCCTCAAAGCGTTAAAATCTTGTTTTGACTCGAAAAACAAACTTTCTTAGTGTTTGTGAAATTTGGTGAAAAGTTATGTAGTAAAAAGATACGATACAAATGATTTAAAAACACGTTATTTGAACTCCTCAAAGCGTTAAAATCTTGTTTTGAATCGAAAAACAAACTTTCTTAGTGTCTGTGAAATTTGGTGAAAAGTTATGTAGTAAAAGATACGATACAAATGATCTAAAAACACGTTATTTGAACTCCTCAAAGCATTCAAATCTTGTTTTGAATCGAAAAACAAACTTTCTTAGTGTTTGTGAAATTTGGTGAAAAGTTATGTAGTAAAAGATACGATACAAATGATCTCAAAACACGTTATTTGAACTCCTCAAAGCGTTAAAATCTTGTTTTGAATCGAAAAACAAACTTTCTTAGTGTTTGTGAAATTTGGTGAAAAGTTATGTAGTAAAAGATACGATACAAATGATCTAAAAACACGTTATTTGAACTCCTCATAGCGTTAAAATCTTGTTTTGAATCGAAAAACAAACTTTCTTAGTGTTTGTGAAATTTGGTGAAAAGTTATGTAGTAAAAGATACGATACAAATGATCTAAAAACACGTTATTTGAACTCCTCAAAGCGTTGAAATCTTGTTTTGAATCGAAAAACAAACTTTCTTAGTGTTTGTGAAATTTGGTGAAAATTTATGTAGTAAAAGATACGATACAAATGATCTAAAAACACGTTATTTGAACTCCTCAAAGCGTTAAAATCTTGTTTTGAATCGAAAAACAAACTTTCTTAGTGTTTGTGAAATTTGGTGAAAAGTTATGTAGTAAAAGATACAATACAAATGATCTAAAAACACGTTATTAGAACTCCTCAAAGCGTTAAAATCTTGTTTTGAATCGAAAAACAAACTTTCGTAGTGTTTGTGAAATTTGGTGAAAAGTTATGTAGTAAAAGATACGATACAAATGATCTAAAAACACGTTATTTGAACTCCTCAAAGCATTAAAATCTTGTTTTGAATCGAAAAACAAACTTTCTTAGTGTTTGTGAAATTTGGCGAAAAGTTATGTAGTAAAAGATAGGATACAAATGATCTAAAACCACGTTATTTGAACTCCTCAAAGCGTTAAAATCTTGTTTTCAATCGAAAAACAAAATTTCTTAGTGTTTGTGAAATATGGTGAAAAGTTATGTAGTAAAAGGTACGATACAAATGATCTAAAAACACGTTATTTGAACTCCTCAAAGCGTTACAATCTTGTTTTCAATCGAAAAACAAACTTTCTTAGTGTTTGTGAAATTTGGTGAAAAGTTATGTAGTAAAAAGATACGATACAAATGATCTAAAAACACGTTATTTGAACTCCTCAAAGCGTTAAAATCTTGTTTTGAATCGAAAAACAAACTTTCTTAGTGTTTGTGAAATTTGGTGAAAAGTTATGTAGTAAAAAGATACGATACAAATGATCTAAAAACACGTTATTTGAACTCCTCAAAGCGTTAAAATCTTGTTTTGAATCGAGAAACAAACTTTCGTAGTGTTTGTGAAATTTGGTGAAAAGTTATGTAGTAAAAAGATACGATACAAATGATCTAAAAACACGTTATTTGAACTCCTCAAAGCGTTAAAATCTTGTTTTGAATCGAAAAACAAACTTTCTTAGTGTCTGTGAAATTTGGTGAAAAGTTATGTAGTAAAAGATACGATACAAATGATCTAAAAATAACTTATTTGAACTCCTCAAAGCGTTAAAATCTTGTTTTGAATCGAAAAACAAACTTTCTTAGTGTTTGTGAAATTTGGTGAAAAGTTATGTAGTAAAAAGATACGATACAAATGATCTAAAAACACGTTATTTGAACTCCTCAAAGCGTTAAAATCTTGTTTTGAATCGAAAAACAAACTTTCTTAGTGTTTGTGAAATTTGGTGAAAAGTTATGTAGTAAAAAGATACGATACAAATGATCTAAAAACACGTTATTTGAACTCCTCAAAGCGTTAAAATCTTGTTTTGAATCGAAAAACAAACTTTCTTAGTGTTTGTGAAATTTGGTGAAAAGTTATGTAGTAAAAAGATACGATACAAATGATCTAAAAACACGTTATTTGAACTCCTCAAAGCGTTAAAATCTTGTTTTGAATCGAGAAACAAACTTTCGTAGTGTTTGTGAAATTTGGTGAAAAGTTATGTAGTAAAAAGATACGATACAAATGATCTAAAAACACGTTATTTGAACTCCTCAAAGCGTTAAAATCTTGTTTTGAATCGAAAAACAAACTTTCTTAGTGTCTGTGAAATTTGGTGAAAAGTTATGTAGTAAAAGATACGATACAAATGATCTAAAAACACGTTATTTGAACTCCTCAAAGCATTCAAATCTTGTTTTGAATCGAAAAACAAACTTTCTTAGTGTTTGTGAAATTTGGTGAAAAGTTATGTAGTAAAAGATACGATACAAATGATCTAAAAACACGTTATTTGAACTCCTCAAAGCGTTAAAATCTTGTTTTGAATCGAAAAACAAACTTTCTTAGTGTTTGTGAAATTTGGTGAAAAGTTATGGAGTAAATGATACGATACAAATGATCTAAAAACACGTTATTTGAACTCCTCAAAGCGTTAAAATCTTGTTTTGAATCGAAAAACAAACTTTCTTAGTGTTTGTGAAATTTGGTGAAAAGTTATGCAGTAAAAGATACGATACAAATGATCTAAAAACACGTTATTTGAAATCCTCAAAGCGTTAAAATCTTGTTTTAAATCGAAAAACAAACTTTCTTAGTGTTTGTGAAATTTGGTGAAAAGTTATGTAGTAAAAGATACGATACAAATGATCTAAAAACACGTTATTTGAACTCCTCAAAGCGTTAAAATCTTGTTTTGAATCGAAAAACAAACTTTCTTAGTGTTTGTGAAATTTGGTGAAAAGTTATGTAGTAAAAGATACGATACAAATGATCTAAAAACACGTTATTTGAACTACTCAAAGCGTTAAAATCTTGTTTTCAATCGAAAAACAAACTTTCTTAGTGTTTGTGAAATTTGGTGAAAAGTTATGTAGTAAAAGATACGATACAAATGATCTAAAAACACGTTATTTGAACTACTCAAAGCGTTAAAATCTTGTTTTCAATCGAAAAACAAACTTTCTTAGTGTTTGTGAAATTTGGTGAAAAGTTATGTAGTAAAAAGATACGATACAAATGATCTAAAAACACGTTATTTGAACTCCTCAAAGCGTTAAAATCTTGTTTTGACTCGAAAAACAAACTTTCTTAGTGTTTGTGAAATTTGGTGAAAAGTTATGTAGTAAAAAGATACGATACAAATGATTTAAAAACACGTTATTTGAACTCCTCAAAGCGTTAAAATCTTGTTTTGAATCGAAAAACAAACTTTCTTAGTGTCTGTGAAATTTGGTGAAAAGTTATGTAGTAAAAGATACGATACAAATGATCTAAAAACACGTTATTTGAACTCCTCAAAGCATTCAAATCTTGTTTTGAATCGAAAAACAAACTTTCTTAGTGTTTGTGAAATTTGGTGAAAAGTTATGTAGTAAAAGATACGATACAAATGATCTCAAAACACGTTATTTGAACTCCTCAAAGCGTTAAAATCTTGTTTTGAATCGAAAAACAAACTTTCTTAGTGTTTGTGAAATTTGGTGAAAAGTTATGTAGTAAAAGATACGATACAAATGATCTAAAAACACGTTATTTGAACTCCTCAAAGCGTTAAAATCTTGTTTTGAATCGAAAAACAAACTTTCTTAGTGTTTGTGAAATTTGGTGAAAAGTTATGTAGTAAAAGATACGATACAAATGATCTAAAAACACGTTATTTGAACTCCTCAAAGCGTTGAAATCTTGTTTTGAATCGAAAAACAAACTTTCTTAGTGTTTGTGAAATTTGGTGAAAATTTATGTAGTAAAAGATACGATACAAATGATCTAAAAACACGTTATTTGAACTCCTCAAAGCGTTAAAATCTTGTTTTGAATCGAAAAACAAACTTTCTTAGTGTTTGTGAAATTTGGTGAAAAGTTATGTAGTAAAAGATACAATACAAATGATCTAAAAACACGTTATTAGAACTCCTCAAAGCGTTAAAATCTTGTTTTGAATCGAAAAACAAACTTTCGTAGTGTTTGTGAAATTTGGTGAAAAGTTATGTAGTAAAAGATACGATACAAATGATCTAAAAACACGTTATTTGAACTCCTCAAAGCATTAAAATCTTGTTTTGAATCGAAAAACAAACTTTCTTAGTGTTTGTGAAATTTGGCGAAAAGTTATGTAGTAAAAGATAGGATACAAATGATCTAAAACCACGTTATTTGAACTCCTCAAAGCGTTAAAATCTTGTTTTCAATCGAAAAACAAAATTTCTTAGTGTTTGTGAAATATGGTGAAAAGTTATGTAGTAAAAGATACGATACAAATGATCTAAAAACACGTTATTTGAACTCCTCAAAGCGTTACAATCTTGTTTTCAATCGAAAAACAAACTTTCTTAGTGTTTGTGAAATTTGGTGAAAAGTTATGTAGTAAAAGATACGATACAAATGATCTAAAAACACGTTATTTCCACTCCTCAAAGCGTTAAAATCTTGTTTTGAATCGAAAAACAAACTTTCTTAGTGTTTGTGAAATTTGGTGAAAAGTTATGTAGTAAAAGATACGATACAAATGATCTAAAAACACGTTATTTGAACTCCTCAAAGCGTTAAAATCTTGTTTTGACTCGAAAAATAAACTTTCTTAGTGTTTGTGAAATTTGGTGAAAAGTTATGTAGTAAAAAGATACGATACAAATGATTTAAAAACACGTTATTTGAACTCCTCAAAGCGTTAAAATCTTGTTTTGAATCGAAAAACAAACTTTCTTAGTGTTTGTGAAATTTGGTGAAAAGTTATGTAGTAAAAAGATACGATACAAATGATCTAAAAACACGTTATTTGAACTCCTCAAAGCGTTAAAATCTTGTTTTGACTCGAAAAACAAACTTTCTTAGTGTTTGTGAAATTTGGTGAAAAGTTATGTAGTAAAAAGATACGATACAAATGATCTAAAAACACGTTATTTGAACTCCTCAAAGCGTTAAAATCTTGTTTTGAATCGAAAAACAAACTTTCTTAGTGTTTGTGAAATTTGGTGAAAAGTTATGTAGTAAAAAGATACGATACAAATGATCTAAAAACACGTTATTTGAACTCCTCAAAGCGTTAAAATCTTGTTTTGAATCGAAAAACAAACTTTCTTAGTGTTTGTGAAATTTGGTGAAAAGTTATGTAGTAAAAAGATACGATACAAATGATCCAAAAACACGTTATTTGAACTCCTCAAAGCGTTAAAATCTTGTTTTGAATCGAGAAACAAACTTTCGTAGTGTTTGTGAAATTTGGTGAAAAGTTATGTAGTAAAAAGATACGATACAAATGATCTAAAAACACGTTATTTGAACTCCTCAAAGCGTTAAAATCTTGTTTTGAATCGAAAAACAAACTTTCTTAGTGTCTGTGAAATTTGGTGAAAAGTTATGTAGTAAAAGATACGATACAAATGATCTAAAAACACGTTATTTGAACTCCTCAAAGCGTTAAAATCTTGTTTTGAATCGAAAAACAAACTTTCTTAGTGTTTGTGAAATTTGGTGAAAAGTTATGTAGTAAAAGATACGATACAAATGATCTAAAAACACGTTATTTGAACTCCTCAAAGCGTTAAAATCTTGTTTTGAATAGAAAAACAAACTTTCTTAGTGTTTGTGAAATTTGGTGAAAAGTTATGTAGTAAAAAGATACGATACAAATGATCTAAAAACACGTTATTTGAACTCCTCAAAGCGTTAAAATCTTGTTTTGAATCGAAAAACAAACTTTCTTAGTGTCTGTGAAATTTGGTGAAAAGTTATGTAGTAAAAGATACGATACAAATGATCTAAAAATACGTTATTTGAACTCCTCAAAGCATTCAAATCTTGTTTTGAATCGAAAAACAAACTTTCTTAGTGTTTGTGAAATTTGGTGAAAAGTTATGTAGTAAAAGATACGATACAAATGATCTAAAAACACGTTATTTGAACTCCTCAAAGCGTTAAAATCTTGTTTTGAATCGAAAAACAAACTTTCATAGTGTTTGTGAAATTTGGTGAAAAGTTATGTAGTAAATGATACGATACAAATGATCTAAAAACACGTTATTTGAACTCCTCAAAGCGTTAAAATCTTGTTTTGAATCGAAAAACAAAATTTCTTAGTGTTTGTGAAATATGGTGAAAAGTTATGTAGTAAAAGATACGATACAAATGATCTAAAAACACGTTATTTGAACTCCTCAAAGCGTTAAAATCTTGTTTTCAATCGAAAAACAAAATTTCTTAGTGTTTGTGAAATATGGTGAAAAGTTATGTAGTAAAAGATACGATACAAATGATCTAAAAACACGTTATTTGAACTCCTCAAAGCGTTACAATCTTGTTTTCAATCGAAAAACAAACTTTCTTAGTGTTTGTGAAATTTGGTGAAAAGTTATGTAGTAAAAGATACGATACAAATGATCTAAAAACACGTTATTTGAACTCCTCAAAGCGTTACAATCTTGTTTTCAATCGAAAAACAAACTTTCTTAGTGTTTGTGAAATTTGGTGAAAAGTTATGTAGTAAAAGATACGATACAAATGATCTAAAAACACGTTATTTGAACTCCTCAAAGCGTTACAATCTTGTTTTCAATCGAAAAACAAACTTTCTTAGTGTTTGTGAAATTTGGTGAAAAGTTATGTAGTAAAAGATACGATACAAATGATCTAAAAACACGTTATTTCCACTCCTCAAAGCGTTAAAATCTTGTTTTGAATCGAAAAACAAACTTTCTTAGTGTTTGTGAAATTTGGTGAAAAGTTATGTAGTAAAAAGATACGATACAAATGATCTAAAAACACGTTATTTGAACTCCTCAAAGCGTTAAAATCTTGTTTTCAATCGAAAAACAAACTTTCTTAGTGTTTGTGAAATTTGGTGAAAAGTTATGTAGTAAAAGATACGATACAAATGATCTAAAAACACGTTATTTCCACTCCTCAAAGCGTTAAAATCTTGTTTTCAATCGAAAAACAAACTTTCTTAGTGTTTGTGAAATTTGGTGAAAAGTTATGTAGTAAAAGATACGATACAAATGATCTAAAAACACGTTATTTGAACTCCTCAAAGCGTTAAAATCTTGTTTTGAATCGAAAAACAAACTTTCTTAGTGTTTGTGAAATTTGGTGAAAAGTTATGTAGTAAAAAGATACGATACAAATGATCTAAAAACACGTTATTTGAACTCCTCAAAGCGTTAAAATCTTGTTTTGAATCGAAAAACAAACTTTCTTAGTGTTTGTGAAATTTGGTGAAAAGTTATGTAGTAAAAAGATACGATACAAATGATCTAAAAACACGTTATTTGAACTCCTCAAAGCGTTAAAATCTTGTTTTGAATCGAGAAACAAACTTTCGTAGTGTTTGTGAAATTTGGTGAAAAGTTATGTAGTAAAAAGATACGATACAAATGATCTAAAAACACGTTATTTGAACTCCTCAAAGCGTTAAAATCTTGTTTTGAATCGAAAAACAAACTTTCTTAGTGTCTGTGAAATTTGGTGAAAAGTTATGTAGTAAAAGATACGATACAAATGATCTAAAAATAAGTTATTTGAACTCCTCAAAGCGTTAAAATCTTGTTTTGAATCGAGAAACAAACTTTCTTAGTGTTTGTGAAATTTGGTGAAAAGTTATGTAGTAAAAAGATACGATACAAATGATCTAAAAACACGTTATTTGAACTCCTCAAAGCGTTAAAATCTTGTTTTGAATCGAAAAACAAACTTTCTTAGTGTTTGTGAAATTTGGTGAAAAGTTATGTAGTAAAAAGATACGATACAAATGATCTAAAAACACGTTATTTGAACTCCTCAAAGCGTTAAAATCTTGTTTTGAATCGAAAAACAAACTTTCTTAGTGTTTGTGAAATTTGGTGAAAAGTTATGTAGTAAAAAGATACGATACAAATGATCTAAAAACACGTTATTTGAACTCCTCAAAGCGTTAAAATCTTGTTTTGAATCGAGAAACAAACTTTCGTAGTGTTTGTGAAATTTGGTGAAAAGTTATGTAGTAAAAAGATACGATACAAATGATCTAAAAACACGTTATTTGAACTCGTCAAAGCGTTAAAATCTCGTTTTGAATCGAAAAACAAACTTTCTTAGTATTTGTGAAATTTGGTGAAAAGTTATGTAGTAAAAGATACGATACAAATGATCTAAAAACACGTTATTTGAACTCCTCAAAGCGTTAAAATCTTGTTTTGAATCGAGAAACAAACTTTCTTAGTGTTTGTGAAATTTGGTGAAAAGTTATGTAGTAAAAGATACGATACAAATGATCTAAAAACACGTTATTTGAACTCCTCAAAGCGTTAAAATCTTGTTTTGAATCGAAAAACAAACTTTCTTAGTGTTTGTGAAATTTGGTGAAAAGTTATGTAGTAAAAAGATACGATACAAATGATCTAAAAACACGTTATTTGAACTCCTCAAAGCGTTAAAATCTTGTTTTGAATCGAAAAACAAACTTTCTTAGTGTTTGTGAAATTTGGTGAAAAGTTATGTAGTAAAAAGATACGATACAAATGATCTAAAAACACGTTATTTGAACTCCTCAAAGCGTTAAAATCTTGTTTTGAATCGAGAAACAAACTTTCGTAGTGTTTGTGAAATTTGGTGAAAAGTTATGTAGTAAAAAGATACGATACAAATGATCTAAAAACACGTTATTTGAACTCCTCAAAGCGTTAAAATCTTGTTTTGAATCGAAAAACAAACTTTCTTAGTGTCTGTGAAATTTGGTGAAAAGTTATGTAGTAAAAGATACGATACAAATGATCTAAAAATAAGTTATTTGAACTCCTCAAAGCGTTAAAATCTTGTTTTGAATCGAGAAACAAACTTTCTTAGTGTTTGTGAAATTTGGTGAAAAGTTATGTAGTAAAAAGATACGATACAAATGATCTAAAAACACGTTATTTGAACTCCTCAAAGCGTTAAAATCTTGTTTTGAATCGAAAAACAAACTTTCTTAGTGTTTGTGACATTTGGTGAAAAGTTATGTAGTAAAAAGATACGATACAAATGATCTAAAAACACGTTATTTGAACTCCTCAAAGCGTTAAAATCTTGTTTTGAATCGAAAAACAAACTTTCTTAGTGTTTGTGAAATTTGGTGAAAAGTTATGTAGTAAAAAGATACGATACAAATGATCTAAAAACACGTTATTTGAACTCCTCAAAGCGTTAAAATCTTGTTTTGAATCGAGAAACAAACTTTCGTAGTGTTTGTGAAATTTGGTGAAAAGTTATGTAGTAAAAAGATACGATACAAATGATCTAAAAACACGTTATTTGAACTCCTCAAAGCGTTAAAATCTTGTTTTGAATCGAAAAACAAACTTTCTTAGTGTCTGTGAAATTTGGTGAAAAGTTATGTAGTAAAAGATACGATACAAATGATCTAAAAACACGTTATTTGAACTCCTCAAAGCATTCAAATCTTGTTATGAATCGAAAAACAAACTTTCTTAGTGTTTGTGAAATTTGGTGAAAAGTTATGTAGTAAAAGATACGATACAAATGATCTAAAAACACGTTATTTGAACTCCTCAAAGCGTTAAAATCTTGTTTTGAATCGAAAAACAAACTCTCTTAGTGTTTGTGAAATTTGGTGAAAAGTTATGTAGTAAATGATACGATACAAATGATCTAAAAACACGTTATTTGAACTCCTCAAAGCGTTAAAATCTTGTTTTGAATCGAAAAACAAACTTTCTTAGTGTTTGTGAAATTTGGTGAAAAGTTATGCAGTAAAAGATACGATACAAATGATCTAAAAACACGTTATTTGAAATCCTCAAAGCGTTAAAATCTTGTTTTGAATCGAAAAACAAACTTTCTTAGTGTTTGTGAAATTTGGTGAAAAGTTATGTAGTAAAAGATACGATACAAATGATCTAAAAACACGTTATTTGAACTCCTCAAAGCGTTAAAATCTTGTTTTGAATCGAAAAACAAACTTTCTTAGTGTTTGTGAAATTTGGTGAAAAGTTATGTAGTAAAAGATACGATACAAATGATCTAAAAACACGTTATTTGAACTACTCAAAGCGTTAAAATCTTGTTTTCAATCGAAAAACAAACTTTCTTAGTGTTTGTGAAATTTGGTGAAAAGTTATGTAGTAAAAGATACGATACAAATGATCTAAAAACACGTTATTTGAACTACTCAAAGCGTTAAAATCTTGTTTTCAATCGAAAAACAAACTTTCTTAGTGTTTGTGAAATTTGGTGAAAAGTTATGTAGTAAAAAGATACGATACAAATGATCTAAAAACACGTTATTTGAACTCCTCAAAGCGTTAAAATCTTGTTTTGACTCGAAAAACAAACTTTCTTAGTGTTTGTGAAATTTGGTGAAAAGTTATGTAGTAAAAAGATACGATACAAATGATTTAAAAACACGTTATTTGAACTCCTCAAAGCGTTAAAATCTTGTTTTGAATCGAAAAACAAACTTTCTTAGTGTCTGTGAAATTTGGTGAAAAGTTATGTAGTAAAAGATACGATACAAATGATCTAAAAACACGTTATTTGAACTCCTCAAAGCATTCAAATCTTGTTTTGACTCGAAAAACAAACTTTCTTAGTGTTTGTGAAATTTGGTGAAAAGTTATGTAGTAAAAGATACGATACAAATGATCTAAAAACACGTTATTTGAACTCCTCAAAGCATTCAAATCTTGTTTTGAATCGAAAAACAAACTTTCTTAGTGTTTGTGAAATTTGGTGAAAAGTTATGTAGAAAAAGATACGATACAAATGATCTCAAAACACGTTATTTGAACTCCTCAAAGCGTTAAAATCTTGTTTTGAATCGAAAAACAAACTTTCTTAGTGTTTGTGAAATTTGGTGAAAAGTTATGTAGTAAAAGATACGATACAAATGATCTAAAAACACGTTATTTGAACTCCTCAAAGCGTTAAAATCTTGTTTTGAATCGAAAAACAAACTTTCTTAGTGTTTGTGAAATTTGGTGAAAAGTTATGTAGTAAAAGATACGATACAAATGATCTCAAAACACGTTATTTGAACTCCTCAAAGCGTTGAAATCTTGTTTTGAATCGAAAAACAAACTTTCTTAGTGTTTGTGAAATTTGGTGAAAAGTTATGTAGTAAAAGATACGATACAAATGATCTAAAAACACGTTATTTGAACTCCTCAAAGCGTTAAAATCTTGTTTTGAATCGAAAAACAAACTTTCTTAGTGTTTGTGAAATTTGGTGAAAAGTTATGTAGTAAAAGATAGGATACAAATGATCTAAAACCACGTTATTTGAACTCCTCAAAGCGTTAAAATCTTGTTTTCAATCGAAAAACAAAATTTCTTAGTGTTTGTGAAATATGGTGAAAAGTTATGTAGTAAAAGATACGATACAAATGATCTAAAAACACGTTATTTGAACTCTTCAAAGCGTTACAATCTTGTTTTCAATCGAAAAACAAACTTTCTTAGTGTTTGTGAAATTTGGCGAAAAGTTATGTAGTAAAAGATACGATACAAATGATCTAAAACCACGTTATTTCCACTCCTCAAAGCGTTAAAATCTTGTTTTGAATCGAAAAACAAACTTTCTTAGTGTTTGTGAAATTTGGTGAAAAGTTATGTAGTAAAAGATACGATACAAATGATCTAAAAACACGTTATTTGAACTCCTCAAAGCGTTAAAATCTTGTTTTGAATCGAAAAACAAACTTTCTTAGTGTTTGTGAAATTTGGTGAAAAGTTATGTAGTAAAAAGATACGATACAAATGATCTAAAAACACGTTATTTGAACTCCTCAAAGCGTTAAAATCTTGTTTTGAATCGAAAAACAAACTTTCTTAGTGTTTGCGAAATTTGGTGAAAAGTTATGTAGTAAAAAGATACGATACAAATGATCTAAAAACACGTTATTTGAACTCCTCAAAGCGTTAAAATCTTGTTTTGAATCGAGAAACAAACTTTCGTAGTGTTTGTGAAATTTGGTGAAAAGTTATGTAGTAAAAAGATACGATACAAATGATCTAAAAACACGTTATTTGAACTCCTCAAAGCGTTAAAATCTTGTTTTGAATCGAAAAACAAACTTTCTTAGTGTCTGCGAAATTTGGTGAAAAGTTATGTAGTAAAAGATACGATACAAATGATCTAAAAACACGTTATTTGAACTCCTCAAAGCATTCAAATCTTGTTTTGAATCGAAAAACAAACTTTCTTAGTGTTTGTGAAATTTGGTGAAAAGTTATGTAGTAAAAGATACGATACAAATGATCTAAAAACACGTTATTTGAACTCCTCAAAGCGTTAAAATCTTGTTTTGAATCGAAAAACAAACTTTCTTAGTGTTTGTGAAATTTGGTGAAAAGTTATGTAGTAAATGATACGATACAAATGATCTAAAAACACGTTATTTGAACTACTCAAAGCGTTAAAATCTTGTTTTGAATCGAAAAACAAACTTTCTTAGTGTTTGTGAAATTTGGTGAAAAGTTATGCAGTAAAAGATACGATACAAATGATCTAAAAACACGTTATTTGAAATCCTCAAAGCGTTAAAATCTTGTTTTGAATCGAAAAACAAACTTTCTTAGTGTTTGTGAAATTTGGTGAAAAGTTATGTAGTAAAAGATACGATACAAATGATCTAAAAACACGTTATTTGAACTCCTCAAAGCGTTGAAATCTTGTTTTGAATCGAAAAACAAACTTTCTTAGTGTTTGTGAAATTTGGTGAAAATTTATGTAGTAAAAGATACGATACAAATGATCTAAAAACACGTTATTTGAACTCCTCAAAGCGTTAAAATCTTGTTTTGAATCGAAAAACAAACTTTCTTAGTGTTTGTGAAATTTGGTGAAAAGTTATGTAGTAAAAGATACAATACAAATGATCTAAAAACACGTTATTAGAACTCCTCAAAGCGTTAAAATCTTGTTTTGAATCGAAAAACAAACTTTCGTAGTGTTTGTGAAATTTGGTGAAAAGTTATGTAGTAAAAGATACGATACAAATGATCTAAAAACACGTTATTTGAACTCCTCAAAGCATTAAAATCTTGTTTTGAATCGAAAAACAAACTTTCTTAGTGTTTGTGAAATTTGGCGAAAAGTTATGTAGTAAAAGATAGGATACAAATGATCTAAAACCACGTTATTTGAACTCCTCAAAGCGTTAAAATCTTGTTTTCAATCGAAAAACAAAATTTCTTAGTGTTTGTGAAATATGGTGAAAAGTTATGTAGTAAAAGATACGATACAAATGATCTAAAAACACGTTATTTGAACTCCTCAAAGCGTTACAATCTTGTTTTCAATCGAAAAACAAACTTTCTTAGTGTTTGTGAAATTTGGCGAAAAGTTATGTAGTAAAAGATACGATACAAATGATCTAAAAACACGTTATTTCCACTCCTCAAAGCGTTAAAATCTTGTTTTGAATCGAAAAACAAACTTTCTTAGTGTTTGTGAAATTTGGTGAAAAGTTATGTAGTAAAAGATACGATACAAATGATCTAAAAACACGTTATTTGAACTCCTCAAAGCGTTAAAATCTTGTTTTGACTCGAAAAACGAACTTTCTTAGTGTTTGTGAAATTTGGTGAAAAGTTATGTAGTAAAAAGATACGATACAAATGATTTAAAAACACGTTATTTGAACTCCTCAAAGCGTTAAAATCTTGTTTTGAATCGAAAAACAAACTTTCTTAGTGTTTGTGAAATTTGGTGAAAAGTTATGTAGTAAAAAGATACGATACAAATGATCTAAAAACACGTTATTTGAACTCCTCAAAGCGTTAAAATCTTGTTTTGACTCGAAAAACAAACTTTCTTAGTGTTTGTGAAATTTGGTGAAAAGTTATGTAGTAAAAAGATACGATACAAATGATCTAAAAACACGTTATTTGAACTCCTCAAAGCGTTAAAATCTTGTTTTGAATCGAGAAACAAACTTTCGTAGTGTTTGTGAAATTTGGTGAAAAGTTATGTAGTAAAAAGATACGATACAAATGATCTAAAAACACGTTATTTGAACTCCTCAAAGCGTTAAAATCTTGTTTTGAATCGAAAAACAAACTTTCTTAGTGTCTGTGAAATTTGGTGAAAAGTTATGTAGTAAAAGATACGATACAAATGATCTAAAAATAAGTTATTTGAACTCCTCAAAGCGTTAAAATCTTGTTTTGAATCGAAAAACAAACTTTCTTAGTGTTTGTGAAATTTGGTGAAAAGTTATGTAGTAAAAAGATACGATACAAATGATCTAAAAACACGTTATTTGAACTCCTCAAAGCGTTAAAATCTTGTTTTGAATCGAAAAACAAACTTTCTTAGTGTTTGTGAAATTTGGTGAAAAGTTATGTAGTAAAAAGATACGATACAAATGATCTAAAAACACGTTATTTGAACTCCTCAAAGCGTTAAAATCTTGTTTTGAATCGAAAAACAAACTTTCTTAGTGTTTGTGAAATTTGGTGAAAAGTTATGTAGTAAAAAGATACGATACAAATGATCTAAAAACACGTTATTTGAACTCCTCAAAGCGTTAAAATCTTGTTTTGAATCGAGAAACAAACTTTCGTAGTGTTTGTGAAATTTGGTGAAAAGTTATGTAGTAAAAAGATACGATACAAATGATCTAAAAACACGTTATTTGAACTCCTCAAAGCGTTAAAATCTTGTTTTGAATCGAAAAACAAACTTTCTTAGTGTCTGTGAAATTTGGTGAAAAGTTATGTAGTAAAAGATACGATACAAATGATCTAAAAACACGTTATTTGAACTCCTCAAAGCATTCAAATCTTGTTTTGAATCGAAAAACAAACTTTCTTAGTGTTTGTGAAATTTGGTGAAAAGTTATGTAGTAAAAGATACGATACAAATGATCTAAAAACACGTTATTTGAACTCCTCAAAGCGTTAAAATCTTGTTTTGAATCGAAAAACAAACTTTCTTAGTGTTTGTGAAATTTGGTGAAAAGTTATGTAGTAAATGATACGATACAAATGATCTAAAAACACGTTATTTGAACTCCTCAAAGCGTTAAAATCTTGTTTTGAATCGAAAAACAAACTTTCTTAGTGTTTGTGAAATTTGGTGAAAAGTTATGCAGTAAAAGATACGATACAAATGATCTAAAAACACGTTATTTGAAATCCTCAAAGCGTTAAAATCTTGTTTTGAATCGAAAAACAAACTTTCTTAGTGTTTGTGAAATTTGGTGAAAAGTTATGTAGTAAAAGATACGATACAAATGATCTAAAAACACGTTATTTGAACTACTCAAAGCGTTAAAATCTTGTTTTCAATCGAAAAACAAACTTTCTTAGTGTTTGTGAAATTTGGTGAAAAGTTATGTAGTAAAAGATACGATACAAATGATCTAAAAACACGTTATTTGAACTACTCAAAGCGTTAAAATCTTGTTTTCAATCGAAAAACAAACTTTCTTAGTGTTTGTGAAATTTGGTGAAAAGTTATGTAGTAAAAAGATACGATACAAATGATCTAAAAACACGTTATTTGAACTCCTCAAAGCGTTAAAATCTTGTTTTGACTCGAAAAACAAACTTTCTTAGTGTTTGTGAAATTTGGTGAAAAGTTATGTAGTAAAAAGATACGATACAAATGATTTAAAAACACGTTATTTGAACTCCTCAAAGCGTTAAAATCTTGTTTTGAATCGAAAAACAAACTTTCTTAGTGTCTGTGAAATTTGGTGAAAAGTTATGTAGTAAAAAGATACGATACAAATGATCTAAAAACACGTTATTTGAACTCCTCAAAGCATTCAAATCTTGTTTTGAATCGAAAAACAAACTTTCTTAGTGTTTGTGAAATTTGGTGAAAAGTTATGTAGTAAAAGATACGATACAAATGATCTAAAAACACGTTATTTGAACTCCTCAAAGCATTCAAATCTTGTTTTGAATCGAAAAACAAACTTTCTTAGTGTTTGTGAAATTTGGTGAAAAGTTATGTAGAAAAAGATACGATACAAATGATCTCAAAACACGTTATTTGAACTCCTCAAAGCGTTAAAATCTTGTTTTGAATCGAAAAACAAACTTTCTTAGTGTTTGTGAAATTTGGTGAAAAGTTATGTAGTAAAAGATACGATACAAATGATCTAAAAACACGTTATTTGAACTCCTCAAAGCGTTAAAATCTTGTTTTGAATCGAAAAACAAACTTTCTTAGTGTTTGTGAAATTTGGTGAAAAGTTATGTAGTAAAAGATTCGATACAAATGATCTAAAAACACGTTATTTGAACTCCTCAAAGCGTTGAAATCTTGTTTTGAATCGAAAAACAAACTTTCTTAGTGTTTGTGAAATTTGGTGAAAATTTATGTAGTAAAAGATACGATACAAATGATCTAAAAACACGTTATTAGAACTCCTCAAAGCGTTAAAATCTTGTTTTGAATCGAAAAACAAACTTTCTTAGTGTTTGTGAAATTTGGTGAAAAGTTATGTAGTAAAAGATACGATACAAATGATCTAAAAACACGTTATTTGAACTCCTCAAAGCGTTAAAATCTTGTTTTGAATCGAAAAACAAACTTTCTTAGTGTTTGTGAAATTTGGCGAAAAGTTATGTAGTAAAAGATACGATACAAATGATCTAAAAACACGTTATTTGAACTCCTCAAAGCGTTAAAATCTTGTTTTGAATCGAAAAACAAACTTTCTTAGTGTTTGTGAAATTTGGCGAAAAGTTATGTAGTAAAAGATAGGATACAAATGATCTAAAACCACGTTATTTGAACTCCTCAAAGCGTTAAAATCTTGTTTTCAATCGAAAAACAAAATTTCTTAGTGTTTGTGAAATATGGTGAAAAGTTATGTAGTAAAAGATACGATACAAATGATCTAAAAACACGTTATTTGAACTCTTCAAAGCGTTACAATCTTGTTTTCAATCGAAAAACAAACTTTCTTAGTGTTTGTGAAATTTGGTGAAAAGTTATGTAGTAAAAGATACGATACAAATGATCTAAAAACACGTTATTTCCACTCCTCAAAGCGTTAAAATCTTGTTTTGAATCGAAAAACAAACTTTCTTAGTGTTTGTGAAATTTGGTGAAAAGTTATGTAGTAAAAGATACGATACAAATGATCTAAAAACACGTTATTTGAACTCCTCAAAGCGTTAAAATCTTGTTTTGAATCGAAAAACAAACTTTCTTAGTGTTTGTGAAATTTGGTGAAAAGTTATGTAGTAAAAAGATACGATACAAATGATCTAAAAACACGTTATTTGAACTCCTCAAAGCGTTAAAATCTTGTTTTGAATCGAAAAACAAACTTTCTTAGTGTTTGCGAAATTTGGTGAAAAGTTATGTAGTAAAAAGATACGATACAAATGATATAAAAACACGTTATTTGAACTCCTCAAAGCGTTAAAATCTTGTTTTGAATCGAGAAACAAACTTTCGTAGTGTTTGTGAAATTTGGTGAAAAGTTATGTAGTAAAAAGATACGATACAAATGATCTAAAAACACGTTATTTGAACTCCTCAAAGCATTCAAATCTTGTTTTGAATCGAAAAACAAACTTTCTTAGTGTTTGTGAAATTTGGTGAAAAGTTATGTAGAAAAAGATACGATACAAATGATCTCAAAACACGTTATTTGAACTCCTCAAAGCGTTAAAATCTTGTTTTGAATCGAAAAACAAACTTTCTTAGTGTTTGTGAAATTTGGTGAAAAGTTATGTAGTAAAAGATACGATACAAATGATCTAAAAACACGTTATTTGAACTCCTCAAAGCGTTAAAATCTTGTTTTGAATCGAAAAACAAACTTTCTTAGTGTTTGTGAAATTTGGTGAAAAGTTATGTAGTAAAAGATACGATACAAATGATCTAAAAACACGTTATTTGAACTCCTCAAAGCGTTGAAATCTTGTTTTGAATCGAAAAACAAACTTTCTTAGTGTTTGTGAAATTTGGTGAAAATTTATGTAGTAAAAGATACGATACAAATGATCTAAAAACACGTTATTTGAACTCCTCAAAGCGTTAAAATCTTGTTTTGAATCGAAAAACAAACTTTCTTAGTGTTTGTGAAATTTGGTGAAAAGTTATGTAGTAAAAGATACAATACAAATGATCTAAAAACACGTTATTAGAACTCCTCAAAGCGTTAAAATCTTGTTTTGAATCGAAAAACAAACTTTCGTAGTGTTTGTGAAATTTGGTGAAAAGTTATGTAGTAAAAGATACGATACAAATGATCTAAAAACACGTTATTTGAACTCCTCAAAGCATTAAAATCTTGTTTTGAATCGAAAAACAAACTTTCTTAGTGTTTGTGAAATTTGGCGAAAAGTTATGTAGTAAAAGATAGGATACAAATGATCTAAAACCACGTTATTTGAACTCCTCAAAGCGTTAAAATCTTGTTTTCAATCGAAAAACAAAATTTCTTAGTGTTTGTGAAATATGGTGAAAAGTTATGTAGTAAAAGATACGATACAAATGATCTAAAAACACGTTATTTGAACTCTTCAAAGCGTTACAATCTTGTTTTCAATCGAAAAACAAACTTTCTTAGTGTTTGTGAAATTTGGTGAAAAGTTATGTAGTAAAAGATACGATACAAATGATCTAAAAACACGTTATTTCCACTCCTCAAAGCGTTAAAATCTTGTTTTGAATCGAAAAACAAACTTTCTTAGTGTTTGTGAAATTTGGTGAAAAGTTATGTAGTAAAAGATACGATACAAATGATCTAAAAACACGTTATTTGAACTCCTCAAAGCGTTAAAATCTTGTTTTGAATCGAAAAACAAACTTTCTTAGTGTTTGTGAAATTTGGTGAAAAGTTATGTAGTAAAAAGATACGATACAAATGATCTAAAAACACGTTATTTGAACTCCTCAAAGCGTTAAAATCTTGTTTTGAATCGAAAAACAAACTTTCTTAGTGTTTGCGAAATTTGGTGAAAAGTTATGTAGTAAAAAGATACGATACAAATGATATAAAAACACGTTATTTGAACTCCTCAAAGCGTTAAAATCTTGTTTTGAATCGAGAAACAAACTTTCGTAGTGTTTGTGAAATTTGGTGAAAAGTTATGTAGTAAAAAGATACGATACAAATGATCTAAAAACACGTTATTTGAACTCCTCAAAGCGTTAAAATCTTGTTTTGAATCGAAAAACAAACTTTCTTAGTGTCTGTGAAATTTGGTGAAAAGTTATGTAGTAAAAGATACGATACAAATGATCTAAAAACACGTTATTTGAACTCCTCAAAGCATTCAAATCTTGTTTTGAATCGAAAAACAAACTTTCTTAGTGTTTGTGAAATTTGGTGAAAAGTTATGTAGTAAAAGATACGATACAAATGATCTAAAAACACGTTATTTGAACTCCTCAAAGCGTTAAAATCTTGTTTTGAATCGAAAAACAAACTTTCTTAGTGTTTGTGAAATTTGGTGAAAAGTTATGTAGTAAATGATACGATACAAATGATCTAAAAACACGTTATTTGAACTCCTCAAAGCGTTAAAATCTTGTTTTGAATCGAAAAACAAACTTTCTTAGTGTTTGTGAAATTTGGTGAAAAGTTATGCAGTAAAAGATACGATACAAATGATCTAAAAACACGTTATTTGAAATCCTCAAAGCGTTAAAATCTTGTTTTGAATCGAAAAACAAACTTTCTTAGTGTTTGTGAAATTTGGTGAAAAGTTATGTAGTAAAAGATACGATACAAATGATCTAAAAACACGTTATTTGAACTCCTCAAAGCGTTGAAATCTTGTTTTGAATCGAAAAACAAACTTTCTTAGTGTTTGTGAAATTTGGTGAAAATTTATGTAGTAAAAGATACGATACAAATGATCTAAAAACACGTTATTTGAACTCCTCAAAGCGTTAAAATCTTGTTTTGAATCGAAAAACAAACTTTCTTAGTGTTTGTGAAATTTGGTGAAAAGTTATGTAGTAAAAGATACAATACAAATGATCTAAAAACACGTTATTAGAACTCCTCAAAGCGTTAAAATCTTGTTTTGAATCGAAAAACAAACTTTCGTAGTGTTTGTGAAATTTGGTGAAAAGTTATGTAGTAAAAGATACGATACAAATGATCTAAAAACACGTTATTTGAACTCCTCAAAGCATTAAAATCTTGTTTTGAATCGAAAAACAAACTTTCTTAGTGTTTGTGAAATTTGGCGAAAAGTTATGTAGTAAAAGATAGGATACAAATGATCTAAAACCACGTTATTTGAACTCCTCAAAGCGTTAAAATCTTGTTTTCAATCGAAAAACAAAATTTCTTAGTGTTTGTGAAATATGGTGAAAAGTTATGTAGTAAAAGATACGATACAAATGATCTAAAAACACGTTATTTGAACTCCTCAAAGCGTTACAATCTTGTTTTCAATCGAAAAACAAACTTTCTTAGTGTTTGTGAAATTTGGTGAAAAGTTATGTAGTAAAAGATACGATACAAATGATCTAAAAACACGTTATTTCCACTCCTCAAAGCGTTAAAATCTTGTTTTGAATCGAAAAACAAACTTTCTTAGTGTTTGTGAAATTTGGTGAAAAGTTATGTAGTAAAAGATACGATACAAATGATCTAAAAACACGTTATTTGAACTCCTCAAAGCGTTAAAATCTTGTTTTGACTCGAAAAACAAACTTTCTTAGTGTTTGTGAAATTTGGTGAAAAGTTATGTAGTAAAAAGATACGATACAAATGATTTAAAAACACGTTATTTGAACTCCTCAAAGCGTTAAAATCTTGTTTTGAATCGAAAAACAAACTTTCTTAGTGTTTGTGAAATTTGGTGAAAAGTTATGTAGTAAAAAGATACGATACAAATGATCTAAAAACACGTTATTTGAACTCCTCAAAGCGTTAAAATCTTGTTTTGACTCGAAAAACAAACTTTCTTAGTGTTTGTGAAATTTGGTGAAAAGTTATGTAGTAAAAAGATACGATACAAATGATCTAAAAACACGTTATTTGAACTCCTCAAAGCGTTAAAATCTTGTTTTGAATCGAAAAACAAACTTTCTTAGTGTTTGTGAAATTTGGTGAAAAGTTATGTAGTAAAAAGATACGATACAAATGATCTAAAAACACGTTATTTGAACTCCTCAAAGCGTTAAAATCTTGTTTTGAATCGAAAAACAAACTTTCTTAGTGTTTGTGAAATTTGGTGAAAAGTTATGTAGTCAAAAGATACGATACAAATGATCCAAAAACACGTTATTTGAACTCCTCAAAGCGTTAAAATCTTGTTTTGAATCGAGAAACAAACTTTCTTAGTGTTTGTGAAATTTGGTGAAAAGTTATGTAGTAAAAGATACGATACAAATGATCTAAAAACACGTTATTTGAACTCCTCAAAGCGTTAAAATCTTGTTTTGAATCGAAAAACAAACTTTCTTAGTGTTTGTGAAATTTGGTGAAAAGTTATGTAGTAAAAAGATACGATACAAATGATCTAAAAACACGTTATTTGAACTCCTCAAAGCGTTAAAATCTTGTTTTGAATCGAAAAACAAACTTTCTTAGTGTTTGCGAAATTTGGTGAAAAGTTATGTAGTAAAAAGATACGATACAAATGATATAAAAACACGTTATTTGAACTCCTCAAAGCGTTAAAATCTTGTTTTGAATCGAGAAACAAACTTTCGTAGTGTTTGTGAAATTTGGTGAAAAGTTATGTAGTAAAAAGATACGATACAAATGATCTAAAAACACGTTATTTGAACTCCTCAAAGCATTCAAATCTTGTTTTGAATCGAAAAACAAACTTTCTTAGTGTTTGTGAAATTTGGTGAAAAGTTATGTAGAAAAAGATACGATACAAATGATCTCAAAACACGTTATTTGAACTCCTAAAAGCGTTAAAATCTTGTTTTGAATCGAAAAACAAACTTTCTTAGTGTTTGTGAAATTTGGTGAAAAGTTATGTAGTAAAAGATACGATACAAATGATCTAAAAACACGTTATTTGAACTCCTCAAAGCGTTAAAATCTTGTTTTGAATCGAAAAACAAACTTTCTTAGTGTTTGTGAAATTTGGTGAAAAGTTATGTAGTAAAAGATACGATACAAATGATCTAAAAACACGTTATTTGAACTCCTCAAAGCGTTGAAATCTTGTTTTGAATCGAAAAACAAACTTTCTTAGTGTTTGTGAAATTTGGTGAAAATTTATGTAGTAAAAGATACGATACAAATGATCTAAAAACACGTTATTTGAACTCCTCAAAGCGTTAAAATCTTGTTTTGAATCGAAAAACAAACTTTCTTAGTGTTTGTGAAATTTGGTGAAAAGTTATGTAGTAAAAGATACAATACAAATGATCTAAAAACACGTTATTAGAACTCCTCAAAGCGTTAAAATCTTGTTTTGAATCGAAAAACAAACTTTCGTAGTGTTTGTGAAATTTGGTGAAAAGTTATGTAGTAAAAGATACGATACAAATGATCTAAAAACACGTTATTTGAACTCCTCAAAGCATTAAAATCTTGTTTTGAATCGAAAAACAAACTTTCTTAGTGTTTGTGAAATTTGGCGAAAAGTTATGTAGTAAAAGATAGGATACAAATGATCTAAAACCACGTTATTTGAACTCCTCAAAGCGTTAAAATCTTGTTTTCAATCGAAAAACAAAATTTCTTAGTGTTTGTGAAATATGGTGAAAAGTTATGTAGTAAAAGATACGATACAAATGATCTAAAAACACGTTATTTGAACTCTTCAAAGCGTTACAATCTTGTTTTCAATCGAAAAACAAACTTTCTTAGTGTTTGTGAAATTTGGTGAAAAGTTATGTAGTAAAAGATACGATACAAATGATCTAAAAACACGTTATTTCCACTCCTCAAAGCGTTAAAATCTTGTTTTGAATCGAAAAACAAACTTTCTTAGTGTTTGTGAAATTTGGTGAAAAGTTATGTAGTAAAAGATACGATACAAATGATCTAAAAACACGTTATTTGAACTCCTCAAAGCGTTAAAATCTTGTTTTGAATCGAAAAACAAACTTTCTTAGTGTTTGTGAAATTTGGCGAAAAGTTATGTAGTAAAAGATACGATACAAATGATCTAAAAACACGTTATTTGAACTCCTCAAAGCGTTAAAATCTTGTTTTGAATCGAAAAACAAACTTTCTTAGTGTTTGTGAAATTTGGCGAAAAGTTATGTAGTAAAAGATAGGATACAAATGATCTAAAACCACGTTATTTGAACTCCTCAAAGCGTTAAAATCTTGTTTTCAATCGAAAAACAAAATTTCTTAGTGTTTGTGAAATATGGTGAAAAGTTATGTAGTAAAAGATACGATACAAATGATCTAAAAACACGTTATTTGAACTCTTCAAAGCGTTACAATCTTGTTTTCAATCGAAAAACAAACTTTCTTAGTGTTTGTGAAATTTGGTGAAAAGTTATGTAGTAAAAGATACGATACAAATGATCTAAAAACACGTTATTTCCACTCCTCAAAGCGTTAAAATCTTGTTTTGAATCGAAAAACAAACTTTCTTAGTGTTTGTGAAATTTGGTGAAAAGTTATGTAGTAAAAGATACGATACAAATGATCTAAAAACACGTTATTTGAACTCCTCAAAGCGTTAAAATCTTGTTTTGAATCGAAAAACAAACTTTCTTAGTGTTTGTGAAATTTGGTGAAAAGTTATGTAGTAAAAAGATACGATACAAATGATCTAAAAACACGTTATTTGAACTCCTCAAAGCGTTAAAATCTTGTTTTGAATCGAAAAACAAACTTTCTTAGTGTTTGCGAAATTTGGTGAAAAGTTATGTAGTAAAAAGATACGATACAAATGATATAAAAACACGTTATTTGAACTCCTCAAAGCGTTAAAATCTTGTTTTGAATCGAGAAACAAACTTTCGTAGTGTTTGTGAAATTTGGTGAAAAGTTATGTAGTAAAAAGATACGATACAAATGATCTAAAAACACGTTATTTGAACTCCTCAAAGCATTCAAATCTTGTTTTGAATCGAAAAACAAACTTTCTTAGTGTTTGTGAAATTTGGTGAAAAGTTATGTAGAAAAAGATACGATACAAATGATCTCAAAACACGTTATTTGAACTCCTCAAAGCGTTAAAATCTTGTTTTGAATCGAAAAACAAACTTTCTTAGTGTTTGTGAAATTTGGTGAAAAGTTATGTAGTAAAAGATACGATACAAATGATCTAAAAACACGTTATTTGAACTCCTCAAAGCGTTAAAATCTTGTTTTGAATCGAAAAACAAACTTTCTTAGTGTTTGTGAAATTTGGTGAAAAGTTATGTAGTAAAAGATACGATACAAATGATCTAAAAACACGTTATTTGAACTCCTCAAAGCGTTGAAATCTTGTTTTGAATCGAAAAACAAACTTTCTTAGTGTTTGTGAAATTTGGTGAAAATTTATGTAGTAAAAGATACGATACAAATGATCTAAAAACACGTTATTTGAACTCCTCAAAGCGTTAAAATCTTGTTTTGAATCGAAAAACAAACTTTCTTAGTGTTTGTGAAATTTGGTGAAAAGTTATGTAGTAAAAGATACAATACAAATGATCTAAAAACACGTTATTAGAACTCCTCAAAGCGTTAAAATCTTGTTTTGAATCGAAAAACAAACTTTCGTAGTGTTTGTGAAATTTGGTGAAAAGTTATGTAGTAAAAGATACGATACAAATGATCTAAAAACACGTTATTTGAACTCCTCAAAGCATTAAAATCTTGTTTTGAATCGAAAAACAAACTTTCTTAGTGTTTGTGAAATTTGGCGAAAAGTTATGTAGTAAAAGATAGGATACAAATGATCTAAAACCACGTTATTTGAACTCCTCAAAGCGTTAAAATCTTGTTTTCAATCGAAAAACAAAATTTCTTAGTGTTTGTGAAATATGGTGAAAAGTTATGTAGTAAAAGATACGATACAAATGATCTAAAAACACGTTATTTGAACTCTTCAAAGCGTTACAATCTTGTTTTCAATCGAAAAACAAACTTTCTTAGTGTTTGTGAAATTTGGTGAAAAGTTATGTAGTAAAAGATACGATACAAATGATCTAAAAACACGTTATTTCCACTCCTCAAAGCGTTAAAATCTTGTTTTGAATCGAAAAACAAACTTTCTTAGTGTTTGTGAAATTTGGTGAAAAGTTATGTAGTAAAAGATACGATACAAATGATCTAAAAACACGTTATTTGAACTCCTCAAAGCGTTAAAATCTTGTTTTGAATCGAAAAACAAACTTTCTTAGTGTTTGTGAAATTTGGTGAAAAGTTATGTAGTAAAAAGATACGATACAAATGATCTAAAAACACGTTATTTGAACTCCTCAAAGCGTTAAAATCTTGTTTTGAATCGAAAAACAAACTTTCTTAGTGTTTGCGAAATTTGGTGAAAAGTTATGTAGTAAAAAGATACGATACAAATGATATAAAA
This sequence comes from Luzula sylvatica, assembly GCA_946800325.1. Lineage (NCBI taxonomy): Eukaryota > Viridiplantae > Streptophyta > Magnoliopsida > Poales > Juncaceae > Luzula > Luzula sylvatica. The sequence goes on from OX326960.1 coordinate 68,416,592, forward strand.
ACACGTTATTTGAACTCCTCAAAGCGTTAAAATCTTGTTTTGAATCGAGAAACAAACTTTCGTAGTGTTTGTGAAATTTGGTGAAAAGTTATGTAGTAAAAAGATACGATACAAATGATCTAAAAACACGTTATTTGAACTCCTCAAAGCGTTAAAATCTTGTTTTGAATCGAAAAACAAACTTTCTTAGTGTCTGTGAAATTTGGTGAAAAGTTATGTAGTAAAAGATACGATACAAATGATCTAAAAACACGTTATTTGAACTCCTCAAAGCATTCAAATCTTGTTTTGAATCGAAAAACAAACTTTCTTAGTGTTTGTGAAATTTGGTGAAAAGTTATGTAGTAAAAGATACGATACAAATGATCTAAAAACACGTTATTTGAACTCCTCAAAGCGTTAAAATCTTGTTTTGAATCGAAAAACAAACTTTCTTAGTGTTTGTGAAATTTGGTGAAAAGTTATGTAGTAAATGATACGATACAAATGATCTAAAAACACGTTATTTGAACTCCTCAAAGCGTTAAAATCTTGTTTTGAATCGAAAAACAAACTTTCTTAGTGTTTGTGAAATTTGGTGAAAAGTTATGCAGTAAAAGATACGATACAAATGATCTAAAAACACGTTATTTGAAATCCTCAAAGCGTTAAAATCTTGTTTTGAATCGAAAAACAAACTTTCTTAGTGTTTGTGAAATTTGGTGAAAAGTTATGTAGTAAAAGATACGATACAAATGATCTAAAAACACGTTATTTGAACTCCTCAAAGCGTTGAAATCTTGTTTTGAATCGAAAAACAAACTTTCTTAGTGTTTGTGAAATTTGGTGAAAATTTATGTAGTAAAAGATACGATACAAATGATCTAAAAACACGTTATTTGAACTCCTCAAAGCGTTAAAATCTTGTTTTGAATCGAAAAACAAACTTTCTTAGTGTTTGTGAAATTTGGTGAAAAGTTATGTAGTAAAAGATACAATACAAATGATCTAAAAACACGTTATTAGAACTCCTCAAAGCGTTAAAATCTTGTTTTGAATCGAAAAACAAACTTTCGTAGTGTTTGTGAAATTTGGTGAAAAGTTATGTAGTAAAAGATACGATACAAATGATCTAAAAACACGTTATTTGAACTCCTCAAAGCATTAAAATCTTGTTTTGAATCGAAAAACAAACTTTCTTAGTGTTTGTGAAATTTGGCGAAAAGTTATGTAGTAAAAGATAGGATACAAATGATCTAAAACCACGTTATTTGAACTCCTCAAAGCGTTAAAATCTTGTTTTCAATCGAAAAACAAAATTTCTTAGTGTTTGTGAAATATGGTGAAAAGTTATGTAGTAAAAGATACGATACAAATGATCTAAAAACACGTTATTTGAACTCCTCAAAGCGTTACAATCTTGTTTTCAATCGAAAAACAAACTTTCTTAGTGTTTGTGAAATTTGGTGAAAAGTTATGTAGTAAAAGATACGATACAAATGATCTAAAAACACGTTATTTCCACTCCTCAAAGCGTTAAAATCTTGTTTTGAATCGAAAAACAAACTTTCTTAGTGTTTGTGAAATTTGGTGAAAAGTTATGTAGTAAAAGATACGATACAAATGATCTAAAAACACGTTATTTGAACTCCTCAAAGCGTTAAAATCTTGTTTTGACTCGAAAAACAAACTTTCTTAGTGTTTGTGAAATTTGGTGAAAAGTTATGTAGTAAAAAGATACGATACAAATGATTTAAAAACACGTTATTTGAACTCCTCAAAGCGTTAAAATCTTGTTTTGAATCGAAAAACAAACTTTCTTAGTGTTTGTGAAATTTGGTGAAAAGTTATGTAGTAAAAAGATACGATACAAATGATCTAAAAACACGTTATTTGAACTCCTCAAAGCGTTAAAATCTTGTTTTGACTCGAAAAACAAACTTTCTTAGTGTTTGTGAAATTTGGTGAAAAGTTATGTAGTAAAAAGATACGATACAAATGATCTAAAAACACGTTATTTGAACTCCTCAAAGCGTTAAAATCTTGTTTTGAATCGAAAAACAAACTTTCTTAGTGTTTGTGAAATTTGGTGAAAAGTTATGTAGTAAAAAGATACGATACAAATGATCTAAAAACACGTTATTTGAACTCCTCAAAGCGTTAAAATCTTGTTTTGAATCGAAAAACAAACTTTCTTAGTGTTTGTGAAATTTGGTGAAAAGTTATGTAGTCAAAAGATACGATACAAATGATCCAAAAACACGTTATTTGAACTCCTCAAAGCGTTAAAATCTTGTTTTGAATCGAGAAACAAACTTTCTTAGTGTTTGTGAAATTTGGTGAAAAGTTATGTAGTAAAAGATACGATACAAATGATCTAAAAACACGTTATTTGAACTCCTCAAAGCGTTAAAATCTTGTTTTGAATCGAAAAACAAACTTTCTTAGTGTTTGTGAAATTTGGTGAAAAGTTATGTAGTAAAAAGATACGATACAAATGATCTAAAAACACGTTATTTGAACTCCTCAAAGCGTTAAAATCTTGTTTTGAATCGAAAAACAAACTTTCTTAGTGTTTGCGAAATTTGGTGAAAAGTTATGTAGTAAAAAGATACGATACAAATGATATAAAAACACGTTATTTGAACTCCTCAAAGCGTTAAAATCTTGTTTTGAATCGAGAAACAAACTTTCGTAGTGTTTGTGAAATTTGGTGAAAAGTTATGTAGTAAAAAGATACGATACAAATGATCTAAAAACACGTTATTTGAACTCCTCAAAGCATTCAAATCTTGTTTTGAATCGAAAAACAAACTTTCTTAGTGTTTGTGAAATTTGGTGAAAAGTTATGTAGAAAAAGATACGATACAAATGATCTCAAAACACGTTATTTGAACTCCTAAAAGCGTTAAAATCTTGTTTTGAATCGAAAAACAAACTTTCTTAGTGTTTGTGAAATTTGGTGAAAAGTTATGTAGTAAAAGATACGATACAAATGATCTAAAAACACGTTATTTGAACTCCTCAAAGCGTTAAAATCTTGTTTTGAATCGAAAAACAAACTTTCTTAGTGTTTGTGAAATTTGGTGAAAAGTTATGTAGTAAAAGATACGATACAAATGATCTAAAAACACGTTATTTGAACTCCTCAAAGCGTTGAAATCTTGTTTTGAATCGAAAAACAAACTTTCTTAGTGTTTGTGAAATTTGGTGAAAATTTATGTAGTAAAAGATACGATACAAATGATCTAAAAACACGTTATTTGAACTCCTCAAAGCGTTAAAATCTTGTTTTGAATCGAAAAACAAACTTTCTTAGTGTTTGTGAAATTTGGTGAAAAGTTATGTAGTAAAAGATACAATACAAATGATCTAAAAACACGTTATTAGAACTCCTCAAAGCGTTAAAATCTTGTTTTGAATCGAAAAACAAACTTTCGTAGTGTTTGTGAAATTTGGTGAAAAGTTATGTAGTAAAAGATACGATACAAATGATCTAAAAACACGTTATTTGAACTCCTCAAAGCATTAAAATCTTGTTTTGAATCGAAAAACAAACTTTCTTAGTGTTTGTGAAATTTGGCGAAAAGTTATGTAGTAAAAGATAGGATACAAATGATCTAAAACCACGTTATTTGAACTCCTCAAAGCGTTAAAATCTTGTTTTCAATCGAAAAACAAAATTTCTTAGTGTTTGTGAAATATGGTGAAAAGTTATGTAGTAAAAGATACGATACAAATGATCTAAAAACACGTTATTTGAACTCTTCAAAGCGTTACAATCTTGTTTTCAATCGAAAAACAAACTTTCTTAGTGTTTGTGAAATTTGGTGAAAAGTTATGTAGTAAAAGATACGATACAAATGATCTAAAAACACGTTATTTCCACTCCTCAAAGCGTTAAAATCTTGTTTTGAATCGAAAAACAAACTTTCTTAGTGTTTGTGAAATTTGGTGAAAAGTTATGTAGTAAAAGATACGATACAAATGATCTAAAAACACGTTATTTGAACTCCTCAAAGCGTTAAAATCTTGTTTTGAATCGAAAAACAAACTTTCTTAGTGTTTGTGAAATTTGGCGAAAAGTTATGTAGTAAAAGATACGATACAAATGATCTAAAAACACGTTATTTGAACTCCTCAAAGCGTTAAAATCTTGTTTTGAATCGAAAAACAAACTTTCTTAGTGTTTGTGAAATTTGGCGAAAAGTTATGTAGTAAAAGATAGGATACAAATGATCTAAAACCACGTTATTTGAACTCCTCAAAGCGTTAAAATCTTGTTTTCAATCGAAAAACAAAATTTCTTAGTGTTTGTGAAATATGGTGAAAAGTTATGTAGTAAAAGATACGATACAAATGATCTAAAAACACGTTATTTGAACTCTTCAAAGCGTTACAATCTTGTTTTCAATCGAAAAACAAACTTTCTTAGTGTTTGTGAAATTTGGTGAAAAGTTATGTAGTAAAAGATACGATACAAATGATCTAAAAACACGTTATTTCCACTCCTCAAAGCGTTAAAATCTTGTTTTGAATCGAAAAACAAACTTTCTTAGTGTTTGTGAAATTTGGTGAAAAGTTATGTAGTAAAAGATACGATACAAATGATCTAAAAACACGTTATTTGAACTCCTCAAAGCGTTAAAATCTTGTTTTGAATCGAAAAACAAACTTTCTTAGTGTTTGTGAAATTTGGTGAAAAGTTATGTAGTAAAAAGATACGATACAAATGATCTAAAAACACGTTATTTGAACTCCTCAAAGCGTTAAAATCTTGTTTTGAATCGAAAAACAAACTTTCTTAGTGTTTGCGAAATTTGGTGAAAAGTTATGTAGTAAAAAGATACGATACAAATGATATAAAAACACGTTATTTGAACTCCTCAAAGCGTTAAAATCTTGTTTTGAATCGAGAAACAAACTTTCGTAGTGTTTGTGAAATTTGGTGAAAAGTTATGTAGTAAAAAGATACGATACAAATGATCTAAAAACACGTTATTTGAACTCCTCAAAGCATTCAAATCTTGTTTTGAATCGAAAAACAAACTTTCTTAGTGTTTGTGAAATTTGGTGAAAAGTTATGTAGAAAAAGATACGATACAAATGATCTCAAAACACGTTATTTGAACTCCTCAAAGCGTTAAAATCTTGTTTTGAATCGAAAAACAAACTTTCTTAGTGTTTGTGAAATTTGGTGAAAAGTTATGTAGTAAAAGATACGATACAAATGATCTAAAAACACGTTATTTGAACTCCTCAAAGCGTTAAAATCTTGTTTTGAATCGAAAAACAAACTTTCTTAGTGTTTGTGAAATTTGGTGAAAAGTTATGTAGTAAAAGATACGATACAAATGATCTAAAAACACGTTATTTGAACTCCTCAAAGCGTTGAAATCTTGTTTTGAATCGAAAAACAAACTTTCTTAGTGTTTGTGAAATTTGGTGAAAATTTATGTAGTAAAAGATACGATACAAATGATCTAAAAACACGTTATTTGAACTCCTCAAAGCGTTAAAATCTTGTTTTGAATCGAAAAACAAACTTTCTTAGTGTTTGTGAAATTTGGTGAAAAGTTATGTAGTAAAAGATACAATACAAATGATCTAAAAACACGTTATTAGAACTCCTCAAAGCGTTAAAATCTTGTTTTGAATCGAAAAACAAACTTTCGTAGTGTTTGTGAAATTTGGTGAAAAGTTATGTAGTAAAAGATACGATACAAATGATCTAAAAACACGTTATTTGAACTCCTCAAAGCATTAAAATCTTGTTTTGAATCGAAAAACAAACTTTCTTAGTGTTTGTGAAATTTGGCGAAAAGTTATGTAGTAAAAGATAGGATACAAATGATCTAAAACCACGTTATTTGAACTCCTCAAAGCGTTAAAATCTTGTTTTCAATCGAAAAACAAAATTTCTTAGTGTTTGTGAAATATGGTGAAAAGTTATGTAGTAAAAGATACGATACAAATGATCTAAAAACACGTTATTTGAACTCTTCAAAGCGTTACAATCTTGTTTTCAATCGAAAAACAAACTTTCTTAGTGTTTGTGAAATTTGGTGAAAAGTTATGTAGTAAAAGATACGATACAAATGATCTAAAAACACGTTATTTCCACTCCTCAAAGCGTTAAAATCTTGTTTTGAATCGAAAAACAAACTTTCTTAGTGTTTGTGAAATTTGGTGAAAAGTTATGTAGTAAAAGATACGATACAAATGATCTAAAAACACGTTATTTGAACTCCTCAAAGCGTTAAAATCTTGTTTTGAATCGAAAAACAAACTTTCTTAGTGTTTGTGAAATTTGGTGAAAAGTTATGTAGTAAAAAGATACGATACAAATGATCTAAAAACACGTTATTTGAACTCCTCAAAGCGTTAAAATCTTGTTTTGAATCGAAAAACAAACTTTCTTAGTGTTTGCGAAATTTGGTGAAAAGTTATGTAGTAAAAAGATACGATACAAATGATATAAAAACACGTTATTTGAACTCCTCAAAGCGTTAAAATCTTGTTTTGAATCGAGAAACAAACTTTCGTAGTGTTTGTGAAATTTGGTGAAAAGTTATGTAGTAAAAAGATACGATACAAATGATCTAAAAACACGTTATTTGAACTCCTCAAAGCGTTAAAATCTTGTTTTGAATCGAAAAACAAACTTTCTTAGTGTCTGTGAAATTTGGTGAAAAGTTATGTAGTAAAAGATACGATACAAATGATCTAAAAACACGTTATTTGAACTCCTCAAAGCATTCAAATCTTGTTTTGAATCGAAAAACAAACTTTCTTAGTGTTTGTGAAATTTGGTGAAAAGTTATGTAGTAAAAGATACGATACAAATGATCTAAAAACACGTTATTTGAACTCCTCAAAGCGTTAAAATCTTGTTTTGAATCGAAAAACAAACTTTCTTAGTGTTTGTGAAATTTGGTGAAAAGTTATGTAGTAAATGATACGATACAAATGATCTAAAAACACGTTATTTGAACTCCTCAAAGCGTTAAAATCTTGTTTTGAATCGAAAAACAAACTTTCTTAGTGTTTGTGAAATTTGGTGAAAAGTTATGCAGTAAAAGATACGATACAAATGATCTAAAAACACGTTATTTGAAATCCTCAAAGCGTTAAAATCTTGTTTTGAATCGAAAAACAAACTTTCTTAGTGTTTGTGAAATTTGGTGAAAAGTTATGTAGTAAAAGATACGATACAAATGATCTAAAAACACGTTATTTGAACTCCTCAAAGCGTTGAAATCTTGTTTTGAATCGAAAAACAAACTTTCTTAGTGTTTGTGAAATTTGGTGAAAATTTATGTAGTAAAAGATACGATACAAATGATCTAAAAACACGTTATTTGAACTCCTCAAAGCGTTAAAATCTTGTTTTGAATCGAAAAACAAACTTTCTTAGTGTTTGTGAAATTTGGTGAAAAGTTATGTAGTAAAAGATACAATACAAATGATCTAAAAACACGTTATTAGAACTCCTCAAAGCGTTAAAATCTTGTTTTGAATCGAAAAACAAACTTTCGTAGTGTTTGTGAAATTTGGTGAAAAGTTATGTAGTAAAAGATACGATACAAATGATCTAAAAACACGTTATTTGAACTCCTCAAAGCATTAAAATCTTGTTTTGAATCGAAAAACAAACTTTCTTAGTGTTTGTGAAATTTGGCGAAAAGTTATGTAGTAAAAGATAGGATACAAATGATCTAAAACCACGTTATTTGAACTCCTCAAAGCGTTAAAATCTTGTTTTCAATCGAAAAACAAAATTTCTTAGTGTTTGTGAAATATGGTGAAAAGTTATGTAGTAAAAGATACGATACAAATGATCTAAAAACACGTTATTTGAACTCCTCAAAGCGTTACAATCTTGTTTTCAATCGAAAAACAAACTTTCTTAGTGTTTGTGAAATTTGGTGAAAAGTTATGTAGTAAAAGATACGATACAAATGATCTAAAAACACGTTATTTCCACTCCTCAAAGCGTTAAAATCTTGTTTTGAATCGAAAAACAAACTTTCTTAGTGTTTGTGAAATTTGGTGAAAAGTTATGTAGTAAAAGATACGATACAAATGATCTAAAAACACGTTATTTGAACTCCTCAAAGCGTTAAAATCTTGTTTTGACTCGAAAAACAAACTTTCTTAGTGTTTGTGAAATTTGGTGAAAAGTTATGTAGTAAAAAGATACGATACAAATGATTTAAAAACACGTTATTTGAACTCCTCAAAGCGTTAAAATCTTGTTTTGAATCGAAAAACAAACTTTCTTAGTGTTTGTGAAATTTGGTGAAAAGTTATGTAGTAAAAAGATACGATACAAATGATCTAAAAACACGTTATTTGAACTCCTCAAAGCGTTAAAATCTTGTTTTGACTCGAAAAACAAACTTTCTTAGTGTTTGTGAAATTTGGTGAAAAGTTATGTAGTAAAAAGATACGATACAAATGATCTAAAAACACGTTATTTGAACTCCTCAAAGCGTTAAAATCTTGTTTTGAATCGAAAAACAAACTTTCTTAGTGTTTGTGAAATTTGGTGAAAAGTTATGTAGTAAAAAGATACGATACAAATGATCTAAAAACACGTTATTTGAACTCCTCAAAGCGTTAAAATCTTGTTTTGAATCGAAAAACAAACTTTCTTAGTGTTTGTGAAATTTGGTGAAAAGTTATGTAGTCAAAAGATACGATACAAATGATCCAAAAACACGTTATTTGAACTCCTCAAAGCGTTAAAATCTTGTTTTGAATCGAGAAACAAACTTTCTTAGTGTTTGTGAAATTTGGTGAAAAGTTATGTAGTAAAAGATACGATACAAATGATCTAAAAACACGTTATTTGAACTCCTCAAAGCGTTAAAATCTTGTTTTGAATCGAAAAACAAACTTTCTTAGTGTTTGTGAAATTTGGTGAAAAGTTATGTAGTAAAAAGATACGATACAAATGATCTAAAAACACGTTATTTGAACTCCTCAAAGCGTTAAAATCTTGTTTTGAATCGAAAAACAAACTTTCTTAGTGTTTGCGAAATTTGGTGAAAAGTTATGTAGTAAAAAGATACGATACAAATGATATAAAAACACGTTATTTGAACTCCTCAAAGCGTTAAAATCTTGTTTTGAATCGAGAAACAAACTTTCGTAGTGTTTGTGAAATTTGGTGAAAAGTTATGTAGTAAAAAGATACGATACAAATGATCTAAAAACACGTTATTTGAACTCCTCAAAGCATTCAAATCTTGTTTTGAATCGAAAAACAAACTTTCTTAGTGTTTGTGAAATTTGGTGAAAAGTTATGTAGAAAAAGATACGATACAAATGATCTCAAAACACGTTATTTGAACTCCTAAAAGCGTTAAAATCTTGTTTTGAATCGAAAAACAAACTTTCTTAGTGTTTGTGAAATTTGGTGAAAAGTTATGTAGTAAAAGATACGATACAAATGATCTAAAAACACGTTATTTGAACTCCTCAAAGCGTTAAAATCTTGTTTTGAATCGAAAAACAAACTTTCTTAGTGTTTGTGAAATTTGGTGAAAAGTTATGTAGTAAAAGATACGATACAAATGATCTAAAAACACGTTATTTGAACTCCTCAAAGCGTTGAAATCTTGTTTTGAATCGAAAAACAAACTTTCTTAGTGTTTGTGAAATTTGGTGAAAATTTATGTAGTAAAAGATACGATACAAATGATCTAAAAACACGTTATTTGAACTCCTCAAAGCGTTAAAATCTTGTTTTGAATCGAAAAACAAACTTTCTTAGTGTTTGTGAAATTTGGTGAAAAGTTATGTAGTAAAAGATACAATACAAATGATCTAAAAACACGTTATTAGAACTCCTCAAAGCGTTAAAATCTTGTTTTGAATCGAAAAACAAACTTTCGTAGTGTTTGTGAAATTTGGTGAAAAGTTATGTAGTAAAAGATACGATACAAATGATCTAAAAACACGTTATTTGAACTCCTCAAAGCATTAAAATCTTGTTTTGAATCGAAAAACAAACTTTCTTAGTGTTTGTGAAATTTGGCGAAAAGTTATGTAGTAAAAGATAGGATACAAATGATCTAAAACCACGTTATTTGAACTCCTCAAAGCGTTAAAATCTTGTTTTCAATCGAAAAACAAAATTTCTTAGTGTTTGTGAAATATGGTGAAAAGTTATGTAGTAAAAGATACGATACAAATGATCTAAAAACACGTTATTTGAACTCTTCAAAGCGTTACAATCTTGTTTTCAATCGAAAAACAAACTTTCTTAGTGTTTGTGAAATTTGGTGAAAAGTTATGTAGTAAAAGATACGATACAAATGATCTAAAAACACGTTATTTCCACTCCTCAAAGCGTTAAAATCTTGTTTTGAATCGAAAAACAAACTTTCTTAGTGTTTGTGAAATTTGGTGAAAAGTTATGTAGTAAAAGATACGATACAAATGATCTAAAAACACGTTATTTGAACTCCTCAAAGCGTTAAAATCTTGTTTTGAATCGAAAAACAAACTTTCTTAGTGTTTGTGAAATTTGGTGAAAAGTTATGTAGTAAAAAGATACGATACAAATGATCTAAAAACACGTTATTTGAACTCCTCAAAGCGTTAAAATCTTGTTTTGAATCGAAAAACAAACTTTCTTAGTGTTTGCGAAATTTGGTGAAAAGTTATGTAGTAAAAAGATACGATACAAATGATATAAAAACACGTTATTTGAACTCCTCAAAGCGTTAAAATCTTGTTTTGAATCGAGAAACAAACTTTCGTAGTGTTTGTGAAATTTGGTGAAAAGTTATGTAGTAAAAAGATACGATACAAATGATCTAAAAACACGTTATTTGAACTCCTCAAAGCGTTAAAATCTTGTTTTGAATCGAAAAACAAACTTTCTTAGTGTCTGTGAAATTTGGTGAAAAGTTATGTAGTAAAAGATACGATACAAATGATCTAAAAACACGTTATTTGAACTCCTCAAAGCATTCAAATCTTGTTTTGAATCGAAAAACAAACTTTCTTAGTGTTTGTGAAATTTGGTGAAAAGTTATGTAGTAAAAGATACGATACAAATGATCTAAAAACACGTTATTTGAACTCCTCAAAGCGTTAAAATCTTGTTTTGAATCGAAAAACAAACTTTCTTAGTGTTTGTGAAATTTGGTGAAAAGTTATGTAGTAAATGATACGATACAAATGATCTAAAAACACGTTATTTGAACTCCTCAAAGCGTTAAAATCTTGTTTTGAATCGAAAAACAAACTTTCTTAGTGTTTGTGAAATTTGGTGAAAAGTTATGCAGTAAAAGATACGATACAAATGATCTAAAAACACGTTATTTGAAATCCTCAAAGCGTTAAAATCTTGTTTTGAATCGAAAAACAAACTTTCTTAGTGTTTGTGAAATTTGGTGAAAAGTTATGTAGTAAAAGATACGATACAAATGATCTAAAAACACGTTATTTGAACTCCTCAAAGCGTTGAAATCTTGTTTTGAATCGAAAAACAAACTTTCTTAGTGTTTGTGAAATTTGGTGAAAATTTATGTAGTAAAAGATACGATACAAATGATCTAAAAACACGTTATTTGAACTCCTCAAAGCGTTAAAATCTTGTTTTGAATCGAAAAACAAACTTTCTTAGTGTTTGTGAAATTTGGTGAAAAGTTATGTAGTAAAAGATACAATACAAATGATCTAAAAACACGTTATTAGAACTCCTCAAAGCGTTAAAATCTTGTTTTGAATCGAAAAACAAACTTTCGTAGTGTTTGTGAAATTTGGTGAAAAGTTATGTAGTAAAAGATACGATACAAATGATCTAAAAACACGTTATTTGAACTCCTCAAAGCATTAAAATCTTGTTTTGAATCGAAAAACAAACTTTCTTAGTGTTTGTGAAATTTGGCGAAAAGTTATGTAGTAAAAGATAGGATACAAATGATCTAAAACCACGTTATTTGAACTCCTCAAAGCGTTAAAATCTTGTTTTCAATCGAAAAACAAAATTTCTTAGTGTTTGTGAAATATGGTGAAAAGTTATGTAGTAAAAGATACGATACAAATGATCTAAAAACACGTTATTTGAACTCCTCAAAGCGTTACAATCTTGTTTTCAATCGAAAAACAAACTTTCTTAGTGTTTGTGAAATTTGGTGAAAAGTTATGTAGTAAAAGATACGATACAAATGATCTAAAAACACGTTATTTCCACTCCTCAAAGCGTTAAAATCTTGTTTTGAATCGAAAAACAAACTTTCTTAGTGTTTGTGAAATTTGGTGAAAAGTTATGTAGTAAAAGATACGATACAAATGATCTAAAAACACGTTATTTGAACTCCTCAAAGCGTTAAAATCTTGTTTTGACTCGAAAAACAAACTTTCTTAGTGTTTGTGAAATTTGGTGAAAAGTTATGTAGTAAAAAGATACGATACAAATGATTTAAAAACACGTTATTTGAACTCCTCAAAGCGTTAAAATCTTGTTTTGAATCGAAAAACAAACTTTCTTAGTGTTTGTGAAATTTGGTGAAAAGTTATGTAGTAAAAAGATACGATACAAATGATCTAAAAACACGTTATTTGAACTCCTCAAAGCGTTAAAATCTTGTTTTGACTCGAAAAACAAACTTTCTTAGTGTTTGTGAAATTTGGTGAAAAGTTATGTAGTAAAAAGATACGATACAAATGATCTAAAAACACGTTATTTGAACTCCTCAAAGCGTTAAAATCTTGTTTTGAATCGAAAAACAAACTTTCTTAGTGTTTGTGAAATTTGGTGAAAAGTTATGTAGTAAAAAGATACGATACAAATGATCTAAAAACACGTTATTTGAACTCCTCAAAGCGTTAAAATCTTGTTTTGAATCGAAAAACAAACTTTCTTAGTGTTTGTGAAATTTGGTGAAAAGTTATGTAGTCAAAAGATACGATACAAATGATCCAAAAACACGTTATTTGAACTCCTCAAAGCGTTAAAATCTTGTTTTGAATCGAGAAACAAACTTTCGTAGTGTTTGTGAAATTTGGTGAAAAGTTATGTAGTAAAAAGATACGATACAAATGATCTAAAAACACGTTATTTGAACTCCTCAAAGCGTTAAAATCTTGTTTTGAATCGAAAAACAAACTTTCTTAGTGTCTGTGAAATTTGGTGAAAAGTTATGTAGTAAAAGATACGATACAAATGATCTAAAAACACGTTATTTGAACTCCTCAAAGCGTTAAAATCTTGTTTTGAATCGAAAAACAAACTTTCTTAGTGTTTGTGAAATTTGGTGAAAAGTTATGTAGTAAAAGATACGATACAAATGATCTAAAAACACGTTATTTGAACTCCTCAAAGCGTTAAAATCTTGTTTTGAATAGAAAAACAAACTTTCTTAGTGTTTGTGAAATTTGGTGAAAAGTTATGTAGTAAAAAGATACGATACAAATGATCTAAAAACACGTTATTTGAACTCCTCAAAGCGTTAAAATCTTGTTTTGAATCGAAAAACAAACTTTCTTAGTGTCTGTGAAATTTGGTGAAAAGTTATGTAGTAAAAGATACGATACAAATGATCTAAAAATACGTTATTTGAACTCCTCAAAGCATTCAAATCTTGTTTTGAATCGAAAAACAAACTTTCTTAGTGTTTGTGAAATTTGGTGAAAAGTTATGTAGTAAAAGATACGATACAAATGATCTAAAAACACGTTATTTGAACTCCTCAAAGCGTTAAAATCTTGTTTTGAATCGAAAAACAAACTTTCATAGTGTTTGTGAAATTTGGTGAAAAGTTATGTAGTAAATGATACGATACAAATGATCTAAAAACACGTTATTTGAACTCCTCAAAGCGTTAAAATCTTGTTTTGAATCGAAAAACAAAATTTCTTAGTGTTTGTGAAATATGGTGAAAAGTTATGTAGTAAAAGATACGATACAAATGATCTAAAAACACGTTATTTGAACTCCTCAAAGCGTTAAAATCTTGTTTTCAATCGAAAAACAAAATTTCTTAGTGTTTGTGAAATATGGTGAAAAGTTATGTAGTAAAAGATACGATACAAATGATCTAAAAACACGTTATTTGAACTCCTCAAAGCGTTACAATCTTGTTTTCAATCGAAAAACAAACTTTCTTAGTGTTTGTGAAATTTGGTGAAAAGTTATGTAGTAAAAGATACGATACAAATGATCTAAAAACACGTTATTTGAACTCCTCAAAGCGTTACAATCTTGTTTTCAATCGAAAAACAAACTTTCTTAGTGTTTGTGAAATTTGGTGAAAAGTTATGTAGTAAAAGATACGATACAAATGATCTAAAAACACGTTATTTGAACTCCTCAAAGCGTTACAATCTTGTTTTCAATCGAAAAACAAACTTTCTTAGTGTTTGTGAAATTTGGTGAAAAGTTATGTAGTAAAAGATACGATACAAATGATCTAAAAACACGTTATTTCCACTCCTCAAAGCGTTAAAATCTTGTTTTGAATCGAAAAACAAACTTTCTTAGTGTTTGTGAAATTTGGTGAAAAGTTATGTAGTAAAAAGATACGATACAAATGATCTAAAAACACGTTATTTGAACTCCTCAAAGCGTTAAAATCTTGTTTTCAATCGAAAAACAAACTTTCTTAGTGTTTGTGAAATTTGGTGAAAAGTTATGTAGTAAAAGATACGATACAAATGATCTAAAAACACGTTATTTCCACTCCTCAAAGCGTTAAAATCTTGTTTTCAATCGAAAAACAAACTTTCTTAGTGTTTGTGAAATTTGGTGAAAAGTTATGTAGTAAAAGATACGATACAAATGATCTAAAAACACGTTATTTGAACTCGTCAAAGCGTTAAAATCTCGTTTTGAATCGAAAAACAAACTTTCTTAGTGTTTGTGAAATTTGGTGAAAAGTTATGTAGTAAAAGATACGATACAAATGATCTAAAAACACGTTATTTGAACTCCTCAAAGCGTTAAAATCTTGTTTTGAATCGAAAAACAAACTTTCTTAGTGTTTGTGAAATTTGGTGAAAAGTTATGTAGTAAAAGATACGATACAAATGATCTAAAAACACGTTATTTGAACTCCTCAAAGCGTTAAAATCTTGTTTTGAATCGAAAAACAAACTTTCTTAGTGTTTGTGAAATTTGGTGAAAAGTTATGTAGTAAAAAGATACGATACAAATGATCTAAAAACACGTTATTTGAACTCCTCAAAGCGTTAAAATCTTGTTTTGAATCGAAAAACAAACTTTCTTAGTGTTTGTGAAATTTGGTGAAAAGTTATGTAGTAAAAAGATACGATACAAATGATCTAAAAACACGTTATTTGAACTCCTCAAAGCGTTAATATCTTGTTTTGAATCGAGAAACAAACTTTCGTAGTGTTTGTGAAATTTGGTGAAAAGTTATGTAGTAAAAAGATACGATACAAATGATCTAAAAACACGTTATTTGAACTCCTCAAAGCGTTAAAATCTTGTTTTGAATCGAAAAACAAACTTTCTTAGTGTCTGTGAAATTTGGTGAAAAGTTATGTAGTAAAAGATACGATACAAATGATCTAAAAACACGTTATTTGAACTCCTCAAAGCATTCAAATCTTGTTTTGAATCGAAAAACAAACTTTCTTAGTGTTTGTGAAATTTGGTGAAAAGTTATGTAGTAAAAGATACGATACAAATGATCTAAAAACACGTTATTTGAACTCCTCAAAGCGTTAAAATCTTGTTTTGAATCGAAAAACAAACTTTCTTAGTGTTTGTGAAATTTGGTGAAAAGTTATGTAGTAAATGATACGATACAAATGATCTAAAAACACGTTATTTGAACTCCTCAAAGCGTTAAAATCTTGTTTTGAATCGAAAAACAAACTTTCTTAGTGTTTGTGAAATTTGGTGAAAAGTTATGCAGTAAAAGATACGATACAAATGATCTAAAAACACGTTATTTGAAATCCTCAAAGCGTTAAAATCTTGTTTTGAATCGAAAAACAAACTTTCTTAGTGTTTGTGAAATTTGGTGAAAAGTTATGTAGTAAAAGATACGATACAAATGATCTAAAAACACGTTATTTGAACTCCTCAAAGCGTTGAAATCTTGTTTTGAATCGAAAAACAAACTTTCTTAGTGTTTGTGAAATTTGGTGAAAATTTATGTAGTAAAAGATACGATACAAATGATCTAAAAACACGTTATTTGAACTCCTCAAAGCGTTAAAATCTTGTTTTGAATCGAAAAACAAACTTTCTTAGTGTTTGTGAAATTTGGTGAAAAGTTATGTAGTAAAAGATACAATACAAATGATCTAAAAACACGTTATTAGAACTCCTCAAAGCGTTAAAATCTTGTTTTGAATCGAAAAACAAACTTTCGTAGTGTTTGTGAAATTTGGTGAAAAGTTATGTAGTAAAAGATACGATACAAATGATCTAAAAACACGTTATTTGAACTCCTCAAAGCATTAAAATCTTGTTTTGAATCGAAAAACAAACTTTCTTAGTGTTTGTGAAATTTGGCGAAAAGTTATGTAGTAAAAGATAGGATACAAATGATCTAAAACCACGTTATTTGAACTCCTCAAAGCGTTAAAATCTTGTTTTCAATCGAAAAACAAAATTTCTTAGTGTTTGTGAAATATGGTGAAAAGTTATGTAGTAAAAGATACGATACAAATGATCTAAAAACACGTTATTTGAACTCCTCAAAGCGTTACAATCTTGTTTTCAATCGAAAAACAATCTTTCTTAGTGTTTGTGAAATTTGGTGAAAAGTTATGTAGTAAAAGATACGATACAAATGATCTAAAAACACGTTATTTCCACTCCTCAAAGCGTTAAAATCTTGTTTTGAATCGAAAAACAAACTTTCTTAGTGTTTGTGAAATTTGGTGAAAAGTTATGTAGTAAAAGATACGATACAAATGATCTAAAAACACGTTATTTGAACTCCTCAAAGCGTTAAAATCTTGTTTTGACTCGAAAAACAAACTTTCTTAGTGTTTGTGAAATTTGGTGAAAAGTTATGTAGTAAAAAGATACGATACAAATGATTTAAAAACACGTTATTTGAACTCCTCAAAGCGTTAAAATCTTGTTTTGAATCGAAAAACAAACTTTCTTAGTGTTTGTGAAATTTGGTGAAAAGTTATGTAGTAAAAAGATACGATACAAATGATCTAAAAACACGTTATTTGAACTCCTCAACGCGTTAAAATCTTGTTTTGACTCGAAAAACAAACTTTCTTAGTGTTTGTGAAATTTGGTGAAAAGTTATGTAGTAAAAAGATACGATACAAATGATCTAAAAACACGTTATTTGAACTCCTCAAAGCGTTAAAATCTTGTTTTGAATCGAAAAACAAACTTTCTTAGTGTTTGTGAAATTTGGTGAAAAGTTATGTAGTAAAAAGATACGATACAAATGATCTAAAAACACGTTATTTGAACTCCTCAAAGCGTTAAAATCTTGTTTTGAATCGAAAAACAAACTTTCTTAGTGTTTGTGAAATTTGGTGAAAAGTTATGTAGTAAAAAGATACGATACAAATGATCCAAAAACACGTTATTTGAACTCCTCAAAGCGTTAAAATCTTGTTTTGAATCGAGAAACAAACTTTCGTAGTGTTTGTGAAATTTGGTGAAAAGTTATGTAGTAAAAAGATACGATACAAATGATCTAAAAACACGTTATTTGAACTCCTCAAAGCGTTAAAATCTTGTTTTGAATCGAAAAACAAACTTTCTTAGTGTCTGTGAAATTTGGTGAAAAGTTATGTAGTAAAAGATACTATACAAATGATCTAAAAACACGTTATTTGAACTCCTCAAAGCGTTAAAATCTTGTTTTGAATCGAAAAACAAACTTTCTTAGTGTTTGTGAAATTTGGTGAAAAGTTATGTAGTAAAAGATACGATACAAATGATCTAAAAACACGTTATTTGAACTCCTCAAAGCGTTAAAATCTTGTTTTGAATAGAAAAACAAACTTTCTTAGTGTTTGTGAAATTTGGTGAAAAGTTATGTAGTAAAAAGATACGATACAAATGATCTAAAAACACGTTATTTGAACTCCTCAAAGCGTTAAAATCTTGTTTTGAATCGAAAAACAAACTTTCTTAGTGTCTGTGAAATTTGGTGAAAAGTTATGTAGTAAAAGATACGATACAAATGATCTAAAAATACGTTATTTGAACTCCTCAAAGCATTCAAATCTTGTTTTGAATCGAAAAACAAACTTTCTTAGTGTTTGTGAAATTTGGTGAAAAGTTATGTAGTAAAAGATACGATACAAATGATCTAAAAACACGTTATTTGAACTCCTCAAAGCGTTAAAATCTTGTTTTGAATCGAAAAACAAACTTTCATAGTGTTTGTGAAATTTGGTGAAAAGTTATGTAGTAAATGATACGATACAAATGATCTAAAAACACGTTATTTGAACTCCTCAAAGCGTTAAAATCTTGTTTTGAATCGAAAAACAAAATTTCTTAGTGTTTGTGAAATATGGTGAAAAGTTATGTAGTAAAAGATACGATACAAATGATCTAAAAACACGTTATTTGAACTCCTCAAAGCGTTAAAATCTTGTTTTCAATCGAAAAACAAAATTTCTTAGTGTTTGTGAAATATGGTGAAAAGTTATGTAGTAAAAGATACGATACAAATGATCTAAAAACACGTTATTTGAACTCCTCAAAGCGTTACAATCTTGTTTTCAATCGAAAAACAAACTTTCTTAGTGTTTGTGAAATTTGGTGAAAAGTTATGTAGTAAAAGATACGATACAAATGATCTAAAAACACGTTATTTGAACTCCTCAAAGCGTTACAATCTTGTTTTCAATCGAAAAACAAACTTTCTTAGTGTTTGTGAAATTTGGTGAAAAGTTATGTAGTAAAAGATACGATACAAATGATCTAAAAACACGTTATTTGAACTCCTCAAAGCGTTACAATCTTGTTTTCAATCGAAAAACAAACTTTCTTAGTGTTTGTGAAATTTGGTGAAAAGTTATGTAGTAAAAGATACGATACAAATGATCTAAAAACACGTTATTTCCACTCCTCAAAGCGTTAAAATCTTGTTTTGAATCGAAAAACAAACTTTCTTAGTGTTTGTGAAATTTGGTGAAAAGTTATGTAGTAAAAAGATACGATACAAATGATCTAAAAACACGTTATTTGAACTCCTCAAAGCGTTAAAATCTTGTTTTCAATCGAAAAACAAACTTTCTTAGTGTTTGTGAAATTTGGTGAAAAGTTATGTAGTAAAAGATACGATACAAATGATCTAAAAACACGTTATTTCCACTCCTCAAAGCGTTAAAATCTTGTTTTCAATCGAAAAACAAACTTTCTTAGTGTTTGTGAAATTTGGTGAAAAGTTATGTAGTAAAAAGATACGATACAAATGATCTAAAAACACGTTATTTGAACTCCTCAAAGCGTTAAAATCTTGTTTTGACTCGAAAAACAAACTTTCTTAGTGTTTGTGAAATTTGGTGAAAAGTTATGTAGTAAAAAGATACGATACAAATGATTTAAAAACACGTTATTTGAACTCCTCAAAGCGTTAAAATCTTGTTTTGAATCGAAAAACAAACTTTCTTAGTGTCTGTGAAATTTGGTGAAAAGTTATGTAGTAAAAGATACGATACAAATGATCTAAAAACACGTTATTTGAACTCCTCAAAGCATTCAAATCTTGTTTTGAATCGAAAAACAAACTTTCTTAGTGTTTGTGAAATTTGGTGAAAAGTTATGTAGTAAAAGATACGATACAAATGATCTAAAAACACGTTATTTGAACTCCTCAAAGCATTCAAATCTTGTTTTGAATCGAAAAACAAACTTTCTTAGTGTTTGTGAAATTTGGTGAAAAGTCATGTAGTAAAAGATACGATACAAATGATCTCAAAACACGTTATTTGAACTCCTCAAAGCGTTAAAATCTTGTTTTGAATCGAAAAACAAACTTTCTTAGTGTTTGTGAAATTTGGTGAAAAGTTATGTAGTAAAAGATACGATACAAATGATCTAAAAACACGTTATTTGAACTCCTCAAAGCGTTAAAATCTTGTTTTGAATCGAAAAACAAACTTTCTTAGTGTTTGTGAAATTTGGTAAAAAGTTATGTAGTAAAAGATACGATACAAATGATCTAAAAACACGTTATTTGAACTCCTCAAAGCGTTGAAATCTTGTTTTGAATCGAAAAACAAACTTTCTTAGTGTTTGTGAAATTTGGTGAAAATTTATGTAGTAAAAGATACGATACAAATGATCTAAAAACACGTTATTTGAACTCCTCAAAGCGTTAAAATCTTGTTTTGAATCGAAAAACAAACTTTCTTAGTGTTTGTGAAATTTGGTGAAAAGTTATGTAGTAAAAGATACAATACAAATGATCTAAAAACACGTTATTAGAACTCCTCAAAGCGTTAAAATCTTGTTTTGAATCGAAAAACAAACTTTCGTAGTGTTTGTGAAATTTGGTGAAAAGTTATGTAGTAAAAGATACGATACAAATGATCTAAAAACACGTTATTTGAACTCCTCAAAGCATTAAAATCTTGTTTTGAATCGAAAAACAAACTTTCTTAGTGTTTGTGAAATTTGGCGAAAAGTTATGTAGTAAAAGATAGGATACAAATGATCTAAAACCACGTTATTTGAACTCCTCAAAGCGTTAAAATCTTGTTTTCAATCGAAAAACAAAATTTCTTAGTGTTTGTGAAATATGGTGAAAAGTTATGTAGTAAAAGATACGATACAAATGATCTAAAAACACGTTATTTGAACTCCTCAAAGCGTTACAATCTTGTTTTCAATCGAAAAACAAACTTTCTTAGTGTTTGTGAAATTTGGTGAAAAGTTATGTAGTAAAAGATACGATACAAATGATCTAAAAACACGTTATTTCCACTCCTCAAAGCGTTAAAATCTTGTTTTGAATCGAAAAACAAACTTTCTTAGTGTTTGTGAAATTTGGTGAAAAGTTATGTAGTAAAAGATACGATACAAATGATCTAAAAACACGTTATTTGAACTCCTCAAAGCGTTAAAATCTTGTTTTGACTCGAAAAACAAACTTTCTTAGTGTTTGTGAAATTTGGTGAAAAGTTATGTAGTAAAAAGATACGATACAAATGATTTAAAAACACGTTATTTGAACTCCTCAAAGCGTTAAAATCTTGTTTTGAATCGAAAAACAAACTTTCTTAGTGTTTGTGAAATTTGGTGAAAAGTTATGTAGTAAAAAGATACGATACAAATGATCTAAAAACACGTTTTTTGAACTCCTCAAAGCGTTAAAATCTTGTTTTGACTCGAAAAACAAACTTTCTTAGTGTTTGTGAAATTTGGTGAAAAGTTATGTAGTAAAAAGATACGATACAAATGATCTAAAAACACGTTATTTGAACTCCTCAAAGCGTTAAAATCTTGTTTTGAATCGAAAAACAAACTTTCTTAGTGTTTGTGAAATTTGGTGAAAAGTTATGTAGTAAAAAGATACGATACAAATGATCTAAAAACACGTTATTTGAACTCCTCAAAGCGTTAAAATCTTGTTTTGAATCGAAAAACAAACTTTCTTAGTGTTTGTGAAATTTGGTGAAAAGTTATGTAGTAAAAAGATACGATACAAATGATCTAAAAACACGTTATTTGAACTCCTCAAAGCGTTAAAATCTTGTTTTGAATCGAGAAACAAACTTTCGCAGTGTTTGTGAAATTTGGTGAAAAGTTATGTAGTAAAAAGATACGATACAAATGATCTAAAAACACGTTATTTGAACTCCTCAAAGCGTTAAAATCTTGTTTTGAATCGAAAAACAAACTTTCTTAGTGTCTGTGAAATTTGGTGAAAAGTTATGTAGTAAAAGATACGATACAAATGATCTAAAAACACGTTATTTGAACTCCTCAAAGCGTTAAAATATTGTTTTGAATCGAAAAACAAACTTTCTTAGTGTTTGTGAAATTTGGTGAAAAGTTATGTAGTAAAAGATACGATACAAATGATCTAAAAACACGTTATTTGAACTCCTCAAAGCGTTAAAATCTTGTTTTGAATAGAAAAACAAACTTTCTTAGTGTTTGTGAAATTTGGTGAAAAGTTATGTAGTAAAAAGATACGATACAAATGATCTAAAAACACGTTATTTGAACTCCTCAAAGCGTTAAAATCTTGTTTTGAATCGAAAAACAAACTTTCTTAGTGTCTGTGAAATTTGGTGAAAAGTTATGTAGTAAAAGATACGATACAAATGATCTAAAAACACGTTATTTGAACTCCTCAAAGCATTCAAATCTTGTTTTGAATCGAAAAACAAACTTTCTTAGTGTTTGTGAAATTTGGTGAAAAGTAATATAGTAAAAGATACGATACAAATGATCTAAAAACACGTTATTTGAACTCCTCAAAGCATTCAAATCTTGTTTTGAATCGAAAAACAAACTTTCTTAGTGTTTGTGAAATTTGGTGAAAAGTTATGTAGTAAAAGATACGATACAAATGATCTAAAAACACGTTATTTGAACTCCTCAAAGCATTCAAATCTTGTTTTGAATCGAAAAACAAACTTTCTTAGTGTTTGTGAAATTTGGTGAAAAGTTATGTAGTAAAAGATACGATACAAATGATCTCAAAACACGTTATTTGAACTCCTCAAAGCGTTAAAATCTTGTTTTGAATCGAAAAACAAACTTTCTTAGTGTTTGTGAAATTTGGTGAAAAGTTATGTAGTAAAAGATACGATACAAATGATCTAAAAACACGTTATTTGAACTCCTCAAAGCGTTAAAATCTTGTTTTGAATCGAAAAACAAACTTTCTTAGTGTTTGTGAAATTTGGTGAAAAGTTATGTAGTAAAAGATACGATACAAATGATCTAAAAACACGTTATTTGAACTCCTCAAAGCGTTGAAATCTTGTTTTGAATCGAAAAACAAACTTTCTTAGTGTTTGTGAAATTTGGTGAAAATTTATGTAGTAAAAGATACGATACAAATGATCTAAAAACACGTTATTTGAACTCCTCAAAGCGTTAAAATCTTGTTTTGAATCGAAAAACAAACTTTCTTAGTGTTTGTGAAATTTGGTGAAAAGTTATGTTGTAAAAGATACAATACAAATGATCTAAAAACACGTTATTAGAACTCCTCAAAGCGTTAAAATCTTGTTTTGAATCGAAAAACAAACTTTCGTAGTGTTTGTGAAATTTGGTGAAAAGTTATGTAGTAAAAGATACGATACAAATGATCTAAAAACACGTTATTTGAACTCCTCAAAGCATTAAAATCTTGTTTTGAATCGAAAAACAAACTTTCTTAGTGTTTGTGAAATTTGGCGAAAAGTTATGTAGTAAAAGATAGGATACAAATGATCTAAAACCACGTTATTTGAACTCCTCAAAGCGTTAAAATCTTGTTTTCAATCGAAAAACAAAATTTCTTAGTGTTTGTGAAATATGGTGAAAAGTTATGTAGTAAAAGATACGATACAAATGATCTAAAAACACGTTATTTGAACTCCTCAAAGCGTTACAATCTTGTTTTCAATCGAAAAACAAACTTTCTTAGTGTTTGTGAAATTTGGTGAAAAGTTATGTAGTAAAAGATACGATACAAATGATCTAAAAACACGTTATTTCCACTCCTCAAAGCGTTAAAATCTTGTTTTGAATCGAAAAACAAACTTTCTTAGTGTTTGTGAAATTTGGTGAAAAGTTATGTAGTAAAAGATACGATACAAATGATCTAAAAACACGTTATTTGAACTCCTCAAAGCGTTAAAATCTTGTTTTGACTCGAAAAACAAACTTTCTTAGTGTTTGTGAAATTTGGTGAAAAGTTATGTAGTAAAAAGATACGATACAAATGATTTAAAAACACGTTATTTGAACTCCTCAAAGCGTTAAAATCTTGTTTTGAATCGAAAAACAAACTTTCTTAGTGTTTGTGAAATTTGGTGAAAAGTTATGTAGTAAAAAGATACGATACAAATGATCTAAAAACACGTTATTTGAACTCCTCAAAGCGTTAAAATCTTGTTTTGACTCGAAAAACAAACTTTCTTAGTGTTTGTGAAATTTGGTGAAAAGTTATGTAGTAAAAAGATACGATACAAATGATCTAAAAACACGTTATTTGAACTCCTCAAAGCGTTAAAATCTTGTTTTGAATCGAAAAACAAACTTTCTTAGTGTTTGTGAAATTTGGTGAAAAGTTATGTAGTAAAAAGATACGATACAAATGATCTAAAAACACGTTATTTGAACTCCTCAAAGCGTTAAAATCTTGTTTTGAATCGAAAAACAAACTTTCTTAGTGTTTGTGAAATTTGGTGAAAAGTTATGTAGTAAAAAGATACGATACAAATGATCTAAAAACACGTTATTTGAACTCCTCAAAGCGTTAAAATCTTGTTTTGAATCGAGAAACAAACTTTCGTAGTGTTTGTGAAATTTGGTGAAAAGTTATGTAGTAAAAAGATACGATACAAATGATCTAAAAACACGTTATTTGAACTCCTCAAAGCGTTAAAATCTTGTTTTGAATCGAAAAACAAACTTTCTTAGTGTCTGTGAAATTTGGTGAAAAGTTATGTAGTAAAAGATACGATACAAATGATCTAAAAACACGTTATTTGAACTCCTCAAAGCGTTAAAATCTTGTTTTGAATCGAAAAACAAACTTTCTTAGTGTTTGTGAAATTTGGTGAAAAGTTATGTAGTAAAAGATACGATACAAATGATCTAAAAACACGTTATTTGAACTCCTCAAAGCGTTAAAATCTTGTTTTGAATAGAAAAACAAACTTTCTTAGTGTTTGTGAAATTTGGTGAAAAGTTATGTAGTAAAAAGATACGATACAAATGATCTAAAAACACGTTATTTGAACTCCTCAAAGCGTTAAAATCTTGTTTTGAATCGAAAAACAAACTTTCTTAGTGTCTGTGAAATTTGGTGAAAAGTTATGTAGTAAAAGATACGATACAAATGATCTAAAAACACGTTATTTGAACTCCTCAAAGCATTCAAATCTTGTTTTGAATCGAAAAACAAACTTTCTTAGTGTTTGTGACATTTGGTGAAAAGTTATGTAGTAAAAGATACGATACAAATGATCTAAAAACACGTTATTTGAACTCCTCAAAGCATTCAAATCTTGTTTTGAATCGAAAAACAAACTTTCTTAGTGTTTGTGAAATTTGGTGAAAAGTTATGTAGTAAAAGATACGATACAAATGATCTAAAAACACGTTATTTGAACTCCTCAAAGCATTCAAATCTTGTTTTGAATCGAAAAACAAACTTTCTTAGTGTTTGTGAAATTTGGTGAAAAGTTATGTAGTAAAAGATACGATACAAATGATCTAAAAACACGTTATTTGAACTCGTCAAAGCGTTAAAATCTCGTTTTGAATCGAAAAACAAACTTTCTTAGTGTTTGTGAAATTTGGTGAAAAGTTATGTAGTAAAAGATACGATACAAATGATCTAAAAACACGTTATTTGAACTCCTCAAAGCGTTAAAATCTTGTTTTGAATCGAAAAACAAACTTTCTTAGTGTTTGTGAAATTTGGTGAAAAGTTATGTAGTAAAAGATACGATACAAATGATCTAAAAACACGTTATTTGAACTCCTCAAAGCGTTAAAATCTTGTTTTGAATCGAAAAACAAACTTTCTTAGTGTTTGTGAAATTTGGTGAAAATTTATGTAGTAAAAGATACGATACAAATGATCTAAAAACACGTTATTTGAACTCCTCAAAGCGTTAAAATCTTGTTTTGAATCGAAAAACAAACTTTCTTAGTGTTTGTGAAATTTGGTGAAAAGTTATGTAGTAAAAGATACAATACAAATGATCTAAAAACACGTTATTAGAACTCCTCAAAGCGTTAAAATCTTGTTTTGAATCGAAAAACAAACTTTCGTAGTGTTTGTGAAATTTGGTGAAAAGTTATGTAGTAAAAGATACGATACAAATGATCTAAAAACACGTTATTTGAACTCCTCAAAGCATTAAAATCTTGTTTTGAATCGAAAAACAAACTTTCTTAGTGTTTGTGAAATTTGGCGAAAAGTTATGTAGTAAAAGATAGGATACAAATGATCTAAAACCACGTTATTTGAACTCCTCAAAGCGTTAAAATCTTGTTTTCAATCGAAAAACAAAATTTCTTAGTGTTTGTGAAATATGGTGAAAAGTTATGTAGTAAAAGATACGATACAAATGATCTAAAAACACGTTATTTGAACTCCTCAAAGCGTTACAATCTTGTTTTCAATCGAAAAACAAACTTTCTTAGTGTTTGTGAAATTTGGTGAAAAGTTATGTAGTAAAAGATACGATACAAATGATCTAAAAACACGTTATTTCCACTCCTCAAAGCGTTAAAATCTTGTTTTGAATCGAAAAACAAACTTTCTTAGTGTTTGTGAAATTTGGTGAAAAGTTATGTAGTAAAAGATACGATACAAATGATCTAAAAACACGTTATTTGAACTCCTCAAAGCGTTAAAATCTTGTTTTGACTCGAAAAACAAACTTTCTTAGTGTTTGTGAAATTTGGTGAAAAGTTATGTAGTAAAAAGATACGATACAAATGATTTAAAAACACGTTATTTGAACTCCTCAAAGCGTTAAAATCTTGTTTTGAATCGAAAAACAAACTTTCTTAGTGTTTGTGAAATTTGGTGAAAAGTTATGTAGTAAAAAGATACGATACAAATGATCTAAAAACACGTTATTTGAACTCCTCAAAGCGTTAAAATCTTGTTTTGACTCGAAAAACAAACTTTCTTAGTGTTTGTGAAATTTGGTGAAAAGTTATGTAGTAAAAAGATACGATACAAATGATCTAAAAACACGTTATTTGAACTCCTCAAAGCGTTAAAATCTTGTTTTGAATCGAAAAACAAACTTTCTTAGTGTTTGTGAAATTTGGTGAAAAGTTATGTAGTAAAAAGATACGATACAAATGATCTAAAAACACGTTATTTGAACTCCTCAAAGCGTTAAAATCTTGTTTTGAATCGAAAAACAAACTTTCTTAGTGTTTGTGAAATTTGGTGAAAAGTTATGTAGTAAAAAGATACGATACAAATGATCTAAAAACACGTTATTTGAACTCCTCAAAGCGTTAAAATCTTGTTTTGAATCGAGAAACAAACTTTCGTAGTGTTTGTGAAATTTGGTGAAAAGTTATGTAGTAAAAAGATACGATACAAATGATCTAAAAACACGTTATTTGAACTCCTCAAAGCGTTAAAATCTTGTTTTGAATCGAAAAACAAACTTTCTTAGTGTCTGTGAAATTTGGTGAAAAGTTATGTAGTAAAAGATACGATACAAATGATCTAAAAACACGTTATTTGAACTCCTCAAAGCGTTAGAATCTTGTTTTGAATCGAAAAACAAACTTTCTTAGTGTTTGTGAAATTTGGTGAAAAGTTATGTAGTAAAAGATACGATACAAATGATCTAAAAACACGTTATTTGAACTCCTCAAAGCGTTAAAATCTTGTTTTGAATAGAAAAACAAACTTTCTTAGTGTTTGTGAAATTTGGTGAAAAGTTATGTAGTAAAAAGATACGATACAAATGATCTAAAAACACGTTATTTGAACTCCTCAAAGCGTTAAAATCTTGTTTTGAATCGAAAAACAAACTTTCTTAGTGTCTGTGAAATTTGGTGAAAAGTTATGTAGTAAAAGATACGATACAAATGATCTAAAAATACGTTATTTGAACTCCTCAAAGCATTCAAATCTTGTTTTGAATCGAAAAACAAACTTTCTTAGTGTTTGTGAAATTTGGTGAAAAGTTATGTAGTAAAAGATACGATACAAATGATCTAAAAACACGTTATTTGAACTCCTCAAAGCGTTAAAATCTTGTTTTGAATCGAAAAACAAACTTTCATAGTGTTTGTGAAATTTGGTGAAAAGTTATGTAGTAAATGATACGATACAAATGATCTAAAAACACGTTATTTGAACTCCTCAAAGCGTTAAAATCTTGTTTTGAATCGAAAAACAAAATTTCTTAGTGTTTGTGAAATATGGTGAAAAGTTATGTAGTAAAAGATACGATACAAATGATCTAAAAACACGTTATTTGAACTCCTCAAAGCGTTAAAATCTTGTTTTCAATCGAAAAACAAAATTTCTTAGTGTTTGTGAAATATGGTGAAAAGTTATGTAGTAAAAGATACGATACAAATGATCTAAAAACACGTTATTTGAACTCCTCAAAGCGTTACAATCTTGTTTTCAATCGAAAAACAAACTTTCTTAGTGTTTGTGAAATTTGGTGAAAAGTTATGTAGTAAAAGATACGATACAAATGATCTAAAAACACGTTATTTGAACTCCTCAAAGCGTTACAATCTTGTTTTCAATCGAAAAACAAACTTTCTTAGTGTTTGTGAAATTTGGTGAAAAGTTATGTAGTAAAAGATACGATACAAATGATCTAAAAACACGTTATTTGAACTCCTCAAAGCGTTACAATCTTGTTTTCAATCGAAAAACAAACTTTCTTAGTGTTTGTGAAATTTGGTGAAAAGTTATGTAGTAAAAGATACGATACAAATGATCTAAAAACACGTTATTTCCACTCCTCAAAGCGTTAAAATCTTGTTTTGAATAGAAAAACAAACTTTCTTAGTGTTTGTGAAATTTGGTGAAAAGTTATGTAGTAAAAAGATACGATACAAATGATCTAAAAACACGTTATTTGAACTCCTCAAAGCGTTAAAATCTTGTTTTCAATCGAAAAACAAACTTTCTTAGTGTTTGTGAAATTTGGTGAAAAGTTATGTAGTAAAAGATACGATACAAATGATCTAAAAACACGTTATTTCCACTCCTCAAAGCGTTAAAATCTTGTTTTCAATCGAAAAACAAACTTTCTTAGTGTTTGTGAAATTTGGTGAAAGGTTATGTAGTAAAAGATACGATACAAATGATCTAAAAACACGTTATTTGAACTCGTCAAAGCGTTAAAATCTCGTTTTGAATCGAAAAACAAACTTTCTTAGTGTTTGTGAAATTTGGTGAAAAGTTATGTAGTAAAAGATACGATACAAATGATCTAAAAACACGTTATTTGAACTCCTCAAAGCGTTAAAATCTTGTTTTGAATCGAAAAACAAACTTTCTTAGTGTTTGTGAAATTTGGTGAAAAGTTATGTAGTAAAAGATACGATACAAATGATCTAAAAACACGTTATTTGAACTCCTCAAAGCGTTAAAATCTTGTTTTGAATCGAAAAACAAACTTTCTTAGTGTTTGTGAAATTTGGTGAAAAGTTATGTAGTAAAAAGATACGATACAAATGATCTAAAAACACGTTATTTGAACTCCTCAAAGCGTTAAAATCTTGTTTTGAATCGAAAAACAAACTTTCTTAGTGTTTGTGAAATTTGGTGAAAAGTTATGTAGTAAAAAGATACGATACAAATGATCTAAAAACACGTTATTTGAACTCCTCAAAGCGTTAAAATCTTGTTTTGAATCGAGAAACAAACTTTCGTAGTGTTTGTGAAATTTGGTGAAAAGTTATGTAGTAAAAAGATACGATACAAATGATCTAAAAACACGTTATTTGAACTCCTCAAAGCGTTAAAATCTTGTTTTGAATCGAAAAACAAACTTTCTTAGTGTCTGTGAAATTTGGTGAAAAGTTATGTAGTAAAAGATACGATACAAATGATCTAAAAATAAGTTATTTGAACTCCTCAAAGCGTTAAAATCTTGTTTTGAATCGAAAAACAAACTTTCTTAGTGTTTGTGAAATTTGGTGAAAAGTTATGTAGTAAAAAGATACGATACAAATGATCTAAAAACACGTTATTTGAACTCCTCAAAGCGTTAAAATCTTGTTTTGAATCGAAAAACAAACTTTCTTAGTGTTTGTGAAATTTGGTGAAAAGTTATGTAGTAAAAAGATACGATACAAATGATCTAAAAACACGTTATTTGAACTCCTCAAAGCGTTAAAATCTTGTTTTGACTCGAAAAACAAACTTTCTTAGTGTTTGTGAAATTTGGTGAAAAGTTATGTAGTAAAAAGATACGATACAAATGATTTAAAAACACGTTATTTGAACTCCTCAAAGCGTTAAAATCTTGTTTTGAATCGAAAAACAAACTTTCTTAGTGTTTGTGAAATTTGGTGAAAAGTTATGTAGTAAAAAGATACGATACAAATGATCTAAAAACACGTTATTTGAACTCCTCAAAGCGTTAAAATCTTGTTTTGACTCGAAAAACAAACTTTCTTAGTGTTTGTGAAATTTGGTGAAAAGTTATGTAGTAAAAAGATACGATACAAATGATCTAAAAACACGTTATTTGAACTCCTCAAAGCGTTAAAATCTTGTTTTGAATCGAAAAACAAACTTTCTTAGTGTTTGTGAAATTTGGTGAAAAGTTATGTAGTAAAAAGATACGATACAAATGATCTAAAAACACGTTATTTGAACTCCTCAAAGCGTTAAAATCTTGTTTTGAATCGAAAAACAAACTTTCTTAGTGTTTGTGAAATTTGGTGAAAAGTTATGTAGTAAAAAGATACGATACAAATGATCTAAAAACACGTTATTTGAACTCCTCAAAGCGTTAAAATCTTGTTTTGAATCGAGAAACAAACTTTCGTAGTGTTTGTGAAATTTGGTGAAAAGTTATGTAGTAAAAAGATACGATACAAATGATCTAAAAACACGTTATTTGAACTCCTCAAAGCGTTAAAATCTTGTTTTGAATCGAAAAACAAACTTTCTTAGTGTCTGTGAAATTTGGTGAAAAGTTATGTAGTAAAAGATACGATACAAATGATCTAAAAACACGTTATTTGAACTCCTCAAAGCGTTAAAATCTTGTTTTGAATCGAAAAACAAACTTTCTTAGTGTTTGTGAAATTTGGTGAAAAGTTATGTAGTAAAAGATACGATACAAATGATCTAAAAACACGTTATTTGAACTCCTCAAAGCGTTAAAATCTTGTTTTGAATAGAAAAACAAACTTTCTTAGTGTTTGTGAAATTTGGTGAAAAGTTATGTAGTAAAAAGATACGATACAAATGATCTAAAAACACGTTATTTGAACTCCTCAAAGCGTTAAAATCTTGTTTTGAATCGAAAAACAAACTTTCTTAGTGTCTGTGAAATTTGGTGAAAAGTTATGTAGTAAAAGATACGATACAAATGATCTAAAAACACGTTATTTGAACTCCTCAAAGCATTCAAATCTTGTTTTGAATCGAAAAACAAACTTTCTTAGTGTTTGTGACATTTGGTGAAAAGTTATGTAGTAAAAGATACGATACAAATGATCTAAAAACACGTTATTTGAACTCCTCAAAGCATTCAAATCTTGTTTTGAATCGAAAAACAAACTTTCTTAGTGTTTGTGAAATTTGGTGAAAAGTTATGTAGTAAAAGATACGATACAAATGATCTAAAAACACGTTATTTGAACTCCTCAAAGCATTCAAATCTTGTTTTGAATCGAAAAACAAACTTTCTTAGTGTTTGTGAAATTTGGTGAAAAGTTATGTAGTAAAAGATACGATACAAATGATCTAAAAACACGTTATTTGAACTCGTCAAAGCGTTAAAATCTCGTTTTGAATAGAAAAACAAACTTTCTTAGTGTTTGTGAAATTTGGTGAAAAGTTATGTAGTAAAAGATACGATACAAATGATCTAAAAACACGTTATTTGAACTCCTCAAAGCGTTAAAATCTTGTTTTGAATCGAAAAACAAACTTTCTTAGTGTTTGTGAAATTTGGTGAAAAGTTATGTAGTAAAAGATACGATACAAATGATCTAAAAACACGTTATTTGAACTCCTCAAAGCGTTAAAATCTTGTTTTGAATCGAAAAACAAACTTTCTTAGTGTTTGTGAAATTTGGTGAAAATTTATGTAGTAAAAGATACGATACAAATGATCTAAAAACACGTTATTTGAACTCCTCAAAGCGTTAAAATCTTGTTTTGAATCGAAAAACAAACTTTCTTAGTGTTTGTGAAATTTGGTGAAAAGTTATGTAGTAAAAGATACAATACAAATGATCTAAAAACACGTTATTAGAACTCCTCAAAGCGTTAAAATCTTGTTTTGAATCGAAAAACAAACTTTCGTAGTGTTTGTGAAATTTGGTGAAAAGTTATGTAGTAAAAGATACGATACAAATGATCTAAAAACACGTTATTTGAACTCCTCAAAGCATTAAAATCTTGTTTTGAATCGAAAAACAAACTTTCTTAGTGTTTGTGAAATTTGGCGAAAAGTTATGTAGTAAAAGATAGGATACAAATGATCTAAAACCACGTTATTTGAACTCCTCAAAGCGTTAAAATCTTGTTTTCAATCGAAAAACAAAATTTCTTAGTGTTTGTGAAATATGGTGAAAAGTTATGTAGTAAAAGATACGATACAAATGATCTAAAAACACGTTATTTGAACTCCTCAAAGCGTTACAATCTTGTTTTCAATCGAAAAACAAACTTTCTTAGTGTTTGTGAAATTTGGTGAAAAGTTATGTAGTAAAAGATACGATACAAATGATCTAAAAACACGTTATTTCCACTCCTCAAAGCGTTAAAATCTTGTTTTGAATCGAAAAACAAACTTTCTTAGTGTTTGTGAAATTTGGTGAAAAGTTATGTAGTAAAAGATACGATACAAATGATCTAAAAACACGTTATTTGAACTCCTCAAAGCGTTAAAATCTTGTTTTGACTCGAAAAACAAACTTTCTTAGTGTTTGTGAAATTTGGTGAAAAGTTATGTAGTAAAAAGATACGATACAAATGATTTAAAAACACGTTATTTGAACTCCTCAAAGCGTTAAAATCTTGTTTTGAATCGAAAAACAAACTTTCTTAGTGTTTGTGAAATTTGGTGAAAAGTTATGTAGTAAAAAGATACGATACAAATGATCTAAAAACACGTTATTTGAACTCCTCAAAGCGTTAAAATCTTGTTTTGACTCGAAAAACAAACTTTCTTAGTGTTTGTGAAATTTGGTGAAAAGTTATGTAGTAAAAAGATACGATACAAATGATCTAAAAACACGTTATTTGAACTCCTCAAAGCGTTAAAATCTTGTTTTGAATCGAAAAACAAACTTTCTTAGTGTTTGTGAAATTTGGTGAAAAGTTATGTAGTAAAAAGATACGATACAAATGATCTAAAAACACGTTATTTGAACTCCTCAAAGCGTTAAAATCTTGTTTTGAATCGAAAAACAAACTTTCTTAGTGTTTGTGAAATTTGGTGAAAAGTTATGTAGTAAAAAGATACGATACAAATGATCTAAAAACACGTTATTTGAACTCCTCAAAGCGTTAAAATCTTGTTTTGAATCGAGAAACAAACTTTCGTAGTGTTTGTGAAATTTGGTGAAAAGTTATGTAGTAAAAAGATACGATACAAATGATCTAAAAACACGTTATTTGAACTCCTCAAAGCGTTAAAATCTTGTTTTGAATCGAAAAACAAACTTTCTTAGTGTCTGTGAAATTTGGTGAAAAGTTATGTAGTAAAAGATACGATACAAATGATCTAAAAACACGTTATTTGAACTCCTCAAAGCGTTAAAATCTTGTTTTGAATCGAAAAACAAACTTTCTTAGTGTTTGTGAAATTTGGTGAAAAGTTATGTAGTAAAAGATACGATACAAATGATCTAAAAACAAGTTATTTGAACTCCTCAAAGCGTTAAAATCTTGTTTTGAATAGAAAAACAAACTTTCTTAGTGTTTGTGAAATTTGGTGAAAAGTTATGTAGTAAAAAGATACGATACAAATGATCTAAAAACACGTTATTTGAACTCCTCAAAGCGTTAAAATCTTGTTTTGAATCGAAAAACAAACTTTCTTAGTGTCTGTGAAATTTGGTGAAAAGTTATGTAGTAAAAGATACGATACAAATGATCTAAAAATACGTTATTTGAACTCCTCAAAGCATTCAAATCTTGTTTTGAATCGAAAAACAAACTTTCTTAGTGTTTGTGAAATTTGGTGAAAAGTTATGTAGTAAAAGATACGATACAAATGATCTAAAAACACGTTATTTGAACTCCTCAAAGCGTTAAAATCTTGTTTTGAATCGAAAAACAAACTTTCATAGTGTTTGTGAAATTTGGTGAAAAGTTATGTAGTAAATGATACGATACAAATGATCTAAAAACACGTTATTTGAACTCCTCAAAGCGTTAAAATCTTGTTTTGAATCGAAAAACAAAATTTCTTAGTGTTTGTGAAATATGGTGAAAAGTTATGTAGTAAAAGATACGATACAAATGATCTAAAAACACGTTATTTGAACTCCTCAAAGCGTTAAAATCTTGTTTTCAATCGAAAAACAAAATTTCTTAGTGTTTGTGAAATATGGTGAAAAGTTATGTAGTAAAAGATACGATACAAATGATCTAAAAACACGTTATTTGAACTCCTCAAAGCGTTACAATCTTGTTTTCAATCGAAAAACAAACTTTCTTAGTGTTTGTGAAATTTGGTGAAAAGTTATGTAGTAAAAGATACGATACAAATGATCTAAAAACACGTTATTTGAACTCCTCAAAGCGTTACAATCTTGTTTTCAATCGAAAAACAAACTTTCTTAGTGTTTGTGAAATTTGGTGAAAAGTTATGTAGTAAAAGATACGATACAAATGATCTAAAAACACGTTATTTGAACTCCTCAAAGCGTTACAATCTTGTTTTCAATCGAAAAACAAACTTTCTTAGTGTTTGTGAAATTTGGTGAAAAGTTATGTAGTAAAAGATACGATACAAATGATCTAAAAACACGTTATTTCCACTCCTCAAAGCGTTAAAATCTTGTTTTGAATAGAAAAACAAACTTTCTTAGTGTTTGTGAAATTTGGTGAAAAGTTATGTAGTAAAAAGATACGATACAAATGATCTAAAAACACGTTATTTGAACTCCTCAAAGCGTTAAAATCTTGTTTTCAATCGAAAAACAAACTTTCTTAGTGTTTGTGAAATTTGGTGAAAAGTTATGTAGTAAAAGATACGATACAAATGATCTAAAAACACGTTATTTCCACTCCTCAAAGCGTTAAAATCTTGTTTTCAATCGAAAAACAAACTTTCTTAGTGTTTGTGAAATTTGGTGAAAGGTTATGTAGTAAAAGATACGATACAAATGATCTAAAAACACGTTATTTGAACTCGTCAAAGCGTTAAAATCTCGTTTTGAATCGAAAAACAAACTTTCTTAGTGTTTGTGAAATTTGGTGAAAAGTTATGTAGTAAAAGATACGATACAAATGATCTAAAAACACGTTATTTGAACTCCTCAAAGCGTTAAAATCTTGTTTTGAATCGAAAAACAAACTTTCTTAGTGTTTGTGAAATTTGGTGAAAAGTTATGTAGTAAAAGATACGATACAAATGATCTAAAAACACGTTATTTGAACTCCTCAAAGCGTTAAAATCTTGTTTTGAATCGAAAAACAAACTTTCTTAGTGTTTGTGAAATTTGGTGAAAAGTTATGTAGTAAAAAGATACGATACAAATGATCTAAAAACACGTTATTTGAACTCCTCAAAGCGTTAAAATCTTGTTTTGAATCGAAAAACAAACTTTCTTAGTGTTTGTGAAATTTGGTGAAAAGTTATGTAGTAAAAAGATACGATACAAATGATCTAAAAACACGTTATTTGAACTCCTCAAAGCGTTAAAATCTTGTTTTGAATCGAGAAACAAACTTTCGTAGTGTTTGTGAAATTTGGTGAAAAGTTATGTAGTAAAAAGATACGATACAAATGATCTAAAAACACGTTATTTGAACTCCTCAAAGCGTTAAAATCTTGTTTTGAATCGAAAAACAAACTTTCTTAGTGTCTGTGAAATTTGGTGAAAAGTTATGTAGTAAAAGATACGATACAAATGATCTAAAAATAAGTTATTTGAACTCCTCAAAGCGTTAAAATCTTGTTTTGAATCGAAAAACAAACTTTCTTAGT
Source organism: Luzula sylvatica (assembly GCA_946800325.1). Taxonomy (NCBI): domain Eukaryota; kingdom Viridiplantae; phylum Streptophyta; class Magnoliopsida; order Poales; family Juncaceae; genus Luzula; species Luzula sylvatica. The sequence continues at coordinate 68,452,586 of OX326960.1, forward strand.
GTTTGTGAAATTTGGTGAAAAGTTATGTAGTAAAAAGATACGATACAAATGATCTAAAAACACGTTATTTGAACTCCTCAAAGCGTTAAAATCTTGTTTTGAATCGAAAAACAAACTTTCTTAGTGTTTGTGAAATTTGGTGAAAAGTTATGTAGTAAAAAGATACGATACAAATGATCTAAAAACACGTTATTTGAACTCCTCAAAGCGTTAAAATCTTGTTTTGACTCGAAAAACAAACTTTCTTAGTGTTTGTGAAATTTGGTGAAAAGTTATGTAGTAAAAAGATACGATACAAATGATTTAAAAACACGTTATTTGAACTCCTCAAAGCGTTAAAATCTTGTTTTGAATCGAAAAACAAACTTTCTTAGTGTTTGTGAAATTTGGTGAAAAGTTATGTAGTAAAAAGATACGATACAAATGATCTAAAAACACGTTATTTGAACTCCTCAAAGCGTTAAAATCTTGTTTTGACTCGAAAAACAAACTTTCTTAGTGTTTGTGAAATTTGGTGAAAAGTTATGTAGTAAAAAGATACGATACAAATGATCTAAAAACACGTTATTTGAACTCCTCAAAGCGTTAAAATCTTGTTTTGAATCGAAAAACAAACTTTCTTAGTGTTTGTGAAATTTGGTGAAAAGTTATGTAGTAAAAAGATACGATACAAATGATCTAAAAACACGTTATTTGAACTCCTCAAAGCGTTAAAATCTTGTTTTGAATCGAAAAACAAACTTTCTTAGTGTTTGTGAAATTTGGTGAAAAGTTATGTAGTAAAAAGATACGATACAAATGATCTAAAAACACGTTATTTGAACTCCTCAAAGCGTTAAAATCTTGTTTTGAATCGAGAAACAAACTTTCGTAGTGTTTGTGAAATTTGGTGAAAAGTTATGTAGTAAAAAGATACGATACAAATGATCTAAAAACACGTTATTTGAACTCCTCAAAGCGTTAAAATCTTGTTTTGAATCGAAAAACAAACTTTCTTAGTGTCTGTGAAATTTGGTGAAAAGTTATGTAGTAAAAGATACGATACAAATGATCTAAAAACACGTTATTTGAACTCCTCAAAGCGTTAAAATCTTGTTTTGAATCGAAAAACAAACTTTCTTAGTGTTTGTGAAATTTGGTGAAAAGTTATGTAGTAAAAGATACGATACAAATGATCTAAAAACACGTTATTTGAACTCCTCAAAGCGTTAAAATCTTGTTTTGAATAGAAAAACAAACTTTCTTAGTGTTTGTGAAATTTGGTGAAAAGTTATGTAGTAAAAAGATACGATACAAATGATCTAAAAACACGTTATTTGAACTCCTCAAAGCGTTAAAATCTTGTTTTGAATCGAAAAACAAACTTTCTTAGTGTCTGTGAAATTTGGTGAAAAGTTATGTAGTAAAAAGATACGATACAAATGATCTAAAAACACGTTATTTGAACTCCTCAAAGCGTTAAAATCTTGTTTTGAATCGAAAAACAAACTTTCTTAGTGTCTGTGAAATTTGGTGAAAAGTTATGTAGTAAAAGATACGATACAAATGATCTAAAAACACGTTATTTGAACTCCTCAAAGTGTTAAAATCTTGTTTTGAATCGAAAAACAAACTTTCTTAGTGTTTGTGAAATTTGGTGAAAAGTTATGTAGTAAAAGATACGATACAAATGATCTAAAAACACGTTATTTGAACTCCTCAAAGCGTTAAAATCTTGTTTTGAATAGAAAAACAAACTTTCTTAGTGTTTGTGAAATTTGGTGAAAAGTTATGTAGTAAAAAGATACGATACAAATGATCTAAAAACACGTTATTTGAACTCCTCAAAGCGTTAAAATCTTGTTTTGAATCGAAAAACAAACTTTCTTAGTGTCTGTGAAATTTGGTGAAAAGTTATGTAGTAAAAGATACGATACAAATGATCTAAAAATACGTTATTTGAACTCCTCAAAGCATTCAAATCTTGTTTTGAATCGAAAAACAAACTTTCTTAGTGTTTGTGAAATTTGGTGAAAAGTTATGTAGTAAAAGATACGATACAAATGATCTAAAAACACGTTATTTGAACTCCTCAAAGCGTTAAAATCTTGTTTTGAATCGAAAAACAAACTTTCATAGTGTTTGTGAAATTTGGTGAAAAGTTATGTAGTAAATGATACGATACAAATGATCTAAAAACACGTTATTTGAACTCCTCAAAGCGTTAAAATCTTGTTTTGAATCGAAAAACAAAATTTCTTAGTGTTTGTGAAATTTGGTGAAAAGTTATGTAGTAAAAGATACGATACAAATGATCTAAAAACACGTTATTTGAACTCCTCAAAGCGTTAAAATCTTGTTTTGAATCGAAAAACAAACTTTCTTAGTGTTTGTGAAATTTGGTGAAAAGTTATGTAGTAAAAGATACGATACAAATGATCTAAAAACACGTTATTTGAACTCCTCAAAGCGTTAAAATCTTGTTTTGAATCGAAAAACAAACTTTCTTAGTGTTTGTGAAATTTGGTGAAAATTTATGTAGTAAAAGATACGATACAAATGATCTAAAAACACGTTATTTGAACTCCTCAAAGCGTTAAAATCTTGTTTTGAATCGAAAAACAAACTTTCTTAGTGTTTGTGAAATTTGGTGAAAAGTTATGTAGTAAAAGATACAATACAAATGATCTAAAAACACGTTATTAGAACTCCTCAAAGCGTTAAAATCTTGTTTTGAATCGAAAAACAAACTTTCGTAGTGTTTGTGAAATTTGGTGAAAAGTTATGTAGTAAAAGATACGATACAAATGATCTAAAAACACGTTATTTGAACTCCTCAAAGCATTAAAATCTTGTTTTGAATCGAAAAACAAACTTTCTTAGTGTTTGTGAAATTTGGCGAAAAGTTATGTAGTAAAAGATAGGATACAAATGATCTAAAACCACGTTATTTGAACTCCTCAAAGCGTTAAAATCTTGTTTTCAATCGAAAAACAAAATTTCTTAGTGTTTGTGAAATATGGTGAAAAGTTATGTAGTAAAAGATACGATACAAATGATCTAAAAACACGTTATTTGAACTCCTCAAAGCGTTACAATCTTGTTTTCAATCGAAAAACAAACTTTCTTAGTGTTTGTGAAATTTGGTGAAAAGTTATGTAGTAAAAGATACGATACAAATGATCTAAAAACACGTTATTTCCACTCCTCAAAGCGTTAAAATCTTGTTTTGAATCGAAAAACAAACTTTCTTAGTGTTTGTGAAATTTGGTGAAAAGTTATGTAGTAAAAGATACGATACAAATGATCTAAAAACACGTTATTTGAACTCCTCAAAGCGTTAAAATCTTGTTTTGACTCGAAAAACAAACTTTCTTAGTGTTTGTGAAATTTGGTGAAAAGTTATGTAGTAAAAAGATACGATACAAATGATTTAAAAACACGTTATTTGAACTCCTCAAAGCGTTAAAATCTTGTTTTGAATCGAAAAACAAACTTTCTTAGTGTTTGTGAAATTTGGTGAAAAGTTATGTAGTAAAAAGATACGATACAAATGATCTAAAAACACGTTATTTGAACTCCTCAAAGCGTTAAAATCTTGTTTTGACTCGAAAAACAAACTTTCTTAGTGTTTGTGAAATTTGGTGAAAAGTTATGTAGTAAAAAGATACGATACAAATGATCTAAAAACACGTTATTTGAACTCCTCAAAGCGTTAAAATCTTGTTTTGAATCGAAAAACAAACTTTCTTAGTGTTTGTGAAATTTGGTGAAAAGTTATGTAGTAAAAAGATACGATACAAATGATCTAAAAACACGTTATTTGAACTCCTCAAAGCGTTAAAATCTTGTTTTGAATCGAAAAACAAACTTTCTTAGTGTTTGTGAAATTTGGTGAAAAGTTATGTAGTAAAAAGATACGATACAAATGATCTAAAAACACGTTATTTGAACTCCTCAAAGCGTTAAAATCTTGTTTTGAATCGAGAAACAAACTTTCGTAGTGTTTGTGAAATTTGGTGAAAAGTTATGTAGTAAAAAGATACGATACAAATGATCTAAAAACACGTTATTTGAACTCCTCAAAGCGTTAAAATCTTGTTTTGAATCGAAAAACAAACTTTCTTAGTGTCTGTGAAATTTGGTGAAAAGTTATGTAGTAAAAGATACGATACAAATGATCTAAAAACACGTTATTTGAACTCCTCAAAGCGTTAAAATCTTGTTTTGAATCGAAAAACAAACTTTCTTAGTGTTTGTGAAATTTGGTGAAAAGTTATGTAGTAAAAGATACGATACAAATGATCTAAAAACAAGTTATTTGAACTCCTCAAAGCGTTAAAATCTTGTTTTGAATAGAAAAACAAACTTTCTTAGTGTTTGTGAAATTTGGTGAAAAGTTATGTAGTAAAAAGATACGATACAAATGATCTAAAAACACGTTATTTGAACTCCTCAAAGCGTTAAAATCTTGTTTTGAATCGAAAAACAAACTTTCTTAGTGTCTGTGAAATTTGGTGAAAAGTTATGTAGTAAAAGATACGATACAAATGATCTAAAAATACGTTATTTGAACTCCTCAAAGCATTCAAATCTTGTTTTGAATCGAAAAACAAACTTTCTTAGTGTTTGTGAAATTTGGTGAAAAGTTATGTAGTAAAAGATACGATACAAATGATCTAAAAACACGTTATTTGAACTCCTCAAAGCGTTAAAATCTTGTTTTGAATCGAAAAACAAACTTTCATAGTGTTTGTGAAATTTGGTGAAAAGTTATGTAGTAAATGATACGATACAAATGATCTAAAAACACGTTATTTGAACTCCTCAAAGCGTTAAAATCTTGTTTTGAATCGAAAAACAAAATTTCTTAGTGTTTGTGAAATATGGTGAAAAGTTATGTAGTAAAAGATACGATACAAATGATCTAAAAACACGTTATTTGAACTCCTCAAAGCGTTAAAATCTTGTTTTCAATCGAAAAACAAAATTTCTTAGTGTTTGTGAAATATGGTGAAAAGTTATGTAGTAAAAGATACGATACAAATGATCTAAAAACACGTTATTTGAACTCCTCAAAGCGTTACAATCTTGTTTTCAATCGAAAAACAAACTTTCTTAGTGTTTGTGAAATTTGGTGAAAAGTTATGTAGTAAAAGATACGATACAAATGATCTAAAAACACGTTATTTGAACTCCTCAAAGCGTTACAATCTTGTTTTCAATCGAAAAACAAACTTTCTTAGTGTTTGTGAAATTTGGTGAAAAGTTATGTAGTAAAAGATACGATACAAATGATCTAAAAACACGTTATTTGAACTCCTCAAAGCGTTACAATCTTGTTTTCAATCGAAAAACAAACTTTCTTAGTGTTTGTGAAATTTGGTGAAAAGTTATGTAGTAAAAGATACGATACAAATGATCTAAAAACACGTTATTTCCACTCCTCAAAGCGTTAAAATCTTGTTTTGAATAGAAAAACAAACTTTCTTAGTGTTTGTGAAATTTGGTGAAAAGTTATGTAGTAAAAAGATACGATACAAATGATCTAAAAACACGTTATTTGAACTCCTCAAAGCGTTAAAATCTTGTTTTCAATCGAAAAACAAACTTTCTTAGTGTTTGTGAAATTTGGTGAAAAGTTATGTAGTAAAAGATACGATACAAATGATCTAAAAACACGTTATTTCCACTCCTCAAAGCGTTAAAATCTTGTTTTCAATCGAAAAACAAACTTTCTTAGTGTTTGTGAAATTTGGTGAAAGGTTATGTAGTAAAAGATACGATACAAATGATCTAAAAACACGTTATTTGAACTCGTCAAAGCGTTAAAATCTCGTTTTGAATCGAAAAACAAACTTTCTTAGTGTTTGTGAAATTTGGTGAAAAGTTATGTAGTAAAAGATACGATACAAATGATCTAAAAACACGTTATTTGAACTCCTCAAAGCGTTAAAATCTTGTTTTGAATCGAAAAACAAACTTTCTTAGTGTTTGTGAAATTTGGTGAAAAGTTATGTAGTAAAAGATACGATACAAATGATCTAAAAACACGTTATTTGAACTCCTCAAAGCGTTAAAATCTTGTTTTGAATCGAAAAACAAACTTTCTTAGTGTTTGTGAAATTTGGTGAAAAGTTATGTAGTAAAAAGATACGATACAAATGATCTAAAAACACGTTATTTGAACTCCTCAAAGCGTTAAAATCTTGTTTTGAATCGAAAAACAAACTTTCTTAGTGTTTGTGAAATTTGGTGAAAAGTTATGTAGTAAAAAGATACGATACAAATGATCTAAAAACACGTTATTTGAACTCCTCAAAGCGTTAAAATCTTGTTTTGAATCGAGAAACAAACTTTCGTAGTGTTTGTGAAATTTGGTGAAAAGTTATGTAGTAAAAAGATACGATACAAATGATCTAAAAACACGTTATTTGAACTCCTCAAAGCGTTAAAATCTTGTTTTGAATCGAAAAACAAACTTTCTTAGTGTCTGTGAAATTTGGTGAAAAGTTATGTAGTAAAAGATACGATACAAATGATCTAAAAATAAGTTATTTGAACTCCTCAAAGCGTTAAAATCTTGTTTTGAATCGAAAAACAAACTTTCTTAGTGTTTGTGAAATTTGGTGAAAAGTTATGTAGTAAAAAGATACGATACAAATGATCTAAAAACACGTTATTTGAACTCCTCAAAGCGTTAAAATCTTGTTTTGAATCGAAAAACAAACTTTCTTAGTGTTTGTGAAATTTGGTGAAAAGTTATGTAGTAAAAAGATACGATACAAATGATCTAAAAACACGTTATTTGAACTCCTCAAAGCGTTAAAATCTTGTTTTGACTCGAAAAACAAACTTTCTTAGTGTTTGTGAAATTTGGTGAAAAGTTATGTAGTAAAAAGATACGATACAAATGATTTAAAAACACGTTATTTGAACTCCTCAAAGCGTTAAAATCTTGTTTTGAATCGAAAAACAAACTTTCTTAGTGTTTGTGAAATTTGGTGAAAAGTTATGTAGTAAAAAGATACGATACAAATGATCTAAAAACACGTTATTTGAACTCCTCAAAGCGTTAAAATCTTGTTTTGACTCGAAAAACAAACTTTCTTAGTGTTTGTGAAATTTGGTGAAAAGTTATGTAGTAAAAAGATACGATACAAATGATCTAAAAACACGTTATTTGAACTCCTCAAAGCGTTAAAATCTTGTTTTGAATCGAAAAACAAACTTTCTTAGTGTTTGTGAAATTTGGTGAAAAGTTATGTAGTAAAAAGATACGATACAAATGATCTAAAAACACGTTATTTGAACTCCTCAAAGCGTTAAAATCTTGTTTTGAATCGAAAAACAAACTTTCTTAGTGTTTGTGAAATTTGGTGAAAAGTTATGTAGTAAAAAGATACGATACAAATGATCTAAAAACACGTTATTTGAACTCCTCAAAGCGTTAAAATCTTGTTTTGAATCGAGAAACAAACTTTCGTAGTGTTTGTGAAATTTGGTGAAAAGTTATGTAGTAAAAAGATACGATACAAATGATCTAAAAACACGTTATTTGAACTCCTCAAAGCGTTAAAATCTTGTTTTGAATCGAAAAACAAACTTTCTTAGTGTCTGTGAAATTTGGTGAAAAGTTATGTAGTAAAAGATACGATACAAATGATCTAAAAACACGTTATTTGAACTCCTCAAAGCGTTAAAATCTTGTTTTGAATCGAAAAACAAACTTTCTTAGTGTTTGTGAAATTTGGTGAAAAGTTATGTAGTAAAAGATACGATACAAATGATCTAAAAACACGTTATTTGAACTCCTCAAAGCGTTAAAATCTTGTTTTGAATAGAAAAACAAACTTTCTTAGTGTTTGTGAAATTTGGTGAAAAGTTATGTAGTAAAAAGATACGATACAAATGATCTAAAAACACGTTATTTGAACTCCTCAAAGCGTTAAAATCTTGTTTTGAATCGAAAAACAAACTTTCTTAGTGTCTGTGAAATTTGGTGAAAAGTTATGTAGTAAAAAGATACGATACAAATGATCTAAAAACACGTTATTTGAACTCCTCAAAGCGTTAAAATCTTGTTTTGAATCGAAAAACAAACTTTCTTAGTGTCTGTGAAATTTGGTGAAAAGTTATGTAGTAAAAGATACGATACAAATGATCTAAAAACACGTTATTTGAACTCCTCAAAGCGTTAAAATCTTGTTTTGAATCGAAAAACAAACTTTCTTAGTGTTTGTGAAATTTGGTGAAAAGTTATGTAGTAAAAGATACGATACAAATGATCTAAAAACACGTTATTTGAACTCCTCAAAGCGTTAAAATCTTGTTTTGAATAGAAAAACAAACTTTCTTAGTGTTTGTGAAATTTGGTGAAAAGTTATGTAGTAAAAAGATACGATACAAATGATCTAAAAACACGTTATTTGAACTCCTCAAAGCGTTAAAATCTTGTTTTGAATCGAAAAACAAACTTTCTTAGTGTCTGTGAAATTTGGTGAAAAGTTATGTAGTAAAAGATACGATACAAATGATCTAAAAATACGTTATTTGAACTCCTCAAAGCATTCAAATCTTGTTTTGAATCGAAAAACAAACTTTCTTAGTGTTTGTGAAATTTGGTGAAAAGTTATGTAGTAAAAGATACGATACAAATGATCTAAAAACACGTTATTTGAACTCCTCAAAGCGTTAAAATCTTGTTTTGAATCGAAAAACAAACTTTCATAGTGTTTGTGAAATTTGGTGAAAAGTTATGTAGTAAATGATACGATACAAATGATCTAAAAACACGTTATTTGAACTCCTCAAAGCGTTAAAATCTTGTTTTGAATCGAAAAACAAAATTTCTTAGTGTTTGTGAAATATGGTGAAAAGTTATGTAGTAAAAGATACGATACAAATGATCTAAAAACACGTTATTTGAACTCCTCAAAGCGTTAAAATCTTGTTTTCAATCGAAAAACAAAATTTCTTAGTGTTTGTGAAATATGGTGAAAAGTTATGTAGTAAAAGATACGATACAAATGATCTAAAAACACGTTATTTGAACTCCTCAAAGCGTTACAATCTTGTTTTCAATCGAAAAACAAACTTTCTTAGTGTTTGTGAAATTTGGTGAAAAGTTATGTAGTAAAAGATACGATACAAATGATCTAAAAACACGTTATTTGAACTCCTCAAAGCGTTACAATCTTGTTTTCAATCGAAAAACAAACTTTCTTAGTGTTTGTGAAATTTGGTGAAAAGTTATGTAGTAAAAGATACGATACAAATGATCTAAAAACACGTTATTTGAACTCCTCAAAGCGTTACAATCTTGTTTTCAATCGAAAAACAAACTTTCTTAGTGTTTGTGAAATTTGGTGAAAAGTTATGTAGTAAAAGATACGATACAAATGATCTAAAAACACGTTATTTCCACTCCTCAAAGCGTTAAAATCTTGTTTTGAATAGAAAAACAAACTTTCTTAGTGTTTGTGAAATTTGGTGAAAAGTTATGTAGTAAAAAGATACGATACAAATGATCTAAAAACACGTTATTTGAACTCCTCAAAGCGTTAAAATCTTGTTTTCAATCGAAAAACAAACTTTCTTAGTGTTTGTGAAATTTGGTGAAAAGTTATGTAGTAAAAGATACGATACAAATGATCTAAAAACACGTTATTTCCACTCCTCAAAGCGTTAAAATCTTGTTTTCAATCGAAAAACAAACTTTCTTAGTGTTTGTGAAATTTGGTGAAAGGTTATGTAGTAAAAGATACGATACAAATGATCTAAAAACACGTTATTTGAACTCGTCAAAGCGTTAAAATCTCGTTTTGAATCGAAAAACAAACTTTCTTAGTGTTTGTGAAATTTGGTGAAAAGTTATGTAGTAAAAGATACGATACAAATGATCTAAAAACACGTTATTTGAACTCCTCAAAGCGTTAAAATCTTGTTTTGAATCGAAAAACAAACTTTCTTAGTGTTTGTGAAATTTGGTGAAAAGTTATGTAGTAAAAGATACGATACAAATGATCTAAAAACACGTTATTTGAACTCCTCAAAGCGTTAAAATCTTGTTTTGAATCGAAAAACAAACTTTCTTAGTGTTTGTGAAATTTGGTGAAAAGTTATGTAGTAAAAAGATACGATACAAATGATCTAAAAACACGTTATTTGAACTCCTCAAAGCGTTAAAATCTTGTTTTGAATCGAAAAACAAACTTTCTTAGTGTTTGTGAAATTTGGTGAAAAGTTATGTAGTAAAAAGATACGATACAAATGATCTAAAAACACGTTATTTGAACTCCTCAAAGCGTTAAAATCTTGTTTTGAATCGAGAAACAAACTTTCGTAGTGTTTGTGAAATTTGGTGAAAAGTTATGTAGTAAAAAGATACGATACAAATGATCTAAAAACACGTTATTTGAACTCCTCAAAGCGTTAAAATCTTGTTTTGAATCGAAAAACAAACTTTCTTAGTGTCTGTGAAATTTGGTGAAAAGTTATGTAGTAAAAGATACGATACAAATGATCTAAAAATAAGTTATTTGAACTCCTCAAAGCGTTAAAATCTTGTTTTGAATCGAAAAACAAACTTTCTTAGTGTTTGTGAAATTTGGTGAAAAGTTATGTAGTAAAAAGATACGATACAAATGATCTAAAAACACGTTATTTGAACTCCTCAAAGCGTTAAAATCTTGTTTTGAATCGAAAAACAAACTTTCTTAGTGTTTGTGAAATTTGGTGAAAAGTTATGTAGTAAAAAGATACGATACAAATGATCTAAAAACACGTTATTTGAACTCCTCAAAGCGTTAAAATCTTGTTTTGACTCGAAAAACAAACTTTCTTAGTGTTTGTGAAATTTGGTGAAAAGTTATGTAGTAAAAAGATACGATACAAATGATTTAAAAACACGTTATTTGAACTCCTCAAAGCGTTAAAATCTTGTTTTGAATCGAAAAACAAACTTTCTTAGTGTTTGTGAAATTTGGTGAAAAGTTATGTAGTAAAAAGATACGATACAAATGATCTAAAAACACGTTATTTGAACTCCTCAAAGCGTTAAAATCTTGTTTTGACTCGAAAAACAAACTTTCTTAGTGTTTGTGAAATTTGGTGAAAAGTTATGTAGTAAAAAGATACGATACAAATGATCTAAAAACACGTTATTTGAACTCCTCAAAGCGTTAAAATCTTGTTTTGAATCGAAAAACAAACTTTCTTAGTGTTTGTGAAATTTGGTGAAAAGTTATGTAGTAAAAAGATACGATACAAATGATCTAAAAACACGTTATTTGAACTCCTCAAAGCGTTAAAATCTTGTTTTGAATCGAAAAACAAACTTTCTTAGTGTTTGTGAAATTTGGTGAAAAGTTATGTAGTAAAAAGATACGATACAAATGATCTAAAAACACGTTATTTGAACTCCTCAAAGCGTTAAAATCTTGTTTTGAATCGAGAAACAAACTTTCGTAGTGTTTGTGAAATTTGGTGAAAAGTTATGTAGTAAAAAGATACGATACAAATGATCTAAAAACACGTTATTTGAACTCCTCAAAGCGTTAAAATCTTGTTTTGAATCGAAAAACAAACTTTCTTAGTGTCTGTGAAATTTGGTGAAAAGTTATGTAGTAAAAGATACGATACAAATGATCTAAAAACACGTTATTTGAACTCCTCAAAGCGTTAAAATCTTGTTTTGAATCGAAAAACAAACTTTCTTAGTGTTTGTGAAATTTGGTGAAAAGTTATGTAGTAAAAGATACGATACAAATGATCTAAAAACACGTTATTTGAACTCCTCAAAGCGTTAAAATCTTGTTTTGAATAGAAAAACAAACTTTCTTAGTGTTTGTGAAATTTGGTGAAAAGTTATGTAGTAAAAAGATACGATACAAATGATCTAAAAACACGTTATTTGAACTCCTCAAAGCGTTAAAATCTTGTTTTGAATCGAAAAACAAACTTTCTTAGTGTCTGTGAAATTTGGTGAAAAGTTATGTAGTAAAAGATACGATACAAATGATCTAAAAACACGTTATTTGAACTCCTCAAAGCATTCAAATCTTGTTTTGAATCGAAAAACAAACTTTCTTAGTGTTTGTGAAATTTGGTGAAAAGTTATGTAGTAAAAGATACGATACAAATTATCTAAAAACACGTTATTTGAACTCCTCAAAGCATTCAAATCTTGTTTTGAATCGAAAAACAAACTTTCTTAGTGTTTGTGAAATTTGGTGAAAAGTTATGTAGTAAAAGATACGATACAAATGATCTAAAAACACGTTATTTGAACTCCTCAAAGCATTCAAATCTTGTTTTGAATCGAAAAACAAACTTTCTTAGTGTTTGTGAAATTTGGTGAAAAGTTATGTAGTAAAAGATACGATACAAATGATCTCAAAACACGTTATTTGAACTCCTCAAAGCGTTAAAATCTTGTTTTGAATCGAAAAACAAACTTTCTTAGTGTTTGTGAAATTTGGTGAAAAGTTATGTAGTAAAAGATACGATACAAATGATCTAAAAACACGTTATTTGAACTCCTCAAAGCGTTAAAATCTTGTTTTGAATCGAAAAACAAACTTTCTTAGTGTTTGTGAAATTTGGTGAAAAGTTATGTAGTAAAAGATACGATACAAATGATCTAAAAACACGTTATTTGAACTCCTCAAAGCGTTGAAATCTTGTTTTGAATCGAAAAACAAACTTTCTTAGTGTTTGTGAAATTTGGTGAAAATTTATGTAGTAAAAGATACGATACAAATGATCTAAAAACACGTTATTTGAACTCCTCAAAGCGTTAAAATCTTGTTTTGAATCGAAAAACAAACTTTCTTAGTGTTTGTGAAATTTGGTGAAAAGTTATGTAGTAAAAGATACAATACAAATGATCTAAAAACACGTTATTAGAACTCCTCAAAGCGTTAAAATCTTGTTTTGAATCGAAAAACAAACTTACGTAGTGTTTGTGAAATTTGGCGAAAAGTTATGTAGTAAAAGATAGGATACAAATGATCTAAAACCACGTTATTTGAACTCCTCAAAGCGTTAAAATCTTGTTTTCAATCGAAAAACAAAATTTCTTAGTGTTTGTGAAATATGGTGAAAAGTTATGTAGTAAAAGATACGATACAAATGATCTAAAAACACGTTATTTGAACTCCTCAAAGCGTTACAATCTTGTTTTCAATCGAAAAACAAACTTTCTTAGTGTTTGTGAAATTTGGTGAAAAGTTATGTAGTAAAAGATACGATACAAATGATCTAAAAACACGTTATTTCCACTCCTCAAAGCGTTAAAATCTTGTTTTGAATCGAAAAACAAACTTTCTTAGTGTTTGTGAAATTTGGTGAAAAGTTATGTAGTAAAAGATACGATACAAATGATCTAAAAACACGTTATTTGAACTCCTCAAAGCGTTAAAATCTTGTTTTGACTCGAAAAACAAACTTTCTTAGTGTTTGTGAAATTTGGTGAAAAGTTATGTAGTAAAAAGATACGATACAAATGATTTAAAAACACGTTATTTGAACTCCTCAAAGCGTTAAAATCTTGTTTTGAATCGAAAAACAAACTTTCTTAGTGTTTGTGAAATTTGGTGAAAAGTTATGTAGTAAAAAGATACGATACAAATGATCTAAAAACACGTTATTTGAACTCCTCAAAGCGTTAAAATCTTGTTTTGACTCGAAAAACAAACTTTCTTAGTGTTTGTGAAATTTGGTGAAAAGTTATGTAGTAAAAAGATACGATACAAATGATCTAAAAACACGTTATTTGAACTCCTCAAAGCGTTAAAATCTTGTTTTGAATCGAAAAACAAACTTTCTTAGTGTTTGTGAAATTTGGTGAAAAGTTATGTAGTAAAAAGATACGATACAAATGATTTAAAAACACGTTATTTGAACTCCTCAAAGCGTTAAAATCTTGTTTTGAATCGAAAAACAAACTTTCTTAGTGTTTGTGAAATTTGGTGAAAAGTTATGTAGTAAAAAGATACGATACAAATGATCTAAAAACACGTTATTTGAACTCCTCAAAGCGTTAAAATCTTGTTTTGACTCGAAAAACAAACTTTCTTAGTGTTTGTGAAATTTGGTGAAAAGTTATGTAGTAAAAAGATACGATACAAATGATCTAAAAACACGTTATTTGAACTCCTCAAAGCGTTAAAATCTTGTTTTGAATCGAAAAACAAACTTTCTTAGTGTTTGTGAAATTTGGTGAAAAGTTATGTAGTAAAAAGATACGATACAAATGATCTAAAAACACGTTATTTGAACTCCTCAAAGCGTTAAAATCTTGTTTTGAATCGAAAAACAAACTTTCTTAGTGTTTGTGAAATTTGGTGAAAAGTTATGTAGTAAAAAGATACGATACAAATGATCTAAAAACACGTTATTTGAACTCCTCAAAGCGTTAAAATCTTGTTTTGAATCGAGAAACAAACTTTCGTAGTGTTTGTGAAATTTGGTGAAAAGTTATGTAGTAAAAAGATACGATACAAATGATCTAAAAACACGTTATTTGAACTCCTCAAAGCGTTAAAATCTTGTTTTGAATCGAAAAACAAACTTTCTTAGTGTCTGTGAAATTTGGTGAAAAGTTATGTAGTAAAAGATACGATACAAATGATCTAAAAACACGTTATTTGAACTCCTCAAAGCGTTAAAATCTTGTTTTGAATCGAAAAACAAACTTTCTTAGTGTTTGTGAAATTTGGTGAAAAGTTATGTAGTAAAAGATACGATACAAATGATCTAAAAACACGTTATTTGAACTCCTCAAAGCGTTAAAATCTTGTTTTGAATAGAAAAACAAACTTTCTTAGTGTTTGTGAAATTTGGTGAAAAGTTATGTAGTAAAAAGATACGATACAAATGATCTAAAAACACGTTATTTGAACTCCTCAAAGCGTTAAAATCTTGTTTTGAATCGAAAAACAAACTTTCTTAGTGTCTGTGAAATTTGGTGAAAAGTTATGTAGTAAAAGATACGATACAAATGATCTAAAAACACGTTATTTGAACTCCTCAAAGCATTCAAATCTTGTTTTGAATCGAAAAACAAACTTTCTTAGTGTTTGTGAAATTTGGTGAAAAGTTATGTAGTAAAAGATACGATACAAATTATCTAAAAACACGTTATTTGAACTCCTCAAAGCATTCAAATCTTGTTTTGAATCGAAAAACAAACTTTCTTAGTGTTTGTGAAATTTGGTGAAAAGTTATGTAGTAAAAGATACGATACAAATGATCTAAAAACACGTTATTTGAACTCCTCAAAGCATTCAAATCTTGTTTTGAATCGAAAAACAAACTTTCTTAGTGTTTGTGAAATTTGGTGAAAAGTTATGTAGTAAAAGATACGATACAAATGATCTCAAAACACGTTATTTGAACTCCTCAAAGCGTTAAAATCTTGTTTTGAATCGAAAAACAAACTTTCTTAGTGTTTGTGAAATTTGGTGAAAAGTTATGTAGTAAAAGATACGATACAAATGATCTAAAAACACGTTATTTGAACTCCTCAAAGCGTTAAAATCTTGTTTTGAATCGAAAAACAAACTTTCTTAGTGTTTGTGAAATTTGGTGAAAAGTTATGTAGTAAAAGATACGATACAAATGATCTAAAAACACGTTATTTGAACTCCTCAAAGCGTTGAAATCTTGTTTTGAATCGAAAAACAAACTTTCTTAGTGTTTGTGAAATTTGGTGAAAATTTATGTAGTAAAAGATACGATACAAATGATCTAAAAACACGTTATTTGAACTCCTCAAAGCGTTAAAATCTTGTTTTGAATCGAAAAACAAACTTTCTTAGTGTTTGTGAAATTTGGTGAAAAGTTATGTAGTAAAAGATACAATACAAATGATCTAAAAACACGTTATTAGAACTCCTCAAAGCGTTAAAATCTTGTTTTGAATCGAAAAACAAACTTACGTAGTGTTTGTGAAATTTGGCGAAAAGTTATGTAGTAAAAGATAGGATACAAATGATCTAAAACCACGTTATTTGAACTCCTCAAAGCGTTAAAATCTTGTTTTCAATCGAAAAACAAAATTTCTTAGTGTTTGTGAAATATGGTGAAAAGTTATGTAGTAAAAGATACGATACAAATGATCTAAAAACACGTTATTTGAACTCCTCAAAGCGTTACAATCTTGTTTTCAATCGAAAAACAAACTTTCTTAGTGTTTGTGAAATTTGGTGAAAAGTTATGTAGTAAAAGATACGATACAAATGATCTAAAAACACGTTATTTCCACTCCTCAAAGCGTTAAAATCTTGTTTTGAATCGAAAAACAAACTTTCTTAGTGTTTGTGAAATTTGGTGAAAAGTTATGTAGTAAAAGATACGATACAAATGATCTAAAAACACGTTATTTGAACTCCTCAAAGCGTTAAAATCTTGTTTTGACTCGAAAAACAAACTTTCTTAGTGTTTGTGAAATTTGGTGAAAAGTTATGTAGTAAAAAGATACGATACAAATGATTTAAAAACACGTTATTTGAACTCCTCAAAGCGTTAAAATCTTGTTTTGAATCGAAAAACAAACTTTCTTAGTGTTTGTGAAATTTGGTGAAAAGTTATGTAGTAAAAAGATACGATACAAATGATCTAAAAACACGTTATTTGAACTCCTCAAAGCGTTAAAATCTTGTTTTGACTCGAAAAACAAACTTTCTTAGTGTTTGTGAAATTTGGTGAAAAGTTATGTAGTAAAAAGATACGATACAAATGATCTAAAAACACGTTATTTGAACTCCTCAAAGCGTTAAAATCTTGTTTTGAATCGAAAAACAAACTTTCTTAGTGTTTGTGAAATTTGGTGAAAAGTTATGTAGTAAAAAGATACGATACAAATGATTTAAAAACACGTTATTTGAACTCCTCAAAGCGTTAAAATCTTGTTTTGAATCGAAAAACAAACTTTCTTAGTGTTTGTGAAATTTGGTGAAAAGTTATGTAGTAAAAAGATACGATACAAATGATCTAAAAACACGTTATTTGAACTCCTCAAAGCGTTAAAATCTTGTTTTGAATAGAAAAACAAACTTTCTTAGTGTTTGTGAAATTTGGTGAAAAGTTATGTAGTAAAAAGATACGATACAAATGATCTAAAAACACGTTATTTGAACTCCTCAAAGCGTTAAAATCTTGTTTTGAATCGAAAAACAAACTTTCTTAGTGTCTGTGAAATTTGGTGAAAAGTTATGTAGTAAAAGATACGATACAAATGATCTAAAAATACGTTATTTGAACTCCTCAAAGCATTCAAATCTTGTTTTGAATCGAAAAACAAACTTTCTTAGTGTTTGTGAAATTTGGTGAAAAGTTATGTAGTAAAAGATACGATACAAATGATCTAAAAACACGTTATTTGAACTCCTCAAAGCGTTAAAATCTTGTTTTGAATCGAAAAACAAACTTTCATAGTGTTTGTGAAATTTGGTGAAAAGTTATGTAGTAAATGATACGATACAAATGATCTAAAAACACGTTATTTGAACTCCTCAAAGCGTTAAAATCTTGTTTTGAATCGAAAAACAAAATTTCTTAGTGTTTGTGAAATATGGTGAAAAGTTATGTAGTAAAAGATACGATACAAATGATCTAAAAACACGTTATTTGAACTCCTCAAAGCGTTAAAATCTTGTTTTCAATCGAAAAACAAAATTTCTTAGTGTTTGTGAAATATGGTGAAAAGTTATGTAGTAAAAGATACGATACAAATGATCTAAAAACACGTTATTTGAACTCCTCAAAGCGTTACAATCTTGTTTTCAATCGAAAAACAAACTTTCTTAGTGTTTGTGAAATTTGGTGAAAAGTTATGTAGTAAAAAGATACGATACAAATGATCTAAAAACACGTTATTTGAACTCCTCAAAGCGTTAAAATCTTGTTTTGAATCGAAAAACAAACTTTCTTAGTGTTTGTGAAATTTGGTGAAAAGTTATGTAGTAAAAAGATACGATACAAATGATCTAAAAACACGTTATTTGAACTCCTCAAAGCGTTAAAATCTTGTTTTGAATCGAGAAACAAACTTTCGTAGTGTTTGTGAAATTTGGTGAAAAGTTATGTAGTAAAAAGATACGATACAAATGATCTAAAAACACGTTATTTGAACTCCTCAAAGCGTTAAAATCTTGTTTTGAATCGAAAAACAAACTTTCTTAGTGTCTGTGAAATTTGGTGAAAAGTTATGTAGTAAAAGATACGATACAAATGATCTAAAAACACGTTATTTGAACTCCTCAAAGCGTTAAAATCTTGTTTTGAATCGAAAAACAAACTTTCTTAGTGTTTGTGAAATTTGGTGAAAAGTTATGTAGTAAAAGATACGATACAAATGATCTAAAAACACGTTATTTGAACTCCTCAAAGCGTTAAAATCTTGTTTTGAATAGAAAAACAAACTTTCTTAGTGTTTGTGAAATTTGGTGAAAAGTTATGTAGTAAAAAGATACGATACAAATGATCTAAAAACACGTTATTTGAACTCCTCAAAGCGTTAAAATCTTGTTTTGAATCGAAAAACAAACTTTCTTAGTGTCTGTGAAATTTGGTGAAAAGTTATGTAGTAAAAGATACGATACAAATGATCTAAAAACACGTTATTTGAACTCCTCAAAGCATTCAAATCTTGTTTTGAATCGAAAAACAAACTTTCTTAGTGTTTGTGAAATTTGGTGAAAAGTTATGTAGTAAAAGATACGATACAAATGATCTAAAAACACGTTATTTGAACTCCTCAAAGCATTCAAATCTTGTTTTGAATCGAAAAACAAACTTTCTTAGTGTTTGTGAAATTTGGTGAAAAGTTATGTAGTAAAAGATACGATACAAATGATCTAAAAACACGTTATTTGAACTCCTCAAAGCATTCAAATCTTGTTTTGAATCGAAAAACAAACTTTCTTAGTGTTTGTGAAATTTGGTGAAAAGTTATGTAGTAAAAGATACGATACAAATGATCTCAAAACACGTTATTTGAACTCCTCAAAGCGTTAAAATCTTGTTTTGAATCGAAAAACAAACTTTCTTAGTGTTTGTGAAATTTGGTGAAAAGTTATGTAGTAAAAGATACGATACAAATGATCTAAAAACACGTTATTTGAACTCCTCAAAGCGTTAAAATCTTGTTTTGAATCGAAAAACAAACTTTCTTAGTGTTTGTGAAATTTGGTGAAAAGTTATGTAGTAAAAGATACGATACAAATGATCTAAAAACACGTTATTTGAACTCCTCAAAGCATTGAAATCTTGTTTTGAATCGAAAAACAAACTTTCTTAGTGTTTGTGAAATTTGGTGAAAATTTATGTAGTAAAAGATACGATACAAATGATCTAAAAACACGTTATTTGAACTCCTCAAAGCGTTAAAATTTTGTTTTGAATCGAAAAACAAACTTTCTTAGTGTTTGTGAAATTTGGTGAAAAGTTATGTAGTAAAAGATACAATACAAATGATCTAAAAACACGTTATTAGAACTCCTCAAAGCGTTAAAATCTTGTTTTGAATCGAAAAACAAACTTACGTAGTGTTTGTGAAATTTGGCGAAAAGTTATGTAGTAAAAGATAGGATACAAATGATCTAAAACCACGTTATTTGAACTCCTCAAAGCGTTAAAATCTTGTTTTCAATCGAAAAACAAAATTTCTTAGTGTTTGTGAAATATGGTGAAAAGTTATGTAGTAAAAGATACGATACAAATGATCTAAAAACACGTTATTTGAACTCCTCAAAGCGTTACAATCTTGTTTTCAATCGAAAAACAAACTTTCTTAGTGTTTGTGAAATTTGGTGAAAAGTTATGTAGTAAAAGATACGATACAAATGATCTAAAAACACGTTATTTCCACTCCTCAAAGCGTTAAAATCTTGTTTTGAATCGAAAAACAAACTTTCTTAGTGTTTGTGAAATTTGGCGAAAAGTTATGTAGTAAAAGATACGATACAAATGATCTAAAAACACGTTATTTGAACTCCTCAAAGCGTTAAAATCTTGTTTTGACTCGAAAAACAAACTTTCTTAGTGTTTGTGAAATTTGGTGAAAAGTTATGTAGTAAAAAGATACGATACAAATGATTTAAAAACACGTTATTTGAACTCCTCAAAGCGTTAAAATCTTGTTTTGAATCGAAAAACAAACTTTCTTAGTGTTTGTGAAATTTGGTGAAAAGTTATGTAGTAAAAAGATACGATACAAATGATCTAAAAACACGTTATTTGAACTCCTCAAAGCGTTAAAATCTTGTTTTGACTCGAAAAACAAACTTTCTTAGTGTTTGTGAAATTTGGTGAAAAGTTATGTAGTAAAAAGATACGATACAAATGATCTAAAAACACGTTATTTGAACTCCTCAAAGCGTTAAAATCTTGTTTTGAATCGAAAAACAAACTTTCTTAGTGTTTGTGAAATTTGGTGAAAAGTTATGTAGTAAAAAGATACGATACAAATGATCTAAAAACACGTTATTTGAACTCCTCAAAGCGTTAAAATCTTGTTTTGAATCGAAAAACAAACTTTCTTAGTGTTTGTGAAATTTGGTGAAAAGTTATGTAGTAAAAAGATACGATACAAATGATCTAAAAACACGTTATTTGAACTCCTCAAAGCGTTAAAATCTTGTTTTGAATCGAGAAACAAACTTTCGTAGTGTTTGTGAAATTTGGTGAAAAGTTATGTAGTAAAAAGATACGATACAAATGATCTAAAAACACGTTATTTGAACTCCTCAAAGCGTTAAAATCTTGTTTTGAATCGAAAAACAAACTTTCTTAGTGTCTGTGAAATTTGGTGAAAAGTTATGTAGTAAAAGATACGATACAAATGATCTAAAAACACGTTATTTGAACTCCTCAAAGCGTTAAAATCTTGTTTTGAATCGAAAAACAAACTTTCTTAGTGTTTGTGAAATTTGGTGAAAAGTTATGTAGTAAAAGATACGATACAAATGATCTAAAAACACGTTATTTGAACTCCTCAAAGCGTTAAAATCTTGTTTTGAATAGAAAAACAAACTTTCTTAGTGTTTGTGAAATTTGGTGAAAAGTTATGTAGTAAAAAGATACGATACAAATGATCTAAAAACACGTTATTTGAACTCCTCAAAGCGTTAAAATCTTGTTTTGAATCGAAAAACAAACTTTCTTAGTGTCTGTGAAATTTGGTGAAAAGTTATGTAGTAAAAGATACGATACAAATGATCTAAAAATACGTTATTTGAACTCCTCAAAGCATTCAAATCTTGTTTTGAATCGAAAAACAAACTTTCTTAGTGTTTGTGAAATTTGGTGAAAAGTTATGTAGTAAAAGATACGATACAAATGATCTAAAAACACGTTATTTGAACTCCTCAAAGCGTTAAAATCTTGTTTTGAATCGAAAAACAAACTTTCATAGTGTTTGTGAAATTTGGTGAAAAGTTATGTAGTAAATGATACGATACAAATGATCTAAAAACACGTTATTTGAACTCCTCAAAGCGTTAAAATCTTGTTTTGAATCGAAAAACAAAATTTCTTAGTGTTTGTGAAATATGGTGAAAAGTTATGTAGTAAAAGATACGATACAAATGATCTAAAAACACGTTATTTGAACTCCTCAAAGCGTTAAAATCTTGTTTTCAATCGAAAAACAAAATTTCTTAGTGTTTGTGAAATATGGTGAAAAGCTATGTAGTAAAAGATACGATACAAATGATCTAAAAACACGTTATTTGAACTCCTCAAAGCGTTACAATCTTGTTTTCAATCGAAAAACAAACTTTCTTAGTGTTTGTGAAATTTGGTGAAAAGTTATGTAGTAAAAGATACGATACAAATGATCTAAAAACACGTTATTTGAACTCCTCAAAGCGTTACAATCTTGTTTTCAATCGAAAAACAAACTTTCTTAGTGTTTGTGAAATTTGGTGAAAAGTTATGTAGTAAAAGATACGATACAAATGATCTAAAAACACGTTATTTGAACTCCTCAAAGCGTTACAATCTTGTTTTCAATCGAAAAACAAACTTTCTTAGTGTTTTTGAAATTTGGTGAAAAGTTATGTAGTAAAAGATACGATACAAATGATCTAAAAACACGTTATTTCCACTCCTCAAAGCGTTAAAATCTTGTTTTGAATAGAAAAACAAACTTTCTTAGTGTTTGTGAAATTTGGTGAAAAGTTATGTAGTAAAAAGATACGATACAAATGATCTAAAAACACGTTATTTGAACTCCTCAAAGCGTTAAAATCTTGTTTTCAATCGAAAAACAAACTTTCTTAGTGTTTGTGAAATTTGGTGAAAAGTTATGTAGTAAAAGATACGATACAAATGATCTAAAAACACGTTATTTCCACTCCTCAAAGCGTTAAAATCTTGTTTTCAATCGAAAAACAAACTTTCTTAGTGTTTGTGAAATTTGGTGAAAGGTTATGTAGTAAAAGATACGATACAAATGATCTAAAAACACGTTATTTGAACTCGTCAAAGCGTTAAAATCTCGTTTTGAATCGAAAAACAAACTTTCTTAGTGTTTGTGAAATTTGGTGAAAAGTTATGTAGTAAAAGATACGATACAAATGATCTAAAAACACGTTATTTGAACTCCTCAAAGCGTTAAAATCTTGTTTTGAATCGAAAAACAAACTTTCTTAGTGTTTGTGAAATTTGGTGAAAAGTTATGTAGTAAAAGATACGATACAAATGATCTAAAAACACGTTATTTGAACTCCTCAAAGCGTTAAAATCTTGTTTTGAATCGAAAAACAAACTTTCTTAGTGTTTGTGAAATTTGGTGAAAAGTTATGTAGTAAAAAGATACGATACAAATGATCTAAAAACACGTTATTTGAACTCCTCAAAGCGTTAAAATCTTGTTTTGAATCGAAAAACAAACTTTCTTAGTGTTTGTGAAATTTGGTGAAAAGTTATGTAGTAAAAAGATACGATACAAATGATCTAAAAACACGTTATTTGAACTCCTCAAAGCGTTAAAATCTTGTTTTGAATCGAGAAACAAACTTTCGTAGTGTTTGTGAAATTTGGTGAAAAGTTATGTAGTAAAAAGATACGATACAAATGATCTAAAAACACGTTATTTGAACTCCTCAAAGCGTTAAAATCTTGTTTTGAATCGAAAAACAAACTTTCTTAGTGTCTGTGAAATTTGGTGAAAAGTTATGTAGTAAAAGATACGATACAAATGATCTAAAAATAAGTTATTTGAACTCCTCAAAGCGTTAAAATCTTGTTTTGAATCGAAAAATAAACTTTCTTAGTGTTTGTGAAATTTGGTGAAAAGTTATGTAGTAAAAAGATACGATACAAATGATCTAAAAACACGTTATTTGAACTCCTCAAAGCGTTAAAATCTTGTTTTGAATCGAAAAACAAACTTTCTTAGTGTTTGTGAAATTTGGTGAAAAGTTATGTAGTAAAAAGATACGATACAAATGATCTAAAAACACGTTATTTGAACTCCTCAAAGCGTTAAAATCTTGTTTTGAATCGAAAAACAAACTTTCTTAGTGTTTGTGAAATTTGGTGAAAAGTTATGTAGTAAAAAGATACGATACAAATGATCTAAAAACACGTTATTTGAACTCCTCAAAGCGTTAAAATCTTGTTTTGAATCGAGAAACAAACTTTCGTAGTGTTTGTGAAATTTGGTGAAAAGTTATGTAGTAAAAAGATACGATACAAATGATCTAAAAACACGTTATTTGAACTCCTCAAAGCGTTAAAATCTTGTTTTGAATCGAAAAACAAACTTTCTTAGTGTCTGTGAAATTTGGTGAAAAGTAATGTAGTAAAAGATACGATACAAATGATCTAAAAACACGTTATTTGAACTCCTCAAAGCATTCAAATCTTGTTTTGAATCGAAAAACAAACTTTCTTAGTGTTTGTGAAATTTGGTGAAAAGTTATGTAGTAAAAGATACGATACAAATGATCTAAAAACACGTTATTTGAACTCCTCAAAGCGTTAAAATCTTGTTTTGAATCGAAAAACAAACTTTATTAGTGTTTGTGAAATTTGGTGAAAAGTTATGTAGTAAATGATACGATACAAATGATCTAAAAACACGTTATTTGAACTCCTCAAAGCGTTAAAATCTTGTTTTGAATCGAAAAACAAACTTTCTTAGTGTTTGTGAAATTTGGTGAAAAGTTATGCAGTAAAAGATACGATACAAATGATCTAAAAACACGTTATTTGAAATCCTCAAAGCGTTAAAATCTTGTTTTGAATCGAAAAACAAACTTTCTTAGTGTTTGTGAAATTTGGTGAAAAGTTATGTAGTAAAAGATACGATACAAATGATCTAAAAACACGTTATTTGAACTCCTCAAAGCGTTAAAATCTTGTTTTGAATCGAAAAACAAACTTTCTTAGTGTTTGTGAAATTTGGTGAAAAGTTATGTAGTAAAAGATACGATACAAATGATCTAAAAACACGTTATTTGAACTACTCAAAGCGTTAAAATCTTGTTTTCAATCGAAAAACAAACTTTCTTAGTGTTTGTGAAATTTGGTGAAAAGTTATGTAGTAAAAGATACGATACAAATGATCTAAAAACACGTTATTTGAACTACTCAAAGCGTTAAAATCTTGTTTTCAATCGAAAAACAAACTTTCTTAGTGTTTGTGAAATTTGGTGAAAAGTTATGTAGTAAAAAGATACGATACAAATGATCTAAAAACACGTTATTTGAACTCCTCAAAGCGTTAAAATCTTGTTTTGACTCGAAAAACAAACTTTCTTAGTGTTTGTGAAATTTGGTGAAAAGTTATGTAGTAAAAAGATACGATACAAATGATTTAAAAACACGTTATTTGAACTCCTCAAAGCGTTAAAATCTTGTTTTGAATCGAAAAACAAACTTTCTTAGTGTCTGTGAAATTTGGTGAAAAGTTATGTAGTAAAAGATACGATACAAATGATCTAAAAACACGTTATTTGAACTCCTCAAAGCATTCAAATCTTGTTTTGAATCGAAAAACAAACTTTCTTAGTGTTTGTGAAATTTGGTGAAAAGTTATGTAGTAAAAGATACGATACAAATGATCTCAAAACACGTTATTTGAACTCCTCAAAGCGTTAAAATCTTGTTTTGAATCGAAAAACAAACTTTCTTAGTGTTTGTGAAATTTGGTGAAAAGTTATGTAGTAAAAGATACGATACAAATGATCTAAAAACACGTTATTTGAACTCCTCAAAGCGTTAAAATCTTGTTTTGAATCGAAAAACAAACTTTCTTAGTGTTTGTGAAATTTGGTGAAAAGTTATGTAGTAAAAGATACGATACAAATGATCTAAAAACACGTTATTTGAACTCCTCAAAGCGTTGAAATCTTGTTTTGAATCGAAAAACAAACTTTCTTAGTGTTTGTGAAATTTGGTGAAAATTTATGTAGTAAAAGATACGATACAAATGATCTAAAAACACGTTATTTGAACTCCTCAAAGCGTTAAAATCTTGTTTTGAATCGAAAAACAAACTTTCTTAGTGTTTGTGAAATTTGGTGAAAAGTTATGTAGTAAAAGATACAATACAAATGATCTAAAAACACGTTATTAGAACTCCTCAAAGCGTTAAAATCTTGTTTTGAATCGAAAAACAAACTTTCGTAGTGTTTGTGAAATTTGGTGAAAAGTTATGTAGTAAAAGATACGATACAAATGATCTAAAAACACGTTATTTGAACTCCTCAAAGCATTAAAATCTTGTTTTGAATCGAAAAACAAACTTTCTTAGTGTTTGTGAAATTTGGCGAAAAGTTAGGTAGTAAAAGATAGGATACAAATGATCTAAAACCACGTTATTTGAACTCCTCAAAGCGTTAAAATCTTGTTTTCAATCGAAAAACAAAATTTCTTAGTGTTTGTGAAATATGGTCAAAAGTTATGTAGTAAAAGATACGATACAAATGATCTAAAAACACGTTATTTGAACTCCTCAAAGCGTTACAATCTTGTTTTCAATCGAAAAACAAACTTTCTTAGTGTTTGTGAAATTTGGTGAAAAGTTATGTAGTAAAAGATACGATACAAATGATCTAAAAACACGTTATTTCCACTCCTCAAAGCGTTAAAATCTTGTTTTGAATCGAAAAACAAACTTTCTTAGTGTTTGTGAAATTTGGTGAAAAGTTATGTAGTAAAAGATACGATACAAATGATCTAAAAACACGTTATTTGAACTCCTCAAAGCGTTAAAATCTCGTTTTGAATCGAAAAACAAACTTTCTTAGTGTTTGTGAAATTTGGTGAAAAGTTATGTAGTAAAAGATACGATCCAAATGATCTAAAAACACGTTATTAGAACTCCTCAAAGCGTTAAAATCTTGTTTTGAATCGAAAAACAAACTTTCGTAGTGTTTGTGAAATTTGGTGAAAAGTTATGTAGTAAAAGATACGATACAAATGATCTAAAAACACGTTATTTGAACTCCTCAAAGCGTTAAAATCTTGTTTTGAATCGAAAAACAAACTTTCTTAGTGTTTGTGAAATTTGGTGAAAAGTTATGTAGTAAAAAGATACGATACAAATGATCTAAAAACACGTTATTTGAACTCCTCAAAGTGTTAAAATCTTGTTTTGAATCGAAAAACAAACTTTCTTAGTGTCTGTGAAATTTGGTGAAAAGTTATGTAGTAAATGATACGATACAAATGATCTAAAAATACGTTATTTGAACTCCTCAAAGCATTCAAATCTTGTTTTGAATCGAAAAACAAACTTTCTTAGTGTTTGTGAAATTTGGTGAAAAGTTATGTAGTAAAAGATACGATACAAATGATCTAAAAACACGTTATTTGAACTCCTCAAAGCGTTAAAATCTTGTTTTGAATCGAAAAACAAACTTTCTTAGTGTTTGTGAAATTTGGTGAAAAGTTATGTAGTAAATGATACGATACAAATGATCTAAAAACACGTTATTTGAACTCCTCAAACGTTAAAATCTTGTTTTGAATCGAAAAACAAAATTTCTTAGTGTTTGTGAAATATGGTGAAAAGTTATGTAGTAAAAGATACGATACAAATGATCTAAAAACACGTTATTTGAACTCCTCAAAGCGTTAAAATCTTGTTTTCAATCGAAAAACAAAATTTCTTAGTGTTTGAGAAATATGGTGAAAAGTTATGTAGTAAAAGATACGATACAAATGATCTAAAAACACGTTATTTGAACTCCTCAAAGCGTTACAATCTTGTTTTCAATCGAAAAACAAACTTTCTTAGTGTTTGTGAAATTTGGTGAAAAGTTATGTAGTAAAAGATACGATACAAATGATCTAAAAACACGTTATTTGAACTCCTCAAAGCGTTACAATCTTGTTTTCAATCGAAAAACAAACTTTCTTAGTGTTTGTGAAATTTGGTGAAAAGTTATGTAGTAAAAGATACGATACAAATGATCTAAAAACACGTTATTTGAACTCCTCAAAGCGTTACAATCTTGTTTTCAATCGAAAAACAAACTTTCTTAGTGTTTGTGAAATTTGGTGAAAAGTTATGTAGTAAAAAAGATACGATACAAATGATCTAAAAACACGTTATTTCCACTCCTCAAAGCGTTAAAATCTTGTTTTGAATCGAAAAACAAACTTTCTTAGTGTTTGTGAAATTTGGTGAAAAGTTATGTAGTAAAAGATACGATACAAATGATCTAAAAACACGTTATTTGAACTCCTCAAAGCGTTAAAATCTCGTTTTGAATCGAAAAACAAACTTTCTTAGTGTTTGTGAAATTTGGTGAAAAGTTATGTAGTAAAAGATACGATACAAATGATCTAAAAACACGTTATTTGAACTCCTCAAAGCGTTAAAATCATGTTTTGAATCGAAAAACAAACTTTCTTAGTGTTTGTGAAATTTGGTGAAAAGTTATGTAGTAAAAGATACGATACAAATGATCTAAAAACACGTTATTTGAACTCCTCAAAGCGTTAAAATCTTGTTTTGAATCGAAAAACAAACTTTCTTAGTGTTTGTGAAATTTGGTGAAAAGTTATGTAGTAAAAGATACGATACAAATGATCTAAAAACACGTTATTTGAACTCCTCAAAGCGTTGAAATCTTGTTTTGAATCGAAAAACAAACTTTCTTAGTGTTTGTGAAATTTGGTGAAAATTTATGTAGTAAAAGATACGATACAAATGATCTAAAAACACGTTATTTGAACTCCTCAAAGCGTTAAAATCTTGTTTTGAATCGAAAAACAAACTTTCTTAGTGTTTGTGAAATTTGGTGAAAAGTTATGTAGTAAAAGATACAATACAAATGATCTAAAAACACGTTATTAGAACTCCTCAAAGCGTTAAAATCTTGTTTTGAATCGAAAAACAAACTTTCGTAGTGTTTGTGAAATTTGGTGAAAAGTTATGTAGTAAAAGATACGATACAAATGATCTAAAAACACGTTATTTGAACTCCTCAAAGCATTAAAATCTTGTTTTGAATCGAAAAACAAACTTTCTTAGTGTTTGTGAAATTTGGCGAAAAGTTAGGTAGTAAAAGATAGGATACAAATGATCTAAAACCACGTTATTTGAACTCCTCAAAGCGTTAAAATCTTGTTTTCAATCGAAAAACAAAATTTCTTAGTGTTTGTGAAATATGGTCAAAAGTTATGTAGTAAAAGATACGATACAAATGATCTAAAAACACGTTATTTGAACTCCTCAAAGCGTTACAATCTTGTTTTCAATCGAAAAACAAACTTTCTTAGTGTTTGTGAAATTTGGTGAAAAGTTATGTAGTAAAAGATACGATACAAATGATCTAAAAACACGTTATTTCCACTCCTCAAAGCGTTAAAATCTTGTTTTGAATCGAAAAACAAACTTTCTTAGTGTTTGTGAAATTTGGTGAAAAGTTATGTAGTAAAAGATACGATACAAATGATCTAAAAACACGTTATTTGAACTCCTCAAAGCGTTAAAATCTCGTTTTGAATCGAAAAACAAACTTTCTTAGTGTTTGTGAAATTTGGTGAAAAGTTATGTAGTAAAAGATACGATCCAAATGATCTAAAAACACGTTATTAGAACTCCTCAAAGCGTTAAAATCTTGTTTTGAATCGAAAAACAAACTTTCGTAGTGTTTGTGAAATTTGGTGAAAAGTTATGTAGTAAAAGATACGATACAAATGATCTAAAAACACGTTATTTGAACTCCTCAAAGCGTTAAAATCTTGTTTTGAATCGAAAAACAAACTTTCTTAGTGTTTGTGAAATTTGGTGAAAAGTTATGTAGTAAAAAGATACGATACAAATGATCTAAAAACACGTTATTTGAACTCCTCAAAGTGTTAAAATCTTGTTTTGAATCGAAAAACAAACTTTCTTAGTGTCTGTGAAATTTGGTGAAAAGTTATGTAGTAAAAGATACGATACAAATGATCTAAAAATACGTTATTTGAACTCCTCAAAGCATTCAAATCTTGTTTTGAATCGAAAAACAAACTTTCTTAGTGTTTGTGAAATTTGGTGAAAAGTTATGTAGTAAAAGATACGATACAAATGATCTAAAAACACGTTATTTGAACTCCTCAAAGCGTTAAAATCTTGTTTTGAATCGAAAAACAAACTTTCTTAGTGTTTGTGAAATTTGGTGAAAAGTTATGTAGTAAATGATACGATACAAATGATCTAAAAACACGTTATTTGAACTCCTCAAACGTTAAAATCTTGTTTTGAATCGAAAAACAAAATTTCTTAGTGTTTGTGAAATATGGTGAAAAGTTATGTAGTAAAAGATACGATACAAATGATCTAAAAACACGTTATTTGAACTCCTCAAAGCGTTAAAATCTTGTTTTCAATCGAAAAACAAAATTTCTTAGTGTTTGAGAAATATGGTGAAAAGTTATGTAGTAAAAGATACGATACAAATGATCTAAAAACACGTTATTTGAACTCCTCAAAGCGTTACAATCTTGTTTTCAATCGAAAAACAAACTTTCTTAGTGTTTGTGAAATTTGGTGAAAAGTTATGTAGTAAAAGATACGATACAAATGATCTAAAAACACGTTATTTGAACTCCTCAAAGCGTTACAATCTTGTTTTCAATCGAAAAACAAACTTTCTTAGTGTTTGTGAAATTTGGTGAAAAGTTATGTAGTAAAAGATACGATACAAATGATCTAAAAACACGTTATTTGAACTCCTCAAAGCGTTACAATCTTGTTTTCAATCGAAAAACAAACTTTCTTAGTGTTTGTGAAATTTGGTGAAAAGTTATGTAGTAAAAAAGATACGATACAAATGATCTAAAAACACGTTATTTCCACTCCTCAAAGCGTTAAAATCTTGTTTTGAATCGAAAAACAAACTTTCTTAGTGTTTGTGAAATTTGGTGAAAAGTTATGTAGTAAAAGATACGATACAAATGATCTAAAAACACGTTATTTGAACTCCTCAAAGCGTTAAAATCTCGTTTTGAATCGAAAAACAAACTTTCTTAGTGTTTGTGAAATTTGGTGAAAAGTTATGTAGTAAAAGATACGATACAAATGATCTAAAAACACGTTATTTGAACTCCTCAAAGCGTTAAAATCATGTTTTGAATCGAAAAACAAACTTTCTTAGTGTTTGTGAAATTTGGTGAAAAGTTATGTAGTAAAAGATACGATACAAATGATCTAAAAACACGTTATTTGAACTCCTCAAAGCGTTAAAATCTTGTTTTGAATCGAAAAACAAACTTTCTTAGTGTTTGTCAAATTTGGTGAAAAGTTATGTAGTAAAAAGATACGATACAAATGATCTAAAAACACGTTATTTGAACACCTCAAAGCGTTAAAATCTTGTTTTGAATCGAAAAACAAACTTTCTTAGTGTTTGTGAAATTTGGCGAAAAGTTATGTAGTAAAAGATAGGATACAAATGATCTAAAACCACGTTATTTAAACTCCTCAAAGCGTTAAAATCTTGTTTTGAATCGAAAAACAAACTTTCTTAGTGTTTGTGAAATTTGGTGAAAAGTTATGTAGTAAAAAGATACGATACAAATGATCTAAAAACACGTTATTTGAACTCCTCAAAGCGTTAAAATCTTGTTTTCAATCGAAAAACAAACTTTCTTAGTGTTTGTGAAATTTGGTGAAAAGTTATGTAGTAAAAGATACGATACAAATGATCTAAAAACACGTTATTTCCACTCCTCAAAGCGTTAAAATCTTGTTTTCAATCGAAAAACAAACTTTCTTAGTGTTTGTGAAATTTGGTGAAAAGTTATGTAGTAAAAGATACGATACAAATGATCTAAAAACACGTTATTTGAACTCGTCAAAGCGTTAAAATCTCGTTTTGAATCGAAAAACAAACTTTCTTAGTGTTTGTGAAATTTGGTGAAAAGTTATGTAGTAAAAGATACGATACAAATGATCTAAAAACACGTTATTTGAACTCCTCAAAGCGTTAAAATCTCGTTTTGAATCGAAAAACAAACTTTCTTAGTGTTTGTGAAATTTGGTGAAAAGTTATGTAGTAAAAGATACGATACAAATGATCTAAAAACACGTTATTTGAACTCCTCAAAGCGTTAAAATCTTGTTTTGAATCGAAAAACAAACTTTCTTAGTGTTTGTGAAATTTGGTGAAAAGTTATGTAGTAAAAGATACGATACAAATGATCTAAAAACACGTTATTTGAACTCCTCAAAACGTTAAAATCTTGTTTTGAATCGAAAAACAAACTTTCTTAGTGTTTGTGAAATTTGGTGAAAAGTTATGTAGTAAATGATACGATACAAATGATCTAAAAACACGTTATTTGAACTCCTCAAAGCGTTAAAATCTTGTTTTGAATCGAAAAACAAAATTTCTTAGTGTTTGTGAAATATGGTGAAAAGTTATGTAGTAAAAGATACGATACAAATGATCTAAAAACACGTTATTTGAACTCCTCAAAGCGTTAAAATCTTGTTTTCAATCGAAAAACAAAATTTCTTAGTGTTTGTGAAATATGGTGAAAAGTTATGTAGTAAAAGATACGATACAAATGATCTAAAAACACGTTATTTGAACTACTCAAAGCGTTAAAATCTTGTTTTCAATCGAAAAACAAACTTTCTTAGTGTTTGTGAAATTTGGTGAAAAGTTATGTAGTAAAAAGATACGATACAAATGATCTAAAAACACGTTATTTGAACTCCTCAAAGCGTTAAAATCTTGTTTTGACTCGAAAAACAAACTTTCTTAGTGTTTGTGAAATTTGGTGAAAAGTTATGTAGTAAAAAGATACGATACAAATGATTTAAAAACACGTTATTTGAACTCCTCAAAGCGTTAAAATCTTGTTTTGAATCGAAAAACAAACTTTCTTAGTGTCTGTGAAATTTGGTGAAAAGTTATGTAGTAAAAGATACGATACAAATGATCTAAAAACACGTTATTTGAACTCCTCAAAGCATTCAAATCTTGTTTTGAATCGAAAAACAAACTTTCTTAGTGTTTGTGAAATTTGGTGAAAAGTTATGTAGTAAAAGATACGATACAAATGATCTCAAAACACGTTATTTGAACTCCTCAAAGCGTTAAAATCTTGTTTTGAATCGAAAAACAAACTTTCTTAGTGTTTGTGAAATTTGGTGAAAAGTTATGTAGTAAAAGATACGATACAAATGATCTAAAAACACGTTATTTGAACTCCTCAAAGCGTTAAAATCTTGTTTTGAATCGAAAAACAAACTTTCTTAGTGTTTGTGAAATTTGGTGAAAAGTTATGTAGTAAAAGATACGATACAAATGATCTAAAAACACGTTATTTGAACTCCTCAAAGCGTTGAAATCTTGTTTTGAATCGAAAAACAAACTTTCTTAGTGTTTGTGAAATTTGGTGAAAATTTATGTAGTAAAAGATACGATACAAATGATCTAAAAACACGTTATTTGAACTCCTCAAAGCGTTAAAATCTTGTTTTGAATCGAAAAACAAACTTTCTTAGTGTTTGTGAAATTTGGTGAAAAGTTATGTAGTAAAAGATACAATACAAATGATCTAAAAACACGTTATTAGAACTCCTCAAAGCGTTAAAATCTTGTTTTGAATCGAAAAACAAACTTTCGTAGTGTTTGTGAAATTTGGTGAAAAGTTATGTAGTAAAAGATACGATACAAATGATCTAAAAACACGTTATTTGAACTCCTCAAAGCAATAAAATCTTGTTTTGAATCGAAAAACAAACTTTCTTAGTGTTTGTGAAATTTGGCGAAAAGTTAGGTAGTAAAAGATAGGATACAAATGATCTAAAACCACGTTATTTGAACTCCTCAAAGCGTTAAAATCTTGTTTTCAATCGAAAAACAAAATTTCTTAGTGTTTGTGAAATATGGTGAAAAGTTATGTAGTAAAAGATACGATACAAATGATCTAAAAACACGTTATTTGAACTCCTCAAAGCGTTACAATCTTGTTTTCAATCGAAAAACAAACTTTCTTAGTGTTTGTGAAATTTGGTGAAAAGTTATGTAGTAAAAGATACGATACAAATGATCTAAAAACACGTTATTTCCACTCCTCAAAGCGTTAAAATCTTGTTTTGAATCGAAAAACAAACTTTCTTAGTGTTTGTGAAATTTGGTGAAAAGTTATGTAGTAAAAGATACGATACAAATGATCTAAAAACACGTTATTTGAACTCCTCAAAGCGTTAAAATCTCGTTTTGAATCGAAAAACAAACTTTCTTAGTGTTTGTGAAATTTGGTGAAAAGTTATGTAGTAAAAGATACGATACAAATGATCTAAAAACACGTTATTAGAACTCCTCAAAGCGTTAAAATCTTGTTTTGAATCGAAAAACAAACTTTCGTAGTGTTTGTGAAATTTGGTGAAAAGTTATGTAGTAAAAGATACGATACAAATGATCTAAAAACACGTTATTTGAACTCCTCAAAGCGTTAAAATCTTGTTTTGAATCGAAAAACAAACTTTCTTAGTGTTTGTGAAATTTGGTGAAAAGTTATGTAGTAAAAAGATACGATACAAATGATCTAAAAACACGTTATTTGAACTCCTCAAAGTGTTAAAATCTTGTTTTGAATCGAAAAACAAACTTTCTTAGTGTCTGTGAAATTTGGTGAAAAGTTATGTAGTAAAAGATACGATACAAATGATCTAAAAATACGTTATTTGAACTCCTCAAAGCATTCAAATCTTGTTTTGAATCGAAAAACAAACTTTCTTAGTGTTTGTGAAATTTGGTGAAAAGTTATGTAGTAAAAGATACGATACAAATGATCTAAAAACACGTTATTTGAACTCCTCAAAGCGTTAAAATCTTGTTTTGAATCGAAAAACAAACTTTCTTAGTGTTTGTGAAATTTGGTGAAAAGTTATGTAGTAAATGATACGATACAAATGATCTAAAAACACGTTATTTGAACTCCTCAAACGTTAAAATCTTGTTTTGAATCGAAAAACAAAATTTCTTAGTGTTTGTGAAATATGGTGAAAAGTTATGTAGTAAAAGATACGATACAAATGATCTAAAAACACGTTATTTGAACTCCTCAAAGCGTTAAAATCTTGTTTTCAATCGAAAAACAAAATTTCTTAGTGTTTGAGAAATATGGTGAAAAGTTATGTAGTAAAAGATACGATACAAATGATCTAAAAACACGTTATTTGAACTCCTCAAAGCGTTACAATCTTGTTTTCAATCGAAAAACAAACTTTCTTAGTGTTTGTGAAATTTGGTGAAAAGTTATGTAGTAAAAGATACGATACAAATGATCTAAAAACACGTTATTTGAACTCCTCAAAGCGTTACAATCTTGTTTTGAATCGAAAAACAAACTTTCTTAGTGTTTGTGAAATTTGGTGAAAAGTTATGTAGTAAAAGATACGATACAAATGATCTAAAAACACGTTATTTGAACTCCTCAAAGCGTTACAATCTTGTTTTCAATCGAAAAACAAACTTTCTTAGTGTTTGTGAAATTTGGTGAAAAGTTATGTAGTAAAAAAGATACGATACAAATGATCTAAAAACACGTTATTTCCACTCCTCAAAGCGTTAAAATCTTGTTTTGAATCGAAAAACAAACTTTCTTAGTGTTTGTGAAATTTGGTGAAAAGTTATGTAGTAAAAGATACGATACAAATGATCTAAAAACACGTTATTTGAACTCCTCAAAGCGTTAAAATCTCGTTTTGAATCGAAAAACAAACTTTCTTAGTGTTTGTGAAATTTGGTGAAAAGTCATGTAGTAAAAGATACGATACAAATGATCTAAAAACACGTTATTTGAACTCCTCAAAGCGTTAAAATCATGTTTTGAATCGAAAAACAAACTTTCTTAGTGTTTGTGAAATTTGGTGAAAAGTTATGTAGTAAAAGATACGATACAAATGATCTAAAAACACGTTATTTGAACTCCTCAAAGCGTTAAAATCTTGTTTTGAATCGAAAAACAAACTTTCTTAGTGTTTGTCAAATTTGGTGAAAAGTTATGTAGTAAAAAGATACGATACAAATGATCTAAAAACACGTTATTTGAACACCTCAAAGCGTTAAAATCTTGTTTTGAATCGAAAAACAAACTTTCTTAGTGTTTGTGAAATTTGGCGAAAAGTTATGTAGTAAAAGATACGATACAAATGATCTAAAACCACGTTATTTAAACTCCTCAAAGCGTTAAAATCTTGTTTTGAATCGAAAAACAAACTTTCTTAGTGTTTGTGAAATTTGGTGAAAAGTTATGTAGTAAAAAGATACGATACAAATGATCTAAAAACACGTTATTTGAACTCCTCAAAGCGTTAAAATCTTGTTTTCAATCGAAAAACAAACTTTCTTAGTGTTTGTGAAATTTGGTGAAAAGTTATGTAGTAAAAGATACGATACAAATGATCTAAAAACACGTTATTTCCACTCCTCAAAGCGTTAAAATCTTGTTTTCAATCGAAAAACAAACTTTCTTAGTGTTTGTGAAATTTGGTGAAAAGTTATGTAGTAAAAGATACGATACAAATGATCTAAAAACACGTTATTTGAACTCGTCAAAGCGTTAAAATCTCGTTTTGAATCGAAAAACAAACTTTCTTAGTGTTTGTGAAATTTGGTGAAAAGTTATGTAGTAAAAGATACGATACAAATGATCTAAAAACACGTTATTTGAACTCCTCAAAGCGTTAAAATCTCGTTTTGAATCGAAAAACAAACTTTCTTAGTGTTTGTGAAATTTGGTGAAAAGTTATGTAGTAAAAGATACGATACAAATGATCTAAAAACACGTTATTTGAACTCCTCAAAGCGTTAAAATCTTGTTTTGAATCGAAAAACAAACTTTCTTAGTGTTTGTGAAATTTGGTGAAAAGTTATGTAGTAAAAGATACGATACAAATGATCTAAAAACACGTTATTTGAACTCCTCAAAGCGTTAAAATCTTGTTTTGAATCGAAAAACAAACTTTCTTAGTGTTTGTGAAATTTGGTGAAAAGTTATGTAGTAAATGATACGATACAAATGATCTAAAAACACGTTATTTGAACTCCTCAAAGCGTTAAAATCTTGTTTTGAATCGAAAAACAAAATTTCTTAGTGTTTGTGAAATATGGTGAAAAGTTATGTAGTAAAAGATACGATACAAATGATCTAAAAACACGTTATTTGAACTCCTCAAAACGTTAAAATCTTGTTTTCAATCGAAAAACAAAATTTCTTAGTGTTTGTGAAATATGGTGAAAAGTTATGTAGTAAAAGATACGATACAAATGATCTAAAAACACGTTATTTGAACTCCTCAAAGCGTTACAATCTTGTTTTCAATCGAAAAACAAACTTTCTTAGTGTTTGTGAAATTTGGTGAAAAGTTATGTAGTAAAAGATACGATACAAATGATCTAAAAACACGTTATTTGAACTCCTCAAAGCGTTACAATCTTGTTTTCAATCGAAAAACAAACTTTCTTAGTGTTTGTGAAATTTGGTGAAAAGTTATGTAGTAAAAGATACGATACAAATGATCTAAAAACACGTTATTTGAACTCCTCAAAGCGTTACAATCTTGTTTTCAATCGAAAAACAAACTTTCTTAGTGTTTGTGAAATTTGGTGAAAAGTTATGTAGTAAAAGATACGATACAAATGATCTAAAAACACGTTATTTCCACTCCTCAAAGCGTTAAAATCTTGTTTTGAATCGAAAAACAAACTTTCTTAGTGTTTGTGAAATTTGGTGAAAAGTTATGTAGTAAAAGATACGATACAAATGATCTAAAAACACGTTATTTGAACTCCTCAAAGCGTTAAAATCTCGTTTTGAATCGAAAAACAAACTTTCTTAGTGTTTGTGAAATTTGGTGAAAAGTTATGTAGTAAAAGATACGATACAAATGATCTAAAAACACGTTATTTGAACTCCTCAAAGCGTTAAAATCTTGTTTTGAATCGAAAAACAAACTTTCTTAGTGTTTGTGAAATTTGGTGAAAAGTTATGTAGTAAAAGATACGATACAAATGATCTAAAAACACGTTATTTGAACTCCTCAAAGCGTTAAAATCTTGTTTTGAATCGAAAAACAAACTTTCTTAGTGTTTGTGAAATTTGGTGAAAAGTTATGTAGTAAAAAGATACGATACAAATGATCTAAAAACACGTTATTTGAACACCTCAAAGCGTTAAAATCTTGTTTTGAATCGAAAAACAAACTTTCTTAGTGTTTGTGAAATTTGGCGAATAGTTATGTAGTAAAAGATAGGATACAAATGATCTAAAACCACGTTATTTAAACTCCTCAAAGCGTTAAAATCTTGTTTTGAATCGAAAAACAAACTTTCTTAGTGTTTGTGAAATTTGGTGAAAAGTTATGTAGTAAAAAGATACGATACAAATGATCTAAAAACACGTTATTTGAACTCCTCAAAGCGTTAAAATCTTGTTTTGAATCGAAAAACAAACTTTCTTAGTGTTTGTGAAATTTGGTGAAAAGTTATGTAGTAAAAGATACGATACAAATGATCTAAAAACACGTTATTTCCACTCCTCAAAGCGTTAAAATCTTGTTTTCAATCGAAAAACAAACTTTCTTAGTGTTTGTGAAATTTGGTGAAAAGTTATAGTGTTTGTGAAATTTGGTGAAAAGTTATGTAGTAAAAGATACGATACAAATGATCTAAAAACACGTTATTTGAACTCCTCAAAGCGTTAAAATCTTGTTTTGAATCGAAAAACAAACTTTCTTAGTGTTTGTGAAATTTGGTGAAAAGTTATGTAGTAAAAAGATACGATACAAATGATCTAAAAACACGTTATTTGAACTCCTCAAAGCGTTAAAATCTTGTTTTGAATCGAAAAACAAACTTTCTTAGTGTCTGTGAAATTTGGTGAAAAGTTATGTAGTAAAAGATACGATACAAATGATCTAAAAATACGTTATTTGAACTCCTCAAAGTATTCAAATCTTGTTTTGAATCGAAAAACAAACTTTCTTAGTGTTTGTGAAATTTGGTGAAAAGTTATGTAGTAAAAGATACGATACAAATGATCTAAAAACACGTTATTTGAACTCCTCAAAGCGTTAAAATCTTGTTTTGAATCGAAAAACAAACTTTCTTAGTGTCTGTGAAATTTGGTGAAAAGTTATGTAGTAAAAGATACGATACAAATGATCTAAAAATACGTTATTTGAACTCCTCAAAGCATTCAAATCTTGTTTTGAATCGAAAAACAAAATTTCTTAGTGTTTGTGAAATTTGGTGAAAAGTTATGTAGTAAAAGATACGATACAAATGATCTAAAAACACGTTATTTGAACTCCTCAAAGCGTTACAATCTTGTTTTCAATCGAAAAACAAACTTTCTTAGTGTTTGTGAAATTTGGTGAAAAGTTATGTAGTAAAAGATACGATACAAATGATCTAAAAACACGTTATTTGAACTCCTCAAAGCGTTACAATCTTGTTTTCAATCGAAAAACAAACTTTCTTAGTGTTTGTGAAATTTGGTGAAAAGTTATGTAGTAAAAGATACGATACAAATGATCTAAAAACACGTTATTTCCACTCCTCAAAGCGTTAAAATCTTGTTTTGAATCGAAAAACAAACTTTCTTAGTGTTTGTGAAATTTGGCGAAAAGTTATGTAGTAAAAGATACGATACAAATGATCTAAAAACACGTTATTTGAACTCCTCAAAGCGTTAAAATCTCGTTTTGAATCGAAAAACAAACTTTCTTAGTGTTTGTGAAATTTGGTGAAAAGTTATGTAGTAAAAGATACGATACAAATGATCTAAAAACACGTTATTTGAACTCCTCAAAGCGTTAAAATCTTGTTTTGAATCGAAAAACAAACTTTCATAGTGTTTGTGAAATTTGGTGAAAAGTTATGTAGTAAAAGATACGATACAAATGATCTAAAAACACGTTATTTGAACTCCTCAAAGCGTTAAAATCTTGTTTTGAATCGAAAAACAAACTTTCTTAGTGTTTGTGAAATTTGGTGAAAAGTTATGTAGTAAAAAGATACGATACAAATGATCTAAAAACACGTTATTTGAACACCTCAAAGCGTTAAAATCTTGTTTTGAATCGAAAAACAAACTTTCTTAGTGTTTGTGAAATTTGGCGAATAGTTATGTAGTAAAAGATAGGATACAAATGATCTAAAACCACGTTATTTAAACTCCTCAAAGCGTTAAAATCTTGTTTTGAATCGAAAAACAAACTTTCTTAGTGTTTGTGAAATTTGGTGAAAAGTTATGTAGTAAAAAGATACGATACAAATGATCTAAAAACACGTTATTTGAACTCCTCAAAGCGTTAAAATCTTGTTTTCAATCGAAAAACAAACTTTCTTAGTGTTTGTGAAATTTGGTGAAAAGTTATGTAGTAAAAGATACGATACAAATG
Source organism: Luzula sylvatica (assembly GCA_946800325.1). Classification (NCBI taxonomy): domain Eukaryota; kingdom Viridiplantae; phylum Streptophyta; class Magnoliopsida; order Poales; family Juncaceae; genus Luzula; species Luzula sylvatica. The sequence goes on from OX326960.1 coordinate 68,492,445, forward strand.
ATCTAAAAACACGTTATTTCCACTCCTCAAAGCGTTAAAATCTTGTTTTCAATCGAAAAACAAACTTTCTTAGTGTTTGTGAAATTTGGTGAAAAGTTATGTAGTAAAAGATACGATACAAATGATCTAAAAACACGTTATTTGAACTCGTCAAAGCGTTAAAATCTCGTTTTGAATCGAAAAACAAACTTTCTTAGTGTTTGTGAAATTTGGTGAAAAGTTATGTAGTAAAAAATACGATACAAATGATCTAAAAACACGTTATTTGAACTCCTCAAAGCGTTAAAATCTTGTTTTGAATCGAAAAACAAACTTTCTTAGTGTTTGTGAAATTTGGTGAAAAGTTATGTAGTAAAAGATACGATACAAATGATCTAAAAACACGTTATTTGAACTCCTCAAAGCGTTAAAATCTTGTTTTGAATCGAAAAACAAACTTTCTTAGTGTTTGTGAAATTTGGTGAAAAGTTATGTAGTAAAAAGATACGATACAAATGATCTAAAAACACGTTATTTGAACTCCTCAAAGCGTTAAAATCTTGTTTTCAATCGAAAAACAAACTTTCTTAGTGTTTGTGAAATTTGGTGAAAAGTTATGTAGTAAAAAGATACGATACAAATGATCTAAAAACACGTTATTTGAACTCCTCAAAGCGTTAAAATCTTGTTTTGAATCGAGAAACAAACTTTCGTAGTGTTTGTGAAATTTGGTGAAAAGTTATGTAGTAAAAATATACGATACAAATGATCTAAAAACACGTTATTTGAACTCCTCAAAGCGTTAAAATCTTGTTTTGAATCGAAAAACAAACTTTCTTAGTGTCTGTGAAATTTGGTGAAAAGTTATGTAGTAAAAGATACGATACAAATGATCTAAAAATACGTTATTTGAACTCCTCAAAGCGTTAAAATCTTGTTTTGAATCGAAAAACAAACTTTCTTAGTGTTTGTGAAATTTGGTGAAAAGTTATGTAGTAAAAGATACGATACAAATGATCTAAAAACACGTTATTTGAACTCCTCAAAGCGTTAAAATCTTGTTTTGAATCGAAAAACAAACTTTCTTAGTGTTTGTGAAATTTGATGAAAAGTTATGTAGTAAAAAGATACGATACAAATGATCTAAAAACACGTTATTTGAACTCCTCAAAGCGTTAAAATCTTGTTTTGAATCGAAAAACAAACTTTCTTAGTGTTTGTGAAATTTGGTGAAAAGTTATGTAGTAAAAAGATACGATACAAATGATCTAAAAACACGTTATTTGAACTCCTCAAAGCGTTAAAATCTTGTTTTGAATCGAGAAACAAACTTTCGTAGTGTTTGTGAAATTTGGTGAAAAGTTATGTAGTAAAAATATACGATACAAATGATCTAAAAACACGTTATTTGAACTCCTCAAAGCGTTAAAATCTTGTTTTGAATCGAAAAACAAACTTTCTTAGTGTCTGTGAAATTTGGTGAAAAGTTATGTAGTAAAAGATACGATACAAATGATCTAAAAACACGTTATTTGAACTCCTCAAAGCATTCAAATCTTGTTTTGAATCGAAAAACAAACTTTCTTAGTGTTTGTGAAATTTGGTGAAAAGTTATGTAGTAAAAGATACGATACAAATGATCTAAAAACACGTTATTTGAACTCCTCAAAGCGTTAAAATCTTGTTTTGAATCGAAAAACAAACTTTCTTAGTGTTTGTGAAATTTGGTGAAAAGTTATGTAGTAAATGATACGATACAAATGATCTAAAAACACGTTATTTGAACTCCTCAAAGCGTTAAAATCTTGTTTTGAATCGAAAAACAAACTTTCTTAGTGTTTGTGAAATTTGGTGAAAAGTTATGCAGTAAAAGATACGATACAAATGATCTAAAAACACGTTATTTGAACTCCTCAAAGCGTTAAAATCTTGTTTTGAATCGAAAAACAAACTTTCTTAGTGTTTGTGAAATTTGGTGAAAAGTTATGTAGTAAAAGATACGATACAAATGATCTAAAAACACGTTATTTGAACTCCTCAAAGCATTAAAATCTTGTTTTGAATCGAAAAACAAACTTTCTTAGTGTTTGTGAAATTTGGTGAAAAGTTATGTAGTAAAAGATACGATACAAATGATCTAAAAACACGTTATTTGAACTATTCAAAGCGTTAAAATCTTGTTTTCAATCGAAAAACAAACTTTCTTAGTGTTTGTGAAATTTGGTGAAAAGTTATGTAGTAAAAGATACGATACAAATGATCTAAAAACACGTTATTTGAACTACTCAAAGCGTTAAAATCTTGTTTTCAATCGAAAAACAAACTTTCTTAGTGTTTGTGAAATTTGGTGAAAAGTTATGTAGTAAAAAGATACGATACAAATGATCTAAAAACACGTTATTTGAACTCCTCAAAGCGTTAAAATCTTGTTTTGAATCGAAAAACAAACTTTCTTAGTGTTTGTGAAATTTGGTGAAAAGTTATGTAGTAAAAAGATACGATACAAATGATCTAAAAACACGTTATTTGAACTCCTCAAAGCGTTAAAATCTTGTTTTGAATCGAAAAACAAACTTTCTTAGTGTCTGTGAAATTTGGTGAAAAGTTATGTAGTAAAAGATACGATACAAATGATCTAAAAACACGTTATTTGAACTCCTCAAAGCATTCAAATCTTGTTTTGAATCGAAAAACAAACTTTCTTAGTGTTTGTGAAATTTGGTGAAAAGTTATGTAGTAAAAGATACGATACAAATGATCTAAAAACACGTTATTTGAACTCCTCAAAGCGTTAAAATCTTGTTTTGAATCGAAAAACAAACTTTCTTAGTGTTTGTGAAATTTGGGGAAAAGTTATGTAGTAAAAGATACGATACAAATGATCTAAAAACAAGTTATTTGAACTCCTCAAAGCGTTAAAATCTTGTTTTGAATCGAAAAACAAACTTTCTTAGTGTTTGTGAAATTTGGTGAAAAGTTATGTAGTAAAAGATACGATACATATGATCTAAAAACAAGTTATTTCCACTCCTCAAAGCGTTAAAATCTTGTTTTGAATCGAAAAACAAACTTTCTTAGTGTTTGTGAAATTTGGTGAAAAGTTATGTAGTAAAAGATACGATACAAATGATCTAAAAACACGTTATTTGAACTCCTCAAAGCGTTACAATCTTGTTTTCAATCGAAAAACAAACTTTCTTAGTGTTTGTGAAATTTGGTGAAAAGTTATGTAGTAAAAGATACGATACAAATGATCTAAAAACAAGTTATTTGAACTCCTCAAAGCGTTAAAATCTTGTTTTGAATCGAAAAACAAACTTTCTTAGTGTTTGTGAAATTTGGTGAAAAGTTATGTAGTAAAAAGATACGATACAAATGATCTAAAAACACGTTATTTGAACTCCTCAAAGCGTTAAAATCTTGTTTTGAATCGAAAAACAAACTTTCTTAGTGTTTGTGAAATTTGGTGAAAAGTTATGTAGTAAAAGATACGATACAAATGATCTAAAAACACGTTATTTCCACTCCTCAAAGCGTTAAAATCTTGTTTTCAATCGAAAAACAAACTTTCTTAGTGTTTGTGAAATTTGGTGAAAAGTTATGTAGTAAAAGATACGATACAAATGATCTAAAAATACGTTATTTGAACTCGTCAAAGCGTTAAAATCTCGTTTTGAATCGAAAAACAAACTTTCTTAGTGTTTGTGAAATTTGGTGAAAAGTTATGTAGTAAAAGATACGATACAAATGATCTAAAAACACGTTATTTGAACTCCTCAAAGCGTTAAAATCTTGTTTTGAATCGAAAAACAAACTTTCTTAGTGTTTGTGAAATTTGGTGAAAAGTTATGTAGTAAAAGATACGATACAAATGATCTAAAAACACGTTATTTGAACTCCTCAAAGCGTTAAAATCTTGTTTTGAATCGAAAAACAAACTTTCTTAGTGTTTGTGAAATTTGGTGAAAAGTTATGTAGTAAAAAGATACGATACAAATGATCTAAAAACACGTTATTTGAACTCCTCAAAGCGTTAAAATCTTGTTTTGAATCGAAAAACAAACTTTCTTAGTGTTTGTGAAATTTGGTGAAAAGTTATGTAGTAAAAAGATACGATACAAATGATCTAAAAACACGTTATTTGAACTCCTCAAAGCGTTAAAATCTTGTTTTGAATCGAGAAACAAACTTTCGTAGTGTTTGTGAAATTTGGTGAAAAGTTATGTAGTAAAAAGATACGATACAAATGATCTAAAAACACGTTATTTGAACTCCTCAAAGCGTTAAAATCTTGTTTTGAATCGAAAAACAAACTTTCTTAGTGTCTGTGAAATTTGGTGAAAAGTTATGTAGTAAAAGATACGATACAAATGATCTAAAAATACGTTATTTGAACTCCTCAAAGCGTTAAAATCTTGTTTTGAATCGAAAAACAAACTTTCTTAGTGTTTGTGAAATTTGATGAAAAGTTATGTAGTAAAAAGATACGATACAAATGATCTAAAAACACGTTATTTGAACTCCTCAAAGCGTTAAAATCTTGTTTTGAATCGAAAAACAAACTTTCTTAGTGTTTGTGAAATTTGGTGAAAAGTTATGTAGTAAAAAGATACGATACAAATGATCTAAAAACACGTTATTTGAACTCCTCAAAGCGTTAAAATCTTGTTTTGAATCGAGAAACAAACTTTCGTAGTGTTTGTGAAATTTGGTGAAAAGTTATGTAGTAAAAATATACGATACAAATGATCTAAAAACACGTTATTTGAACTCCTCAAAGCGTTAAAATCTTGTTTTGAATCGAAAAACAAACTTTCTTAGTGTCTGTGAAATTTGGTGAAAAGTTATGTAGTAAAAGATACGATACAAATGATCTAAAAACACGTTATTTGAACTCCTCAAAGCATTCAAATCTTGTTTTGAATCGAAAAACAAACTTTCTTAGTGTTTGTGAAATTTGGTGAAAAGTTATGTAGTAAAAGATACGATACAAATGATCTAAAAACACGTTATTTGAACTCCTCAAAGCGTTAAAATCTTGTTTTGAATCGAAAAACAAACTTTCTTAGTGTTTGTGAAATTTGGTGAAAAGTTATGTAGTAAATGATACGATACAAATGATCTAAAAACACGTTATTTGAACTCCTCAAAGCGTTAAAATCTTGTTTTGAATCGAAAAACAAACTTTCTTAGTGTTTGTGAAATTTGGTGAAAAGTTATGCAGTAAAAGATACGATACAAATGATCTAAAAACACGTTATTTGAACTCCTCAAAGCGTTAAAATCTTGTTTTGAATCGAAAAACAAACTTTCTTAGTGTTTGTGAAATTTGGTGAAAAGTTATGTAGTAAAAGATACGATACAAATGATCTAAAAACACGTTATTTGAACTCCTCAAAGCATTAAAATCTTGTTTTGAATCGAAAAACAAACTTTCTTAGTGTTTGTGAAATTTGGTGAAAAGTTATGTAGTAAAAAGATACGATACAAATGATCTAAAAACACGTTATTTGAACTCCTCAAAGCGTTAAAATCTTGTTTTGAATCGAAAAACAAACTTTCTTAGTGTTTGTGAAATTTGGTGAAAAGTTATGTAGTAAAAAGATACGATACAAATGATCTAAAAACACGTTATTTGAACTCCTCAAAGCGTTAAAATCTTGTTTTGAATCGAGAAACAAACTTTCGTAGTGTTTGTGAAATTTGGTGAAAAGTTATGTAGTAAAAAGATACGATACAAATGATCTAAAAACACGTTATTTGAACTCCTCAAAGCGTTAAAATCTTGTTTTGAATCGAAAAACAAACTTTCTTAGTGTCTGTGAAATTTGGTGAAAAGTTATGTAGTAAAAGATACGATACAAATGATCTAAAAATACGTTATTTGAACTCCTCAAAGCGTTAAAATCTTGTTTTGAATCGAAAAACAAACTTTCTTAGTGTTTGTGAAATTTGGTGAAAAGTTATGTAGTAAAAGATACGATACAAATGATCTAAAAACACGTTATTTGAACTCCTCAAAGCGTTAAAATCTTGTTTTGAATCGAAAAACAAACTTTCTTAGTGTTTGTGAAATTTGATGAAAAGTTATGTAGTAAAAAGATACGATACAAATGATCTAAAAACACGTTATTTGAACTCCTCAAAGCGTTAAAATCTTGTTTTGAATCGAAAAACAAACTTTCTTAGTGTTTGTGAAATTTGGTGAAAAGTTATGTAGTAAAAAGATACGATACAAATGATCTAAAAACACGTTATTTGAACTCCTCAAAGCGTTAAAATCTTGTTTTGAATCGAGAAACAAACTTTCGTAGTGTTTGTGAAATTTGGTGAAAAGTTATGTAGTAAAAATATACGATACAAATGATCTAAAAACACGTTATTTGAACTCCTCAAAGCGTTAAAATCTTGTTTTGAATCGAAAAACAAACTTTCTTAGTGTCTGTGAAATTTGGTGAAAAGTTATGTAGTAAAAGATACGATACAAATGATCTAAAAACACGTTATTTGAACTCCTCAAAGCATTCAAATCTTGTTTTGAATCGAAAAACAAACTTTCTTAGTGTTTGTGAAATTTGGTGAAAAGTTATGTAGTAAAAGATACGATACAAATGATCTAAAAACACGTTATTTGAACTCCTCAAAGCGTTAAAATCTTGTTTTGAATCGAAAAACAAACTTTCTTAGTGTTTGTGAAATTTGGTGAAAAGTTATGTAGTAAATGATACGATACAAATGATCTAAAAACACGTTATTTGAACTCCTCAAAGCGTTAAAATCTTGTTTTGAATCGAAAAACAAACTTTCTTAGTGTTTGTGAAATTTGGTGAAAAGTTATGCAGTAAAAGATACGATACAAATGATCTAAAAACACGTTATTTGAACTCCTCAAAGCGTTAAAATCTTGTTTTGAATCGAAAAACAAACTTTCTTAGTGTTTGTGAAATTTGGTGAAAAGTTATGTAGTAAAAGATACGATACAAATGATCTAAAAACACGTTATTTGAACTCCTCAAAGCATTAAAATCTTGTTTTGAATCGAAAAACAAACTTTCTTAGTGTTTGTGAAATTTGGTGAAAAGTTATGTAGTAAAAGATACGATACAAATGATCTAAAAACACGTTATTTGAACTATTCAAAGCGTTAAAATCTTGTTTTCAATCGAAAAACAAACTTTCTTAGTGTTTGTGAAATTTGGTGAAAAGTTATGTAGTAAAAGATACGATACAAATGATCTAAAAACACGTTATTTGAACTACTCAAAGCGTTAAAATCTTGTTTTCAATCGAAAAACAAACTTTCTTAGTGTTTGTGAAATTTGGTGAAAAGTTATGTAGTAAAAAGATACGATACAAATGATCTAAAAACACGTTATTTGAACTCCTCAAAGCGTTAAAATCTTGTTTTGAATCGAAAAACAAACTTTCTTAGTGTTTGTGAAATTTGGTGAAAAGTTATGTAGTAAAAAGATACGATACAAATGATCTAAAAACACGTTATTTGAACTCCTCAAAGCGTTAAAATCTTGTTTTGAATCGAAAAACAAACTTTCTTAGTGTCTGTGAAATTTGGTGAAAAGTTATGTAGTAAAAGATACGATACAAATGATCTAAAAACACGTTATTTGAACTCCTCAAAGCATTCAAATCTTGTTTTGAATCGAAAAACAAACTTTCTTAGTGTTTGTGAAATTTGGTGAAAAGTTATGTAGTAAAAGATACGATACAAATGATCTAAAAACACGTTATTTGAACTCCTCAAAGCGTTAAAATCTTGTTTTGAATCGAAAAACAAACTTTCTTAGTGTTTGTGAAATTTGGGGAAAAGTTATGTAGTAAAAGATACGATACAAATGATCTAAAAACAAGTTATTTGAACTCCTCAAAGCGTTAAAATCTTGTTTTGAATCGAAAAACAAACTTTCTTAGTGTTTGTGAAATTTGGTGAAAAGTTATGTAGTAAAAGATACGATACAAATGATCTAAAAACAAGTTATTTCCACTCCTCAAAGCGTTAAAATCTTGTTTTGAATCGAAAAACAAACTTTCTTAGTGTTTGTGAAATTTGGTGAAAAGTTATGTAGTAAAAGATACGATACAAATGATCTAAAAACACGTTATTTGAACTCCTCAAAGCGTTACAATCTTGTTTTCAATCGAAAAACAAACTTTCTTAGTGTTTGTGAAATTTGGTGAAAAGTTATGTAGTAAAAGATACGATACAAATGATCTAAAAACAAGTTATTTGAACTCCTCAAAGCGTTAAAATCTTGTTTTGAATCGAAAAACAAACTTTCTTAGTGTTTGTGAAATTTGGTGAAAAGTTATGTAGTAAAAAGATACGATACAAATGATCTAAAAACACGTTATTTGAACTCCTCAAAGCGTTAAAATCTTGTTTTGAATCGAAAAACAAACTTTCTTAGTGTTTGTGAAATTTGGTGAAAAGTTATGTAGTAAAAGATACGATACAAATGATCTAAAAACACGTTATTTCCACTCCTCAAAGCGTTAAAATCTTGTTTTCAATCGAAAAACAAACTTTCTTAGTGTTTGTGAAATTTGGTGAAAAGTTATGTAGTAAAAGATACGATACAAATGATCTAAAAACACGTTATTTGAACTCGTCAAAGCGTTAAAATCTCGTTTTGAATCGAAAAACAAACTTTCTTAGTGTTTGTGAAATTTGGTGAAAAGTTATGTAGTAAAAGATACGATACAAATGATCTAAAAACACGTTATTTGAACTCCTCAAAGCGTTAAAATCTTGTTTTGAATCGAAAAACAAACTTTCTTAGTGTTTGTGAAATTTGGTGAAAAGTTATGTAGTAAAAGATACGATACAAATGATCTAAAAACACGTTATTTGAACTCCTCAAAGCGTTAAAATCTTGTTTTGAATCGAAAAACAAACTTTCTTAGTGTTTGTGAAATTTGGTGAAAAGTTATGTAGTAAAAAGATACGATACAAATGATCTAAAAACACGTTATTTGAACTCCTCAAAGCGTTAAAATCTTGTTTTGAATCGAAAAACAAACTTTCTTAGTGTTTGTGAAATTTGGTGAAAAGTTATGTAGTAAAAAGATACGATACAAATGATCTAAAAACACGTTATTTGAACTCCTCAAAGCGTTAAAATCTTGTTTTGAATCGAGAAACAAACTTTCGTAGTGTTTGTGAAATTTGGTGAAAAGTTATGTAGTAAAAAGATACGATACAAATGATCTAAAAACACGTTATTTGAACTCCTCAAAGCGTTAAAATCTTGTTTTGAATCGAAAAACAAACTTTCTTAGTGTCTGTGAAATTTGGTGAAAAGTTATGTAGTAAAAGATACGATACAAATGATCTAAAAATACGTTATTTGAACTCCTCAAAGCGTTAAAATCTTGTTTTGAATCGAAAAACAAACTTTCTTAGTGTTTGTGAAATTTGGTGAAAAGTTATGTAGTAAAAGATACGATACAAATGATCTAAAAACACGTTATTTGAACTCCTCAAAGCGTTAAAATCTTGTTTTGAATCGAAAAACAAACTTTCTTAGTGTTTGTGAAATTTGATGAAAAGTTATGTAGTAAAAAGATACGATACAAATGATCTAAAAACACGTTATTTGAACTCCTCAAAGCGTTAAAATCTTGTTTTGAATCGAAAAACAAACTTTCTTAGTGTTTGTGAAATTTGGTGAAAAGTTATGTAGTAAAAAGATACGATACAAATGATCTAAAAACACGTTATTTGAACTCCTCAAAGCGTTAAAATCTTGTTTTGAATCGAGAAACAAACTTTCGTAGTGTTTGTGAAATTTGGTGAAAAGTTATGTAGTAAAAATATACGATACAAATGATCTAAAAACACGTTATTTGAACTCCTCAAAGCGTTAAAATCTTGTTTTGAATCGAAAAACAAACTTTCTTAGTGTCTGTGAAATTTGGTGAAAAGTTATGTAGTAAAAGATACGATACAAATGATCTAAAAACACGTTATTTGAACTCCTCAAAGCATTCAAATCTTGTTTTGAATCGAAAAACAAACTTTCTTAGTGTTTGTGAAATTTGGTGAAAAGTTATGTAGTAAAAGATACGATACAAATGATCTAAAAACACGTTATTTGAACTCCTCAAAGCGTTAAAATCTTGTTTTGAATCGAAAAACAAACTTTCTTAGTGTTTGTGAAATTTGGTGAAAAGTTATGTAGTAAATGATACGATACAAATGATCTAAAAACACGTTATTTGAACTCCTCAAAGCGTTAAAATCTTGTTTTGAATCGAAAAACAAACTTTCTTAGTGTTTGTGAAATTTGGTGAAAAGTTATGCAGTAAAAGATACGATACAAATGATCTAAAAACACGTTATTTGAACTCCTCAAAGCGTTAAAATCTTGTTTTGAATCGAAAAACAAACTTTCTTAGTGTTTGTGAAATTTGGTGAAAAGTTATGTAGTAAAAGATACGATACAAATGATCTAAAAACACGTTATTTGAACTCCTCAAAGCATTAAAATCTTGTTTTGAATCGAAAAACAAACTTTCTTAGTGTTTGTGAAATTTGGTGAAAAGTTATGTAGTAAAAGATACGATACAAATGATCTAAAAACACGTTATTTGAACTATTCAAAGCGTTAAAATCTTGTTTTCAATCGAAAAACAAACTTTCTTAATGTTTGTGAAATTTGGTGAAAAGTTATGTAGTAAAAGATACGATACAAATGATCTAAAAACACGTTATTTGAACTACTCAAAGCGTTAAAATCTTGTTTTCAATCGAAAAACAAACTTTCTTAGTGTTTGTGAAATTTGGTGAAAAGTTATGTAGTAAAAAGATACGATACAAATGATCTAAAAACACGTTATTTGAACTCCTCAAAGCGTTAAAATCTTGTTTTGAATCGAAAAACAAACTTTCTTAGTGTTTGTGAAATTTGGTGAAAAGTTATGTAGTAAAAAGATACGATACAAATGATCTAAAAACACGTTATTTGAACTCCTCAAAGCGTTAAAATCTTGTTTTGAATCGAAAAACAAACTTTCTTAGTGTCTGTGAAATTTGGTGAAAAGTTATGTAGTAAAAGATACGATACAAATGATCTAAAAACACGTTATTTGAACTCCTCAAAGCATTCAAATCTTGTTTTGAATCGAAAAACAAACTTTCTTAGTGTTTGTGAAATTTGGTGAAAAGTTATGTAGTAAAAGATACGATACAAATGATCTAAAAACACGTTATTTGAACTCCTCAAAGCGTTAAAATCTTGTTTTGAATCGAAAAACAAACTTTCTTAGTGTTTGTGAAATTTGGGGAAAAGTTATGTAGTAAAAGATACGATACAAATGATCTAAAAACAAGTTATTTGAACTCCTCAAAGCGTTAAAATCTTGTTTTGAATCGAAAAACAAACTTTCTTAGTGTTTGTGAAATTTGGTGAAAAGTTATGTAGTAAAAGATACGATACAAATGATCTAAAAACAAGTTATTTCCACTCCTCAAAGCGTTAAAATCTTGTTTTGAATCGAAAAACAAACTTTCTTAGTGTTTGTGAAATTTGGTGAAAAGTTATGTAGTAAAAGATACGATACAAATGATCTAAAAACACGTTATTTGAACTCCTCAAAGCGTTACAATCTTGTTTTCAATCGAAAAACAAACTTTCTTAGTGTTTGTGAAATTTGGTGAAAAGTTATGTAGTAAAAGATACGATACAAATGATCTAAAAACAAGTTATTTGAACTCCTCAAAGCGTTAAAATCTTGTTTTGAATCGAAAAACAAACTTTCTTAGTGTTTGTGAAATTTGGTGAAAAGTTATGTAGTAAAAAGATACGATACAAATGATCTAAAAACACGTTATTTGAACTCCTCAAAGCGTTAAAATCTTGTTTTGAATCGAAAAACAAACTTTCTTAGTGTTTGTGAAATTTGGTGAAAAGTTATGTAGTAAAAGATACGATACAAATGATCTAAAAACACGTTATTTCCACTCCTCAAAGCGTTAAAATCTTGTTTTCAATCGAAAAACAAACTTTCTTAGTGTTTGTGAAATTTGGTGAAAAGTTATGTAGTAAAAGATACGATACAAATGATCTAAAAACACGTTATTTGAACTCGTCAAAGCGTTAAAATCTCGTTTTGAATCGAAAAACAAACTTTCTTAGTGTTTGTGAAATTTGGTGAAAAGTTATGTAGTAAAAGATACGATACAAATGATCTAAAAACACGTTATTTGAACTCCTCAAAGCGTTAAAATCTTGTTTTGAATCGAAAAACAAACTTTCTTAGTGTTTGTGAAATTTGGTGAAAAGTTATGTAGTAAAAGATACGATACAAATGATCTAAAAACACGTTATTTGAACTCCTCAAAGCGTTAAAATCTTGTTTTGAATCGAAAAACAAACTTTCTTAGTGTTTGTGAAATTTGGTGAAAAGTTATGTAGTAAAAAGATACGATACAAATGATCTAAAAACACGTTATTTGAACTCCTCAAAGCGTTAAAATCTTGTTTTGAATCGAAAAACAAACTTTCTTAGTGTTTGTGAAATTTGGTGAAAAGTTATGTAGTAAAAAGATACGATACAAATGATCTAAAAACACGTTATTTGAACTCCTCAAAGCGTTAAAATCTTGTTTTGAATCGAGAAACAAACTTTCGTAGTGTTTGTGAAATTTGGTGAAAAGTTATGTAGTAAAAAGATACGATACAAATGATCTAAAAACACGTTATTTGAACTCCTCAAAGCGTTAAAATCTTGTTTTGAATCGAAAAACAAACTTTCGTAGTGTTTGTGAAATTTGGTGAAAAGTTATGTAGTAAAAAGATACGATACAAATGATCTAAAAACACGTTATTTGAACTCCTCAAAGCGTTAAAATCTTGTTTTGAATCGAAAAACAAACTTTCTTAGTGTTTGTGAAATTTGGTGAAAAGTTATGTAGTAAAAGATACGATACAAATGATCTAAAAACACGTTATTTCCACTCCTCAAAGCGTTAAAATCTTGTTTTCAATCGAAAAACAAACTTTCTTAGTGTTTGTGAAATTTGGTGAAAAGTTATGTAGTAAAAGATACGATACAAATGATCTAAAAACACGTTATTTGAACTCCTCAAAGCGTTAAAATCTTGTTTTGAATCGAAAAACAAACTTTCTTAGTGTTTGTGAAATTTGGTGAAAAGTTATGTAGTAAAAAGATACGATACAAATGATCTAAAAACACGTTATTTGAACTCCTCAAAGCGTTAAAATCTTGTTTTGAATCGAAAAACAAACTTTCTTAGTGTTTGTGAAATTTGGTGAAAAGTTATGTAGTAAAAGATACGATACAAATGATCTAAAAACACGTTATTTGAACTCCTCAAAGCGTTAAAATCTTGTTTTGAATCGAAAAACAAACTTTCTTAGTGTTTGTGAAATTTGGTGAAAAGTTATGTAGTAAAAAGATACGATACAAATGATCTAAAAACACGTTATTTGAACTCCTCAAAGCGTTAAAATCTTGTTTTGAATCGAAAAACAAACTTTCTTAGTGTTTGTGAAATTTGGTGAAAAGTTATGTAGTAAAAAGATACGATACAAATGATCTAAAAACACGTTATTTGAACTCCTCAAAGCGTTAAAATCTTGTTTTGAATCGAGAAACAAACTTTCGTAGTGTTTGTGAAATTTGGTGAAAAGTTATGTAGTAAAAAGATACGATACAAATGATCTAAAAACACGTTATTTGAACTCCTCAAAGCGTTAAAATCTTGTTTTGAATCGAAAAACAAACTTTCTTAGTGTCTGTGAAATTTGGTGAAAAGTTATGTAGTAAAAGATACGATACAAATGATCTAAAAATACGTTATTTGAACTCCTCAAAGCGTTAAAATCTTGTTTTGAATCGAAAAACAAACTTTCTTAGTGTTTGTGAAATTTGGTGAAAAGTTATGTAGTAAAAGATACGATACAAATGATCTAAAAACACGTTATTTGAACTCCTCAAAGCGTTAAAATCTTGTTTTGAATCGAAAAACAAACTTTCTTAGTGTTTGTGAAATTTGATGAAAAGTTATGTAGTAAAAAGATACGATACAAATGATCTAAAAACACGTTATTTGAACTCCTCAAAGCGTTAAAATCTTGTTTTGAATCGAAAAACAAACTTTCTTAGTGTTTGTGAAATTTGGTGAAAAGTTATGTAGTAAAAAGATACGATACAAATGATCTAAAAACACGTTATTTGAACTCCTCAAAGCGTTAAAATCTTGTTTTGAATCGAGAAACAAACTTTCGTAGTGTTTGTGAAATTTGGTGAAAAGTTATGTAGTAAAAATATACGATACAAATGATCTAAAAACACGTTATTTGAACTCCTCAAAGCGTTAAAATCTTGTTTTGAATCGAAAAACAAACTTTCTTAGTGTCTGTGAAATTTGGTGAAAAGTTATGTAGTAAAAGATACGATACAAATGATCTAAAAACACGTTATTTGAACTCCTCAAAGCATTCAAATCTTGTTTTGAATCGAAAAACAAACTTTCTTAGTGTTTGTGAAATTTGGTGAAAAGTTATGTAGTAAAAGATACGATACAAATGATCTAAAAACACGTTATTTGAACTCCTCAAAGCGTTAAAATCTTGTTTTGAATCGAAAAACAAACTTTCTTAGTGTTTGTGAAATTTGGTGAAAAGTTATGTAGTAAATGATACGATACAAATGATCTAAAAACACGTTATTTGAACTCCTCAAAGCGTTAAAATCTTGTTTTGAATCGAAAAACAAACTTTCTTAGTGTTTGTGAAATTTGGTGAAAAGTTATGCAGTAAAAGATACGATACAAATGATCTAAAAACACGTTATTTGAACTCCTCAAAGCGTTAAAATCTTGTTTTGAATCGAAAAACAAACTTTCTTAGTGTTTGTGAAATTTGGTGAAAAGTTATGTAGTAAAAGATACGATACAAATGATCTAAAAACACGTTATTTGAACTCCTCAAAGCATTAAAATCTTGTTTTGAATCGAAAAACAAACTTTCTTAGTGTTTGTGAAATTTGGTGAAAAGTTATGTAGTAAAAGATACGATACAAATGATCTAAAAACACGTTATTTGAACTATTCAAAGCGTTAAAATCTTGTTTTCAATCGAAAAACAAACTTTCTTAATGTTTGTGAAATTTGGTGAAAAGTTATGTAGTAAAAGATACGATACAAATGATCTAAAAACACGTTATTTGAACTACTCAAAGCGTTAAAATCTTGTTTTCAATCGAAAAACAAACTTTCTTAGTGTTTGTGAAATTTGGTGAAAAGTTATGTAGTAAAAAGATACGATACAAATGATCTAAAAACACGTTATTTGAACTCCTCAAAGCGTTAAAATCTTGTTTTGAATCGAAAAACAAACTTTCTTAGTGTTTGTGAAATTTGGTGAAAAGTTATGTAGTAAAAAGATACGATACAAATGATCTAAAAACACGTTATTTGAACTCCTCAAAGCGTTAAAATCTTGTTTTGAATCGAAAAACAAACTTTCTTAGTGTCTGTGAAATTTGGTGAAAAGTTATGTAGTAAAAGATACGATACAAATGATCTAAAAACACGTTATTTGAACTCCTCAAAGCATTCAAATCTTGTTTTGAATCGAAAAACAAACTTTCTTAGTGTTTGTGAAATTTGGTGAAAAGTTATGTAGTAAAAGATACGATACAAATGATCTAAAAACACGTTATTTGAACTATTCAAAGCGTTAAAATCTTGTTTTCAATCGAAAAACAAACTTTCTTAATGTTTGTGAAATTTGGTGAAAAGTTATGTAGTAAAAGATACGATACAAATGATCTAAAAACACGTTATTTGAACTACTCAAAGCGTTAAAATCTTGTTTTCAATCGAAAAACAAACTTTCTTAGTGTTTGTGAAATTTGGTGAAAAGTTATGTAGTAAAAAGATACGATACAAATGATCTAAAAACACGTTATTTGAACTCCTCAAAGCGTTAAAATCTTGTTTTGAATCGAAAAACAAACTTTCTTAGTGTTTGTGAAATTTGGTGAAAAGTTATGTAGTAAAAAGATACGATACAAATGATCTAAAAACACGTTATTTGAACTCCTCAAAGCGTTAAAATCTTGTTTTGAATCGAAAAACAAACTTTCTTAGTGTCTGTGAAATTTGGTGAAAAGTTATGTAGTAAAAGATACGATACAAATGATCTAAAAACACGTTATTTGAACTCCTCAAAGCATTCAAATCTTGTTTTGAATCGAAAAACAAACTTTCTTAGTGTTTGTGAAATTTGGTGAAAAGTTATGTAGTAAAAGATACGATACAAATGATCTAAAAACACGTTATTTGAACTCCTCAAAGCGTTAAAATCTTGTTTTGAATCGAAAAACAAACTTTCTTAGTGTTTGTGAAATTTGGGGAAAAGTTATGTAGTAAAAGATACGATACAAATGATCTAAAAACAAGTTATTTGAACTCCTCAAAGCGTTAAAATCTTGTTTTGAATCGAAAAACAAACTTTCTTAGTGTTTGTGAAATTTGGTGAAAAGTTATGTAGTAAAAGATACGATACAAATGATCTAAAAACAAGTTATTTCCACTCCTCAAAGCGTTAAAATCTTGTTTTGAATCGAAAAACAAACTTTCTTAGTGTTTGTGAAATTTGGTGAAAAGTTATGTAGTAAAAGATACGATACAAATGATCTAAAAACACGTTATTTGAACTCCTCAAAGCGTTACAATCTTGTTTTCAATCGAAAAACAAACTTTCTTAGTGTTTGTGAAATTTGGTGAAAAGTTATGTAGTAAAAGATACGATACAAATGATCTAAAAACAAGTTATTTGAACTCCTCAAAGCGTTAAAATCTTGTTTTGAATCGAAAAACAAACTTTCTTAGTGTTTGTGAAATTTGGTGAAAAGTTATGTAGTAAAAAGATACGATACAAATGATCTAAAAACACGTTATTTGAACTCCTCAAAGCGTTAAAATCTTGTTTTGAATCGAAAAACAAACTTTCTTAGTGTTTGTGAAATTTGGTGAAAAGTTATGTAGTAAAAGATACGATACAAATGATCTAAAAACACGTTATTTCCACTCCTCAAAGCGTTAAAATCTTGTTTTCAATCGAAAAACAAACTTTCTTAGTGTTTGTGAAATTTGGTGAAAAGTTATGTAGTAAAAGATACGATACAAATGATCTAAAAACACGTTATTTGAACTCGTCAAAGCGTTAAAATCTCGTTTTGAATCGAAAAACAAACTTTCTTAGTGTTTGTGAAATTTGGTGAAAAGTTATGTAGTAAAAGATACGATACAAATGATCTAAAAACACGTTATTTGAACTCCTCAAAGCGTTAAAATCTTGTTTTGAATCGAAAAACAAACTTTCTTAGTGTTTGTGAAATTTGGTGAAAAGTTATGTAGTAAAAGATACGATACAAATGATCTAAAAACACGTTATTTGAACTCCTCAAAGCGTTAAAATCTTGTTTTGAATCGAAAAACAAACTTTCTTAGTGTTTGTGAAATTTGGTGAAAAGTTATGTAGTAAAAAGATACGATACAAATGATCTAAAAACACGTTATTTGAACTCCTCAAAGCGTTAAAATCTTGTTTTGAATCGAAAAACAAACTTTCTTAGTGTTTGTGAAATTTGGTGAAAAGTTATGTAGTAAAAAGATACGATACAAATGATCTAAAAACACGTTATTTGAACTCCTCAAAGCGTTAAAATCTTGTTTTGAATCGAGAAACAAACTTTCGTAGTGTTTGTGAAATTTGGTGAAAAGTTATGTAGTAAAAAGATACGATACAAATGATCTAAAAACACGTTATTTGAACTCCTCAAAGCGTTAAAATCTTGTTTTGAATCGAAAAACAAACTTTCTTAGTGTCTGTGAAATTTGGTGAAAAGTTATGTAGTAAAAGATACGATACAAATGATCTAAAAATACGTTATTTGAACTCCTCAAAGCGTTAAAATCTTGTTTTGAATCAAAAAACAAACTTTCTTAGTGTTTGTGAAATTTGGTGAAAAGTTATGTAGTAAAAGATACGATACAAATGATCTAAAAACACGTTATTTGAACTCCTCAAAGCGTTAAAATCTTGTTTTGAATCGAAAAACAAACTTTCTTAGTGTTTGTGAAATTTGGTGAAAAGTTATGTAGTAAAAAGATACGATACAAATGATCTAAAAACACGTTATTTGAACTCCTCAAAGCGTTAAAATCTTGTTTTGAATCGAAAAACAAACTTTCTTAGTGTTTGTGAAATTTGGTGAAAAGTTATGTAGTAAAAAGATACGATACAAATGATCTAAAAACACGTTATTTGAACTCCTCAAAGCGTTAAAATCTTGTTTTGAATCGAGAAACAAACTTTCGTAGTGTTTGTGAAATTTGGTGAAAAGTTATGTAGTAAAAAGATACGATACAAATGATCTAAAAACACGTTATTTGAACTCCTCAAAGCGTTAAAATCTTGTTTTGAATCGAAAAACAAACTTTCTTAGTGTCTGTGAAATTTGGTGAAAAGTTATGTAGTAAAAGATACGATACAAATGATCTAAAAACACGTTATTTGAACTCCTCAAAGCATTCAAATCTTGTTTTGAATCGAAAAACAAACTTTCTTAGTGTTTGTGAAATTTGGTGAAAAGTTATGTAGTAAAAGATACGATACAAATGATCTAAAAACACGTTATTTGTACTCCTCAAAGCGTTAAAATCTTGTTTTGAATCGAAAAACAAACTTTCTTAGTGTTTGTGAAATTTGGTGAAAAGTTATGTAGTAAATGATACGATACAAATGATCTAAAAACACGTTATTTGAACTCCTCAAAGCGTTAAAATCTTGTTTTGAATTGAAAAACAAACTTTCTTAGTGTTTGTGAAATTTGGTGAAAAGTTATGCAGTAAAAGATACGATACAAATGATCTAAAAACACGTTATTTGAACTCCTCAAAGCGTTAAAATCTTGTTTTGAATCGAAAAACAAACTTTCTTAGTGTTTGTGAAATTTGGTGAAAAGTTATGTAGTAAAAGATACGATACAAATGATCTAAAAACACGTTATTTGAACTCCTCAAAGGGTTAAAATCTTGTTTTGAATCGAAAAACAAACTTTCTTAGTGTTTGTGAAATTTGGTGAAAAGTTATGTAGTAAAAGATACGATACAAATGATCTAAAAACACGTTATTTGAACTATTCAAAGCGTTAAAATCTTGTTTTCAATCGAAAAACAAACTTTCTTAGTGTTTGTGAAATTTGGTGAAAAGTTATGTAGTAAAAGATACGATACAAATGATCTAAAAACACGTTATTTGAACTACTCAAAGCGTTAAAATCTTGTTTTCAATCGAAAAACAAACTTTCTTAGTGTTTGTGAAATTTGGTGAAAAGTTATGTAGTAAAAAGATACGATACAAATGATCTAAAAACACGTTATTTGAACTCCTCAAAGCGTTAAAATCTTGTTTTGAATCGAAAAACAAACTTTCTTAGTGTTTGTGAAATTTGGTGAAAAGTTATGTAGTAAAAAGATACGATACAAATGATCTAAAAACACGTTATATGAACTCCTCAAAGCGTTAAAATCTTGTTTTGAATCGAAAAACAAACTTTCTTAGTGTCTGTGAAATTTGGTGAAAAGTTATGTAGTAAAAGATACGATACAAATGATCTAAAAACACGTTATTTGAACTCCTCAAAGCATTCAAATCTTGTTTTGAATCGAAAAACAAACTTTCTTAGTGTTTGTGAAATTTGGTGAAAAGTTATGTAGTAAAAGATACGATACAAATGATCTAAAAACACGTTATTTGAACTCCTCAAAGCGTTAAAATCTTGTTTTGAATCGAAAAACAAACTTTCTTAGTGTTTGTGAAATTTGGTGAAAAGTTATGTAGTAAATGATACGATACAAATGATCTAAAAACACGTTATTTTAACTCCTCAAAGCGTTAAAATCTTGTTTTGAATCGAAAAACAAAATTTCTTAGTGTTTATGAAATTTGGTGAAAAGTTATGCAGTAAAAGATACGATACAAATGATCTAAAAACACGTTATTTGAACTCCTCAAAGCGTTAAAATCTTGTTTTGAATCGAAAAACAAACTTTCTTAGTGTTTGTGAAATTTGGTGAAAAGTTATGTAGTAAAAGATACGATACAAATGATCTAAAAACACGTTATTTGAACTCCTCAAAGCGTTGAAATCTTGTTTTGAATCGAAAAACAAACTTTCTTAGTGTTTGTGAAATTTGGTGAAAATTTATGTAGTAAAAGATACGATACAAATGATCTAAAAACACGTTATTTGAACTCCTCAAAGCGTTAAAATCTTGTTTTGAATCGAAAAACAAACTTTCTTAGTGTTTGTGAAATTTGGTGAAAAGTTATGTAGTAAAAGATACAATACAAATGATCTAAAAACACGTTATTAGAACTCCTCAAAGCGTTAAAATCTTGTTTTGAATCGAAAAACAAACTTTCGTAGTGTTTGTGAAATTTGGTGAAAAGTTATGTAGTAAAAGATACGATACAAATGATCTAAAAACACGTTATTTGAACTCCTCAAAGCATTAAAATCTTGTTTTGAATCGAAAAACAAACTTTCTTAGTGTTTGTGAAATTTGGCGAAAAGTTATGTAGTAAAAGATAGGATACAAATGATCTAAAACCACGTTATTTGAACTCCTCAAAGCGTTAAATTCTTGTTTTCAATCGAAAAACAAAATTTCTTAGTGTTTGTGAAATATGGTGAAAAGTTATGTAGTAAAAGATACGATACAAATGATCTAAAAACACGTTTTTTGAACTCCTCAAAGCGTTACAATCTTGTTTTCAATCGAAAAACAAACTTTCTTAGTGTTTGTGAAATTTGGTGAAAAGTTATGTAGTAAAAGATACGATACAAATGATCTAAAAACACGTTATTTGAACTCGTCAAAGCGTTAAAATCTCGTTTTGAATCGAAAAACAAACTTTCTTAGTGTTTGTGAAATTTGGTGAAAAGTTATGTAGTAAAAGATACGATACAAATGATCTAAAAACACGTTATTTGAACTCCTCAAAGCGTTAAAATCTCGTTTTGAATCGAAAAACAAACTTTCTTAGTGTTTGTGAAATTTGGTGAAAAGTTATGTAGTAAAAGATACGATACAAATGATCTAAAAACACGTTATTTGAACTCCTCAAAGCGTTAAAATCTTGTTTTGAATCGAAAAACAAACTTTCTTAGTGTTTGTGAAATTTGGGGAAAAGTTATGTAGTAAAAGATACGATACAAATGATCTAAAAACAAGTTATTTGAACTCCTCAAAGCGTTAAAATCTTGTTTTGAATCGAAAAACAAACTTTCTTAGTGTTTGTGAAATTTGGTGAAAAGTTATGTAGTAAAAGATACGATACAAATGATCTAAAAACAAGTTATTTCCACTCCTCAAAGCGTTAAAATCTTGTTTTGAATCGAAAAACAAACTTTCTTAGTGTTTGTGAAATTTGGTGAAAAGTTATGTAGTAAAAGATACGATACAAATGATCTAAAAACACGTTATTTGAACTCCTCAAAGCGTTACAATCTTGTTTTCAATCGAAAAACAAACTTTCTTAGTGTTTGTGAAATTTGGTGAAAAGTTATGTAGTAAAAGATACGATACAAATGATCTAAAAACAAGTTATTTGAACTCCTCAAAGCGTTAAAATCTTGTTTTGAATCGAAAAACAAACTTTCTTAGTGTTTGTGAAATTTGGTGAAAAGTTATGTAGTAAAAAGATACGATACAAATGATCTAAAAACACGTTATTTGAACTCCTCAAAGCGTTAAAATCTTGTTTTGAATCGAAAAACAAACTTTCTTAGTGTTTGTGAAATTTGGTGAAAAGTTATGTAGTAAAAGATACGATACAAATGATCTAAAAACACGTTATTTCCACTCCTCAAAGCGTTAAAATCTTGTTTTCAATCGAAAAACAAACTTTCTTAGTGTTTGTGAAATTTGGTGAAAAGTTATGTAGTAAAAGATACGATACAAATGATCTAAAAACACGTTATTTGAACTCGTCAAAGCGTTAAAATCTCGTTTTGAATCGAAAAACAAACTTTCTTAGTGTTTGTGAAATTTGGTGAAAAGTTATGTAGTAAAAGATACGATACAAATGATCTAAAAACACGTTATTTGAACTCCTCAAAGCGTTAAAATCTTGTTTTGAATCGAAAAACAAACTTTCTTAGTGTTTGTGAAATTTGGTGAAAAGTTATGTAGTAAAAGATACGATACAAATGATCTAAAAACACGTTATTTGAACTCCTCAAAGCGTTAAAATCTTGTTTTGAATCGAAAAACAAACTTTCTTAGTGTTTGTGAAATTTGGTGAAAAGTTATGTAGTAAAAAGATACGATACAAATGATCTAAAAACACGTTATTTGAACTCCTCAAAGCGTTAAAATCTTGTTTTGAATCGAAAAACAAACTTTCTTAGTGTTTGTGAAATTTGGTGAAAAGTTATGTAGTAAAAAGATACGATACAAATGATCTAAAAACACGTTATTTGAACTCCTCAAAGCGTTAAAATCTTGTTTTGAATCGAGAAACAAACTTTCGTAGTGTTTGTGAAATTTGGTGAAAAGTTATGTAGTAAAAAGATACGATACAAATGATCTAAAAACACGTTATTTGAACTCCTCAAAGCGTTAAAATCTTGTTTTGAATCGAAAAACAAACTTTCTTAGTGTCTGTGAAATTTGGTGAAAAGTTATGTAGTAAAAGATACGATACAAATGATCTAAAAATACGTTATTTGAACTCCTCAAAGCGTTAAAATCTTGTTTTGAATCAAAAAACAAACTTTCTTAGTGTTTGTGAAATTTGGTGAAAAGTTATGTAGTAAAAGATACGATACAAATGATCTAAAAACACGTTATTTGAACTCCTCAAAGCGTTAAAATCTTGTTTTGAATCGAAAAACAAACTTTCTTAGTGTTTGTGAAATTTGGTGAAAAGTTATGTAGTAAAAAGATACGATACAAATGATCTAAAAACACGTTATTTGAACTCCTCAAAGCGTTAAAATCTTGTTTTGAATCGAAAAACAAACTTTCTTAGTGTTTGTGAAATTTGGTGAAAAGTTATGTAGTAAAAAGATACGATACAAATGATCTAAAAACACGTTATTTGAACTCCTCAAAGCGTTAAAATCTTGTTTTGAATCGAGAAACAAACTTTCGTAGTGTTTGTGAAATTTGGTGAAAAGTTATGTAGTAAAAAGATACGATACAAATGATCTAAAAACACGTTATTTGAACTCCTCAAAGCGTTAAAATCTTGTTTTGAATCGAAAAACAAACTTTCTTAGTGTCTGTGAAATTTGGTGAAAAGTTATGTAGTAAAAGATACGATACAAATGATCTAAAAACACGTTATTTGAACTCCTCAAAGCATTCAAATCTTGTTTTGAATCGAAAAACAAACTTTCTTAGTGTTTGTGAAATTTGGTGAAAAGTTATGTAGTAAAAGATACGATACAAATGATCTAAAAACACGTTATTTGTACTCCTCAAAGCGTTAAAATCTTGTTTTGAATCGAAAAACAAACTTTCTTAGTGTTTGTGAAATTTGGTGAAAAGTTATGTAGTAAATGATACGATACAAATGATCTAAAAACACGTTATTTGAACTCCTCAAAGCGTTAAAATCTTGTTTTGAATTGAAAAACAAACTTTCTTAGTGTTTGTGAAATTTGGTGAAAAGTTATGCAGTAAAAGATACGATACAAATGATCTAAAAACACGTTATTTGAACTCCTCAAAGCGTTAAAATCTTGTTTTGAATCGAAAAACAAACTTTCTTAGTGTTTGTGAAATTTGGTGAAAAGTTATGTAGTAAAAGATACGATACAAATGATCTAAAAACACGTTATTTGAACTCCTCAAAGGGTTAAAATCTTGTTTTGAATCGAAAAACAAACTTTCTTAGTGTTTGTGAAATTTGGTGAAAAGTTATGTAGTAAAAGATACGATACAAATGATCTAAAAACACGTTATTTGAACTATTCAAAGCGTTAAAATCTTGTTTTCAATCGAAAAACAAACTTTCTTAGTGTTTGTGAAATTTGGTGAAAAGTTATGTAGTAAAAGATACGATACAAATGATCTAAAAACACGTTATTTGAACTACTCAAAGCGTTAAAATCTTGTTTTCAATCGAAAAACAAACTTTCTTAGTGTTTGTGAAATTTGGTGAAAAGTTATGTAGTAAAAAGATACGATACAAATGATCTAAAAACACGTTATTTGAACTCCTCAAAGCGTTAAAATCTTGTTTTGAATCGAAAAACAAACTTTCTTAGTGTTTGTGAAATTTGGTGAAAAGTTATGTAGTAAAAAGATACGATACAAATGATCTAAAAACACGTTATATGAACTCCTCAAAGCGTTAAAATCTTGTTTTGAATCGAAAAACAAACTTTCTTAGTGTCTGTGAAATTTGGTGAAAAGTTATGTAGTAAAAGATACGATACAAATGATCTAAAAACACGTTATTTGAACTCCTCAAAGCATTCAAATCTTGTTTTGAATCGAAAAACAAACTTTCTTAGTGTTTGTGAAATTTGGTGAAAAGTTATGTAGTAAAAGATACGATACAAATGATCTAAAAACACGTTATTTGAACTCCTCAAAGCGTTAAAATCTTGTTTTGAATCGAAAAACAAACTTTCTTAGTGTTTGTGAAATTTGGTGAAAAGTTATGTAGTAAATGATACGATACAAATGATCTAAAAACACGTTATTTTAACTCCTCAAAGCGTTAAAATCTTGTTTTGAATCGAAAAACAAAATTTCTTAGTGTTTATGAAATTTGGTGAAAAGTTATGCAGTAAAAGATACGATACAAATGATCTAAAAACACGTTATTTGAACTCCTCAAAGCGTTAAAATCTTGTTTTGAATCGAAAAACAAACTTTCTTAGTGTTTGTGAAATTTGGTGAAAAGTTATGTAGTAAAAGATACGATACAAATGATCTAAAAACACGTTATTTGAACTCCTCAAAGCGTTGAAATCTTGTTTTGAATCGAAAAACAAACTTTCTTAGTGTTTGTGAAATTTGGTGAAAATTTATGTAGTAAAAGATACGATACAAATGATCTAAAAACACGTTATTTGAACTCCTCAAAGCGTTAAAATCTTGTTTTGAATCGAAAAACAAACTTTCTTAGTGTTTGTGAAATTTGGTGAAAAGTTATGTAGTAAAAGATACAATACAAATGATCTAAAAACACGTTATTAGAACTCCTCAAAGCGTTAAAATCTTGTTTTGAATCGAAAAACAAACTTTCGTAGTGTTTGTGAAATTTGGTGAAAAGTTATGTAGTAAAAGATACGATACAAATGATCTAAAAACACGTTATTTGAACTCCTCAAAGCATTAAAATCTTGTTTTGAATCGAAAAACAAACTTTCTTAGTGTTTGTGAAATTTGGCGAAAAGTTATGTAGTAAAAGATAGGATACAAATGATCTAAAACCACGTTATTTGAACTCCTCAAAGCGTTAAATTCTTGTTTTCAATCGAAAAACAAAATTTCTTAGTGTTTGTGAAATATGGTGAAAAGTTATGTAGTAAAAGATACGATACAAATGATCTAAAAACACGTTTTTTGAACTCCTCAAAGCGTTACAATCTTGTTTTCAATCGAAAAACAAACTTTCTTAGTGTTTGTGAAATTTGGTGAAAAGTTATGTAGTAAAAGATACGATACAAATGATCTAAAAACACGTTATTTGAACTCGTCAAAGCGTTAAAATCTCGTTTTGAATCGAAAAACAAACTTTCTTAGTGTTTGTGAAATTTGGTGAAAAGTTATGTAGTAAAAGATACGATACAAATGATCTAAAAACACGTTATTTGAACTCCTCAAAGCGTTAAAATCTCGTTTTGAATCGAAAAACAAACTTTCTTAGTGTTTGTGAAATTTGGTGAAAAGTTATGTAGTAAAAGATACGATACAAATGATCTAAAAACACGTTATTTGAACTCCTCAAAGCGTTAAAATCTTGTTTTGAATCGAAAAACAAACTTTCTTAGTGTTTGTGAAATTTGGTGAAAAGTTATGTAGTAAAAGATACGATACAAATGATCTAAAAACACGTTATTTGAACTCCTCAAAGCGTTAAAATCTTGTTTTGAATCGAAAAACAAACTTTCTTAGTGTTTGTGAAATTTGGTGAAAAGTTATGTAGTAAAAAGATACGATACAAATGATCTAAAAACACGTTATTTGAACTCCTCAAAGCGTTAAAATCTTGTTTTGAATCGAAAAACAAACTTTCTTAGTGTCTGTGAAATTTGGTGAAAAGTTATGTAGTAAAAGATACGATACAAATGATCTAAAAACACGTTATTTGAACTCCTCAAAGCGTTAAAATCTTGTTTTGAATCGAAAAACAAACTTTCTTAGTGTCTGTGAAATTTGGTGAAAATTTATGTAGTAAAAGATACGATACAAATGATCTAAAAATACGTTATTTGAACTCCTCAAAGCGTTAAAATCTTGTTTTGAATCGAAAAACAAACTTTCTTAGTGTTTGTGAAATTTGGTGAAAAGTTATGTAGTAAAAGATACGATACAAATGATCTAAAAACACGTTATTTGAACTCCTCAAAGCGTTACAATCTTGTTTTCAATCGAAAAACAAACTTTCTTAGTGTTTGTGAAATTTGGTGAAAAGTTATGTAGTAAAAGATACGATACAAATGATCTAAAAACAAGTTATTTGAACTCCTCAAAGCGTTAAAATCTTGTTTTGAATCGAAAAACAAACTTTCTTAGTGTTTGTGAAATTTGGTGAAAAGTTATGTAGTAAAAAGATACGATACAAATGATCTAAAAACACGTTATTTGAACTCCTCAAAGCGTTAAAATCTTGTTTTGAATCGAAAAACAAACTTTCTTAGTGTTTGTGAAATTTGGTGAAAAGTTATGTAGTAAAAGATACGATACAAATGATCTAAAAACACGTTATTTCCACTCCTCAAAGCGTTAAAATCTTGTTTTCAATCGAAAAACAAACTTTCTTAGTGTTTGTGAAATTTGGTGAAAAGTTATGTAGTAAAAGATACGATACAAATGATCTAAAAACACGTTATTTGAACTCGTCAAAGCGTTAAAATCTCGTTTTGAATCGAAAAACAAACTTTCTTAGTGTTTGTGAAATTTGGTGAAAAGTTATGTAGTAAAAGATACGATACAAATGATCTAAAAACACGTTATTTGAACTCCTCAAAGCGTTAAAATCTTGTTTTGAATCGAAAAACAAACTTTCTTAGTGTTTGTGAAATTTGGTGAAAAGTTATGTAGTAAAAGATACGATACAAATGATCTAAAAACACGTTATTTGAACTCCTCAAAGCGTTAAAATCTTGTTTTGAATCGAAAAACAAACTTTCTTAGTGTTTGTGAAATTTGGTGAAAAGTTATGTAGTAAAAAGATACGATACAAATGATCTAAAAACACGTTATTTGAACTCCTCAAAGCGTTAAAATCTTGTTTTGAATCGAAAAACAAACTTTCTTAGTGTTTGTGAAATTTGGTGAAAAGTTATGTAGTAAAAAGATACGATACAAATGATCTAAAAACACGTTATTTGAACTCCTCAAAGCGTTAAAATCTTGTTTTGAATCGAGAAACAAACTTTCGTAGTGTTTGTGAAATTTGGTGAAAAGTTATGTAGTAAAAAGATACGATACAAATGATCTAAAAACACGTTATTTGAACTCCTCAAAGCGTTAAAATCTTGTTTTGAATCGAAAAACAAACTTTCTTAGTGTCTGTGAAATTTGGTGAAAAGTTATGTAGTAAAAGATACGATACAAATGATCTAAAAATACTTTATTTGAACTCCTCAAAGCGTTAAAATCTTGTTTTGAATCAAAAAACAAACTTTCTTAGTGTTTGTGAAATTTGGTGAAAAGTTATGTAGTAAAAGATACGATACAAATGATCTAAAAACACGTTATTTGAACTCCTCAAAGCGTTAAAATCTTGTTTTGAATCGAAAAACAAACTTTCTTAGTGTTTGTGAAATTTGGTGAAAAGTTATGTAGTAAAAAGATACGATACAAATGATCTAAAAACACGTTATTTGAACTCCTCAAAGCGTTAAAATCTTGTTTTGAATCGAAAAACAAACTTTCTTAGTGTCTGTGAAATTTGGTGAAAAGTTATGTAGTAAAAGATACGATACAAATGATCTAAAAACACGTTATTTGAACTCCTCAAAGCATTCAAATCTTGTTTTGAATCGAAAAACAAACTTTCTTAGTGTTTGTGAAATTTGGTGAAAAGTTATGTAGTAAAAGATACGATACAAATGATCTAAAAACACGTTATTTGAACTCCTCAAAGCGTTAAAATCTTGTTTTGAATCGAAAAACAAACTTTCTTAGTGTTTGTGAAATTTGGGGAAAAGTTATGTAGTAAAAGATACGATACAAATGATCTAAAAACAAGTTATTTGAACTCCTCAAAGCGTTAAAATCTTGTTTTGAATCGAAAAACAAACTTTCTTAGTGTTTGTGAAATTTGGTGAAAAGTTATGTAGTAAAAGATACGATACAAATGATCTAAAAACAAGTTATTTCCACTCCTCAAAGCGTTAAAATCTTGTTTTGAATCGAAAAACAAACTTTCTTAGTGTTTGTGAAATTTGGTGAAAAGTTATGTAGTAAAAGATACGATACAAATGATCTAAAAACACGTTATTTGAACTCCTCAAAGCGTTACAATCTTGTTTTCAATCGAAAAACAAACTTTCTTAGTGTTTGTGAAATTTGGTGAAAGTTATGTAGTAAAAGATACGATACAAATGATCTAAAAACAAGTTATTTGAACTCCTCAAAGCGTTAAAATCTTGTTTTGAATCGAAAAACAAACTTTCTTAGTGTTTGTGAAATTTGGTGAAAAGTTATGTAGTAAAAAGATACGATACAAATGATCTAAAAACACGTTATTTGAACTCCTCAAAGCGTTAAAATCTTGTTTTGAATCGAAAAACAAACTTTCTTAGTGTTTGTGAAATTTGGTGAAAAGTTATGTAGTAAAAGATACGATACAAATGATCTAAAAACACGTTATTTCCACTCCTCAAAGCGTTAAAATCTTGTTTTCAATCGAAAAACAAACTTTCTTAGTGTTTGTGAAATTTGGTGAAAAGTTATGTAGTAAAAGATACGATACAAATGATCTAAAAACACGTTATTTGAACTCGTCAAAGCGTTAAAATCTCGTTTTGAATCGAAAAACAAACTTTCTTAGTGTTTGTGAAATTTGGTGAAAAGTTATGTAGTAAAAGATACGATACAAATGATCTAAAAACACGTTATTTGAACTCCTCAAAGCGTTAAAATCTTGTTTTGAATCGAAAAACAAACTTTCTTAGTGTTTGTGAAATTTGGTGAAAAGTTATGTAGTAAAAGATACGATACAAATGATCTAAAAACACGTTATTTGAACTCCTCAAAGCGTTAAAATCTTGTTTTGAATCGAAAAACAAACTTTCTTAGTGTTTGTGAAATTTGGTGAAAAGTTATGTAGTAAAAAGATACGATACAAATGATCTAAAAACACGTTATTTGAACTCCTCAAAGCGTTAAAATCTTGTTTTGAATCGAAAAACAAACTTTCTTAGTGTTTGTGAAATTTGGTGAAAAGTTATGTAGTAAAAAGATACGATACAAATGATCTAAAAACACGTTATTTGAACTCCTCAAAGCGTTAAAATCTTGTTTTGAATCGAGAAACAAACTTTCGTAGTGTTTGTGAAATTTGGTGAAAAGTTATGTAGTAAAAAGATACGATACAAATGATCTAAAAACACGTTATTTGAACTCCTCAAAGCGTTAAAATCTTGTTTTGAATCGAAAAACAAACTTTCTTAGTGTCTGTGAAATTTGGTGAAAAGTTATGTAGTAAAAGATACGATACAAATGATCTAAAAATACGTTATTTGAACTCCTCAAAGCGTTAAAATCTTGTTTTGAATCAAAAAACAAACTTTCTTAGTGTTTGTGAAATTTGGTGAAAAGTTATGTAGTAAAAGATACGATACAAATGATCTAAAAACACGTTATTTGAACTCCTCAAAGCGTTAAAATCTTGTTTTGAATCGAAAAACAAACTTTCTTAGTGTTTGTGAAATTTGGTGAAAAGTTATGTAGTAAAAAGATACGATACAAATGATCTAAAAACACGTTATTTGAACTCCTCAAAGCGTTAAAATCTTGTTTTGAATCGAAAAACAAACTTTCTTAGTGTTTGTGAAATTTGGTGAAAAGTTATGTAGTAAAAAGATACGATACAAATGATCTAAAAACACGTTATTTGAACTCCTCAAAGCGTTAAAATCTTGTTTTGAATCGAGAAACAAACTTTCGTAGTGTTTGTGAAATTTGGTGAAAAGTTATGTAGTAAAAAGATACGATACAAATGATCTAAAAACACGTTATTTGAACTCCTCAAAGCGTTAAAATCTTGTTTTGAATCGAAAAACAAACTTTCTTAGTGTCTGTGAAATTTGGTGAAAAGTTATGTAGTAAAAGATACGATACAAATGATCTAAAAACACGTTATTTGAACTCCTCAAAGCATTCAAATCTTGTTTTGAATCGAAAAACAAACTTTCTTAGTGTTTGTGAAATTTGGTGAAAAGTTATGTAGTAAAAGATACGATACAAATGATCTAAAAACACGTTATTTGTACTCCTCAAAGCGTTAAAATCTTGTTTTGAATCGAAAAACAAACTTTCTTAGTGTTTGTGAAATTTGGTGAAAAGTTATGTAGTAAATGATACGATACAAATGATCTAAAAACACGTTATTTGAACTCCTCAAAGCGTTAAAATCTTGTTTTGAATTGAAAAACAAACTTTCTTAGTGTTTGTGAAATTTGGTGAAAAGTTATGCAGTAAAAGATACGATACAAATGATCTAAAAACACGTTATTTGAACTCCTCAAAGCGTTAAAATCTTGTTTTGAATCGAAAAACAAACTTTCTTAGTGTTTGTGAAATTTGGTGAAAAGTTATGTAGTAAAAGATACGATACAAATGATCTAAAAACACGTTATTTGAACTCCTCAAAGCGTTAAAATCTTGTTTTGAATCGAAAAACAAACTTTCTTAGTGTTTGTGAAATTTGGTGAAAAGTTATGTAGTAAAAGATACGATACAAATGATCTAAAAACACGTTATTTGAACTATTCAAAGCGTTAAAATCTTGTTTTCAATCGAAAAACAAACTTTCTTAGTGTTTGTGAAATTTGGTGAAAAGTTATGTAGTAAAAGATACGATACAAATGATCTAAAAACACGTTATTTGAACTACTCAAAGCGTTAAAATCTTGTTTTCAATCGAAAAACAAACTTTCTTAGTGTTTGTGAAATTTGGTGAAAAGTTATGTAGTAAAAAGATACGATACAAATGATCTAAAAACACGTTATTTGAACTCCTCAAAGCGTTAAAATCTTGTTTTGAATCGAAAAACAAACTTTCTTAGTGTTTGTGAAATTTGGTGAAAAGTTATGTAGTAAAAAGATACGATACAAATGATCTAAAAACACGTTATTTGAACTCCTCAAAGCGTTAAAATCTTGTTTTGAATCGAAAAACAAACTTTCTTAGTGTCTGTGAAATTTGGTGAAAAGTTATGTAGTAAAAGATACGATACAAATGATCTAAAAACACGTTATTTGAACTCCTCAAAGCATTCAAATCTTGTTTTGAATCGAAAAACAAACTTTCTTAGTGTTTGTGAAATTTGGTGAAAAGTTATGTAGTAAAAGATACGATACAAATGATCTAAAAACACGTTATTTGAACTCCTCAAAGCGTTAAAATCTTGTTTTGAATCGAAAAACAAACTTTCTTAGTGTTTGTGAAATTTGGTGAAAAGTTATGTAGTAAATGATACGATACAAATGATCTAAAAACACGTTATTTTAACTCCTCAAAGCGTTAAAATCTTGTTTTGAATCGAAAAACAAAATTTCTTAGTGTTTATGAAATTTGGTGAAAAGTTATGCAGTAAAAGATACGATACAAATGATCTAAAAACACGTTATTTGAACTCCTCAAAGCGTTAAAATCTTGTTTTGAATCGAAAAACAAACTTTCTTAGTGTTTGTGAAATTTGGTGAAAAGTTATGTAGTAAAAGATACGATACAAATGATCTAAAAACACGTTATTTGAACTCCTCAAAGCGTTGAAATCTTGTTTTGAATCGAAAAACAAACTTTCTTAGTGTTTGTGAAATTTGGTGAAAATTTATGTAGTAAAAGATACGATACAAATGATCTAAAAACACGTTATTTGAACTCCTCAAAGCGTTAAAATCTTGTTTTGAATCGAAAAACAAACTTTCTTAGTGTTTGTGAAATTTGGTGAAAAGTTATGTAGTAAAAGATACGATACAAATGATCTAAAAACACGTTATTTGAACTCCTCAAAGCGTTAAAATCTTGTTTTGAATCGAAAAACAAACTTTCTTAGTGTTTGTGAAATTTGGTGAAAAGTTATGTAGTAAAAGATACGATACAAATGATCTAAAAACACGTTATTTGAACTATTCAAAGCGTTAAAATCTTGTTTTCAATCGAAAAACAAACTTTCTTAGTGTTTGTGAAATTTGGTGAAAAGTTATGTAGTAAAAGATACGATACAAATGATCTAAAAACACGTTATTTGAACTACTCAAAGCGTTAAAATCTTGTTTTCAATCGAAAAACAAACTTTCTTAGTGTTTGTGAAATTTGGTGAAAAGTTATGTAGTAAAAAGATACGATACAAATGATCTAAAAACACGTTATTTGAACTCCTCAAAGCGTTAAAATCTTGTTTTGAATCGAAAAACAAACTTTCTTAGTGTTTGTGAAATTTGGTGAAAAGTTATGTAGTAAAAAGATACGATACAAATGATCTAAAAACACGTTATTTGAACTCCTCAAAGCGTTAAAATCTTGTTTTGAATCGAAAAACAAACTTTCTTAGTGTCTGTGAAATTTGGTGAAAAGTTATGTAGTAAAAGATACGATACAAATGATCTAAAAACACGTTATTTGAACTCCTCAAAGCATTCAAATCTTGTTTTGAATCGAAAAACAAACTTTCTTAGTGTTTGTGAAATTTGGTGAAAAGTTATGTAGTAAAAGATACGATACAAATGATCTAAAAACACGTTATTTGAACTCCTCAAAGCGTTAAAATCTTGTTTTGAATCGAAAAACAAACTTTCTTAGTGTTTGTGAAATTTGGTGAAAAGTTATGTAGTAAATGATACGATACAAATGATCTAAAAACACGTTATTTTAACTCCTCAAAGCGTTAAAATCTTGTTTTGAATCGAAAAACAAAATTTCTTAGTGTTTATGAAATTTGGTGAAAAGTTATGCAGTAAAAGATACGATACAAATGATCTAAAAACACGTTATTTGAACTCCTCAAAGCGTTAAAATCTTGTTTTGAATCGAAAAACAAACTTTCTTAGTGTTTGTGAAATTTGGTGAAAAGTTATGTAGTAAAAGATACGATACAAATGATCTAAAAACACGTTATTTGAACTCCTCAAAGCGTTGAAATCTTGTTTTGAATCGAAAAACAAACTTTCTTAGTGTTTGTGAAATTTGGTGAAAATTTATGTAGTAAAAGATACGATACAAATGATCTAAAAACACGTTATTTGAACTCCTCAAAGCGTTAAAATCTTGTTTTGAATCGAAAAACAAACTTTCTTAGTGTTTGTGAAATTTGGTGAAAAGTTATGTAGTAAAAGATACAATACAAATGATCTAAAAACACGTTATTAGAACTCCTCAAAGCGTTAAAATCTTGTTTTGAATCGAAAAACAAACTTTCGTAGTGTTTGTGAAATTTGGTGAAAAGTTATGTAGTAAAAGATACGATACAAATGATCTAAAAACACGTTATTTGAACTCCTCAAAGCATTAAAATCTTGTTTTGAATCGAAAAACAAACTTTCTTAGTGTTTGTGAAATTTGGCGAAAAGTTATGTAGTAAAAGATAGGATACAAATGATCTAAAACCACGTTATTTGAACTCCTCAAAGCGTTAAAATCTTGTTTTCAATCGAAAAACAAACTTTCTTAGTGTTTGTGAAATTTGGTGAAAAGTTATGTAGTAAAAGATACGATACAAATGATCTAAAAACACGTTATTTGAACTCGTCAAAGCGTTAAAATCTCGTTTTGAATCGAAAAACAAACTTTCTTAGTGTTTGTGAAATTTGGTGAAAAGTTATGTAGTAAAAGATACGATACAAATGATCTAAAAACACGTTATTTGAACTCCTCAAAGCGTTAAAATCTCGTTTTGAATCGAAAAACAAACTTTCTTAGTGTTTGTGAAATTTGGTGAAAAGTTATGTAGTAAAAGATACGATACAAATGATCTAAAAACACGTTATTTGAACTCCTCAAAGCGTTAAAATCTTGTTTTGAATCGAAAAACAAACTTTCTTAGTGTTTGTGAAATTTGGTGAAAAGTTATGTAGTAAAAGATACGATACAAATGATCTAAAAACACGTTATTTGAACTCCTCAAAGCGTTAAAATCTTGTTTTGAATCGAAAAACAAACTTTCTTAGTGTTTGTGAAATTTGGTGAAAAGTTATGTAGTAAAAAGATACGATACAAATGATCTAAAAACACGTTATTTGAACTCCTCAAAGCGTTAAAATCTTGTTTTGAATCGAAAAACAAACTTTCTTAGTGTCTGTGAAATTTGGTGAAAAGTTATGTAGTAAAAGATACGATACAAATGATCTAAAAACACGTTATTTGAACTCCTCAAAGCGTTAAAATCTTGTTTTGAATCGAAAAACAAACTTTCTTAGTGTCTGTGAAATTTGGTGAAAATTTATGTAGTAAAAGATACGATACAAATGATCTAAAAATACGTTATTTGAACTCCTCAAAGCGTTAAAATCTTGTTTTGAATCGAAAAACAAACTTTCTTAGTGTTTGTGAAATTTGGTGAAAAGTTATGTAGTAAAAGATACGATACAAATGATCTAAAAACACGTTATTTGAACTCCTCAAAGCGTTACAATCTTGTTTTCAATCGAAAAACAAACTTTCTTAGTGTTTGTGAAATTTGGTGAAAAGTTATGTAGTAAAAGATACGATACAAATGATCTAAAAACAAGTTATTTGAACTCCTCAAAGCGTTAAAATCTTGTTTTGAATCGAAAAACAAACTTTCTTAGTGTTTGTGAAATTTGGTGAAAAGTTATGTAGTAAAAAGATACGATACAAATGATCTAAAAACACGTTATTTGAACTCCTCAAAGCGTTAAAATCTTGTTTTGAATCGAAAAACAAACTTTCTTAGTGTTTGTGAAATTTGGTGAAAAGTTATGTAGTAAAAGATACGATACAAATGATCTAAAAACACGTTATTTCCACTCCTCAAAGCGTTAAAATCTTGTTTTCAATCGAAAAACAAACTTTCTTAGTGTTTGTGAAATTTGGTGAAAAGTTATGTAGTAAAAGATACGATACAAATGATCTAAAAACACGTTATTTGAACTCGTCAAAGCGTTAAAATCTCGTTTTGAATCGAAAAACAAACTTTCTTAGTGTTTGTGAAATTTGGTGAAAAGTTATGTAGTAAAAGATACGATACAAATGATCTAAAAACACGTTATTTGAACTCCTCAAAGCGTTAAAATCTTGTTTTGAATCGAAAAACAAACTTTCTTAGTGTTTGTGAAATTTGGTGAAAAGTTATGTAGTAAAAGATACGATACAAATGATCTAAAAACACGTTATTTGAACTCCTCAAAGCGTTAAAATCTTGTTTTGAATCGAAAAACAAACTTTCTTAGTGTTTGTGAAATTTGGTGAAAAGTTATGTAGTAAAAAGATACGATACAAATGATCTAAAAACACGTTATTTGAACTCCTCAAAGCGTTAAAATCTTGTTTTGAATCGAAAAACAAACTTTCTTAGTGTCTGTGAAATTTGGTGAAAAGTTATGTAGTAAAAGATACGATACAAATGATCTAAAAACACGTTATTTGAACTCCTCAAAGCGTTAAAATCTTGTTTTGAATCGAAAAACAAACTTTCTTAGTGTCTGTGAAATTTGGTGAAAATTTATGTAGTAAAAGATACGATACAAATGATCTAAAAATACGTTATTTGAACTCCTCAAAGCGTTAAAATCTTGTTTTGAATCGAAAAACAAACTTTCTTAGTGTTTGTGAAATTTGGTGAAAAGTTATGTAGTAAAAGATACGATACAAATGATCTAAAAACACGTTATTTGAACTCCTCAAAGCGTTACAATCTTGTTTTCAATCGAAAAACAAACTTTCTTAGTGTTTGTGAAATTTGGTGAAAAGTTATGTAGTAAAAGATACGATACAAATGATCTAAAAACAAGTTATTTGAACTCCTCAAAGCGTTAAAATCTTGTTTTGAATCGAAAAACAAACTTTCTTAGTGTTTGTGAAATTTGGTGAAAAGTTATGTAGTAAAAAGATACGATACAAATGATCTAAAAACACGTTATTTGAACTCCTCAAAGCGTTAAAATCTTGTTTTGAATCGAAAAACAAACTTTCTTAGTGTTTGTGAAATTTGGTGAAAAGTTATGTAGTAAAAGATACGATACAAATGATCTAAAAACACGTTATTTCCACTCCTCAAAGCGTTAAAATCTTGTTTTCAATCGAAAAACAAACTTTCTTAGTGTTTGTGAAATTTGGCGAAAAGTTATGTAGTAAAAGATAGGATACAAATGATCTAAAACCACGTTATTTGAACTCCTCAAAGCGTTAAAATCTTGTTTTCAATCGAAAAACAAACTTTCTTAGTGTTTGTGAAATTTGGTGAAAAGTTATGTAGTAAAAGATACGATACAAATGATCTAAAAACACGTTATTTGAACTCGTCAAAGCGTTAAAATCTCGTTTTGAATCGAAAAACAAACTTTCTTAGTGTTTGTGAAATTTGGTGAAAAGTTATGTAGTAAAAGATACGATACAAATGATCTAAAAACACGTTATTTGAACTCCTCAAAGCGTTAAAATCTCGTTTTGAATCGAAAAACAAACTTTCTTAGTGTTTGTGAAATTTGGTGAAAAGTTATGTAGTAAAAGATACGATACAAATGATCTAAAAACACGTTATTTGAACTCCTCAAAGCGTTAAAATCTTGTTTTGAATCGAAAAACAAACTTTCTTAGTGTTTGTGAAATTTGGTGAAAAGTTATGTAGTAAAAGATACGATACAAATGATCTAAAAACACGTTATTTGAACTCCTCAAAGCGTTAAAATCTTGTTTTGAATCGAAAAACAAACTTTCTTAGTGTTTGTGAAATTTGGTGAAAAGTTATGTAGTAAAAAGATACGATACAAATGATCTAAAAACACGTTATTTGAACTCCTCAAAGCGTTAAAATCTTGTTTTGAATCGAAAAACAAACTTTCTTAGTGTCTGTGAAATTTGGTGAAAAGTTATGTAGTAAAAGATACGATACAAATGATCTAAAAACACGTTATTTGAACTCCTCAAAGCGTTAAAATCTTGTTTTGAATCGAAAAACAAACTTTCTTAGTGTCTGTGAAATTTGGTGAAAATTTATGTAGTAAAAGATACGATACAAATGATCTAAAAATACGTTATTTGAACTCCTCAAAGCGTTAAAATCTTGTTTTGAATCGAAAAACAAACTTTCTTAGTGTTTGTGAAATTTGGTGAAAAGTTATGTAGTAAAAGATACGATACAAATGATCTAAAAACACGTTATTTGAACTCCTCAAAGCGTTACAATCTTGTTTTCAATCGAAAAACAAACTTTCTTAGTGTTTGTGAAATTTGGTGAAAAGTTATGTAGTAAAAGATACGATACAAATGATCTAAAAACAAGTTATTTGAACTCCTCAAAGCGTTAAAATCTTGTTTTGAATCGAAAAACAAACTTTCTTAGTGTTTGTGAAATTTGGTGAAAAGTTATGTAGTAAAAAGATACGATACAAATGATCTAAAAACACGTTATTTGAACTCCTCAAAGCGTTAAAATCTTGTTTTGAATCGAAAAACAAACTTTCTTAGTGTTTGTGAAATTTGGTGAAAAGTTATGTAGTAAAAGATACGATACAAATGATCTAAAAACACGTTATTTCCACTCCTCAAAGCGTTAAAATCTTGTTTTCAATCGAAAAACAAACTTTCTTAGTGTTTGTGAAATTTGGTGAAAAGTTATGTAGTAAAAGATACGATACAAATGATCTAAAAACACGTTATTTGAACTCGTCAAAGCGTTAAAATCTCGTTTTGAATCGAAAAACAAACTTTCTTAGTGTTTGTGAAATTTGGTGAAAAGTTATGTAGTAAAAGATACGATACAAATGATCTAAAAACACGTTATTTGAACTCCTCAAAGCGTTAAAATCTTGTTTTGAATCGAAAAACAAACTTTCTTAGTGTTTGTGAAATTTGGTGAAAAGTTATGTAGTAAAAGATACGATACAAATGATCTAAAAACACGTTATTTGAACTCCTCAAAGCGTTAAAATCTTGTTTTGAATCGAAAAACAAACTTTCTTAGTGTTTGTGAAATTTGGTGAAAAGTTATGTAGTAAAAAGATACGATACAAATGATCTAAAAACACGTTATTTGAACTCCTCAAAGCGTTAAAATCTTGTTTTGAATCGAAAAACAAACTTTCTTAGTGTTTGTGAAATTTGGTGAAAAGTTATGTAGTAAAAAGATACGATACAAATGATCTAAAAACACGTTATTTGAACTCCTCAAAGCGTTAAAATCTTGTTTTGAATCGAGAAACAAACTTTCGTAGTGTTTGTGAAATTTGGTGAAAAGTTATGTAGTAAAAAGATACGATACAAATGATCTAAAAACACGTTATTTGAACTCCTCAAAGCGTTAAAATCTTGTTTTGAATCGAAAAACAAACTTTCTTAGTGTCTGTGAAATTTGGTGAAAAGTTATGTAGTAAAAGATACGATACAAATGATCTAAAAATACGTTATTTGAACTCCTCAAAGCGTTAAAATCTTGTTTTGAATCAAAAAACAAACTTTCTTAGTGTTTGTGAAATTTGGTGAAAAGTTATGTAGTAAAAGATACGATACAAATGATCTAAAAACACGTTATTTGAACTCCTCAAAGCGTTAAAATCTTGTTTTGAATCGAAAAACAAACTTTCTTAGTGTTTGTGAAATTTGGTGAAAAGTTATGTAGTAAAAAGATACGATACAAATGATCTAAAAACACGTTATTTGAACTCCTCAAAGCGATAAAATCTTGTTTTGAATCGAAAAACAAACTTTCTTAGTGTTTGTGAAATTTGGTGAAAAGTTATGTAGTAAAAAGATACGATACAAATGATCTAAAAACACGTTATTTGAACTCCTCAAAGCGTTAAAATCTTGTTTTGAATCGAGAAACAAACTTTCGTAGTGTTTGTGAAATTTGGTGAAAAGTTATGTAGTAAAAAGATACGATACAAATGATCTAAAAACACGTTATTTGAACTCCTCAAAGCGTTAAAATCTTGTTTTGAATCGAAAAACAAACTTTCTTAGTGTCTGTGAAATTTGGTGAAAAGTTATGTAGTAAAAGATACGATACAAATGATCTAAAAACACGTTATTTGAACTCCTCAAAGCATTCAAATCTTGTTTTGAATCGAAAAACAAACTATCTTAGTGTTTGTGAAATTTGGTGAAAAGTTATGTAGTAAAAGATACGATACAAATGATCTAAAAACACGTTATTTGTACTCCTCAAAGCGTTAAAATCTTGTTTTGAATCGAAAAACAAACTTTCTTAGTGTTTGTGAAATTTGGTGAAAAGTTATGTAGTAAATGATACGATACAAATGATCTAAAAACACGTTATTTGAACTCCTCAAAGCGTTAAAATCTTGTTTTGAATTGAAAAACAAACTTTCTTAGTGTTTGTGAAATTTGGTGAAAAGTTATGCAGTAAAAGATACGATACAAATGATCTAAAAACACGTTATTTGAACTCCTCAAAGCGTTAAAATCTTGTTTTGAATCGAAAAACAAACTTTCTTAGTGTTTGTGAAATTTGGTGAAAAGTTATGTAGTAAAAGATACGATACAAATGATCTAAAAACACGTTATTTGAACTCCTCAAAGCGTTAAAATCTTGTTTTGAATCGAAAAACAAACTTTCTTAGTGTTTGTGAAATTTGGTGAAAAGTTATGTAGTAAAAGATACGATACAAATGATCTAAAAACACGTTATTTGAACTATTCAAAGCGTTAAAATCTTGTTTTCAATCGAAAAACAAACTTTCTTAGTGTTTGTGAAATTTGGTGAAAAGTTATGTAGTAAAAGATACGATACAAATGATCTAAAAACACGTTATTTGAACTACTCAAAGCGTTAAAATCTTGTTTTCAATCGAAAAACAAACTTTCTTAGTGTTTGTGAAATTTGGTGAAAAGTTATGTAGTAAAAAGATACGATACAAATGATCTAAAAACACGTTATTTGAACTCCTCAAAGCGTTAAAATCTTGTTTTGAATCGAAAAACAAACTTTCTTAGTGTTTGTGAAATTTGGTGAAAAGTTATGTAGTAAAAAGATACGATAAAAATGATCTAAAAACACGTTATTTGAACTCCTCAAAGCGTTAAAATCTTGTTTTGAATCGAAAAACAAACTTTCTTAGTGTCTGTGAAATTTGGTGAAAAGTTATGTAGTAAAAGATACGATACAAATGATCTAAAAACACGTTATTTGAACTCCTCAAAGCATTCAAATCTTGTTTTGAATCGAAAAACAAACTTTCTTAGTGTTTGTGAAATTTGGTGAAAAGTTATGTAGTAAAAGATACGATACAAATGATCTAAAAACACGTTATTTGAACTCCTCAAAGCGTTAAAATCTTGTTTTGAATCGAAAAACAAACTTTCTTAGTGTTTGTGAAATTTGGTGAAAAGTTATGTAGTAAATGATACGATACAAATGATCTAAAAACACGTTATTTTAACTCCTCAAAGCGTTAAAATCTTGTTTTGAATCGAAAAACAAAATTTCTTAGTGTTTATGAAATTTGGTGAAAAGTTATGCAGTAAAAGATACGATACAAATGATCTAAAAACACGTTATTTGAACTCCTCAAAGCGTTAAAATCTTGTTTTGAATCGAAAAACAAACTTTCTTAGTGTTTGTGAAATTTGGTGAAAAGTTATGTAGTAAAAGATACGATACAAATGATCTAAAAACACGTTATTTGAACTCCTCAAAGCGTTGAAATCTTGTTTTGAATCGAAAAACAAACTTTCTTAGTGTTTGTGAAATTTGGTGAAAATTTATGTAGTAAAAGATACGATACAAATGATCTAAAAACACGTTATTTGAACTCCTCAAAGCGTTAAAATCTTGTTTTGAATCGAAAAACAAACTTTCTTAGTGTTTGTGAAATTTGGTGAAAAGTTATGTAGTAAAAGATACAATACAAATGATCTAAAAACACGTTATTAGAACTCCTCAAAGCGTTAAAATCTTGTTTTGAATCGAAAAACAAACTTTCGTAGTGTTTGTGAAATTTGGTGAAAAGTTATGTAGTAAAAGATACGATACAAATGATCTAAAAACACGTTATTTGAACTCCTCAAAGCATTAAAATCTTGTTTTGAATCGAAAAACAAACTTTCTTAGTGTTTGTGAAATTTGGCGAAAAGTTATGTAGTAAAAGATAGGATACAAATGATCTAAAACCACGTTATTTGAACTCCTCAAAGCGTTAAATTCTTGTTTTCAATCGAAAAACAAAATTTCTTAGTGTTTGT
Organism: Luzula sylvatica; assembly: GCA_946800325.1. Taxonomy (NCBI): domain Eukaryota; kingdom Viridiplantae; phylum Streptophyta; class Magnoliopsida; order Poales; family Juncaceae; genus Luzula; species Luzula sylvatica. The sequence goes on from OX326960.1 coordinate 68,534,285, forward strand.
GAAATATGGTGAAAAGTTATGTAGTAAAAGATACGGTACAAATGATCTAAAAACACGTTATTTGAACTCCTCAAAGCGTTACAATCTTGTTTTCAATCGAAAAACAAACTTTCTTAGTGTTTGTGAAATTTGGTGAAAAGTTATGTAGTAAAAGATACGATACAAATGATCTAAAAACACGTTATTTGAACTCGTCAAAGCGTTAAAATCTCGTTTTGAATCGAAAAACAAACTTTCTTAGTGTTTGTGAAATTTGGTGAAAAGTTATGTAGTAAAAGATACGATACAAATGATCTAAAAACACGTTATTTGAACTCCTCAAAGCGTTAAAATCTCGTTTTGAATCGAAAAACAAACTTTCTTAGTGTTTGTGAAATTTGGTGAAAAGTTATGTAGTAAAAGATACGATACAAATGATCTAAAAACACGTTATTTGAACTCCTCAAAGCGTTAAAATCTTGTTTTGAATCGAAAAACAAACTTTCTTAGTGTTTGTGAAATTTGGTGAAAAGTTATGTAGTAAAAGATACGATACAAATGATCTAAAAACACGTTATTTGAACTCCTCAAAGCGTTAAAATCTTGTTTTGAATCGAAAAACAAACTTTCTTAGTGTTTGTGAAATTTGGTGAAAAGTTATGTAGTAAAAAGATACGATACAAATGATCTAAAAACACGTTATTTGAACTCCTCAAAGCGTTAAAATCTTGTTTTGAATCGAAAAACAAACTTTCTTAGTGTCTGTGAAATTTGGTGAAAAGTTATGTAGTAAAAGATACGATACAAATGATCTAAAAACACGTTATTTGAACTCCTCAAAGCGTTAAAATCTTGTTTTGAATCGAAAAACAAACTTTCTTAGTGTCTGTGAAATTTGGTGAAAATTTATGTAGTAAAAGATACGATACAAATGATCTAAAAATACGTTATTTGAACTCCTCAAAGCGTTAAAATCTTGTTTTGAATCGAAAAACAAACTTTCTTAGTGTTTGTGAAATTTGGTGAAAAGTTATGTAGTAAAAGATACGATACAAATGATCTAAAAACACGTTATTTGAACTCCTCAAAGCGTTACAATCTTGTTTTCAATCGAAAAACAAACTTTCTTAGTGTTTGTGAAATTTGGTGAAAAGTTATGTAGTAAAAGATACGATACAAATGATCTAAAAACAAGTTATTTGAACTCCTCAAAGCGTTAAAATCTTGTTTTGAATCGAAAAACAAACTTTCTTAGTGTTTGTGAAATTTGGTGAAAAGTTATGTAGTAAAAAGATACGATACAAATGATCTAAAAACACGTTATTTGAACTCCTCAAAGCGTTAAAATCTTGTTTTGAATCGAAAAACAAACTTTCTTAGTGTTTGTGAAATTTGGTGAAAAGTTATGTAGTAAAAGATACGATACAAATGATCTAAAAACACGTTATTTCCACTCCTCAAAGCGTTAAAATCTTGTTTTCAATCGAAAAACAAACTTTCTTAGTGTTTGTGAAATTTGGTGAAAAGTTATGTAGTAAAAGATACGATACAAATGATCTAAAAACACGTTATTTGAACTCGTCAAAGCGTTAAAATCTCGTTTTGAATCGAAAAACAAACTTTCTTAGTGTTTGTGAAATTTGGTGAAAAGTTATGTAGTAAAAGATACGACACAAATGATCTAAAAACACGTTATTTGAACTCCTCAAAGCGTTAAAATCTTGTTTTGAATCGAAAAACAAACTTTCTTAGTGTTTGTGAAATTTGGTGAAAAGTTATGTAGTAAAAGATACGATACAAATGATCTAAAAACACGTTATTTGAACTCCTCAAAGCGTTAAAATCTTGTTTTGAATCGAAAAACAAACTTTCTTAGTGTTTGTGAAATTTGGTGAAAAGTTATGTAGTAAAAAGATACGATACAAATGATCTAAAAACACGTTATTTGAACTCCTCAAAGCGTTAAAATCTTGTTTTGAATCGAAAAACAAACTTTCTTAGTGTCTGTGAAATTTGGTGAAAAGTTATGTAGTAAAAAGATACGATACAAATGATCTAAAAACACGTTATTTGAACTCCTCAAAGCGTTAAAATCTTGTTTTGAATCGAAAAACAAACTTTCTTAGTGTCTGTGAAATTTGGTGAAAAGTTATGTAGTAAAAGATACGATACAAATGATCTAAAAATACGTTATTTGAACTCCTCAAAGCATTCAAATCTTGTTTTGAATCGAAAAACAAACTTTCTTAGTGTTTGTGAAATTTGGTGAAAAGTTATGTAGTAAAAGATACGATACAAATGATCTAAAAACACGTTATTTGAACTCCTCAAAGCGTTAAAATCTTGTTTTGAATCGAAAAACAAACTTTCTTAGTGTTTGTGAAATTTGGTGAAAAGTTATGTAGTAAATGATACGATACAAATGATCTAAAAACACGTTATTTGAACTCCTCAAAGCGTTAAAATCTTGTTTTGAATCGAAAAACAAAATTTCTTAGTGTTTGTGAAATATGGTGAAAAGTTATGTAGTAAAAGATACGATACAAATGATCTAAAAACACGTTATTTGAACTCCTCAAAGCGTTAAAATCTTGTTTTCAATCGAAAAACAAAATTTCTTAGTGTTTGTGAAATATGGTGAAAAGTTATGTAGTAAATGATACGATACAAATGATCTAAAAACACGTTATTTGAACTCCTCAAAGCGTTACAATCTTGTTTTCAATCGAAAAACAAACTTTCTTAGTGTTTGTGAAATTTGGTGAAAAGTTATGTAGTAAATGATACGATACAAATGATCTAAAAATACGTTATTTGAACTCCTCAAAGCGTTAAAATCTTGTTTTCAATCGAAAAACAAACTTTCTTAGTGTTTGTGAAATTTGGTGAAAAGTTATGTAGTAAATGATACGATACAAATGATCTAAAAACACGTTATTTGAACTCCTCAAAGCGTTACAATCTTGTTTTCAATCGAAAAACAAACTTTCTTAGTGTTTATGAAATTTGGTGAAAAGTTATGTAGTAAAAGATACGATACAAATGATCTAAAAACACGTTATTTGAACTCCTCAAAGCGTTACAATCTTGTTTTGAATCGAAAAACAAACTTTCATAGTGTTTGTGAAATTTGGTGAAAAGTTATGTAGTAAAAGATACGATACAAATGATCTAAAAACACGTTATTTGAACTCCTCAAAGCGTTACAATCTTGTTTTCAATCGAAAAACAAACTTTCTTAGTGTTTGTGAAATTTGGTGAAAAGTTATGTAGTAAAAGATACGATACAAATGATCTAAAAACACGTTATTTCCACTCCTCAAAGCGTTAAAATCTTGTTTTGAATCGAAAAACAAACTTTCTTAGTGTTTGTGAAATTTGGCGAAAAGTTATGTAGTAAAAGATACGATACAAATGATCTAAAAACACGTTATTTGAACTCCTCAAAGCGTTAAAATCTCGTTTTGAATCGAAAAACAAACTTTCTTAGTGTTTGTGAAATTTGGTGAAAAGTTATGTAGTAAAAGATACGATACAAATGATCTAAAAACACGTTATTTGAACTCCTCAAAGCGTTCAAATCTTGTTTTGAATCGAAAAACAAACTTTCATAGTGTTTGTGAAATTTGGTGAAAAGTTATGTAGTAAAAGATACGATACAAATGATCTAAAAACACGTTATTTGAACTCCTCAAAGCGTTAAAATCTTGTTTTGAATCGAAAAACAAACTTTCTTAGTGTTTGAGAAATTTGGTGAAAAGTTATGTAGTAAAAAGATACGATACAAATGATCTAAAAACACGTTATTTGAACACCTCAAAGCGTTAAAATCTTGTTTTGAATCGAAAAACAAACTTTCTTAGTGTTTGTGAAATTTGGCGAATAGTTATGTAGTAAAAGATAGGATACAAATGATCTAAAACCACGTTATTTAAACTCCTCAAAGCGTTAAAATCTTGTTTTGAATCGAAAAACAAACTTTCTTAGTGTTTGTGAAATTTGGTGAAAAGTTATGTAGTAAAAAGATACGATACAAATGATCTAAAAACACGTTATTTGAACTCCTCAAAGCGTTAAAATCTTGTTTTCAATCGAAAAACAAACTTTCTTAGTGTTTGTGAAATTTGGTGAAAAGTTATGTAGTAAAAGATACGATACAAATGATCTAAAAACACGTTATTTCCACTCCTCAAAGCGTTAAAATCTTGTTTTCAATCGAAAAACAAACTTTCTTAGTGTTTGTGAAATTTGGTGAAAAGTTATGTAGTAAAAGATACGATACAAATGATCTAAAAACACGTTATTTGAACTCGTAAAAGCGTTAAAATCTCGTTTTGAATAGAAAAACAAACTTTCTTAGTGTTTGTGAAATTTGGTGAAAAGTTATGTAGTAAAAAATACGATACAAATGATCTAAAAACACGTTATTTGAACTCCTCAAAGCGTTAAAATCTTGTTTTGAATCGAAAAACAAACTTTCTTAGTGTTTGTGAAATTTGGTGAAAAGTTATGTAGTAAAAGATACGATACAAATGATCTAAAAACACGTTATTTGAACTCCTCAAAGCGTTAAAATCTTGTTTTGAATCGAAAAACAAACTTTCTTAGTGTTTGTGAAATTTGGTGAAAAGTTATGTAGTAAAAAGATACGATACAAATGATCTAAAAACACGTTATTTGAACTCCTCAAAGCGTTAAAATCTTGTTTTGAATCGAAAAACAAACTTTCTTAGTGTTTGTGAAATTTGGTGAAAAGTTATGTAGTAAAAAGATACGATAGAAATAATCTAAAAACACGTTATTTGAACTCCTCAAAGCGTTAAAATCTTGTTTTGAATCGAGAAACAAACTTTCGTAGTGTTTGTGAAATTTGGTGAAAAGTTATGTAGTAAAAAGATACGATACAAATGATCTAAAAACACGTTATTTGAACTCCTCAAAGCGTTAAAATCTTGTTTTGAATCGAAAAACAAACTTTCTTAGTGTCTGTGAAATTTGGTGAAAATTTATGTAGTAAAAGATACGATACAAATGATCTAAAAATACGTTATTTGAACTCCTCAAAGCGTTAAAATCTTGTTTTGAATCGAAAAACAAACTTTCTTAGTGTTTGTGAAATTTGGTGAAAAGTTATGTAGTAAAAGATACGATACAAATGATCTAAAAACACGTTATTTGAACTCCTCAAAGCGTTAAAATCTTGTTTTGAATCGAAAAACAAACTTTCTTAGTGTTTGTGAAATTTGATGAAAAGTTATGTAGTAAAAAGATACGATACAAATGATCTAAAAACACGTTATTTGAACTCCTCAAAGCGTTAAAATCTTGTTTTGAATCGAAAAACAAACTTTCTTAGTGTTTGTGAAATTTGGTGAAAAGTTATGTAGTAAAAAGATACGATACAAATGATCTAAAAACACGTTATTTGAACTCCTCAAAGCGTTAAAATCTTGTTTTGAATCGAGAAACAAACTTTCGTAGTGTTTGTGAAATTTGGTGAAAAGTTATGTAGTAAAAAGATACGATACAAATGATCTAAAAACACGTTATTTGAACTCCTCAAAGCGTTAAAATCCTGTTTTGAATCGAAAAACAAACTTTCTTAGTGTCTGTGAAATTTGGTGAAAAGTTATGTAGTAAAAGATACGATACAAATGATCTAAAAACACGTTATTTGAACTCCTCAAAGCATTCAAATCTTGTTTTGAATCGAAAAACAAACTTTCTTAGTGTTTGTGAAATTTGGTGAAAAGTTATGTAGTAAAAGATACGATACAAATGATCTAAAAACACGTTATTTGAACTCCTCAAAGCGTTAAAATCTTGTTTTGAATCGAAAAACAAACTTTCTTAGTGTTTGTGAAATTTGGTGAAAAGTTATGTAGTAAATGATACGATACAAATGATCTAAAAACACGTTATTTGAACTCCTCAAAGCGTTAAAATCTTGTTTTGAATCGAAAAACAAACTTTCTTAGTGTTTGTGAAATTTGGTGAAAAGTTATGCAGTAAAAGATACGATACGAATGATCTAAAAACACGTTATTTGAACTCCTCAAAGCGTTAAAATCTTGTTTTGAATCGAAAAACAAACTTTCTTAGTGTTTGTGAAATTTGGTGAAAAGTTATGTAGTAAAAGATACGATACAAATGATCTAAAAACACGTTATTTGAACTCCTCAAAGCATTAAAATCTTGTTTTGAATCGAAAAACAAACTTTCTTAGTGTTTGTGAAATTTGGTGAAAAGTTATGTAGTAAAAGATACGATACAAATGATCTAAAAACACGTTATTTGAACTATTCAAAGCGTTAAAATCTTGTTTTCAATCGAAAAACAAACTTTCTTAGTGTTTGTGAAATTTGGTGAAAAGTTATGTAGTAAAAGATACGATACAAATGATCTAAAAACACGTTATTTGAACTACTCAAAGCGTTAAAATCTTGTTTTCAATCGAAAAACAAACTTTCTTAGTGTTTGTGAAATTTGGTGAAAAGTTATGTAGTAAAAAGATACGATACAAATGATCTAAAAACACGTTATTTGAACTCCTCAAAGCGTTAAAATCTTGTTTTGAATCGAAAAACAAACTTTCTTAGTGTTTGTGAAATTTGGTGAAAAGTTATGTAGTAAAAAGATACGATACAAATGATCTAAAAACACGTTATTTGAACTCCTCAAAGCGTTAAAATCTTGTTTTGAATCGAAAAACAAACTTTCTTAGTGTCTGTGAAATTTGGTGAAAAGTTATGTAGTAAAAGATACGATACAAATGATCTAAAAACACGTTATTTGAACTCCTCAAAGCATTCAAATCTTGTTTTGAATCGAAAAACAAACTTTCTTAGTGTTTGTGAAATTTGGTGAAAAGTTATGTAGTAAAAGATACGATACAAATGATCTAAAAACACGTTATTTGAACTCCTCAAAGCGTTAAAATCTTGTTTTGAATCGAAAAACAAACTTTCTTAGTGTTTGTGAAATTTGGTGAAAAGTTATGTAGTAAAAGATACGATACAAATGATCTAAAAACAAGTTATTTGAACTCCTCAAAGCGTTAAAATCTTGTTTTGAATCGAAAAACAAACTTTCTTAGTGTTTGTGAAATTTGGTGAAAAGTTATGTAGTAAAAGATACGATACAAATGATCTAAAAACAAGTTATTTCCACTCCTCAAAGCGTTAAAATCTTGTTTTGAATCGAAAAACAAACTTTCTTAGTGTTTGTGAAATTTGGTGAAAAGTTATGTAGTAAAAGATACGATACAAATGATCTAAAAACACGTTATTTGAACTCCTCAAAGCGTTACAATCTTGTTTTCAATCGAAAAACAAACTTTCTTAGTGTTTGTGAAATTTGGTGAAAAGTTATGTAGTAAAAGATACGATACAAATGATCTAAAAACACGTTATTTCCACTCCTCAAAGCGTTAAAATCTTGTTTTGAATCGAAAAACAAACTTTCTTAGTGTTTGTGAAATTTGGTGAAAAGTTATGTAGTAAAAGATACGATACAAATGATCTAAAAACACGTTATTTGAACTCCTCAAAGCGTTAAAATCTCGTTTTGAATCGAAAAACAAACTTTCTTAGTGTTTGTGAAATTTGGTGAAAAGTTATGTAGTAAAAGATACGATACAAATGATCTAAAAACACGTTATTTGAACTCCTCAAAGCGTTAAAATCTTGTTTTGAATCGAAAAACAAACTTTCTTAGTGTTTGTGAAATTTGGTGAAAAGTTATGTAGTAAAAGATACGATACAAATGATCTAAAAACAAGTTATTTGAACTCCTCAAAGCGTTAAAATCTTGTTTTGAATCGAAAAACAAACTTTCTTAGTGTTTGTGAAATTTGGTGAAAAGTTATGTAGTAAAAAGATACGATACAAATGATCTAAAAACACGTTATTTGAACTCCTCAAAGCGTTAAAATCTTGTTTTGAATCGAAAAACAAACTTTCTTAGTGTCTGTGAAATTTGGTGAAAAGTTATGTAGTAAAAGATACGATACAAATGATCTAAAAATACGTTATTTGAACTCCTCAAAGCATTCAAATCTTGTTTTGAATCGAAAAACAAACTTTCTTAGTGTTTGTGAAATTTGGTGAAAAGTTATGTAGTAAAAGATACGATACAAATGATCTAAAAACACGTTATTTGAACTCCTCAAAGCGTTAAAATCTTGTTTTGAATCGAAAAACAAACTTTCTTAGTGTTTGTGAAATTTGGTGAAAAGTTATGTAGTAAAAGATACGATACAAATGATCTAAAAACACGTTATTTGAACTCCTCAAAGCGTTAAAATCTTGTTTTGAATCGAAAAACAAACTTTCTTAGTGTCTGTGAAATTTGGTGAAAAGTTATGTAGTAAAAGATACGATACAAATGATCTAAAAATACGTTATTTGAACTCCTCAAAGCATTCAAATCTTGTTTTGAATCGAAAAACAAACTTTCTTAGTGTTTGTGAAATTTGGTGAAAAGTTATGTAGTAAAAGATACGATACAAATGATCTAAAAACACGTTATTTGAACTCCTCAAAGCGTTAAAATCTTGTTTTGAATCGAAAAACAAACTTTCTTAGTGTTTGTGAAATTTGGTGAAAAGTTATGTAGTAAATGATACGATACAAATGATCTAAAAACACGTTATTTGAACTCCTCAAAGCGTTAAAATCTTGTTTTGAATCGAAAAACAAACTTTCTTAGTGTTTGTGAAATTTGGTGAAAAGTTATGCAGTAAAAGATACGATACAAATGATCTAAAAATACGTTATTTGAACTCCTCAAAGCGTTAAAATCTTGTTTTGAATCGAAAAACAAACTTTCTTAGTGTTTGTGAAATTTGGTGAAAAGTTATGTAGTAAAAGATACGATACAAATGATCTAAAAACACGTTATTTGAACTCCTCAAAGCGTTAAAATCTTGTTTTGAATCGAAAAACAAACTTTCTTAGTGTTTGTGAAATTTGGTGAAAAGTTATGTAGTAAAAGATACGATACAAATGATCTAAAAACACGTTATTTGAACTACTCAAAGCGTTAAAATCTTGTTTTCAATCGAAAAACAAACTTTCTTAGTGTTTGTGAAATTTGGTGAAAAGTTATGTAGTAAAAGATACGATACAAATGATCTAAAAACACGTTATTTGAACTACTCAAAGCGTTAAAATCTTGTTTTCAATCGAAAAACAAACTTTCTTAGTGTTTGTGAAATTTGGTGAAAAGTTATGTAGTAAAAAGATACGATACAAATGATCTAAAAACACGTTATTTGAACTCCTCAAAGCGTTAAAATCTTGTTTTGAATCGAAAAACAAACTTTCTTAGTGTTTGTGAAATTTGGTGAAAAGTTATGTAGTAAAAAGATACGATACAAATGATCTAAAAACACGTTATTTGAACTCCTCAAAGCGTTAAAATCTTGTTTTGAATCGAAAAACAAACTTTCTTAGTGTCTGTGAAATTTGGTGAAAAGTTATGTAGTAAAAGATACGATACAAATGATCTAAAAACACGTTATTTGAACTCCTCAAAGCATTCAAATCTTGTTTTGAATCGAAAAACAAACTTTCTTAGTGTTTGTGAAATTTGGTGAAAAGTTATGTAGTAAAAGATACGATACAAATGATCTAAAAACACGTTATTTGAACTCCTCAAAGCGTTAAAATCTTGTTTTGAATCGAAAAACAAACTTTCTTAGTGTTTGTGAAATTTGGTGAAAAGTTATGTAGTAAATGATACGATACAAATGGTCTAAAAACACGTTATTTTAACTCCTCAAAGCGTTAAAATCTTGTTTTGAATCGAAAAACAAAATTTCTTAGTGTTTATGAAATTTGGTGAAAAGTTATGCAGTAAAAGATACGATACAAATGATCTAAAAACACGTTATTTGAACTCCTCAAAGCGTTAAAATCTTGTTTTGAATCGAAAAACAAACTTTCTTAGTGTTTGTGAAATTTGGTGAAAAGTTATGTAGTAAAAGATACGATACAAATGATCTAAAAACACGTTATTTGAACTCCTCAAAGCGTTGAAATCTTGTTTTGAATCGAAAAACAAACTTTCTTAGTGTTTGTGAAATTTGGTGAAAATTTATGTAGCAAAAGATACGATACAAATGATCTAAAAACACGTTATTTGAACTCCTCAAAGCGTTAAAATCTTGTTTTGAATCGAAAAACAAACTTTCTTAGTGTTTGTGAAATTTGGTGAAAAGTTATGTAGTAAAAGATACAATACAAATGATCTAAAAACACGTTATTAGAACTCCTCAAAGCGTTAAAATCTTGTTTTGAATCGAAAAACAAACTTTCGTAGTGTTTGTGAAATTTGGTGAAAAGTTATGTAGTAAAAGATACGATACAAATGATCTAAAAACACGTTATTCGAACTCCTCAAAGCATTAAAATCTTGTTTTGAATCGAAAAACAAACTTTCTTAGTGTTTGTGAAATTTGGCGAAAAGTTATGTAGTAAAAGATAGGATACAAATGATCTAAAACCACGTTATTTGAACTCCTCAAAGCGTTAAAATCTTGTTTTCAATCGAAAAACAAAATTTCTTAGTGTTTGTGAAATATGGTGAAAAGTTATGTAGTAAAAGATACGATACAAATGATCTAAAAACACGTTATTTGAACTCCTCAAAGCGTTACAATCTTGTTTTCAATCGAAAAACAAACTTTCTTAGTGTTTGTGAAATTTGGTGAAAAGTTATGTAGTAAAAGATACGATACAAATGATCTAAAAAAACGTTATTTCCACTCCTCAAAGCGTTAAAATCTTGTTTTGAATCGAAAAACAAACTTTCTTAGTGTTTGTGAAATTTGGTGAAAAGTTATGTAGTAAAAGATACGATACAAATGATCTAAAAACACGTTATTTGAACTCCTCAAAGCGTTAAAATCTCGTTTTGAATCGAAAAACAAACTTTCTTAGTGTTTGTGAAATTTGGTGAAAAGTTATGTAGTAAAAGATACGATACAAATGATCTAAAAACACGTTATTTGAACTCCTCAAAGCGTTAAAATCTTGTTTTGAATCGAAAAACAAACTTTCTTAGTGTTTGTGAAATTTGGTGAAAAGTTATGTAGTAAAAGATACGATACAAATGATCTAAAAACACGTTATTTGAACTCCTCAAAGCGTTAAAATCTTGTTTTGAATCGAAAAACAAACTTTCTTAGTGTTTGTGAAATTTGGTGAAAAGTTATGTAGTAAAAAGATACGATACAAATGATCTAAAAACACGTTATTTGAACTCCTCAAAGCGTTAAAATCTTGTTTTGAATCGAAAAACAAACTTTCTTAGTGTCTGTGAAATTTGGTGAAAAGTTATGTAGTAAAAGATACGATACAAATGATCTAAAAATACGTTATTTGAACTCCTCAAAGCATTCAAATCTTGTTTTGAATCGAAAAACAAACTTTCTTAGTGTTTGTGAAATTTGGTGAAAAGTTATGTAGTAAAAGATACGATACAAATGATCTAAAAACACGTTATTTGGACTCCTCAAAGCTTTAAAATCTTGTTTTGAATCGAAAAACAAACTTTCTTAGTGTTTGTGAAATTTGGTGAAAAGTTATGTAGTAAATGATACGATACAAATGATCTAAAAACACGTTATTTGAACTGCTCAAAGCGTTAAAATCTTGTTTTGAATCGAAAAACAAACTTTCTTAGTGTTTGTGAAATTTGGTGAAAAGTTATGCAGTAAAAGATACGATACAAATGATCTAAAAACACGTTATTTGAACTCCTCAAAGCGTTAAAATCTTGTTTCGAATCGAAAAACAAACTTTCTTAGTGTTTGTGAAATTTGGTGAAAAGTTATGTAGTAAAAAGATACGATACAAATGATCTAAAAACACGTTATTTGAACTCCTCAAAGCGTTAAAATCTTGTTTTGAATCGAAAAACAAACTTTCTTAGTGTTTGTGAAATTTGGTGAAAAGTTATGTAGTAAAAGATACGATACAAATGATCTAAAAACACGTTATTTGAACTACTCAAAGCGTTAAAATCTTCTTTTCAATCGAAAAACAAACTTTCTTAGTGTTTGTGAAATTTGGTGAAAAGTTATGTAGTAAAAAGATACGATACAAATGATCTAAAAACACGTTATTTGAACTCCTCAAAGCGTTAAAATCTTGTTTTGAATCGAAAAACAAACTTTCTTAGTGTTTGTGAAATTTGGTGAAAAGTTATGTAGTAAAAAGATACGATACAAATGATCTAAAAACACGTTATTTGAACTCCTCAAAGCGTTAAAATCATGTTTTGAATCGAGAAACAAACTTTCGTAGTGTTTGTGAAATTTGGTGAAAAGTTATGTAGTAAAAAGATACGATACAAATGATCTAAAAACACGTTATTTGAACTCCTCAAAGCGTTAAAATCTTGTTTTGAATCGAAAAACAAACTTTCTTTGTGTTTGTGAAATTTGGTGAAAAGTTATGTAGTAAAAGATACGATACAAATGATCTAAAAACACGTTATTTGAACTCCTCAAAACGTTAAAATCTTGTTTCGAATCGAAAAACAAACTTTCTTAGTGTCTGTGAAATTTGGTGAAAAGTTATGTAGTAAAAGATACGATACAAATGATCTAAAAACACGTTATTTGAACTCCTCAAAGCATTCAAATCTTGTTTTGAATCGAAAAACAAACTTTCTTAGTGTTTGTGAAATTTGGTGAAAAGTTATGTAGTAAAAGATACGATACAAATGATCTAAAAACACGTTATTTGAACTCCTCAAAGCGTTAAAATCTTGTTTTGAATCGAAAAACAAACTTTCTTAGTGTTTGTGAAATTTGGTGAAAAGTTATGTAGTAAAAGATACGATACAAATGATCTAAAAACACGTTATTTGAACTCCTCAAAGCGTTAAAATCTTGTTTTGAATCGAAAAACAAACTTTCTTAGTGTTTGTGAAATTTGGTGAAAAGTTATGTAGTAAATGATACGATACAAATAGTCTAAAAACACGTTATTTTAACTCCTCAAAGCGTTAAAATCTTGTTTTGAATCGAAAAACAAAATTTCTTAGTGTTTATGAAATTTGGTGAAAAGTTATGCAGTAAAAGATACGATACAAATGATCTAAAAACACGTTATTTGAACTCCTCAAAGCGTTAAAATCTTGTTTTGAATCGAAAAACAAACTTTCTTAGTGTTTGTGAAATTTGGTGAAAAGTTATGTAGTAAAAGATACGATACAAATGATCTAAAAACACGTTATTTGAACTCCTCAAAGCGTTGAAATCTTGTTTTGAATCGAAAAACAAACTTTCTTAGTGTTTGTGAAATTTGGTGAAAATTTATGTAGCAAAAGATACGATACAAATGATCTAAAAACACGTTATTTGAACTCCTCAAAGCGTTAAAATCTTGTTTTGAATCGAAAAACAAACTTTCTTAGTGTTTGTGAAATTTGGTGAAAAGTTATGTAGTAAAAAGATACGATACAAATGATCTAAAAACACGTTATTTGAACTCCTCAAAGCGTTAAAATCATGTTTTGAATCGAGAAACAAACTTTCGTAGTGTTTGTGAAATTTGGTGAAAAGTTATGTAGTAAAAAGATACGATACAAATGATCTAAAAACACGTTATTTGAACTCCTCAAAGCGTTAAAATCTTGTTTTGAATCGAAAAACAAACTTTCTTTGTGTTTGTGAAATTTGGTGAAAAGTTATGTAGTAAAAGATACGATACAAATGATCTAAAAACACGTTATTTGAACTCCTCAAAACGTTAAAATCTTGTTTCGAATCGAAAAACAAACTTTCTTAGTGTCTGTGAAATTTGGTGAAAAGTTATGTAGTAAAAGATACGATACAAATGATCTAAAAACACGTTATTTGAACTCCTCAAAGCATTCAAATCTTGTTTTGAATCGAAAAACAAACTTTCTTAGTGTTTGTGAAATTTGGTGAAAAGTTATGTAGTAAAAGATACGATACAAATGATCTAAAAACACGTTATTTGAACTCCTCAAAGCGTTAAAATCTTGTTTTGAATCGAAAAACAAACTTTCTTAGTGTTTGTGAAATTTGGTGAAAAGTTATGTAGTAAAAGATACGATACAAATGATCTAAAAACACGTTATTTGAACTCCTCAAAGCGTTAAAATCTTGTTTTGAATCGAAAAACAAACTTTCTTAGTGTTTGTGAAATTTGGTGAAAAGTTATGTAGTAAATGATACGATACAAATAGTCTAAAAACACGTTATTTTAACTCCTCAAAGCGTTAAAATCTTGTTTTGAATCGAAAAACAAAATTTCTTAGTGTTTATGAAATTTGGTGAAAAGTTATGCAGTAAAAGATACGATACAAATGATCTAAAAACACGTTATTTGAACTCCTCAAAGCGTTAAAATCTTGTTTTGAATCGAAAAACAAACTTTCTTAGTGTTTGTGAAATTTGGTGAAAAGTTATGTAGTAAAAGATACGATACAAATGATCTAAAAACACGTTATTTGAACTCCTCAAAGCGTTGAAATCTTGTTTTGAATCGAAAAACAAACTTTCTTAGTGTTTGTGAAATTTGGTGAAAATTTATGTAGCAAAAGATACGATACAAATGATCTAAAAACACGTTATTTGAACTCCTCAAAGCGTTAAAATCTTGTTTTGAATCGAAAAACAAACTTTCTTAGTGTTTGTGAAATTTGGTGAAAAGTTATGTAGTAAAAGATACAATACAAATGATCTAAAAACACGTTATTAGAACTCCTCAAAGCGTTAAAATCTTGTTTTGAATCGAAAAACAAACTTTCGTAGTGTTTGTGAAATTTGGTGAAAAGTTATGTAGTAAAAGATACGATACAAATGATCTAAAAACACGTTATTCGAACTCCTCAAAGCATTAAAATCTTGTTTTGAATCGAAAAACAAACTTTCTTAGTGTTTGTGAAATTTGGCGAAAAGTTATGTAGTAAAAGATAGGATACAAATGATCTAAAACCACGTTATTTGAACTCCTCAAAGCGTTAAAATCTTGTTTTCAATCGAAAAACAAAATTTCTTAGTGTTTGTGAAATATGGTGAAAAGTTATGTAGTAAAAGATACGATACAAATGATCTAAAAACACGTTATTTGAACTCCTCAAAGCGTTACAATCTTGTTTTCAATCGAAAAACAAACTTTCTTAGTGTTTGTGAAATTTGGTGAAAAGTTATGTAGTAAAAGATACGATACAAATGATCTAAAAAAACGTTATTTCCACTCCTCAAAGCGTTAAAATCTTGTTTTGAATCGAAAAACAAACTTTCTTAGTGTTTGTGAAATTTGGTGAAAAGTTATGTAGTAAAAGATACGATACAAATGATCTAAAAACACGTTATTTGAACTCCTCAAAGCGTTAAAATCTCGTTTTGAATCGAAAAACAAACTTTCTTAGTGTTTGTGAAATTTGGTGAAAAGTTATGTAGTAAAAGATACGATACAAATGATCTAAAAACACGTTATTTGAACTCCTCAAAGCGTTAAAATCTTGTTTTGAATCGAAAAACAAACTTTCTTAGTGTTTGTGAAATTTGGTGAAAAGTTATGTAGTAAAAGATACGATACAAATGATCTAAAAACACGTCATTTGAACTCCTCAAAGCGTTAAAATCTTGTTTTGAATCGAAAAACAAACTTTCTTAGTGTTTGTGAAATTTGGTGAAAAGTTATGTAGTAAAAAGATACGATACAAATGATCTAAAAACACGTTATTTGAACTCCTCAAAGCGTTAAAATCTTGTTTTGAATCGAAAAACAAACTTTCTTAGTGTCTGTGAAATTTGGTGAAAAGTTATGTAGTAAAAGATACGATACAAATGATCTAAAAATACGTTATTTGAACTCCTCAAAGCATTCAAATCTTGTTTTGAATCGAAAAACAAACTTTCTTAGTGTTTGTGAAATTTGGTGAAAAGTTATGTAGTAAAAGATACGATACAAATGATCTAAAAACACGTTATTTGGACTCCTCAAAGCTTTAAAATCTTGTTTTGAATCGAAAAACAAACTTTCTTAGTGTTTGTGAAATTTGGTGAAAAGTTATGTAGTAAATGATACGATACAAATGATCTAAAAACACGTTATTTGAACTGCTCAAAGCGTTAAAATCTTGTTTTGAATCGAAAAACAAACTTTCTTAGTGTTTGTGAAATTTGGTGAAAAGTTATGCAGTAAAAGATACGATACAAATGATCTAAAAACACGTTATTTGAACTCCTCAAAGCGTTAAAATCTTGTTTCGAATCGAAAAACAAACTTTCTTAGTGTTTGTGAAATTTGGTGAAAAGTTATGTAGTAAAAAGATACGATACAAATGATCTAAAAACACGTTATTTGAACTCCTCAAAGCGTTAAAATCTTGTTTTGAATCGAAAAACAAACTTTCTTAGTGTTTGTGAAATTTGGTGAAAAGTTATGTAGTAAAAGATACGATACAAATGATCTAAAAACACGTTATTTGAACTACTCAAAGCGTTAAAATCTTCTTTTCAATCGAAAAACAAACTTTCTTAGTGTTTGTGAAATTTGGTGAAAAGTTATGTAGTAAAAAGATACGATACAAATGATCTAAAAACACGTTATTTGAACTCCTCAAAGCGTTAAAATCTTGTTTTGAATCGAAAAACAAACTTTCTTAGTGTTTGTGAAATTTGGTGAAAAGTTATGTAGTAAAAAGATACGATACAAATGATCTAAAAACACGTTAGTTGAACTCCTCAAAGCGTTAAAATCATGTTTTGAATCGAGAAACAAACTTTCGTAGTGTTTGTGAAATTTGGTGAAAAGTTATGTAGTAAAAAGATACGATACAAATGATCTAAAAACACGTTATTTGAACTCCTCAAAGCGTTAAAATCTTGTTTTGAATCGAAAAACAAACTTTCTTTGTGTTTGTGAAATTTGGTGAAAAGTTATGTAGTAAAAGATACGATACAAATGATCTAAAAACACGTTATTTGAACTCCTCAAAACGTTAAAATCTTGTTTCGAATCGAAAAACAAACTTTCTTAGTGTCTGTGAAATTTGGTGAAAAGTTATGTAGTAAAAGATACGATACAAATGATCTAAAAACACGTTATTTGAACTCCTCAAAGCATTCAAATCTTGTTTTGAATCGAAAAACAAACTTTCTTAGTGTTTGTGAAATTTGGTGAAAAGTTATGTAGTAAAAGATACGATACAAATGATCTAAAAACACGTTATTTGAACTCCTCAAAGCGTTAAAATCTTGTTTTGAATCGAAAAACAAACTTTCTTAGTGTTTGTGAAATTTGGTGAAAAGTTATGTAGTAAATGATACGATACAAATGATCTAAAAACACGTTATTTTAACTCCTCAAAGCGTTAAAATCTTGTTTTGAATCGAAAAACAAACTTTCTTAGTGTTTGTGAAATTTGGTGAAAAGTTATGTAGTAAAAGATACGATACAAATGATCTAAAAACACGTTATTTGAACTCCTCAAAGCGTTAAAATCTTGTTTTGAATCGAAAAACAAACTTTCTTAGTGTTTGTGAAATTTGGTGAAAAGTTATGTAGTAAAAGATACGATACAAATGATCTAAAAACACGTTATTTGAACTCCTCAAAGCGTGAAAATCTTGTTTTGAATCGAGAAACAAACTTTCGTAGTGTTTGTGAAATTTGGTGAAAAGTTATGTAGTAAAAAGATACGATACAAATGATCTAAAAACACGTTATTTGAACTCCTCAAAGCGTTAAAATCTTGTTTTGAATCGAAAAACAAACTTTCTTAGTGTCTGTGAAATTTGGTGAAAAGTTATGTAGTAAAAGATACGATACAAATGATCTAAAAACACGTTATTTGAACTCCTCAAAGCATTCAAATCTTGTTTTGAATCGAAAAACAAACTTTCTTAGTGTTTGTGAAATTTGGTGAAAAGTTATGTAGTAAAAGATACGATACAAATGATCTAAAAACACGTTATTTGAACTCCTCAAAGCGTTAAAATCTTGTTTTGAATCGAAAAACAAACTTTCTTAGTGTTTGTGAAATTTGGTGAAAAGTTATGTAGTAAATGATACGATACAAATGATCTAAAAACACGTTATTTGAACTCCTCAAAGCGTTAAAATCTTGTTTTGAATCGAAAAACAAACTTTCTTAGTGTTTGTGAAATTTGGTGAAAAGTTATGCAGTAAAAGATACGATACGAATGATCTAAAAACACGTTATTTGAACTCCTCAAAGCGTTAAAATCTTGTTTTGAATCGAAAAACAAACTTTCTTAGTGTTTGTGAAATTTGGTGAAAAGTTATGTAGTAAAAGATACGATACAAATGATCTAAAAACACGTTATTTGAACTCCTCAAAGCATTAAAATCTTGTTTTGAATCGAAAAACAAAATTTCTTAGTGTTTGTGAAATTTGGTGAAAAGTTATGTAGTAAAAGATACGATACAAATGATCTAAAAACACGTTATTTGAACTATTCAAAGCGTTAAAATCTTGTTTTCAATCGAAAAACAAACTTTCTTAGTGTTTGTGAAATTTGGTGAAAAGTTATGTAGTAAAAGATACGATACAAATGATCTAAAAACACGTTATTTGAACTACTCTAAGCGTTAAAATCTTGTTTTCAATCGAAAAACAAACTTTCTTAGTGTTTGTGAAATTTGGTGAAAAGTTATGTAGTAAAAAGATACGATACAAATGATCTAAAAACACGTTATTTGAACTCCTCAAAGCGTTAAAATCTTGTTTTGAATCGAAAAACAAACTTTCTTAGTGTTTGTGAAATTTGGTGAAAAGTTATGTAGTAAAAAGATACGATACAAATGATCTAAAAACACGTTATTTGAACTCCTCAAAGCGTTAAAATCTTGTTTTGAATCGAAAAACAAACTTTCTTAGTGTCTGTGAAATTTGGTGAAAAGTTATGTAGTAAAAGATACGATACAAATGATCTAAAAACACGTTATTTGAACTCCTCAAAGCATTCAAATCTTGTTTTGAATCGAAAAACAAACTTTCTTAGTGTTTGTGAAATTTGGTGAAAAGTTATGTAGTAAAAGATACGATACAAATGATCTAAAAACACGTTATTTGAACTCCTCAAAGCGTTAAAATCTTGTTTTGAATCGAAAAACAAACTTTCTTAGTGTTTGTGAAATTTGGTGAAAAGTTATGTAGTAAAAGATACGATACAAATGATCTAAAAACAAGTTATTTGAACTCCTCAAAGCGTTAAAATCTTGTTTTGAATCGAAAAACAAACTTTCTTAGTGTTTGTGAAATTTGGTGAAAAGTTATGTAGTAAAAGATACGATACAAATGATCTAAAAACAAGTTATTTCCACTCCTCAAAGCGTTAAAATCTTGTTTTGAATCGAAAAACAAACTTTCTTAGTGTTTGTGAAATTTGGTGAAAAGTTATGTAGTAAAAGATACGATACAAATGATCTAAAAACACGTTATTTGAACTCCTCAAAGCGTTACAATCTTGTTTTCAATCGAAAAACAAACTTTCTTAGTGTTTGTGAAATTTGGTGAAAAGTTATGTAGTAAAAGATACGATACAAATGATCTAAAAACACGTTATTTCCACTCCTCAAAGCGTTAAAATCTTGTTTTGAATCGAAAAACAAACTTTCTTAGTGTTTGTGAAATTTGGTGAAAAGTTATGTAGTAAAAGATACGATACAAATGATCTAAAAACACGTTATTTGAACTCCTCAAAGCGTTAAAATCTCGTTTTGAATCGAAAAACAAACTTTCTTAGTGTTTGTGAAATTTGGTGAAAAGTTATGTAGTAAAAGATACGATACAAATGATCTAAAAACACGTTATTTGAACTCCTCAAAGCGTTAAAATCTTGTTTTGAATCGAAAAACAAACTTTCTTAGTGTTTGTGAAATTTGGTGAAAAGTTATGTAGTAAAAGATACGATACAAATGATCTAAAAACAAGTTATTTGAACTCCTCAAAGCGTTAAAATCTTGTTTTGAATCGAAAAACAAACTTTCTTAGTGTTTGTGAAATTTGGTGAAAAGTTATGTAGTAAAAAGATACGATACAAATGATCTAAAAACACGTTATTTGAACTCCTCAAAGCGTTAAAATCTTGTTTTGAATCGAAAAACAAACTTTCTTAGTGTCTGTGAAATTTGGTGAAAAGTTATGTAGTAAAAGATACGATACAAATGATCTAAAAATACGTTATTTGAACTCCTCAAAGCATTCAAATCTTGTTTTGAATCGAAAAACAAACTTTCTTAGTGTTTGTGAAATTTGGTGAAAAGTTATGTAGTAAAAGATACGATACAAATGATCTAAAAACACGTTATTTGAACTCCTCAAAGCGTTAAAATCTTGTTTTGAATCGAAAAACAAACTTTCTTAGTGTTTGTGAAATTTGGTGAAAAGTTATGTAGTAAATGATACGATACAAATGATCTAAAAACACGTTATTTGAACTCCTCAAAGCGTTAAAATCTTGTTTTGAATCGAAAAACAAACTTTCTTAGTGTTTGTGAAATTTGGTGAAAAGTTATGCAGTAAAAGATACGATACAAATGATCTAAAAATACGTTATTTGAACTCCTCAAAGCGTTAAAATCTTGTTTTGAATCGAAAAACAAACTTTCTTAGTGTTTGTGAAATTTGGTGAAAAGTTATGTAGTAAAAGATACGATACAAATGATCTAAAAACACGTTATTTGAACTCCTCAAAGCGTTAAAATCTTGTTTTGAATCGAAAAACAAACTTTCTTAGTGTTTGTGAAATTTGGTGAAAAGTTATGTAGTAAAAGATACGATACAAATGATCTAAAAACACGTTATTTGAACTACTCAAAGCGTTAAAATCTTGTTTTCAATCGAAAAACAAACTTTCTTAGTGTTTGTGAAATTTGGTGAAAAGTTATGTAGTAAAAGATACGATACAAATGATCTAAAAACACGTTATTTGAACTACTCAAAGCGTTAAAATCTTGTTTTCAATCGAAAAACAAACTTTCTTAGTGTTTGTGAAATTTGGTGAAAAGTTATGTAGTAAAAAGATACGATACAAATGATCTAAAAACACGTTATTTGAACTCCTCAAAGCGTTAAAATCTTGTTTTGAATCGAAAAACAAACTTTCTTAGTGTTTGTGAAATTTGGTGAAAAGTTATGTAGTAAAAAGATACGATACAAATGATCTAAAAACACGTTATTTGAACTCCTCAAAGCGTTAAAATCTTGTTTTGAATCGAAAAACAAACTTTCTTAGTGTCTGTGAAATTTGGTGAAAAGTTATGTAGTAAAAGATACGATACAAATGATCTAAAAACACGTTATTTGAACTCCTCAAAGCATTCAAATCTTGTTTTGAATCGAAAAACAAACTTTCTTAGTGTTTGTGAAATTTGGTGAAAAGTTATGTAGTAAAAGATACGATACAAATGATCTAAAAACACGTTATTTGAACTCCTCAAAGCGTTAAAATCTTGTTTTGAATCGAAAAACAAACTTTCTTAGTGTTTGTGAAATTTGGTGAAAAGTTATGTAGTAAATGATACGATACAAATGGTCTAAAAACACGTTATTTTAACTCCTCAAAGCGTTAAAATCTTGTTTTGAATCGAAAAACAAAATTTCTTAGTGTTTGTGAAATTTGGTGAAAAGTTATGCAGTAAAAGATACGATACAAATGATCTAAAAACACGTTATTTGAACTCCTCAAAGCGTTAAAATCTTGTTTTGAATCGAAAAACAAACTTTCTTAGTGTTTGTGAAATTTGGTGAAAAGTTATGTAGTAAAAGATACGATACAAATGATCTAAAAACACGTTATTTGAACTCCTCAAAGCGTTGAAATCTTGTTTTGAATCGAAAAACAAACTTTCTTAGTGTTTGTGAAATTTGGTGAAAATTTATGTAGCAAAAGATACGATACAAATGGTCTAAAAACACGTTATTTGAACTCCTGAAAGCGTTAAAATCTTGTTTTCAATCGAAAAACAAACTTTCTTAGTGTTTATGAAATTTGGTGAAAAGTTATGTAGTAAAAGATACGATACAAATGATCTAAAAACACGTTATTCGAACTCCTCAAAGCATTAAAATCTTGTTTTGAATCGAAAAACAAACTTTCTTAGTGTTTGTGAAATTTGGCGAAAAGTTATGTAGTAAAAGATAGGATACAAATGATCTAAAACCACGTTATTTGAACTCCTCAAAGCGTTAAAATCTTGTTTTCAATCGAAAAACAAAATTTCTTAGTGTTTGTGAAATATGGTGAAAAGTTATGTAGTAAAAGATACGATACAAATGATCTAAAAACACGTTATTTGAACTCCTCAAAGCGTTACAATCTTGTTTTCAATCGAAAAACAAACTTTCTTAGTGTTTGTGAAATTTGGTGAAAAGTTATGTAGTAAAAGATACGATACAAATGATCTAAAAAAACGTTATTTCCACTCCTCAAAGCGTTAAAATCTTGTTTTGAATCGAAAAACAAACTTTCTTAGTGTTTGTGAAATTTGGTGAAAAGTTATGTAGTAAAAGATACGATACAAATGATCTAAAAACACGTTATTTGAACTCCTCAAAGCGTTAAAATCTCGTTTTGAATCGAAAAACAAACTTTCTTAGTGTTTGTGAAATTTGGTGAAAAGTTATGTAGTAAAAGATACGATACAAATGATCTAAAAACACGTTATTTGAACTCCTCAAAGCGTTAAAATCTTGTTTTGAATCGAAAAACAAACTTTCTTAGTGTTTGTGAAATTTGGTGAAAAGTTATGTAGTAAAAGATACGATACAAATGATCTAAAAACACGTCATTTGAACTCCTCAAAGCGTTAAAATCTTGTTTTGAATCGAAAAACAAACTTTCTTAGTGTTTGTGAAATTTGGTGAAAAGTTATGTAGTAAAAAGATACGATACAAATGATCTAAAAACACGTTATTTGAACTCCTCAAAGCGTTAAAATCTTGTTTTGAATCGAAAAACAAACTTTCTTAGTGTCTGTGAAATTTGGTGAAAAGTTATGTAGTAAAAGATACGATACAAATGATCTAAAAATACGTTATTTGAACTCCTCAAAGCATTCAAATCTTGTTTTGAATCGAAAAACAAACTTTCTTAGTGTTTGTGAAATTTGGTGAAAAGTTATGTAGTAAAAGATACGATACAAATGATCTAAAAACACGTTATTTGGACTCCTCAAAGCTTTAAAATCTTGTTTTGAATCGAAAAACAAACTTTCTTAGTGTTTGTGAAATTTGGTGAAAAGTTATGTAGTAAATGATACGATACAAATGATCTAAAAACACGTTATTTGAACTGCTCAAAGCGTTAAAATCTTGTTTTGAATCGAAAAACAAACTTTCTTAGTGTTTGTGAAATTTGGTGAAAAGTTATGCAGTAAAAGATACGATACAAATGATCTAAAAACACGTTATTTGAACTCCTCAAAGCGTTAAAATCTTGTTTCGAATCGAAAAACAAACTTTCTTAGTGTTTGTGAAATTTGGTGAAAAGTTATGTAGTAAAAAGATACGATACAAATGATCTAAAAACACGTTATTTGAACTCCTCAAAGCGTTAAAATCTTGTTTTGAATCGAAAAACAAACTTTCTTAGTGTTTGTGAAATTTGGTGAAAAGTTATGTAGTAAAAGATACGATACAAATGATCTAAAAACACGTTATTTGAACTACTCAAAGCGTTAAAATCTTCTTTTCAATCGAAAAACAAACTTTCTTAGTGTTTGTGAAATTTGGTGAAAAGTTATGTAGTAAAAAGATACGATACAAATGATCTAAAAACACGTTATTTGAACTCCTCAAAGCGTTAAAATCTTGTTTTGAATCGAAAAACAAACTTTCTTAGTGTTTGTGAAATTTGGTGAAAAGTTATGTAGTAAAAAGATACGATACAAATGATCTAAAAACACGTTATTTGAACTCCTCAAAGCGTTAAAATCATGTTTTGAATCGAGAAACAAACTTTCGTAGTGTTTGTGAAATTTGGTGAAAAGTTATGTAGTAAAAAGATACGATACAAATGATCTAAAAACACGTTATTTGAACTCCTCAAAGCGTTAAAATCTTGTTTTGAATCGAAAAACAAACTTTCTTTGTGTTTGTGAAATTTGGTGAAAAGTTATGTAGTAAAAGATACGATACAAATGATCTAAAAACACGTTATTTGAACTCCTCAAAACGTTAAAATCTTGTTTCGAATCGAAAAACAAACTTTCTTAGTGTCTGTGAAATTTGGTGAAAAGTTATGTAGTAAAAGATACGATACAAATGATCTAAAAACACGTTATTTGAACTCCTCAAAGCATTCAAATCTTGTTTTGAATCGAAAAACAAACTTTCTTAGTGTTTGTGAAATTTGGTGAAAAGTTATGTAGTAAAAGATACGATACAAATGATCTAAAAACACGTTATTTGAACTCCTCAAAGCGTTAAAATCTTGTTTTGAATCGAAAAACAAACTTTCTTAGTGTTTGTGAAATTTGGTGAAAAGTTATGTAGTAAATGATACGATACAAATGATCTAAAAACACGTTATTTTAACTCCTCAAAGCGTTAAAATCTTGTTTTGAATCGAAAAACAAACTTTCTTAGTGTTTGTGAAATTTGGTGAAAAGTTATGTAGTAAAAGATACGATACAAATGATCTAAAAACACGTTATTTGAACTCCTCAAAGCGTTAAAATCTTGTTTTGAATCGAAAAACAAACTTTCTTAGTGTTTGTGAAATTTGGTGAAAAGTTATGTAGTAAAAGATACGATACAAATGATCTAAAAACACGTTATTTGAACTCCTCAAAGCGTGAAAATCTTGTTTTGAATCGAGAAACAAACTTTCGTAGTGTTTGTGAAATTTGGTGAAAAGTTATGTAGTAAAAAGATACGATACAAATGATCTAAAAACACGTTATTTGAACTCCTCAAAGCGTTAAAATCTTGTTTTGAATCGAAAAACAAACTTTCTTAGTGTCTGTGAAATTTGGTGAAAAGTTATGTAGTAAAAGATACGATACAAATGATCTAAAAACACGTTATTTGAACTCCTCAAAGCATTCAAATCTTGTTTTGAATCGAAAAACAAACTTTCTTAGTGTTTGTGAAATTTGGTGAAAAGTTATGTAGTAAAAGATACGATACAAATGATCTAAAAACACGTTATTTGAACTCCTCAAAGCGTTAAAATCTTGTTTTGAATCGAAAAACAAACTTTCTTAGTGTTTGTGAAATTTGGTGAAAAGTTATGTAGTAAATGATACGATACAAATGATCTAAAAACACGTTATTTGAACTCCTCAAAGCGTTAAAATCTTGTTTTGAATCGAAAAACAAACTTTCTTAGTGTTTGTGAAATTTGGTGAAAAGTTATGCAGTAAAAGATACGATACGAATGATCTAAAAACACGTTATTTGAACTCCTCAAAGCGTTAAAATCTTGTTTTGAATCGAAAAACAAACTTTCTTAGTGTTTGTGAAATTTGGTGAAAAGTTATGTAGTAAAAGATACGATACAAATGATCTAAAAACACGTTATTTGAACTCCTCAAAGCATTAAAATCTTGTTTTGAATCGAAAAACAAAATTTCTTAGTGTTTGTGAAATTTGGTGAAAAGTTATGTAGTAAAAGATACGATACAAATGATCTAAAAACACGTTATTTGAACTATTCAAAGCGTTAAAATCTTGTTTTCAATCGAAAAACAAACTTTCTTAGTGTTTGTGAAATTTGGTGAAAAGTTATGTAGTAAAAGATACGATACAAATGATCTAAAAACACGTTATTTGAACTACTCAAAGCGTTAAAATCTTGTTTTCAATCGAAAAACAAACTTTCTTAGTGTTTGTGAAATTTGGTGAAAAGTTATGTAGTAAAAAGATACGATACAAATGATCTAAAAACACGTTATTTGAACTCCTCAAAGCGTTAAAATCTTGTTTTGAATCGAAAAACAAACTTTCTTAGTGTTTGTGAAATTTGGTGAAAAGTTATGTAGTAAAAAGATACGATACAAATGATCTAAAAACACGTTATTTGAACTCCTCAAAGCGTTAAAATCTTGTTTTGAATCGAAAAACAAACTTTCTTAGTGTCTGTGAAATTTGGTGAAAAGTTATGTAGTAAAAGATACGATACAAATGATCTAAAAACACGTTATTTGAACTCCTCAAAGCATTCAAATCTTGTTTTGAATCGAAAAACAAACTTTCTTAGTGTTTGTGAAATTTGGTGAAAAGTTATGTAGTAAAAGATACGATACAAATGATCTAAAAACACGTTATTTGAACTCCTCAAAGCGTTAAAATCTTGTTTTGAATCGAAAAACAAACTTTCTTAGTGTTTGTGAAATTTGGTGAAAAGTTATGTAGTAAAAGATACGATACAAATGATCTAAAAACAAGTTATTTGAACTCCTCAAAGCGTTAAAATCTTGTTTTGAATCGAAAAACAAACTTTCTTAGTGTTTGTGAAATTTGGTGAAAAGTTATGTAGTAAAAGATACGATACAAATGATCTAAAAACAAGTTATTTCCACTCCTCAAAGCGTTAAAATCTTGTTTTGAATCGAAAAACAAACTTTCTTAGTGTTTGTGAAATTTGGTGAAAAGTTATGTAGTAAAAGATACGATACAAATGATCTAAAAACACGTTATTTGAACTCCTCAAAGCGTTACAATCTTGTTTTCAATCGAAAAACAAACTTTCTTAGTGTTTGTGAAATTTGGTGAAAAGTTATGTAGTAAAAGATACGATACAAATGATCTAAAAACACGTTATTTCCACTCCTCAAAGCGTTAAAATCTTGTTTTGAATCGAAAAACAAACTTTCTTAGTGTTTGTGAAATTTGGTGAAAAGTTATGTAGTAAAAGATACGATACAAATGATCTAAAAACACGTTATTTGAACTCCTCAAAGCGTTAAAATCTCGTTTTGAATCGAAAAACAAACTTTCTTAGTGTTTGTGAAATTTGGTGAAAAGTTATGTAGTAAAAGATACGATACAAATGATCTAAAAACACGTTATTTGAACTCCTCAAAGCGTTAAAATCTTGTTTTGAATCGAAAAACAAACTTTCTTAGTGTTTGTGAAATTTGGTGAAAAGTTATGTAGTAAAAGATACGATACAAATGATCTAAAAACAAGTTATTTGAACTCCTCAAAGCGTTAAAATCTTGTTTTGAATCGAAAAACAAACTTTCTTAGTGTTTGTGAAATTTGGTGAAAAGTTATGTAGTAAAAAGATACGATACAAATGATCTAAAAACACGTTATTTGAACTCCTCAAAGCGTTAAAATCTTGTTTTGAATCGAAAAACAAACTTTCTTAGTGTCTGTGAAATTTGGTGAAAAGTTATGTAGTAAAAGATACGATACAAATGATCTAAAAATACGTTATTTGAACTCCTCAAAGCATTCAAATCTTGTTTTGAATCGAAAAACAAACTTTCTTAGTGTTTGTGAAATTTGGTGAAAAGTTATGTAGTAAAAGATACGATACAAATGATCTAAAAACACGTTATTTGAACTCCTCAAAGCGTTAAAATCTTGTTTTGAATCGAAAAACAAACTTTCTTAGTGTTTGTGAAATTTGGTGAAAAGTTATGTAGTAAATGATACGATACAAATGATCTAAAAACACGTTATTTGAACTCCTCAAAGCGTTAAAATCTTGTTTTGAATCGAAAAACAAACTTTCTTAGTGTTTGTGAAATTTGGTGAAAAGTTATGCAGTAAAAGATACGATACAAATGATCTAAAAATACGTTATTTGAACTCCTCAAAGCGTTAAAATCTTGTTTTGAATCGAAAAACAAACTTTCTTAGTGTTTGTGAAATTTGGTGAAAAGTTATGTAGTAAAAGATACGATACAAATGATCTAAAAACACGTTATTTGAACTCCTCAAAGCGTTAAAATCTTGTTTTGAATCGAAAAACAAACTTTCTTAGTGTTTGTGAAATTTGGTGAAAAGTTATGTAGTAAAAGATACGATACAAATGATCTAAAAACACGTTATTTGAACTACTCAAAGCGTTAAAATCTTGTTTTCAATCGAAAAACAAACTTTCTTAGTGTTTGTGAAATTTGGTGAAAAGTTATGTAGTAAAAGATACGATACAAATGATCTAAAAACACGTTATTTGAACTACTCAAAGCGTTAAAATCTTGTTTTCAATCGAAAAACAAACTTTCTTAGTGTTTGTGAAATTTGGTGAAAAGTTATGTAGTAAAAAGATACGATACAAATGATCTAAAAACACGTTATTTGAACTCCTCAAAGCGTTAAAATCTTGTTTTGAATCGAAAAACAAACTTTCTTAGTGTTTGTGAAATTTGGTGAAAAGTTATGTAGTAAAAAGATACGATACAAATGATCTAAAAACACGTTATTTGAACTCCTCAAAGCGTTAAAATCTTGTTTTGAATCGAAAAACAAACTTTCTTAGTGTCTGTGAAATTTGGTGAAAAGTTATGTAGTAAAAGATACGATACAAATGATCTAAAAACACGTTATTTGAACTCCTCAAAGCATTCAAATCTTGTTTTGAATCGAAAAACAAACTTTCTTAGTGTTTGTGAAATTTGGTGAAAAGTTATGTAGTAAAAGATACGATACAAATGATCTAAAAACACGTTATTTGAACTCCTCAAAGCGTTAAAATCTTGTTTTGAATCGAAAAACAAACTTTCTTAGTGTTTGTGAAATTTGGTGAAAAGTTATGTAGTAAATGATACGATACAAATGGTCTAAAAACACGTTATTTTAACTCCTCAAAGCGTTAAAATCTTGTTTTGAATCGAAAAACAAAATTTCTTAGTGTTTGTGAAATTTGGTGAAAAGTTATGCAGTAAAAGATACGATACAAATGATCTAAAAACACGTTATTTGAACTCCTCAAAGCGTTAAAATCTTGTTTTGAATCGAAAAACAAACTTTCTTAGTGTTTGTGAAATTTGGTGAAAAGTTATGTAGTAAAAGATACGATACAAATGATCTAAAAACACGTTATTTGAACTCCTCAAAGCGTTGAAATCTTGTTTTGAATCGAAAAACAAACTTTCTTAGTGTTTGTGAAATTTGGTGAAAATTTATGTAGCAAAAGATACGATACAAATGGTCTAAAAACACGTTATTTGAACTCCTCAAAGCGTTAAAATCTTGTTTTCAATCGAAAAACAAACTTTCTTAGTGTTTGTGAAATTTGGTGAAAAGTTATGTAGTAAATGATACGATACAAATGGTCTAAAAACACGTTATTTTAACTCCTCAAAGCGTTAAAATCTTGTTTTGAATCGAAAAACAAAATTTCTTAGTGTTTATGAAATTTGGTGAAAAGTTATGCAGTAAAAGATACGATACAAATGATCTAAAAACACGTTATTTGAACTCCTCAAAGCGTTAAAATCTTGTTTTGAATCGAAAAACAAACTTTCTTAGTGTTTGTGAAATTTGGTGAAAAGTTATGTAGTAAAAGATACGATACAAATGATCTAAAAACACGTTATTTGAACTCCTCAAAGCGTTGAAATCTTGTTTTGAATCGAAAAACAAACTTTCTTAGTGTTTGTGAAATTTGGTGAAAATTTATGTAGCAAAAGATACGATACAAATGATCTAAAACCACGTTATTTGAACTCCTCAAAGCGTTAAAATCTTGTTTTCAATCGAAAAACAAAATTTCTTAGTGTTTGTGAAATATGGTGAAAAGTTATGTAGTAAAAGATACGATACAAATGATCTAAAAACACGTTATTTGAACTCCTCAAAGCGTTACAATCTTGTTTTCAATCGAAAAACAAACTTTCTTAGTGTTTGTGAAATTTGGTGAAAAGTTATGTAGTAAAAGATACGATACAAATGATCTAAAAAAACGTTATTTCCACTCCTCAAAGCGTTAAAATCTTGTTTTGAATCGAAAAACAAACTTTCTTAGTGTTTGTGAAATTTGGTGAAAAGTTATGTAGTAAAAGATACGATACAAATGATCTAAAAACACGTTATTTGAACTCCTCAAAGCGTTAAAATCTCGTTTTGAATCGAAAAACAAACTTTCTTAGTGTTTGTGAAATTTGGTGAAAAGTTATGTAGTAAAAGATACGATACAAATGATCTAAAAACACGTTATTTGAACTCCTCAAAGCGTTAAAATCTTGTTTTGAATCGAAAAACAAACTTTCTTAGTGTTTGTGAAATTTGGTGAAAAGTTATGTAGTAAAAGATACGATACAAATGATCTAAAAACACGTTATTTGAACTCCTCAAAGCGTTAAAATCTTGTTTTGAATCGAAAAACAAACTTTCTTAGTGTTTGTGAAATTTGGTGAAAAGTTATGTAGTAAAAAGATACGATACAAATGATCTAAAAACACGTTATTTGAACTCCTCAAAGCGTTAAAATCTTGTTTTGAATCGAAAAACAAACTTTCTTAGTGTCTGTGAAATTTGGTGAAAAGTTATGTAGTAAAAGATACGATACAAATGATCTAAAAATACGTTATTTGAACTCCTCAAAGCATTCAAATCTTGTTTTGAATCGAAAAACAAACTTTCTTAGTGTTTGTGAAATTTGGTGAAAAGTTATGTAGTAAAAGATACGATACAAATGATCTAAAAACACGTTATTTGGACTCCTCAAAGCGTTAAAATCTTGTTTTGAATCGAAAAACAAACTTTCTTAGTGTTTGTGAAATTTGGTGAAAAGTTATGTAGTAAATGATACGATACAAATGATCTAAAAACACGTTATTTGAACTGCTCAAAGCGTTAAAATCTTGTTTTGAATCGAAAAACAAACTTTCTTAGTGTTTGTGAAATTTGGTGAAAAGTTATGCAGTAAAAGATACGATACAAATGATCTAAAAACACGTTATTTGAACTCCTCAAAGCGTTAAAATCTTGTTTCGAATCGAAAAACAAACTTTCTTAGTGTTTGTGAAATTTGGTGAAAAGTTATGTAGTAAAAAGATACGATACAAATGATCTAAAAACACGTTATTTGAACTCCTCAAAGCGTTAAAATCTTGTTTTGAATCGAAAAACAAACTTTCTTAGTGTTTGTGAAATTTGGTGAAAAGTTATGTAGTAAAAGATACGATACAAATGATCTAAAAACACGTTATTTGAACTACTCAAAGCGTTAAAATCTTGTTTTCAATCGAAAAACAAACTTTCTTAGTGTTTGTGAAATTTGGTGAAAAGTTATGTAGTAAAAAGATACGATACAAATGATCTAAAAACACGTTATTTGAACTCCTCAAAGCGTTAAAATCTTGTTTTGAATCGAAAAACAAACTTTCTTAGTGTTTGTGAAATTTGGTGAAAAGTTATGTAGTAAAAAGATACGATACAAATGATCTAAAAACACGTTATTTGAACTCCTCAAAGCGTTAAAATCATGTTTTGAATCGAGAAACAAACTTTCGTAGTGTTTGTGAAATTTGGTGAAAAGTTATGTAGTAAAAAGATACGATACAAATGATCTAAAAACACGTTATTTGAACTCCTCAAAGCGTTAAAATCTTGTTTTGAATCGAAAAACAAACTTTCTTTGTGTTTGTGAAATTTGGTGAAAAGTTATGTAGTAAAAGATACGATACAAATGATCTAAAAACACGTTATTTGAACTCCTCAAAACGTTAAAATCTTGTTTCGAATCGATAAACAAACTTTCTTAGTGTCTGTGAAATTTGGTGAAAAGTTATGTAGTAAAAGATACGATACAAATGATCTAAAAACACGTTATTTGAACTCCTCAAAGCATTCAAATCTTGTTTTGAATCGAAAAACAAACTTTCTTAGTGTTTGTGAAATTTGGTGAAAAGTTATGTAGTAAAAGATACGATACAAATGATCTAAAAACACGTTATTTGAACTCCTCAAAGCGTTAAAATCTTGTTTTGAATCGAAAAACAAACTTTCTTAGTGTTTGTGAAATTTGGTGAAAAGTTATGTAGTAATGATACGATACAAATGATCTAAAAACACGTTATTTTAACTCCTCAAAGCGTTAAAATCTTGTTTTGAATCGAAAAACAAACTTTCTTAGTGTTTGTGAAATTTGGTGAAAAGTTATGTAGTAAAAGATACGATACAAATGATCTAAAAACACGTTATTTGAACTCCTCAAAGCGTTAAAATCTTGTTTTGAATCGAAAAACAAACTTTCTTAGTGTTTGTGAAATTTGGTGAAAAGTTATGTAGTAAAAGATACGATACAAATGATCTAAAAACACGTTATTTGAACTCCTCAAAGCGTTGAAATCTTGTTTTGAATCGAAAAACAAACTTTCTTAGTGTTTGTGAAATTTGGTGAAAATTTATGTAGTAAAAGATACGATACAAATGATCTAAAAACACGTTATTTGAACTCCTCAAAGCGTTAAAATCTTATTTTGAATCGAAAAACAAACTTTCTTAGTGTTTGTGAAATTTGGTGAAAAGTTATGTAGTAAAAGATACAATACAAATGATCTAAAAACACGTTATTAGAACTCCTCAAAGCGTTAAAATCTTGTTTTGAATCGAAAAACAAACTTTCGTAGTGTTTGTGAAATTTGGTGAAAAGTTATGTAGTAAAAGATACGATACAAATGATCTAAAAACACGTTATTTGAACTCCTCAAAGCGTTAAAATCTTGTTTTGAATCGAAAAACAAACTTTCTTAGTGTTTGTGAAATTTGGTGAAAAGTTATGTAGTAAAAAGATACGATACAAATGATCTAAAAACACGTTATTTGAACTCCTCAAAGCGTTAAAATCTTGTTTTGAATCGAAAAACAAACTTTCTTAGTGTTTGTGAAATTTGGCGAAAAGTTATGTAGTAAAAGATAGGATACAAATGATCTAAAACCACGTTATTTAAACTCCTCAAAGCGTTAAAATCTTGTTTTGAATCGAAAAACAAACTTTCTTAGTGTTTGTGAAATTTGGTGAAAAGTTATGTAGTAAAAAGATACGATACAAATGATCTAAAAACACGTTATTTGAACTCCTCAAAGCGTTAAAATCTTGTTTTCAATCGAAAAACAAACTTTCTTAGTGTTTGTGAAATTTGGTGAAAAGTTATGTAGTAAAAGATACGATACAAATGATCTAAAAACACGTTATTTCCACTCCTCAAAGCGTTAAAATCTTGTTTTCAATCGAAAAACAAACTTTCTTAGTGTTTGTGAAATTTGGTGAAAAGTTATGTAGTAAAAGATACGATACAAATGATCTAAAAACACGTTATTTGAACTCGTCAAAGCGTTAAAATCTCGTTTTGAATCGAAAAACAAACTTTCTTAGTGTTTGTGAAATTTGATGAAAAGTTATGTAGTAAAAGATACGATACAAATGATCTAAAAACACGTTATTTGAACTCCTCAAAGCGTTAAAATCTTGTTTTGAATCGAAAAACAAACTTTCTTAGTGTTTGTGAAATTTGGTGAAAAGTTATGTAGTAAAAGATACGATACAAATGATCTAAAAACACGTTATTTGAACTCCTCAAAGCGTTAAAATCTTGTTTTGAATCGAAAAACAAACTTTCTTAGTGTTTGTGAAATTTGGTGAAAAGTTATGTAGTAAAAAGATACGATACAAATGATCTAAAAACACGTTATTTTAACTCCTCAAAGCGTTAAAATCTTGTTTTGAATCGAAAAACAAACTTTCTTAGTGTTTGTGAAATTTGGTGAAAAGTTATGTAGTAAAAGATACGATACAAATGATCTAAAAACACGTTATTTGAACTCCTCAAAGCGTTAAAATCTTGTTTTGAATCGAAAAACAAACTTTCTTAGTGTTTGTGAAATTTGGTGAAAAGTTATGTAGTAAAAAGATACGATACAAATGATCTAAAAACACGTTATTTGAACTCCTCAAAGCGTTAAAATCTTGTTTTGAATCGAAAAACAAACTTTCTTAGTGTTTGTGAAATTTGGTGAAAAGTTATGTAGTAAAAAGATACGATACAAATGATCTAAAAACACGTTATTTGAACTCCTCAAAGCGTTAAAATCTTGTTTTGAATCGAGAAACAAACTTTCGTAGTGTTTGTGAAATTTGGTGAAAAGTTATGTAGTAAAAAGATACGATACAAATGATCTAAAAACACGTTATTTGAACTCCTCAAAGCGTTAAAATCTTGTTTTGAATCGAAAAACAAACTTTCTTTGTGTTTGTGAAATTTGGTGAAAAGTTATGTAGTAAAAGATACGATACAAATGATCTAAAAACACGTTATTTGAACTCCTCAAAACGTTAAAATCTTGTTTCGAATCGAAAAACAAACTTTCTTAGTGTCTGTGAAATTTGGTGAAAAGTTATGTAGTAAAAGATACGATACAAATGATCTAAAAACACGTTATTTGAACTCCTCAAAGCATTCAAATCTTGTTTTGAATCGAAAAACAAACTTTCTTAGTGTTTGTGAAATTTGGTGAAAAGTTATGTAGTAAAAGATACGATACAAATGATCTAAAAACACGTTATTTGAACTCCTCAAAGCGTTAAAATCTTGTTTTGAATCGAAAAACAAACTTTCTTAGTGTTTGTGAAATTTGGTGAAAAGTTATGTAGTAAATGATACGATACAAATGATCTAAAAACACGTTATTTTAACTCCTCAAAGCGTTAAAATCTTGTTTTGAATCGAAAAACAAACTTTCTTAGTGTTTGTGAAATTTGGTGAAAAGTTATGTAGTAAAAGATACGATACAAATGATCTAAAAACACGTTATTTGAACTCCTCAAAGCGTTAAAATCTTGTTTTGAATCGAAAAACAAACTTTCTTAGTGTTTGTGAAATTTGGTGAAAAGTTATGTAGTAAAAGATACGATACAAATGATCTAAAAACACGTTATTTGAACTCCTCAAAGCGTTGAAATCTTGTTTTGAATCGAAAAACAAACTTTCTTAGTGTTTGTGAAATTTGGTGAAAATTTATGTAGTAAAAGATACGATACAAATGATCTAAAAACACGTTATTTGAACTCCTCAAAGCGTTAAAATCTTATTTTGAATCGAAAAACAAACTTTCTTAGTGTTTGTGAAATTTGGTGAAAAGTTATGTAGTAAAAGATACAATACAAATGATCTAAAAACACGTTATTAGAACTCCTCAAAGCGTTAAAATCTTGTTTTGAATCGAAAAACAAACTTTCGTAGTGTTTGTGAAATTTGGTGAAAAGTTATGTAGTAAATGATACGATACAAATGATCTAAAAACACGTTATTTGAACTCCTCAAAGCGTTAAAATCTTGTTTTGAATCGAAAAACAAACTTTCTTAGTGTTTGTGAAATTTGGTGAAAAGTTATGTAGTAAAAAGATACGATACAAATGATCTAAAAACACGTTATTTGAACTCCTCAAAGCGTTAAAATCTTGTTTTGAATCGAAAAACAAACTTTCTTAGTGTTTGTGAAATTTGGCGAAAAGTTATGTAGTAAAAGATAGGATACAAATGATCTAAAACCACGTTATTTAAACTCCTCAAAGCGTTAAAATCTTGTTTTGAATCGAAAAACAAACTTTCTTAGTGTTTGTGAAATTTGGTGAAAAGTTATGTAGTAAAAAGATACGATACAAATGATCTAAAAACACGTTATTTGAACTCCTCAAAGCGTTAAAATCTTGTTTTCAATCGAAAAACAAACTTTCTTAGTGTTTGTGAAATTTGGTGAAAAGTTATGTAGTAAAAGATACGATACAAATGATCTAAAAACACGTTATTTCCACTCCTCAAAGCGTTAAAATCTCGTTTTGAATCGAAAAACAAACTTTCTTAGTGTTTGTGAAATTTGATGAAAAGTTATGTAGTAAAAGATACGATACAAATGATCTAAAAACACGTTATTTGAACTCCTCAAAGCGTTAAAATCTTGTTTTGAATCGAAAAACAAACTTTCTTAGTGTTTGTGAAATTTGGTGAAAAGTTATGTAGTAAAAGATACGATACAAATGATCTAAAAACACGTTATTTGAACTCCTCAAAGCGTTAAAATCTTGTTTTGAATCGAAAAACAAACTTTCTTAGTGTTTGTGAAATTTGGTGAAAAGTTATGTAGTAAAAAGATACGATACAAATGATCTAAAAACACGTTATTTTAACTCCTCAAAGCGTTAAAATCTTGTTTTGAATCGAAAAACAAACTTTCTTAGTGTTTGTGAAATTTGGTGAAAAGTTATGTAGTAAAAGATACGATACAAATGATCTAAAAACACGTTATTTGAACTCCTCAAAGCGTTAAAATCTTGTTTTGAATCGAAAAACAAACTTTCTTAGTGTTTGTGAAATTTGGTGAAAAGTTATGTAGTAAAAAGATACGATACAAATGATCTAAAAACACGTTATTTGAACTCCTCAAAGCGTTAAAATCTTGTTTTGAATCGAAAAACAAACTTTCTTAGTGTTTGTGAAATTTGGTGAAAAGTTATGTAGTAAAAAGATACGATACAAATGATCTAAAAACACGTTATTTGAACTCCTCAAAGCGTTAAAATCTTGTTTTGAATCGAGAAACAAACTTTCGTAGTGTTTGTGAAATTTGGTGAAAAGTTATGTAGTAAAAAGATACGATACAAATGATCTAAAAACACGTTATTTGAACTCCTCAAAGCGTTAAAATCTTGTTTTGAATCGAAAAACAAACTTTCTTTGTGTTTGTGAAATTTGGTGAAAAGTTATGTAGTAAAAGATACGATACAAATGATCTAAAAACACGTTATTTGAACTCCTCAAAACGTTAAAATCTTGTTTCGAATCGAAAAACAAACTTTCTTAGTGTCTGTGAAATTTGGTGAAAAGTTATGTAGTAAAAGATACGATACAAATGATCTAAAAACACGTTATTTGAACTCCTCAAAGCATTCAAATCTTGTTTTGAATCGAAAAACAAACTTTCTTAGTGTTTGTGAAATTTGGTGAAAAGTTATGTAGTAAAAGATACGATACAAATGATCTAAAAACACGTTATTTGAACTCCTCAAAGCGTTAAAATCTTGTTTTGAATCGAAAAACAAACTTTCTTAGTGTTTGTGAAATTTGGTGAAAAGTTATGTAGTAAATGATACGATACAAATGATCTAAAAACACGTTATTTTAACTCCTCAAAGCGTTAAAATCTTGTTTTGAATCGAAAAACAAACTTTCTTAGTGTTTGTGAAATTTGGTGAAAAGTTATGTAGTAAAAGATACGATACAAATGATCTAAAAACACGTTATTTGAACTCCTCAAAGCGTTAAAATCTTGTTTTGAATCGAAAAACAAACTTTCTTAGTGTTTGTGAAATTTGGTGAAAAGTTATGTAGTAAAAGATACGATACAAATGATCTAAAAACACGTTATTTGAACTCCTCAAAGCGTTGAAATCTTGTTTTGAATCGAAAAACAAACTTTCTTAGTGTTTGTGAAATTTGGTGAAAATTTATGTAGTAAAAGATACGATACAAATGATCTAAAAACACGTTATTTGAACTCCTCAAAGCGTTAAAATCTTATTTTGAATCGAAAAACAAACTTTCTTAGTGTTTGTGAAATTTGGTGAAAAGTTATGTAGTAAAAGATACAATACAAATGATCTAAAAACACGTTATTAGAACTCCTCAAAGCGTTAAAATCTTGTTTTGAATCGAAAAACAAACTTTCGTAGTGTTTGTGAAATTTGGTGAAAAGTTATGTAGTAAATGATACGATACAAATGATCTAAAAACACGTTATTTGAACTCCTCAAAGCGTTAAAATCTTGTTTTGAATCGAAAAACAAACTTTCTTAGTGTTTGTGAAATTTGGTGAAAAGTTATGTAGTAAAAAGATACGATACAAATGATCTAAAAACACGTTATTTGAACTCCTCAAAGCGTTAAAATCTTGTTTTGAATCGAAAAACAAACTTTCTTAGTGTTTGTGAAATTTGGCGAAAAGTTATGTAGTAAAAGATAGGATACAAATGATCTAAAACCACGTTATTTAAACTCCTCAAAGCGTTAAAATCTTGTTTTGAATCGAAAAACAAACTTTCTTAGTGTTTGTGAAATTTGGTGAAAAGTTATGTAGTAAAAAGATACGATACAAATGATCTAAAAACACGTTATTTGAACTCCTCAAAGCGTTAAAATCTTGTTTTCAATCGAAAAACAAACTTTCTTAGTGTTTGTGAAATTTGGTGAAAAGTTATGTAGTAAAAGATACGATACAAATGATCTAAAAACACGTTATTTCCACTCCTCAAAGCGTTAAAATCTTGTTTTCAATCGAAAAACAAACTTTCTTAGTGTTTGTGAAATTTGGTGAAAAGTTATGTAGTAAAAGATACGATACAAATGATCTAAAAACACGTTATTTGAACTCGTCAAAGCGTTAAAATCTCGTTTTGAATCGAAAAACAAACTTTCTTAGTGTTTGTGAAATTTGATGAAAAGTTATGTAGTAAAAGATACGATACAAATGATCTAAAAACACGTTATTTGAACTCCTCAAAGCGTTAAAATCTTGTTTTGAATCGAAAAACAAACTTTCTTAGTGTTTGTGAAATTTGGTGAAAAGTTACGTAGTAAAAGATACGATACAAATGATCTAAAAACACGTTATTTGAACTCCTCAAAGCGTTAAAATCTTGTTTTGAATCGAAAAACAAACTTTCTTAGTGTTTGTGAAATTTGGTGAAAAGTTATGTAGTAAAAAGATACGATACAAATGATCTAAAAACACGTTATTTGAACTCCTCAAAGCGTTAAAATCTTGTTTTGAATCGAAAAACAAACTTTCTTAGTGTTTGTGAAATTTGGTGAAAAGTTATGTAGTAAAAAGATACGATACAAATGATCTAAAAACACGTTATTTGAACTCCTCAAAGCGTTAAAATCTTGTTTTGAATCGAGAAACAAACTTTCGTAGTGTTTGTGAAATTTGGTGAAAAGTTATGTAGTAAAAAGATACGATACAAATGATCTAAAAACACGTTATTTGAACTCCTCAAAGCGTTAAAATCTTGTTTTGAATCGAAAAACAAACTTTCTTAGTGTCTGTGAAATTTGGTGAAAAGTTATGTAGTAAAAGATACGATACAAATGATCTAAAAACACGTTATTTGAACTCCTCAAAGCATTCAAATCTTGTTTTGAATCGAAAAACAAACTTTCTTAGTGTTTGTGAAATTTGGTGAAAAGTTATGTAGTAAAAGATACGATAA
The DNA here is from genome assembly GCA_946800325.1 of Luzula sylvatica. NCBI lineage: Eukaryota > Viridiplantae > Streptophyta > Magnoliopsida > Poales > Juncaceae > Luzula > Luzula sylvatica. The sequence goes on from OX326960.1 coordinate 68,573,451, forward strand.
ATGATCTAAAAACACGTTATTTGAACTCCTCAAAGCGTTAAAATCTTGTTTTGAATCGAAAAACAAACTTTCTTAGTGTTTGTGAAATTTGGTGAAAAGTTATGTAGTAAATGATACGATACAAATGATCTAAAAACACGTTATTTGAACTCCTCAAAGCGTTAAAATCTTGTTTTGAATCGAAAAACAAACTTTCTTAGTGTTTGTGAAATTTGGTGAAAAGTTATGCAGTAAAAGATACGATACAAATGATCTAAAAACACGTTATTTGAACTCCTCAAAGCGTTAAAATCTTGTTTTGAATCGAAAAACAAACTTTCTTAGTGTTTGTGAAATTTGGTGAAAAGTTATGTAGTAAAAGATACGATACAAATGATCTAAAAACACGTTATTTGAACTCCTCAAAGCGTTAAAATCTTGTTTTGAATCGAAAAACAAACTTTCTTAGTGTTTGTGAAATTTGGTGAAAAGTTATGTAGTAAAAGATACGATACAAATGATCTAAAAACACGTTATTTGAACTACTCAAAGCGTTAAAATCTTGTTTTCAATCGAAAAACAAACTTTCTTAGTGTTTGTGAAATTTGGTGAAAAGTTATGTAGTAAAAGATACGATACAAATGATCTAAAAAAACGTTATTTGAACTACTCACAGCGTTAAAATCTTGTTTTCAATCGAAAAACAAACTTTCTTAGTGTTTGTGAAATTTGGTGAAAAGTTATGTAGTAAAAAGATACGATACAAATGATCTAAAAACACGTTATTTGAACTCCTCAAAGCGTTAAAATCTTGTTTTGAATCGAAAAACAAACTTTCTTAGTGTTTGTGAAATTTGGTGAAAAGTTATGTAGTAAAAAGATACGATACAAATGATCTAAAAACACGTTATTTGAACTCCTCAAAGCGTTAAAATCTTGTTTTGAATCGAAAAACAAACTTTCTTAGTGTCTGTGAAATTTGGTGAAAAGTTATGTAGTAAAAGATACGATACAAATGATCTAAAAACACGTTATTTGAACTCCTCAAAGCATTCAAATCTTGTTTTGAATCGAAAAACAAACTTTCTTAGTGTTTGTGAAATTTGGTGAAAAGTTATGTAGTAAAAGATACGATACAAATGATCTAAAAACACGTTATTTGAACTCCTCAAAGCGTTAAAATCTTGTTTTGAATCGAAAAACAAACTTTCTTAGTGTTTGTGAAATTTGGTGAAAAGTTATGTAGTAAATGATACGATACAAATGATCTAAAAACACGTTATTTTAACTCCTCAAAGCGTTAAAATCTTGTTTTGAATCGAAAAACAAAATTTCTTAGTGTTTATGAAATTTGGTGAAAAGTTATGCAGTAAAAGATACGATACAAATGATCTAAAAACACGTTATTTGAACTCCTCAAAGCGTTAAAATCTTGTTTTGAATCGAAAAACAAACTTTCTTAGTGTTTGTGAAATTTGGTGAAAAGTTATGTAGTAAAAGATACGATACAAATGATCTAAAAACACGTTATTTGAACTCCTCAAAGCGTTGAAATCTTGTTTTGAATCGAAAAACAAACTTTCTTAGTGTTTGTGAAATTTGGTGAAAATTTATGTAGTAAAAGATACGATACAAATGATCTAAAAACACGTTATTTGAACTCCTCAAAGCGTTAAAATCTTGTTTTGAATCGAAAAACAAACTTTCTTAGTGATTGTGAAATTTGGTGAAAAGTTATGTAGTAAAAGATACAATACAAATGATCTAAAAACACGTTATTAGAACTCCTCAAAGCGTTAAAATCTTGTTTTGAATCGAAAAACAAACTTTCGTAGTGTTTGTGAAATTTGGTGAAAAGTTATGTAGTAAAAGATACGATACAAATGATCTAAAAACACGTTATTTGAACTCCTCAAACAAAGCGTTAAAAGATTGTTTTGAATCGAAAAACAAACTTTCTTAGTGTTTGTAAAATTTGGTGAAAAGTTATGTAGTGAAAGATACGATTCAAATGATCTAAAAACACGTTATTTGAACTCCTCAAAGCGTTCAAAGATTGTTTTGAATCGAAAAACAAACTTTTCATAGTGTTTGTAAAATTTGGTGAAAAATTATGTAGTGAAAGATACGATACAAATGATCAAAAAACACGTTATATGAACTCCTCAAAGCGTTAAAAGATTTTTTGGAATCGAAAAACAAACTTTCTTAGTGTTTGTAAAATTTGGTGAAAAGTTATGTAGTGAAAGATACTATACGAATGATCTAAAAACACGTTATTTGAACTTCTCAAAGCGTTAAAATATTGTTTTGAATCGAAAAACAAACTTTCTTAGTGCTTGTAAAATTGGGTGAAAAGTTATGTAGTGAAAGATACGATACAAATGATCTAAAAACAAGTTATTGGAACTCCTCGAAGCGTTAGAAGATTGTTTTGAATCGAAAAACTAACTTTCTTAGTGTTCGTAAATTTGGTGAAAAGATATGTAGTGAAAGATACGATACAAATGATGTAAAAACATGTTATTTGAACTCCTCAAAGCGTTAAAAGATTGTTTTGAATCGAAAATCAAACTTTCTTAGTGTTTGTAAAATTTGGCGAAAAGTTATGTAGTGAAAGATACGATACAAATGATCTAAAAACACGTTATTTAAACTCTTCAAAGCGTTAAAAGATTGTTTTGAATCGAAAAACAAACTTTTTAGTGTTTGTAAAATTTGGTGAAAAGTTATGTAGTAAATGATACGATACAAATGATCTAAAAACACGTTATTTGAACTCCTCATAGCGTTCAAAGATTGATTAGAATCGAAAAACAAACTTTTCTAAGTGTTTGTAAAATTTGGTGAAAAATTATGTAGTGAAAGATACGATACAGATGATCTAAAAACACGTTATATGAACTCCTCAAAGCGTTAAAAGATTGTTTTGAATCGAAAAACAAACTTTCTTAGTGTTTGTAAAATTTGGTGAAAAGTTATGTAGTGAAAGATACGATACAAATGATCTAAAAACACGTTATTTGAACTCCTCAAAGCGTTAAAAGATTGTTTTGAATCGAAAAACAAACTTTCTTAGTGTTTGTGAAATTGGGTGAAAAGTTATGTAGTAAAAGATACGATACAAATGATCTAAAAACACGTTATTTTAACTCCTCAAAGCGTTAAAATCTTGTTTTGAATCGAAATACAAACTTTCTTAGTGTTTGTGAAATTTGGTGAAAAGTTATGTAGTAAAAAGATACGATACAAATGATCTAAAAACACGTTATTTGAACTCCTCAAAGCGTTAAAATCTTGTTTTGAATCGAAAAACAAACTTTCTTAGTGTTTGTGAAATTTGGTGAAAAGTTATGTAGTAAAAAGATACGATACAAATGATCTAAAAACACGTTATTTGAACTCCTCAAAGCGTTAAAATCTTGTTTTGAATCGAAAAACAAACTTTCTTAGTGTTTGTGAAATTTGGTGAAAAGTTATGTAGTAAAAGATACGATACAAATGATCTAAAAACACGTTATTTGAACTCCTCAAAGCGTTAAAATCTTGTTTTGAATCGAAAAACAAACTTTCCTAGTGTTTGTGAAATTTGGTGAAAAGTTATGCAGTAAAAGATACGATACGAATGATCTAAAAACACGTTATTTGAACTCCTCAAAGCGTTATAATCTTGTTTTGAATCGAAAAACAAACTTTCCTAGTGTTTGTGAAATTTGGTGAAAAGTTATGCAGTAAAAGATACGATACGAATGATCTAAAAACACGTTATTTGAACTCCTCAAAGCGTTAAAATCTTGTTTTGAATCGAAAAACAAACTTTCTTAGTGTTTGTGAAATTTGGTGAAAAGTTATGTTGTAAAAAGATACGATACAAATGATCTAAAAACACGTTATTTGAACTCCTCAAAGCGTTAAAATCTTGTTTTGAATCGAAAAACAAACTTTCTTAGTCTTTGTGAAATTTGGTGAAAAGTTATGCAGTAAAAGATACGATACGAATGATCTAAAAACACGTTATTTGAACTCCTCAAAGCGTTAAAATCTTGTTTTGAATCGAAAAACAAACTTTCTTAGTGTTTGTGAAATTTGGTGAAAAGTTATGTAGTAAAAGATACGATACAAATGATCTAAAAACACGTTATTTTAACTCCTCAAAGCGTTAAAATCTTGTTTTGAATCGAAATACAAACTTTCTTAGTGTTTGTGAAATTTGGTGAAAAGTTATGTAGTAAAAAGATACGATACAAATGATCTAAAAACACGTTATTTGAACTCCTCAAAGCGTTAAAATCTTGTTTTGAATCGAAAAACAAACTTTCTTAGTGTTTGTGAAATTTGGTGAAAAGTTATGTAGTAAAAAGATACGATACAAATGATCTAAAAACACGTTATTTGAACTCCTCAAAGCGTTAAAATCTTGTTTTGAATCGAAAAACAAACTTTCTTAGTGTTTGTGAAATTTGGTGAAAAGTTATGTAGTAAAAGATACGATACAAATGATCTAAAAACACGTTATTTGAACTCCTCAAAGCGTTAAAATCTTGTTTTGAATCGAAAAACAAACTTTCCTAGTGTTTGTGAAATTTGGTGAAAAGTTATGCAGTAAAAGATACGATACGAATGATCTAAAAACACGTTATTTGAACTCCTCAAAGCGTTATAATCTTGTTTTGAATCGAAAAACAAACTTTCCTAGTGTTTGTGAAATTTGGTGAAAAGTTATGCAGTAAAAGATACGATACGAATGATCTAAAAACACGTTATTTGAACTCCTCAAAGCGTTATAATCTTGTTTTGAATCGAAAAACAAACTTTCTTAGTGTTTGTGAAATTTGGTGAAAAGTTATGTAGTAAAAAGATACGATACAAATGATCTAAAAACACGTTATTTGAACTCCTCAAAGCGTTAAAATCTTGTTTTGAATCGAAAAACAAACTTTCTTAGTGTTTGTGAAATTTGGTGAAAAGTTATGTAGTAAAAGATACGATACAAATGATCTAAAAACACGTTATTTGAACTCCTCAAAGCGTTAAAATCTTGTTTTGAATCGAAAAACAAACTTTCTTAGTGTTTGTGAAATTTGGTGAAAAGTTATGTTGTAAAAAGATACGATACAAATGATCTAAAAACACGTTATTTGAACTCCTCAAAGCGTTAAAATCTTGTTTTGAATCGAAAAACAAACTTTCCTAGTGTTTGTGAAATTTGGTGAAAAGTTATGCAGTAAAAGATACGATACGAATGATCTAAAAACACGTTATTTGAACTCCTCAAAGCGTTATAATCTTGTTTTGAATCGAAAAACAAACTTTCCTAGTGTTTGTGAAATTTGGTGAAAAGTTATGCAGTAAAAGATACGATACGAATGATCTAAAAACACGTTATTTGAACTCCTCAAAGCGTTATAATCTTGTTTTGAATCGAAAAACAAACTTTCTTAGTGTTTGTGAAATTTGGTGAAAAGTTATGTAGTAAAAAGATACGATACAAATGATCTAAAAACACGTTATTTGAACTCCTCAAAGCGTTAAAATCTTGTTTTGAATCGAAAAACAAACTTTCTTAGTGTTTGTGAAATTTGGTGAAAAGTTATGTAGTAAAAGATACGATACAAATGATCTAAAAACACGTTATTTGAACTCCTCAAAGCGTTAAAATCTTGTTTTGAATCGAAAAACAAACTTTCTTAGTGTTTGTGAAATTTGGTGAAAAGTTATGTAGTAAAAGATACGATACAAATGATCTAAAAACACGTTATTTGAACTCCTCAAAGCGTTAAAATCTTGTTTTGAATCGAAAAACAAACTTTCTTAGTGTTTGTTAAATTTGGTGAAAAGTTATGTAGTAAAAGATACGATACAAATGATCTAAAAACACGTTATTTGAACTCCTCAAAGCGTTAAAATCTTGTTTTGAATCGAAAAACAAACTTTCTTAGTGTTTGTGAAATTTGGTGAAAAGTTATGTAGTAAAAGATACGATACAAATGATCTAAAAACACTTTATTTGAACTCCTCAAAGCGTTAAAATCTTGTTTTGAATCGAAAAACAAACTTTCTTAGTGTTTGTGAAATTTGGTGAAAAGTTATGTAGTAAAAGATACGATACAAATGATCTAAAAACACGTTATTTGAACTCCTCAAAGCGTTAAAATCTTGTTTTGAATCGAAAAACAAACTTTCTTAGTGTTTGTGAAAGTTGGTGAAAAGTTATGTAGTAAAAAGATACGATACAAATGATCTAAAAACACGTTATTTGAACTCCTCAAAGCGTTAAAATCTTGTTTTGAATCGAAAAACAAACTTTCTTAGTGTTTGTTAAATTTGGTGAAAAGTTATGTAGTAAAAGATACGATACAAATGATCTAAAAACACGTTATTTGAACTCCTCAAAGCGTTTGGTGAAAAGTTATGTAGTAAAAGATACGAAACAAATTACGTAGAAACAGGTCATTTGAACTCCTCAAAGCGTTAAAAGACTGTTTTGAATTGAAAATCAAACTTTCTTAGTGTTTGTAAAATTTGGCGAAAAGTTATGTAGTGAAACACACGATACAAATGATCTAAAAACACGTTATTTAAACTCTTCAAAGCGTTAAAAGATTGTTTTGAATCGAAAAACAAACTTTCTAAGTGTTTGTTAAATTTGGTGAAAAGTTATGTAGTGAAAGATACGATTCAAATGATCTAAAAACACGTTATTTGAACTCCTCAAAGCGTTCAAAGATTGTTTTGAATCGAAAAACAAACTTTTCTTAGTGTTTGTAAAATTTGGTGAAAAATTATGTAGTGAAAGATACGATACAAATGATCAAAAAACACGTTATATGAACTCCTCAAAGCGTTAAAAGATTTTTTGGAATCGAAAAACAAACTTTCTTAGTGTTTGTAAAATTTGGTGAAAAGTTATGTAGTGAAAGATACTATACGAATGATCTAAAAACACGTTATTTGAACTTCTCAAAGCGTTAAAAGATTGTTTTGAATCGAAAAACAAACTTTCTTAGTGCTTGTAAAATTGGGTGAAAAGTTATGTAGTGAAAGATACGATACAAATGATCTAAAAACACGTTATTTGAACTCCTCAAAGCGTTAAAAAATTGTTTTGAATCGAAAAACAAATTTTCTTTGTGTTTGTAAAATATGGTGAAAAGTTATGTAGTGAAAGATACGATACAGATGATATAAAAACACGTTATTTGAACTCCTCAAAGCGTTAAAATCTTGTTTTGAATCGAAAAACAAACTTTCTTAGTGTTTGTGAAATTTGGTGAAAAGTTATGTAGTAAAAGATACGATACAAATGATCTAAAAACACGTTATTTGAACTCCTCAAAGCATTAAAATCTTGTTTTGAATCGAAATACAAACTTTCTTAGTGTTTGTGAAATTTGGTTAAAAGTTATGTAGTAAAAGATACGATACAAATGATCTAAAAACACGTTATTTGAACTCCTCAAAGCGTTAAAATCTTGTTTTGAATCGAAAAACAAACTTTCTTAGTATTTGTGAAATTTGGTGAAAAGTTATGTAGTAAAAACATACGATACAAATGATCTAAAAACACGTTATTTGAACTCCTCAAAGCGTTAAAATCTTGTTTTGAATCGAAAAACAAACATTCTTAGTGTTTGTGAAATTTGGTGAAAAGTTATGTAGTAAAAGATACGATACAAATGATCTAAAAACACGTTATTTGAACTCCTCAAAGCGTTAAAATATTGTTTTGAATCGAAAAACAAACTTTCTTAGTGTTTGTGAAATTTGGTGAAAAGTTATGTAGTAAAAAGATACGATACAAATGATCTAAAAACACGTTATTTGAACTCCTCAAAGCGTTAAAATCTTGTTTTGAATCGAAAAACAAACTTTCTTAGTGTTTGTGAAATTTGGTGAAAAGTTATGTAGTAAAAGATACGATACAAATGATCTAAAAACACGTTATTTGAACTCCTCAAAGCGTTAAAATCTTGTTTTGAATCGAAAAACAAACTTTCTTAGTGTTTGTGAAATTTGGTGAAAAGTTATGTTGTAAAAAGATACGATACAAATGATCTAAAAACACGTTATTTGAACTCCTCAAAGCGTTAAAATCTTGTTTTGAATCGAAAAACAAACTTTCTTAGTCTTTGTGAAATTTGGTGAAAAGTTATGCAGTAAAAGATACGATACGAATGATCTAAAAACACGTTATTTGAACTCCTCAAAGCGTTAAAATCTTGTTTTGAATCGAAAAACAAACTTTCTTAGTGTTTGTGAAATTTGGTGAAAAGTTATGTAGTAAAAGATACGATACAAATGATCTAAAAACACGTTATTTTAACTCCTCAAAGCGTTAAAATCTTGTTTTGAATCGAAATACAAACTTTCTTAGTGTTTGTGAAATTTGGTGAAAAGTTATGTAGTAAAAAGATACGATACAAATGATCTAAAAACACGTTATTTGAACTCCTCAAAGCGTTAAAATCTTGTTTTGAATCGAAAAACAAACTTTCTTAGTGTTTGTGAAATTTGGTGAAAAGTTATGTAGTAAAAGATACGATACAAATGATCTAAAAACACGTTATTTGAACTCCTCAAAGCGTTAAAATCTTGTTTTGAATCGAAAAACAAACTTTCTTAGTGTTTGTGAAATTTGGTGAAAAGTTATGTTGTAAAAAGATACGATACAAATGATCTAAAAACACATTATTTGAACTCCTCAAAGCGTTAAAATCTTGTTTTGAATCGAAAAGCAAACTTTCTTAGTGTTTGTGAAATTTGGTGAAAAGTTATGCAGTAAAAGATACGATACGAATGATCTAAAAATACGTTATTTGAACTCCTCAAAGCGTTATAATCTTGTTTTGAATCGAAAAACAAACTTTCTTAGTGTTTGTGAAATTTGGTGAAAAGTTATGTAGTAAAAAGATACGATACAAATGATCTAAAAACACGTTATTTGAACTCCTCAAAGCGTTAAAATCTTGTTTTGAATCGAAAAACAAACTTTCTTAGTGTTTGTGAAATTTGGTGAAAAGTTATGTAGTAAAAGATACGATACAGATGATATAAAAACACGTTATTTGAACTCCTCAAAGCGTTAAAATCTTGTTTTGAATCGAAAAACAAATTTTCTTTGTGTTTGTAAAATATGGTGAAAAGTTATGTAGTGAAAGATACGATACAGATGATATAAAAACACGTTATTTGAACTCCTCAAAGCGTTAAAATCTTGTTTTGAATCGAAAAACAAACTTTCTTAGTGTTTGTGAAATTTGGTGAAAAGTTATGTAGTAAAAGATACGATACAAATGATCTAAAAACACGTTATTTGAACTCCTCAAAGCATTAAAATCTTGTTTTGAATCGAAATACAAACTTTCTTAGTGTTTGTGAAATTTGGTTAAAAGTTATGTAGTAAAAGATACGATACAAATGATCTAAAAACACGTTATTTGAACTCCTCAAATCGTTAAAATCTTGTTTTGAATCGAAAAACAAACTTTCTTAGTATTTGTGAAATTTGGTGAAAAGTTATGTAGTAAAAACATACGATACAAATGATCTAAAAACACGTTATTTGAACTCCTCAAAGAGTTAAAATCTTGTTTTGAATCGAAAAACAAACATTCTTAGTGTTTGTGAAATTTGGTGAAAAGTTATGTAGTAAAAGATACGATACAAATGATCTAAAAACACGTTATTTGAACTCCTCAAAGCGTTAAAATATTGTTTTGAATCGAAAAACAAACTTTCTTAGTGTTTGTGAAATTTGGTGAAAAGTTATGTAGTAAAAAGATACGATACAAATGATCTAAAAACACGTTATTTGAACTCCTCAAAGCGTTAAAATCTTGTTTTGAATCGAAAAACAAACTTTCTTAGTGTTTGTGAAATTTGGTGAAAAGTTGTGTAGTAAAAGATACGATACAAATGATCTAAAAACACGTTATTTGAACTCCTCAAAGCGTTAAAATCTTGTTTTGAATCGAAAAACAAACTTTCTTGGTGTTTGTGAAATTTGGTGAAAAGTTATGTAGTAAAAGATACGATACAAATGATCTAAAAACACGTTATTTGAACTCCTCAAAGCGTTAAAATCTTGTTTTGAATCGAAAAACAAACTTTCTTAGTGTTTGTGAAATTTGGTGAAAAGTTATGTAGTAAAAGATACGATACAAATGATCTAAAAACACGTTATTTGAACTCCTCAAAGCGTTAAAATCTTGTTTTGAATCGAAAAACAAACTTTCTTAGTGTTTGTGAAATTTGGTGAAAAGTTATGTAGTAAAAGATACGATACAAATGATCTAAAAACACTTTATTTGAACTCCTCAAAGCGTTAAAATCTTGTTTTGAATCGAAAAACAAACTTTCTTAGTGTTTGTGAAATTTGGTGAAAAGTTATGTAGTAAAAGATACGATACAAATGATCTAAAAACACGTTATTTGAACTCCTCAAAGCGTTAAAATCTTGTTTTGAATCGAAAAACAAACTTTCTTAGTGTTTGTGAAAGTTGGTGAAAAGTTATGTAGTAAAAAGATACGATACAAATGATCTAAAAACACGTTATTTGAACTCCTCAAAGCGTTAAAATCTTGTTTTGAATCGAAAAACAAACTTTCTTAGTGTTTGTTAAATTTGGTGAAAAGTTATGTAGTAAAAGATACGATACAAATGATCTCAAAACACGTTATTTGAACTCCTCAAAGCGTTTGGTGAAAAGTTATGTAGTAAAAGATACGATACAAATTACGTAGAAACAGGTTATTTGAACTCCTCAAAGCGTTAAAAGACTGTTTTGAATTGAAAATCAAACTTTCTTAGTGTTTGTAAAATTTGGCGAAAAGTTATGTAGTGAAACACACGATACAAATGATCTAAAAACACTATATTTAAACTCTTCAAACCGTTAAAAGATTGTTTTGAATCGAAAAACAAACTTTCTTAGTGTTTGTAAAATTTGGTGAAAAGTAATGTAGTGAAAGATACGATTCAAATGATCTAAAAACACGTTATTTGAACTCCTCAAAGCGTTCAAAGATAGTTTTGAATCGAAAAACAAACTTTTCTTAGTGTTTGTAAAATTTGGTGAAAAATTATGTAGTGAAAGATACGATACAAATGATCAAAAAACACGTTATATGAACTCCTCAAAGCGTTAAAAGATTTTTTGGAATCGAAAAACAAACTTTCTTAGTGTTTGTAAAATTTGGTGAAAAGTTATGTAGTGAAAGATACTATACGAATGATCTAAAAACACGTTATTTGAACTTCTCAAAGCGTTAAAAGATTGTTTTGAATCGAAAAACAAACTTTCTTAGTGCTTGTAAAATTGGGTGAAAAGTTATGTAGTGAAAGATACGATACAAATGATCTAAAAACACGTTATTTGAACTCCTCAAAGCGTTAAAAAATTGTTTTGAATCGAAAAACAAATTTTCTATGTGTTTGTAAAATTTGGTGAAAAGTTATGTAGTGAAAGATACGATACAGATGATATAAAAACACGTTATTTGAACTCCTCAAAGCGTTAAAAGATTGTTTTGAATCGAAAAACAAACTTTCTTAGTGTTTGTGAAATTTGGTGAAAAGTTATGTAGTAAAAGATACGATACAAATGATCTAAAAACACGTTATTTTAACTCCTCAAAGCGTTAAAATCTTGTTTTGAATCGAAATACAAACTTTCTTAGTGTTTGTGAAATTTGGTGAAAAGTTATGTAGTAAAAAGATACGATACAAATGATCTAAAAACACGTTATTTGAACTCCTCAAAGCGTTAAAATCTTGTTTTGAATCGAAAAACAAACTTTCTTAGTGTTTGTGAAATTTGGTGAAAAGTTATGTAGTAAAAGATACGATACAAATGATCTAAAAACACGTTATTTGAACTCCTCAAAGCGTTAAAATCTTGTTTTGAATCGAAAAACAAACTTTCTTAGTGTTTGTGAAATTTGGTGAAAAGTTATGTTGTAAAAAGATACGATACAAATGATCTAAAAACACATTATTTGAACTCCTCAAAGCGTTAAAATCTTGTTTTGAATCGAAAAGCAAACTTTCTTAGTGTTTGTGAAATTTGGTGAAAAGTTATGCAGTAAAAGATACGATACGAATGATCTAAAAATACGTTATTTGAACTCCTCAAAGCGTTATAATCTTGTTTTGAATCGAAAAACAAACTTTCTTAGTGTTTGTGAAATTTGGTGAAAAGTTATGTAGTAAAAAGATACGATACAAATGATCTAAAAACACGTTATTTGAACTCCTCAAAGCGTTAAAATCTTGTTTTGAATCGAAAAACAAACTTTCTTAGTGTTTGTGAAATTTGGTGAAAAGTTATGTAGTAAAAGATACGATACAGATGATATAAAAACACGTTATTTGAACTCCTCAAAGCGTTAAAATCTTGTTTTGAATCGAAAAACAAATTTTCTTTGTGTTTGTAAAATATGGTGAAAAGTTATGTAGTGAAAGATACGATACAGATGATATAAAAACACGTTATTTGAACTCCTCAAAGCGTTAAAATCTTGTTTTGAATCGAAAAACAAACTTTCTTAGTGTTTGTGAAATTTGGTGAAAAGTTATGTAGTAAAAGATACGATACAAATGATCTAAAAACACGTTATTTGAACTCCTCAAAGCATTAAAATCTTGTTTTGAATCGAAATACAAACTTTCTTAGTGTTTGTGAAATTTGGTTAAAAGTTATGTAGTAAAAGATACGATACAAATGATCTAAAAACACGTTATTTGAACTCCTCAAATCGTTAAAATCTTGTTTTGAATCGAAAAACAAACTTTCTTAGTATTTGTGAAATTTGGTGAAAAGTTATGTAGTAAAAACATACGATACAAATGATCTAAAAACACGTTATTTGAACTCCTCAAAGAGTTAAAATCTTGTTTTGAATCGAAAAACAAACATTCTTAGTGTTTGTGAAATTTGGTGAAAAGTTATGTAGTAAAAGATACGATACAAATGATCTAAAAACACGTTATTTGAACTCCTCAAAGCGTTAAAATATTGTTTTGAATCGAAAAACAAACTTTCTTAGTGTTTGTGAAATTTGGTGAAAAGTTATGTAGTAAAAAGATACGATACAAATGATCTAAAAACACGTTATTTGAACTCCTCAAAGCGTTAAAATCTTGTTTTGAATCGAAAAACAAACTTTCTTAGTGTTTGTGAAATTTGGTGAAAAGTTGTGTAGTAAAAGATACGATACAAATGATCTAAAAACACGTTATTTGAACTCCTCAAAGCGTTAAAATCTTGTTTTGAATCGAAAAACAAACTTTCTTGGTGTTTGTGAAATTTGGTGAAAAGTTATGTAGTAAAAGATACGATACAAATGATCTAAAAACACGTTATTTGAACTCCTCAAAGCGTTAAAATCTTGTTTTGAATCGAAAAACAAACTTTCTTAGTGTTTGTGAAATTTGGTGAAAAGTTATGTAGTAAAAGATACGATACAAATGATCTAAAAACACGTTATTTGAACTCCTCAAAGCGTTAAAATCTTGTTTTGAATCGAAAAACAAACTTTCTTAGTGTTTGTGAAATTTGGTGAAAAGTTATGTAGTAAAAGATACGATACAAATGATCTAAAAACACTTTATTTGAACTCCTCAAAGCGTTAAAATCTTGTTTTGAATCGAAAAACAAACTTTCTTAGTGTTTGTGAAATTTGGTGAAAAGTTATGTAGTAAAAGATACGATACAAATGATCTAAAAACACGTTATTTGAACTCCTCAAAGCGTTAAAATCTTGTTTTGAATCGAAAAACAAACTTTCTTAGTGTTTGTGAAAGTTGGTGAAAAGTTATGTAGTAAAAAGATACGATACAAATGATCTAAAAACACGTTATTTGAACTCCTCAAAGCGTTAAAATCTTGTTTTGAATCGAAAAACAAACTTTCTTAGTGTTTGTTAAATTTGGTGAAAAGTTATGTAGTAAAAGATACGATACAAATGATCTCAAAACACGTTATTTGAACTCCTCAAAGCGTTTGGTGAAAAGTTATGTAGTAAAAGATACGATACAAATTACGTAGAAACAGGTTATTTGAACTCCTCAAAGCGTTAAAAGACTGTTTTGAATTGAAAATCAAACTTTCTTAGTGTTTGTAAAATTTGGCGAAAAGTTATGTAGTGAAACACACGATACAAATGATCTAAAAACACTATATTTAAACTCTTCAAACCGTTAAAAGATTGTTTTGAATCGAAAAACAAACTTTCTTAGTGTTTGTAAAATTTGGTGAAAAGTAATGTAGTGAAAGATACGATTCAAATGATCTAAAAACACGTTATTTGAACTCCTCAAAGCGTTCAAAGATAGTTTTGAATCGAAAAACAAACTTTTCTTAGTGTTTGTAAAATTTGGTGAAAAATTATGTAGTGAAAGATACGATACAAATGATCAAAAAACACGTTATATGAACTCCTCAAAGCGTTAAAAGATTTTTTGGAATCGAAAAACAAACTTTCTTAGTGTTTGTAAAATTTGGTGAAAAGTTATGTAGTGAAAGATACTATACGAATGATCTAAAAACACGTTATTTGAACTTCTCAAAGCGTTAAAAGATTGTTTTGAATCGAAAAACAAACTTTCTTAGTGCTTGTAAAATTGGGTGAAAAGTTATGTAGTGAAAGATACGATACAAATGATCTAAAAACACGTTATTTGAACTCCTCAAAGCGTTAAAAAATTGTTTTGAATCGAAAAACAAATTTTCTATGTGTTTGTAAAATTTGGTGAAAAGTTATGTAGTGAAAGATACGATACAGATGATATAAAAACACGTTATTTGAACTCCTCAAAGCGTTAAAAGATTGTTTTGAATCGAAAAACAAACTCTCTTAGTGTTTCAAAATTTTGGTGAAAAGTTATGTAGTGAAAGATAAGATACAAATGATCTAAAAACAAGTTATTGGAACTCCTCAAAGCGTTAGAAGATTGTTTTGAATCGAAAAACTAACTTTCTTAGTGTTCGTAAATTTGGTGAAAAGATATGTAGTGAAAGATACGATACAAATGATGTAAAAACATGTTATTTGAACTCCTCAAAGCGTTAAAAGATTGTTTTGAATCGAAAATCAAACTTTCTTAGTGTTTGTAAAATTTGGCGAAAAGTTATGTAGTGAAAGATAGGATACAAATGATCTAAAAACACGTTATTTGAACTCCTCAAAGCATTAAAATCTTGTTTTGAATCGAAAAACAAACTTTCTTAGTGTTTGTGAAATTTGGTGAAAAGTTATGTAGTAAAAGATACGATACAAATGATCTAAAAACACGTTATTTGAACTCCTCAAAGCATTAAAATCTTGTTTTGAATCGAAATACAAACTTTCTTAGTGTTTGTGAAATTTGGTTAAAAGTTATGTAGTAAAAGATACGATACAAATGATCTAAAAACACGTTATTTGAACTCCTCAAATCGTTAAAATCTTGTTTTGAATCGAAAAACAAACTTTCTTAGTATTTGTGAAATTTGGTGAAAAGTTATGTAGTAAAAGATACGATACAAATGATCTAAAAACACGTTATTTGAACTCCTCAAAGCGTTAAAATCTTGTTTTGAATCGAAAAACAAACTTTCTTAGTGTTTGTGAAAGTTGGTGAAAAGTTATGTAGTAAAAAGATACGATACAAATGATCTAAAAACACGTTATTTGAACTCCTCAAAGCGTTAAAATCTTGTTTTGAATCGAAAAACAAACTTTCTTAGTGTTTGTTAAATTTGGTGAAAAGTTATGTAGTAAAAGATACGATACAAATGATCTAAAAACACGTTATTTGAACTCCTCAAAGCGTTTGGTGAAAAGTTATGTAGTAAAAGATACGAAACAAATTACGTAGAAACAGGTCATTTGAACTCCTCAAAGCGTTAAAAGACTGTTTTGAATTGAAAATCAAACTTTCTTAGTGTTTGTAAAATTTGGCGAAAAGTTATGTAGTGAAACACACGATACAAATGATCTAAAAACACGTTATTTAAACTCTTCAAAGCGTTAAAAGATTGTTTTGAATCGAAAAACAAACTTTCTAAGTGTTTGTTAAATTTGGTGAAAAGTTATGTAGTGAAAGATACGATTCAAATGATCTAAAAACACGTTATTTGAACTCCTCAAAGCGTTCAAAGATTGTTTTGAATCGAAAAACAAACTTTTCTTAGTGTTTGTAAAATTTGGTGAAAAATTATGTAGTGAAAGATACGATACAAATGATCAAAAAACACGTTATATGAACTCCTCAAAGCGTTAAAAGATTTTTTGGAATCGAAAAACAAACTTTCTTAGTGTTTGTAAAATTTGGTGAAAAGTTATGTAGTGAAAGATACTATACGAATGATCTAAAAACACGTTATTTGAACTTCTCAAAGCGTTAAAAGATTGTTTTGAATCGAAAAACAAACTTTCTTAGTGCTTGTAAAATTGGGTGAAAAGTTATGTAGTGAAAGATACGATACAAATGATCTAAAAACACGTTATTTGAACTCCTCAAAGCGTTAAAAAATTGTTTTGAATCGAAAAACAAATTTTCTTTGTGTTTGTAAAATATGGTGAAAAGTTATGTAGTGAAAGATACGATACAGATGATATAAAAACACGTTATTTGAACTCCTCAAAGCGTTAAAATCTTGTTTTGAATCGAAAAACAAACTTTCTTAGTGTTTGTGAAATTTGGTGAAAAGTTATGTAGTAAAAGATACGATACAAATGATCTAAAAACACGTTATTTGAACTCCTCAAAGCATTAAAATCTTGTTTTGAATCGAAATACAAACTTTCTTAGTGTTTGTGAAATTTGGTTAAAAGTTATGTAGTAAAAGATACGATACAAATGATCTAAAAACACGTTATTTGAACTCCTCAAAGCGTTAAAATCTTGTTTTGAATCGAAAAACAAACTTTCTTAGTATTTGTGAAATTTGGTGAAAAGTTATGTAGTAAAAACATACGATACAAATGATCTAAAAACACGTTATTTGAACTCCTCAAAGCGTTAAAATCTTGTTTTGAATCGAAAAACAAACATTCTTAGTGTTTGTGAAATTTGGTGAAAAGTTATGTAGTAAAAGATACGATACAAATGATCTAAAAACACGTTATTTGAACTCCTCAAAGCGTTAAAATATTGTTTTGAATCGAAAAACAAACTTTCTTAGTGTTTGTGAAATTTGGTGAAAAGTTATGTAGTAAAAAGATACGATACAAATGATCTAAAAACACGTTATTTGAACTCCTCAAAGCGTTAAAATCTTGTTTTGAATCGAAAAACAAACTTTCTTAGTGTTTGTGAAATTTGGTGAAAAGTTATGTAGTAAAAGATACGATACAAATGATCTAAAAACACGTTATTTGAACTCCTCAAAGCGTTAAAATCTTGTTTTGAATCGAAAAACAAACTTTCTTAGTGTTTGTGAAATTTGGTGAAAAGTTATGTTGTAAAAAGATACGATACAAATGATCTAAAAACACGTTATTTGAACTCCTCAAAGCGTTAAAATCTTGTTTTGAATCGAAAAACAAACTTTCTTAGTCTTTGTGAAATTTGGTGAAAAGTTATGCAGTAAAAGATACGATACGAATGATCTAAAAACACGTTATTTGAACTCCTCAAAGCGTTAAAATCTTGTTTTGAATCGAAAAACAAACTTTCTTAGTGTTTGTGAAATTTGGTGAAAAGTTATGTAGTAAAAGATACGATACAAATGATCTAAAAACACGTTATTTTAACTCCTCAAAGCGTTAAAATCTTGTTTTGAATCGAAATACAAACTTTCTTAGTGTTTGTGAAATTTGGTGAAAAGTTATGTAGTAAAAAGATACGATACAAATGATCTAAAAACACGTTATTTGAACTCCTCAAAGCGTTAAAATCTTGTTTTGAATCGAAAAACAAACTTTCTTAGTGTTTGTGAAATTTGGTGAAAAGTTATGTAGTAAAAGATACGATACAAATGATCTAAAAACACGTTATTTGAACTCCTCAAAGCGTTAAAATCTTGTTTTGAATCGAAAAACAAACTTTCTTAGTGTTTGTGAAATTTGGTGAAAAGTTATGTTGTAAAAAGATACGATACAAATGATCTAAAAACACATTATTTGAACTCCTCAAAGCGTTAAAATCTTGTTTTGAATCGAAAAGCAAACTTTCTTAGTGTTTGTGAAATTTGGTGAAAAGTTATGCAGTAAAAGATACGATACGAATGATCTAAAAATACGTTATTTGAACTCCTCAAAGCGTTATAATCTTGTTTTGAATCGAAAAACAAACTTTCTTAGTGTTTGTGAAATTTGGTGAAAAGTTATGTAGTAAAAAGATACGATACAAATGATCTAAAAACACGTTATTTGAACTCCTCAAAGCGTTAAAATCTTGTTTTGAATCGAAAAACAAACTTTCTTAGTGTTTGTGAAATTTGGTGAAAAGTTATGTAGTAAAAGATACGATACAGATGATATAAAAACACGTTATTTGAACTCCTCAAAGCGTTAAAATCTTGTTTTGAATCGAAAAACAAATTTTCTTTGTGTTTGTAAAATATGGTGAAAAGTTATGTAGTGAAAGATACGATACAGATGATATAAAAACACGTTATTTGAACTCCTCAAAGCGTTAAAATCTTGTTTTGAATCGAAAAACAAACTTTCTTAGTGTTTGTGAAATTTGGTGAAAAGTTATGTAGTAAAAGATACGATACAAATGATCTAAAAACACGTTATTTGAACTCCTCAAAGCATTAAAATCTTGTTTTGAATCGAAATACAAACTTTCTTAGTGTTTGTGAAATTTGGTTAAAAGTTATGTAGTAAAAGATACGATACAAATGATCTAAAAACACGTTATTTGAACTCCTCAAAGCGTTAAAATCTTGTTTTGAATCGAAAAACAAACTTTCTTAGTATTTGTGAAATTTGGTGAAAAGTTATGTAGTAAAAACATACGATACAAATGATCTAAAAACACGTTATTTGAACTCCTCAAAGCGTTAAAATCTTGTTTTGAATCGAAAAACAAACATTCTTAGTGTTTGTGAAATTTGGTGAAAAGTTATGTAGTAAAAGATACGATACAAATGATCTAAAAACACGTTATTTGAACTCCTCAAAGCGTTAAAATATTGTTTTGAATCGAAAAACAAACTTTCTTAGTGTTTGTGAAATTTGGTGAAAAGTTATGTAGTAAAAAGATACGATACAAATGATCTAAAAACACGTTATTTGAACTCCTCAAAGCGTTAAAATCTTGTTTTGAATCGAAAAACAAACTTTCTTAGTGTTTGTGAAATTTGGTGAAAAGTTATGTAGTAAAAGATACGATACAAATGATCTAAAAACACGTTATTTGAACTCCTCAAAGCGTTAAAATCTTGTTTTGAATCGAAAAACAAACTTTCTTAGTGTTTGTGAAATTTGGTGAAAAGTTATGTTGTAAAAAGATACGATACAAATGATCTAAAAACACGTTATTTGAACTCCTCAAAGCGTTAAAATCTTGTTTTGAATCGAAAAACAAACTTTCTTAGTCTTTGTGAAATTTGGTGAAAAGTTATGCAGTAAAAGATACGATACGAATGATCTAAAAACACGTTATTTGAACTCCTCAAAGCGTTAAAATCTTGTTTTGAATCGAAAAACAAACTTTCTTAGTGTTTGTGAAATTTGGTGAAAAGTTATGTAGTAAAAGATACGATACAAATGATCTAAAAACACGTTATTTTAACTCCTCAAAGCGTTAAAATCTTGTTTTGAATCGAAATACAAACTTTCTTAGTGTTTGTGAAATTTGGTGAAAAGTTATGTAGTAAAAAGATACGATACAAATGATCTAAAAACACGTTATTTGAACTCCTCAAAGCGTTAAAATCTTGTTTTGAATCGAAAAACAAACTTTCTTAGTGTTTGTGAAATTTGGTGAAAAGTTATGTAGTAAAAGATACGATACAAATGATCTAAAAACACGTTATTTGAACTCCTCAAAGCGTTAAAATCTTGTTTTGAATCGAAAAACAAACTTTCTTAGTGTTTGTGAAATTTGGTGAAAAGTTATGTTGTAAAAAGATACGATACAAATGATCTAAAAACACATTATTTGAACTCCTCAAAGCGTTAAAATCTTGTTTTGAATCGAAAAGCAAACTTTCTTAGTGTTTGTGAAATTTGGTGAAAAGTTATGCAGTAAAAGATACGATACGAATGATCTAAAAATACGTTATTTGAACTCCTCAAAGCGTTATAATCTTGTTTTGAATCGAAAAACAAACTTTCTTAGTGTTTGTGAAATTTGGTGAAAAGTTATGTAGTAAAAAGATACGATACAAATGATCTAAAAACACGTTATTTGAACTCCTCAAAGCGTTAAAATCTTGTTTTGAATCGAAAAACAAACTTTCTTAGTGTTTGTGAAATTTGGTGAAAAGTTATGTAGTAAAAGATACGATACAGATGATATAAAAACACGTTATTTGAACTCCTCAAAGCGTTAAAATCTTGTTTTGAATCGAAAAACAAATTTTCTTTGTGTTTGTAAAATATGGTGAAAAGTTATGTAGTGAAAGATACGATACAGATGATATAAAAACACGTTATTTGAACTCCTCAAAGCGTTAAAATCTTGTTTTGAATCGAAAAACAAACTTTCTTAGTGTTTGTGAAATTTGGTGAAAAGTTATGTAGTAAAAGATACGATACAAATGATCTAAAAACACGTTATTTGAACTCCTCAAAGCATTAAAATCTTGTTTTGAATCGAAATACAAACTTTCTTAGTGTTTGTGAAATTTGGTTAAAAGTTATGTAGTAAAAGATACGATACAAATGATCTAAAAACACGTTATTTGAACTCCTCAAATCGTTAAAATCTTGTTTTGAATCGAAAAACAAACTTTCTTAGTATTTGTGAAATTTGGTGAAAAGTTATGTAGTAAAAACATACGATACAAATGATCTAAAAACACGTTATTTGAACTCCTCAAAGAGTTAAAATCTTGTTTTGAATCGAAAAACAAACATTCTTAGTGTTTGTGAAATTTGGTGAAAAGTTATGTAGTAAAAGATACGATACAAATGATCTAAAAACACGTTATTTGAACTCCTCAAAGCATTAAAATCTTGTTTTGAATCGAAATACAAACTTTCTTAGTGTTTGTGAAATTTGGTTAAAAGTTATGTAGTAAAAGATACGATACAAATGATCTAAAAACACGTTATTTGAACTCCTCAAATCATTAAAATCTTGTTTTGAATCGAAATACAAACTTTCTTAGTGTTTGTGAAATTTGGTTAAAAGTTATGTAGTAAAAGATACGATACAAATGATCTAAAAACACGTTATTTGAACTCCTCAAATCGTTAAAATCTTGTTTTGAATCGAAAAACAAACTTTCTTAGTATTTGTGAAATTTGGTGAAAAGTTATGTAGTAAAAACATACGATACAAATGATCTAAAAACACGTTATTTGAACTCCTCAAAGAGTTAAAATCTTGTTTTGAATCGAAAAACAAACATTCTTAGTGTTTGTGAAATTTGGTGAAAAGTTATGTAGTAAAAGATACGATACAAATGATCTAAAAACACGTTATTTGAACTCCTCAAAGCGTTAAAATATTGTTTTGAATCGAAAAACAAACTTTCTTAGTGTTTGTGAAATTTGGTGAAAAGTTATGTAGTAAAAAGATACGATACAAATGATCTAAAAACACGTTATTTGAACTCCTCAAAGCGTTAAAATCTTGTTTTGAATCGAAAAACAAACTTTCTTAGTGTTTGTGAAATTTGGTGAAAAGTTGTGTAGTAAAAGATACGATACAAATGATCTAAAAACACGTTATTTGAACTCCTCAAAGCGTTAAAATCTTGTTTTGAATCGAAAAACAAACTTTCTTGGTGTTTGTGAAATTTGGTGAAAAGTTATGTAGTAAAAGATACGATACAAATGATCTAAAAACACGTTATTTGAACTCCTCAAAGCGTTAAAATCTTGTTTTGAATCGAAAAACAAACTTTCTTAGTGTTTGTGAAATTTGGTGAAAAGTTATGTAGTAAAAGATACGATACAAATGATCTAAAAACACGTTATTTGAACTCCTCAAAGCGTTAAAATCTTGTTTTGAATCGAAAAACAAACTTTCTTAGTGTTTGTGAAATTTGGTGAAAAGTTATGTAGTAAAAGATACGATACAAATGATCTAAAAACACTTTATTTGAACTCCTCAAAGCGTTAAAATCTTGTTTTGAATCGAAAAACAAACTTTCTTAGTGTTTGTGAAATTTGGTGAAAAGTTATGTAGTAAAAGATACGATACAAATGATCTAAAAACACGTTATTTGAACTCCTCAAAGCGTTAAAATCTTGTTTTGAATCGAAAAACAAACTTTCTTAGTGTTTGTGAAAGTTGGTGAAAAGTTATGTAGTAAAAAGATACGATACAAATGATCTAAAAACACGTTATTTGAACTCCTCAAAGCGTTAAAATCTTGTTTTGAATCGAAAAACAAACTTTCTTAGTGTTTGTTAAATTTGGTGAAAAGTTATGTAGTAAAAGATACGATACAAATGATCTCAAAACACGTTATTTGAACTCCTCAAAGCGTTTGGTGAAAAGTTATGTAGTAAAAGATACGATACAAATTACGTAGAAACAGGTTATTTGAACTCCTCAAAGCGTTAAAAGACTGTTTTGAATTGAAAATCAAACTTTCTTAGTGTTTGTAAAATTTGGCGAAAAGTTATGTAGTGAAACACACGATACAAATGATCTAAAAACACTATATTTAAACTCTTCAAACCGTTAAAAGATTGTTTTGAATCGAAAAACAAACTTTCTTAGTGTTTGTAAAATTTGGTGAAAAGTAATGTAGTGAAAGATACGATTCAAATGATCTAAAAACACGTTATTTGAACTCCTCAAAGCGTTCAAAGATAGTTTTGAATCGAAAAACAAACTTTTCTTAGTGTTTGTAAAATTTGGTGAAAAATTATGTAGTGAAAGATACGATACAAATGATCAAAAAACACGTTATATGAACTCCTCAAAGCGTTAAAAGATTTTTTGGAATCGAAAAACAAACTTTCTTAGTGTTTGTAAAATTTGGTGAAAAGTTATGTAGTGAAAGATACTATACGAATGATCTAAAAACACGTTATTTGAACTTCTCAAAGCGTTAAAAGATTGTTTTGAATCGAAAAACAAACTTTCTTAGTGCTTGTAAAATTGGGTGAAAAGTTATGTAGTGAAAGATACGATACAAATGATCTAAAAACACGTTATTTGAACTCCTCAAAGCGTTAAAAAATTGTTTTGAATCGAAAAACAAATTTTCTATGTGTTTGTAAAATTTGGTGAAAAGTTATGTAGTGAAAGATACGATACAGATGATATAAAAACACGTTATTTGAACTCCTCAAAGCGTTAAAAGATTGTTTTGAATCGAAAAACAAACTCTCTTAGTGTTTCAAAATTTTGGTGAAAAGTTATGTAGTGAAAGATAAGATACAAATGATCTAAAAACAAGTTATTGGAACTCCTCAAAGCGTTAGAAGATTGTTTTGAATCGAAAAACTAACTTTCTTAGTGTTCGTAAATTTGGTGAAAAGATATGTAGTGAAAGATACGATACAAATGATGTAAAAACATGTTATTTGAACTCCTCAAAGCGTTAAAAGATTGTTTTGAATCGAAAATCAAACTTTCTTAGTGTTTGTAAAATTTGGCGAAAAGTTATGTAGTGAAAGATAGGATACAAATGATCTAAAAACACGTTATTTGAACTCCTCAAAGCATTAAAATCTTGTTTTGAATCGAAAAACAAACTTTCTTAGTGTTTGTGAAATTTGGTGAAAAGTTATGTAGTAAAAGATACGATACAAATGATCTAAAAACACGTTATTTGAACTCCTCAAAGCATTAAAATCTTGTTTTGAATCGAAATACAAACTTTCTTAGTGTTTGTGAAATTTGGTTAAAAGTTATGTAGTAAAAGATACGATACAAATGATCTAAAAACACGTTATTTGAACTCCTCAAATCGTTAAAATCTTGTTTTGAATCGAAAAACAAACTTTCTTAGTATTTGTGAAATTTGGTGAAAAGTTATGTAGTAAAAACATACGATACAAATGATCTAAAAACACGTTATTTGAACTCCTCAAAGCGTTAAAATCTTGTTTTGAATCGAAAAACAAACATTCTTAGTGTTTGTGAAATTTGGTGAAAAGTTATGTAGTAAAAGATACGATACAAATGATCTAAAAACACGTTATTTGAACTCCTCAAAGCGTTAAAATATTGTTTTGAATCGAAAAACAAACTTTCTTAGTGTTTGTGAAATTTGGTGAAAAGTTATGTAGTAAAAAGATACGATACAAATGATCTAAAAACACGTTATTTGAACTCCTCAAAGCGTTAAAATCTTGTTTTGAATCGAAAAACAAACTTTCTTAGTGTTTGTGAAATTTGGTGAAAAGTTATGTAGTAAAAGATACGATACAAATGATCTAAAAACACGTTATTTGAACTCCTCAAAGCGTTAAAATCTTGTTTTGAATCGAAAAACAAACTTTCTTAGTGTTTGTGAAATTTGGTGAAAAGTTATGTTGTAAAAAGATACGATACAAATGATCTAAAAACACGTTATTTGAACTCCTCAAAGCGTTAAAATCTTGTTTTGAATCGAAAAACAAACTTTCTTAGTCTTTGTGAAATTTGGTGAAAAGTTATGCAGTAAAAGATACGATACGAATGATCTAAAAACACGTTATTTGAACTCCTCAAAGCGTTAAAATCTTGTTTTGAATCGAAAAACAAACTTTCTTAGTGTTTGTGAAATTTGGTGAAAAGTTATGTAGTAAAAGATACGATACAAATGATCTAAAAACACGTTATTTTAACTCCTCAAAGCGTTAAAATCTTGTTTTGAATCGAAATACAAACTTTCTTAGTGTTTGTGAAATTTGGTGAAAAGTTATGTAGTAAAAAGATACGATACAAATGATCTAAAAACACGTTATTTGAACTCCTCAAAGCGTTAAAATCTTGTTTTGAATCGAAAAACAAACTTTCTTAGTGTTTGTGAAATTTGGTGAAAAGTTATGTAGTAAAAGATACGATACAAATGATCTAAAAACACGTTATTTGAACTCCTCAAAGCGTTAAAATCTTGTTTTGAATCGAAAAACAAACTTTCTTAGTGTTTGTGAAATTTGGTGAAAAGTTATGTTGTAAAAAGATACGATACAAATGATCTAAAAACACGTTATTTGAACTCCTCAAAGCGTTAAAATCTTGTTTTGAATCGAAAAACAAACTTTCTTAGTGTTTGTGAAATTTGGTGAAAAGTTATGCAGTAAAAGATACGATACGAATGATCTAAAAATACGTTATTTGAACTCCTCAAAGCGTTATAATCTTGTTTTGAATCGAAAAACAAACTTTCTTAGTGTTTGTGAAATTTGGTGAAAAGTTATGTAGTAAAAAGATACGATACAAATGATCTAAAAACACGTTATTTGAACTCCTCAAAGCGTTAAAATCTTGTTTTGAATCGAAAAACAAACTTTCTTAGTGTTTGTGAAATTTGGTGAAAAGTTATGTAGTAAAAGATACGATACAGATGATATAAAAACACGTTATTTGAACTCCTCAAAGCGTTAAAATCTTGTTTTGAATCGAAAAACAAATTTTCTTTGTGTTTGTAAAATATGGTGAAAAGTTATGTAGTGAAAGATACGATACAGATGATATAAAAACACGTTATTTGAACTCCTCAAAGCGTTAAAATCTTGTTTTGAATCGAAAAACAAACTTTCTTAGTGTTTGTGAAATTTGGTGAAAAGTTATGTAGTAAAAGATACGATACAAATGATCTAAAAACACGTTATTTGAACTCCTCAAAGCATTAAAATCTTGTTTTGAATCGAAATACAAACTTTCTTAGTGTTTGTGAAATTTGGTTAAAAGTTATGTAGTAAAAGATACGATACAAATGATCTAAAAACACGTTATTTGAACTCCTCAAATCGTTAAAATCTTGTTTTGAATCGAAAAACAAACTTTCTTAGTATTTGTGAAATTTGGTGAAAAGTTATGTAGTAAAAACATACGATACAAATGATCTAAAAACACGTTATTTGAACTCCTCAAAGAGTTAAAATCTTGTTTTGAATCGAAAAACAAACATTCTTAGTGTTTGTGAAATTTGGTGAAAAGTTATGTAGTAAAAGATACGATACAAATGATCTAAAAACACGTTATTTGAACTCCTCAAAGCGTTAAAATATTGTTTTGAATCGAAAAACAAACTTTCTTAGTGTTTGTGAAATTTGGTGAAAAGTTATGTAGTAAAAAGATACGATACAAATGATCTAAAAACACGTTATTTGAACTCCTCAAAGCGTTAAAATCTTGTTTTGAATCGAAAAACAAACTTTCTTAGTGTTTGTGAAATTTGGTGAAAAGTTGTGTAGTAAAAGATACGATACAAATGATCTAAAAACACGTTATTTGAACTCCTCAAAGCGTTAAAATCTTGTTTTGAATCGAAAAACAAACTTTCTTGGTGTTTGTGAAATTTGGTGAAAAGTTATGTAGTAAAAGATACGATACAAATGATCTAAAAACACGTTATTTGAACTCCTCAAAGCGTTAAAATCTTGTTTTGAATCGAAAAACAAACTTTCTTAGTGTTTGTGAAATTTGGTGAAAAGTTATGTAGTAAAAGATACGATACAAATGATCTAAAAACACGTTATTTGAACTCCTCAAAGCGTTAAAATCTTGTTTTGAATCGAAAAACAAACTTTCTTAGTGTTTGTGAAATTTGGTGAAAAGTTATGTAGTAAAAGATACGATACAAATGATCTAAAAACACTTTATTTGAACTCCTCAAAGCGTTAAAATCTTGTTTTGAATCGAAAAACAAACTTTCTTAGTGTTTGTGAAATTTGGTGAAAAGTTATGTAGTAAAAGATACGATACAAATGATCTAAAAACACGTTATTTGAACTCCTCAAAGCGTTAAAATCTTGTTTTGAATCGAAAAACAAACTTTCTTAGTGTTTGTGAAACTTGGTGAAAAGTTATGTAGTAAAAAGATACGATACAAATGATCTAAAAACACGTTATTTGAACTCCTCAAAGCGTTAAAATCTTGTTTTGAATCGAAAAACAAACTTTCTTAGTGTTTGTTAAATTTGGTGAAAAGTTATGTAGTAAAAGATACGATACAAATGATCTCAAAACACGTTATTTGAACTCCTCAAAGCGTTTGGTGAAAAGTTATGTAGTAAAAGATACGATACAAATTACGTAGAAACAGGTTATTTGAACTCCTCAAAGCGTTAAAAGACTGTTTTGAATTGAAAATCAAACTTTCTTAGTGTTTGTAAAATTTGGCGAAAAGTTATGTAGTGAAACACACGATACAAATGATCTAAAAACACTATATTTAAACTCTTCAAACCGTTAAAAGATTGTTTTGAATCGAAAAACAAACTTTCTTAGTGTTTGTAAAATTTGGTGAAAAGTAATGTAGTGAAAGATACGATTCAAATGATCTAAAAACACGTTATTTGAACTCCTCAAAGCGTTCAAAGATAGTTTTGAATCGAAAAACAAACTTTTATTAGTGTTTGTAAAATTTGGTGAAAAATTATGTAGTGAAAGATACGATACAAATGATCAAAAAACACGTTATATGAACTCCTCAAAGCGTTAAAAGATTTTTTGGAATCGAAAAACAAACTTTCTTAGTGTTTGTAAAATTTGGTGAAAAGTTATGTAGTGAAAGATACTATACGAATGATCTAAAAACACGTTATTTGAACTTCTCAAAGCGTTAAAAGATTGTTTTGAATCGAAAAACAAACTTTCTTAGTGCTTGTAAAATTGGGTGAAAAGTTATGTAGTGAAAGATACGATACAAATGATCTAAAAACACGTTATTTGAACTCCTCAAAGCGTTAAAAAATTGTTTTGAATCGAAAAACAAATTTTCTATGTGTTTGTAAAATTTGGTGAAAAGTTATGTAGTGAAAGATACGATACAGATGATATAAAAACACGTTATTTGAACTCCTCAAAGCGTTAAAAGATTGTTTTGAATCGAAAAACAAACTCTCTTAGTGTTTCAAAATTTTGGTGAAAAGTTATGTAGTGAAAGATAAGATACAAATGATCTAAAAACAAGTTATTGGAACTCCTCAAAGCGTTAGAAGATTGTTTTGAATCGAAAAACTAACTTTCTTAGTGTTCGTAAATTTGGTGAAAAGATATGTAGTGAAAGATACGATACAAATGATGTAAAAACATGTTATTTGAACTCCTCAAAGCGTTAAAAGATTGTTTTGAATCGAAAATCAAACTTTCTTAGTGTTTGTAAAATTTGGCGAAAAGTTATGTAGTGAAAGATACGATACAAATGATCTAAAAACACGTTATTTAAACTCTTCAAAGCGTTAAAAGATTGTTTTGAATCGAAAAACAAACTTTTTAGTGTTTGTAAAATTTGGTGAAAAGTTATGTAGTGAAAGATACGATTCAAATGATCTAAAAACACGTTATTTGAACTCCTCATAGCGTTCAAAGATTGATTAGAATCGAAAAACAAACTTTTCTAAGTGTTTGTAAAATTTGGTGAAAAATTATGTAGTGAAAGATACGATACAGATGATCTAAAAACACGTTATATGAACTCCTCAAAGCGTTAAAAGATTGTTTTGAATCGAAAAACAAACTTTCTTAGTGTTTGTAAAATTTGGTGAAAAGTTATGTAGTGAAAGATACGATACAAATGATCTAAAAACACGTTATTTGAACTCCTCAAAGCGTTAAAAGATTGTTTTGAATCGAAAAACAAACTTTCTTAGTGTTTGTAAAATTGGGTGAAAAGTTATGTAGTGAAAGATACGATACAAATGATCTAAAAACACGTTATTTGAACTCCTCAAAGCGTTAAAAGATTGTTTTGAATCGAAAAACAAACTTTCTATGTGTTTGTAAAATTTGGTGAAAAGTTATGTAGTGAAAGATACGATACAGATGACATAAAAATACGTTATTTGAACTCCTCAAAGCGTTAAAATCTTGTTTTGAATCGAAAAACAAAATTTCTTAGTGTTTGTGAAATTTGGTGAAAAGTTATGTAGTAAAAGATACGATACAAATGATCTAAAAACACGTTATTTGAACTCCTCAAAGCGTTAAAATCTTGTTTTTAATCGAAAAACAAACTTTCTTAGTGTTTGTGAAATTTGGTGAAAAGTTATGTAGTAAAAGATACGATACAAATGATCTAAAAACACGTTATTTGAACTCCTCAAAGCATTATAATCTTGTTTTGAATCGAAATACAAACTTTCTTAGTGTTTGTGAAATTTGGTGAAAAGTTATGTAGTAAAAAGATACGATACAAATGATCTAAAAACACGTTATTTGAACTCCTCAAAGCGTTAAAATCTTGTTTTGAATCGAAAAACAAACTTTCTTAGTGTTTGTGAAATTTGGTGAAAAGTTATGTAGTAAAAGATACGATACAAATGATCTAAAAACACGTTATTTGAACTCCTCAAAGCGTTAAAATCTTGTTTTGAATCGAAAAACAAACTTTCTTAGTGTTTGTGAAATTTGGTGAAAAGTTATGTTGTAAAAAGATACGATACAAATGATCTAAAAACACGTTATTTGAACTCCTCAAAGCGTTAAAATCTTGTTTTGAATCGAAAAACAAACTTTCTTAGTGTTTGTGAAATTTGGTGAAAAGTTATGCAGTAAAAGATACGATACGAATGATCTAAAAACACGTTATTTGAACTCCTCAAAGCGTTAAAATCTTGTTTTGAATCGAAAAACAAACTTTCTTAGTGTTTGTGAAATTTGGTGAAAAGTTATGTAGTAAAAGATACGATACAAATGATCTAAAAACACGTTATTTTAACTCCTCAAAGCGTTAAAATCTTGTTTTGAATCGAAATACAAACTTTCTTAGTGTTTGTGAAATTTGGTGAAAAGTTATGTAGTAAAAAGATACGATACAAATGATCTAAAAACACGTTATTTGAACTCCTCAAAGCGTTAAAATCTTGTTTTGAATCGAAAAACAAACTTTCTTAGTGTTTGTGAAATTTGGTGAAAAGTTATGTAGTAAAAGATACGATACAAATGATCTAAAAAACACGTTATTTGAACTCCTCAAAGCGTTAAAATCTTGTTTTGAATCGAAAAACAAACTTTCTTAGTGTTTGTGAAATTTGGTGAAAAGTTATGCAGTAAAAGATACGATACGAATGATCTAAAAACACGTTATTTGAACTCCTCAAAGCGTTAAAATCTTGTTTTGAATCGAAAAACAAACTTTCTTAGTGTTTGTGAAATTTGGTGAAAAGTTATGTAGTAAAAAGATACGATACAAATGATCTAAAAACACGTTATTTGAACTCCTCAAAGCGTTAAAATCTTGTTTTGAATCGAAAAACAAACTTTCTTAGTGTTTGTGAAATTTGGTGAAAAGTTATGTAGTAAAAGATACGATACAAATGATCTAAAAACACGTTATTTGAACTCCTCAAAGCGTTAAAATCTTGTTTTGAATCGAAAAACAAACTTTCTTAGTGTTTGTGAAATTTGGTGAAAAGTTATGTAGTAAAAGATACGATACAAATGATCTAAAAACACGTTATTTGAACTCCTCAAAGCGTTAAAATCTTGTTTTGAATCGAAAAACAAACTTTCTTAGTGTTTGTGAAATTTGGTGAAAAGTTATGTAGTAAAAGATACGATACAAATGATCTAAAAACACGTTATTTGAACTCCTCAAAGCGTTAAAATCTTGTTTTGAATCGAAAAACAAACTTTCTTAGTGTTTGTGAAATTTGGTGAAAAGTTATGTAGTAAAAGATACGATACAAATGATCTAAAAACACTTTATTTGAACTCCTCAAAGCGTTAAAATCTTGTTTTGAATCGAAAAACAAACTTTCTTAGTGTTTGTGAAATTTGGTGAAAAGTTATGTAGTAAAAGATACGATACAAATGATCTAAAAACACGTTATTTGAACTCCTCAAAGCGTTAAAATCTTGTTTTGAATCGAAAAACAAACTTTCTTAGTGTTTGTGAAAGTTGGTGAAAAGTTATGTAGTAAAAAGATACGATACAAATGATCTAAAAACACGTTATTTGAACTCCTCAAAGCGTTAAAATCTTGTTTTGAATCGAAAAACAAACTTTCTTAGTGTTTGTTAAATTTGGTGAAAAGTTATGTAGTAAAAGATACGATACAAATGATCTAAAAACACGTTATTTGAACTCCTCAAAGCGTTTGGTGAAAAGTTATGTAGTAAAAGATACGATACAAATTACGTAGAAACAGGTTATTTGAACTCCTCAAAGCGTTAAAAGACTGTTTTGAATTGAAAATCAAACTTTCTTAGTGTTTGTAAAATTTGGCGAAAAGTTATGTAGTGAAACACACGATACAAATGATCTAAAAACACGTTATTTAAACTCTTCAAAGCGTTAAAAGATTGTTTTGAATCGAAAAACAAACTTTCTTAGTGTTTGTTAAATTTGGTGAAAAGTTATGTAGTGAAAGATACGATTCAAATGATCTAAAAACACGTTATTTGAACTCCTCAAAGCGTTCAAAGATTGTTTTGAATCGAAAAACAAACTTTTCTTAGTGTTTGTAAAATTTGGTGAAAAATTATGTAGTGAAAGATATGATACAAATGATCAAAAAACACGTTATATGAACTCCTCAAAGCGTTAAAAGATTTTTTGGAATCGAAAAACAAACTTTCTTAGTGTTTGTAAAATTTGGTGAAAAGTTATGTAGTGAAAGATACTATACGAATGATCTAAAAACAGGTTATTTGAACTTCTCAAAGCGTTAAAAGATTGTTTTGAATCGAAAAACAAACTTTCTTAGTGCTTGTAAAATTGGGTGAAAAGTTATGTAGTGAAAGATACGATACAAATGATCTAAAAACACGTTATTTGAACTCCTCAAAGCGTTAAAAAATTGTTTTGAATCGAAAAACAAATTTTCTATGTGTTTGTAAAATATGGTGAAAAGTTATGTAGTGAAAGATACGATACAGATGATATAAAAACACGTTATTTGAACTCCTCAAAGCGTTAAAAGATTGTTTTGAATCGAAAAACAAACTTTCTTAGTGTTTCAAAATTTTGGTGAAAAGTTATGTAGTGAAAGATAAGATACAAATGATCTAAAAACAAGTTATTGGAACTCCTCAAAGCGTTAGAAGATTGTATTGAATCGAAAAACTAACTTTCTTAGTGTTCGTAAATTTGGTGAAAAGATATGTAGTGAAAGATACGATACAAATGATGTAAAAACATGTTATTTGAACTCCTCAAAGCGTTAAAAGATTGTTTTGAATCGAAAATCAAACTTTCTTAGTGTTTGTAAAATTTGGCGAAAAGTTATGTAGTGAAAGATACGATACAAATGATCTAAAAACACGTTATTTAAACTCTTCAAAGCGTTAAAAGATTGTTTTGAATCGAAAAACAAACTTTTTAGTGTTTGTGAAATTTGGTGAAAAGTTATGTAGTGAAAGATACGATTCAAATGATCTAAAAACACGTTATTTGAACTCCTCATAGCATTCAAAGATTGATTAGAATCGAAAAACAAACTTTTCTAAGTGTTTGTAAAATTTGGTGAAAAATTATGTAGTGAAAGATACAATACAGATGATCTAAAAACACGTTATATGAACTCCTCAAAACGTTAAAAGATTGTTTTGAATCGAAAAACAAACTTTCTTAGTCTTTGTAAAATTTGGTGAAAAGTTATGTAGTGAAAGATACGATACAAATGATCTAAAAACACGTTATTTGAACTCCTCAAAGCGTTAAAAGATTGTTTTGAATCGAAAAACAAACTTTCTTAGTGTTTGTAAAATTGGGTGAAAAGTTATGTAGTGAAAGATACGATACAAATGATCTAAAAACACGTTATTTGAACTCCTCAAAGCGTTAAAAGATTGTTTTGAATCGAAAAACAAACTTTCTATGTGTTTGTAAAATTTGGTGAAAAGTTATGTAGTGAAAGATACGATACAGATGATATAAAAATACGTTATTTGAACTCCTCAAAGCGTTAAAATCTTGTTTTGAATCGAAAAACAAAATTTCTTAGTGTTTGTGAAATTTGGTGAAAAGTTATGTAGTAAAATATACGATACAAATGATCTAAAAACACGTTATTTGAACTCCTCAAAGCGTTAAAATCTTGTTTTGAATCGAAAAACAAACTTTCTTAGTGTTTGTGAAATTTGGTGAAAAGTTATGTAGTAAAAGATACGATACAAATGATCTAAAAACACGTTATTTGAACTCCTCAAAGCGTTAAAATCTTGTTTTGAATCGAAATACAAACTTTCTTAGTGTTTGTGAAATTTGGTGAAAAGTTATGTAGTAAAAAGATACGATTCAAATGATCTAAAAACACGTTATTTGAACTCCTCAAAGCGTTAAAATCTTGTTTTGAATCGAAAAACAAACTTTCTTAGTGTTTGTGAAATTTGGTGAAAAGTTATGTAGTAAAAAGATACGATACAAATGATCTAAAAACACGTTATTTCAACTCCTCAAAGCGTTAAAATCTTGTTTTGAATCGAAAAACAAACTTTCTTAGTGTTTGTGAAATTTGGTGAAAAGTTATGCAGTAAAAGATACGATACGAATGATCTGAAAACACGTTATTTCAACTCCTCAAAGCGTTAAAATCTTGTTTTGAATCGAAAAACAAACTTTCTTAGTGTTTGTGAAATTTGGTGAAAAGTTATGCAGTAAAAGATACGATACGAATGATCTAAAAACACGTTATTTGAACTCCTCAAAGCGTTAAAATCTTGTTTTGAATCGAAAAACAAACTTTCTTAGTGTTTGTGAAATTTGGTGAAAAGTTATGTAGTAAATGATACGATACAAATGATCTAAAAACACGTTATTTGAACTCCTCAAAGCGTTAAAATCTTGTTTTGAATCGAAAAACAAACTTTCTTAGTGTTTGTGAAATTTGCTGAAAAGTTATGTAGTAAAAGATACGATACAAATGATCTAAAATCACGTTATTTGAACTCCTCAAAGCGTTAAAATCTTGTTTTGAATCGAAAAACAAACTTTCTTAGTGTTTGTGAAATTTGGTGAAAAGTTATGTAGTAAAAGATACGATACAAATGATCTAAAAACACGTTATTTGAACTCCTCAAAGCGTTAAAATCTTGTTTTGAATCGAAAAACAAACTTTCTTAGTGTTTGTGAAATTTGGTGAAAAGTTATGTAGTAAAAGATACTATACAAATGATCTAAAAACACGTTATTTGAACTCCTCAAAGCGTTAAAATCTTGTTATGAATCGAAAAACAAACTTTCTTAGTGTTTGTGAAATTTGGTGAAAAGTTATGTAGTAAAAGATACGATACAAATGATCTAAAAACACGTTATTTGAACTCCTCAATGCGTTAAAATCTTGTTTTGAACCGTAAAACAAACTTTCTTAGTATTTGTGAAATTTGGTGAAAAGTTATGTAGTAAAAACATACGATACAAATGATCTAAAAACACGTTATTTGAACTCCTCAAAGCGTTAAAATCTTGTTTTGAATCGAAAAACAAACATTCTTAGTGTTTGTGAAATTTGGTGAAAAGTTATGTAGTAAAAGATACGATACAAATGATCTAAAAACACGTTATTTGAACTCCTCAAAGCGTTAAAATATTGTTTTGAATCGAAAAACAAACTTTCTTAGTGTTTGTGAAATTTGGTGAAAAGTTATGTAGTAAAAAGATACGATACAAATGATCTAAAAACACGTTATTTGAACTCCTCAAAGCGTTAAAATCTTGTTTTGAATCGAAAAACAAACTTTCTTAGTGTTTGTGAAATTTGGTGAAAAGTTATGTTGTAAAAAGATACGATACAAATGATCTAAAAACACGTTATTTGAACTCCTCAAAGCGTTAAAAGATTGTTTTGAATCGAAAAACAAACTTTCTATGTGTTTGTAAAATTTGGTGAAAAGTTATGTAGTGAAAGATACGATACAGATGATCTAAAAACACGTTATTTGAACTCCTCAAAGCGTTAAAAGATTGTTTTGAATCGAAAAACAAACTTTCTATGTGTTTGTAAAATTTGGTGAAAAGTTATGTAGTGAAAGATGCGATACAAATGATCTAAAAGCACGTTATTTGAACTCCTCAAAGCGTTAAAAGATTGTTTTGAATCAAAAAACAAACTTTCTTAATGTTTGTAAAATTTGGTGAAAAGTTATGTAGTGAAAGATACGGTACAAATGATCTAAAAACACGTTATTTGAACTCCTCAAAGCATTAAAATCTTGTTTTGAATCGAAAAACAAACTTTCTTAGTGTTTGTGAAATTTGGTGAAAAGTTATGTAGTAAAAGATACGATACAAATGATCTAAAAACAAGTTATTGAAACTCCTCAAAGCGTTAAAACATTGTTTTGAATCGAAAAACAGACTTTCTTAGTGTTCGTAAATTTGGTGAAAAGTTATGTAGTGAAAGATGCGATACAAATGATGTAAAAACACGTTATTTGAACTCCTCAAAGCGTTAAAAGATTGTTTTGAATCGAAAAACAAACTTTCTTAGTGTTTTTAAAATTTGGTGAAAAATTATGTAGTGAAAGATACGATGCAAATGATCTAAAAACACGTTATTTGAACTCCTCAAAACGTTAAAAGATTGTTTTGAATCGAAAAACAAAATTTCTTAATGTTTGTAAAATTTGGTGAAAAGTTATGTAGTGAAAGATACGATACAAATGATCTAAAAACACGTTATTTGAACTCCTCAAAGCGTTAAAATGTTGTTTTGAATCGAAAAACAAAATTTCTTAGTGTTTGTAAAATTTGATGAAAAGTTATATAGTGAAAGATATTATACAAATGATCTAAAAACACGTTATTTGAACTCCTCAAATCGTTAGAAGATTGTTTTGAATCGTAAAACAAAATTTTTAAGTGTTTGCAAAATTTGGTGAAAAGTTATGTAGTAAAAGATATGATACAAATGATATAAAAACAAGTTATTTGAACTCCTCAAAGCGTTAAAAGATTGTTTTGAATCGAAAAACATGTTTGTGTAATAATTATTGGACGTTGCAAATGACCCATTAAACACTCATAGGATAAGAACTTATGATATGATATGGAAGGAAATGAGTTTCTTTGGATGAACCCAAAATTGAATAACGTTTCAAATTTTATTTTTATTTTAGGTTACCAATTTGTAAGCCATACCAAATAATTTAGTTGTCGACTATACATTTTTTAAACAAAAGACATCAAAAACACTTGCATCAGTTACTTACAATGATCACTTCTGTACTAATCATTTGGAAATTACATCATATATTCAAAATCACATATTTAATAATATCAGTAACTAGTAAGGACTGCCAAAATATTATGATTCATCCAAATATGTGTCATTTAGCGATTTCAATGTCGATTTTTGCTTGCCATTATCCTAAGATCCACTTGAAGCATCGTGTACCTATATTGAACAATATTAAATTATCTACTTTAAGATATGAACGTTAAAAATAATCAATCCAAATCCAGTTTGTTATACTTCATGATTGAATTAAGATTCAATTAAAATAATTGTAAATTTCAGACAAAAAGTTTGAACTTAATCAACCAACAAAACTAATGAATTTAACCAAACAATCAATATAAAAATGACTTGCTAAATAATTTAATCTTATCATGCACAATTCACAAATCTCGATATCAATCAAAGGGCTATAAAAATTGAAAGCACCAAACCATTTGATGCTCTTCAAAGCATCATAGCCTACCTCTGTTAATTCATTTAAAATCTTCATTAACCTTTTCTAGATTTCTTCTTGTCAAGTTTTTGTTTCTTTATTGGCGTTGTTATTGTCACTGTTAATTCCAGAGTTATTAATTTGATTCTTCTTGAATTCCTATTTCCAGGTATGGAAAATAATATTCACTGCTTGTTAATTCTTCAGTTAATGGTTGATGGGTTTTTTGTTATAAATTCATGTGAAAAAAAATTTAATTGTTAGTTCGACATTGTAATTTTTGTTGTTGTGGTGAATTGTTTAATCTTGTGAATTCTTCAGTAAATGATTGATGAATTAACTTGTATTCTGGATTAATTGTTGTGTGGGTTAATTTGTTGTGATGAATTGTCTAACCTTGATAAAAAATTTCTAATATATATTTATAAGAAGCATTTCCTTCAAATAATAAATGAATATTAAAATTATATAAATATAACATGTAATTATTATTATTTTTTAAATTAGTATATGTTAAATATATTTATAATTTCTTTTAATTAATAAAAAATAACGAAAAAAAAATTTTAATTATAAAAAATAAAAATAGGAGAGCATTTTGGTCCAAAAAATATTTAATCTCGTACAAAGTTAGATTTAACCCTTATAAATGGGTATTTGAAAACAAAAAGTTTGGCTAGAGATATTTTTTTGGAGAATCCAAGAAATAAGGATTTCTTTTATTAAATATTCCAAAAACTGAATATTTTTTTTTTGAAAAATCAGCCTTACGAAAATATCCCTCTCGGCTCTCTCCCCTCTCGTAGGAAATATCGGCACAAAAAAATTTGGGCCGAATCTCCTATAAATTATCTTTTGTTTTGTTTTCGCTTATTTGGACCAAACCCATCAAAATGACAGTTTCTAATTTAGGTCTTGTTTGGAATGAAGTAACTATTATTTACAACTTAATCTAAATATAATTTTTTTTCGGCTTAAGTATGGTCTTGCTAACTTTTCATGTTAAATTAAACGTATAACACATATTACATTTGAGTTCATTCTGAATTAATATTAAGCTGGCATAAACAAATATTCTTAATTAAATAAAGTTAGGAATTGAATTAGAACATTGAGTTATAAATTAAGTATGGATGGCAACTAGCAATGTTACCTTTTGATCGAGTCACTTGCCATTTTTTTTTTTCCAATCAACAAGGTGGGTTGTTTAATAATCTCGCCAACTAAGTTTGGTAGTTAACAAGGGTGCAAATATATTGAATAGTCATTACTTTCTTAATCTGATATTATATACTAAATAATAATAATGAAGAGTTATAGTAAGTAATTCATTCTTATATCGAATGGACCAAACTCAATTAACAACTTACTATATACTTCAATAGTTCAACAGTTGATGCAAATAATAAACTGCAACATGCAATCGCAATTAACGAAAACAAATTAAAATATAATGGAAATTACAAATAAATAAACACCAACAGTTAATTGATACAAAAGTGAAAAAGTTGATAACAAACTATACAACACAATTAACATCCAAATTAACAAATAATTGAATAACAAATGACAAAACATGGAATTAAGGAAAAAAAACGTAAATTAATGAACCGAGGATCTAAAACAACACGTAATTGCCCTCGCTGATATTGTGCATTAAAAAATGATTAAATGTTTAATCCTCCCATTCTTTGGTTCACGCTAGCCTTTTCAACGTCTGCAAAATCATTTTTAATCACACCAAATTTACATGGCACTCGAACCCGGAAATTTGCAAAAATAAGAAAAATGATGACATAAATTTGCATGAGTACCTTTCGTGTCTAATTGCAAGTATCTTCAAAATTAACTTGAAATTAGACATTAAGCTAAATTGAACAATCCCTAATTAACTGCAAGAAGCATCAATTTCAATTAATAAAGATACCAGCACATTCATAAAGTCTTTGCTAATTAACCCTAAAATCAGTTAACCAGAATCAGTGAATCACATTAGTGAAAAAAATCAGCGAAATAACCATTAATTAACACTAATTAAAGAAAATGAGTTAACCATGAACTAAAAAAATCTATGAACTCAAAAACCCATGAGCGAAAATTAGTTAAAACTATGCAATCGAGTATCCATCTTTCTTCCCCTAAATTGAATTCAGAAGAAAAATATAAGTGAGTCGTACAAAGCTACAAATCGCTCATGGCTGGTTGCCTTTCAACACCTCTCGTAACCGAAGCCACGAAATTTAATTCAGAAGAAAATGTGAGTATAAAAGGGAGAATATTCCAATAGAAGAATGTATTGTACATGTTTAACAAAATGCAGTGAGTCCAATCCATGCTTTGAGCAGAGTATACAAGGGAGAATCGATGACTTGGCGATGGCGCTGCTACCGGTGTCAGATCTGACCCCGTGATCCTTCGACAGCAGACCTTCTTTCAGAGGGGATCTAACAGCGACGGGAAGTGGGAGTGCATTGAAGGCGACTACGATCCGAAGGTTACCATGTCGCAGATTCGAGCGTGAGGGTAATCTCTTCGCGAGCTTGAGTGTGATTGCGTGAGGTTGGAGGATTGCAGATGGAACCCATCTTTTTCTACTCTTCTGGTCTTCGGGACTCAGCACAGTTTTGGGCCTTTCTCTTGTATTTTTTTTTTATTAAATACGGCTATTTATGTAATTATGTAATTATGTAATTGAAGGCCTTTACCAGATGCCAATCCAGTCTTATAGTGGACGGGCCTGTTTCCTTGTATCTAAGAAATAAAAAGAAAAAGGAGATAATACCAAATATGAAAGGAAAATAACATTAAACCTCCTGAATAAGTCGAAATAACGTATTTTTCTTACCTCCCCCGTTCTACGTTAACATTAACAGCAGACAAATTAGCCAAATAAAATAAATAAGTATGAGATGGATGATACTGCGGGTTGCAGGGTGTTTCCGGAACGTCTTTCCCTTTAACATCGCGTTAACTTAACAAGTCAAAAATTACAGTTCCAAAAATCATCAAAATGGAGTAAGTTCTGTTTAATCAAAATTGGAGACTAATTAGAGAGAAGAGGTCAACCAACATCATCACCGCAAGTGAGACATCATGGCTTATTGGTTTCGTCTCTAGCCTACGTCTGCCGACCACGATGTCGATGTCGATGGATTAATCAAAATTGCACACATACCATATATACTCTTTGGGGCCTTTTGTTTTTTGCATCCCAAAATAATGGTCTGGCCGTCTTTGGGGATCCAGGGACGGCCCTGATTTCGAAATCATTTTTTTGTGAATTTTAAATTTTATAGATAGTATCATGTATTTTGGAGTTATTTTGTAATGTTTCTTTTATCCTTAATTTTTGAGATTTTTGAATATTTTTAAAAGAAGATTTAATTATAAGATAATTTGGAAGTTTCTGGACATATTTTCAGTTGGTATTTTTTAATCTAGGGGGTGTTTCGAAAATGATGTGGTCATTGCTAAATAGAAAAGTGATCATACTCGACAATTTATGTGATCTTGTCTATTTCAATTTTGGTTTTATCATAATTTTAGATGGGTTGGTTTTGTAGACTTTCTCGTACCAAGTCAAATAAAAAACATTCAACACATCCAACAAAAATCATAATTTCAAGTACTATAATAATCTTATACATGTATACTCATTATATCTAATTACATCCAATGTTCTAAAAATCGGCCTAGGCGGCCGCCTAGGCACTAGACGCCGACCAAACGTCTAGGTTTAGCCTAATCGTTTTTGTTTAGGCGGAATTCCGCCTAGGCCCGCCTAGATACCGTCTAGGCCCGTCTAGGACCGAATAATTCCGTTTAGACCCATCCCACTTAATTTTTTTTTTTAAGACCTGCACTCTTTTCTTTTTCTTTTTCCCTTTTCTTCTTTCTATTTTTAGTAACTTTATTTTGTGTTTATTTGGATTTGTGTTAAATTCTATGTCGCGCGGATACTCCGAAAAATCAAAATCTACCAGTATCCGATACGCGTATCGTATCCTAAATCATATGTTAAATTGCCGTATCGCCGTATCCGATACGTGTAACGGTATCGCCGTATCGGCGTATCCGAGCAACATAGGTGTTATTGTTATGTTGTAGATTTCATGTTATAATTTGTTTGGACGTTGTCTTAAATAAAATATATATACACTATTT
This sequence comes from Luzula sylvatica, assembly GCA_946800325.1. NCBI lineage: Eukaryota > Viridiplantae > Streptophyta > Magnoliopsida > Poales > Juncaceae > Luzula > Luzula sylvatica. The sequence goes on from OX326960.1 coordinate 68,614,429, forward strand.
TTAGTATAAAAAGTTGTAGCACAAATTATAATATATAAAAATTAATAAATATGACAAAAATTATGTAAAATTACAAATCCGCATAGATCCGATTAATCCCCGATTAATCCCTCTATGCGCTAGACGGTGTCAGTCCGTCCGACTAGCGCCTAGCGATTTCTTTAACATTTATTACATCATGGTGGAAACTTCAATTATTCAATCATGTCATTATTTTTTTAAATTAAATATTATCCTAAAATAAGTTATTTAAATTAAATATCACTCATGTGTCATTTAAAAAAACATAATAGAATAATATCCTTAAATCATGCCATTATTTTTTGAAATTAAATATCGTACAATTAAAATTAAAATATAAATAAAACTCTTCATATTTGAGGTAATATCCACCGAAGGCAAATATGAAAAGTTTTTTTTTGTCATTTTCACTCATTCTTGTACACAATTTAATTTAGTATTTATGGAATCCTGTAGTGTAATATATCTTCTCTCATTTTATCAAATAACAAAAAATAACATTTTAAAGATAAAAATTATATGTTGTAAAATATAAATATTATCCTAAAATAGGTTATTATTAAATAATTTAATGTGAAATCATAAATAATTAATATATACTAATAAAATATTATAAAATAATACAAATATATTATAAAGTTTACATAGAATAAAAAGTTTACATAAAAAATTTGTACTCACTCAAATAAATATGATGTGATATGTACATTTATAAAAATGAAAATTTAATACGAAAACCTAACTACAAATAAATCAATTTCTTGTAATGAGTCGGTATTCACTCACTGCAATATCGGTACACTTTGTAAAATCTAATTTGTAGCGAGTCCTGTAACGAGTCAGTATTCACTCTCTACAATATCACTGAACATAATTACAGTATTCAATCTACAATATAATAACTCACCTACTTTTGGTAATATCAATTTTGTGATGGTAAGGAGTCGCATTCACTTATTTGTATTCCGTGCGGTAAATCATATTTAGCTCATGATAATTATGGTTATAATATTTATTTTGGCTTAAAAAGAATTAATTATAATATTTATGTTTTTTTTATTTTGAATTATGGTTATAATAATTTACAAATAATAATATTCCATATGATATATTATTACAATCGTTATTTAATCAATTAATCGTTGATAGTCAATAAATCATTTTAACGCTTTTGACCAATTCACTCCATTTAAAAAAAAATCAAGTCATATAAACACAACAAAGTAAAATAATAAACTTATAATTATATTTCATATGAAAAATATATCAAAAATATTCATTGAACAAATTATAACAAACAAATAAAATATATACAGCATCATCAAAATAAAACAATTACAGACCATCTCAGTTGATGCACTATAGTCTATCTTACTCGATCTAAATTGTAAATCTTTTATGATTTGTTCCAACATTCTTAGTTTGGTGCTTGCTACTAATGAATTCATATATAAGATATTGTTAATCATGTTCTTTGAAAATTTTCTCACCGGCCTTGATATTTTGCAAGAAGCATTAAAACAATAGAACTTTTCACCATGGCACTCACGATATTTATTGTTCCTTGGTCAATATTGTGAAATCTACATAAATCACACATTATAAGTTCATAAATTAGTGTTTAGATCCAAGAAAAAGAAGATAGTCAAGAAACCCAATTTTACATTCTGTACCGGTTCCGGAAGAGCGGAGAAAAAGGGGATTTTCTAATAATATTCCCATTTTTATATGAGTATACATGTGCCGACTAACACAGATTTAGAAGTATACAATGACTACCAATTTTGCTTAACGTAGAGTGCTGTTACAAAACCAATTAAACCAACCACTAACTAAGTTGTTACATTAATTAAATATTCATGTGTGACTGCATGAAAATGTCTGTTGGAAGAATGAACAATGGGATGCAATGGTGCAATAAAAACCATCACAAAATACGTACACAATTTACAAAAATCGTAATATAAATTTGAACAAAACATCCTCAGCATTGTGAGTTGAGAGTTAATGGGGCTGAACTTTTGGGCTTTAGCATAATAATAAAGTAATGTAAAAACTTAATAAATGGTTTAATTGGTTTTGTAACAGGACTGAACATTTAGTAAAAGAGTGTTGTTGTACATATCCCATTACCATCCCCCACCACTCTTGATGACGTGGCACCATGAAAAATTAACACACAAGTACATGATTTAACATCTTAATTTGATGTTAAAACATAACATAAGATAAATAACACGCAAATTTGATGTTAACTCATGTATTTTGTGTTAATTTTGAGGGTGTTAATCCATAGCCACGTCATCAAGACTCGTGGGGGATGGGTAGTGGGGTATGAGCAGTGTTCCAGAAATCGGTCTTGGCGGCCGATTAATCGGTGATTAATCGCTCCTCGATGGTCCGCTGTCGAGATAACCCCTTGGCGTTTTGTGTTTGGCGGAATCCGCCAAGGGAAGGGTCCGCCAAGACCGCCAAACCACCGCCGAGCTGATTTTTAGAAGTGTTTTTTTTTTTGGCAAATTTTTTTTTTTTTTTTTTTAATTGCCAACGACGGTTCCATAAACTAGTTGGTTGAATGTGAAGCACAAAAAATCATATATTATGAGAGGTTGTGGGATACTATTCAAAATAACGATCGTTTTCGTTATGGATTGCCAATGGATCCCCATTGACATCAAAAAAATTAGGCATCAATAATGAAAACGATCGTTTGTCGGATACTATTCAAAAAAATAAATTTGGACTAAATTTTTTCATATTTTTAATATTATTTATATATATATAAATTATTTTTATTATTTGAATTTATGTTAGTTTAGTGACGTAGTGTATTTTGTTACTTAAATTATTCAAAACTTATTAAAAAACTGTGATTTGTAATTTTGTTTAATTAATGTAAATATTAAATATAAAAAAATAAAAATCCGCCGAGGTCCGCCGAGATTCCCGATTAATCCCGATTAATCATCCTTGGCGCTTGATGGTCGTCTGCCGACTAGCGAGCGCCGAGCGATTTCTGGAACATTGGTCCTTATACAAACTTCTATCACACACTCATTACGCTAGCTCTAGAGTTAGGTTTAGGTTTAGGCCTGTTTCTCTCCTCGAAACATGATTTTTTTCGTCGCCTAACAAAAAAGAAAAGAAAGCTTATGCATTTTCTGAGATTTTTCAGGTGTTTATGAGTGTTTCGCCCAATCCCAACAATTTACAAGAGGGTGTTTCAGGGATTACGTCAAATTTTCAGCAATTTGCAAGTGCGTTTCAGGGATCACGTAAATATTCAACAGGGAATTCCGTCAAATACTGCAGAGGGGCAGTTTCAAATTTCGAGAATTGAAGGTATAATCAGTTTGTGTTAGTTTAATTTGCTGAAAATTGTATTTAACTTGCTGAAAATCGTGTTTAATTTGTTCTCTAGTAAAACTGTATTTAATTTGCTCAAAACTGTGTTCAATTTGTATTAGTTTAATTTGTTCTCGAGGTCAAATTCAACAGAGGGTCAATTCGTGTTTAATTTGATGAAAATTGTATGTGATCGGTTTGTATAACATTCTTGAGGTCAAATTCGACAGAGGGTATTTAATTTCAAAAATTAGCATTTGAGTAGTTTGTTCTCTGCTGTGTAGTTTCATAGTTTGTATTCTCCATCATTTGTGTACTTGTGTAATTGTGTTAATTTGTATTCAATGTTATGTGATATCTTTAAAATTTGTTTGATTTGTATTTATTTTAATTATTTAGTTAAATCATGGAGACTTTCACAATTATTTATTTGTATTTGTAGTCATAAGCATCATGACAAGTAAAAGAATTTTTATGTCGAGAAATGAAAAAAATAGAGAAATGAAAAAGAAAAGAAAAGAAAGAAAGACGCAAAAATTTTCTTCAATTTCAAAGAGGCGTCATAATAGGTTTATTATTCCTGATAAATCGACGGAACATTCCAGTAACGAGACAAATGATAATTTTTGTTATATGTTCGGTTATATTTTGACCTTAAATTTATGAATATTTATTTAGTTCTAAATTTAAAAATATTTTTCATTATTATATGATATAATTTCTTAAATTTGAATTATGGTGATAACATGTCATAGACTTCCAAATATGCAGGACCGGGCATGTTCTCATTTTATATAATTGGGCCTTCTGTTTTTTGCAGTCCAAAATCATGGCTTGGTCGGATTTGGGGCCCCAAGAACGGCCCGGATTTCGAAATCAAATTTTGGATAAATTTTATATTTATAGATAGTATCATGTATTTTGGGGTTATTTTGTAATGTTTTTTCTTATCTTTAATGGGCCAGAAATTTATTTTTTAAGGAAGATTTATTTAATAGATATGGATCGTTCTATGATAGACTTATTTTTTTTTATGATGAATCATCATTCATCAAAAAAAGATCCTTAGAACATGAAGATTCTTGACAGCGATTGACAAAAATATACCGTCGAATATATATACGAAAATACACGAAATTAAATGAAAACGACCAATTAATTGACCTCATTCAGGACTCAAATTTTGTGGTAAATCAAGGCTATTATTCATATAAGATTCTTGACCTCATTTCAATGAGGCGTCATAAAAGGTTAACACAATAAAAATAAAATAAAAAAATAAAAATAAATATATATATATATATATATATATATATAGTAACAATTTAAATTTCGAACATATGTTAATGCAACAAAAATATTGATTGATGATTCTTAACTATTATTTTTATTTAATAAATTAATATATTTATGAATAAAAAATTTATATTCATATACTTTTATATATCGAATTATTACATATGTATTATGTATAATAAACATAACTAGCTGAATTGACGAATTAGTAGTGTGTTCTGTTTTATTTCACTGAATATTTGATCGATTTGAAAAATATTTGATTCGAATTATACCCGAACGTATTACGTACCGTATTATTAACTTATTACGAATTACTAACAATGTATTAAACTTCAAAATTGAAATAATTGTGTTTTTAATAACCTAATTGTGTTTTAAACGGTTTATTTATGCTTCAAATCTAATGAAAAGTAATTATATATATATATATATATATATATATATATATATATATATAGGGATGCTAGACTACTTAATTAAGTACCAACATTTTAGTACTTAATGTTTTTTCACCATTGAATTTGCATTGGGATTTATGTTTTTTCATGATGATCATGAAAGTTTGGGCACATCATTAAATGCATAAATCTCAATGCAAATCCAATGATGAAAAAACATTAAGTACCAAAATGTTGGTACTTAATTAAGTAGTTTATCCTCCCTCATATATATATATATATATATATATATATATATATATATATATATATATATATGTCAGATGCGTTTCATAGATATTAAATGATTGGCTACATAATTTGATTCATATTTTTACCTTCATGAGAAATGTTAGTTAATTTTAGCCATTTTTCCTTCCATTAGGCGGACCGAGAAGAGATCAGTGTTAATCGGTAAGGGACATCTCCAGTTTTTGTACCAAATGGAGACGATGTGAGTTATCTACTATATGAATGGGAAAATATACTTGGGTTCCCCGTACTCATCCCAAAACTCTTGATGAGGTGGAAAAAAAAAATTAAAAAATTAATTAGCCATTCTAATTGACTCAATTGATTTTTAATTGATACGTTCAATTGACACTTCAATAAATTATAATAATACATATTAATTGACGTGTTAATTTAATTAAATAGTCAATTAAATCGCTAATCGAATCAATTCAAAATACTAATCAACTCACTTAACAACCATTTGCCACCTCATCAGGACTTTTTGTGTGTGTTATTGGGGCTGAATATATAACCTTATGTGAGTCTACGATGCTTTGCTGGATAAATGAAACTTGATGGAGATTTATAATATAGATAATTATGCCAAGTCAGCGAATAAATGGCGTGACGTATATTCTCATCGGACCGAAAATATAGAACCCATCCACCAAATAATTGTGCATAGGTTTGTTATGTGGTGCTTTCATGATTATCTATAGCTACTTATGAGAAATATCTACCATGATAAAACATATAATACACTTTTCTCTAGATTTAGGTATTTTTGTTCCTTAAAAGCAAAACTCGTCTTTCTTATTACATGATATTGAATAGATTTTTTCCTTTTTTCCCTCCAATCAAATCATGTGCATGAAAATTATATGCATGAAAATTATGTACTTTTATTTACCACACTATTCATTATGCATTATTTTATTTACCACATATTCTTGCTATCTCATTTTTGAAAATTATTGCACAGCTTGCAAATAGAAAAAAAAAACTTTATACCATAACCTCTCGTGATATAGCTTCACATATAGGGATGTCAACGGGGCGGGTCGGGTTCGGGAAAGCCTCCCCCATATCCGAACCCGAAACCAAAATACCCGCGGGTAAAAAACCATACCCGAACCCGAACCCGTTATCCGAAAATCACCTATATGAAATCTAAAAAAAAACCTAAAAAATTATTATACAAATACGTAAAATCACCCACAATTTTATATACATAAAACAAGGAACTTGTACAAAATACATTAAAAATACAAATATTACAAATAATTAATCTATAAAATATCACAAATTTTCATATCATTGGGTATTTTCGGATATTTCTCGGGTATTTTTTCGGGTTCGGGTATACCCGCGGGTAAAAAATTATCCCCGAACCCGAACCCGGAGCGGGTATTTTTTTCGGGTAAAACCCGACCCGCGGGTAATTTTTTCGGATATTACCCGCGCTGTTCGGGTCGGGTACCCGCGGGTTCAGGTTTTACCCGGCCCATTGACATCCCTATTCACATATCAAAAACCATGTGGGAACAATCTTTGCATATAATTATATTCGACATTGGAGAACACTTATGTAATTTACCAACACCCTTATTTTGGACCCATCTTTTTGCAATCTCATCATGCCACATTATCACAATTATTTCAACAATTAGATTATGATGTGTGGCAAAATATGAACCATGGATTAACTTTTGATTTTGTGTGATTATGTTTTATTTGTAGACATTTATGTGTCACTTATTTTACACATAGTTTTAAGCAATTTTAGAAGGCCACGTCACCTTACACCAATGATGTGTCGAAATATTATTCGTTAGGTTCATGTTGGATCAGTTCTATTTGATTTTGAATTTTTCACAATATGTTACATGATCAATTGTGAATACAAATAGAATTTGAAGAGTTTAAATATCTAACATTAATAAAATAATATATAATATGAAAAACATACATCAAATATAGTTAGTATTTTTCATAATATAATTTTTAAAAATTAAGAAATATATTCACTTGAATTTTATCTTTATTTTGAGATCCATATTATCATATATTCAATATTTTCTCTAACTTAAAATTATGAAAATAATTATGTAAAAAAAAAATATATAAAAAAAAATTAATTGCATTAATGACTTGTAATCCTAATTATTATTTTTTGTAATATAATTGAAAAAAAAATGCAAATACTACTAAGTATGTTATATTTGTACTTTTACTTAAAACAAATTTCATGTTAATCTTTAAAAAAATAATAAAACTAAAAGATATTTATTTACTAAACACAAATATTTTTTTTATTTTAAATAAATATTTTTCAATAATAAACATGAAACATAAAATTTATAGACACAAATAATTTTTTTGAACTTTTACGATGTTATTATTCTTATTACATAAAATTTATCAGACACAAATAAATATTTTGAACTTTTACAATGTTATTATTTTTATTTTTAGATATGAAAATTGAAAATATCATATGATTTGTTTTTTATTTATGTCCACGCATGTTATTTTATTATCTTATAATGACAAAAAAAAAATTGTATGTGTTGCATTAAGTAATAAATAAATATTTCGCATTGTGTGAGATTCAGAAATAGTATAATAATTTTGTCATCATCAAACTTTCTTAACTAATATGATTTTCATTTTCACAGAGTCTTATGTTTGTTCTCGAAAAATCATAACTATACATTATATGTATATATGTATATGTATATATATATATATATATATATATATATATATATATATGACAAGACAAATGAAAATAAACCGCCGCGAAGCGCGGGTAATCTCCTAGTTAATCTATTATTTTCTATAAAGCAAATCACTAGAACATAACACATGGCCAAAAATAAAAGCTCTCATTCTTTTTCAAGCATGACTACACGAACCTTAAAAACTGAGTACATTTTTTCTGAGGTTTCAAGGAGGCACCATGGCACGCTCCATAGATTCGACGACTCAACGAGCCACAAGAGGAGACCCGGACTTCAAATTGGCAATTGTGGGTCGCCTTCCAAGACCCAAAACATTGCCGTTCTTTTCTTTCTCGTCAGAGCCGCCTTTTACCGAACAATTGTTAGTAATGGAGGAAGAAGATGACTTCGCTATGATATGTAGTCTACGTTGCATCGTCTCCAGTGATTCGTCCATCTCCATTTGATCCATCCTGCAGTTCTCACTACAAAAGGCCGCGTCCCCTCTAAAATCAAATATCAAAAGTTCACATAAATAAATCCAAGTTCACATAATTTTGAAATTAATATTACTTGTACATGAAAAGTTCATGGTCACAAGAGATAGGTTTCTTGCAAAGAAAACACGACTCGAGATAATGGTGCTCTATATTGTCTGTTTCCTTGACAAAGAAGAATCTTTCCTTGTGCCCTTGGTCATGGCTATTCAATATGGATTCGTCGTCTAACCCGCAGAGATCGAGCGAGCTTGAAGAACTATCTGAGATTGAGAAACATGAAGATGAATTGGAGGAGGCCATTATGTTGATTGTATTTTTTTCTCGCTAGATTTTTCTCTTTTTATAGGGGTGATGAAAAAAGTGACAGTGAGAGAAGGTTATATAGTTCCGAGAGAGGAGTGGAGAAATGGAATTGGTCATGTGAAGCTAAATTTAGGTAGACTTGGTATACCATTTAATATGTGAAGTAGTTTTTAGAGCCCTCAAAATTAAGTAGTATTTATCATGTGAAATAAATTTATTGTGTTGTCTTGATTACTTATGAATTATTTTTGTAACATTTGATTATTTATGATATGCATATAATATAAATATAGGGGAGAATAGTTCAAAATAAAATTATGAGTTTTATTTTAGTAATCATTTGTTTAAAAGAACACCCTCTCAATAAGAATACCTCGAAATACAATAAACAAACATGTTAATTGGATCGGATAATTAGTCATTTAGACTAACACCTTTTAATACAACGAATATTTTTTACTATAATTATATACTCATACTATCACCATTTTATACTTATCAATACAACTTAATATTCTTGACATACAAGTCATATTATTCATTGTACAATATTTATTCATGTGTTCAATTCTCGAAATCAGTTTCCAAAATAACTTATATATGTTTAATGTTTAATTTGCCTCATCATTTTTTTTATTCTTATGATCGTTACATTTTTTATTTTTCCTTGTTAGTGCTACAAAATATTGTATACTTTTTTCAATGTCATATGGAGTATATATTTAAGGGTGGAATATGAAGAAGCAAAGAGTGGAGACAAATAATTAGAGCAAACTATGGGTGAGAGCAAGAATGGTGCCAAACGAAACCATTGGCTTGCTAGCAAATGGGATATTCTCATATTTTCTATTTTGCTATTTATGACATGATAATCGGAAGGATATTAAATTGAAATAATGGAACAATAGTAGAAGACAACTATTTTATATATTTATAATTCAAGTGGACCTCTCCTTCTATATCTCTCCATACAATAATGTTCTCGTGTGTCAATCTGTATGATCCCATTTTTATTTCATTGTCTTAATTTATTTTCACTTTTTTTCCCTGTTAGTAAGTTTTATATTTTCAAACTAGGGTATAATAATATACAGTCGAATATGCTAAAAAAAATAAGCTTATCCTTGAGTTCATGCTTCGAAGTTCAAACAATAATTTTGAGGTCGTGCAATAAATCTTCGTTTTTCCAATGGGCGAAGGAATTGGTTATTGGCTTCCAAAATATATCTCAAGCAAAACTTGAACTTTTTTATTATTATTTTAATTGAAAAATCAAAGCCCTATTTCTAGGAAAAAAAATTGTCTTTGTATTTTAAATGGCAAGGTCATGAGAACATAAATTGTTTCAAATTTTGTTGATTACACAACAAATGATAAAGAAAAATATTTTCTGAAATATTGATTTAGATTCGACTTTATTTAACCGCATATTGACGTATAGAATATACTAGCTTTGGACCCGCGCGATTGCGCGGGCACCTTTTTTGTGTTGCTTTGTGTTTTTATTTTAGATGATAAGTTTTGTTCTATTGTTAGTCATTTTTTTTGGCTCGGTGTTTTGTTTTGTTTGTGTTGTCAACACGGATGCGGGACTACAATGAATGTTAAAATGAAAAAAAAATCCTTCATGATGATGATGGGGGGTCTATAGTTTTAGTGGATTCAAATTGTTACAAATTAGCCAGATTATAACATCACTATGTATGGAATCAATTAAAATGATAATTGAACATTGCTACTTTCTCCTGCTCTTCCTTCGGGACCGGGACCGCAAAACCCTAAAACAGAAATACACAAAATATAATCATATAAGATATTAAAAAAATTTAAATAATTGTCTTTGGAGAGTGATTTTAAAATTTTACCTTCAAGCCCAACTTTGTTGTCAAGGCAATTGTGCCAATCTGCCTTCATTTCTTTCAAAGGAGCACTGTCATGAGGCCTGCAAGAAAAAGATTAATTAAAATTGATTAACCATAAAAATCAAAGCTACAAAGAATTAAGAGGTAATTAGATATAATTAGTTCAATTAATTTACCTCTTCGGTCCAGAGATGAAGGGTTCAACAGAAGAAAGGTCCAGTCCTATAGGTAAGACAAATATGCCATCTCTTGTTGAAATTGATCAAATAATTGAAAATATTAAATAATCTAATTAGCATTTTATATAATATAAAAAATGGTAGCGATTAAGATAAGATAAAAGAAACATATATTACCTCGTTCTAGTCCACATACATATTGTTTGCCCTCAAATACGGGGGTTGAATTGAAAAAGAAAAGCCATAATTTCAAGTTTCGATCATTTCTGGAAATATAGGGGCTGAATTGAAAAATTGAGGGCTAATTACAGTTTCATTGCTGCGACAGTCAATTTGAGGTACGGGAGAGTAAATTTATCCACAGAGAAGAAACCCATGGCGACACCATATTCGGGGGGCATGTTCACAATTGTCGCCATATCCGCTAGTGATAACTGACCCACTTCTTCCCCATAAGATTTGAGTCACAGTCAAAACCAAGTCTTTGTGGTGACTCCATTTTACAATTTTTCGTTCCACTCGAAACCCAACTACGCCAGACTGAACCATGCTCATTGGCTGCGATATTCAATAAAAACAAATTATCAATATTATATTAAATAATTCACAGAGCTATATTTGTAGTTATGCATAAAATTAGGCCAAGCATAGTAGCTTCGGCTTCGATACCGGGCAGAATCATGCTCATCGACTGCCAAATTAAATAAAAACAAATTACGCAATACTATATTAAATATTTCTCAGGGGTATATTTGTAATTATGCATAAAATTAAATATACCTGGCCAAGCATAGCAGCTTCTGCTTCGATATCAGGCAGAACCATGCTCATTGGCTGCCAAATTAAATAAAAACAAATTACTCAATATTATATTAAATACTTCACATGGGTACATTTGTAATTATGCATAAGATTAAATATACTTGGCCATGTATTCCTGAAAAATATATATGTTTTTGGAAAACAGTCAAACAACACTCGAAATTATTTCGACAATAAAAAAAATCAATAAATTATAAGAAAAAACAACTAATGATAACATTTAAAAAATAATAATTTTGATACATAAAAAAAAAAACTTTAAACCCTAATTTTTTTTTATTCAAGAATTAATATAAAATGAGAAATTCTCGAAGAAAAATATCAAATATATTCTTGAAAATGAGAAAGGTTTATAAACTGAAGTTCTATGAAATAGCGCAATCTAGAATTTAAATTCGAGATGATAACTAATGAAGAAAATACAAACCTGATCACGCCGAAAAAACCTTGACGATCAGTTTTTCCTTCGATTTCAATCGATACAGTTAATCTGTGCAATTTAAATAGAATTTCAGTCATAAATTATGTGCAGGAAAAACGTCCATGGAAAAATTTAGTTCCATGTCCCACATAGGGTTTCTCGATCCAGGAAACATCCAATTGTATTATTCACACAATCAGCTAATTAAATTAACAAAAAACAATGTTAAAAAAACCATAATTAGGGAATAAATAAATAAAATAGAAATTTACCTAAACTTCCTTTGTTCACCATAAGTTAATATCGCATGAGAATGAGATGTCCCATTTCAATTTGCGTTCTCGAACTGAAATGAAAAAAAATCCTGAAAATTGAAACAAATTAAGCACATAAATGATGAATTTTTCATTTTCATTTAAAAAAAAATCGCTTCTCACTCAATTGAAATAGTGTGTAGGGTTAGGTTGCGAAAATGTCGTCCAGCACCTGCCGAAATCTGTACCTACAACTCACGTCGCCTGATCGCCATCGTTTTGAGCGAGCTCACGTCGCCTAATCGCCATCGTTTGTGCCAAAATCTGTACCTACAACTCACGTCGCCTGATCGCCATCATTTTGAGCGAGCTCACGTCGCCTAATCGCCATCGTTTTGAGCGAAGAGCACAGAATCAGCGCCGAAAAGAATAGCCGTACTCCTCGAACTCCGAACAGCCACCTTTAGGGTTTCGTCGTCGAGAGATGACAACGCATGGACGTGCTCGAAACGGAGAAGCTGGGAAGCGGGACGCGTCTTCCATACCGGCGACCTTAGTGCTCGGCCGTCGTAGCGACCGTCTAGCCCCGCTTTTCATGGATTCACCTTCGTTTTCGCCACCTAGGGTTCGCTCGAGTTTTTTTGGAGAGGGGGTTTACGTTTATATGGGAGAAAGGAACAGTAAGAAGGAGACGTGGAAGGCTACAAAATCAGCCCAATGTTACCGATTATGACTATTATAGATATGCAAAATAAAGTTGATATTATTTGTCAAAAGCAAATAAGGCTTGACTTGTTGGTTTCACGGAGGGGTGTTCAAACGGTTCGATTTATTCGGATATCGAATTGAACCGGTCAAATTCGATTTAAGGGGTTCGGTTTTTCAATTCAATTTAGTTCGGTTCGGTTAAAAAAATGATGTTTTCGGTTTATTCGGTTCGGTTCGGTTCGGTTCGGTTGTGGAGTTTTAAAAACCGATTAAACCGAACCGACCGAATAACATCCACTTTTCATATTTTTTAATATGTTATTGTTTAAATATAAAAAATAATGTAATAATCTTGTAAAATAAATACAATTATTATATTTTATAATATGTATTTATATTTTTTTTAATAAATAAAATATAATTTTTTATTTATTTTAAAATTTCAATATTTATTATTCGGCTCAACCGAATGAACCGAATAACAATTAGGTTTATTCGGTTCGTTTTTTAATCGGTTCAAAATTCAAATGGTTCGGTTGGGTTTGAATTTAATCTGGTTCGATTTATATGGGTTTTGTTATTCGAACCGAACCGAACCGACCGAATGAACACTGCTACTTTCAAAAAAAAATTTAACAAACCACGTCTGAAAAAAATAACAATTTAGCCCCCGTTTAATTTGGAAATCATGGCACAGTCCTCCTGACGCAACTTCTCACGCCCCCGATGCAAATACTCTCGAAACATCCCTTGCAACCATGAATAATAACACGACATAAATTATCAAGTAGAATACAAAGTATATATAAATGGGCAAATAATAAATAAATGCCCCCTTCCCCATTAAATTTTTTTCATAATTATTTGTCGATAGAAAAATAAATGGGCAGATATTTGTTTTGTAATATTATATTATATGATAATTTTAAGGTATATTATTTAATTTAGATTTTATATTTCGTAAAAGAATTTTCGTCAATGAACTTACATAAAAACATCGTTCAATGCATTACATTTTTCGATAAATTTGGCAAATATATTATTTTATTTCGATGTTGTATTTATTTATTTCGATGTTGATTTTGATCTAGTTATCATTTTGTAACCAAAAAATATATTACTTTCTGTTGTATTTATATATTACTTTTTGTAGTATTTATTACTTTTTGTTGTAACATCCCATGTTGTCCTTTTTCAAAAAACCTGAAACTCATTATGAGATGTTTCAAAATCAGGAATCAGGCGACTGGTATTTTAAATTCGATCTTTACAAAATTGTTTTCTCTTTAAAGAGGAGATGTTTTTGAGCTCCCCACATTGAGCCACCTCATATCTTTGATTTTCTATCACACATATTAATATTTATATAATTTCCATATTTATTTTATGATTTGATTATATCCATTAATTTATATCATGTGTCCATTAATATTTATATCATGTTTTCATATTTATTTTATGATTTTTAATAATTGTTCTCCCATTAAAGAGGGGATGTTTTTGAGCTCCCACATTGAGCCACCTCATATCTTTGACTTTTTATCACACATATTAATATTTATATAATTTCCATATTTATTTTATGATTTGATTATATCCATTAATTTATATCATGTGTCCATTAATATTTATATCATGTTTTCATATTTATTCTATGATTTTTAATAAATTATTTTATGATTTTATGATTTCATATTTATTTTGAGATTTGATATTTATTTTATGATTTGATATTTATTTTGTGATTGGATATTCATTAATTTATATCATGTTTTACGCATTTAATATTTTTTCATATTTGTTTCGTGATATTCATTAATTTATTTTATGATATGATTTCGTATTTATTTTGTGATTTCATTTAATATTTTTTTCATATTTGTTTTGTGATATTCATTAATTTATTTTATGATATGATTTCATATTTATTTTGTGATTTCATTAATTTATATCATGCTTTACGCATTTAATAATTTTCATATTTGTTTTGTGATATTCATTAATTTATTTTATGATATAACATTTTTTTTCATATTTATTTTGTGATATTCATTAATTTGAGAGGATGTTTTTGAGCTCCCACATTGAGCCACCTCATATCTTTGACTTTCTATCACACATATTAATATTTATATAATTTCCATATTTATTTTATGATTTGATTATATCTATTAATTTATATCATGTATCCATTAATTTATATCATGTTTTACCCATTTCACCATTTAATAATTTATTTTATGATCGTTATATCATGTTCTACCTTAAATATATTAATATTTATATGATGTTTTCATATTTATTTTATGATTTTTAATAATTTATTTTATGATTTCATATTTATTTATTTTATGATTTCCATATTTATTTTATGATTTGATTATATCCATTAATTTATATCATGTTTTATTCATTTAACCATTTAATAATTTATTTTATGATCTTTATATCATGTTCTACCTTAATTATATTAATATTTATATCATGTTTTCATATTTATTTCATGATTTTTAATAATTTATTTTATGATTTTATGATTTCATATTTATTTATTTTATGATTTTTAATAATTAATTTTATTATTTCATATTTATTTATTTTATGATATTATATCAAATTACACATTTAATAATTTTCATATTGGTTTTATGATATTTTTCTATAAACATAGGAAATAACAATTAATAAATGAATACACAATCTTTTATCTAATACAAACAATTACATTAAAAATTGTTCTCCCTTAAAAGAGGGGATCTTTTTGAGCTCCCACATTGAGCCACCTCATATCTTTGACTTTCTATCACACATATTAATATTTATATAATTTTCATATTTATTTTATGATTTGATTATATCCATTAATTTATATCATGTATCCATTAATATTTATATCATGTTTTCATATTTATTTTTTGATTTTATGATTTCATATTTATTTTGTGATTTGATATTTATTTTATGATTTTATGATTTCATATTTCCCTTTAAAGAGCGGATGTTTTTGAGCTCCCACATTGAGCCGCCTCATATCTTTGACTTTCTATCACACATATTAATATTTATATAATTTCCATATTTATTTTATGATTTGATTATATCCATTAATTTATATCATGTATCCATTCATATTTATATCATGTTTTCATATTTATTTTATGATTTTTAATAATTTATTTTATGATTTTATGATTTCATATTTATTTTGTGATTTGATATTTATTTTATGATTTTATTTCATATTTAATTTGTGATTTGACATTCATTAATTTATATCATGCTTTACGCATTTGATATTTTTTCATATTTGTTTTGTGATATTCATTAATTTATTTTATGATATGATTTCATATTTATTTTGTGATTTCATTAATTTATATCATGCTTTATGCATTTAATAATTTTCATATTTGTTTTGTGATATTCAATTAATTTATTTTATGATATAATATTTTTTTCATATTTGTTTTGTGATATTCATTAATTTATTTTATGATATGATATGATTTTTTCCAATTTATTTTATATCATGCTTTACGCATTTAATAATTTTCATATTTGTTTTATGATATTCATTAATTTATTTTATGATATAATAATTATGAATTGTTTTGTGATATTCATTAATTTATTTTACGATATGATTTCATATTTGTTTTGTGATATTCATGGATTTATTTTATGATATTATGTCAAATTACACATTTAGTAATTTTCATATTGATTTTATAATATTTTTTCTGTGGGGAGTTCTATCATACACCCTTTTAAAAGGGTATTTTGGGTATTTAAAAGGGTGTATCATAAAATTTATATTTTAGGAAATTTATTTTTTAAATGAACAACAAATAATTCCTAATTAACCAAACATTTAGTTGATAAATGTACTTGAAAATTTACCTTAAATACTCATTAATGACTAATTACTCCAAATACCCTTGAAAATGGATGTATCATTGAAGCCCTCCTTTTTCTGTAAACGTAACAAATAACTACTAATAAGTGAATAAACAATCTTTTATCTAATACAAACAATTACATTAAAAATCCGCAGCGAATCGTGCGTAAATTTCCTAGTATATCCAAAACAAAACAAGATTTTAGTATCAGTTATTATCTGAGTTTGAATATTATACTATTATCTAGAAAAAAATAAAAGTAATTAAATTAAATAATAGTTTGTAAATAATTTAAACCCGTTACATAGTTTGATTGATTGTTCGTATTACAACTTATATAGATAATCAATATTATATTATGATAATATTTGTGCTCGAATATGATCATTATCTGTAACCGGCAAAAATTATATTATAATATTATAGAATATGCTGTGTGTGTGTATGTGTAATATTATTGTTTAATACAATAATAATTATTGTTAATTTTGTAATATTCATTATATTTGAACTTGTGCAGATTAGAGGATTAGAGATGCGCATCTGATTTTAGCATTGAAAAATATGATTTTTTTTTTTTTTTTGAGTGAGGTCGGCGAATTGCCGAGCTCTTTAATTAGATTAAATCGATTCTAGAAAAATATGTTCAAATATGTGTCATTTGTAGAATTTTGTTTTGATTTAAAAAAAAAAAAACTGGTACAAAGAATGATACACTAAGAAATGGACAATCAAGGTAATATCTGATTTGTATTTTTGTTGAAACATAGTAGAACAAAACGTGACGATGATTATCATCATTTGAAATGATTGTTTGTTTATTTATTTATGAAACAACATACAACCAAACACCTAATTACAAAGAACATGATCCCAACATGATCGAAGGTTAACTCAGAATATTAATAAAAGGATCATAAGAAATTAAGAATAATATCAATATTGTAACATTCATATAATAGGGGAATAGCCCATTGTTTTCGTGTAGTATTTCTATTGTTCGTTTATGTATTTGATCCAAACTTTTTACGTTAATGCAAATTTCGAGCTAGGCAATCGCCTGCTCTTTCAAAAAAAAAACATTCATATAAACCAAACAGTTGCGAAAAAGAAGAAGCAAATAGAACATTAATAGAAAATCGGAAGTGTAGCTATACGGGACCTTTTTACTATACAAGGGCATTAAAAAAAATCAATCATTATGCACAGGTTTTTAGCAAATTAAGTCTTAACATTAAAAAAGAACAACGAAAAATCCACAAATTCAAAATAAATCCATCAATTCATTATAGATTCAACAAAAAAATCTTAAATAGTTTGACAACAAAATTCATATACATTATAGCAATACCCATAAAAGGTGAAAGAGTTCAAATTGATTTTACGAAGGTGCTAATTGGACATTGTAGCAATACACATAAAACATGCAAATCAAAAATTAAATTAACATTATTTCTCAAATCTTGTAAAACTAAGGAATATTTCAAATAGTTATATACAAATTTAGAGTAACACCAAAGTCAAGAATCCAAATCATCATAACAAAAAATCGACCAAAGTAACCAAATCGAAACAACTATAATTTTTACAACTTCTCCTTACATTTTTTTTTTGCTTTTGAAACCCTCCTTTGAACGATGTTTACGAAATGGTCCTTGTGTATGATGGAAACCGACCTCCTCTTTCTAGAATGGATCTCAATGCTTAGCATATTTGAGACTGCACCACTTTGTAATTCTTTGCACACAAGTAACCGTGGTGTGGATTTTTTACAAATAAGACCTTGAAAAGAAAAAAATACCTTCTCGGGGGTGGCATCGTCAGGAATGACATGATGTAATTTGGCATCAAATGTGCGGCCACGGTGGAGATGCTAAGCTGACTGTACTATCATACGCTTCCTTCGGTTACTATTCACCTCTATAAGCCATGGAATTTACCAAATTGACGCAATTTTAGTCCTATTTTTTGAATTGGTTTGGTTTACAATCATTGAAATTTAATTTATTCTTCAACTGTTAAATATGTCTTTCTCTTGAATAACATCTATAATTATTGAAGAGACAGCATGAAGTATATACAGGTTATTATTGAAGAGTGAAGACCTGGAAAATGTTATAATTCTAATAAGTTATATTGATTTGTCGGCAAACAAAATATGAAAAGTGGACAAGAATACCTTATGTCCTGGAAAATGTTATAATTCTATATATTTTTTTTTCCAGAGAGTCTAGAGACCCGGAAATAATTTACCGAATTAATCCCGTTTAGCAATTTATAGCAATTCATTTATATGATTGTGCACATGGGTCCCACTTTGTTATTCCATAAATATACAAATTACAATAGGTGGAACTCTGGATTACTTCTGGATGTCTAGACTTTTTTTTTTTTTTTCTATGCACGCAATATTTAAAAAAAAAACAATTTTATTTTACTCCAAAATGTATCCGTCGTATCATCCGTATTTGCACTATTGTATTTAATTAATGTGATAATTATAACATATCATTAAAAAATCATTAATACTGATTCAAATTTATGAATTCGAACGAATGTTAATTACGTATTAAATTAATAGCTAACACGTTCTAGTTATCATGTTAATTAAATGTACTAACTTAGAACATATAGAGAATGTTATGGTAAAATCTGGAAAAAAAATACCATATTTTGAATTGAAAATTCCAACGGGTTTATAAAACCCGGTTCTTTTACCAGAAAAAGAAATGATAGCTAAATTGGTTTGCTAATTAATTTAATTCACCGAGACTTTAAAACTTGATACCCTCGGGTTTTTAAAACCCGTTCCGAGTCATTTTTGAAATATTTTTCAAAATTCGGATTATTTTTCGAATTTCCAACCAAAATTGGGTCACATGCAGAAATGCTCCCTATCTAAATGGTACATGTTGAAAAAAAAACCCGAAGAAAACCAAAGAACCATTTGGCAAATCTAGAAGTATATGCGATCCTGTTGAATTATATATGATATTTTGAAATTCCATGATCATTCCATAATTTTGGTTTATAAAAATTAAAAACCCTAAAATCCTATTTGTTGTTTAATTTATTAACATTGATGTCCTAAAATGACATGCCAATTGTTAGAATACCCCTTGCTTCACGAGCTCCCTTATCCATCTTATTAACTCTTTATTTGAGTTTATAGTAACTTTTATGAGGTTTTCTCAAATTGAAATGTACAACTTTTTTTGAGTATTATCAAAATAATTTTGAAGTTTTGGATAAACACGAGAAAAGAAAACGAGAGAGTTATTTATTTTTACAAATTTTAATTATTGATAATGAGGATTGTTGTTTCTTGCCAGTGAAAAGCATCTCAAACAAATCACGCAATTTTACCATCCCAAATCAAATAATTCTATAATTAAACCTAATCTTTATGAAATGAACCCTTATTTTCACCAAAAAAACAATTAACCTCGCAAGCAAATCAACTCATTTTACATAGAATACGTATTTTTCTCCTGACTTGATTATCATATGGAAAATGAAATTAATCAAATTGAATCTAAACTTGAACAAGGAATAGTAAAATGAAAAAGAAGAAACTAAAGAAGTGGCAACATGATGATGGCTTGAATCAAACTCATTAGAAAATCAATTGAGGTTAGTCAGCCAAATGTGAGAGTGAAACTAAGTTTCAAATCTTTCCTTTTAATTAATAAGACGGAGAAGACATGATATGATATTATAATTACTCCGATACTTAATATACTATATAAAACATAAATATAGTAATTAATACTCCAAACTTAATACTATATAAAACATAAACTGAAGCCCACACATGAGTTGAGTTCTCAGAGCAAGCCTTAATCCGTGATTTCTGTAAAAAAATATAATTTCGAGGTAAGTAAAAAACATGTGAAAATCTGGACTTATACAGTTGTATACTTGAGATATGTTGTTCATGTTCATGTTCAAATTTAAACTCAGACCAACTCTTTATTTTTTATTAAAAAAAATAAGGATTCCGAATTACTATGGAGAAATATACAATTTAGAATCATATTTTGTGTTAAATTAAATATACAATCAGAATTACCTTTACCAGCAACATGAAGAGGAAAGATGATGCAAAACCTGCCCTGTTTGGTACGAGAAGAAGACTAATATTGGTGTACGAGATGTGCTCAGTATTCTTGCTTTGTAAATCCTCCTAGTCTATTTTTTATAAAGAACAATAAAATTTGCTATTGAAATTTAAATCACGTTTTTGAGCAATTTTGATAATCTTGACTTAATCAGTCCCTGACTTAATCAGTCCCATGCACAATGCTCTTCCCTTTTCACAGACCCATATGACCCGTTTCAATGATTTGAAGGGATACATGATATTTTGAGAATATATGGGGCATACTCAAAACCCCATATATTTACAAACTCAATGTAATACATGTTATTTACTATATAATACACATTCAAAACCTCTTTTATTATATAAAATACATGACATTTACTATATAAAATGGAAAAAGAAGTTCATAACTCAATGTTTACAAACTATCCATTACCAGATATGCATATGAAATTATATTAAATATTATCTTTCTTTGGGCCGGTCAATATTTAAATAATATAATACACATATCTTTTTATATTTTAAAATATAATTAATTTCAACAAGAGAGGTCACTTTGGCAACATGTTGCTGACCTTAATTAATTTTAAAACACATATACGTTTAACCTTTTAATTAATCTTAAAAATATACCTTATTATGGACAATTTCCTTAATTTTAATATTCAAAATTTTACTATTCCGAATTTAATATCCATAATTTCCAAATTCCAAATTTTCATATTTAGAATTTCCAAATTCGCAATTTTTCTGCTCCGAATTTCAATATCCGGAATTTCCAGATTCTGGACTTGATTCGGAATTCCATATTCCATACTTTAATCGTCCAGAATTTCCAGATTCCAAGTTTTATATATCCTTACAAAACCAGAATATGAAATCCTAAATCTAAATCCCAATTTTTTTATTTCCCAGATTTATAAATTCTGGATTTGAAATACCTTGAGAAAACCGGAATATTGAATCCAAAATCTATTTTCCAGTTTTTCTTTTCCTTATTTTCAAATCCAAACTTTAATATCCGTAATCTTATATTCCGATTTTCCATATTCGGAACTTGTAATTTCGGATTTTCATAAACTTAACAAACCGAAATTTCAAATCCAAATTTCAAATTGACCCTAATAATCAGGGATTCAATTCTCGTCTCTTTCTAAACCAAAATTCACGACCAAAAGAAATGACCTTTCATGATTAACTCTTTAATTGACTTATTAGATCAGAGAGAAACATCATATATATATACTACACAGGATAATGATGGGCCAAAATGTATGTATATCTACTATACATCTTTTCAAACAGAAAACTGCATGCACTTTTTCAGTAGTCTGTTGAAACGAAATTGTTAAATTGTTTCAACCGACTTCAAACCTTCACGCAAGTTGTAGATAATCTTATTAACTTTCCAACACAATTTGGTTCAGCTCAATTGGAGTTCGGATGCGAAAGTAATGACGGTTTTACTAACTGTATGTCAAACTATCGCACCCTTTCGGTATTCCATTAAAAAGACACTGATGCATCGCTCAAATGAAAAATATTTCTTTATGCAAGTTCTAGATAATCTCATTATCTATCCAACTCAATTTGAATCATTCAAATTGGAGTCGTTATCTGAAAGTTATGCCAGTTTTACCGTTGATCCAAAACTGTATTTCCATCAGTATTATTTTCGAAATTTCGCCGATGGTGACCGAATACCGAACGAAAACCATCATTCAGTCCCGAATTGAACAGAGAGTAGTGGGAGGGAAAGCATAACTTTTCCAAATAACTTTTCTTTCTCTCAAAATCAAACGACTCAGTTATGACCCGTTTCGATAAAAATCGTAATTACCCGAAATTAATCAAAATTGGACGAGAGAAATCGTGCTAAACACTATATACTTCGTTTCCCTTCCATTTAATCTTTGATTCATCATAGTTTCGCTCTGATACCAATTGTTGGGGCGGAGGCAACGATCCGGCACCGCCCCGTAAATAAAATAAAATAATTTGCCCGTACAAACGGACCGTAATAACTATGTGAATTCAACCGAATAATCTTAATCTAAACCGTACCTTAACCGTATGTGGAAGCGTATGGAATCCGACCGAATTGATGTCGCGCCATCACCGTTGTTGCGTTCATGAAGCCTTAATTGCAAGAATGGATTTCAAGTACTTTATGATGTCCAATTTAGAGTCATTTTGATTTTTTCTAATGGATCTCTCTTTCTCTAATCTTAATGGGGCAGATTTAAGAATGGAATATTATCATCATCATCATCATATGTACTTGGGACCAAATTGCTTATATATCCACAATACATATTTTCACAAAAGACATGCCTCTTGGGATTCCTAATGTGGATCTTCTAATTCAGCCCATCATAGAAAATAGAATCACCACCACAATATTCTACACATCAAAGACCCACAACTTAATTGACACATTTGATGCTTAATTTTATAACTAAAATTGATCACTATATTATAAGTATTTAAATGACAATATTACAACACATAATATTTTACATATAAGTCTAATGTTGGAATAATGTTACAACAGACGAGTCACCTCCCGAGTCATATCTATTTTTTCACAAATTTTTTTGAGAGAGAGATGCTAAAACTAAATTATGTTATCCAAAAAAATTAGATTATGTAGAAAAACGATAAACAAAATTGGTTTAAATATTTGGCATGATTTGCATGGTGTCATTTATGTCTCAAGTCTATGTAGGACATGATGTAGGGGCATTAATTGTTTTCATCATTTTGGATTCGTTAACATTCTTTGGTAAATAAGTACATAGGTGCATACAGGGGCGGCCCCGACAATATGGTTGCCCTAGCCCAAAATGTGAATGTTTCAATTTTGTTCGAAAATGTTGCCTCTATCATTAAAAAAATTTCAAAATATTTACATCATTTAAATCTCATGATGAAATAACATCTTCAAAAAAGAAATAAAATAAAATAAAAATAATTTGTGCTGGTTTAACTGAATGACAAACGAAATATAATATATATATTTTTCTCAAAAACCAACTAGCTGAGTGATATAAATTTACTTTTTTAATTAATCAATTATTTGTAGTATTTTTTTTTATGAAAACCCATAGGTATTTGTAGTATTTTTTTTGCCTTGAAAAAAAAAACCCAAAACTTTACATATATACCTAAAAATATGAAATATCATGAACATTCCAATAACAATGAGAAATGGGAAATAGTATTTGTACCATAATTCTTTCTAATTCCTAAAAGAATCTAAACTGTGTATTTCATTTTCACTTAATACATACCCAAATAAAAAATAATAAACCAACAATATTTTATGAATCTGTAATGCGGATTAAGAAATAAATGATATACATACTATTTTTTGGGTATCCCGCTTAATTACAGGAATACCCGCTTAATTACCCCGTCTATTTTGTGTGGAGCTAGCCTAAGGGCATTTCTGAAAAAGAAAAAAAAAATTGTGTGGATCTTTATTGGATTCACTTAATGATATGTCATTGTTGTATTCTACAATTTTGTACATATTGATAAACTAAAAATATATATCCAATAATACAATGCCACGTCATCCTTGAGTATTAGACGGTACAAATACGTAAAGAGACCTAGAATATCAACAAATATATTGAATTATTGTTGGGCCTACTTTCATATGATCTAATGTGAATATATTGTAATATATTCTCTGTAATAGGAAAAGAGTATTAATAGTTTTATCATTTTAGTCTAAAACACAAAATACACAAATTAATATGCACATACAATCTTACCATTTTATCTTAGTTCTTTCATCTTCCCCATCTTTAACTTCCTCACGAGAGAAGAGTTCAAACTCTCATATTTTAACTAACTATATATACACTGGAATTTTTCTCTAAAGTGTTGCCCTTACTCAGGCGGTTGCCCTAGCCCGGAGGCTTGCCGGGCTTACCCCGGGGCCGGCCCTGGGTGCATATATCAATATGAGGAGAACTAAAATAAGAAAAAAAGTGTTTAACTCTTAATATCTCTATTATGACATGATCTGATAAATATCTAACAAATATTCAATGCAGTGCCAAGACTAATAGTTTATTTCAATTGATTTCTGCCGTTAGATACGTGGTAATGCGCGCGCTCTTCTAAATCGGCTGTTTCAATTCTGTTTTTCCCTCTTCTCGAGCAAAACCTCTTGCCAAAATTTATTGACTCGTATATTTTCCCAAACTCAATAGGTTCCACAAATCTTCTCGTTGCTCGTTTCTTGGATATTTTCGGGAATTGCTAAGAGATTCGCTAAGTGTTTGTTTATACATTCTTAATTAGTTCCTAAAATTGATTAGTGCAAATTTCATTGTTTGTTTATGCAACATTCGTTTAAATGGTTGTCAAGAATCGAGTCCTTTTTTGTAACGAATAAAATTTCAAGGTCATTTTGGATAACTAATTTGGAAGATAGTAATATATTTTATCTTGTAAGTAATTGTCTAAAAATATTTTGAGGAATATATTATAATATTATAATTGTGAAGCCATATAGTCGTATTATCCCTTTCAAGTATAATTGTGAAGCCATATATTTTATCTTGCAAGTAATCGTCTGTAATAATTGAATTATTCGTCTAATATAATAATATCCATTTCAAGTTATATTTTCCATTCAGACTTGGACGGACCTGTTTTTGCGTAACAACCTCGTTGGTTACCTTGGTGAGCTTTGTAAATTGTAATTAGCGTTGATAAGGATGGGAAAGGAATTGCCCCGTTCATGGCTCTCCTTCCGTACTTCATTTTTTCATTCATAAAAGACGCCAGTAAGCAAGAATGGAGAATTTATCTATAAAAGAAACAGTGCACAAGACATGTTGGACGAAATGCTGCGAGCAGAGAAAGGTGAGCGGAATCCATCTCTTGATTCATTCAAATTCAATAACCTCCCTCCTGTAAGGTGTTACAAATCCGAACACACAACCTCCTCACCTCTCTGTTCGTAACCAGCCTGTCGGGCCAGGCCCATATTCACTTTTGTCAGGATTTAAATTTAAATTCTCAATTAAGTTTACAAGGATGGTTTCATAAGAACTAGGCTTTATTACCAACTTAAATTTTCAAACAAATTCTAGCCATCATTTTGTTGGTAAAATAGCCGATAGACATTTCCCTTACAAAAATGTTCCAAAATGATACTTCAAATTCATTTTTTTGTACAATAAATGCAAAATGTTCATATGTTTTTTAATGAATTGTTAAGTTAGGAATGAATTGTTAAATTATAATGTAACACCATGACATGTTACAGGCTTGACAAGTTGACATTGACAACACAAATTATCACGAGTTTAACAAAAGATTTCTACACAATTAATAAGGAAATAAAATCTCTTTGAAAAAATTGTAATTGTTAAGCACAAGTTTAACTAAGACAAAGTGCATCAAAATCAAATTCATAGTTTAGTATAGAAAATCCAATAAAGATAGGCTATCATAGATGTCACATGTGTGAAAGCTCAATTTGGAAACAAATTAAATATCAATGAGAAGTTGACACGTATAGAAGTCATATCATACACCATATTCTCCTTATCATACACACAATTACAAATTAGTGGTTAATATTGAAAGTTGATTGTTAATTTAAGGGTTATCATTAAATCTGAGGTGTTAGGCACCCGCACTAAAAAAGTCCCAAACATCTCGCACTCATTATTTCGTCATTTACTTTCCTAATTAGATATTAATGGTCATTATTTATTCATTTATTGCTTTCCATTCCATATTTATTCATGTGCGGGTCAGATAAATGTAGCCGGTGCATATATACTTATTAATTGGTCATCAAATTATGTGACATCAATTTTACGATGAAATTCTTTATGCAAAAAAAAAGAAAATTACGATAAAATTCTCCGTACACAGGCTCGATTCTTTATATGGCTAGTGCTACACGGACGAATAAACACGGCCGAGCTATTGGAACGGAAGGGTTAGCCACACATAGATCAATGCCAACTATGCAAAAGAACGCAAGAAACTACGGATCACCTTCTAGTAGAATGCTCGTACACTAAAGCCGTGTGGGCCTTAATTGGGATCAATGTGGGGGACCGAACGACTCCACCAACAAGGGGCTCGGTCTTAGAAACGTGGAATGAATCAAGAACACCAATGGAGACCAAGATGCGAAAGATATGGGATACAAGATGGATCTCGACACTATGGCACATTTGGAAAGAAAGAAATGCACGCATATTCACCAATAAAAGTAAGCCCCCGAGAATGATAGCGTTGCTAGCGATGGAACAAGCAAGTCTGTGGAGCAAAATGGCAAAGTAAGAAGAAGGACTCCATTTCTTCATTCTTCACTTTGTCTTTTTCTTCTTCTTCTTTTTTCTTTTTTCTTTTTATTCTTTACGTACCTATACCACATTGTAAATACCATTATTTCATATATGAAATTCCAAAGTCGGCAATTGTCGTCTTCAAAAAAAAAAAATTCTCCGTACACCCTCTTTTGAAGTGTAAAATGATAATTTTGCGTCTCCTCCCGGAACCTTCTCACACCGTCTCCTCTCTCTCCAATACCTTGCTTCTCTCTCTCTCTCTCTCTCTCTCTCTCTCTCTCTCTCTCTCTCTCTCGCCCAAGTCCCCTCAGCACGTCTCCACCCCTCTCTCTCGTCCCAATTTCCCCACATCACGCCTCCATCTCCCTTTGTGCACCGTCACTCCTCTCTCTGTTCGCATTTTCCAATCCTTTGTCGTCACCTCTATCTCTCTATGTTTGTCGTCGTCATACGGACTGCCAATATAAGCAAGATCGGCTCTTCCAAGCGATCGGATGTAACAATGGAAACTAGAAAGGAAAAAAATCAACAACAAGAGACTAGAGAGCTAGAGATTCACGATGAGGGTCCAATAAGCCGGAATTTATGTTAGAGAAGATCGATTACGAACTTTGGAATCATTTTCCTCACCTGTTCGTACAATTTTATGTTTCTCTCTCTAAAATTTCAATTGTTTTAATGGCTAGCTAGATATTTCCATATCTTTGAATGCCTACAACATGTTCGACGAAATGACTTTTTTTTTTGTTATGTATATGATATGGAGATTGCCTCTCTTAATTTCCTACTAAGTTTAAAAATTAAATGAAAAATGAATGATAATATGAATCTTGTTGTATAATTTAAGAAGTTTAGACGCTTTGTCCACAAGGCAGTGTGTTACGTGTGTAACATATTTGGGCAACTTACAAATTTCTATTTGATGGTGGGAGATTAATGGTTAATGGTGGGGGATTAATGGTTAATGGATGATTAATTAACAATGTCATTAACAAAACTAAATCCGATTAATAGTTCATTAATCGGGATTAACCATTAATTCGGTTAATTAATCCCTTAATTAACCATTAACCATTAATTAAGGGATCGAGGGTTGGTGGGGGAAATTGGGGGGTACATTATATGCCCTCTTTGGTTTTATACTTTAATTATGTTCTGATTTTGTATTTATTTATGACAGTAAAGAATCTATTTTGGATGCAAGTTGCACGAGGGAGATATCGTTAGCTTGTGTGGATATTATTAGTAATACATAATTCTTGAGTGTGCTTGTGTGGATTGAGCTTGTGCAGTTCTACTTCTAGGACACGGTCGAGAGGCAAGACGATGTACGTCATTCAGTCATATAAACCATCTTCCTTCTACTCCTCCTCGAGCGATTACTATATCCACTGATCACAAGTAATATTCTCTTCTTTGGTTTTTTTTATTGATTTGTAATTTTTTGTTGTTGATAATTAATATTTTTTTCTACATGTGATGTGGAGATAATTTATCGCACTGTTGCAGACATGGAGATTAGGAAGAGACGAGGATAACTTTAGGGAAGTAGTGAGGCACAGTGGAAAAGGCTTGTGTCATGTGTGAATCAAAGGAAACAAATAATGGGACGTTTTGATGGATATTGCAGTGTTTTTAGGAGCCAATTGCATATGGTACATAATTAACAATTGTTGTCGGTACCGGTTCCTTAAGAGAGATATTTTACAAAATGGGATTGAATTTATTGAGTTTTAAGTACATATATGAACAAATGTTGACAATATCTAGGGATTTTAATGGTTCTGGTATTAAAATTATTTGGGAAGTTCTTTGTTACTTGCAAAGAAAATACAACAGGAGATTCATTAGAAATTGGTTATGGTTTTTTTAACAAAACTTACAAAATTGGTGTTTCTCTATTTGGTTAATTGCATGACTTGCAAGTGAATTTATGAAAAATTGCAAATAAAAGACAATTTTGGCACCGGTAGTTAAATAGGATCAATAATATTAGACACCCGCATTCAAAACCCCCAATTTTACCCGCAACTCAATTAATGGGTGCAAAATTTCCAAATTTATTCATTTAACCTATTAATTACTTTTCAATTTAATCATTGCGTGGTATTTGCGGGTTTACAATAGCGGGGTGTTTAATATTATTCAATAGGGATAGTTTCTTTCACATTCGATAGAGAAGTCAATGGAGGCAAACCCTAGCTGCCTCCGCCTCCGCCACCACCTCCCCTCACCAGCCCAAGAGCGACGGGCGACAGCTCCGAGAGGCGAACTCGAACTCCGAACTCCGCGACGGGCGACGGCGAGACTCGAACTCCGCGACGACGGCGAGGAAAGGGAGCCAGCGGGAGAGGAAAGAGGCCCTGGCGGAAATCCGGCGACGGAAACTTGCGAGGGTAGGCGATTCTGAGGGCGATCGGAGGGCGACTCGGAGGGCGAGGCGAGGGCGGCGGCTAGGGTTTCGACGCAGATCCGACGCTAGGTTCAAATCGTGGTTTCTGCTTTCCGAAACTAGGGTAAAGCTTTGAACTTTTGAACCAGAAGCGAGG
This sequence comes from Luzula sylvatica, assembly GCA_946800325.1. NCBI lineage: Eukaryota > Viridiplantae > Streptophyta > Magnoliopsida > Poales > Juncaceae > Luzula > Luzula sylvatica. The sequence continues at coordinate 68,644,425 of OX326960.1, forward strand.
GTTTCCGAAGCGAGGGTTTCCGAAGCTAACGATTTCAAGTAATTGGAGCTTGATTGTGGACGCAGTTCAAGGCGATTCTGGTTCTAGGGTTTCTGCTTCGGTAATTGGTTTGCCTAGCGTTTCGACGCAGTTCAAATCGTGGTTTCCGAAGCTTGATTGTGCTTCATTTGTTTCGGTAATTGGTTTGAACCAGAAACGAGGGTTTCCGAAGCTTGATTGCGTCGGCTAGCGGCGGCGGCTAGGGTTTCCGAAGCTAGCGAGGGCTGGCATCGGGGCGATTTTGGAGCTCCTCGAAGAGCAAAAACTCGAAAGGAAAAAGCGGGAAGGGAAAAAGGGAAATCGAAAAAACGCGAGGCTGGTGCCGAGTCTGGGGCGAGTCTGGGACGAGTCTGGGCCGAGTCTGGGGCGAGGCCGAGAGCGACGGCCGAGTCTGAGGCGAGTCCGAGAGCGACGGGCTGCGACAGCGACGGTGACAGCTTCGATGACAATCCGAGCTCGCGTGGCAAACCAAGGGCAGAGGGAGGTTGCGTTCGTCTAAGGATGGCCGAAAGCATCATCTCTCGGCATGTATCTTACTTTTGCAATTATAATTTATTTTTGCGAAACTACTTTTTTACATTTATCATGTAAAATCGCACCAATGTATTAAACTTTGCTTTAATATATTAAAAGAGGTTTCGCCTCTTTAGTTTTTCAAAGAAGTCAATTTTCAGTTTTCAAGTTCATAAATCCGGACTATTCTGCAAAATCAACCCTTGTTATAATAGAGGGAATAATGAATAAAGACAAAAAAAAATTTGCAACACATAGCCATAGCCATAGACAAGATGACACATGTGTGAAAGCTCAATTTGAAAACAAATCAAAAATCAATGAGAAGTTGACACGTGTAGGATCACCTAAAATAAAGGGCAATGCTACAACCACTCCCTCCTTCACTCCCATTTTCACTCCCTCAAGCTATTGACAGGTGGGACCCACATGCTATTTTATAAAAATCAATGCATGTGGGACCCACAAACCATTCATTTCATGTGAGAGGGAGGGAGGGAGGGAGGGAGGGAAAGAGGGAGTGGCCCTATCATTACTCTAAAATAAAATCAATCACTACTTGCCACGTTTTTTGTAATTGGCCCATTAAAAGGAGATATTTGCATATGAGCCTAGATTTGGGAACCATGTGAGTTATTTGGGGAAACCACAATTTTGGTGTACAAGTCCATCTCACGGAAATATGACATTTTCTGTATAAGACCCTGAGAAATGAATATATTCACATCATACGTAAAAATTTTAATGTTCTTGAACATATTATATCATATATGCATAGAATAACCATGACATATTTACTAATATTCACAACATATGTAAAAAGATTGTAATATTTTTTAATATATTATATGCATAGAATAACTATGACATATTTACTAATATATTTAATTTATTACAACATATGTAGTTGGACAGATAACTTAAATTAATACATCGCAAAATACATATTTGATAAAATGGAGGCCTTGTTAGTTGTTAGAAGGTAGAAGAATTAATCAAACATTTAGTTTAAGAAAAAACAACCGAAAATGAATGTGACACAATTCTTTTCAACCATATTTTAATAAGTACCATGAAAGAACAACCGAAATTGAGAAATAACGATTCAATATGGATTAAGTACCAAGAAAAAATCAAAAATATTTTAATAATTTTATTAGTGAATTTTTTTCATTTAGTATTCTGACGGTGTTTCTATTAACTGGAGACGATTAAGAATTTTTACCATCAGAATGAATATGATACAATTTTTTTCAACCAACCATCGAAGCATCATATCTTTACACAAAACAACCGAAAATGAAATAATAAACAAAATAATCACCGTTTAGTTAATAATTCTCTAAATTCACCACTCGCGGCCATGGGACGAGATCAATTTTTTTTTAATACGAGTACACTTCTTCACTATATCATCAAAAATTTCCACTAATTTACTTTGGAATGGTACAAGCCCTTCTTCCAAGGTATCATAAACCGTCTTTATTTCTACGACTATGGACCTCAACTTCATTTTTATCGCTTCTTCCAGAACCGGCAGTTTAATTTCATCAAGCAATCTGAGCAAATTATTCGAGTGTTTATCAATCTGGTCAACCTCCTTCAACAAGCACTTCACGTTGCGTCTATCCTTGCGCTTCGATTCTTCGACTATCTTCGAATATAAAAAACGACAGTACCGCAGAAATGGATTTGCAAACCCCTATCTCGACAAGGTATAGCTGCACGAGGGACCACATGGTGAACTACCAGTAATAATACAATATAATATGTTGTAATACATATTGTGGTTGTACTACGTGCTTTCTTGAAGACTTCACATGCAATCAGTTTTTTCCAACATTTTAAATGCCAAACTACTAACTTGCGTAGCTATGAGCCTATGATGTTAAGTTAACAAATCATTTTGTCTGGATAATGATAGTCGTTGTCCCACCATTTGCACTTCACAACTTCGTATATTTATGAACGTACAAATAAGAAACGTAAATAGTGTGAAGCTCTCTATTTTTGTTATACAGAAATAAGTGATTAAATAGTGTGAAGTACTCCTTGGTAGTACAACCACACAATATGTATGTTCTATCATTTGACATGTATTTAGGACATGTTTGTTAGCTATTGATATAATTCTCTATATTTTTTAGATTTTATTTCTTGTCCTTATAAAGTTGAATGAAGTTCATTTTACTCATAATCACGTGCCAGAGCTAATATTAAATTTTTCTGTGTAAAAAAGATGGTCACATATTTTTATTTTGGGAAATTTTACCCTTCCCCAACAACCCATCACCACATCCTCTACATCCTAATCAACACAATTAATTAACTGGTAACTAACAAAAAAAATTCTTAATTAACAATTAATTAATAGTATTATATTTCATAATATAATTTAAAATAATATGATATAAAACAATATAATATAATATTATAATATATATTACAATATAATTAAATATAAAACAATATAATATAATACAATACAATATAATATAATATAAAATAATATAATAATAATATGACATAGTATAATATGTTACAATATAATATGATACATACAAATATAATATAAACAATATCATAAAACATAAAACAATATCATATAAACCAATACAATATAATAAAATATTATTTATAATATAATATAAAATAAAATAATATTATATTATATTATATTATTTAAATCTATAAATTTTCCAAAATAATTTATTAGACATAATTAATATACCGTTTAACATGTGTAAAATTAAATATAATAAAAAAATTAAATAAATTAAATCACTTTTTAATAATTTGATTTAGAACCTAATCAATATAGATTACCACGTAATTAATATGGTTTGTTACATATTATGATTTATTAGCTAAAAAAATTTAATATTTAATACGTTTATTATATAATGTCAATAATCAATATATTGAGAGGATATTAGAAGAAACAAGTATAAATTTTCAAATAAAAAACATGTCAACAAAGTAAACCAATCACAATCGCAGACATTAGTAGTTTTTCCTCGCGCAATTGCGCAGAATTGCCTAGGTTAGTAGAGTTGTTCAAATTCAATGACATATTATTTCTTTGTAATTTGTCTATTTTAATTTGTTATTTGTGGCTGATATGCGATTCATGTTTGTTAGTTAATGAATGCACAATAATATCATGAATGCACAATATGATATTATGTTTTCATTCTTCACATCACGCTTTTGAACCATCACTATGCGGAAAAAATAAATAAACAATGGAATTAGAGCCCAATAAAATAAAATCAACTTACAATTAGAGTATAATATTCCAATCCCCATTCAACCGTAATAAATCTTAAAAACAATATAATAAACCCTAATTACAACAACTCAGCACGAAAACATTCAACCCTAATACATAGCCACGATTACACCATCTTATAACCATAATACAATCGTAACTTCTTCATTGTAATTGGAACTTCTAAATCTTTAACCTTTTGTTTTGAGAAAATAATCTTTATATTATAAATATATTGTATATATTAATGTGAATGTATTATTAGATTTTATTTTGTATATCTTGACACATGTGTGTACATGTGTAATTGTACATGATGTTGTGTGTTATGTATGTATTAGATTTATTATATATGTGTCATGACACAACCCATGATTTTGTACCCATGATATTATATATTGTGGACATTATCCATGGTATTGCATAGGGACTCATGTTATTGTGTAGGTTATAAATAGCCCTCCATTCTCATTGTAATATGGTGTGAGTTCAATGAAATATAATTGAAAATATTTATGCTCTTATCTTTATTTCTTGAGTGCTCTTCTCTTATTTCTTGAGTGTTGCTTCTTGAGTTATTTTTGCTAATTTCACAACATGTTATCATCACGAAGCTGTATTGTCTTGAATCTCGAGATTTCTAGTGAAGGTAAGAGTATTTATTGTTTTTCTTTTCTCTTACAGACGAAGTTACAAACAAAGTTTGTTTTTTTTCCTTCTCTTACAAACGAAGTTTGTATTATGACAAATCTAGTAAATCTAGAATTTATTGTCTTGGATATATCATCCACAAACAACTTACCACGAGTTCTTGATACGAAAATCCATTTAGAGACCATCGGTCTCTCGGAGAAACCATAAAAATAAAAACCAAAACATCAACTCGAGAAAAGGCAAATGAAAACCATATTGCAAAATGCAATTTAGTGAAAAAAAAAGGGAGAACATCAATCTGATATTACACATACCATACTTTATAGTGGTATTACACGTACCATATTACAAATGCAATTTATTTCTCTTGGTCGATTATGAATAACACAAAAGAAAACACCAATCATGGTAGTTTGTATTTAATGAAAAACTCCCGAAGAATTTATATATGCCCACAAAAGGGAACAAAATGAGTTACAAATAATATATTTATGTTCCCCCAAGTCGTTGATTATTTATAATGATATCCGCTGAAATGGATATCATATCAAGATGAATCTTGAATATTTATGTATTTTGAGTAATATTTCAGAGAAGGAATATTTATTAGAAAATTATCGATTTGTTTAAACTAATTTGTACTATTCACATATTAGTACATTTGAGACATATTTGGTAATAAACCGGAAGTTTATTTACTCTAATTTATTAATCACTTGACATGATATATTGTGCTATCATGTGAAAAAATGAATTGGGGTCATCAATGATGATCCATAAGATTCTAACAAATAAAGAATTTATTTGTAGATGTTATAAAAAAAAAATTTGTTTACTAGGTCAGGACAACAAAGTGACAATTAGATCCTCCAATATTTCAAGAATGTATACATGAGAATATTTGTGGACCTGTAGATCCACTATATGAACGATTTTTGATATTAATTGATGCTTCATCAAGATGGTCTCGTGTTTGCTTATTATCAAGTTGCAACACAAAAAATTTTAATTGACATACTTTGTGTTTACAATTGGAATATAAGTTGAGCATCTTGTAGGTCATGTTCACATACAAAACGATCCTGAAGAATCATTTAAAACAACCTCATGTAGACACACATAATGATCAAGAAGAATCATTTGTTACAAGATTTAAGTTGAAAACACGATCTCTGCTCATGTAATCAAGATTACCAACAATGTTTGGGGCCATATCAATTTTTGGTCGTAAACCAATATTTTCATCTTAGAATTTTGGTTGTGCGGTTGTATATCGATAGTATCATCACACCGTGATAAGATGAATTCACAAAGAAGATTCAACATATATGTTGGGTTTGAATCAGCCTCAAATCTTTTGACTAGAACTTTCAACATGCGACTTATTCACAAAATAATTTCTTGATTGTCAATTTGATGAGACAAATTTCATTTTATTATGGATGAAAGAAAAATGAAATTAAACATATCTTACATGAAAAATTATATTATTGTCTCATTTTGATATCCACTCAACATTTTATGAACCAGAACTTCAAAAATATAATTCATTTGCCCGACGCATTTGTTGATTTTAAGAAAAGGAATAAATCAGATATTTGTGTTGCAAATGTCGCAAATTGAATTGATATCCCAGAAGGACCATTCAATATTATTGGCAAATGGTTCTTAAAGAACGTTTGAAGTGTTGTATACTATTTGCATCTAAGGGTAAAAATCCCAGAACGGAATTTTTTTTTATTAAATAATATATATTTTATGCGAATGTAAGTCTTCCGTTTCATCCGAAATTCCAGGTAAATATTATGAATATGTTTTATTTATTCAAATAATTTATATATCCCATATTTTTATTGTTTTGTTTCGTGGATCTTATTCTACTGATATTTTATTAAATGCACTTGAAGTTGCAGTATTATGAGTTAGTAATTGAATATAACTCCAAAATATTAAATATTGAATCTCAATGAATATTTCGTAGAGAAAGAATATCTAGATATTTTATATCAATCATTGTCTATTTGTTATGTTTTATACTTGCTCCCGGAGAAGCAAAGTTAAGAAGATAATTCAAAAATGGTTGAATTCATATTATCTCGTCTTCTTCGACAAGTGATTTTAATTGAGATATATGTTGGATTGATTCCACTCATTCCCAGAAGTGAATGTTGCCTGAAAAGATCAAATATATAATTGGAATCAAGATGATTATAATAAGAAAATCACATGAGAAACAAGATCCGGTAAAATGTAATATAAAGATATCTCAAAATATACGCTTTCAAGATCTGGTTTGAAATGGTTGTACCAGTAGTACAACATACAATTTTAATTAATTTATGAGGAGAATGAAAAAGAATTAAGACGATAATTTTGTTGATTGAAGCAATACAATAATTAATACAAAACTTGTTTTCGTATTTATTTTGTTTGTTTAATAAACAAATAGACATGTATATATTTCAAAAGTTGAAATTATGAATATAATTGACGACTCTGGAAGAGTCGTTGTTTTATTTACTCCAGAAGATTAATTATCTATATGACACTAGATGATTCATTGTTTTGATTACATAGGAAGAGTAATTATCTATAATACTCTAGAAGAGTAAATATAAACATATTTGAAATAATGAATATGATTGTTGGCTCTCGAAGAGTCATGATTTGATTACTCTATAAGAGTAATTTGTGGCATGTATAAGTGCAATTGAATTTAGTGGTAAAACCAGAAGTTCATTATTGATAAGAATAATTTAATGCTTTTGTGATTAATTGTTTAAGCATAAGACATGCATGCCACAATAATAATTAGATTAAATCCAACTATTTAACAAGTACTCCCCAAATCCCCATTATAATTTTTGATTGGTCTGGAACCAAAAGTACTCATTAAATTTAGATGTGTAGTAGATGTGCCAGTAGCACTACATATCATACAAGGATGAGTTAAACAAAATATTGTCCGGCATATATAATGGGTTGGTTTATTCTCCATGATTTTGTAACGTTAACATTTTGTTTAATTGAACTAGAAGTTCAAATGGTATGCTTAATCCGGAATCTTAAAATATATACGTAAACAAGAAGTTTACATTGAAGGAAGTAACAATAGTCAAATATGCATGTTATAAATATAGTATCCTCAAAGGATTATATGTTTTTTTTGTTGTAAAAAAATATAGAAAACATGCTCGAAGCATGATAGACATTTGACTATAGATATGCAAATCATTGAAGGAGAAATAGAATAAATGTCTAAGATGGTCAAACATGAGTAAAACAGTTCAATATATAATATACCGTGGAAGTCTCGAATAACTTCACTAGAAATTATCGATTACTCATGCTTATATTAGGGGGAGAGAAATAAAACTGGAAAATTAAGAAATTATATGCATCATCAAATTAGATCCTCGGAAAAGTAAATATGAACTAGGAGTTCATGAATTAATTATTTGCAACAAATTGCAAATAAATGATTTGATGCTAGAATTTTTCAGTGTAAAATACTCTTAATTGTAAATATAATATTCTTGGATAATTTTAAGTTTGATATACGTCCGAAGCGTGGTCGACCAATCGGTTCCACCAAGATAAATCAATGTAATAAGAAAGAGCATGATAAAATGTTGGTATAATAGAAGTTGTTAATACTTCTAACAAAATATGTCCTACTGAAAAAGGATATTGAAAGATTAATCTGTAAATGACATGACTGATTGAATTCAGGTACCTGTCAACATTGAATATGTTCAAAATAATGAGATCTCAAAATCATGTCTCTACTATAGAAAGTTAGAACCGAAATGAAACTATAGTTATTGAGAAATTTGCATATGCACTTACAATTGATAATCAATGAAAACGAGGATGCAGTATTAAATCAATTGAAAATGTCGACAAAAATCAAAGTATTGGTTAGAAACTAAATTCACATGACGCTGTGTAATTTATGGACTTGTAGTCTACAATAAATGTACCATACAATGGTAACGAAAATGTATATTCATTTGAATGTCCCTAAAGGACTCAGAATGTATCATGTATACATTATAACAGATTATTCATATGCTCATTGGATTATTATATTTATGAAAATCCATGAAGGATTTAGAATGCCTGAAGCATATTATTTAAACTCTCGAGAGATATACTCGAAGCATTACTATATTAAATAACAAAGATCTTTGTATGAATTGAAATAATCCGAGCATATATGATATAATCATTTTTAATATTGATGAAATTATATATGTGTATCAATGATCAAATTCGTAGATAATGTGTATTTAATTTATGATTATTAAAACTCCTGAAGAGTTCCAAACGGACACATTACTTAATTACAGAATTTGAGACGAAAGATATTCGATACCAAATAGTTTGTTATGGATTGCAACTGCATTAAATAATTCCCTGGAGGAATTATGTATAACTAGCAAGAACGTTTTGAACAGCTAGTGCAAAATATTGAACTTTATATGACTAGAAATATTTGTATCCATGAGGGGGAGAAATAATACGCAATGCACTCTTTTTGTCCTTGATCATGGTTTTTGTCCCAATTGGTTTTTCAAGACAAGGTTTTTAATGAGGCAACTTATGATGCGTATAGAACATAATAATATTACACTCTTTTTCCTTCACTAGGACTTTTGCCCCATTGGGCTTTACCTAGTAAGGTTTTAACGAGGCATATTTTTATGATATTAATATCAAAGGGGAACTTCATATCATCAGTTCTTCAATCACGAAAGTTTTGCATTTCTCCATGACTTCAATTAATTGGATACTACACCTTCAGTTCTTTTTTGAAGGTTCTTAGGGAGACCGTTTCTCCCGGCGTACAAAATCAAATACATTCAAGGGGGAGTGTTATAAATATATTGTATATATTAGTGTGAGTGTATTATTAGATTTTATTTTGTATATCATGACACATGTATGTACATGTGTAATTGTACATGATGTTGTGTGTTATGTATGTATTAGATTTATTATATATGTGTCATGACACAACCAATGGTTTTGTATCAATGGTATTATATATTGTGGACATCATCCATGGTATTGCATAGGGACCCATGATATTGTGTAGGCTATAAATAGCCCTCCATTCTCATTGTAATATGGTGTGAGTTCAATAAAATATAATTGAAAATATTTATGCTCTTATCTTTCTTTCTTGAGTGCTCTTCTCTTATTTCTTGAGTGTTGCTTCTTGAGTTATTTTTGCTAATTTCACAACACTTTACATATTATTAACGAAACATTGTAATTTGTGATCGAAAACAACTATATGACTTCACCTATTCAGATTACCATATGGCATCACCATCTCTACACACACAAAGAACATACAATCATTGGGTGACGTGGCAGCCGGAAATCCAACCATATTCGGCTGCATTAGTATTATGTTAAGAGTACATCAACCACATAAATCGAGTGCTAAGTAAAATAAAAACACACGATTACAAAATTATAAATATTTGCAAGTTGAGGTTCGAGCTTTACGGGGAATCCGGAAATGGAATACCGAGAAAAGAAGATTTAAGCCGTGAGAGTGTGTTTGGTTTGTGTTTTAAAATTAATATGTCTTGATATCCATCCTAATTTATTTAATTCGTATGTTTGGTTTAGACGCTAAGTAATAAGTAACGTCATCCACGATACTCATGAGCATATTAAATGAATATAAGATTATCAACAAAGATTTTTCTCTATTTTCATGGGCATTATATTTCTTCAAATATTAAATGTTCTAAAATTATTTTATAAACTTATTTATTTGACTTAGATTCTATATTTGTAGGAAAAAAGATGCATAATCAAAAATCAATATTATATATGACTTGGAATACTGGAAATGAAATTTCTTGACTTACAATATTTCATGGCATATTTCAAAACTCGAATCAAACGATCCTAAATGACCGTGTTTATGTTGAGAACGGGTTTCCAACCTCACCAATTATATTGCGGCATACATTTCCGTCCGAATTATAAACTGGAACAATTACAAATTAGTCTTTTTTTTTTGGGGGAATTTCTTCTATATCCTTGTTAAATTCATAAATTACATATTTATCCCTCATTAACTATTAATATCAAATTTATCCCTGTTAATTTCTATTAATATCAAATTTGTCCAAAACTAACAATTTTGTTAAATTTAACAGAAAAATAATTAAAATGGACAAATATACCCCTCAACTAACCCTCAATCTCATAAACTTATCCAAACCCCAAACCCGATAACACACCCGATAACAAATAAAGCTCTATCACTTTCTCTATACGATCTACATACAAAGAAGAAGCTCTTCCCTATCTTCATACGATCATGAGGCAATCTTGCGGTCTGCGCGGTGGGCGAGCTTGAGAGACGGCGAAGTTGAGGTCTGGCAAGGCGGTTTCGGGATCTGGAACACCTTAAACTCTATATTATCTGATAATCTGGACTGGATCGAACGGGTTCTAAATCGATTCTTTGGTCTTCAAATCGATTCATGGTATCCTAAACACTCTTCTCTAAATAAATAATTGGCCATTTTATGTTTTTATTTTCATCAATTTTGGTATATGATCCTTTCAGAAAGAGTATTTGTAAGTATTTATGAAATTGAGCTTGAATTGGTTAATATTTATCTAGATTTAGACAAAATGAAATCAATTGCTGCTCTCTTTCTTAAATACGATATTTTATTTTGTAGAAATTTGTTAGCTTGAGTTTTAATTGGTTAATGTTTATCTAGATTTAGATAATTGGAGTCGATTTCTCTCAATTACAAGTTTAATTACTTTATCCTTCAAATTTCTCTCTCAATTTCTATATCTGCATAATTATATTTTATTTCACTCCAAGGTAAGTATATTTTATTTAATTTTTCGTTCAAAATTGCACAATTTTGCATGAATTGGGACCTTAATTGTACAATTTGGGGCTTATTCATATCAAATTGCGAAATTGAGGATCAACTCGGGGCTAAAATTGAAACCCAATTTGGGATTGACACAAATGAGGATTCATTTTAAAATGAATGATAAATTTGATATTTGTACTTTTTGTGAAAAAAATGGCGGGAGAAGATCCTTTATTAAAGCTAATTGGAGTCGATTGGTTAAAATATGAGGATCAAACGGATAATGTCGCTCTCAACCCTAAATCACTGGTTCATTTCTAACTTTCTCTCTCCCTCTAGACTTATTTTTAATTTTCGTATATCGAGTATTTTTTATCAACAGAGTGAAGCGGGAAAGAAGGTCCCCATTTTCGTCGTGAATTTACAGGTGAAATTATTCCCTCCCCTCAAAAGTTTCAATAATTCAAATATACCCCTGCAATTATTATATATATTTTTATTATTGTAGATTTCATCATGATATATGATATGGATCATCATGATACGTGTAAATTTCTACATTTTAATTTTTGTGTGTGTTATGATTTATATATATAGCGTGATGTGTATATATGGAATGAAATTATGCTCTTACAATTCAATGTTGATGGAATGTACTAATTGGTTTATTTTGTGAACAAAACAGTTTTGTAGGGGTTCATATATGTAATGTAATATCAGTTCATCGAGTATTATGTTATGCTTTGATTATTAGCCCAGCTCATTAGATTAATTTTTATCGATAAATTTGATAATTTTGAAATGATTTTTTTTGTTCTAAGTTGTAATCATATAAAAATGAAAACTCAAATTTATTCTCCTAAATATAAAATGAAAGCTCAAATTTGTCCTCCTAAAAACAAATTAAATTTATCTCCTAAATAAAGGCTCGTAATACAACTCTAAAAAAGCCGCATTCTGCAGTTACGACTCTATGTTTTGAAGAATAAACAATTCACAAACATTTTTTGAAGGAGTTGGCGAATTGTCATCTCAAATTATATTAAAATTAAAAAAATCACAGTACACATTGTTAGTTACAATATCTAGACCTTATTAACATGATCAACGACTTGAAGAATATATAGGAAAAGAAGGCACTCCATTGACCCTGTCGAGGCAGAGGCTAAATGTACGTGATTTGGGTTTCTCCTGTTTCTAATGCCCTCAACAATGTATGGAGCATTGTATGGCTTCTGATATGATTATCGTCGCTAGATACACTTCAAAAACATGAGTATATAAAATTCTTGATTGCATAAATATTAGTTAAGGATTACATAAATTATAGTTAAGAGGATATACTCAAAATCACATAAATACTAATTAAGGATTACATTTACGAGTAAAATCAGAGAAAATGGAGTTACAGTGGCAGGAGGGATGATTAGGGCATGAAAATCATTAACGAACTACACATTAATAAAATAACCAACTATTAACAAATACACGAACTATTAGCTTTAATACACGAACTATTAACAATGTTCTGAAAAAGCGAAAAACTTTGCGCAGCACAAGGCTAGCTAGTTACTTAAGAATTTCGAAGCATACTGAATTTCTCTGACTTCGAGAGAGAAAGTTAGAAATGAACCTGAACGGGGGATTTAGGATTTAGAGCGACATTATCCATTCGATCCTCAGATTTTAACCAATTTACTCCAATTAGCTTTAATAAAATATCTCCTCCAACAATCTATTCACCAAAAGTAGAAATATCAAATTTGTACTTCATTGTACAATGAATCCTCATTTGGATCAATCCCAAATTGGGTTTCGATTTTAGCCCCAAATTGGTCCTCAATTGTGCAATTTGATCTCAATTATCCCCAAATTGTACAATTAAGATCCAAATTCATACAAAATTGTGAAATTTTGAATGAAATGAAATAAAAAATAATTACCTTGGAGTGAAATAAAATACAAATTATGCAGATATAAAAATTGATAGAGAAATTTGAAGGAAAAATAATTAAACTTGTAATTGAATAGCCAGTCACTGGTTTGTATTGCCTTGGGCAATAAATCAGCTCCAATTGTTTACATCTAGATAAATATATCAGTTCAAAGCTCAATCAAGCTCAATCGAACAAATTTCTACAAAATAAATCTCGGATTTAAGAAAGGAAGAAGCAATTATTTTGTCTAAATCTAGATAAATAGCAACCCATTCAAGCTTAATTTCATAAATCTTTGCAAATACTCCTTCAGAAAGGATCATAACCAAAATTGATGAAACAAATCATAAAAATAAGCCAATTACTGATTTAGAGAATAGGTTTTAAGATACCATGAATCGATTTGAATACCAAAGAATCGATTAAGAACCCGTTCGAGCCACTCCAGATCGTCAAAGAATCGATTCATTGAAGAGGGTTTAGGATGTTTCAGATCTCTAGACCGCCTCGCCGGACAGACAACTTTGCCAGATCTCAAGCCTCTCGGACCGTCAGCTTTGGAGACCGCCAGATCGCCTCCTCATCGTATGATGATTGGGAATAGCTTCTTCTTCGTATGAAAATCTATGGATATCGTATGGAGAAGGTGATAGAGCTTTATTTGTTATCGGCCGGGTGTGTTATCGGGTTTAGGATTTGGATAAGTTTATGAGATTGAGGGTTAGTTGAGGGGTATATTTGTCCATTTTAATTAATTTTCTGTTAAATTTAATAAAATTGTTAGTTTTGGACAAATTTGATATTAATAGAAATTAATAGGGATAAATTTGATATTAATAGTTAAAGAGGGATAAATATGTAATTGATGCATTTAACAAAGATATAGAAGAAATTCCCCCTTTTGTTTTTTGCAAATATTGCAGCTGGGTCCTTGAAAGTAAATATTTTGATTTTTTTTTTTAACCTTGGTCTAGCATTTAACTTTGGGGGTTTTGGGTTCGTGAGGATATGAATCGAAGACGTGAAAAGTAAAATTAAATGATCCACCTAAGAAATAATAAAAAGAACCGAAAATAAATTTAAAATTATTTTAAATAATTAAATTTGACAAAACGAAAATATTTGCAAGTAATAACCCATGTCAGGTTTGATTATCACTTCGAAGTTGTTGGCAAGTTAAGTTGGCTAATATTGTTTTTTTAATATTACTTTTTTGTCTTTAGTACGGAGTTATATATATGGATCAGTCCATCAAACACAAAAAAATACTCTTGATGAAATGATAAATGAAGATCAAGTGAGTTAATTAATATTATTAATTAATTTGATTTCTGATTTATTTAATTATTTAATTGAATTAATATGTCAATTAACATATACCAATATAATTTATTATGGTGTTAACTGAACGGGTCAATTAACAATTTATTGAGTCAATTAGACGTGATAATCAACCCTAATAAAAAAAATGCCATCACATCAAAATGCTTGGTGTGAGTTTTGGGGGCCAAGTATATTTACCCCTTTAGTATTAGGCTTTTTTAAACAAAAGCAAGTGATTTATACGTAAAAAAAAAATATAATTCAAATTCTCAAAATAAAATAAAATATTTAATACTTCTTAAAGGGAAACATTCCCTCACCGATGTGTGCCTGTATTTCAACGTTAGATTTGATTTTTTTTATTTATTTGAAGTTGCCAAAAGATATCTGATATATTATTTTCTGTAAATTTAATATAATACTTTTTTTGTGAAAAGTAATTTTCACCCACATATCAAATATCTGAAATGTTTAATTTGGAATATTTAAACTGCGAATTGACGTTATAATATAAAACATGATTGATTCAAAATTTAGTTGCCCCATTAATCATCACTTATTTTTCTTACCATTTTTTATAAACTAGTTGTGATCCTTAATTATATTAATATTGATACATTTATACAATTGAAAAAAAATAATATAATTATCAAATTCTAATTGTGCTCTATTAATTTTAAATGGCAATATAAGATGTTTTGTATTTTGGAGGTGTTTATAATTAAGTAATATCTTGTTATTTTATAGCATATGCCCTTATAGTTATTATTTGTATTCTATTTTCATCATTATTTTGATCAAACAGTATTAAGAATGAAGAATGAAGAATTAAACTAACTGCATTTCATTCCAAATACATTTGGCATTAGTGACATATTAAATTAATTCCAACATATTTTTATAGAAATAAAAAATGGAGCTTATTGTTCATACGGAGTTGCAAGTCGCATATTCATTTATAAAAAATTAAAACGGCATAAATTAAAAAAATAAAAAGATTGGGCTTCAAATCACTTTTTTTTTCTTGGGCTGCAAATAAAAAAAATTGAAATTTCTGTACCACTACAAATATCAAATTTATTGGAATACAAACAATTTAATTCATACATTTCTAAAAATGTTGAATGTAAATTCTTATAATCTATTGTCCTATATAATATTTATGGTACTATTAAATTTTTTATATATTTTTTGTGAGAAACAGTAACGTATTGTATTGAACATAACATGAAATTTAAAAAATTCCTCATTTTATATATTTTAATCTGCTTAGCAAACATGATTAATATGGTATACTAATTTATAAGAAAAAACATAACAAATTTTATAGAACCTTCAACCTGTGTTGTGTAAAAACTAATAAATAAAGACCTAAATATGAAAACCGTTTGACTTTAGGAAACTGAACGGGGGTTGCGAACATTAAAAAAACTATATACAAAATTCAAATTAGGACAAATATCACCATCTTAATAGTTAATACAATTCAAGATATTTCACGAATTTTGTTTTTTCATCAAAAAATCTATTAAATTTTTTGGATATTCGGAATCGAATGTGACATTCCTGTTTGCTCTTTCGAAAATCGAACGTTATATTTTTAGCCTTCCATGTATTCTTGGAATTTCCTTTCCGTTCATATCCCAAACCAAACACTCCAAGATAAAAAAAAATTGGTCGCCATGAGTTTGTTCCGTTTGGCCGTTGATTGATTTTGAGCAGAAACCACAATCAAACATGTTTTGAATTCTCAAAAGTTATTGCGATTGGTGTGACGATCCATTCAAGATTTTTTTTTGCAAATTAACCAATAAATAAAAAAGAAGATTAAAAGGGTTCATGAATGAAAAACACATATCTTTTTAATCCAAATAAATTTATATCGGCTTGGAAAATTAATAAGGAGAATTTTTGCAAATAACCTTATTTGCATTGAGAATTCGAAAAATAATCCCAATTTTGAAAATATTTCAAAAATAACCTGAAACGGGTTTAAAAAATCCAGCGGTACCTTATTTTAAAATTTCGGTACCGGGTTTTTAAAATCTGGCTCCCTAAATTAATTAACATGCAAAAGTTGGTATTGTTTATCAGAAGACCGAGATTATAAATCTCGTTCAAATTTTCAATTGAAAAATTGGTATCTTTTCCCAAATTATACCACAACATGTTATATGATCTAAATTAATATATTTAATTAACATTATAACTAGCACATGTTAGTTATTAATCATTCAAGAAGACAAAGAAAGATATGGCTGAATGACTCAACGAATTGGTTTGCTCATGAACATGAAGAATTTGGACTTCTTTTGCGACGCTACCTCTTTCGTTTTTTATATGAGAATTGGGAAACAGAAAAAAACAAACACTTTGTTATTCTTTCGACAATCTCAGTGAGTGAACTAGGTTTCCTTCTCGAGCTTCTATTTCTTCCGTTAAGGAGGATTCGAGAAAAGAGAGAATAAGAAGACGTGTTTCTAGAACGAACAAAATCAAGGTAAATAAAAGGAAGTTAGCAAAGTGAGACAAGATGAGAATGAGCATAGAAACATGTATGGATGTACCAGATCGGCTAATGCTCCCAGATTGATGCAATGTATTCCACCAGTTGACTGAAAACTTGATTATTGGTATATCGATCAGTCCAATACATATGAAAATCGAAGCCAGTTCGACAGAAAGCTTTTGAAAACACAATGCACCCAGGTAAATCAAAAACAATATGAATACAGAAGTGAAACGAGCATCCCACACCCAAAAGGTACCCCAAATCTAAAATTAGTGCACTTGTGGAAGAAAATGAGACAATGGCGGGATGCCAAAGTTGGCAACTTCACGATGCAGCTCAAAGTTTGCTCCTCTTGCCTGCCTTGGTTATGCTCCCAATCTTAACTCAGTAAACTTATTCAGTATTTGCATTATTTACTTTACATCATTTTCGCTACCGCATTAAATTAGAATTTGTATACCTTAAAGAGAAAATTGCATTCTAGGTTTACCTATTCACCCCCTCTAGGTTTGAATTAATCAACAAATATAACATGCATGCAATAATATATTTCTTCGTTCATGCTATCTATTCATTATTTAATAAACAAAAAGATATGTCTTTGTATGTTTCATGAAAGAGAGAACTAATCATTTAATTTCACAAAATAATATTTAATTTTTTCTCGATTCTCTTTCATCAAGAGAGTTGCATCAAAAGTGACTCTTTCATATTGTTATTACCATTTTTTCATCGCAAATTTGACCTTCAGATTTGAGTCCAAGGTAAAATAAATAATTAATCTTTTCTTTTCTTTTTTTTTCTAATTTTTTCGAATAGTTTTATCGAAGTTTTGTTATTTCGATTTTGAGATCTAATTTTTGTTAATTAAACTGTTAGATGGTTCATATACAATTAATATATCAAGTACATAATGTATTTATAATTGTGCTAATATATATTATAATTTATTTCAGGTAATAGATATAAGTGTTGTGTTTAAAGTTTCTGATTAAATTAATAAGATAGTTTTTAAAAAATTTGATTTATGAGATGTATTTTATTGTCTATTGAGTATTACATGTAAACTTTTTTTATTTCATGACATTATTTTATGTTTAATTGTATTATTATTAATCGATTTCAAAACCTATCCGACCCGGTCAATCCGCCCAACCCATCCAACCCGATCTTTACCATATTAAATGGATTTTCGAAATATTATGGATTGGGTCGGGTTCAAAAATTCAAACCCGACATAATTGGATTGGGTCATAAACGTCATCAAAACCCGTTTAACCCAACCGTGTACACCCCTACAAACACTCATATTTATCATTCGAGTACACGTGGTATGATTTAATTAGACGTGGGAAATAGGATCTCCAAGAACATGATTCACAAAATAAAGTGAAATTACATTCATATCGTTCTCATTAAATTTGGATAACAGGCTGAATCCACGTTTAACCGGCTGATTTCCATTTATCCAGTTTTAAGAGTTAAAATAGGAACCACGTGATCAAGAAAATGAACTGTTAA
The DNA here is from genome assembly GCA_946800325.1 of Luzula sylvatica. Lineage (NCBI taxonomy): Eukaryota > Viridiplantae > Streptophyta > Magnoliopsida > Poales > Juncaceae > Luzula > Luzula sylvatica. Next base: position 68,663,064 of record OX326960.1, read on the forward strand.
AACAAAATTGGTGTATGGAAGAAAAATTCAAATTTAAAATTTAATCTATTCTATAAATTTCAAATTCAACCAACTAAAGGAAATCATGCTTAAGAACAAAGATGTTTAGAACTCCAAAGTGATATACTATAGATAGATACTCCAATATCAACATAGAAATAAAACACGATTTAAACATAAAAAAATCAAAATCATCTAAAATTGATAATATTTACAGATAAAATTTAAGAATATAAATTGGAGAGATTCTCAGCAAAAGTCTTCCTAATGACCTCTCTTTTCAGTTTTAGCGCTGCCGTCACCAATCCTGACTCCGGAGTCCACGCTTCGTGCATCAATTCTATTTTCGCCGGAATTTCAAATTTCTCCAATTTCACTTCCTTTGCCGCCTTCAAAAATCCCAAAATTTAATAAAAATAATTAATTAATTTACACAAATACAATACAAACGAGATCTGCGAACAAACCTTGACGAAGGAGCTTTGAACTTCTTTGATAATTTCTGGATTTTTGCACAACTCGGCAAAATTATTATATTCAATTCCTTTACTTTGAGCCAATTTTTCCAAGGCGATTTGTGAAGCCACAATGAGAGCCACGCCGAAGCTGTGAAAAGGATCTGCGTGTACCATTATGTTGTCAACATATGGACTGACGCTCAACGCAGCCTCAACCTAAATCACATAAAAGTTAATTTAATTATATGTTATTATTCCAATTCAACAAAATTATATGTTATTATTAAGGGGGCTTCTATCATACACCCATTTTTTTATCATACACCCATTTTCAAGAGTATTTGGAGTAATTATCTATTTATGAATATTTAAGATAAGATATCAAATATATTTATCAATTAATGTTTAATTAAATTGGAATTTTTTGTTGTTCATTTAAACAAAAATTTCCATAAAAGATAAATTTTATGATACACCCTTTTACAAATATAATTAATTGCTAAAATACCCAAAATACTCTTGTAAAATGGTGTATGATAGAATTCCCCTATTATTAAATATAACAAAACTATTTTCAAAAATTAAATATACCTTTCCAAGAGAGAGGTATTCGCCGTGTTGAAGCTTGACAATATCCTTTTTGCGGTCAATAACTTCGAGGCATCCATCAGGATGAAACCGCCCCACATCACCAGTGTAGAACCATCTCATTCCTTTTTCATCAACCTAGTTAAAACATATTAAATTTATTTGGAGGAGTAATTTGCATAATTTTTTAAGGGATAATAATATTTACCTTGTAGACCTCGTTGGTTTTATCTTCGTTTTTAAAGTATCCGAGAGTAACACAAGGACCGCCAATAACAATTTCACCTCTTGGCATTGGCGAGTCCGTAATTAAATATCCTCCTTCTGGCCAATCAACCAACTGCAGAAATAAACAATGTTAAAACCCGAATTCATGCAAAAACCCTAAACCCTAATACATCAACTCGCCTTGACAAAAGCGCAAGGAAGAGGAGCACCGACACGTCCCACTGACGTGTCGTCGTGTTCAGAAAACGAACCGCCAGCACAAGTCTCCGTCAATCCATATCCTTGTCCTATCGGCGCTCTGTTATCAAAATTTATAAAATATATCAAATTTGCCCCTGTTATCAAGATTATTACATATGTACGTACCCAAAACAAATGTTGATGAATCGTTGAGTATCGGCAGAGAGAGGGGCTCCGCCAGAGAGTAAAAGTCGAATTTTCCCACCTAAAATTTTGCGAACTTTTTTGAAAACTATAAAATCCCATAAATTTCGCTCGATTCCCCATGCGCCGAACCAACTCCCGTTTATGGCTGATAATCTCCTGTTATATGATATTTCGAATAGTTTCTTCGCCGTTCCTCCCTTCGCATCCACCTAAACCCAAAAAAGTAACTTCTAGGGATATATTTGATATTATAATTTTTATACTATTTTAGTTATTGAAAAAGAGGGTTACGTTTTTGCGGACGCCATCGCGAACACGATCGAGAATGGCGGGGACAGCTGTCATTAAAGTGGGTTGTAAAGCGGAAGCGTCACCTTTGGTTCCTTTTTTAATCTTATTGGATGTATCCGTTAGTGTAAACGGAGACCCATACCCGATTGCGCTCCCAACGGCCCACATCAAAGACTACAATTACATCAACAAAAATAAATAGATTTAGAAACCCTAAATAGATTGAATCACAAACCTCAGCAGCTAGTTCGAGAATATGAGCAAGTGGTAGGTACGCTAGGTACACGTCGTTACTGCCGAGACCTGGTACAATTGTCTTTACTGCCGAAGCAGTGGCTAATAGATTCTTATGTGTCATCATTACTCCCTAATTAACAAAACATATTCAAAACAATTAATTAGGGTTAATTAAAAAATATTAGGGTTTATGTTTGTACCTTAGGTAAACCAGTGCTGCCACTTGTATACATGATAACAGCAGTATTAGAATCGAGAGGCGTGTTGGGCTCGACCGGGTTTTCAAGTCCTAGTTTTTGAATATCTTCGAAGGATTTCAAATCCCAGTTTGTGGTGTTTTGGGCTAAAGAAATATCGGTTGAAATCCCTTCATCATTTATGTAGATTACGCGCCTTACAGTTTCGAGTTGGTTACTTATGTCCACGAGTTTCTTCAATTCTTTTTGCCCACATATCACTGTTGTCACCTCAGTCTTTAAAAAGGAGGAGAAATTTGATATAAATTAGTTTGCGTACACATGAAATTGTAAAATGTTTTAAATAATTATGAATAAAAAAACCTCGTTTAGTGAATGGCAAAGAGCATCTTCACCCAGAGAGGAGTAAATTGTCACGACTGTAACACTCTGTCTAAAGCAACCCTAATTTCACAAAATAAATAAATTATTTATTTAGTATTAAAAATAAGGGGATTTACATATTTACCTAAAACTTAAATTAAAAAATTTCATATTTATCCTCTCGTAAATATGTAAATCTCCTTATTTTTGGAATCTCCAATTTGGTATTAAAAAATATCATATTTACCCTCTCATAAATCTAAAATATCATATTTACCCAAAAATTAGAATCATCCAATTTGTCCGTTCAAATTAACGGTAAACATCTAAAATTATTATTTGCATATTTATCCCTTTATATACCCAAAATATCATACTTACTCTTCTAAAAATAAAAATCACATTTACCTTCTCAATAATCTAGAATAACATATGTTCTCTTCCGAAATAAAATATCATATTTACCCTCAATTGAAAACATACAAAACAATTTATATAATAGTTTACAACACAATTTACAATGATTATTATTTCATTAAAATTTATCTTCTACCATTTGAGATTGGTAGAATGATTATTTCATGGAATTGTATTGCTATATTTTTTGCATTATATTGCTATCCATGAGATTGGGTTGTTATATTTTTTGGGATTTGATAGAATATTATTTTTAATTTAATCTCTGCAGTATGGCAACTTAATTAATTTTTATTTGTGGATTATTTTGAATTGTTATTTAATTTAGTTAAGTTAATTTTAGTTGTGGATATCTGAAGTATGTTTTAAATAGGATGATAAATATGATATTTTATTTCGGAAGGGTATATATGCTATTTTTAATCATTGAGAGGGTAAATATAAGATTTTTATTTTTTGAAGGGTAAATATAAAATTTTGAGTTTCTAAAAGAATAAAATTTTAAATGTTGACTGTTAATTTTAAATCATAAATTGGTTGATTCAAATTTTTGGATAAATATGATATTTACGAGAGAGTAAATATGATATTTTAATTTTTAGAAATGCAAATATGTTATTTTAAGTTTTGAAAAAGGTAAATATGTAAATTACCTGAAGTGAAATTTGCCATTCGGCCCTCGTATCTGCGAAAATCGCGACTCTTTCCTCTTTTCTATGACCTAATTGGACCAAACCAGAAGCGAAATTACACACACATTTAAAGGCTTCACCATAAGTAATCCATTCATAATCTCCCAAGTGTAATTTCTCGAAAGATCTCCCATCTGAGGATTTTTCGAATTCTCTAGCAATGAGTTTTCTTGTGCCGAAGAGGGGCATGTATGCAAATTGCCTGCATGATTGTTCGAATAATGCAGCCAGGGTTTTGATTCCTTCCCATTGGGTCTCGACTGGGGATTCGAAACGACGGTTCCGAATCGTGTATCCTGGTTCGCCTCCTACTTCGACTGGTACACCTCTTTTTTTAGGGTATGAATTCATTGCTTATCGTACCTGCAAATAAGGTTTATAGGTTTAATTTGCATAAGTGCATTCGATTTAAACAAGAAAAAGTTCATGAGAAAAGCTGGACAGTTAATTATTATGCTTAATCTGTTTTTTCTCATTTGAGGTATCTGGTATTGAGGGGAGAATCCAAATTTCATAGTGTTCATTCTGAAATTGGTAGCCGTGATGCAAAAAACATATTTTTTGGATGTGAAGTACTTTTCCTCCAAAAGCATTGTTGGAGTGGATATAATTTAACATATTAAAAATTAGCACATTAATATGTGATTTAACATCTTAATTTATGATTTAACATCTTAACATATAATTTTTTTTTTAATATTATCTTAATTTATTATGATCGAACTTTTAATTAAGATGTTAAACCATGAGTTTAAGTGTTAAATCATATTTACGTTATCAAAACTCCGGAGAGAGAGAGAATGATATGTCCGACATTTTCCATGTTTATTAGGAATTACAAACATTCTTGTTTGGTTATTTTTTGGGAAAACTAACGAAAACAATAAATTATGCATTTTATGTTTATTTCAAGACAAAAGTATTAACATACACACTAAAAATATAAAATGTTTAGCAAAAATTAGTTTCTAAAGTAATCTTATGTTTTTGACAAGTTTTTATTTTGACAAAATTTGTATACAAATTTACTAGAAATTTATAACAAAATATATTTATTTATTTTTTGAGTTTTTTAAGGGTATAATAAAAAATTATCCTTAGAATTACTAAAAAATCATCCACGTCATAATAATATCTTGATGTATTTTACCTATAACATACATTAAACTTACAATTCTTTGAACATCCAAACAGGGGCGGATCTTAGTAGGGGCCGCGGGGGGCGATCGCCCCCCCAAGATTTTCGCCAAACAGTGTATATATTTAGTGATTCAGTGTATTTTATCAGTATAACAGTGTAAATTTTATTGTTTGCCCCCCCAAAAAAATAGTGCAGTGTAATTTCAAAATCAGTCTTTCATTTCGCCCCCCCAAAAAAACGTGTCAAGATCCGCCACTGCATCCAAACGAACCTTAAACAGTCGATTGAGCACTCTTTCAGACCAAACACGATCCGTGATGCCAAAAGTAAGAGAAAATCAAAGCAAAAAATAAATCAGATTAGATAATATACCTTATCAGATAATATCTGAGAGAGAGAGAGAGAGAGAGAGAGAGAGAGAGAGAGAAGAGCTTCTGGAAGAGAATGATGAATATTGAATTGAGTGAGGAAGTGTTCAGAGACAATTAATCTGATTGAAAAGAGATAAGAAGTCAAAGAGAGAGAATTGAATAACAAAAGATGGATTGGATTGTAATCTCCCAAGAGTGTACATACATCAATGACACCACTTATCTCAAATCTTGTTTTTTTGTATTGCATTAGGAGAAAGAGCTTGTTTTTCATATTTGACGTGGTTTTTGTAGTTTTTACTTGAATTTGAATTGGATAACGAGTTATATTATTTTTTTTATTTCATATTTGTGTTAAATTAAATGGAGCATTCATTATAGGATATGTTGTATGTATTATTTATCTTGTTTCATCATAGTTAAAAAAAATGCATATGTATTGTTGTTTGGTAATATTGTAAATCTAAGATAATTAATTTTATATTTCTATTGGTTTGTAGCATTTCAAATCTAAGATTTTTATTATTTAAGTGCAATTTTCAATGTGACCTTGATGAATTTAGAAATTCAAAAAATAACCCTCTAAAAAATTATTTCAAAACTAATCCAAATATTTTTTAAAAGTCCGGTGCTGCTACTATTCTTTAAACTGTATTTAGTTTAAATCTAATCCTTGATACTTATTTTAATTAAATGCAATTGAAGATTAGCAAATACGTTTAATTGAAAATTAATTAAAATAAATAAATTTTATTTCTATTTAAATTAAATTAAATTTCTTTTTCTTAATTAACTAACTATTTAATTATTACGTAATTCATAACTAATTAAAATAAATAGCATTTTTTATCTAATAAATTAAATAAAAGTTCATTTTTAACTAATTAATTAAAAATAAATAAATAAATTTCTAGTTTAGTTATAAACTATGTGAGTTAAATTATGTATGTTAATTTTTCAATGTGTTCAATTAAATAAAGTATTAGGGATTAGATTTAAAAGGACATTTAAAGATTAAACAAAACAATATTTTAAAGGATAATGTAGGTAAATTATGAGATTTTGTTTCGAGAGGGTTAATTTTGGAATATTTGTTACAAATTATTTTTCGAATTTTTGAAGCTCACCGGGATTTTCAGTAGGAGTGCTCCTATTATTTACATTATTTTATCTAGTTAAAGAATACATTTTGTATTTATTATTTGTAAAATAACATATAAATATCTAAAAATATATACAAAATAAAATTTATTGGCCAATCAATGATTTAAATTTAAATATCTTTAAAGGATGCAATATCAAAAGAGGCCATATATGTCGACATATGTCCCCGAAATATCCTCTGCATGCCGACATATTAATTATTTTATATATTAATTATGGGTATCATGTAAATTAATTATGTTCTATATGTTAATTACTCATGTTAATCATAATATGGTGTCCGTTTTGGTGAATTGTGGGGCTTGATAAATGAAGCCAATTAACGGGCAAGACCAGCAATAATGATGTAGATATATATTTATAGAGCTCATTTACCGTGCCCCTGAGTTTCCCCTCAGATTTAACAATTGGGGGGAAATGATATATATCTCCCGATTGATATACCCCGTCATTTGAATTGATGGTTAATTGAAATTATTAATTATATTGATGACTAATACATTTATATTAACCGTTAATTACATTTGAATTAATCGTTAATTCAAAACATAATTAATCGCTAATACAACGGAGGATGCAAATTGGGAGATCGTATTAACCCTCAAATGCACTATTCACCACATCCGTACGGATCGAGGATGCTTTTGTGCATTTGAGGGGCACGGAAGAATTATCCATATTTATAAGTCAGCTTTATGCTCCTATTTTTTATACACAATATGATACGTGTATGACCAGTAATATTTTGAGTAGTCAAATTCAATTGCTTCTAGATATATAATTTATTTATTTGATAATAATATACAATTGTTGAAAGTGTCAAGAAGATTATTATGAATCAATATAAAAGAAGCCTATGTTTAGTATACTAGGAATATATTCGCGCTTCGCTGCGGTTTTTATCATATAATAAGTCAAATATATTTCCTTTTCGAGATAACTCAAAAATAACATTACCGGATAATAAAATTACAAGTAAAAAGAAATCAATTGAAACACATACTTGAATGATAAATAACTAATCATTACCATCATTACCAACATAATACTTGAAAGTTGAAACACAAAAATGAATTGAAACCCTGCATCTTTTGTAAATGGAGGTCTCTCTCTCTCTCTGCAGAATTTGCAAAAGATACTTGTATTTTTTCTAAATTGGAAAAATACCTCCCTAGAAACTGAGGCTCTATGTAAAAAGTTATATGCATGGCAAATTTGAAAAAAGAGCCCTATATTTTGTCGAAAAACCTCTCTCTCTCTCTCTCTATCTCACACACACACACACACACACTATATATTCTCCTTTTCTCTTTTGTCAATAGCCATGTTACGCGGATACTTCAAAAATGCAGAAGTATCCCGAGGATATGCGTATCCGATACGGATACGGGTGCGATACGGCTCGGATACGTATCGGATACGCCACGTGACGTATCCGAATATTTTAATATTTATTTTTTCGGATACGACGGAAATACGACAGAATACGACAAGATACGACTGGGATACTTCATTTAGGATACTTCGGCCCATTATATATTTTGACCCATAATATTTTTAAATAAATTATATATGATACTTCTAGGATACTTCTAGATTAGTTCTAAAATATTTCTAGAACAAGTTTATGATAATTTTATGATACTTGTATTGTTTGTTTAATATTATTTATTGTCATGATATTTAATTTAAAAATATTATTAATAAATTAATTTAAAAATATTATTAATTTATTACTTATTTATTAATTATATATAATATAAATATATTAAATTAATAATTATATAGCCGTATCCGATACGTATCCGTGCAACATAGGTAAATAATTATAAAAAACGGTGAAAAACGGTGAAACGGTGGCAAACCGTTTCGTTTTCTGCAAAACTGTTGAACAAAACGGTCCACCGTTTTTTTACCGTTTTTTACCGTTTTTTTTTTCGTTTTTTTTCTGAAAAACGTTTTGCAACCGTTTTACATACCGTTTTTTGCATAAAAATTTTGGGCTAATTTTTTTTTGGGCATTATTTTCTTGGCCTGACATCAGAAGTTGTGCTTTCTTTTGCTGAATTTGTGTTTTTTTGCTGAATTCGTGCCGTTTTGGATAAATTCGTGCTGAATTTGCTGAATTTGTGTTGTTTTGGATGAATTTGCGGTATTTTTGTGCTGATTTGGTGTTGTTTTTATGCTGATTTTGACTAATTTGTACTGATTTTGTCTAATTTATGCTGATTTGGTGCTTTTTTATGCTGATTTGGTGCTGTTTTTATGCTGATTTTGCGTAACTCGTGCTGTTTTTATTTGAGATGATATTTTTGATGATATTTATTGTATTTTGTTGTATTTTGATGATATTTTAATGTATTATGACTTAACCGTTTTTAACCGTTTTTTAACCGTTTTACGACCGTTTTACGGGTAAAACACTAAAACGGTGCCGGACCGTTCCGTACCGTTTTCCGTCTTTTACAACACTGCTACAGACCAATAAGCCTTTGCAATTTTCTATACAAAGTAATAGCCAAAACCCTAGCCGCGAGAATTAAGCCTTTGCTCAAAAATCTGATCTCGATTAATCAAACTGGCTTTGTGCCAGGAAGATTAATTCAAGATAATACAATTCTGCATCAAGAGGTTCTACACTCTTTTAATAGGGCGGAGGCCATAAGACCATCTTTTGCGGTGAAAATTGATCTCCGCAAAGCTTTCGATGTTCTAGAATGGCCTTTCATAGAGGAAATGCTCCATCTTTTCAACCTTCCACCATTATATATTAATTGGATTATGAAATGTATCAAATCGCCTCAATATTCTTTCAATCTGGGAAATAGTGATAAAGCTTTCTTTCGGCCACAGAGAGGTATCAGGCAAGGATGCCCATTGTCACCCTTCATATTCATAATGGCCACTGAGCTTCTGTCGCAAATGATTCTGCACAACCGAGAAATAAATAATTTGAAAGGCATTTGTTTGGGCAGAAACGGTCCTTTCTTTACCCATTCAATGTTCGCAGACGATTTGATTTTATATGGAGAATCTACGCTGGAAGAAGCCAATTGCTTTAAGAAAATTCTAGATTCCTTTAAACAAGTTTCTGGTCTGGCAATGAACCCTGCTAAAACAAAAATCTGGTTCACTTCAAACACCCCTGTACAGACAAGAGTACTTATTAAATCAATCTTTGGGACGAATGATGCGAGAAGTACTGAAAATTATCTAGGTATTCAAGTTCGTATGGGAAGAACTTTAGTATCGGATTTTGAACCGCTTATAAATAAGGTCCAACAGAAATTGGCGGGATGGAAAAGAAATACGCTTTCTCAGGCAGGTCGTTTAGTGCTAATAAAAGTGTCTCCAATCAATTCCAGGATACCATATGGCAATTCAAGAAATTCCCTTAACGGTTATCAATAGGCTAAATTCTATTATTAAGAAATTCTTTTGGGGATCAAATTCCGATTCAAATAGATATATGGCTTGGCTATCGTGGAATAGAATTACACAACCCATAGAAAGAGGCGGGTTAAATATTCGAAGTTTACCGTTGATAAACAAATCGCTTCTCTTTAAGCAACTCTGGGGGTTCTTAGCGGGTAAGGATCCGTTATGGGCTCGGCAAGTTAAAATCAAATACACCCCCAGATCTTCTTTTTGGGATAGTAAGCGAGAGCATTCCATGTCATCAATGTGGCGATCATTTTTAAAATTCAGAGATTGCATTAAAGATGACTGTGGATGGATACTGGGAGATGGTACCTTATGCAGGGCAATAGGTCAGCCATGGTTCGATGGAGGAATGACTCATAAACCCAATAACAATTATGAGCGGGGTTTAGTGGTTCGGGATTTGTACAATGACTCATCAAATGAATGGGATTGGGAGATATTAACCTCTCTATTTTCGAACACACTAATACTAAACATCAATATTTTTAAAACCAGACCGGACATCGACCCGGTCGACTCTTGGGTCACCGGTTCATTGGTCGGACCGACGGGTCAACCGGTTCAACTGCTGGTTTGAAATGCATATATCATTGGACATTTATATTTAAATATTTAATACATATCTTCAGAGATATAATAATTTTTAACATAGGTTTAACATATGTGCTACTTCAAAAGTAATATTATGTATACATATTATTTGTTTATTAAAAAATTCTCAAAAAGCAATCATCAAATTTGTATTAATTATTTACGGAGATCATGAAATTAACTAGCATACAAAAGCTAATTTAATCAACTTAACTTTACGCAAAAGTTCATCTAAATTAATTATTATTTACAGGAAAACATAACTTATTAGCATACAAAGTTTTTATTATTTAAAACAACTTTTGATTTCTAAGTATGCATCTCAGTGTATATTACAAAATTCCAGTGAAAACAATAATAATCATAATAAATTATACCTCAAAAAAAATTCCAGTGAAAATAATTATAATCATAATAAATTATACCTCAAAAAAAATTCCAGTGAAAATTCAATAATAATAAAATTTAACTGTGAAAATAACATAGTACTAAATCCTCGACTTAGCCAAAATACAACCCAAATTACAGATTGCACAATAAACAACAAAACAGAATAAAAAATCAACTCATTTGCTTAAGGTTTAGGGCTTAAACCCTACACTCTAAAAATGTACCGATTGATTCGAGCTCAATAATGTCTTTATTATTCAGAATTTGTGCGTGTCTCGAGAGGTAATTATCCATCACTACCGAACCAGGCCATAGTCATGACTCATGTCACATCAAAATTGGCTGAAAAGCAAAGGCACGTAAAAAAGTACAGTAAATTGGACATTTGGGCACATGGAATTATGGAGGGCGTAATTTGTAAAACATACTTCAAGCCGAGCAGAGGCAGAGCAACTGCAGCCAATTTGTGGGATTGGGAACTTCTCTTTTTTGTCAAATCGAAACGAAATAAGATTAATTCAATGTTAATTGCAGATGATAATTAAAATAACTAGGAAAAAAGTGAAAATTTGAAGTACCTAAATATGCACAATGGTAGACTTGACGAGCTTGGTATTGAACTGAAATTTATATAATTTGCTTTTCTTCGACACTTCCTTGAATTCCTACACAACACAATATCAATTTTGGATTGCATGGGTGAATCTCGGTGCTCAGATTGAGAGACACTACAACAGATGGGAGTATCAGCGACGGGGGAGAGCTTCCGCGACGGCCCGTCACTAATAAAACGAGTTTTTTGCGACGGGCCGTCGCAGAAAACTATTACCGACGGTTTTATTAGCGACGGGCCGTCGCAGATGCTAAAATATTACCGTCGGCCCGTCGCTGATGCTTAAAACCGTCGCTAATACTCTGCGTCGGCCCGTCGCAGATTCATAAACCGTCGCTAATAAGTTACGTCGGCCCGTCGCAGATTCATAAACCGTCTCTAAAGGCTCTCGCAAATGTTGAAAGAACCGCCAAATATTTTCAAAATATTAGCGACGGCCCGTCGCTAATAACACCCGTCGCAGATAAGTATCAGCGACATGCCGTCGCTGATAACAAACGTCGGTGAAATTTGTACACAATTACTTAACCCCGATGACGCCTTCCTCTCTCTTTACACTCATTCACCCCTCTTCCCCTCCTCTCCACACAGCACCGCCGCTCTTTCCCCTCTTCTCCACAGCCCCCTGCCCCGCCCCTAACTACAGCCCCTCCTCCCGCGACTGGTAAAGGCGACGGCGACGTCGACTTCTCCTCTCGCGACTGGTGTCGGCGACTGCAGCCTGCCCCGCCCCTAACTACAGCCTCGCCTCCCGCGACTGGTGACGACGACGGCGACTTCTCCTCTCGCGACTGGTGACGGCGACTGCAACCGGCGACGTGGAAACGGCAACTGCAACCGGCGACTTCTCCTCTGACGACTGGTGTTTCTTGGGACAGCGCATACATTGAAGAAGGTACTTTGCTAATTTCTGCGATTTAAGAGTTCATTTTATGCGATTAAGGTACTTTGCTAATTTTGGGTTTAATTAGGGTTTAATTAGGGTATAATTTAGGGTTTAATTTAGGGTATAATAAGGGTATAATTTAGGGTATAATTTAGGGCTTAATTAGGATTTAATTAGGGTATAATTTAGGGTTTAATTTAGGGTATAATTAGGGTATAATTTAGGGTATAATTTAGGGTTTAATTAGGGTTTAATTAGGGTATAATTTAGGGTTTAATTTAGGGTATAACTAGGGTATAATTTAGGGTATAATTTAGCGTTTAATTAGGGTTTAATTAGGGTATAATTTAGGGTTTAATTAGGGTTTAATTAGGGTATAATTTAGGGTTTAATTAGGGTATAATTTAGTTCATTTCTGTTTGTTAATTTCTGAAATTATTAGTATATTAATATTATTATATTTTTCTATTATGTTTAATTTTTTTATTTTCAGAAAATAATATTTTTTATTAATACGTAATTTTATTGTGTTATTTTGCAGCTTGTGTTGATGGCGTCCAGTAACAGGGGAAATCGGAGGCGCGTACCAGTAGCAGGGGTTCGAGACGCGGTGCCGATGCGGTGAGGGTTCGAGACGCGGTGCTAATGAAGGTTCGAAATAAATGGAGGCGTCCAGTAGCAGGGGAAATCGGAGGCGCGTACTAGTGATGAAGGCTGAGGAGGCGCGTACCAGTGGCGAAGGCTGAGGAGGCGCGTACCAGAGGCTGAGGAGGCGGGTACCAGAGGATTGTCGATTTTTTCAATTTTAGGATTGTGTCGTGTTTAGGATTGTTAATTTGGGATTGTCGAGTTTAGGATTGTTTTCGATTTGTGTTAATTTGGGATTGTGTTAATATGGTATGGATTTTGTATGAAAATTAATATGATTATGACTATAATTACAATTATAATTATCATTTTTAGTAATTCTGAAAATTAATATGTTTATGAATTTGGGATTGTGTTAATTTGTAATTATTATATATTATTAAGTATATAGTGTCAAAATTAATATAATATTTAATTAAGTACGTTTAATATACAATATGTACGAAATATGTATTAATTAAATATATAAATAATTATATTTATTAATAATAATTGAATTTATTAATTATAAAAATTAACAGAATTTAATACACACTTTCAGCGACGGGCCGTCGGCGACCTGTTACCGTCGCTGAAAATGCATTAGTGACGGCCCGTCGCTGAAAGAAGCATCAGCGACGCCACTTTTAGCGACGGTTTTTTAGCGACAGTTGGCCGTCGGTAATACTTTTAGCGATGGTTTTTTGGACTTTTAGCGACGGTTTTTACCGTCGCTGATACTCCAATCTGTTGTAGTGAGACCAGTTTAGTTTATCTCGTAAAGAAACACGTTGCAAGGGCGAAACTCGATGTAGGGTGTGGTGGAACTCAATTGCAAGGGGTGAATCTCATGCCTGGTATTTAACGTCAGTCTAGTTTAATTTGGAGTGAAAGAGAGAGACCTCGGCAAGTTGGAGCTCGATGCTCAGTGGGGAAAACGCAGATCTGCCATGAAATTGTAGACCGGTTTCGAGACAGATTTGCCATGAAATAGTAGATCAAGAGATGGTGCTTGACGAGAGAGAGAGAGAGAGAGAGAGAGAGAGAGAGAGAGAGAGAGAGAGAGAGAGAGCAAATTGTAGATCTCCCTTTTGCTTTAAAAAAATCGGCATTGCTTCTTCTTAATCGACAGAGGAGAAGACTTAAATGAACATAAACCGGCCGGGTAATTTGGGTTGGTTCGGTCCGGTTTTATTGATAAAACCGACCGGTTTGACCGATTTTTTACGGTTCATATGCATATCCGATCAAATAATCGAACCAACCCGTTTTTCTTTCCGGTTCCGGTTTTTTTGGTCGAACCGGCCGGTCCGGTCCGATTTTTAAAACACTGCTAAACATTGTACAAGTTCAATTTGATCCTCTGAATGCTACTGGGATATCAGACAGGCTAATTTGGAAAAAATCCAAGGATGGTAATGCAACAACAAAAGAGGTATATAATCTCTTTTTGGAACGAAATCTCTCAGAAATCCAATTAGCAATACCCATTAACCCGGTATGGAATTTAATTTGGAGTATCAAAGGATTATTGCCTAGAGTTAAGCTTTGTGTATGGAGAATTCTACATAATGCTTTACCCACGAGAGACAGGCTCCAATTAAGAATTGCTGAGGTATGCCCCCTCTGCCCGATGTGTAATTTAGTGAGAGAATCTTCTATTCATATCTTTCTTCAATGCCCCTTCACTCTTAATCTTTGGGATAAGCTTCAAATTCCCATGAATAGCATTGATTTTAATGCAGACCCACAAGAGATCATAAGCAATTGGCTCAAGTCATCGAGCTCGGAACTTTTACCACTTCAATGTATTGCTTTATGGTCCTGGTGGGAATGCAGAAATAATCTGGTATTCCGAAATAAGCCAATCATTTTCACCAGGGTGGTAAAGAGAATAATGGAGGAATTCCAAGCAAGCAAAACAAGGGCAGGTTCGGCTCTGGCCTTCTCTACCAGCCCCTCTCTCTCACTAAATGCCACAGATTTATCTTGCTTTTCTGATTTCTCTGGGAACAATTCGGATCAGTATGGATATGCTTTTATTATTAAGGATGGATCCAATAAAATAATGCACTCTGTAGCACAGGGTTTCGTCGGTAATATGCAACCAATTGAAGGGGAATGCTTGGCATTGCAAATGGCTATCAAATTTATTGTGGACAAATATCCGGGGAAATCCTGTACTTTCCTCTCAGATAATTGCGAACTAATTCAGCTAGTTCAGGATACGACAGATCCAAATGAAGCTACCCCCTCGAGATGGCAAGCAATCCAAAGAGCTCGGGACTGTGTCATATGGAAACGCCGTTTAAAGGATCCGACATTTCGTTGGATACCTAGGGAGCTCAATACCGAGGCGGATCAATTAGCAAATATGGCCAGAATTTTTCTTTTGCAAACGAATTATGAGGATAAGGTGTACCCTCTTCTTATGTGAAGACACTTGATATCCACTGATGGGAATTGGAAGTATCTTCTTCCTTAGTAATTTTTCTTATTTGTAGTCTGTTTAGAGTAGTTGATTTTGTTAGTCACTTTTCTTTCGTTGTTTAAAATTTGTATTATGAGAACGATGTTTTTATTATTTATATATACCTACGGGTTTTTGACAAAAAAAAAAAAAAAAAACAGTTGATATAACACCAAACTCCTTCCAAGAACACTCCAAGGATGAGAAAGGCTCTGCTCTCTCTTTCTTGTCTAGTATTCATTCTCTCAATTATCCCCTCCATTTCAGGCCAATTGGGTACCCTTTCCGGTGAATGGAGACTCCTTTATGACTCGATCGGCATAGTCGCCATGCACATGCAACTCCTCCCAGGAGACCGTCTCCTCACTTTCGATCGTACCGATTTCGGCCCTTCGAATCTTTCTTTGGCAAATTGCACCTCAAATCCTGACGATATCTACACTGACTGTAGCGCACATTCTCTCCTTCTAGATCTTTCGACAAATACCTTATCGCCTCTCCCTCTCCTCTCTGATCCATGGTGCTCTTCAGCTTCTCTTCTCCCTAATGGTAGTTTATTACAAACAGGAGGTTTCGGTACAGGTGACCGTTCGGTACGACTTTTCTCTCTTGATTCTCTCTCTTGGACTGAGAATATATCTCTAGCTGTCCGACGCTGGTACGCTTCGGACCAGTTGTTACCGGACGGTACCGTTATAATTGTAGGTGGGCGTGTCATGACCCGAGGGCCTCGGCGTAATTAAACAACTATTAGGGGCCTCTTTGCAAAATATCATTCTAATTCAAATAAGGGAAGTGGGCTGTGTACATAACAGATGGTGGTGCATGGACCAATCACGTGCGAGGCATGTGACGGATCTCCCTCGGTGTATCGTGAGCCGAGTCTATTTTTAGAAAGGTGTTTAGTATTTTCTTCTTACTTGTTGTCAGAGAGGAGTTGGGGTCTTTAAATAAGCAAAGAGGGGGAGAGTTAGAATTATCATCTGAATATTGTAATAGGGTTTATCTCTTGTGTCGAACTCGAGTTCTCGGCCATGGAAGCCAGTCCTCGTTGAGGCTTTGATTAATCGAATTCGAATTAGTCAAAACTTCTTTCTTAATCCAATTTCGCATTCGTATCGTTTCTTTTTTACAAAAATCATAAAGAGAGAGGGTTAGATCGTAAGATTCCTTGCCGGAACCTTACAGGGCGAAGACAATTCAATTTTGAATATTTTCCTCCGTACCAACCGTACCAGTTATTTGACTTTCCATTATTGCAAGAAACCAACGATCCTGAAGCAGAGAACAATTTATACCCATTTGTCCATTTACTACCAGATGGAACCCTTTTCATCTTTGCGAATACCCGTTCAGTAATATTCGATCCACTAAGGCGAAACCCGACCCGTTATCTCCCTGACATGCCGAGCGATGTGCCCAGAAACTACCCGAGTTCAGGCTCCTCTGTTCTCCTCCCGTTAAAACCCGATGAACCATCACGTGCAGAAATACTAATATGTGGAGGAGCTCCACGTGGCGCTTTCCAATTGGCTTTTCACAATTCGACATTCATGACAGCAGATCGTACCTGCGGGCGCATCGTACCTACCGACCCAGAACCCGTTTGGGTCATGGAAGATATGCCTTTGCCTCGAGTCATGGGCGATATGGTAATTTTACCGACAAGCGACATTTTAATAATAAACGGAGCTGCGGCCGGTACGGCTGGATGGGAATTAGGTCAAGATCCAGTCTTGCATCCGGTTCTGTACCGACCGTACCAGCCAATCGGGTACCGGTTTCAGATCATGAATCCAACTATCATACCAAGAATGTACCATTCCTCCGCCGTGTTAGACTCGTATGGTCGTGTAATAGTTGGAGGGAGTAATCCACACGTGGGATATTTATTTCAAAATGTAACTTATCCAACAGAGTTGAGTTTGGAAGCATTTCTACCACCGTATTTAGACAGTAGATTAGATTTCATACGTCCCAGAAATGTGGAAGTGGGAGTGGGATCGACTGGACAGGTCCAGTACGGGGACATTCTGCCGGTGAAGTTCTTATTGGATGGGGGAGGCTTGGAGGAGAGGGTGACGGTGGAAATGGCGATGATTGCACCGGCTTTTGCGACTCATTCGGTCGGGATGAACCAGAGGATGGTGGGAATTTCTGTGTTGCGGGTCGAACGAGTCGGATTGATCGAGTACGTGGCCGAGGTTGTGGGGCCGGCTTCTGCTGAGGTGGCGCCACCTGGGTTTTACATGTGGTTTGTTTTGCACGAAGGAGTTCCTAGCCGTGCTGTTTGGATCAGAATTTTGCCATTAGGGGCATTTTCGTAATTTTCGAGCAATTGTTGTTGTCCAGTGAGAATTTTGCCCTCGGGGGCATTTTCGTAATTTTCGAGCAATTGTTGTTGTCCAGTGAATAATAAGCGGCAATTTTGTAATTTGAATAATAAAGGGTACTTTTGTAATTTTAGCTAAATGAGGACAGGTGTAAAAAGATTAGATGGTGTTTAACCCCAAGGATTATTTTTGTCATTTGGGGATGCGAGGGATTAGGGTTTAGATCGAAAAATTGTGTCTTTGATAAATGTGAAAGGAATGAATAATTTTTAGTTGCACAAGCATAAACAGCTTGATTTTCTTTCTTCCTTGTTTTTCTTGTTTATTTTTTTGAAAATAAATTGGAAAGATTCGGTAATTCTCCATCAATTGATATACTCGAATCCGTAATCTTCAAAACATATAATTTTTTTTTTAATTTGAGAATTTTTTTGTGTTTCAATGATTCGAAAATGATAGCGTGTTTGAATTTATGTTTGTTTCGTTATCTTTATGTCATACTCGCTCGAGAAATGTGGATAATGTAATTAGGGGTGTCAACGGTTCGGATCCGGTTCGGATAGTGGTCATACCAGATCCATATCCATATTGTCGGATCCGGATACGGTTCGGATAATAAACGGATACGGATACGGTTCGGATATTGTCGGATACGAATACGGATATGGTTCTGTTTCGGATATTAAAACGGATATTATGTTATCATAACGTAACTTACTTTTTAACTATAAATATATATAATTTGTGACATGAACGATAAATATGATTATATTTAAACATAATTTTACGATTGTGAGTTAAATCATTTACAAATCATTAATTTGTATATGATTTTTCAACTAATATCAAATATAATACATAAAAATAATATATAATATGAGTATCCGGATCCGATTTCGGATACTCGAATCTAGTTTCGAGTATCCGGATCCTAAAAATACCCGGATCCGGTTCCTGCACCAAAACCGAATATCGAATCCGGTTCCGGATCTTAAAATTAGCAACCAGATCCATATCCGGATCCACTCGGATTCGGATATTTTTTTCGAATCCGGATATTTTTTCGGATACGGTTCGGGTCGGTTCGGGCAATATCCACACCATTGACATCCCTAAATGTAATGCATTATATCTATTGAGTTCGAATTTTATTGATTTAAGAAAAATGAATGTCACCAACGTTCTCGTAGTCTAGTGGTTAATTACTTGGCACAAAATATAAAAGATCACGAATTCAAGTCACGTTGATATCACAAATAAAATATGAAAAAAAAAATATTCATGATTCATGATAAAAAAAGAAAGAAAAAATTGATGGTGCATAAAAACCGTGTTACTTTGAAATTGTTGTTATATGTTGCGATATAGTGATATGTAGCGATTTGACTATAATTTAAATATGATTCCCGTTTTTGCATGCTCTAGCACCGATTATAGTGTCGTTATATATAGCAGTATTGTTTTTTAATTAACTGTGTGTTTATAATTTTTTGTTTTTTCATATGTAGTACATCTCAGGTGTTAATTATTATTTTTTCTTTGTTTGTTACTAATTTATCACTTGAAAAAATAAAAATAAAAACAAACAGTTTTTTTTATTTTAAAAAGGAAAAAAATGTTTTTAGGATTTCATTGCACATTAATTTCCCCATCATTTATTGCCTTTTTATTCTATCCATTATCCATTTATATGCGTATCCTACATTTTCATACGTATACTATATATTTTTTTAAAATATTTTGAATGTTCATTTGATAATATTTGATTGACAATATTCATTATTATAGTCCTTATTTTTTAATGTTTGTTATATATCTTACCTGTTTGTTATATTTTTAAGGAAAACTTTGCCCCCATAATTCACTATCACATTCTTTATGTTTTAATTAACACGCTTAATTAACATAGTAATTAACAACGAGAAATACATAATTAACAGTTAATTAAGAATGGGTAATATGAATTTAATTATATATTAATTAGTTGTTAATTACGTGACGTGCGATTCGTGATGTTAATTAATCTGGGCAAGGTAAATGGCCTCTATTTTCAATAAAATCAACAATGCCGATGACAATTGAGTCCAACGATATTCTTTCAACTGAGAAAGACCGAGAAGATGTTAAATGAGTATACTCAAATCGTGATCAAAACATACAATGCGCCTATTTTTCAGGATTTATTGCAAAATGTACAAAAATTACAAAAATGAAAGAACCTTACAGTTTTAATTGTTAAATTGTACAGTTCGCCAAAAAAACAAAACACGGTCCATTCACGATACAAATGATCTAAAAACACGTTATCTGAACTACTCAAAGCGAAAAAAGATTGTTACAAATCGAAAAGAAAACTTTTTTAGTGTTTGTAAAACTTGGTGAAAAGTTACATAGTGAAAAAATTTGATCCAAACCATCTAAAAAACACGTTATCTGAACTCCTCAGAACGTTAAAAGATTGTGTTGAATCGAAAAACAAAATTTCTTAGTGTTTGTAAAATTTGGTGAAAATTTACGAAGTAAAAGATATGATACAAATGATATAAAAACACGTTATTTGAACTTCTCAAACCATAAAAACAAGTTATTGAATCGAAAAACAAAATTTCTTAGTATTTGATTCACACGTATATCAAACATAAAATTATTCAATAATATTTTACTAAAAATATGAACATTTCATACATATTAAGTTATACTGAATACTTCACCAAAATAATTGAAGCTCATTAAAAATAAAATAAAAAAATAAATGTTAACATAGTAAATATACGAAATTGGATGAAACAACATCAGAAATAGGTTAGTCTACTCTTTGGGTTCCCCTGTTCCTCCTATTTAATTTAGTCAGCCCATGGGCTTTTTTTTAAAAAAAATATTTAAAAAAAAAAATCAGAAATAGGGTAATTTGACAACAAAATTAAGACCAACGAACCCCCACAGAAGAACAAAATAATCTCAACGGGTCTCCCTACGAATTGAAGTCAGTTTTACATATTTCTTTTTCAAAAATACTGAAAGCTATAATTTTGGGGCATCAAAATTAGTATTAATCTTCCCTTTCCTTCAAAACTATAACAATAAAATTACTGTACATTTATACAATAGAACCCTTCTTTTATCGCTAATTTTGTCGGCCCAGAATTGAATTTCTTATTTCCATGAAATCTCTTAGCTCTTGCAACACATCTGCAACAGTTCGGCTCGAGAATCCCAGATTCTCGATCCCGGTTTGTAATTTCTGGGATTCCTTAAGCATCCGCAAAAGTTCACCCACAACAGCAGCTCGTGACCTTTCTTCTCCTTGAGAATTTCCAAGACTACATTTTAAAGAAACAAAATATATATTTTTTTAATTGGGTGCATTCAAAATTAAGATCTTATATTTATTCTTCACTTTAATTTTGGTTACCTATTCAATGCACCAACGACGAGTTCATCATCCTGGGCAAAATGGTACCGAATATCCGAGTCATCGTAACGGTCATTTGAGTAAACCCTAGAACCAAACCTCGATCCACTTGTCAGTATTTCCTGATTTAAACGGCACAATATTTTAGGCTTTCAAAATTCTAAACAAGTACCTAAATATAAATTAAATTAACCACATTTACCTTGGGCAAGGAAGTACCGGTATGGAACTCCCCGTACCGTACCAATTGCTGATTATGTTCACAAGCCACATCCTGCCTAAACCCAAAATTACCAATTTGCCCCTCGCCTCTGCCAGCTGGCGCACTATCGCACCGGAACAAAACAGCATTTGAACTATTCGGAATCTCTAGCGCTCTTTTACCTTTTTGCGATATGGGAAGTGGAATACTGGGTTTCGGGTTACATTTCGACAATGGATGCGGATCCATTACGGGTACAGCTCCTAATGGATCATTACTCCAGCTATGTCTCCTACCAATTTGCGTAATAACGGGTAAGGACCCGGTAAGAGTCAATGTTCGGATCTGCTTTAACGGGTCTGTTGTAGGGCTGCCAACATAATCGGGTATAAACTCAGTAGAAAGTTGCATAGCGGGTTCAGACCCAATATGCTCCAAAACAGGTTGGTACGAAACCGATACACTTAACTTACCAAATGGAGTCTCAATTGGTGCGATAGAAAAATGACCCATTTGAGATTCTTCGGACCGGGTTAACGGGTTTGCAAATGGTAGGATCCGGTGAGAGAGACTTACCGGGCGTACCTGTCCAGAAGAATGCAGTTCTCTGAATAAATTGTACGCTGGCAAAAGCCTGACGAGCGTGTACAGAGACCTTAACAACACAATTGAGCCCGTGTAGGTTTTCTTGTACATACTGCTCGTACCAGTACCGGTACCAGTACTGGATTTGCGATCCGTAACTGTACCGAGTTGTTTACGGGTTTCATATTGGATAACCCATCTTTCTAGAAGCTTCTCTGGTGTAGAGGATCGTGATACGAGTACAATATCAATGATTAATGGTTCGAGATTGCTTTGTCTCCACAAATCGAAATTTTCTAGGGCCGCGGGACAGTCTCTTAGGGCTAGATTGAACCATTTATCTCGCGGACCAGTTGAACCAGTAGAGGGAGAACGAGGGGAAGAACAGGTGGATAAAGAGGAGTAATTGCGAGACGAGACATAAGGGGAGCGAGATTCCAGAATTATGTGGAGACTTTTGGCGAAAAATTCAGTGATTACTTGCTCTACTATTGGTGTTTCAGAATTGGATGAAGAAGAAGACATTTTCTTCTTGTGATGTTTCAATCTATGGAATGTTTAGTCAATTGGGACATAAAGGTTACCGATGTTTTGAAGTGAAAATTAGAGGAATTTTGATGGTTTCGTTATTAAATTAACTGGAATTTTGATGGTTTCGTCATTAAATGAAAATTGAAGACACAACTCAAATTCACCAGAAATAAAAGTGTGATCAGCTCAGATTTTTCAAAAAATAAAGAAAATTCAAGCAAAGCTCACACACACACAACTGAAAGTCCGAAATTTACAAAATCAAAGTTTATCCAAACAAGATAACTTCAAAATAACCCATTAATTTTCCAAAACCCCACAAACTAAAAATAAAAATAAACAAAACCCAAAAATTACCCGATAAGAAAGAAAATAGATGATCGTATCAAACAACTAGAGATAAGACAACGACTAGAAGTAAATTGCGAAGGGCGAAAGTACGAAACCGAACGGCGACCAACCTTCCCTTTTTCTACTACCAAAACAATTAACAAAAAAGCCAGGGGGGTTCAACAAAAATTATCACCCCCTTTTGTCTGAAGAAGAAGAAGAAGAATGGAAACGAAGGAGTGAGGGAGAAAGAGAATTATACGATTATGTCCCCGTAACTGGCATAAATTACTGACATGGCCCTGTAAAGACGGACGAAAGAGAAGAAGCGACGACTCGAAGAGAGAGACGGTAAAGGAAAAGAATAAATATATTTGTCGATCGAGAGTAATAGAAAAGACAAAAAGAAATAATAATGGCTCTTCGAATTCTGGTTATTGGCGGTAACAAATATCTTAACTTCTACTCCACCTTAACAATAATAATATAATAACAATAATAATGTATTATAAACGATAGGAATCAGTGTTCCAGAAATCGGTCTTGGCGGCCGATTAATCAGCGATTAATCGTTCCTCGATGGTCCGTCGTCGAGATAATCCCTTGACGTTTTGTGTTTGGCGGAATGCCGATTAATCAGCGATTAATCGCTCCTCGATGGTCCATCGTCGAGATAATCCCTTGGCGTTTTGTGCTTGGTGGATTTCCGCCAAGCGGCCGTCAAGGATCCGCCAAGACCGAAAAGCCACCGCCGAGCCGATTTTTACAAGTTTTTTTTTTTTGTTTTTTTTCGGCCAATTTTTTTTTTGGATTGCTAATGGATCAATATCCTAGTTGGTTGAGTGCGAAACACAAAAAATCATATGTTGTGAGAGGTTGTGGGTTCGATCCCCATTGACATCAAAAAAATTATGCATCAATAACGAAAGTGATCGCTTGTCGGATACTATTCAAAAAAAAAAAATTGGACTGAAAATTTTCAGATTTTTAAAATTATATATATATATATATATATATATATAGGGGTGGGCTCAATGGCCAACAAGCTTACTTGGCCAACATTGGCCAACATTTTTCTGAGCCACAAGATCAAAAATCGGATGGATGATATTCAATACCGCACATACACTTGATTGTTTTGTTTTTTAATAAAAAATCGTCCGGTTTATTCTTAAAAACCGAACTTAAAATTTTTGGGTTTTTGACCTTTCTTTTTTTCTAAGCGTTCATTCGCTAATATGTGCCTGTACACTTCTTGTCTTTAGTGACTTTTCCAATTCTCTAATAAAACCTTTCACCTTTGCCTGCCACTTCATTTTTGTTGTTTTTTTCTTGTGTTATCTTTCTAGAATGACTAATGAAAAGAGAGAGTATATCGAATCGAATGACTAATGAAGATAAAGATTTCAAAGGAGATCCATTTCATCCACAAGAAATATGTTCTTTCTCAAATTCTAATTCTTTAGTCAATTCATCTTCTCCTAACAATTTGACCGTAATACCTATTGATGAAGAAGATGAGTATATCGAGTTGTTTGAAGATTGTAACCCTATTCACAGCATAGAAAATTTTGATTCACCTCCAAGAGAATCAACTGATATATACCAATGAATCTTAAAACTGACAAGGTATTTTTCTTGAGATATTTCAGATAATTTATAATTGTTTTTTTTTCTAATATTTCTGATAATTTATGTCATATATTTCAAAGAAATCATATATTATCATTTCATATTTTTAGGAAAATGACAACCACGTAACCAAAGAAATATATAAAGGAATGGAGTTCGATTCATTAGAAAGCATTGATGCATACTACCGCAATTATGCAAAACAGAGGGGTTTCGGTGTTCGTACAAGAACAACCCGAAAATCTAACGATGGCATCGCAATAAGTTGTTATTGGGTATGCTCTTGTAGTGGGGACCATGTGAAAAATCAATCAGAGGATCTTCGTGGCAAAGAAAAGAGAAAATGCTCGAGCATTCGACAAGGCTGTGATGCTCGTCTTTCGGCCAACTTTAAACCAGTAAAGGGGAAATGGGAGATTGGATTATTCCATGACCTGCACAATCACACTATGGTTAGTCCTACTAGTGTGAAGTATATTAGGCACAACAAAAGCTTATCCAACGCTGCCAAGAGTTTAGTAGAAATGTTTCACGAGGAAGGGGTACCAACGGGTTTACCTGCTTACATGTTTGGGCGTGGTGAAGAGGAATTCTCAAGGAAAGATTGTTGGAATCACAATCGTAATTTGAGATTAAAAAATCTCGATGTAGGTGATGCGCAAGCGTGGTGAAGAGGAATTATATTTTGAATGTAATGATCGGGCAACTTCCTATGTATTCGTGTGCAACATTAGTTTGCTTTCTTTTGATATCCTAATCTATTTGGCACATGATAAATATTGTATAAGTTCAATTAGACATTACCCTAATCTTTATAAATCATGCAACACGCTACATATGCAATTACACATTACCCTTCCTTCATCGAGGCTTGCCCTCAACATACAACAAATTCAAACACAAACCAAATAAAAATGAAAATAATAATTCAATAATTCAATAACAAATTACATGAAAATTACAATTCTTATTGACAATACAATTCATAACCAAATCAGAATACAATGAACTAAAAACACAATTACAAATTACAAATTTATATTCATAATATAAATTCAATTACAAATTAACTAATTTATACATTACACAACTTCACTTCTTTATCTTCGAAGTCTTTATTCAACTTGATTTCGAACCTACAAAAAAATAAGATGAAAATGCAATGAACTAAATTTTCAACAACAAAAAATTGCAATTATTGTGAAGTATAGCGACAAAAAAAAATTGTAATTATTCATCTTGATTTTCGAACCTATTAATTTCATCATTTTCTTTAAGTTCATCAGGTTCCAATCATGAATCAAGTTACCAGTACAAGCAGCATATTTGGTCCAAATTTCAAATAAATTGGAACTATATTTAACTGAGACAATTAAACTAAATTGAACCATTAAGTCTTAATTGGACCAATCATAGTCCAAATTAGAACATGACCGGTACCAGATAAGGTGAGACATTGATATAATCCTTCAACATTCTACAAACCATAATTTTTTTACTGGTACATGCAGAAATTTGAATAATTAGGTTCAAATTTGTATATATATTGCTGAAATTCAGTCAAAATCAATGTATTTCTGCTTAAAAAGTCTGAATTTATCATATATTTACTGATTTTAAGTTGAAATTGATGAAAAAAGGGAAACGTACTGATAACGTGTTGAGGTAGATGAAAAAAGGGAAACGTACTGATAACCTGTCAGAAAGACTCGAATGAGGAGGGTAACTTAGGATTTTAGTCTTGAACACAAGAAAGAGAAAATGGTTCGTCGTGTACCTGAGTCGCCCTTTATTTCGCTCTGAAAACATGACAATGAAAAAATTAGGGTTTTCTTCTTTCCTTCGTTGGAGAGAACTAGCACAACGATGGTATTAGGGTTTGAGAGAGGATCATCAAATCGGTGTGGATGAAAGATTTCTCTTTTCTGTCGTCTCGTTCGTTAAGTGGCATGATGTTGTCGACAAAGACCTCCCTATTTGCCTTCTTCTCTGGTTCGCTAGATGGCCCATCAGCCATGAAAGAAAAGAGAAAAAGATGGGACACGGAGAAGAATAGAAAAGAAAGCCATCAAAGGAGACAGCGGTTAATCATATGAAAACCAAAAAAAACCGGCCGGTTTTTTATTAGAAACAAAACAATCAAGTGTAGGTGCGGCATTGAATATCATCCATCCGATTTTTGATCTTGTGGCTCAAAAAAATGTTGGCCAATGTTGGCCAAGTAAACTTGTTGGCCATTGAGCCCACCCCATATATATATATATATATATATATATATATATATATATATCAATGTTTTAAATTGCGATATTGCGGTCCATTGCGCTTGAACAATAATTTACACATGATCCCCGATATTGCGTCATATTGCGCCATATTGCGGCGATATTGCGGCGCTATATAGCAGGTTGCGGTGTTGCGTTTTATGGATATTTATTGCGAATTGCGCTATTGCGGCGCAATTGCGCCGCAATTTAAATCATTGATATATATATATATATATATATATATATATATATATATATATATATATATATATATATATATATATATATATATATATATATAGCGTCTCATTTCTTTTTTCTCGTTTTTTTCTCTTCGTGCAAGGAAAATTATTTATTTTCTTATCTCGTTTCTCGCAACAGGGGACATGCGTGAAACAAAAACATTCTTGCTCATTTTTTTTCTCATTTCTTTCTTTTCATGATAATGTTATGTTATTTGAAATTTTATTACGTTATTCGGATATCAACTATGTTATTTAAATTATTATTTGAGTTTATGTTATTTTAGTGGCGTAGTGTATTTTGTTACTTAAATTATTCAAAACTTATTAAAAAAGATGTGATTTGTAATTTTGTTTAATTAATTTAGGTTTTAAAAATAAAAAAGTAAAAATCCGCCGAGATCCGCCGAGATTTCCGATTAATCATCATTGGCGCATGATGGTCGTTTGCCGACTAGCGAGCGCCGAGAGCGATTTCTGTAACATTGATAGGAATACGTCCACCGTATCTTATCTGAATAGACAACTGTCATATAACAATTTTTTTAGAAAGAAAATGTATGATACGGTTTGTCTACCTTATATAATATTTTACTATCGATATTTATATATTATATCTTTGACCTGATAAATATTGAAACTTGTTATTATTGAATTTTTTTTTATTTAAATTAAATATTTGTTATATCCAGTTATTTAAATACATGTATTTGCGATTCTAAATTCTATGTTTATTTTTCAAATATATATTTAGTTAGACGGACAAGTATTTGTAAAGTATACGAGAAGCATTTATTAATTATTAGTTTGAAAAGGCCGTATGAATAGTGGTATCTGATATATTTTAAAGAGAAATTTTCCAAAAAAATCCTATCTTTTTTGGATATTCTAAAAAAATCCTATCTTTTTTAAAACTCCAAAAATCTTCTTTACTCAAATTTTATTTTCAAATACTTCCTATAGAGATTAAAACTAACTATGGATGATGTCAAATCATATCTTTTAATATTTTTGTTCATCTTATTATTATTTTGTATTAGTTTTTCTAGAAAAAAATATATAAAAATCAAACATATATAATGTATGAAATATTAAAATTATATAAATATAACATATGATAAAAAAAAAATTAATTATTATCAGATAAAAAAAAATTAGGACGTTTTTGAAATTAATAACAAAAATATTGTTTTAAGGGAAATTTACAAATAACCCCCTAATTTTTCTTGAATTTACAAAAAAAATCCTAACTTTTGAGAAACTCCAAAAAAAACCCTACATACAAGGTTTTCTTTTCAATTACCCCCGTATAGGGGTATTGCATGGTATTATACATTTTCTGGACCAAAATACCCCTCTATTTTTAATCTTTAAATTTAATAAACATATTTTGTATTATTTTATTAATTTAAAATCACTATAAATATTTTTTAACATATACTAATTTAAAAAAACTATATGTCATATACATAATTTTAACTTTTATTTATTATATATTATATCATAAAAAATTAAAATTAAATAAAAATATGATATAAAAAATATTCTTGAAAATATCTTGACAAATTAATATTATTCTAGTATTTAATTTTAATGTTAAATAGTTATTAATAAAAATAGTTACTGAATAGTTTTTCTTGCCAAATTAACAATGAATGATTGAAAATTAAAATTATGATAAAATAATATTGCCGCTAATTTTAATTTTGGCAGCTCTTTTGTAGTAATTGTTTTTATTTCAGTAGCTAGTTTTTAGTAACTATTTTTATTAACAACTATTGATTTCATCAGCTAATTTGCTAATAGTTGATAAAAATAATTATTACAAACAAATTGCTCTTTTACATAAAAAAAAAAAAAAAATTTGCCCAAAATTTGGGTTAGAAGGGAATCAACCTCAGAGCCTTGAGGTTATTAACAAACCATCTTTGCCAACTGCGCTGCATGAACTTACTGTCGTGAACGCGTTTTACCAATAACGTACACGGGTCAGGTCGAACTCGACAAAGACCAAAAATTACTCTTTTGGACATAAAAATGCTGTGAGCAGGAATCGAACCCAAAGTTTCGGTTTGTACATCCACCCATTTTACCACTTGCGCTCAGCGGATTTAATAATAATAATGTGTAATTATAATTATAATATATTTTAAAATTCTAGTTATATAAGTCAGAAAATGTTTATGGTTTATGGTTTTGATTTGGAGGTCCCAAATATTTTGTATATTTGTGAGGCCAACAAGTAAATGAAAAAAAAAGCTAATTAGTTAATGATATAATAATTGTTGATTTAGTTTTTTTGTTTTTATTTTTATTTTAAATTTCTTAAAGAATCTTCTAACTTGTTGTTGTTGTTGTTGCTTATTTTTATTTTTATTTCAAATTTTAATTTTACTTTAATGTTTAGAAATTTCTTTTAGTCTCTGTAAAATGAAAAAAAAATGTAAATCAACAAACACACAGCCATGTTAAAAACTTGAAGTCATAAAGTAATCCATATTTCATGCTAAGAAAAACACAGCCATGTTAAGCAAGAACATAAATGTAGAAATAAAAAATCCGCCTACAAAATTCGGCAATCCCTTGAGAAACATTCATTATTTATTTCATGCTAAGAAAAAAACTCGCTTAAAAACAAAACTCTTAATATCATTTGAGACTTTCAAAAAGTTTCCCTGCAGCCTGAGTATCGAGAATACAAAAAAAAAGACATCAGTATTTCGAAGTAACAAATTGGACCAAATTGTTCGCAATTAAGCGTCAATTAGGTCCAAATTTACCCCCAATTAATCCATAATTTTGAAGTTCCTCATTTCAAACGAAACGAGGCAAAATAAAAAAATTGAAATCATAAAATTATTAGGGAAATAAGTAAAGGAGGTACTAACACATTTGTCGATGCAGGACCAGAAATCAAAATACTGGCCGGTACAATGCTTATGCCCAGTTTCGTCCTTATCCACCCTCTTCGCACATTCCTGCGGCACATTTATCATTTAATCAACGCTAAAAAAAGCCGAAAGGAAAAAAAGAAAACAAAATTTGTAACGAATTGAGAAGAAGCTTCTAGAAAGTACCTGGTAATCATACAAAGGTTTCACGCACTTGGGCTTACAGCGATCCTCAAGATACTGCTTTGGATCAACCAGTTCTTCTTCCGCCCTAAAACATAATAGGTAAATCAAAATCATAATTAGGCGAATTACAAATTGAAAGACTATGCAATTCAATTTCAACATTGAAAAATTTCATCATCGATATATAATCCAATATCACTATTATAACCATTTTTACCCTAAAAGAAATAAATGAATCTGCACTTTGGATCAAGATATATATTCTTAATTCAGAAACAAACCGTACTCGAATCAAGATTTGTTAATACGTATTATACAAATCCAAGTCCGCTGTAACCTGATTTCAACATAATCTAGATTTATACTGATAGATTCTTGCAAGAAAAGGAAAAAATACTCACATTTGGATCAAATCGAGAGCTGAGAGCTGAATTCCACCTACAAAAAGAAAGATCACTACTGAGATCAAGCTTCGGATCAACGATATGCAGCAATTTTAACGAAATTTAAGGGTAAAAAGAACCTGGATTTTGGGAGAAATACGGAGAGGAGCTTTGCTGGAGAAATGTCAGACTGGGACTGAGGCTATCGAAGAAACCAGAATAATTTATCATAAAACTCGGCCCTCCTATTTCTCCAGTTTAAATACTGGAGGCGTCCGTTATTTAAATTGAGCAAGGAATTTCCTCCTCTCGGGTCTGGTTATTTTGTAACTAAACACTTTTTTTCCTTTTCTTTTTACATATATAATTAAGTGAGGTTTTCCTACTCCTTCACAAAAAAAGTATTTTAGGTCTTTTATTTTTTATTTTATTTTTTTAAATTAAAAAAAAATGAGTAATGCATGAGTAATGTCGGTAGTTATAGTTCGTAAAATGTATGCGTTTTTTTTTCACATTATTTGTATTTTGTAGGTTTATATAGTGTAGTGTATGCCATGGTAAATCCTATTTTTACGAGTCTCTTATTTGATATCGAATTTAAAACCAACAAGTATACTCGTGTTTTTTGTATTATTTTGGATCTTCCTCTTCTTTACTATTAAGATACTGGAGAAAATTGAACCCATATTGTAGATATGTCTTATTCTTTTTGGGGACGAACTTTTTTTTGAGAAATCCTTACATTTTCGGAGCACTAGATTCTCGCCAGATACTTGTTTCGACTATTCGATCATACTGTCATTTTTCTTGCTCTCACTTTGTGACAATTGGTACAAGTAATTACACAATAAGCACCGTATTTGAATTTAACTGTGTTATGTATGAGTACTCGAGTTAGTTTTTATTTGAGTAAATTACTTTACTAGGAAGCCTGTAACTATTCAAATTTGGCAACTAATAACTGAATTGATTTGGAGTTAATTGGGGAGGAAAATCCGAGGATCTTTTCTGATTTCAAACATGTTACTCTATCCTAGTTACGTAAAATTACCACTGATCACATGTATAAATATAATCTCATTAATGATCATTTTCATTTTAAAACATGTTATTTTATGATATATATACAAGCCCATCTAAAAGATATAAAAAATAATACATAAGAAAAAAATATATATTATATAATCATTTAAATCATTTCAAAACATATAAGCATCGAAAAATAATTTTACATGTTACTCGTATGTCTTCTAAAAAAAATAAGAAAATTTCTCGTATCTTTAATTTATTGCAAAAAAAATGACTTGTAAATAAAATTGCGATCCTAGATAAGACTCCGTATAATAAAAACATCATGTATCATGATCAGCAAAATTTCATCCAGATTTAGAGGATCCGAATACACAATGTGAAAGTACGGTTGTGAAACTAGGGATGTCAATGGTGTGGATATTGCCCGAACCGACCCGAACCGTATCCGAAGAAATATCCGGATTCGAAAAAAATATCCGGATTCGAGTGGATCCGGATATGGATCTGGTTGCTAATTTTAGGATCCGGAACCGGATTCGATATTCGGTTTTGGTGCGGGGACCGGATCCGTGTTCCGGATCCGGGTATTTTTAGGATCCGGATACTCGGAACCAGATTCGAGTATCCGAAACCGGATCCGGATACGCATATTATATATTATTTTTATGTATTATATTTGATATTAGTTGAAAAATCATATACAAATTAATGATTTGTGAGTGATTTAAACTCACAATCGTAAAATTAAGTATAAATATAATCATATTTATCGTTAATGTCACAAATTATATATACTTATAGCTAAAAAGTAAGTTATGTTATGATAATATAGTATCCGTTTTAATATCCAAAAAAGAACCGTATCCGTATCCGTATCCGACAATATCCGAACCGTATCCGTATCCGTTTATTATCCGAACCGTATCCGGATCCGGGTAATTCCGTATCCGTATCCGTATCCGAAAAAAAATATGGATATGGATCTGGTATGACCACTATCCGAACCGGATCCGAACCGTTGACACCCCTATGTGAAACACATAATAGTGAAGATAAAAGTACGGTTCTCTATATACCGATGTTTAAGCTATTTATGATCTTTTTAGTTATTAAAATGATTTTGTATTTGTTATAAATGAAAGGTAAAATAACTCAAGAAATCTAGAGAGGAGTTCTTTATTATTGGACTGAATTGTTTGTGTACAAAGAATTATATAAAACATACTCATATAAATAACACAATATCTTTAATTAAATGTGAATGTTTCAATGTAAAAATGTCACTACGTACATTTTCATATTCATACATGTTCATTGGATATATGTTCATGACCATTCAACTTTTTACACACATACATGATCATGATCATATAACTAACACATTAATTTATAATTAATACATCTATATTTATAACAATATTTTTTTTTATAACAGTATTTTTTATATACATAACATATACATTCATATTTATAACAATATTTTTATTTTTTAATTATAATCATACGAGTTTTTGTTGGTCATGACAAACACAAATTTCAAAGTAAATATGATTAAAAAGTCCCTAAGTACATTTCTCTTCTACTTAACTAGGAGAATACTCACGCTACGCGGCGAACATATTAATTATGTTTTCATTGTAATACAAATTATATATTTGTATGCTAACAGTAACAATATCATCTTAAAATAAAGTTATTTGAATTCATTTATCTATGATTATTCATATGTTTTACAATTATTTTACATTATGATAATAAAAAATCTCATTTTTTTAATCAAATAATAATATATATAGTAGTGCCATTTTATAATAATATATGAGAATAAGATATAATACAATTTTAAGAAAAACATAACAACAAATATTATATCACTGTTCACAATATTCCATACTATATCAAACATATCTAGTAACACATTATTAATTATATAGTAGTAATAATTTTTATTGATTCAAAATGCAATCGAAAATATAAAATAATATAAAACTTAATAGTGGTAGTAATTTAATAAATAATATCGAATTTTAATATATATTAAACATAAATACAAATTATTTTATATCATATGTTTTTTTATTTTATATTTTTGTAAAATAACAATTCAATTTGATAGGTGTTTATAAGTTTAAGAAGTTATTTAGATGAATAAACTATTTTTTTAATTGTATTATTTTTTTAAAAGTTTTGTTTGCTTAAAAACTCAAATATACTTAGTATTATATGAGATTCTTATTGTTATAATTTAAAAAAAATACTTAAAAATTCTGTTGTGCAAATAAAATTCTTACAATCTATTATGTAAATATGTATTTTTTTGCATTGTATTTTCTTACATAATTTCTTTACATATTAAAATTATGAAAAAGGTATGTATGAACTATGCAAATATGGATGTCAAAATTAAGAGAAAATTAAAATGAATATATTTGATGGGTT
This sequence comes from Luzula sylvatica, assembly GCA_946800325.1. Taxonomy (NCBI): domain Eukaryota; kingdom Viridiplantae; phylum Streptophyta; class Magnoliopsida; order Poales; family Juncaceae; genus Luzula; species Luzula sylvatica. The sequence goes on from OX326960.1 coordinate 68,697,084, forward strand.
ATAAAATTAAATTTCTAAAATAATATACTAATATATGTTGTATGTTTTATAATATTACATATTAAATTATTAGTATTTTATATATAAATTTTTCATATGTCATTGCATTCACATTTGATCATGTAATTTTATGTGAAACGTTAAATAATTGATTAGACTTGGTCTAATGTGATTCTAACAAATAATAATATGCCACATCGTTAATGTATGATGATATGATTTTCTAATAATGTTCAAAACTTGTTGTAAAATAATGACACATAAATGACTACACAAAATATGATTTTTAAACCACATCACTATATCTAATAGTTCAAATTAGTACTTAAAAATAGTCATACAAAATGCTCGTTTTAAATGATCAAATATAATATTAATGCATATGATGAAACCACATCACAAAATGTAATGGTTAATAATTATGATAAGTTTGATGATTTAGATTCATGAGGAGACTCAAAGATATATGTAAAATAAGAGGGTGGGTAAATTAAGTCTCTCTCTCTCTCGTCTTATTATCAAATGTATTTATCATAGGTACTTGCAATTAAAGAGAATTATTATTATCATCACGAGGCATAATTTCTATATTTTGCATTTTAAATAAACAGTGAACAAAAGTTGTATCGTATTTTGACTTGTCTACATATACGGTTCATATTAAGACTTCACAAGTAGGATTTCTATTCCAAAAAATAAAAGTACATTATTTTCTGATAATTTTAAAAGCTAGTTTAGGATTTGTAACTAAACACTCTTTTTCTTTCTATATGTATGATTGATTGAGGGTTTTCCTACTCCTTCACAAAAAGGTATTTAAGTATTTCATTTTTTTTTCTTTGATTTTAAAATCAAAAGGAATGAGTAATGCATGAGTAATATCGGTAGTTATGGTTTGTAAAGGGTATGTGTTTTTCACATTATTTGTATTTTGTAGGTTTATATAGTGTAGTGTATGCGATGATAAATCCTATTTTTACGGGTCTCTTGTTTGATATCGAATTTAAAACCAACAAGTATACTCGTATTTTTTTTTTATTCTTTTGGATTTTCCTCTTCTTTACTATTAAGATATTGGAGAAAATTGAACCCATATTGTAGATGTGCATTATCCTTTCTGTGGACGAACTTTTGTTGAGAAATCCTTAGATTTTCGAAGCACTGGATTCTCGTCAATACATGTTTTCATGGGATTGCAATTCTTCTTGCTCCCACTTTGTGAAAATTTGTACAAAAAATTACACAAAAAATCATACTATTTGGACTAAACTGCGTTATGGGTACTCGAGCTTTTTTTGGAGTATATTACTATGAATCCTCTAATTACCCAAATTTTGCTACTAATTATGCAAATGGGATCTGATTTGGGCTTAATTGGGGAGGAAAATCCGAGGATCTTTTCTGAATTAAAACATGTTACTCTATGTCTATGATAGTTGCATAAAATTGTCACTTATTGCATGCATAAATATAATTGATTAATTGTCATTTTCATTTTCATTTTAAAACGTGTTATTCTATGATATATGTAGAAGCTCCTCTATAAAACTATAAAAAGCAATACATATGAAAAAAAATATATTACATAATCATTTAAATCATTTCAAAACATGTAAGCATCGAAAAATATATGTGAAAACTCGAAATTTAAGCGTCGTTTATTTTCTTAATTTGAGTAATTCAACAATATATTATTTCTTCCTAAACTTAGCAAAATGGCAAGTTAGGGTATCGATCCACAGGGAGATTACGGTAATTCTAGAGTTTAATGTTCTAATTCAACTTTCACAGTCCCAAAAATTCTCCTAAATTGCACACAACAAATTCAACACTGAGAGAGACTATATTCCAATTTTCAGATCTTTTTATCAATCCAAATAAATTCTAAAATTCTTCAAACAAAGAGTGTTCAAAAACTAGATCACAGAAAAGTATCAAGTTCAACAATTCTTATAGCTCAAATTACAACTCCAAATTATTTGAAACTTTTATCACAGATCAATAATCGAACAAACAAGACATCATAATTTTTATAGATTTTTATATTCAATAATCAATTAACTAAAAATGCAAGACTAATTACTGGACAGAAAACACAGAGATTCAGATCTTAGAATTTAACAATCAATAACAAATGAGAAAATGGATTAAATGAGATGCAGTAAATTCCTACATGAACTAGATGTTGTCAAGATTCAGAAACATATTTTTATAGATTTTTATCAGATATAAAACTATTTTCAAACTAATTAAAGAAACAGCTCAGACAGTGCACAGATTCAAACACTACTAAACTTAAACTAAATCACAAATTCAGAATAACAAGCATTAAACAAATAAAAGGGGGGATTCAAAGATTGAAACAAGATCTAAAGAACATCACAAAACATTCAAACTACAAGATTCAAAACTATAAAATATCAAAAAATATCCTAACAAGAGAGATAGTACCCAATCTGAGAATGGAGAGTGGAGATGGATGTGGTGATGATCTGGCTAGCTCCTATGGTCTGTTGTCACCCCAATGAAGCTGCCAGGAGGGAGATGAGGAGCTTGAAGGTCTCTAATGGAGGAGGTTGATTCTGTCACGAAGCCAAATTGAGAAAGCTCGAAGCTTGGGCTTGAATCAATCTAATTGATGCTTGAGACACCTTCTGGGAGTGGGTATGGTGGTGTGAGAAGGGAGAGTGGGTACTAGAAGAGCTTGAGGTGGCAGTAATGGCGAGGGGTGTTCTGGTCAGAGCTAAACTCAGAGAAAGGTGGAGACTTAAGCTCTAATCAGTGGAATTGAGAGAGTGGTGATGATGAGAGAGTGGGTACGAAGGTGAAGGAGAAGAGAGAGGGCCAAAAGGCCGCTCGTAAGGGGTTTTTTTGAGGAGTGACTCTCGGGGTTCTTTTATAGCCACTGTTTGGACTGGATGGATCGTTTTTACTCGAACTTGAGAGGAGAGAGAGGTGGTGGAGGGTCCCAGGGTGGTTACGACGCGGCTAGGAGAGAGAAATAGGCAGTTTAAAGCTCGTACGATTGAGATCCACGTCGTAACAGCCATGGCGCTGTATTTTGGAAGAGACGAGTTCGTCTCCAGTGATATTCCAAGGTAAAATTGCAGAGCAAGTTTTCTTCGTTATCTCTTTAATCAATTGCAAACTTCAGAGATCAGTGTCGTAAGAAATGGAGAGAAGAAGAGGCTCAATGGAGCCAAATGAATCCGTTTGAACGGCTTTTTGAGATCTTCTGTGGCGATTGATATGCTGAGATCGTATAACAGAGTTACTTGAGAGGGAGAGCTGGTTTTTAGTGCGGTTCACGTGACCTTGATGCCACAGAGGATCAGAGAGAGTTGAGCAGGGAGTCATGTGGCCTTTGGTGAACTGGGTCACTGTTGACCCATTTGTGGCCTTTGGTGCAGCGAATGGGGTTTGTGGGTCGTCAGGATTTGCTGCTTGCTTTCTATGTAACGGGTCTTCTAAAGAGGAAATGTGACCCCAAAAATATAATATTTGTTTTAATTTGAACTAGTGATATCCCCAACCTTATACACTCAAATTAAGAAAATAAACGACGCTTAATTTGAACTAGTGATATCACTAGTAATTATGCTCGTTACACAAGACTCGAAATTTCTGATCTAGTTCATGAATCGTAGAAAAGATTTTTGAAATTTTTAGAGTTTTTATCAATCTTTGAACATTTGATATCTCACTTTTCTTTTATTTTCTCTTCTTTTCAGGGCACTTCGTATGCACAAGACTCGAGCTAAAGGAAAAGAAGATCTCGTTCAGTTCGACCCCGAAATTAAACGAACTTTAAGAAGACGTCAACAAGAAAGCAAGTCCAAATCGAAGGAACAAGAAGTGGTCGAGGAGTCTCAAACAATTCCCGCACAACCTACCTCTCGAATTCCTAAAACTTCTAATCTCTTTCCTTTTAAAATTTCTAATATTCATTTTAAAATGACAACTCAAAGTGATGAAAATGTGAATGAACAAAATGGGTCCAATTTTAGAGACATATCACACAATCCATTCAATATTCAAATGCCAACAATCACCGATTTCAAATTTCATACGGGATTATTTAGCATGTTACCAATATTTCATGGACTAAAAAATGAAAATCCACACAAACATTTAAAAGATTTACACATGATTTTATCAACTCTTTGTGGAAATAATACAAGTCTTGATAATATTAAACTAACTTGTTTTCCTCATTCTTTAGGTAACGGGCCAAAAGATTGGTACTACCACCTTCGAGGCGATCCAATCACGACATGGGAAGACCTCTCGAAACTCTTCATCGAAAAATATTGCCCATCCTCGAGAACGGCGAACGTGCGAATGGAAATCTCCGCAATAAGACAAGCACCCGGCGAAACCCTTCACGAATACCACGAACGATTCATACGCCTTTGCGACTCGTGCCCAAATCACCAACTCGAAGAGCGAGTCCTCATCGACCAACTTCTCCATGGCATGAGTGACTCGGATCGATCGATCATTCATGCGGCGGCCGGAGGCGAGTTACGATCCAAAACGCCTTGGGAAGCTCGTGCCCTAATCGAAAGGATGGCCGCCGAAGCTCAAATTTTTGGAAGAGAAACCCGAGCACCGATCAACGAAGTCAAAGCAATAGAAGAAAGGCTCCAAGCTTCCTTCGAGGCAAAACTCGAGGCGAAACTCGACGCAATAATGAAATCTATTGGTGCGAGGGAGGAAACAAGAGCATGTGGAGTATGCCCCGCCAAAGCACAAGCCGCAAACGTGTGTGACCAACCTCGCGAAGAAAAGGTCAACGCAATTTACAACCGAAACCAACACACGTACGATCCTTACTCCCAAACATACAATCCGGGGTGGCGCGATCATCCGAATTTTCGTTGGAGCAACCAAGAAGGAACCACACCTCAACAACCAAAAGGCGGAGTCTATGTCCACCCAAATGCCCAAGCACAACCCGCAAATGTACAACCTCAAGACAAAATGATGAGTCTAATCGAAAGCATCGCGACGAATATGAACAAACTTCAAACCTCGCTTCACCATGACATGACTGATTTCAAGCAATCATTCGGTAATGATTTATCGAACACAAACCGCCGACTTCAAAGCCTCGAAACGCAAGTCAGCCAAGTCACAACAAAGGTGAATAAAATCGACACTCAAGTATTTGGGCATTCCAAACTTCCATCGCAAACCGTTTCGGAGCCACTAAAGGCGATTACTTTGAGAAGTGGAAAGGAAGTGGCGAAGCCTTCAAGCATGGAGAAAGTGGTGATGATCAGAGAGTGGGTACGAAGGTGAAGGAGAAGAGAGAGGGCCAAAAGGCCACTCGAATGGGTGCCTCGGAGTATTGAGTCTAGGGGTGTATTTATAGTCGAGATTGCACCAGAGTCTACCATTTGAGATCGAAATTGAGAGGAGAGGGAGGTGGAAGAGGGTCCCAGGGTAGTTACGACGTGGCTGGAGGAGAGAGAAACGAGCCACGTCGCTCGTACGACGAGTTTTGGCCTTGTACAGCAATGGCGATGAGTATTTGAAGAGGCGAGATGTTCTCCGTTGGATTCCAGAGGAAGAATTGCAGGGAGAAACTGACGTGTTATTTATTCATGCTATTGCAAACTTGAGAGAACGGTAAGGACTAAATGGAGAGAACACGGAGCTTAATGGAGCCAAGACATCCAGTTCAAACAAACTCGCGAGATTTTTCGTGGCAGAGTCTGTGTAGTCGATCGTGTAAGAGAGCTGTTTGTGAGAGAGTATAAGATTTCAGCGTGGGTCACGTGATCTGCAGGCCACAGAGGATCAGGTCTATCATCAGGGGAAAGTATGGGTTTCTTCGTGGAACGAATCATTTCTTTGACCCTTTATGGCCTTCTGTGCAATGGATCGAGAGTATGGGTCATGTCGATTGCTGTGCTCGTTTCTGTGTGATATTTTGTGTAACGGGTCTTCTGAAGAGGAAATGTGACCCGTTTCACCAGAGATTCTGCGACTTTTTCGTCCTTCCAACAAATGGCATGATATTTATATCCAAATTGTTCGTCTCGACAAGACGAATCCAGCCATGGGGTTTATTTGTCGAAATATGGCCTTTTTTACCTGAAATAAACATAAATTCATCATTAAAGTATTTTCCTCAAGAATTGTTGAATATAAAGATTATAACATGTTTTTATGTTTATTTAACATTATTTTGCATGGTTTTAAACCCTAAAAATGTGCTTAATTATGCTCGTTACAATATGTATATGTTACTAGTATGTCTTCCAAAAAATAAGAAAATTTTCTCTTTATCTTTTATTTAGTGCAAAAAAATGACTTGTAAGTAAATTTGTAAAAAGAAGTATGAAATACAATTTAAAACTTTTGTTTAACATAAAAATAAGTATGAAATATATAATTATATTTCTAGTAAAAATAATTCAGAAAAAATATTTTTTTCTGTACCCAAACAAGCGAGTCTGACTATAATAACAATAATAATGACCACCCAAATATGGTGAAAGTCTCTCTCGCATGATCCCAGTCCCCAGAAATTATGCATTTTCTGAAATATCTTAATCCGAAAAAAAAAAATTATTATTAATTTTTTTATTATGTAAAATTATAAACTTGTATGCGCTCTTTAGTCCTTTCCATATTCTCTCTTTATATCCTGAAACGAGAGAAAATATTAAGTTCAAATTATATTAATATAAATCTCAAATAAAATAATTTCAAATAAATTTATAAACCGATGTTTTATATAATTTGATAGCACTGATAGAATATTAAACGAAGAATAAGGTATAAAATTTGCGTATGATGCTTATTCTTCTTTAAGGCCATAGTTGTTAAAATTCTGATTCAAATCTTAGAATCTTACGATTCTACGATTCGCACTCGACAAAACGATTGAAGATTGGCGTAGAATCTTAATTTGGTAGAATCTCGATTCAAGATGTATAATCGTAGAACCTTTTATATTTACAATTTTACGATTTCACTGTCATGACTCACAAAATATTTAATTTCAAAAATTATTATGACCCCAGATCTAATCAACTTGATTTTTTTCACAGATCTTCTATATTTTATTTTTATGTTTACTTAACTTATTTTGTGTATATTATTTGTTTTATGTCATCTTAGTTTTATTAATATTTTGATTTATCACTAATATTAATATTAGTATTTAGTATAATATAGTATTATTTTGATTCATCGCTAATATTTTGGTTGGTTCTGATTAACATTTGCGTAACTGCGGACAATTTATTTTTTTGTTGTCTAATTATAATGTATGTTTATTATTACATTGATTAAATGAACAAAATATATTCTATTAATTAAGTTATATCATTTTATTTAGAAGATCATGTTCGTTAAATTAGTTTTCAAGTTAATATTCATTTGTCATAGAATCTTACGATTCAAAATACGATTTTAAGATCAGATTAGATTATATCCTTAAACGATTCAAGGTAAATTTTCGATTCTGACATCTTGTTTAAGGTTAACTCTTTATTTTTATATTTGAATATTTTTATGAAACCAAATAATCTATACTTGTCTATATATACGGTCCATATTAGGAACTTTTTAAAAGGTAGTTTACATTAGTTCGAATAGAGAAAAAATAATTTCTGTCAAAGAAAGTGCATTTTTTCTAATAATTCTAAAAGCTAGCTGGCTATTTTGTAACTAAACACTATTTTTCCTTTTCTTTTTATATATATAATTAAGTGAGGTTTTCCTACTCCTTCACAAAAATAGTACTTTAGGTCCTTTAATTTTTTTCTTTGATTTTAAAATGAAAAGGAATGAGTAATGCATGAGTAATGTCGATAGTTAACATTTGTAAAGCGTATGCGTTTTCACGTTATTCGTATTTTGTAGGTTTGTATGGCAAACCCTATTTTTATGGGTCTCTTATTTGATATCGAATTTAAACCAACAAGCGTATACTCGTGTTTTTTTTATTATTATTATTTCAGATCTTCCTCTAGTTTTCTATTAAGATGTTGGAGAAAACTAAATCTATGCCGTAGATATGTCTGATCCTTTCAATTGACGAACTTCTGCATGAGAATCCTTAGATTTTCTGATCACTGGATTCTCACCAATATTTAGTTCTGTTTTGTGATAATTAGTATAAGAAATTGCACAAATGATACATTATTTGGATTTAGCTGTGTTAGGGGTACAGGATTTTATTTTAAGTAACAATTAATCCTGAAATTACCCAAATTTAGCTACTGGTTATGTGAATCAGCGCTGATTTATACTTAATTTTATGTTAATTGCGGGTAATAAGTAATTACAAATTGGGAGGAAAATCCGAGGATCTTTTCTGATCTCAAAATTTTCATAATGTTTCGTTAATTATATCAATGCTTGTGATTTTTACTCTTTTTCAAGAGAGTTAGTTGTAAATTGAATCAATCTATGGAAATCAATTTGTATTGGAATTTGCTTCGATTTTGAAAAACTCGGAAGTCACGACTTTGATAATTTGATTTTAGAGACATAAGTTTTTTTGGGCTTTCTTTTCAATATGTAGGAATAAATGAATTATCAATAAAAATAATATGGATGATTATTGTGGATGTTTTTTTAGGAGAAATAGAATTTTCATTTTAAAACATGTTACTCTTATGAAACTATAAAAAGCTATACATATGAAAAAAAATATTATGTACTCATTTAAATCATTTCAAAAACATATGAGCATCGAAAAATATTTTTATATGTTACTTGTATGTCTTCTAAAAAAAATAAGAAATTTTTCTCTTATCTTTTATTTATTGCAACAAAAAAATGACCGGTACCTTGTAAGTAAAATTTGGTAAAAAGAAGTATGAAATATAATTTAAAACTTATGTTAGTGTAACATAAAAATAAGTATGAAATATATAATTATATTTCCAGTAAAAATAATTTAAACTAGCTTTGTGCCCGCGCAATTGCGCGGGATGTTTTTTTATATAATTATTTAAATAGAATTAACACGCATGCGTTTGAACTAAATAAATATAATCATGATATATTAACAAATATCATGATGTCAATAGATGCATAAGGTTCATGAAATTAGTCTATCGCAGATATTATTTTCTAATATAATTTGTATAAATAGCATTTGCTTAGGTGCTTCTAAAATCGATTAATATAATCATGACATATTCGCAAATTTTAATATGTATGTAAAATAGGAAACAAAGACCAAATGTAAAATAAGGAAAAATGATCAAAATTTAAAAAAAGACCGAAATGTAAATAAAAAGGACCAAAATGTAAAAAAAAGGACCAAATGTAAATTAGAACTAAAAAGGACCAAAATATAGATAAAATGGACCAGAATATAAATAAAAAATATAAAAAAGGACAGAAATTAATGTAAATAAGAAAGGACCAAAATGTTAATAAAAAGGATCAAAATGTAAATTAAAACAAAAAAGGACCAAAATGTAAATAAAAAGGACCAAAATATAAATTCAAAAATGTAAAAAAGGACCGAAATGTAAATAAAAAGCACCGAAATGTAAATAAAAAGGACCAAAATATAAATTAAAACTAAAAAGGACCAAAATATAAATAAAAAGGAGCAAAATGTAAATTAAAAAATATTTTTGTACACAAAAGCCCTTGATGGCATGGAGGCATAGAATTGCAAGAATTTTCTCTACTTTATACATAAGATAAAAGTAATGCCTAAAACATGAAATAAATTATCAACGGTCATAATCAAAATATTGAAAATGACGAAATTACCCCTCAATGAATGTAGCTGAGTATTGTGGCCATTTTGAAGTAGTTTTCCGGGTATAATACTGATCTCCACCTCGTCGCACTCAAAAACCATTCCATTCTGCCCAAAACGCGAAAGAAATTATCAACATTTAGAATCAAAATATTGTAAATGACGAAAATACTCCTCGCCGAATGTAACTGAGTATCGTGGACATTTTTATGTAGTCTTGTGGGTTTAATTTTGCTCTCCATCTCCCTCGCACTCAAAGCCATTCCATTCTGCCTAAACGAACTCGTTTTGGTTGCACCAATCATAACCAAAATCATGGTCTCTAGTCAGGATAAAATTACCATATTATCCTGGTCCTGCAAAGGTCCCGAATTTGTTTCTCTCTTTTCGATTTCCCGAAACATAGCAAAGTCCCAACGTTTTTCCGAATCTGGTGTACTTATGACAAATATTTCAAAAAAACCCTGTCTTTTAAAAAAAATAGAATTATCACATATATCCCTAGTAAATATGAAACTTATATACCCGTATATTTTTTTTTTAAAAAAAGGATCAAAATGTAATTTTTTTTAAAAAAGGACCATAATGTAAATAAAAAAGGACCAAAATGTAAAAAAAAAAAATTTACAAATAGGCCCCTGGCAACGTGGCTTAATGAGGGGGCAGCAAATTTTTTAATTTTAAAACTTTGAAGGACCAAAATGCAAATATAAAGGACCAAAATGTGAAAAAAAGGACCAAAATGTAATTTTTTTTTAAAAAGAGGACCAATTTGAGGCCCCTGGACCAAAATGTAAATTGTAAAACTTCGAAGAACCAAAATGCAAATTTAAAGGACTAAAATGTAAAAAAAAAAGGACCAAAACATAATTTTTTTTTTAAAAAGGACTAATTTGTAAATAAAAAAGGACCAAAATATAAAAAAAAAAAAATTTACAAAAAAGTTCCTGGCGACGTGGCTCATTGTGGGGGCAGCAAATTGTTTTTAAAACTTTGAAGGACCAAAATGTGGAAAAAAAGGACCAAAATATAATTTTTTTTTGAAAAGAGGACCAATTTGAGGCCCCTGGACCAAAATGTAAATTGTAAAACTTCGAAGGACCAAAATGCAAATTTAAAGGACTAAAATGTAAAAAAAAAAGCACCAAAACGTAAATTTTTTTTAAAAAAAAGTTTAATTTATAAAAAAAAAGGACCAAAATGTAAATTTTTTTTTTTTTTTTACAAAAAAGCCTCTGACGACGTGACTCATTGTGGGGCAGCAAATTGTTCTACTTTAGTACTAAGGATAGATGTAACACAGAAAAAAAATATATAATTCTTTTTGTACCCAAACAAGAGAGAGTCCGTACTGTATTAATAAAGATAATAAATGTTAACACATGACAAATAGGTCGGCAAAACTCTCTCTCTCTCTCCTCTCTCTCTCTCTCTCTCTCGTGATCCCAGTTCCCAGGAATTATGCATTTTCTCTGTTGAAAATCCAATTCTCCCCAGACCCCTACTTCTTTGTTTTACTACAAAAGCATCCCTCTTTTTCAGAAAATATATTCTTTTTTTTTTATATAATAAATTTTTTTATATAATAAATGGAGAAAGACGATCATTGGTATTATTGGAGATTGAACCCACGATCTTTCACAACATATGATTATTTGTGTTTCATACTCAACCAGTTGAGTTATGAGTTCATTGACAACACATATTCATTTAAAATCACTATTTTTTATTACGAAATTCAAATCATTAAATGAATTAATTTGAATAAATCATAAGTTTTAATCATTAAATGAATTAATGTGAATGAATCATTTAAATGAATTAATATGAATGAATTATATCTATTTTATCATTAAATGAATTAATGTGAATGAATCATATTTATAATTGTTTCTGATGAAAATAGTTTTCAACAATATTTTCAAATCAATATATATATGTAACAATTTTAATATATACGAAATATATACTTACATAATAAATCAACTTTGACAATTATTTTCATTAATTCCCATCGATGTCATCATTTTACAATACAAAGTACTTGGATTTTTTTTTTTACCATATCGTATTTTGCACGTAGTTGATAATAACAACGACGTGAAATTTTTTATAACGGATAATGTTAGAACGTGATATTTTTTATAACGTATAATGTTATAAAAATATTTCTAAATATCATAATGTAAATTATAAAAATACAATCATGAAAAGAGCTAATGTCCGTATAAAAATTTTAGGCCCGAAATATCCAACTTTTTTTTTATCAAAATACGAACAAATAATACCGTATCCAAAATGATGTATAGAAAAATCATAAAACATAAATCACATATATTATTACAAAAAGTATTGTACCATTTTATTTAAGTATTTATATCATTTTAATTTTTTTTTATATGTCTAACTCAACTCATTCAAGTTAAAAAAACACAACTAAATGCACTAACACGTAGCATTCGCTGCAATCCACATCCAAATTGCACGGCATCGTTATAACTTTGTGCCATTTGCTGATTTGCAACGCTGATTTTGAATATAGTTTTGAAAATGAATAAATGTGGCCATGTATGCAATATGAGTAAAAACAAGGGTGTTCATGCAAATTCCCAAAATAAAAAAGATAAAGTGGCCTTTACCATTTTTGGGGGCTAAAATGGGTGACAAATTCACCAAAACTAAGCCGAATCTTTGATTATTGCAGCCCATCCTCCCAGAATGCGAAAAATCCGTCTCTTCAATTTCTCTCTAGCTTAGTAAGTTTAATTTTGTCTTCATTGAAATACACAGTTTTTTTTTATTAAAGAAATATGAAATACCCAGTTAATTCGAATATTTATATGGTCTTTTTTAGCTCAATGCAATGCAAGTGCTAATTTTTTTCATTTTTTTACTTGGTTTCACCTCACTTGACTTTTTATCGTGTTCCTTTTATTTTCCGTATTATTAGGCTATTAATTCGGAATCAACGAAGATTTGTGTGATTTGGTGGATTAATTTGTGGTAGATACATTAAATTTTGGGTCTTCACGGTATTTTACGGTATATTTTCAATTTGAAGAGAATTTTGCTTTGGTTTTTGATCGGTTCTAATTCCCTTGCTTCACTCTGTTTCATGGCAATAATTTGATCCATTTTCTTCTTATTTTGGTGGATTTGAAGGTTAATTGATCTACAAAATAAAGAGAAATAATCATAATCCATCAAAAAGATCTAAACTTTGACCATAGGAAATGGAAGGTAATCTAAACTCCAATACCATGATGGGCACTTCATACGCCATAGTCGATCTCCAAAACCCTATTCAAATCCCTCACCACCAAAACCCTAACTTTGGTAGCCCCAATCCAAACCCTAATTTCATAAATCCCTTCACTCAAATCCCCGAATCGAGTGACCAACACTCTGCAAAAGCCCACCTTTCTGACGAAGAAGAAACAATGGAAAAACCCAGCGAAGACGGTAGCAATTACGGCAATAAAGGCGCCAAAAAAGGTTCCAACACCACATGGCAAAGAATGAAATGGACAGACGCAATGGTACGACTCCTCATCACCGCCGTTTCCTACACAGGAGAAGACACCTGTACCACCGATACCAGTACCGGTACTAAGCGTAAATTCGCAATTCTACAAAAAAAAGGAAAATGGAAAGCGATTTCCAAAGTTCTAGTAGAGAGAGGCTGCTACGTGTCTCCTCAACAATGCGAAGATAAATTCAACGATTTAAACAAACGATATAAACGACTCACCGATATATTAGGCCGCGGTACATCTTGCAAGGTCGTCGAAAACCCATTATTGTTAGACCGCATGTATCACGTCTCTGACAAGCTAAAAGAAGACGTCAGAAAAATTCTGAGTTCGAAACATTTGTTCTACGAGGAGATGTGTTCGTACCATAACGGTAACAGGTTGAGTTTACCCGCGGACCCAGCTTTGCAGAAGGCTTTACAGCTGGCACTGCGAAGCCGTGAAGAAAACGAATCGCTACCCAAAAGAGAGGTCGAAATAGACGAAGAGGAGAATGTTATAAATATCGATAACGACGACGACGATGACAACGACGATGATGACGTGGACGAGGAGGAAGAGGACGAAAATGATGGGTTTCGTGGGTTTGGAAATAAAAGGATGAAAGAGGATGCTAATATTAATAATAGGAGCAATCCTTGTTGTGGAGGGTCGAATAGGACGAAAGGGAGATTGGATATGAATCAAGCGTTGGTTCCAGTTCCAGAAGCTTCTAGAAGCGATAATTGCGAGAAATTGCAATTGGAGAGGCGGAAGCTTCAGATACAGGCACAGATGTTGGAGCTCGAGAGACAGCGCTTTAAATGGGATAGGTAAATTATAAAATATATTTTTCATTTTCCAAAATATTTACGAAAATGCCACTTGGGTTTTGTAATTGTAGGTTTAGCAAGAAGAAGGATCGAGAGTTGCAGAGGATGAAGATTCAGAACGAGAAGATGAGATTAGAGAACGAAAGAATGTCGTTGGAATTGAAGCACAAGGAACTCGATCTCGATTTGCGAGCTGGTTTTCATTCTGGCCGGTGAATTTTGCACTTTGGTCCCTTATGTTCGTGGTAATTTTTAATTTTTGTACATTTAAATAAAATGAAGTTCTTTACCCCTAATTGCAACGCATATGGTTTTCTTTTTTCAGGAGTACGTGCATTAGTAATTATACAAATTGATTTGTATATCTGCTAATATTAGAGATTCTAGATGTAAGAAAAATTCAATTAAGAACTGAAGAAGCCTCTATATTTTATTTGTTGCGTTAGGAACTCGTATCTTTAATTATTATATTTATTATTAATTTTTTGTGTGTGTGTGTGCGTGGAGTATATTAGTGAATTTGTAGTTTGCAAACTTTGTGGTTGGTTTGAAATTCTTTCTTTTCTTAATCTTCGACACATTATTTGGCAAGTGTTGGTATCAATGTCGTATTAATAATATGTGTATTGTGTAGTTATAAATATTTCCGTGTCCATATTTTCGATCATTTTTTACATCCTTCTTGGTGTGTCATTAGTATTTTGCTTCTACCTAAGAAGTATGATAAAATCTTAAAACAATCATTGACTTTTAATTTTCTAAATAACTATTTCATTTTAGATGTTTCTTTTCTTATTTTTCAATTTGTGCATCCTTATCGAGTTGAGTTGTGTCATCGATATTTTTAGTTAAATGATTATCTTAGTTTCATTATTGTTAAACGTAATTAGGATATATAAAATAATGTACCTTAGAAAATAAAACCTCCCTCTCTCTATTGCTATATATATAGGAAAGATTGTAGAAAAAAAAAATAGAGTGAATGAAATATATATTTGTTCTCTTAATATTGTGATTAAATGATGAATAAATTACTAGTTTAATAATTTCTCATGTTGTACATTAATGGATGTGATATAAAAAATACAAAACCAATTGGTGGATCAAAAATCATGGAGAACACTAAGGTTGACCACCATAGAGATGAAATAAAAAGAGAGACATTCTTTCCGATGAACTTCTTGAGTTAGAAGATCATGGCTTCAAAATTTTCTCTCTTCCTTCTTCCTTTTGCATTCTTGGTCATGTTAACACTATTCTTTCTATATCCCATAGAATTCGGCTTCCAGTCATGTCTCACAATGCGTCGTTCCGTCATGCAAAGCATCGCAAAACCAGATCTCCGCGTCCTTGTTGGTGTTTTCACCATTCCGAGCGAGTACGAGCGACGGTATCTCATCCGCCTCGCCTATGCACGTCAATCTCGCAGTTATACTGATGATGCTCAGGTAGACCTTTCTTCGAAAATGTATATTTTATCGATCCAAAATTAGAAAATTAAAAACATAAAATACTTTGGTCATTTGCTACCATTGGCTTAGGTGGATATCTTCTTTGTTTTCTGCAAACTATCGAACGAGGAACAAAAAGTGCTTGTGGCCCTAGAAATATTGCGGTTCAACGACATTATTATTCTCGATTGTGACGAGAGCATGAACAATGGAAAGACGTATACGTACTTCTCGAGTATTCCTACTATATTTAGTGAAAGTCCTTATGATTATGTGATGAAGTGCGATGACGATACCTATCTCCGATTAGGTAATTTGTGCGACATAATCAATAGTATAATTAGCATATTTGTAGTGCGCATTTTATGTCATTGTTAATATCGTTCTGTACAGGTAATCTCGTAGAGTCATTGAGGAACAAGTCGAGGGTGGACATGTACTATGGATTGGTAAATTCTTGTTACAAAGTCGACGATGTGGATTATAAGATGAACAAGTCATTTATGTCGGGATTAGGTTACTTAATATCGTGGGACCTCGCAGAATGGATAAAAATATCAGACTTGGCTAGAAATAACACGAAGGGACCCGAGGACATGATTCTGGCAGCTTGGCTTAACAAGGCGAGAAAAGGACAAAATAGGTATCACAATTTCCCCGCGATTTACGATTATAAGGGAGAATTGCCCGAAACGTGTTGGAGACATGATTTTATAGCCGAGACTATCGCGGTTCACATGTTGAAAGGGAATTTGGAATGGGTAAAAGCTTTGAAGTACTTCAATGAAACTGAGGGGTTAAAACCTTCTAAATTCTATCATATTCATTGAATGTAAGGGGATTTTCCCTAAATTATCCCCTCTTTAATCAATTTTACACTTCTTTTCAAAAGTCTTGTTTTTTCCTCTCAAATACTCGCATTTGTTTCGATTTGGCTACTAGCTAGCCCCATTTAACCAGGTAATGCCTTCAACTGCAGGATAATCTAAGCTATAAAAATTATACATCATATTCAATACCACAAGAAGAAATAATTACGCAACACAACATTATAATATAATAACATAACTATTTGTATACGCAACACAACATTATAATATATAATATAATAAAGATATATTGATGAATTTTACACAATGTTCCAGAAATCGCTCGGCGCTCGCTGGTCGGCAGACGACCATCAAGCGCCAAGGATGATTAATCGGGATTAATCGGGAATCTCGACGGATTTTTATTTTTTTATATTTAATATTTAAATTAATTAAACAAAATTACAAATCACAGTTTTTTTAATAAATTTTAAATAATTTAAGTAACAAAATACGCTACGTCACTAAACTAACATAAACTCAAATAATATATATATATATATATATATATATATATATGAGACATCCTCGTCGGGGTGCACCAACAAGAAACCAGCGGCATACGGAGTATGAAGCTCGGCAATGATACTAGACTAGACCACTTCCAAGACAGAAATGGGACCGAATATAGTGTTTTAAATAGCGCCGCTATAACGCGCTATAGCGGGTTTTGGGAGGCAAACGCTGCATCGCTTCGGAATATAGCATTGTAGCGTTTTGTTCCGCTGCAACGCTATAGCGGACCGATATAGCGTTGAAGCGTTCAATTATAGCGTCCGTAGCGGCGCTATAGCGTGATGATGATGATTATTATTATTATTGTTGTTGTTGTTGTTGTTGTTGTTGTTGTTGTTGTTATTAAATAATAATCACTATTATCATTACACAATAATAATAATTGTTATTAAATAATAGTAATAATATTAATAATAATTATTATTATAATTATTATTGTTATAATTATTATTGGTACTAAATAATAATAACAATAATAATAATAATTAATATTATTAGTATAAAATAATAATTATTGTTATTTAATAATAATAATAATAATAATGACAACGATACAAATAATAATAATAATAATAATAATAATAATAATAATAATAATAATAAAAATAATAATAATAGTAATAATAATAAGCATACTTACTATTATTATTATTATTATTTGTTGGTTAATTCTAACCTAGAGGGGGGTAAATTTGGCAATCTAACTTATACTTAGTTTAGATTTAAACCTAATTTACGGTGCGGAATAAATAATAATTTAGATGATAAAGATGATACCGTACAAACACTTTGACACAAGATGTTTGTTTACGAAGTTCGGTAGGTGGTTGCTTTGTAGCTTTAACTCACCCTTTACTCGCTTAATTGACCGACTCAATTATTTGCGAGTACCTACGTCTCCGGGAATGCCTTGTGCCTCTTTTTGGCTTTCGATTGAATTCCAACTCAACTCGATTACAAGGATTTGCCTAGATCGATTTACACGCTTCTATCGATCTATAGCTTAGGCTCTTTACACTTTGTTGCACTAGCCTATTACACTTTTTCACTAATCGAGCTACAACGTGATCGGTCACGTGAGTGGGATACGATTAGTGGAGAATATCGAAAGTAGATCAATGATCTAAAGAGGTTTCTCAAGCTATCAATGGATATAGATAATCACAGCTTAGGGTTTCTCTCTTTTTAGGTTTTAATGTTTGAAAATGAAGAGTTGGGAGAGAGAGACCCATGAAGGATTCTATTTATACTCTCTATAGAAATCCTTCAGAAAACTTGCAGTGCGTTCGAACGCATTACAGTTCGTTCAGAACGCACTTGAAGTTTGCACTAGCCGTTTCAAAATAACGTGCAAGTACATCTTGGGTCCGTTCGAACGTACAATGTCCGTTCGTAACGGACTCAATTATACATAGCATTTTGCGTTCACAGGAACAAGAGTCCGTTCAACGCACTTAAAAGTGGGTGAACGAATTCCGGGTTGTCCGTTCGAACGCACATGGATGTTCGTTCGAACGCACACATTCCTGTGACATTTTCCGTTCACAGGAAGGATTGTCCGTTCAACGCACTCAGAGGGTGTTTGAACGGATTCTAACTATCCGTTCGAACGGACATGATTCTTCGTTCGAACGCACACATCCCTGTGACACGTTTGATTCTAATCAAGCTTTTAAAGTTTTGATATTTAGCAAGTCCGTTCTGAACGGACTTTGAGTTCGTTCAGAACGCACTTCCTGCTTGACTGAACTCTTTGTTATTTTGAACATGATTTTACTTGAGTTCTACTAGGTTTGTACCTATGGTTTATTTGTGGCGTATCCCACTCACGGAAGGCTTCAACATCTTGAGTCTTGATGTATTCCAATGGCCTTCCATGTTTTCTTCTTTTCTTGTTTATCTTGAGACTTCATGTCTTGATTCTTGATGTAATCCAATGAAGTCCTCCTTCACAAGTCCTCCTTCATCTTCGTATCGTACCTATGTTATCCTGCACTTTTCTGGATGTAAACATTAGTAATGACAGTGTTTTGAAATAATCAAACTATCAGGAAATTTGAACCAACATTATTATTATTATTATTATTATTATTATAGGAAAAATAAGATAATAACAACATCAACAACAACTATTAATAGCCTTATTATAATTACAATAATTACAATAATAAAAAGAAAAACAAAAGTAATAATAATAATAATATATTTTTCTTAGAGATGAATTTTAATTTATGTTAGTTTGCGAGGTTGATATAAATATGCATTCAACATAATTTTATTTATAATATTGGACCGCTAATTTATATTTATATTTGTATTGTAGTATTATAAAAATAATAATTTCGATCAAAAATCCGCTGTGATGGTGAAGCGGCGCTATATCGCCCGCTAACGCTAAACGCTAAATTAAACGTCAAAACGCTGCATGCCGCTGCACGCTATTTAAAACATTGATATATATATAATATTAAAAATATGAAAAAATTTAGTCCAAATATATTTTTTTGAATAGTATCCGACAAACGATTGTTTTCATTATTGATGTCTAATTTTTTTGATGTCAATGAAAATCCATTGGCAATCCATAACAAAAACGATCATTATTTTGAATAGTATCCCACAACCTCTCATAATATATGATTTTGTGTGCTTCACATTCAACCAACTAGACTATGGACCCGTTGGCAATTCAAAAAAAAAATTTGCAAAAAAAAAAAAAAAAAAAATTTGCAAAAAAAAAAAAAAAAAACTGTACACATCTAAAAATCGGTTCGGCGGTGGCTTGGCGGACCCTTGGCGGCCGCTTGGCGGAAATCCGCCAAGCACAAAACGCCAAGAGTTTATCTCGACGACGGACCCTCGACTACCGATTAATCGGTGATTAATCGGCCGCCAAGGCCGATTTCCAGAACACTGATTTTACAAGATCATAAGTCACAACAAGACAGTGAAATTGCACATGTAAATAGGGTTGATTTTCGCTACGTTTTGAGATCCATATCAATATAGATTCATTTCAAGTTATGTGACACTTCAAAATAATAAACTTCTAATATGATAGATTGAAAGTAAACTTATATATCCAAGGCCGGCCCGTGGACTAGCCCAACAATTTCACAAATAATAATATGAATAGAAATAATTGGTGGAGAATTTATTTATGATTCTATAGGTCATGACTATTTATTTATAATAAAAATACAAAAATATTTTGCAAATCCCGAATTATCAAATATTTTTATATAAAATCTACATGCTATTAACTATTATTATTAAATATTTTTTATACATCATCAAAAAGATTTTTTTATTGTCCGTAATGTGTTTGATAATTTTCAAAAGAAAATTAAAATAATGTGATGAACAAAAACCGGTTTTGATGATATTTTTTTTATAAAAAATAGAAGTTTGTTAAAATAGTTTGTTGATCTTTTTTAATATTACTATTGAGTAATTATTTTTTGCAATACACATAACGGATCCAAACTGAACTATGACACCTAAAATGTCGGTGCCAGCCTTGTATATGACATCACAAGACTACTTTTAGGGGCTGTTTGACAAGTGGAATTATGAGAGTGGAATAGAATTATAAGGCGGAGGAGAAAAAAAATTCTGAAATTAGTAATTTCACGGTTTGTTTGGATGTTCAAATTATAAGGTGCTAAAAAATTTAATTTTTTGTTTGGTTGTTTCGAAAATTTTGGAATTACGTTAATTGTGGATATTGAAATTATATTTAATTCAATTAGGAAGATATTAACTATTATAATTTAATTCTAAAAAATCATTGATAGACAAAATAATATTATTGAAATAATTTTGTAATAATTTTGTTGAAAATTTTGGCAAGTGACGGTAGATTAATTTATGACAAAAATTCAGCTGTATATAAGTTTCTTACCCAACTGACAAAACTAACATTTTGTTGAAATAAATAAATAAATAATGACATAACCAGTCTTCCCGTCTTACAAATGATAGGTTAAAAAATTTAACTATCTCACTCCACATTGTGCCAAGATAATATTAGTATTTGTACTGTAATAAAAATTTATGTGTTATTATTTTATATGGGATAGTTAATGCACTTCATCCTTATTGCACTCCCAACCGTTTACTTTAACCACAAAACGTCATGTAGCAAAAATGCATGCTTTAAAAAAAGGAGCGAGCAAAAAATTAGATGAGCTTAATTGCACAATGTGACGAACTAGTAGTTCCGGAATGTACCATTCCGTCATTATAATCTTAATTTATAAAAGTTGTACTAGAAATAATATTTATAATTAATATTATTAATTTATATAATATTCTATAAAAACAAATATATATCGTTTTTATAATTTATGACACAAATATTTTGATGCTTTATACATAATGTTACTTTTTCTAAAGCACAACCATCTTATCCACTTCAAACGCGTCAAGCTCTTGCTTCGGGCCGGATGTGTTTTTAAATCAATAATTTTAGATTATAATCTACTATTCGAACAATTACTTTTTTATATTTGGAAGTAGGTATTTATAAGTATTAATAATTTCAATTGTGAAGATTTATTGCTAAATAATGTTGCATAAATTGTGTGTAATATATAAGATTAAAACTACAAAAATAATATTCATTGTCTTCAAAACATTATTTTAGACATGAAGTGTCGAATAATTTTATTCATACAATTTGAAATTCTAAAAACAATGATAACATTATTTGAAGATACTATAAAATACAAAAATAATTTTGCACTCCACTGAAATACACTCCAAATGTTCATTTGTTGTTCATTGTCCAATCTGCGATGTCCAGTGCATTCTCGCCCGACGCCAGTCCTGCCCTCTTTTATACCTTTTTTTATTATTTTTATAAAAAATTTCTATACTATATTAATAAAAGATACGTTGTTATTTATATCGTTTTTATTATTATTATATCCTTTTCTATTATTTTATTTTTATATTACGAACTAAAAAATTGTTGTTATCATATCTTTTTACTATACTTTTTTCACTATATGTTTTTTATATTTTTTACTATTATTTATACATTTTTCTATACTTGGGATTAAAAATATGTTGTTATTTATATTTTTTACTATAACTTTTTATATTATGAATTAAAGATTTGTTGTTTACTTATATTTTGGTATTATTATTTATACTTTTTTTATATTTGAAATTAAAGATTTTTTGTTATTTATATCCTTTTACTATACTATGTATTAAAGATATGTTGTTAGTATTTTTTACTATTATTTGTACATTTTTCTATACTATAAAAAAGATTTGTTCTTATTTATACATTCTTTTCATTATTAAAATTTATAAATATGAAAATGAAATATATAAAAACAATTATCTAAATATTAATTTTTTTTTCTATACTATAGATAAAATTATATTGTTATGTATATCTTTTCAGTGTCAAAAAAAATATAAATATGAATTAGAAAGGTATAAAAAATAATTACTAAAATATTAATATTTTTTGTATAGTATGGATAAAATTATGCTGTTATTTATATCTTTTTCATTGTCAAATATATAAATATGAAGTTTAAAGTTATGAAACAACTATCTAAAGGTGAAAGATATATTGGACGCTGGCCGAAAAAAACGACAGCGTATAAGTTTCAATTTATCCAATTAACCATCAGTTTTGGTCTAACCAAACTCAATTTATTCCAATTTGTCTCAATCGACTCTCGATCATACAATTTCATGTCAATAATATAACACTGCATGCATATAAAATAAAAGTACGCGCACAAAAAAAACAGTAAGATATTACATATTACTATATTAGTGTCACGCATAACATTATGAAATATTTAACAAAAGATCAAAGAAATGAGTTATGCTTGTAAAGTGTGAGTTTTTCACATTATTTGCATTGTATAGATTTATCTATATAGTATATAGTGTATATGATATTATAAATTACCCTATTTTTAAGGGTCTCTTGTGATATTGATATTGAGTCTCTTCCCTCACATTGATCACAGTGTTTAATACTAGACAAATATATATTATATATATATCCATGTTTTATTATTATTTGGATCTATTTCTAAGATACTGGAGAAAACTAAATGTTTTCACTCACCATTTACAATCGGAAGTAAGAGAGAACTTTACTAAGATTAGAAGCGTTTTTTACTATTTTCAGTAAATTGTAGGATCTAAAATTAGCAGCACTAAATCGTTATAAACTCTGCTAATTGCATTAAAAAATATTTATATATTATTTGCAGTTTGTAGCATGGGCCAAGAAAAGGCTTAATTCACTTCTTCATAAGATTATAAAATTCACGACTGTTAACAGTGAATGCAACTTGGGGACCGGATGGATCTTGATACCAGTCATCCGGACAAGATTTATTTGAAATTATTTTGATGGTCGGCACGGTTTTCACAGAGTCGACGCTCAGTTGAACCTGCAATAGCATCCGTGTGTCGTAATGGAAGACGGAGGGAAAGATCGCGGGCAAGATCACGCACATGTATTTGGTAATAGCCTAATAGTAATAGTTGATGGTCCCATTGCAAAATAAGATAGAAACCTGTAAAATAAGATTATAATTATTTAACAAGATTAAGTTCGCAAATTAGTAGTGTATTAGTGTTGTTCATAAATAGAACTATATAGGGAAGGAAATTAGAAAGTTTAACACAAACACAATTAAGAATAAAAAAAATCACAATCAGAATTGATTACCTAATGCGGGCTTAATTTATTGTTGCGTAATCGACGAAATAAGGGGTGACTATTATTTATAAGCATCAGATTCCTCCACTATAACTGGACGCACGTCGTCACTTGACAGACTACATACGATATACCGATTCAGTTTTCACTTAAAAAATACATATACACTCTTGTTTAAATATTATACAATATAATTATAAAAAAATAACCTAAATTTATATAATACTAGATGATATTCTCGCTCTGCTTCGGCGTACTTTTATATCTTTACTTAAATATTATACACCTTGTTTAAATATTACTTTTTAGAAGTTTTTTTACAGCTTACTTAAATATTACATTTAAAAAAAAAATTGTAATTTGTAACACTACACACAAGTCCGTAACTAAAAAATAGATTTTTTACACATTACTTAAATACTATTTTCTAAAATAAAACTTTAATAGCACTACATACAACACCGTAATTAAATATGAAATATTAACACACCCTTGGTTGATGATGGACGCCACTTGGTTATATATATATATATATATATATATATATATATATATATATATATATATATATATATATATATATATAGAGAGAGAGAGAGAGAGAGAGAGAGAGAGAGAGAGAGAGAGAGAGAGAGAGAGAGAGAGAGAGAGAGAGAGAGAGAGAGAGAGAGAGAGAGGTGTTATCTTATTATACTACGCCAACCCGGTATAATATTTTGAAAAGGTCCATTATTATCTCACTGGTCAAGCTTTTGACATTTTTTTTATTGTTTATATGCATATCTTTTGACCTGTGTTATTTCACAAACATAATAGAATGATTCGTTACCTTCAAAGAAATTAAATTGTTTCTTGATCATATTTTCTCTAGATATTACGGATTATCCCTCCTAAGAATTAACATATAAAATGATTAATTTGATTATGCATAAGGTCAACTTTTTCCCTAGATGCAATATATACGGGAAGAACATCAATTGCAAATCCCCAATTTTCTTGTTCGATAATATATTATTGGAGAAGTATTGTGTTATAACTTATATATTAAAATCAAGGCCTATTTCTCTCACTCCTACAACAGTATTTAGATCTAATCATTAACATTCAATTATTATCTTTTTCCAAAGAATTCATTACATAAAAAAAATCCTTGAAAATAAAACTTAAATCTAGTTGTTAATTGACCATATTAATCGAACAATACTTATCCTGGCTGCTTTTATATAATCATTTGTTGAATTTCTCATTGACTTTCAATTTTAGTAACTAGGATTCAGATAATTTCAATGTCCAATTATACGGTTTTTTTCTCATTGACTTTACCAAATCAATTTATAAGAAAATTTGTGTTTTTGTCAAATTTACAAAACTAACGTTTTTGTCAGATTCTTTGACGAAACGATTTCTTTTTCGTCTGAGGGTCTTGCGAAAGTGTATAATCCTTATTTTAAGCCTCACACATATGAAATAAATTATCCTTATGGAGTATGTTTTAGTCATTCCCTATTTTTCTTATTTTATTCAAATTGAGATTTATCAAGCAGTTTGGGTTTGAGCGGCGTAAATGTAATTCACCTATTTATTACTTTATCATTTAAAATATTTTTAAAGTTATTTAATTTGATGTCCCATTCGAATTTAGATATTTTATGTATGAGTATTGGAATCAATGTTAGGTTATTAAATGAATAATAAATTTAATTATTTTGTGTTGAATGAATGTAATGAATGTCTGTACGAAACTACGGCGTTATTATTTTTCAAATCCTAAGTTCAGGTTTTGGGGCGTGATATTTTATCACTATACTACTCAAGTTTATATAAAATATTAAAAAATTAATTTAATTATTATTTTTCGAACTAGCAAAATATTCATCCTCGATAAAATAGTCCAAAAGACATTTGTGGTTCATAGAATAAACCATTTGTATATGTTCAAACTGTGCTTGTATTTGTATGTATATTAATTGTGCGGTTGCAAAATCTTGAGGGTATTACAAAAATAAAATATGAAATGGACTTGTGCACATATAAAAAAATAATAATAATAATATTGTGTAGTTATAAATTCATAATAAAGAACTATATATTAATATAGCCAACGCTACATACACATAAAATAAAAGTACAGGCACGAAAATACTAAGATATTATATATTAGTGTCACACACTATATCATTCTGAAAAATTTAACAAAAGATCAAAGAAATGAGTATTCGTGCATAATGAATAAGGTAGGTAGTTATGCTTGTAAAGTGTACGAGTTTCTCACATTATTTGCATGACAAAAGTTTACATATATATAAGTGTATCTGATATGTTAAACTCTATATTTAAGGGTCTCTTTTGATATTGATATTTGAGTCTCTTGCCTCACATAGATCGCAGTGCTTAATACTAGACAAATATATATATCCATGTTATATTATTATTATTTTGGTTCTACCTCTTCATTAAGATATCGGAGAAAACTAAATATTTTCACTCGCCATTTTGATCGGCAAATACGACCGAACCTTACATAAGAATAGAAGTGTTTTTTTACTATTTCCAGTAAATGGTAGGTCATTGGAAATTATCTTGCCATGACATTTTGCCGACGACTTGAGCACATCGTAAAAACTAGTAGCGTCATAGTGCGATGGTTACATTGCAAAATAATATAGCGTACTTGTATTTGGTCATAGTGCGATGGTTACATTGCAAAATAAGATAGAAACTCGTATTAAGATTATAATTATTTCATATTGTAATCAGATAGAAAATTAAGATTAAGTTCGTACAGGGAAATTTGTAGTGTATTAGTGTTGTTCATAAACAGAACTGGATAGGGAAGGAAATTAGAAAAATCGGCCCAATAAAACACAACATCAGTGTTATTTTTTAATCTCAATTTGAACGGGCCTAATAAAATTATATTATTTTTTGAGATGTTGCAATATACATTTTAGATGCACGTTATATTCTTTTGTCCCGGACACAATTGCATAATATACTTTTAAATGTATGATATAACTATTTTTTATCGTGTTTTATGTATATTTTTGAAGTACAATACATGATATATTTTTTTAACTTTTTAAGTACATTCTATATTTTTTAGATGTATAATATATGTTTTTAAATAATACTATGATTTTTAATGACTATTATACCTTTTTTAGTAGAAGTATGTATATATTTTTTAAAATATAAATCTAGTATACATTTTTATAATACACATTTATCGCTTTTTTAATAGATTCATACACATGACTGTTATACTTTTTTAATATCAAATTATATCTTTACTTAAATATTATACACTTTATTTAAATATTACTTTTTAGTAGTTTTTTAACACGTTACTAAAATACTACTTTTTAAAATAATGTTTATTGTAACACTACCCACAAGCCCGTAACTAAAAAATAGATTTTTTTACACGTTGCATAAATACTATTTTCTAAAATAAAAATTTAATAGCACTCCCCAGAACACGTAATAAAAATGAAATATAAAAACGCTCTTGGTTGATGATGGACGTCTCTTGACAATAATGACAAGACATAATTATATTTTTGTATCAATTTATTTTTTATTTGAGTTAAATATATATTTTTGTTAATATATATGTGTGTTGTTTTCTTGTATGATTGTCTCTTTCGAAAGAATTCATTGCATAAAAAGAATCCTTGAAAATAAAACTTAAAAATCTCGTGATAATCGACCATATTAATTGAACAGTGCTGTATAATGTTAATGGCTGCTTCTATATTATTATTAGTTGAATTTATCACTGGACTTTGAATATTCACTAATTTCAATAAGGGGCCGTTTGGCAAGCGGAATTAGTTGAGTGGAATTGGATTATAAGGTGGAGGAGTAAAAAGTTCTGGAATTAGTAATTTCACAGTTTGTTTGGATGTCCGAATTATAAGATGCTGGAAAATATAATTCTTTGTTTGGTTGTTTAAATTTTTTTGGAATTTTGTTATTGAAAATGTAGACAAAATGTTCATTAAATATATAATACAATATTACTTAATTATATTATATGAGTTTAATAATTATTATATATTATATTAATATAATTAATATAATATTATATATTATTTGTAATAATATATAATAATTATATTACTATAATTATATAATATTACAACATGTGATATATTATTTTAATAAATATAATAATAATATTGTTATACTATTACACTATTATTATATTATTATTATTATTTCCATATAATTAATATAATATTATATACTATTATAATAATATATAATAAATATTAGATATAGTTATTATATTATATATAATTAATATAATGTTATATATATTATTATAAAAATATTACCATATTATATGTATAAAATATAATATTACAATAATTTAAAGTACATATAATATTACAATAATTTAAAGTACATATAATATTATTACAATATAATCATATAATATTATATTAATTTTATGAATATAATAACTATAGTTTTAATGTAATTATGATGTAATTACTATATAATAATAATTATAGTATAATTACTCTATAATAATAATAATATAATAATAATAATAATAATAATAATAATAATAATAATAATAATAATAATAATGATAATAATAATTATTATAATAATAATAATAATAATATACAATATTAATTAATTATATGAGTATAACAATTTTAATATAGTGAGTTAATTTTTAAAATATTATTATGATTATGATTTTTAATATTACAATATAATTATAATTATATAATACGATTATATAAATACTATATATTATTATTATATTATATATAATACCATATTAATTATAATAATTATATAATATGATTATATAAATACTATATATTATTATTATATTATATATAATATCATATTAATTATATGAATATAATAATTATAAATATAATAATTTTTTAATTATAATAATATTATTACAATATTATTATTATCTGATAATAATAATAATTATAAATATAATATAATTATTATCATAGTAAAATTATGATATAATTATTAAATATTTAAAAAAAAGAGCAAGTTAATCTTAATCTTTTCCCTCATCTTGTAATTCTAACTTTTTTTGGAATTGCAATTTGAGGGTAAAGGAGGCAAATAGGAAATTCTTGAATCTTCTAATTCCATTTTGATGACATGCCAAACAAAGAATTTTGATAGTGGAGGGTTTTATAATCCAAATTCCATCTCAAATTCTAGTTGCCAAACACCCCCTAACTAGGATTCAGATAGTACTACGGGATTGCACCGAAGATTCTAGAAGACTGGTACGTACCACCGTACCGGTCACGTTTGTTTCTCTGTCTCACGACAATGACAAAATGGCCAATCATAGAAAGATTTAATTTGGGTGCAATCTCTACCGTTAGATCATAATCCAACGGTTAAGATTACATGTTTATAATCCCAATTCCAACTGCCAAGGGAACGCTCAAGCTCAACTCCTCAAATTAACTACTAATGGACGAATAATATTAAACACTTGACTGCACCTGGTCTGACGTAATACATTATTCAGAGAATTGAGATATAATAAGGTTCATGGTAGACCTGATCTACCCAAATGTTATTAGGAGCAGAGTTGTCGTGTGAACACATATATGAATATTTTATTCTCACATCAATATCTACGACTTTTAACAAATATGTTACGTGTCAAATAAGTATTGGATAAAAGGCGTTCATACTCAATTTGCGCTTTTGATTCGGTCACAATTCACTCGGTACGGCTGACTTCTTCTTCTTTCCCCAACTATACACAGATTTACAATTTATAATAACAGAACAAAAGTTCATATAGCCTTTACTCTTTAATCAGTTGGTGTGGATAAAAACTAGACCTGGGAATATCAGTGTGATGGGTACAGATCGCGTTGCTCCCGCGTATCTATACATAGACTGGGTCTCCGCCTCCGGCCACGGTCAGCTTTTACTCTTTAATCCCTATTTTATTTATTAATTATTAATTATACCAAGAATAATTATTATGCAATTACACCCTCCCTAATCTGGTTTTGTAGTTTTTTATAATTGATATAAACAGTAAATTTCATATCGTAGTTAATGTTTTTTATGTAATGGTATTAATATCATCAAATTGGAAAAAAAATAATTAGTAAGGATATTATATTGCATATCATGAAATAATATGAAGAAAAAAATTATAAATACTTTTAATTTTAACACAACAATATATATCCTGATTATTGTTTATTAATGGGGTTTTGTACATATATGCTTACTAGGGCATAATTGCAAAAAGTATTTAATCTAAACAATATTCTGTTCTATTTTAGCAGCTTCCTTATTTTATCCCCATTTTGTAATCCCCTATATTTGTCATTCATTCTGTTCCATCTCATTGCCCCAAAATTCGCCATTGTTCTATTCTATATCAATACCACGATTCATTCTCCCTGAATCCCAAAATTGAATTCCCCAAATCGCTCTTTGTTCAGTTTCTTCACAAACCCATTTCTTGAATTTCTTGAATTCGAATGCCGGCAATGGATTATCAAGGTTCATCTGTGCCATTCGCCTCTTTGGGGCGATCAATCATGTCTATCCGCCGTGATCAGGTTCACTCCATGGAAGGTCACGATTCTTCCAATGAACAGGAGCTCGAATCCTTCCAGCGCCATGTGTCCGATCTTTTCACCAGCCTTTCCAACGAGGAAATCCTCACCCTTGCCTGGATCCGGAAGCTTCTCGAAGGTTTTCTGGTTACCTCGGAATTATTTCGTGTTATTATGTTCAATCACAGATCAGCCGTCACTAGGCCGCCGTTGGACCGTCACGTGGCAGATTTCTACGAAAGAGCTGTCAAAGCTCTCGACGTGTGCAACGCTGTCAGAGACGGCGTCAACCAGATCCGTCAATGGAACAGGCACCTGGGAATCGTGGTTGATTGCCTCGCATCCTTTTGCGAGGTCGCCGAAACCTACGAAGATGACAACGAAAATGGTGACAGAAAGATGAAAAAACCACTATTAACTGAGGGGCCATTGAGGAGGTCGAAAAAAACCTTAATGGATATCATGTTCCTCATATCGGATGAGAAAGAATCCGCATCCTCTTCTCACAGGAACCGGTCCTTCGGCCGGTCGAAGGACCAACACAAGTCGTCCTCCACCTCGCCTGGCCACGTAAGCAACGCAGCGCATTTCAGGTCGCTTTCATGGAGCGTATCGCGAACTTGGTCCGCAGCACGCCAGCTTCAACTAATCTCATCCAATCTCAGCGCGCCACGTGGACACGACGTGGCATCCACGTCAGGCCTTGTCGTGCCAGTATACACAATGAGCACTGTGTTGGTTTTCACAATGTGGGCCCTCGTGGCGGCCTTACCTTGTCAAGACAGGGGTTTGCAAATCCATTTCTCAATCCCGCGTAGCGGCTTCATATGGTCTCCTGTGGTGCTTTCTTTGTACGAGAAGATTCTAGAAGAATCGAAGCGCAAGGATCGACGCAATGCGAACGGACTGTTGAAGGAGATTCACCAGACCGATAAGATCTCCCATCTTTTGCTCGAGTTGCTTGATGGAATTGAACTCCCGGTTTTGGAAGAGGAGAAGGAAAGCCAATTGAGGGCCGGAGCCGTAGAATTAAAGAAGGTTTATGAAACGTTGAACGAAGGGCTCGAACCGCTCGAGAAACAAATTAGAGAGGTGTTTCATAGGATTCTGAGGAGCCGTACCGAGAATATGGACTCCATCTCGTCCCATGGCCACGAATGATAAATGGATGGTTCCGATTGAAAATGAAATGGTGATTGTGTGATTTTGTCACGCAAGTAATTTCATTTTGGTTATGTCATATTTTGTGGGTTTTTTCTTTTTCGGTTGTTGGTATATTTTATTGATGAATGCTATTTTGTGTAAAAATATGATGCTTCAACGGTTTGGTTGAAAAGAATTGCGTCGTATTCATCGTGATTTCGATGTATTTTTTGTGTATATTTTGAATTTAAGATGGTTTATGCAACGTTATGATATCTTTCTTTCCGAATCATGTTTTGGAAAGCCTCCCTTTTTTTTTTGTCCATTTTCATATGCTTTTAACAAAATGAGTTTAGATTCATAAGATTTGGAGTAAAATTGAAAGGTTTACTTGCAACAAAAATTTTGAACTTTCAAATTGATAAAATAAATCAATTTAAAAAATCTCAACAATCAAACGAACACAAAATTTTTTTAATAAACTAACACAATCAAAAAATAAAAACAAATAAATAGCTCCCTGGCTGAAATTAAATACAACCAAAATTCTTCTCAAAAGAAAGAACAAACAAAATCAAATTTTTTTTTTATTAATAACAAAATCAAGTTTTTATTTCTACTACTGGGCTAACTCGTAAATACCGTCAACATAAACTACTATAACAAAACATCAAGGGTCTAGATGCGAACAAAAAACCCAATGAGTATATTTTTGTGAAAAGGCCCCGAAAAGAAGAAAAATAAATCTAAATACTTTTTCCAAGTACAGAAGCCTTAGAATCTCCTGCTTGCTTTAAACAATCTAAAATACTCCCAACAAGTTCGTTCTCTTTATCCTCTCCATTTTCATTTGGTACGAAACTATACCTACTTTTTCCTCGCCTCAAAACCCTAGAATTCTTCTTCTCCTTAAACCCTAACCCTAAATCTTCATTTTTCTCACTACTACAATTATTCTTATTACTATTACTACTATCGTCTCTTCTAGAACAATCAACAAGCCCATCTACAACCCCTCGATTTTCTTTGGTACGTTCCTTTTCTTTGGTACCGTACCAAGAATCGAGAATTTGCACGAGTGGACTTTGACTTTTCGTTTTATTTTCCGAGTCCAATTCCATTAACTCGTCAGAAAATTCCTCATCAGATAAAGATGGTGCGGAGTAAATTCCCTCTTTCGAAACGGGCCCTAATTCATCGAAATCCTCTCCATTTGGAACTTCTCCATCTGTATCCTCTCCATTTGGTATCTGTTTTTTGTCATCGCTTTTATATACTCGGCAGGAAATTGGGTCTATTTTTATACCTGGTAGAATTTGCAAAAGGGACGAGAGTTTTGGGTAACCGAGTGTTTCATTGTTCAATACGAATTGAAATTTCTTTTTGAATTCGAGTTTGAAAATACTCAATTCGAATCCTTTTGGGTTTTGTTTTAATAATTCGTCAACGAGTTTGCTACAATTGGATATGATTTCATCTCTTGAAGGAGGAGTTTTTGATTTTGATTTTTCTTGTTTATGAGTTCCGTTTTGTTCAGTGATGATGTCATCATCATTGGGTACGGTGATGTTCGTTTTCTTTACGAGTTTCGCTTTTTGTTTATGAGTTTCGTTTTCTTCGGTGATGATGTCATCATTGGGTACGATTTGGGGACTCAAATCATTGGATTTTTCTTTTTCTTCTTCTTTTTCGCTCCCAAATCTCAACCATTTCGAAATCCATTCAAAAGGTTTGAAACCAATTGAATCATCTTTTTTCTCTTTCATCTCAAATTTAGGGCTCCAAACCAAAGATTCTCCCTCGAATTTGACCACATCCGGAACCTCTGGTTTGAAACCAATTAAATCATTTTTTTTCTCTTTCATTTCAAATTTAGGGTTTGAAACCAAAGATCCTCTCTCCTCACATTTTACCAAATTAGATACTTGTTCTTGTTCTTCTTTTGAATTACCACTATTACTCCCAAATAAAATATTCCTCAACTTTCCCAAAATACCCTCCTCGTATTTAGGGTTCGAAACAAATGAATCTTCCTCCATTTTATCATCACCGCTCCCCAAATTCTCTTCCACAACAGGTTCTTCGACAATCTGAACCGGTTTTTCTTCAGACGGGTCGGCCAGTACAACCCGTTTCTTTCTCGCGAGCACATAAGGTTGGTTCTCACCATGAGGCGGCGACAAAAGGATCAAAACATCACTCAGAGCCGAAACGAAATGCGAAAACTTTTTATATCCACACAAATCTTTTTGAATAATATTTTTTCTTTTTAATTCGTCACGAAGAGTCGAAAGAGCAATTCCTTTTGGATAATTATGAAGAACTCGAAGTATATTCTCTATTACCGGTTTAGGAATCACTTTTGGTTTCGTCTCGTTTATATGCTCCATTGATTCCACTGGTTGTGAAATCGGTATCTACAAAAATTAAATAGGGACTTTTTTTGTAATTTTGGCTGATACGGGGGCCTTTTTGCAAAATTTTGAACAAGTAAATTTTTTACCTGTTCTGAGGAAGCAAAGGGATCGTCGAGAGGGCCTTTGAAGTGGCCGTACCATGACCCATATGACCCGTCAGGAGGATAGTTGAAGCATTTTGTAGAGAAATGTTCGCCTCTGACGAGTGGGGTCCACGGAAGCATGAGAGTGGCCGCGCTATTCAAAGCACCTGACGCATTATCGTTGCTCGAGAGAATGACGTTGTAATTGTTCATCCTAAGTCTGTGGAGAATCGTAGCGAAATCCTTGTCGCTTGAGATTAGGAAGAAATGGACCGGTGGAGGATTCTGAGCCGTCCATGTCAGGAGATCTGCCATGAACGATCTATCAGAGCTGTTTTTCCCACCTTTGGGCGAAGAAATAAAATATTTGAGTTAATTTCTAAAAAAACAAACGAGAAATTAAGCGAACGGTATATACTCACTGTGTGGTACGTGAGTGAGGCAAATGCCAGTGGAGACGAGAGCTTCTTGAGTGACCCGAGAAAGCTGTATCATGTCGCCAAAGGCGTTGATGGTGACGGGGCCTCTGATACCATTAGATCTGAGGGCGGAAACGATTCTCGGCGCGACCAGGTACGCATTAATGGCGACCGGTATGCTACAGTTTTCGAAGTCCCACCATACAGATACCTTAACCGCCTTGCTCTCCTCATCGTTATAATATTGATAAGATCGCCTTGCAGTAGTAGAAATGGTGGCATCTGTACGGCGGCGGCGGGTTTGAAGAGGATCGGCGGCGGTTCGCGAGGTGGCGGAAGTGGGTGAAGCGGAGGAGGCGGAGAAATTGTGGCTGAGGAGGAGAAGGTAGAGCTGAGGAACGGAGAGATGTGAGGATCTAGATGGAGCTCGAGCTAAGGCATGCATTTTGTTAGGGTTTTGCGATTGGGAGAGACGCCATGAAAATAGAGAGTGGCAGGGTTTAAGAGGTTTTAAGGCCACATAAAGTCAGTAATCATACGAACATGCTGCTGGAGAAATCCGAGAAACGAAATCCCAGTTAGCATTGACTTTTTACACAAGCCCAGAATTCAAATCCATTCAAATATTAATTTTCTATTCAATCAAGTTTATGATAAATATAGGATGACACTATTGCAAGAGCCAATATGGCTAAATTGAGAGCAATTTGAATTTTGTTTTATTAAATGACCGTTATACCCTTGTTATTGATGAATTGATGATTGATATTTTTTACATTTATCTATTAATATATCACATTTCATAAACCACGCAAATAAAATCTTTCATATATCAAAAATAATTAAATTGTAACATGTCATATATATTTAAATATGAAAATTAATATATATTAGTTAGATTTGATTTTTTTCATAATATTAAGAAAAATATTTTTGCATTATTTGTGAAAGATATAAGTAATAATATATAAGTATAATAAATATCAATCACCATAAATAGAGGTATATTGGTCATTTGATTAATTTTTTTTTGAAATTACTCTCAATTTAGTCATGTTGGCTCTTGTAATAGCGTCACCCTAAATATAATTTACCTCTTCCAAAATTTACCACCACTTTTTACTTATTGTTCCTATAAAGAACCGCGTTACCATTTTTGCAAGTCATTTGTATTAGAGTTTCTTAAGTCGATAAATAGATAATTTTTACAAACCGAGAAATCTTAGGAAGAGGTCTTAGGAAGAGGGCCCAGCCAAATCCTAGGGAAAATCCGAATAGAAATGAAATCAGAGATAAGAGTAGTGGATCTGCTAAATAAATTGTTTTTACGCTAAATTGTTTACTTTTTTTAAACATAAAAAAAAGCACATTAATAAGAAAAATAAATCGAAAAAACACTATCGAAAAGCGTATCCAAATGGCACATGGCATTTGACCTCCATAGAACGTTATATCGTGCTATGTCAACGCTACATAACGTAATTGGCAACATTGATACTATATAATAATTGGTGTGCGTTGAGTAAATAGATTGTATGTTCAATATTCATATATTTTGTAGTGTAGAATTATTGTGAGCAAAAATGTTATAATTTGTATCATTATTTTTTTTTTAATTGTGTTATATCTCAAATGTTATTATATTATTGCATTGATATATGCATCAAAAGTTCAAAAAAATGAGCAGTTCTCTATCATAATATAATATACTCATAAAGTATATACACAATTATACATAACCAAGTTCTAACAATATGATTAGAATAATATAATATTATTTTGAGACGATATCATCATTATCATCATACAAATTAGTAGATCGTATTAAAATGAAAGACATAGTTGACATGCTCGCCACGTAGCGCAAATATTATGCTAGTCTTAATAATCACAAAAAGAACTTGTGTGTTGATTTGAAGTAAATCTCGAAATCTAGCATCCAATTACAAGATTCAAAGTTACCTCTAAAAACATAATTACAAATCGAAATTAAGCTCTTTTTTTGTAATTTTTATACATTGCTCCTCAAAATTACGGAGCATACAAATCCAACTATAATTAATACACCCACAAAAAAGAAAAAACCCTAAATTCCACTCTCTATTAAAAAAAAACCCAACAAATTAACCCTGTGAAAAGAAATTACGCGAAATCAGCAAACCCCAAATTCAATTAATTAGCGAAACAGTTCAGGAAAAGACCACATGAGAAACTTTGCGTAAATATCAGTCTCTAAAAACTCGATATGAGCCGCGCGACCAATCATCGTGTTCAAATTTCGGCTCTGATTCGAATTATCGAAATTCACATCGCAACGCATCAAAATCCTTTTTTCTGACGTGGGCGCGCGAATTTGGTCCAAACAACTGTTTAGCATATCCATAAAAATCTCCCCTTTTTTCGAATGATCGTACGAGGACGAATGGTTCAGTTCTATCCGCGCCGAGTGGTACGGTACATACCCATCCTGAAAAATATTCAAAATTAAAATCTTGCAAATATACCCAAATTGAATTTCAATCGTTTCCTTACCTGAGGCGAAGACAAGAGGATAATGTTCTTGAAATACTCCAAAGTTTTATCCTACGAAATGAACGATTCAAAAATATAATTTTTAGGTTTTGTCTTGCGATTAAGGAATAATACAGGGGTATTTGTGAAAAAAGATGTTACCTGGCAGAGCTTGTAGAAGAAAGTGTTGCGGAGATCAGGATCGTCAGTCATGGTGAGTTGGTGAATACACCGAATCTTGTTGAATTTTTTAAGAATCCACAAACCAGAATTAAAAAGAGAATTCGAGCTGTAACAATATCCCAAGTGGGGACCAGATATCGACATGTACGTTTCTAGATGCTTCCTGTACGGCTCCATTACACTCTCTGTTCGAATCAAAAATACAATAAATATCACCAATACCCCTACTCATTATTATTTTTTTGCAATATACCTGAAAGGGCGCTTCGAATGATAATGTTGCCGATGGAGTGACCGACGAAACTGAGCTTGATTCCTTTGCAAAAAGCATATCGATTCAGTTTATCGATTTTTTTCCTCAAGAAAGCGACAACTTCGTCTGCCAAACGGGCCCCCATTTCTCTGAAATCGCCAGATGTCTTCTCCTCATTGGCCTCTGACATCATACAGTCCGCACCTGGATCCAATAACAGCCACTGGTTCCTCACCAGTCTCAAATCTAAATGGTGCCCCTGATAAATTAAAATTTCATATTCAATATTAATGTTTAATTATTTATATACCCTGCAAAATATGAGAAATATCACCAATGCCCCTACCTGAAAGCCATGAACGAAGATGACGGCTCTGAGAGTGCGAGCAACTTTTTTAGACTGACGAGATTTCGTCAACATGATATTATTGTGGTTAATTTCGCCATTAAATTTAGGGAGCACGATTGTATTTGTCTCGTTCTGTACCGGTTCGGGACTCGAACTGTTCGAGTGCTGCGGTACGTTCATTATGTGCTGTTCTATCACCACGACCGGTACCTGTGTTGGGTCCCCGAATATTTGCATGTCCTGTATCGACCTTGTACTAATCTGCACAAATAAACCAATTAAATAAAATATCATATATACCCTTTCAAAAAAATGTAATTAATCATATTTACCCTCATTTGAGCAATGCTTTTCCTGTGAAGTTCGGCTCGTGACGTTGCCGCTTGTGTGGGCTGCAAACAATATAAAATATTATTACATATGTGAAATTTTAATAATTTAGAGTATAAACGAAATTAAAAAGAATGATTACATCATCGGTTAATTTGCGAGTTTTTCCCATAGAATTGCGATGAGAGGATTCATCGGCCCCGCTTCGTAAATATCGATGCGGAATTTCGATTTTGGAATGTACGGTCCAAATCGCCCATTCAGTTTTTCTATCGGTGCACCACGTGTCGTGAAAATAATTCATCAATTTAAATCTATTTATCCTGCAATAATAATAAACATAAAAAATGATAAATCTATGTTTTAATTAATTAATTAATTTTATTATTTATTTACCGGTGGAATCGCAAAAATGCACTCCATATAAAGGCTAGCTGTGAACCAAGTGTATGGAATAAATCAATCAACTCCGTTTTGGAAAGCGTGTACAGCATGACATCATTCTCCAGATTAAATACCCCATCTGATTTCTGTACAAAACAAATAAACAATATATCATATTTACCCTTCCAAAAATATTAACATCATATATACCTCCAGGAAATTGTGGAGAATGCCAGCTAATTGGCCAACGCCTTTTTTGGGACCAGAAGGGCCCACAGAGTACAAAGGCAAGCCAGCTCGAGCCGAAACGATGGCCTCGTATTTACCGAGACTCAAATCGTTATCGCGAAATTCTTCGACCACTTGACCAATCGCCGAACTTATCTTCTTCAGTTCTTCTAGAAGGATTTCTCGCGATGCTAGTAACGATTTCACTATCTCCAGTGCTTTCGTTCCCCATCCTTGCCCCAATATCTACACACACACCAAATATATATATCAGATTTACCCTTGATTATACATCTCGTACCAGTTAAATTTACCTGATCAAGGCCGTTGTTCTCTTCCTCCACGTAATTCTCGCCATTCGAACCATTAGAAGAAGAACTGAAAATAAGAATGGGATTATGGATAAATAGAAGGACTTGAATGTAAAAAGGGTGAGCGAACCTGTTGGTGCGAAGAGAGCCAGTGGCGCCGGATTTAAGAAATGCCACGTGTACAGTTAAATCGACGAGTACAGAATGAAACACGTCAAAATGAACGGGACAGTACGAGTGTAACCCTAATAGAGCTTTGTGAGGTAGTCTGAATTCATGCACAGATACTGGCGCCTTATTAGATGGATCATTCTCGTCAATACTACAAAAAATATCATAATAGCATAAATACCCTTACAAAGAAAGGGGAAATATAAAAAAGCATGTGTTTACTTACGCGTTGCCTAATAAATGGCTGTAAATGAGCTCGAATTTCAGTATCACAGAAGAAGACGAAGGAGTCTGTGCAGAAGTGAGAAAAATCAAATTTAGCCACCAAAATTACGTATTTAAATTCATTAAAATAAATGATTAAATCGGGACCTCGTGTTCTTGGATAAGGAGGTTGAAAGAGACCATGACAGACAAGAAAACATCCTGTCTTGAGTACTTGATGTGAAAAGGTTGAGTGTAGAAGCAATTTTCAGAATCGCTGATTCGCCACACGCTCAGCGTCTCGTCAGAGATTGTGTCAGGAGCTGCATAATCCACCTAAAACACGTCAATTTAGTTCCTATTATTAGCTCCAAGGCCAATCCGTTTTTTCTAAACCCGACCCTTTAACCCTATTTATGATTACTTTTCCAAGACCCTTAATTCCTATTATTACCTTCGTATTGTACGACTCGAGAAGGGATTCCATGAGATTCGCGGGTTGGATCCTCCCATCTCAAGCTTACTTTTAGCTTGTACCATCTGCAATTTAGTCATGATTAGTTTGAGAAATGATTTTGTAAGAGAATTGCATTGTCAAATTACAGATAAAAGATTCCCTAATCAGGTAATTTTGAATCGATTTGAAACCAATTCATCCATGAAAAATAAGGTGGAGATAGCAATTCTAAAGAAAGTTCAGACTCAAGAAGATAACAATTCGCTGAAAAATAAGCAATTGATTACTAAAAGTAATTAAGAATTGTACGGAACCAATACATGTAGATAGCAAATCAAAGACGAGACATCAAAGAAAGGCACATTTCAATGGAAAATTCAGACTCAGAAATAATATATGAGAATTAAATGGAAAAATCAGACTAAAGAGACAAATTAACAGAAACATTTCAATAAATACACTAGCTGAATCAAAACAACAACAAAAGTTTCTCTGTACGGCAGAAAATTGCGAATTTAAGAGTAAAATTGCAAAATTGCTTGTTTCAATCAGATCGATGCTGTGAAAGACAAAAGTGTTTCCAGGTACATACAAGAACACAAAATTCAAAGTAAAATAACGAAAATTACCCTTGCTGAAAGAGATCGAGATTATGAAATCGGTGAATGTAAATTGCAATCTCGTGCAAAGTTTCCAGCATGTCTGGCGGCTTGAACAACACCGATCCTCGATTTGAAGAAATAGGAGACTTGGGGAAGGACTTTTCACTTGAGGAAGGGCTTCTTTGCTCCAAGCCTATAAGGCGCTTCACGCGCCTAAACATAGCTGAACCGAGATAAGCTGTACACGGTTCGAGCCATGCATTAGTTAGATCTGTAGCTGTATTCGATCAAGCAAAATCCCCAATTCAAGTAGGGTTTTAGTTCGTTTATTAACTACTGATCTGGTCTGGGATCTAGGGTTTTGGCAGAGGATAGAGGAAGGTAGAGAGAGAGAGAGAGATCAAGAGAGGACCATACAGTTGTTCTCTTTTCCGACAAAGAGAGAAAGGTTCGGCTCACCAAGAGCTATGTACATCGTGGAAATCGACGCCGTTGAAAACACGACACGTAGCAACGTTGATGACGTGGTACTAATTTATTGGTTGTTTCACGGTGAACGTAGTGTAGGAGGATTTAATGATAAATGGTTTATACTTTATACTGTTTGTTTGTGTAGTAGAGTCAAGGTTGGGGCCACCACGCACGAAGATGACGCGACCAGGTCTTCGGAGCGCCTGTTGTATTGTAATACCTGCCCCCACAAAAAATTGTTTCAAATAATTTAATTTATAACTAAATTCAAACTTATGACAATATTGAATTTCCTTTACAACGATTTATTTAAGTTCAATTTTGAAAAATTATAGCAACGGAAAATTAATTTGGCCGGACTTTTGTTTGTTTAATTTTTCTCAACTAAAGTTTAACTGGATTTTTTTATTAATTAACTGTTATGTTAAACTGATTTTACTTGAAATGAAATCGAATTTGTGGAAATTAAACAATTTAGTTCAGTTATTGAATAAATTAAACTGGATGGTAAATATAAGAAGGGTATGGATTATCTTCGTTGTTATGGGTAAAATGACTGTTAACTTATTAGCTCAATTCTTAATTCTTAATATTTTTTTGACAAATCCCAAAAAAATTAGGGGATTTTTCAAGAATTCCCCTATTTTTTTTTATAAAACAAAAAATACTAAATCAGATTAAAGGACAATAAATAAAGACAAATTTTCATGTACCCCTACAAAATATCATCATTTCAATGTATCCATGAAAACCGTGAAATTTCATAAATATTCATGTAAAACTCTTCAAATATCATAAATATTCCTATATTGAACTTTTAATTAAAAATTTATTACTTTTTTCGTTCAATTTTTTTCATTTTACCCCTATATAAATATAATAGCTACTTAAAATTTGAAAATAACATTGATTTAGTAACGAGTTTCGGAACGAAATCATTAGATAGATTTTATAATATTTTATATGTTTTTATGACTTTAAATATTATTTAAGAACAAAAATTATTCATAATTATAGATTTTTTTTTTAACAATTAGATAATTGACATTACTAACTAGAAGGATGTTGATGATTTGTAATGAAATAATAGGGTTATATCAATATGTGTGATATTTTAAAAATTTATTGGGAAAACCAGGGTACTTGAAATGTTTTATAGGAATATTGATGGTTTTTGATTGATTTGTAGGAGTATTTTTGAATTTTCATTGAGAGTGTATGTGAATTATGATGTTTCATAAGGGTACACGTGAAAGTGTGTTACAAGTACATGTGAATTATGAATTTTTATATTAATTTGAATCATTTGACATAATGATGTGGTTTAATGTCAATTATTAATTTTTTGTTATATTTTTTGAAAATTATATTTTGTGTAGTCATTTAAGAAGATGTTTGGTTGGAGCTTTGGATTTGGAATGCCTTGGAATACTCTCTTATTGATTACATTCTCATGTTTGGTTTACACGTTCGGTAATAAAGTAATGTCATACTCCATTTCCTAGGAAATAGTTGATGAGAATAGGATTACCACCAAGATTGGTGGTTTTTCTCCATTTCCACGAGGAGGGAATACATTTTATTTTAATTTTAAAAAATAAATAGCTCAAGATTTCTATAAATAAACTCATTTTTACATTTTAAGAGTATGACATGAAATAAATAAGTATATCAACCAAACAAGGTATTAGAGTATGCCATAGAATGATATGTCTTGGCATGAGATTCCTTGGCATACTTCATGCTGAAGGAAATACAGTTTCGGATCAACCGTAAAAGTATACACAAGGATAAACGAACGTAAGCGTACATTCGTGGTCATATATTTCAGTAAGAAAATCTAATTTGAATGGTTCAAATTGGGTTAGATAGATAATAAAATTATCTACAACCTTCATGTAGAAATATATTTCATATGAATGAAGTATCAGTGTCGTTTCTATGAAATACCGAAAGGGTGCAACAGTATGACATACAGTTAGTTAAACAGTCATAACTTTTGAATACGAACTCCAATTAGGACAGGCCAAATTGGGTTGGGTAGATAATAAGATTATCTACAACTTTCGTGTAGAATGATTTTCTGTCAGATGAATTTACCAATTTCGTATGGATAGAATACTGAACATGTTCATGCAGTTTTCTGTGTGAAAGAGTGTATATTGGATATACATGTCTTTTGGCCCATCCTAATCCTATGTAATATAAATAGGATAATTCTCTCTCATCTCTCAATTCTCTATTCAGTCCAATCATTCGTATTATTCAGAATAATCCAGAAATATAGAGAGACATCTTTCTAGAGAGTGAAAGAGTGTGAAGAGAGAGAACCGAGAAAATGAGTTTTTCCGGTGTAGAGAATCAACCAATCGAGCAAGTTGCACCCACGACCGACGAACTTCGACTCAAGGTGGATACAAGTAGAGGAACAACACTTGTGGCTCTTCGGTTGTGATCAACCCGAAGGAGAGAGAGGACGGTCAACGAGCGGTGAAAGACGCGTGGTGTGGGACGCGCGGATTGTCACCAACGTGACAGGAGAAAGAAGACTAGTAATCAACCCTTCGTGTGCAATCAATTTTGCAATGGTATGAATCTATTCTTCTTATTTGCATCGTACCCTTCGAAGTCATGGCGTGATCTTGGATTAAGGGAACCGGACCGGGCCTACATATCCGCTGCGCGGGCCCGGGGACGGAAAGAATTCCCAACACATGCCGAGGCATTCTCCAAAGCACGAACCAAACGACCCCTAAGTGTCATTATTTTACACCAAGTTTTAAGTATTCTTACAAACTCACATCATTATTTGAACCATAATATTTGAATTCATTCTGTTATGAACGAATGCTTCAGTTGACGAACAGAAAGGGTGACACGTAATCATTTCACAAACATATAGTTTGGCGCCAGTTCCATTCACGAGCGGAACCTTCCGCCCGCAAGCGTAAAGACGTCAAACCATGGATATACTAATCCTATAAATACACACACTTCATCTCTCTTATCTTCCTTCAATCATTTTGAAATCTTTGAGATTTTTGAGAGAGGATTGCAGCCATCTGTTCAAGCTTTCTAATCTAAATCTCATAACACAATGTTCGTCTTCCACAAAACATCGAACGAATCCAACTCATGTGACTGATTATTAGAGTTTGAGTTTGTAGATTGTAATAGGATAGCACACATATTTGTAAAGCTCGTTAATTGATATCGACAAAACATCGAACGAATCCAACTCATGTGACTGTCGATAGAGCTTCATTAATTGATATCGACAATCTTATAATCGTTAAATCAAGATATTGAATAAAGTGTCCAAGATGCACGAGTTGGCCGTGAGGTATCTCCGGAGATGTAGGCACTTGCGAAAATAAACCGATCCATTAGTAAGTACAATATAGTTATGAGAGGTTGTGGGTTCATAGTCTAGTTGGTTGAGTGTGAGGCACAAAAACTTA
This sequence comes from Luzula sylvatica, assembly GCA_946800325.1. Taxonomy (NCBI): domain Eukaryota; kingdom Viridiplantae; phylum Streptophyta; class Magnoliopsida; order Poales; family Juncaceae; genus Luzula; species Luzula sylvatica. The sequence goes on from OX326960.1 coordinate 68,741,280, forward strand.
TGTGTTGCGAGAGGTTGTGGGTTCGATCTCCATTGACATCAATGGATGGAGAACATATGAGGCTTCTCCATTTATTATCAAAAAAAGTACAATATAGTTATAATAAGAAACTATCCACCGAATTTTCGTTATGAATCTTAAGCATTAACGACTGATTGATGTTGGTAACATCTCTATATTGTGTTAATTTATTATTTTTGTACTTCAGTTAGATTGTTAATTAACACAACCAACAATTGAAACTGTAAAAAAATAATAAATGGAAAAAAAATTTATTTCCTTCATTCATTGGTATCATTTGACTTTCCATATTCATTTGCGTTTTGTTTGTTCTTTTTATTTTTTTCCATTTTTCTTATTCTATTGGTCTTTTCTTCTAGTTTTGTTATGTAGGAAATAATATTGTAGAACCAAAATTATACCGAGATCTCTTTGTAGATTGACTTGACTCTTGAGTTATATGGGTATATATATGAACTGGGAATTGTGCATTTTGGATATTTCGAAATTCTCAATGTCTTAAATAACGTGTAGGATTGAATTGTTAAGATAAAATGGGCGATATAACATCGTTTCTCCGTTGTAACGGACTTTGATCAAATTTATTATTTTTATAATACTACAATATGTATATAAATATAATTTATCAGCCAAATATATTTTATTAATAAAATTAGATTTAATGTTTCTTTATAATACTACAATATATATATATATATATATATATATATATATATATATATATATATATATATATATATATATATATATATATATATATATATATATTGCGCACTTCCTTTTATATTTTGATCTTTGAATATGTATATCGCATATGCGTATTATTTAGATAATATCGATTTCTACACCTACACATTGGTGTGACCTAGTATGTTTTTTTAATTTGGTAACAAATCAGACTTAGTCCGTAAATCATAAGCGATCTCTCTTAAGACATTATGATCATCCAAATCAGACTTAGAGAAATAGTTATGTGACTTAATATATATATTTTATTTGTTTTAATTACAAGGCATGATAGTCATGTCAATTTGATCTTCTCCATTTTCAGGTATTACTTGATCAATTTGAGCATTGTAAAATAAATACAATTCTTGACTGGGCTCTTGTTGATGAGTAATTAAGATATCATCTTTTTCAATTGTAATTAATAAATAATGAATTATGCATTACTGAGTCATCAGGGATAATTGTGCAGTTTGTCTCCTCCTGACATTTCTTTTTCTTCTTCTCCTTCTATTGTTTCTTCCAGTATTGTTTTAATTGTGCATTTTTTCTCGTCTTTCTAAATATCTAATTTTTGCTATCCGTATTTCAAAAAAATAAAAAATCTAATTTTTAATAAAAAACGACAACTAACAAAGCACAAACTTATACAAAGAAAATAACCATATAACATATAGAAAAATGTTGCACATACCCCTTATCCCCCCCCCCCCCCCCCCCCCACACACACACACACACACACACCCACACACACTTGACGTGTCACACAACACTCAACACCTTCAAATTTAACATCTTAATTCATGGTTTAACATCTTAATTATATGTTCAATCATAAGATAATACAATTAAACTATAAATTAAGATGTTAAACCATGAATTAAGATGTTAAATTTGAAGGTATTAAGTGTTATTGTGACACATCAATAATGTGGGAGGGAGAGGATAAGGAATATGTGTATCATTGCTCTAACATATACACCTTTAATTACATACATCGGAATAAGTATTATCATACTTCTCTACAAATTACATTAACAAAAATATGAAAATAAAAATTAATCAAATCAAAAATACAATAGACATGTCGTTTTTAAATATAGACGTCTTGCTAAGTTAGCTTTAATGTAATTCCTCTTTGAGGTTAGATATGGAGCCCCACACATCCTTGATGTATATATGAATGCGTCAATCGAGGTTGCTTTAATGGGTTGATTGAATTGATTAATCCTCAAATCAATGTTTAATTTAATTGATTCAATTAAAAGAGATGATCCATCTAATAAAACATCCTCGATTGACGCATCAAAAATGATTTATTGAGTTTGGGGGCTACTTATATTTTCCCTTCCTCTTTTACTAAGATATAGAGTGGATAAAGTTATTATTCTTTTATCCTTGCTTGTGTCTGGATGTTGCCACATTTTTGCGTACATATTCATTTTTCGAATTTGGAATTTCGTGTATATCCAGAACTTGTGTTTGCCTCTGCTTTTTTCCTATTCACCCCCCACAAGATCCACTAAGTAGTGAAAATAAAATTTATCTAAAATTTTTAACATGCGGAAAATAAAACGGTACCGTTATTTGCTTCTTGGTAATTTTGTCGTAGTATTTTTTTTTGCAGAATCATATCTGGCTGAGTTGAACAAATCCGCTCCCTCGTTATTCTTTTTTTTTTTTTTTTTGATAAATCACAAAATAATAATGCATTTAGTAATTCTTTGACGTTATTGAAAAATTTACTAAAATAAAAAAAAAATTAGCTGCTATCTTACAGTTGAAAGGGGAAAAGAAGAAGGTCGATTACTAACCCTAGTTGACGCTTCATTACGCGCATCGGGTTCCTCTCTAATCGGGTCAGGATTAATTTTGTGCTCTAAATGATCCGACCTGCGCTTGTGGGGACAGGTCTAGTCAGAGTGGGTATGGTTTGACGTTCTCGAAGATCCGACCCGTTTTTCTTTGACGATAGAAGTTTGATCTTGTTGGATTTTTCTTTCTTTTCTATCCGATCCGACCCGTTTGCCATAGCCAGTGATGTCTCATCTGTTCAAATGAAAACCGAAAGCTCAATGTTCAGTTATATTTAAGTACAATATTTAGATTAATGTCATATGCACACGCCTCATATATAAGGAACAGGCAATATTATCACATTGTTAACTTAATCAAAATTAAAATTAGAATGAAATTTTGTTGAAAAATTGTTTAGTATTGTTTACTGTGAATGGTTGGAGATGAAGAATTGTATGGCTTCGATTTCACCCATCGTTTCACTATTTCCTTCCACTTCCTGCAATTTCCAAAAATTATTTCATATTATATAATGGTCATTTTTTACTTTTTTTATTTTTTTCTATATTATTTATTTATTCATTCATTTATTCTTACTTGATTGTTCGTTTGGCTAAACGCCGTACATCATAAGAAGCATGTTTCGTGAGAGGAAATACTAGATGACCGATACCAGTTTCCTGAATTCATATATATAAAATATCATTCAAATTCAGAAATTTTAGTATTTAAATTTTATATTCAACAAAAAAGTGTAATGTACCTCGAGTGCTTCGTGTGTAACATCAATGGTATCTAGGTTTTTTAATTTTTTTTTTTTTTGAAGGAGGTTCGAAAATGTGTCGAGACCTCGAATATATTAGATTAAAGAAGTGAAACGAAAGAGAGAATTTGGGAAGAATATATAAGATAATATTTTATTTTATTTTGAAGAGAATCCTAGACCACGAATCGTGACCATAATATATATATATTTTTATATTGATGCCGTCGGGATTCGAACCCACAACCTCTACAACATGAGAGCCACGAATCTAGGTTTTTTAATATACTCACCATTGATTCCTCATGAGACTATTTTCGCACAAAAAAGAAAAGGAAAATATCATAATTGAGAAAAAAAAAACAAAGTGAATATTTGAAAGAAAGTAGGATAATTTAAATACGTTGTCGTGATCTTTCAAAAAATCCTTCATCGCTAGAATTTTTCTAATACTTGGCACCACTATCGCATGAACCGGGTTTGTTTCGACACGATTTGCATCCCAACTGTCTCGTTTCGGAACATAATCGGGCCCGTTCACCCGGTTTGGATCACATTTTCTATTGTTGCATGGAGACGAGTCACGGAGGGCTCGAATAATCGAGCCACGACGAAGAAGAAAATCATCATGGTGGTCTCGTGCCGCAATGAAAATCGCCGTGTCAATCAAAGACCAGATATCGCAACCTTGTGCCAACATGATTTGTTTCAGATGATCCTCAAACTTATCCATTGATTATCCGATTCGAATCTTAATCTTATAGGCTTGTGAATGTAGAAAGATTGTGGAATTGAAAGAAAAAGGGCATATTTGCGTTATAATTGGGGTTTCGGAGAGAAATTGAAATGGAGATTTGAAGAAATAAACAAAAAAAATATTATATATGACGTTGTATATTAGTTAAGTATTGTTGTCTAGGTGTTAATTTTTTTCTTTTTTTAGTTGTTGGTTATGAAAAGAGAGGGATTCTATGTTGTACGGATACGGTTACGAATAACATATCTGTTACGGTACGAATTCGACGATATGTTTGTTTTTTATGAACTTTAGGATATAATACGAATACGATGATAAGTATAGTCGAGTTTTTGAAGTATCCACGTAACATAAGAAGAGATAGATTTACTTCAATTACTACGTTGTAGTTTTTTTTATTAAATGTGGTAGCTTATTGTAATTTCTTTCGGTATAATTTTATATTGTATGTTGTTTTCATATGCATTGTTAGACTTGTATTATATTGCCACGGCTGGCCCGATAAATTTAGAAGCTTTTGACAAAATTATTCTTTTGAAATTCGAGAAATCAGCTAATTCGAATAATTGGGTAATTGACAAGAAAAGTTGAGAAATTGGTGAGAAGAATTCAGGACTGACTACATCGGCATCGTGTAACGTGAAGCTGGACTGTCGTGACGAGCAGACTCGTGGTGAACTGAGAGACGAGGAAGTCTCGGGTCCCACATCCCAGTTCGATGTCACTGTGCCAAATTGAAATATGAACAGAAAAATTTCTTTCCAATATTTGAAACATGAACCATTAAACCAAAACATGAAACTAAGGTACAAAACCATTCTCTGTTCAATAGTCATTCATTTCTTTCCTTAATTTCTTTTCGTTGATCAAACAATAAAAATATGGATTTTCTTATATAGACATACTACAAACATTTAATATATAGCTTGTATAAATTTTAGGGGGATTTACATATTTATCATTTCTTAAATTTAAAATTACATATTTACCCTTCGTAAAATTAAAATATCATATTTACTTTTTCATAAATCTAAAATATCATATTTACTCAAAAATTAAAAACTATCCAATTTCTCTTTTAAAATTAACGATCAAATATTTTATCCTTTACATATTTACCCTTCTAAAAATCCAAAATATCATATTTATTTAAAAAAAAAAAATGAAAATATCATATTTACCAGAAGAATATAACAATGTACTCTCATAGATAACAATATAAATACAAAAAAAATACATGAATAAAATTCCAAAAGATAATCATTCTATTAATCTTAAATGACAAAAACAATCATGTAAAGAATATAGTTTCATTGCAAAAATATAACCATAACTAAATGTATCATTAAATTGTAGACGTGATTTCTTCTTGTCGGGTGAGTAAAGGTACATATGTTATTTTTATTATTGAGAGGATAAATATGATATTTTATTTTTAAAGGGTAAATATGATATTTTGGAATTTTAGAAGGGTAAATATGTAAATAATTTTAAATGTTGACCGTTAATTTTAACGGATAAATTTGATGGTTTTTAATTTTTGGGCAAATATGATACTTTAGATTTTTGAAAGTGTAAATATGATATTTTAATCTAACAATGGTAAATATGTAATTTTAAGATTAACAAAGGATAAATATGTAAATCCCCCTAAATTTTATATTCTTTATGATTGTAATTTGTAGTTAATAAAAAAACAACCAACTGAATTCGGTAATGCTCTCAAGAAAATATTATTTTTGGTTTAAAAAACCAGAATCATTGTTTAAACAACCAATTTAACGGGTCTTGTATTAAAAAAAAAAACAAAAAAATTAGTGGATTTACAATAATGGTATCAGAAAGAAAATTGTAAAGTAAATTTGGAGGTCACTAGGAGTCCAGGACCCTCGTCGAAAGTAGGTTACTCGTAACCGTAACATACGGGGATACTTCAAAAACTCGAATATACCTATCATCGTATTCGTATCAAATCCTAAATTTCTTAAAAAACAAACATATCGTCGAATTGGTATCGTAACAGATATGTTACTCGTAACCGTATCCGTACAACATAGCTTCCCTCTCTTTTCAAAACCAACAACTAAAAAAAGAAAAAAATTAACACCTAAACAACAATAATTAACTAATATACAGCGTCATATCTAATATCTTTCTTTTGTTTATTTCCTCAAATTTCCATTTCCATTTCTCTCCGAAACCCCAATTATAACGCAAATTTGCCCTTTTTCTTTCAATTCCACAATCTTTCTACATTCACAAGCCTAAAAGATTAAGTTCCGAATCGGATAATCAATGGATAAGTGTGAGGATCATCTGAAACAAATCATGTTGGCACAAGGTTGCGATATCTGGTCTTTGATTGACACGGCGATTTTAATTGCGGCACGAGACCACCATGATGATTTTCATCTTCGTCGTGGCTCGATTATTCGAGCCCTCCGTGATTCGTCTCCATGCAACAATAGAAAATGTGATCCAAACCGGATTAACGGGCCCGATCATGTTCTGAAACGAGACAGTTGGGAAGCAAATCGTGTCGGAAAAAACCCGGTTCATGCGATAGTGGTGCCAAATATTAGAAAAATTCTAGCGATGAAGGATTTTTTGAAAGATCACGACAACGTATTTAAATTTGCCCTATTTTCTTACAAATTTTCACTTTGCTTTTTTTTCTCAATTATGATATTTTCCTTTTCTTTTTTGTGCTAAAATAGTCTGATGAGGAATCAATGGTGAGTATATTAAAAAACCTAGATAACGTTGATGTTACACACGAAGCACTCGAGGTACATTACACTTCTTGTTGAATTTAAAATTTGAATACTAAAATTTCTGGATTCGAATGATATTTTTTATTTATGAATTCAGGAAACTGGTATCGGTCATCTAGTATTTCCTCTCACGAAACATGCTTCTTATGATGTACGACGTTTAGCCAAACGAACAATCAAGTAAGAATAAATTAATGATAAATAAACAATATAGAAAAAAGTAAAAAATTACCATTATATAATATGAAATAATTTTTGGAAATTGCAGGAAGTGGAAGGAAACAGTAAAAGAGTGGGTGAAATCCAATCCATACAATCCTTCTATCTCCAACCATTCACAGTAAACAATACTAAACAATTCTTCAACAAAATTTCATTCTAATTTTAAATTTTGATTAAGTTAACAATGTGATCATATTTTGCATGTCCCTTATATAATTTGAACAGATTGGACATCACTGGCTATGGTAAACGGGTCGGATCGGATAGAAAAGAAAGCAAAATCCAACGAGATCAAACTTCTATCGTCAAAGAAAAACAGGTCAGATCTTCGAGAACGTCAAGCCATACTCACTCCGACTAGACCTGGCCCCATAAGCGGGTCGGATCATTTAGAGCAAAAAATTAATCCTGACCCGATTAGAGAGGAACCCGATGCGCGTAATGAAGCGCCAACTAGGGTTAATAATCGCCCTTCTTCTTTTCCCCTTCCAACTGTAAGATAGCAGCTAATTTTTTTATTTTAGTAAATTTTTCAATAAAGCCATCTGTAATACTTGAATTACTAAATGCATTATTATTTTGTGATTTATCAAAAAAAAAAAAACAGAATAACGAGGGAGCGGATTTGTTCAACTCAGCCAGATTTGATTCTGCAAAAAAAAGACTACGCGAAAATTACCAAGAAGCAAATAACGGTGAAGTTTTATTTTCCGCATGTTAAAAAATTTTAGATAAATTTTATTTTCACTAATTATTGGATTTTGTGGTGTGTGTGTGTGGTGGGTGGGGGGGGGGGGGGGGGGGGGGGGGGGGGGGGGGGGGGGGGGGGGGGGTGAACAGGAAAAAAGCAGAGACAAATACAAGTTCTGGATATACACGAAATTCCAAATTCGAAAAATGAATGTGTACGCAAAAATGTGCCAACATCCAGGCACAAGCAAAGATAAAAGAATAATAACTTTATCCACTTTATACCTTAGTAAAAGAGGAATTACAGTAAAAAAATAATAACTTAGCAAGACGTCTACATTTAATCGTATTCTTCTGATTCTTCTGATAATTAAAAAGGCAAGGGGAAAAACGACTTGTCTATTGTATATATGATTTGACGAATTTTTATTTTCTTATTTTTGTAAATGTAAAAAATTGTAGAGAAATATGACAACACTTATTAATGCATAATGCAGTATCTATTAATTACAACTGGAAAAGATTATACCTTAATTACTCATCAACAAGAGCCCAGTCAAGAATTGTATTTACTAGGAGAATACTCGCGCTACGCGGCGAACATGTAAATTATGTTTTTCATTGTAATACAATTATATATTTGTATGATAATATTAATACTATCATCTTAAATAAAGTTATTTGAATTCATTTATCTATGATTATTCATATATTTTACAATTATTTTATATTATGATAGCAAATATTTTTTTTTTAATCAAATAATAATACTTATATTAGTGTCGTTATATAATAATATATAAGAATAATATATAATAAAATTTTACGAAAATCGTAACAACAAATATTATATCATTATTCACAATATTTCATACAATATCAAATATTAAATAATGAATCATACAACATATGTAGTAACACATTACTAATTATATAGTAGTAATAATTTTTATTGATTCAAAATGCAATGAAAAATATAAAATAATATAAAAACTTAATAGTGGGAGTAATTTAATAAATAATATCAAAATTTAATTTATAATAAACATAAATACAAATTATTTTATATCATATGATTTCTTTTTATTTTACATTTTGTAAAACAACAATACAATTTGATATGTGTTTATAAGTTTAAAAAATTATTTAGATGGATAAACTTTTTTTTAATTCTATTATTTTTTGAAAATGTTTTGTTTGCTTAAAAACACAAATATAATCTACTTAGTATTATATGAGATTATTATTGTTATATTTTTTTAAGAAATAAATAATAATACCTAAATTTTTTATTATGCAAATAAAATTCTTAAAAATATATTTTGTAAATATGTGTCTTTTTGCATTGTATTTTCTTACATAATATCCTTACAAATTTAAATTATGAAAATGAACTATGCTAATATGGATGTCAAAATAAAGAGAAAAATAAAATGAATTCATTTGATGGGTTTATAAAATTAAATTTCCAAAATAATACTAATATATGTTGTATTTTTTATAATATTACATATTAAATTATTAGTATTTCATATATAAACTTTTCATATTCCATTGCCTTCACATTTGATCATGTAATCTTATGTGAAATGTTAAACAATTGATTAGACTTGGTCTAATATATTTCTAACCAATAATAATAGGCCACATCATTAATGTAGGATGATGTGGCTTTCTAAGAATGCTTAAAACATGGTGTAAAATAATAACACATAAATGACTACACAAAATATGATCTTCAAAAAATCTAACAAAAAATTAGTGATTGAGATTAAACCACATCACTACATCTAATGGTTCAAATTAATATTTAAAAATAATAATACAAAATTTATGTCTTAAATGATCAAATATAATATTAATGCATATGATGAAGCCACATCACACAATCTAATGGTTAATAATCAAGATAAGAATGAAGTGATTGAGATTAAACCACATCACTACATCTAATGGTTCAAATTAATATTTAAAAATAATAATACAAAATTTATGTCTTAAATGATCAAATATAATATTAATGCATATGATGAAGCCACATCACACAATATAATGGTTAATAATCAAGATAAGAATGATGATGTGGCTTCATGAGGAGGCTCAAAGATAAGTGCAAAATAAGGGGGTGGGTAAATTTCACAATGGCCAAATTGATCAAGTAATACCTGAAAATGGAGAAGATCAAATTGACATGACAATCATGCCTTGTAATTAACTCGTATATTAGAACAAAAAGATTAAGTCACGTCTATCTCTCTAGGTAAATAATCATGAATCATTCGTTTTAATTTGAATAATCATAATGTTTTAAGAGTTAAGAGAGACTGCTTATGATTTACGGACTAAGTCTGATTTGTTGCCAAATTAAAATAACATACCATGTCACACCAATGTATTGGGTGTAGGAATCGATATTATCTAAATAATACGCATATGTGATATACATATTCAAAGATCAAAATATATAAAACAAAGTGTGCAATAAATAAGATGTATATATATTGTAGTATCATAAAGAAACATTAAATCTAATTTTATTAATAAAACATATTTGGCGAATAAATTATATTTATATGCATATTGTATATTGTGAAAATAATAAATTTGATCAAAATCCGTTACAAAAGAGAAACGGTGCTATATAACTCAAGAGTCATGTCAATCTACATAGAGATCTCGGTATAATTTTGGTTCTACTATAATTTGCGAAAATACTCGTACCGGTTGTTTAGATTCTTTAAAATTCTAGATAGAAAGAGTTTTTTAGAAAAGTAAAGAATAAGAAAATTGGAAGAGAGTATATAGAGAAAAGAAGGGTATTTTTGAAAAATTCAACTTTAGAGGAAAATTGAGAATTTGAAGGAAAAGAAGATATTTGTTGATAAATGAGGGTTATTTTGTAAAAGTTCTTGGATATGAAGAAAAAGAGATAGAATATAGAGGGGTATTTATGAAATATTTGTAATTTGTAGAAGGAGGGTTATTTAAAAGAGAAATATTATACATTTAAGACGAGAGAAGAAATTTGGAAATTGAAAATGAATTTTGGATCGAATTACTCGTTTGAGTTTTTATGCTCTATATACCATGTTAAATTTGATAATGGTGGATTAAGAAGATATTAAGAAGGAAGAAAGGTACAATAACGAAGACAAGATAAATCGTTTGATTAATAATTCTTGCTTGAAAATAACTTTACAATTACACAAATATTTATAGATCAAATTTATGAACAAACTAACCACATAATTACTTGACTAATCCTAGCCACTCATTTTTAACCCACTAATATCACTAATGACACTAACTAATTACATTTAATTATCTTCATTGCATTATCAATGGACACCTCCATTAATATCTTCTAACAATATTGTATATTGTGAAAATAATAAATTTGATCAAAATCCGTTACAACAGATAAACGATGCTATACAACTCAAGAGTCAAGTCAATCTACATAGAGATCTCGGTATCATTTTTGTGCTACTATATTATTTCCTAGATAACAAAACTAGAAGAAAAGACCAATACAACAAATAAAAAATAGAAATATAAAAAGAGCAAGCAAAACGCAAATTAATATCCAAAGTCAAAGATACATTGATATCTTGAAAAAATAACAAAATTAAAACACATAAAGATAAGCTAAGAGAGGGATCCATGTCATCGGTGGCAGTGCAGGAGTATGAGGTGGTGGTGGTGGGTGCGGGCATAGCCGGCTTAGCGACTGCTCTAGCGTTGCACAAAGCAAACGTGCACGGAGTCGTTTTGTTGGATAAATACAACGATATCAAATCCGAAGGCGCGGCCGTCATGATGTTTCCTAATGGATGGCACGCTTTGCACGCTCTCGGCCTTTCAGAAAAATTCGAAGATCTTTATCCTCCATGTCATAGGTTAACAATTTTTCTTATTTGGATTTTTGGTCCAAAATATTTAGAGAGATAATATATTTGCCTAATGCAAAATTGTTAATTAAGAGCTATTTTGCACCTCTGATATTAGAGAAAATAGAACGAACCTCAAGACTGGCGAGACGAAAGAGTTTCTCCTCACTGGCACTGATGATAGGTAATTGTATGAAACTTGAGGATCTAAATGTAATTAACTACATACTGATTATATTTTTGAGCATCTCCTGCCTCACATTAAATTAATCCCAAACCCTATCTTTATTAGAAATTGAAAATTTTCTCAACTTTTCTGAAAATGAAGCCCTGGAATTGGGGTGAGAACGCTACATAGAAGGACCCTCTTAAAAATTCTTGCTGAAGAATTACCACTAGAGAAGATTAGGTTCTCCTCGAAACTGGTCAAAATTGAGAGCGAATCGACTTCACTAGAATCATCTTCGAATTTTACAACATTGCGATTAGAAGACGGTACAGCCATCAAAACAAAGGTATTTTTGTCACACGAGTCGTACTGGCAAATAAGAGTGATTCTATGATAGGATTCTTTTTAAGAGTATTTTTGGTATTTTTAATTAATTAGATAATTTTTTATATTGTTCAAGAAAATATTTTCTATTTGAACATTTGCATTAATTATTAATTAAAACAGTTGATCGAAAAATACCCAAAATATTTTTGTTAATTTAAATAAGAATTTAAAGAAGTCCTATCATACGAGGCTATATATTCTATCCTCATATTTCATCACCACATCCTCTATTAAGATAATTAATACACTAATTAATTAACATGTTAATTAACACAAGCCCATAATATACCCGAATATAAAATGATTATTTTACAAATCCTTCTTATTACAATGCAATGATATTAAATGTTGTATTATTTAGGTACTGATTGGGTGTGATGGAGTGCACTCCTTAGTAGCGCAATGGCTCGGTCTGGCCGAACCCGTCGATTCGAAGCGCTCCATTGTTCGCGGATTGGCCGAGTATAAACATCACCATGGATTTGGACATGAAATGCAAGAGTATATCTATGGGGATAGACGAGGTGGTTTTGTTCCCCTCAATGATAAAGAGCTTTACTGGTTTATCACCCATGACACTGCCCCTGGTGGTAAATATCTAAAAAACCCCTTCCTTAATTGAAAATTACGAAATGGTCCGCGATTTATTGCGATGTCACAAAAAGGACCAAGTTAAAAAGACGTAATTACAAATGTATCCTACAAACTTGATATTTCTCATATTTTGTAGAGGCATACATGATATTTTGAGATTTAGTAGGGGTATATATGATATTTTGTTGGATCACATAATGAAATTATAATGTTAACCAGATTTGGAGAAGACGATGCATCCGAAGCTGATCCTGCGCCAAGTGAATATTCGTTTGGCGAAAAACTTCCCGGACTCGTTCCTAGACGTGGTGCAACATGCAGACCCAGACACCGTGACGTGGACCCACATGCTATACAGACCCCCGTGGGACATTTTACTCGATGGATCCCTCCGTGGCCACGTCACGGTTACTGGCGATGCATATCATCCAATCGCACCCGACTTGTCATTCGGCAGTTGTTTGACTTTAGAGGACGCGGTTGTTCTGGCACGCCACTTAGGGAATTGCGTACAAAATAAAGGTGATCTTGTTAGAAATGGCACCATTAGAATAGAAGTAACTCTTAATTTTAATTATGGTGTTTAGTAGATGTTAAGGATGCGCTAGGGGCGTACGTAAGAGAGAGGAGGTGGCGTCTTGCCGGACTTGCAAGTGGATCCTACTTGTCATGCTGGATTGATAGTGGTGGTTCTGATTCTGGGCTTTTTACACGTGTTATCAAGTCATTGGGTGAAAGGTTGTTTGAGAGGTTTGTGAGATGGAGAATCACAGAAGCCATGAACTATGATTGTGGAGGTCTGAATAATTAGAATTTGGTGCTTTGCTGTTTGATTTGAAGGATGATTTTTGTGGAATTGCTTTTATTTGGATGGATTTATTTTTGCTTACTTTAAATGGGTGTAAATAATTAACTAATTTGGGTCTGTTATGGCCTCAAACAGAACAGATAATAATGCAGGGGAGTTCTCATGGTGCATTTGGATATTTAGTTCAAATGTATTTATTAATTAATATTGAACTGAATAAGAAGTCTTTATCATTTATTTAAAGTAAAAATCTAATTGTTTCATGAATACTCAAAATATTAAAATGATGTATTGTTAGAAAAGAAATTTGATATGGTGCTCCCAAATCCAATTTCATTTTCTTGATGCGAATTCCGTGACATGTTAATTAGAGTAATTAACAATCTAATTAATGTATGTATATTGATTGATATGTACTATTTAATTGTCAATTATATGATAAGTGTTAATTATTGATTAATTGAGTAGTCAACCAGTTCATTAAGATGTTTGGGGGACATAATATGAAGTCCCCATAAGAAGTGTACCATAAAACTTCACGAAATACAAATGCATAATAATGTGGATAATGCGATGGAATAATAAAAAATGAGATGAGCTTTATCCGTTTTGACTATTTTGCAGTTTTTTTTGTTGTTAAAAAGGTGGTGTTTCAGCCATTACTAACGAAATATTTACATGGAAAACAATAAAGAAAGCACAATTTCCCGTGTACACCAGTAAAAACATCATGAATTCACTTAATAGTGTGAAATTGCAGAAATATCCACGCAAATCCTTCAAATATGATAGATACCACTTTATCATGATTATTCCTACAAAATCTCTAAAATATCATATATATTTTTATTATCTCATTAAAAATCATCGACGACTTTCTCATTAGTAATCTTTCAATTAAATGTAAATAAAAAAATCTGTCCATTACCTAATTTTTAAATTATTTTTCTATCATAATGAATAATTTTTGCTCTAAAATAATATTTATAAATTTATAAAAAAATCAAATATTGTCAAAGCTATCTCATTATTTCCTTACGAAAATCATTACTCGCTATTCTCAAAATTTGAAGCAGATACCATATTTATGTAGGGGTAAAACGAAAAAATATTTTGAACGAAAAATTAACAAAATTTTAGCTAAATGTTCAATTTAGGAGTATTCATGACATTTGAAGAGTTTATAGGAATATTTATGCAATTTCATGTATTTTTAGGTGTATACGTGAAATTATGATATTTTGCAGAGGCACACATGCAATTCTACCTGAAAAGAACATACTCCTAACCATCGACAATTTTCAAAGACCGAACTATTGCATAATATGTAAAGGGAAATTTTAGTATTCCCCTGAGATTCCCCCCGCTCCCCCCGATTGAATCATGCTGACATCGGGGGGGCATGCTATTAATCCAAGAACCCAAATTTGCACCCAAATTTTTCACTCCATTAACTATGCTTTCAATTAACAATCAATTATAATATAATTAATAATTAAATCAAGATATCCCAATTAACAGTTAAAAACAATAATTAATAATAATTTAATCAGATTAATTAACAACATCATTAAGTACTAATATGTTATTAATTCTGAAAATCAGAAAATACTACGATTAACGAACATGCTCACTAATTGGTTAGTTATTATTTATTAACAAATAATTTCCGATTTTATTAATGAGTAATTTTACAATACTTTATTTGAGAACTAACAATTAACTTAAACTCCATTAACAAAAGAATTAATAATCAATCAAATATTGTATTTTGATCATTGACTAATTTGCATGCCTAATTAATCTCAATTTTGTATGTTTCATAATTTTGTACTAAGTCATTAACTTAATTAATCCTTTTTTTGTTAATACCAATTAACAATAAAATGTATATTTCAATTAAATATGTTAATACCAATTAAATCTGTTAAACCTGTTAATACCAATTAAATTTGTTAATACCAATTAAAATGAATATTTCTTGCAATTAAATCTTTTAAAACCAATATATGATAAATCTATTCATTTCTAATTCATAATTGACATATTAACCATTATAAGTAATAAACATTTGTTAATACTTAATTAACCATAGTTTGCCATATATGATAATTTATTAACTAAATTTAATTCATTCCATATTCTTAACAATAATTTTGGAAACATAATTAACTCAAATTAACAATTTAAAATTTCAATATTCATAGTGATCCAATTAACAACTAATCCGTAATATATTTTTTAACAGCAAATTAACACCAACTTTCAAATTTCAAATTTTATACTGAATTAACCGTTAATAGAATTTTCCTTTCAAATAATAAAATATAATATTTCAAAATTCAAAATTCAATTTTTATACCGAATTAACAGTTAATACAATTTCCATTTGAAATAATAAAATTTAATATTCCAAAATTCAAAATTCAAAGTTTATACATAATTACCAGTTAATACAATTTATTTCAAATAATAAAATATAATACATAATTAACAGTTCATAAACATACCAAATGAACATTGAATAATAAAAAATCCCATAATTATTCAAAACACAAAATACAGCCAATTTACAGTGCCTAATTATCACAGCTAATTAATATTTCTCTAATAGTCCATGAATGATAAATTAGCACTAACTTTCCTGATAATATACAATAGAATTAACAATTAATCCAAATAATTAATATTCAAAATTAGCATTCACAATTGACGATTAAGACAAGAATTAACAAGTAATTGAAAGCTAATCCATAAAATTCAAAATTCAAAAAGTAATTTTCATTAATTTTTCAATTCGAAAAGTAATCTACTCTTCATTAATAAGTAATTTTCATTCCATATCTGAAATTAACAAAATTCAAAACTCTGAAATTCGAGTTAATTAATAAGTAATCAATATATATAAAAAAAAATCGAATTAACAATTAATCAATATATCCAAAAATCCTGGAATTAACAATATATATGAATTAATAATTAATTTCAAAATCTTACTTACACAAATTCAAAATTCGAATAAATTGTTCATTAACAGTAAAACAGTCCAGTCAGAAATCGACAAAAACAGTAAACACGAGATTAGCCATAAAATTCTATTGAATTAACAGCATGAAATTAAAAAAAAACAAAAAACAAATCCCAACACATAGCAAGGAATCTCTCACGAAACGTTGAGAATCGATGAAAAACAACATAAAAATCCGAGTTGCGGCGGATCTAGGGTTTACAACCAAAAACAGTAAAAAAAAACCTTAAAATCCCAAAAAATATTAGGATTTACGACCTCCACACAAAATCGAAAATCAGTCAAAACAAATCAGTAGTTAACTCTTAATTACTCACAAATTAGTCACAAAAAAAAAAATCAGCAAAACTATCAAAATAGAACAAATCAGTCAAAAAAATTCGCACAAAACCACTAAAAACGAGAGATAACGTGTGTTTGTTTTTGTTTGTGTGTGTGCGCGGGTTGTGTTTGTGCGGCGGCTAGGGTTTCACCAGAGAGAGAGAGAGAGAGAGAGAGAGAGAGAGATTGTGTGGAGGCTGAAAATGAGAGGAGAGAGAAACAGTTAGGGTTTGGGGTATATATTGGGTCCGGGTCCGAATTAACGGTTAATTCGGAGCGGAGTTAATTGGAGGCAGTTTGAGTTCTCTATATAGGGAGAGATTTTGGGGTTGGATAAGTGCCCCCAATTGATGTATGACATCATGCAGCATGATGCGGGGGAAATGGGGGGCGCACCATATATGCCCTCACATGTAAAACAATAATGTTAGGCACCTAGATTTCGCACCTAGATTTTATCTAGATGCATACGTGGCAAATCACAGTGCATCCACCTCAAATAATTAAAAGGAAAGTACATTCTGAAAGTTCCAAAATTAGTCGCCACGTGTACTTCTAGGTGCAAATCTAGATAAAATTTCTAGGTGCATATCATTGTTGCATGTAAAACACAACCTCATCGTCATCATCATGTCATAACTAACGAGGAGTAGAATAAATATTCGTTGAACTGTAAGGAAATGGGCTCCACGATAATCAATGATGGGCTCAACGTGCATGCATGAATAAACAATGATGCACCCCCATCAACATCCCCAGTAACTTCCAGCCGTTTAATTGAACAAACCTACTAATGTCAACCATATTAACTGAATTAACAACTCATCATTTGTTTGCTGTGTACAAAAGATAAAATTAGATAAATATAGATAGTACTATACATCTTTTCTCTTTCTTCTTTCGTTTCATATTATTATTCTCTCTCTCTCTCTTTCAAATTTCCATTCCCCCAAAACTCCCCCTATTTCAAAAGAAATTGTAGAATATCTTGAAAATAATAAAGAGGATTAGATAAAAGATGGAAAATGGTAATGATCCAATTGTACCTAAAAAATCGATTAGTTTCTCGTCCAGCGCACGTGAAGAGAAGCTCTGTGAAAGAGATCGCAACCTCTCTTTAGGCAACATCAAGTTGGAACCGTTTCAAAGGAAAGAATCCGATTTTGTTAATGAACAAATAAAAGAGGAGGATGAAGGAGAAAAATCAGATGACCAAAACAAAAATCAAAATATTTCGAATAACGAAGAATCAAATCCAACCTTCGAAAATGAACCCGATTTTACGACTCTCTCTGAAGAAATTGATCAGTTTCTTAGTTCTCTCTCCGACCTCGAGCAATCCGATGAAGTACCTAAAATCTCCAAATCCATAAACAAGTTTCTAGAATTGGTGTCAAGTAAGATCGAAAAATATGAAAATGGAGTTGAGAAATGGGTCCCCGAACTTGAAGATCTTTCTCTCCTCGATTCCATTGACCGTGTGTTACGTCTTGCCTCCGATACCAAGAAGTTCTATGCTGAGCCACACTATTCAGAAGTCAGAAACCATGCCACGGTTATTCTTCATCGAGCGATGACCTTTCTAGAAGAAGAATTCCACTCTCTTCTTCTAGAGGATTATAATGTCGATTCGAACCGCAACTCGTCCTTAGGATGTAACCAAGAACCTGATCATTGTGTCCTTCCCCCAGTTTCAACCCAAATTGACGAGGAAAAGACAAAGGAACCTTCTTTGCCATATCATGCGGACACCGTTGATCGGCTTCGTGATATTGTAAAATCTATGCTTTCTTGTGGATATGTCACCGAGTGTTGCGGAGTCTTCAGCATTGTTCGACGTAATGCCTTTGAGGCGAGCCTGGTATCGATAGGTTATGAGAAACCGAGCATTGATGATGTCATAAAGATGGCGTGGGATCCATTGGAAGGCGAGGTAGCTAAATGGATCAAGGCATATAGATATGCTGTGACAACGATCTTTCCGTGTGAACGCGAGATTGCTGTTAAGGTCTTTTCTGATGATAAAACTATTTCTTCAAGTTTGTTTCACAACTTGGTTGAAAAAGTTTTTTTGCACCTCCTAAACTTTCCAAAGGCTATGTCTATGACAATACGCTCAGCGGAGAAATTGTTTAAACTACTCGATATGTACGAGGCATTAACAGACTCTGATCCCCTGATCGAATCTTTTTTTCTTTTGGATGTGAAGTCCGAAATCACATCTGTGCGATCACATCTCGGTGAATTGGCAATGGAGATCTTCTGTGATCTTGAGAGATCAATCAAGGCCGATACGGGGAAGTCAACTGTGCCTGGTGGGGCAGTCCACCCCCTTACCCGTTTTGTGATGAACTATTTAAAGTTAGCTTGTGTGTACATGAACACCTTGGAGCAAGTCTTCAAGGAGCACCGCGATAACAATTGTGACAATGCAGTAAAAGTGGTGGAGGAAGATGGTGGTAGCAACAATGATAATCCTTTCGCGGTGCAATTGGTTAAGGTGATGGATCTCCTAAACTCAAATCTGGTGGCGAAGTCGAAGCTATATAAGGACGCGGCACAGAACTACATATTTCTTATGAACAACGGAAGGTATATCGTGCAGAAAATCAAAGGTTCGGCCGAGATCAATTCCTTGATTGGAGAGACATGGGGCCGAAGTCGTTCCGCTGAACTAAGGCAATACCATAAGAATTACCAAAGAGAGACCTGGTCGAGGGTTCTTGCATCCCTGAGGAATGAAGGTTTAATGGTCAAAGCGAGCGTGCAAAAGCCGATTCTTAAGGAACGATTCAAGAGTTTCAATGCATTGTTTGAGGAGATACATAGGACACAAAGTGCGTGGGTTGTGAGTGACGAACAATTGAAGTCGGAGCTAAGAGTTTCGATTTGTGCGGTGGTCGTACCAGCATACCGGTCTTTCAAGGGCCGGTTTGAACAGCACTTCAGCGCGGGAAGGCAAACAGAGAAATACATTAAGTTTTCTGCAGAGGATTTGGAGAAGTATATCGAAGATTTCTTCGAAGGTACGGCCATTTCCATAGCGAGGAGGAGGTAAGATTAGGGTTTCAAAGTCAGTGGAGGCCTCATATGTTAGGCTATCTATATCAATTTTAATGTTATTTTTCATTTTGTTACTCTCTATAATTGAAGAACGGATTATGTGGACGTATTTTTTGAATTCCTGCAATTGTGTTAACTAACTTGTTATTTCTGTGTATCGTGATTTTTTGTGATTTTTTTTTTTTCAGACTGTAATTTGTTATTATTTATCTTATAGCAATTTTCTTAATAAAAAAAAGTATTGAACGATTAATAGAATAATTTTGTTTGAACGGACCATTATTTGTTAAATAAATGAACAGAAACAGACATAATTAATTAATAAAAAATAGATCAATCATAAAATGGCCCTCAATTCATTTATTTCTTATAATAAAGATACTTGTAGAATTTTTGCAAAATCATCAAAGTATTCCACCTCAATTAACAGTTAATTAATATTAATTATTAATAGTTAATTCATGTATATGTTAAATATATATTAATTAATTATTAATTGAGTATATCTTGTTAATTACTAGTTAATTTGCTAATTAGGAATATAAAGGGTGCGGCGAGCATAGGCCTCTAAATGGAACTATCAACCTGTGTACAGTGTATAGACTCAAAACTTGAAACAATGATTTTCTCCTCCGTGATCTCGTGTACCAAACTTTTTCGTCCCATCAATAAAAACCTTAATACTTTCACCCACAATGTGGATCACATTGAGTCGAAACCATTTGTCATAGATATTATCTTCAATCATGCCGTTTTTGGGTGGTAATACCACGGTGGCCATTGTATACATGCAACCTGAATGATGTGGCATGATTTTCTTGTTGTTTGAGGGAGTGTTCTTCTTTTTTAGGGTTTTGTGAGTGATTTTCTTGCTGTTTTTTGGGATTTATTATTGTTTCTTTCGATTTCTTGGTGTTTGAACTGATATTAGCGCTTCATAAGGCATTAATTTGTGTTAATTCTTGTTGAGGTTCATTTTATTCGTGAGATTCGTTTTTTTAGATCTGATTTGGTAATTTTTTGGTGAAATTCGTGTTAATTGGTGAAATTTTTTTGCTGAAATCCGTTATTTTGCTATTTTCAGATTTATAAATGGAATTGAGAAGAAGGTGAGATTTTTTTTGTTGGTATTAGCTCTGATTTGTTTTTGTTTTACATCATGAAATTTGTGTAATATGTGTTAATTCGTGTAATTGAATTGATTTTGTTTTATATTTGAATTAATTCTGTTGAGATTCTTTTTCTTATTTTATGTATGTTGTATTTGAATTGATTTTGTAATTATTTTATAATTAGTTCTATAATTATGTTGTCAATTGATCAAATTAAGATATTTGAATTAATTATGTTGTTAAGTTGAAAACTTTTATGAATTCGAATTATATATAAAGTGTGTGTATGAATTGATTGGAATATTAATTTTCAAATGGAAACAAATCTGTCAATGAGACATCATGTATATTAATTTTCATATTGATTAATTAATTTTCTTAATTCTATTGTAAATGGAAATAAATATTGGAAACAAATATGTTAAATCTCGTGTCCATAATTTGTTAATTTAAACAAAAATGATACATCACCAGAAGTATTCCACCGAAGTATTACCGATTAATTAAGCAAAAATGATACATCACCAGAAGTATTCCACCGAAGTGTTACCGATTAATTAATTAAGTATGGTAGTTTTCAAAAATAATTAATTAAGTATGGGAAAGAAATAGAATGGGTCCCATCTAATTTATACCTAATAAGAGTCATCGGTATTAAGTTTGTGGATTAGATTTGTGATTGCATCATTTTTGTAATTTAAATGGAACAAATCTTCCAAAATTGATTTGTCAGATTTTGTTATGGATTGTTTTCACTTTTTGTTATTACAACGTGAATTTATGTTGCCATGTAAATTTGTTACCGTGTAATTAAGAACATTGCCTAATTAATCATTCGAATTGATAATTTCATTTGAATTGATTTGAAAAAATGAATGAATTATATTTGATTTTATAATAACTGTTAATTAAGGAATTGATAAATTAATATTAATTGATTTGCCATTCAAAAAAAAAAAATTAATTGATTTGGTTTTGTATTTGCTGTTAATTAAGGAAGTTAATTATTTGATTTTATAATGACTCTTAATTATGGAAATAAAATTTGGTT
Organism: Luzula sylvatica; assembly: GCA_946800325.1. Lineage (NCBI taxonomy): Eukaryota > Viridiplantae > Streptophyta > Magnoliopsida > Poales > Juncaceae > Luzula > Luzula sylvatica. The sequence goes on from OX326960.1 coordinate 68,763,453, forward strand.
TAGTTTCATGTGAATTAAAATTTATTTTTATCATTAATTATCGAAAAATGTAATGAAACGATTAAATGAATTTGAAGAATTATCATGTATGTATTAATTTACAGATTTTGAATTGATAAATTAATTTGACTTGATAGATTAGTTTTCAAAATATTAATTAAAGAGAAATTATTTCATGTCCAAAGTTTTAATCAAATTTAATCAATAATTAGCACTCAAAATGTGTTAATCTAATTAATTTAGTTGGCATATTATTTTAATTTCATGTCAATTAACATATTAATTATCTCAAAATAATTTAATTAAATATGATTAACATTCTAATTATTGTCTCAAATAATCTCAAATACAACAAGTTAAATTGTAGGTAATTAGATAGTAACAAATTTATTCATGATGTGTTAATCACATTATTTTATGTCTTAAATTAGTTCATGTCTTTAATGATGTGTTGATTTAATTAATTTAATTGACATATTATTTTTACTTTCTTGTCAATTAACAAATTTAATTATCTCAAATTAATTTAATTAAATATGATTAACATTCTTATTAACGATATTGTCTCACTCTCAAATAATTTCAAATTAAAACAAATTAATTTTTAGGTAAATATGCAATAATTAATTAGCCTTCAAATTAACAAACTTTGTCAATTAATACATCATGTATTATTTTCAATTAACATGATTAATTAGCAATAAAATTACTAATTAATTAGCATAATCATAATTTAATTGACATAATTATATCAAAAAAAAAAAAAATTGACATTAAGTTTACATACAAGATACATAGGGACCATATCACTCGACCATGCCACACAACTAAAGAGGCTCTTTAGTTATAACTTATTCCACTCCACCATGGCACTACTAAATGCAAAAGAAAGAAGAAAGAAAAACCATCACACACAAATCATAACAACGCGATGAACGGATAGAAAATTAAAGGGCAGATCCGATCAGAATATCTTCAGAAGAAGTGGTGCTTCTTTCCGTCGTGCTCCTTGGCTTCCTTCTCGTCATCCTTCTTCTCGTGGTGCTCGTGAAACGCATAGCCTCCGCCTCCAACCGCAGCCGCAGCCGCAACCTCCTCTTCTATCTTGTGCCTCCCTGCGTGCTCCGGATCCTTCTTCGCCTCATGCTTTTCATACTATTACGTAAAAAAACACATTCAATATCGACCTTCAATAAATTTAAGAAAATATACATACCAAAGCGAAGGCGCCAGCTGCGACGGCGCCCATCTCGCCCCTATGTTCCTTTTTCTTATGCTGCTTCTCCTCTGCCTCGTACTTGTCATACTCCTCCCGATCATTGGGCTCGGAGGAGACGACGTTGGTCTCACTATAACCGGCAGAATAACCACCACCAGCTGGCTTGGAGTATCCACCGCCAGAGTTATTATATTCATCAGCTTCGTTATATCCACCGCCAGAAGTGTAATTACCACCCTCGTTGTATTCGCCGGTAGAGTATTCACCCGTCTTTTTGTAACCGTCGCCGTATCGGTCCCCGCCGGTAGCGTAGGCAGTCTCCTCCTGGACATCGACGACCTCGTCTTCGTCACGCTTATCGTCCTTGTGGCGGTTGAAAAGGCCGCGATGACGATGTTCCTCAGACATTTTTTTGAGAGAAATAAGTTGATTATCGAAAAGATAAGTGTTAGTTAATGGATGTGATTTGGTTAAAGGGTGGTGTGGATGTATATATAGGGGTTGGGACATGAGATTCAAGTCATGTGAACGGTGTGAAGTAACGGAGTTCACGGATCTTATTTTAGTTGCCCAATAACTTTAGGTTACTCCAAGTTTTATGCATCACTTTTGGCGTAGTTAGTTATATAAATAAATGTGTGGTTAATATTTTATTTAGAAATATCAAGAAATATGTGAATAATAACTCCTGACTAATCCAAAATTTTCTGTATCACTTCATATTGTATCTATATAAAGTTACAAACTGTGAAGATTGGAGAGCTAGCTAGAAAAATACAATATCTATACATCAAAAAGTTCGGGTTAATTACATACTATATATATGTAAAGAGGACCATTATTAATCAAGACTACGGGTTTATTTAAAAAAAAACAAAAAAAAAACATTATTAATCTAAATACTTTATAATTATACACTTTTTTATTTATAATTACATACAATATATATACTTTATAACCCTATAATTAAAACAAGACAAGTGTGAAGTTGTTCTTAGATTAATTTCAATGTCGACATGTGGATAAGGTGTGGGACACATCTGCTTTGGACTAATATTAGTTGCACCTTCCCTGAATAAGATAGCTTAGACAAAAATCTAGGGTAAATACTGGATCGGGTTTACGCGTATCGCGGTCGTCTCAAACCCGACCCACTATAGCTGTTGACCGTTCAGCATATGTATATTTTTGTTACTCGGGTCGGATTTAAATTTGCAAACACATGACCAATATAGGTCGCACAAAGTACAAATGTAGAATTTCAAGGTAATTAGAGGGAGGTAATTAAGGATTTGGGCGGTGGATTAACATTTAAAGAGGAATGATTGACGGTGTGTGGGATGACAATGGGGGCTCCAAGCACCGAGGGGGGTAGCAGGTATTTTTCTCTCCAGTTTAAATAAAGTAGATCCATCCCTTAACAGTGGTCCATAATACTTTCTTCAAACTGAATTAGCATATCAGTACTGGAGAGGAATAGTTGAATTATTGCAAAAGTAACTGGAGAGAATATGATTCTCTGTGTGTCGGCAAAGAGATAATGGGAAGAAAAGAGCGTGGAGGAATATGCTAATGGAACAATTAGATGAGATGTGCGATATTATCTTTGGGTCCCATCCCATGACAAAATCAATCATGTGGTCTCAACTAATCCTTTACTATTTGTCAAGTTCCCGCGTCGCCCGTGTACCAATCGACGGGGCTCTCGTTTTAATCAGCTGGATATAAATTTATCTCTTAATATCATATTATCTCTTAATTTTGTCAAATTTTTTGAGAGACGATGAGTTATCCTAATTAATCTCTAGTTTATTAAGAAAATATTATATTATATCATATTACAATAAATAATATTAGATTAAAAATTAAATATATGTTATTACATCATGTTATATTATAAAATATTATCCAATGTTATATTATATTATATAATGTAATACAATATAATATAATATTATATAATATTATCTTTATATCTTATGTAATATAATATAATATAATATAATATACTATTATATAATATAATATTGTATTATATTATATTATATTACAATATATTACATGATATTATATTATATTATATTATATTACATAACATAATATTACATTATATTACACATGTTATGCTATACTATATTATTTAATATTTTATTATATTATATTATAGTATACTATATTGTTTTAGATTATATCATATTATATTGTATTATTTTATACCATACCATCATATAATATCATATCATGTCATATTATATCATATTAATATATCATATCATATCATGTTATATTATTTCATATTATATTATATCTTATTATATTATAAATTAGTTTATAGTATATTATATCATATTATTTCATATTATATTATATTATATTATATTATAATATATTCAATAGTATATTATATTGTGCTATAGTATATTGTATTATATATATTTTTGTTATTAGTAATTTATATTATATTATATTATATTATCATATACTACATTATAATATATTATAATATCTTATTTTATTTTATATTTTATATTTCATTATATCATATTACATTATATTATATTATATTATTTCATATTGCGTTGTATTGTATTGTATTATATTACATTTAATTATTTCATATTATATTGTACCGTTGTATATTATATTGCATTGCATTGTATTATATTATATTACATTTAATTATATCATATTAAATAAAGTATTATGATAAATGGAGATATTTTATTTTTAGGTAAATGTTAGAGGTATAAAAGAGTAACAAAGTTATCACCACAAAACTAATAAAGTAGGTTACTCCGTACTTTTTTTTTTTGTTGCTCTCAAAGCCCGTAGGCGTTTCATTCATTAACTAAATTGTCATACATAAGATTATACCAGAATCGCATTAACCCGGATAAAAGCTCTAGGTTACTCCCTACTTATTTTGTTGACAAACGTGGGCCAATTCTCGTCTTTATGCACTCAAGTACACACAAATATATTTTTTAAATTAGGTTTGTATATATATAGAGAGAGAGGGGGGAGAGGTTAACCTACTTAATTAAGTACACAAGTTTTTGTACTTAATGTTTTTAAATCATTGAATTTGCATTGAGATTTGTGCATTTAATAATGTACACAAAATTTCATAATCATCATGAAAAAACAAAAATCTCAATGCAAATTCAATAGTTAAAAAACATTCAGTATGAAAATTTTGGTACTTAATTAAGTAAGTTAGCCTCTCATATATATGTATTCGATTTATTTGGTTCAGTTCGATTAAAAAGTATATTATTTGGTTGATTCGGTTTTAGAATTTTGAAAACCGATTAAACCGACTCGATCAAATAACATTTAATTTTTCAAATATATTTAATAAGTTATGTTGAAATATGAAATATATGCAGGCCGGCCCATACCTTTGACAAATTTGACATCTAAGGATAGACCCACAATAAAAGACACCAATTCTTTTAATGTATGTTTGGCCCAAAATCATTACGAAGAGAATCTCTCGTGTGCTGGGCCTGCTGGCTGAGATGAAGTCCGAAAATTTGTAAATAAAATACTGATATTTTAATTTTTCTAATTTTACAAAATATCCACAGAGTTTCCAAATTACAAAAGAGACTTGTTCTTATCTTTGTATAACAACAATAGGTGGTTTAATTATCTTGTCAAATAAGAAATTTGTAATATATTGTTTATATGATAATTGTTGGATGGTAGTTATGTAATATTTTTGACTATATTTAGTAATATTTTGTATTTGAATTGTTCTGTTATTAAATTAATATAATATTAATATTTCATAAATATCATTAATTTTTCTGACAAAGGCTTCAAAAACGTCGGGCCGGTCCTGGATATATGATATAATCAAATAATAATCTTATAAAAAATACAATTATATTTTATAATATTTGTTTATATTTTTATAAATGAAATATAATTTTTCGTATTAATTCATTTTTTTACAATATTTCTTATTCGGTTCAACCAAATAAACCAAATAATAGTTATGTTCATTCGGTTCAAAAGTTAAATGATTCGGTTTGGTTAGAATCCAATTCGGTTAGGTTTAAATCGGTTTGGTCTCATTTCTTCGGTTTGGACCGAATAGACCGGATGAGCACTCCTCCATGTGCTCCAAAAATAACCCCGATTTCGCTTATACCCTTATAAGACGACATACACAAAAAATACTATTATATATAGTCAATGTTTTAAATTGCGATATAGCGGTCCATTGCGCTTGAACAATAATTTACACATGATCCCCGATATTGCGTTATATTGCGCGATATTGTGGTGCTATATAGCAGGTTGCGGTGTTGCGTTTTGTGAATATTTATTGCGATTTGCGGTATTGCGGCGCAATTGCGCCGCAATTTAAATCATTGTATATAGTCAAAGAAATTATTTTGTGTGGATATAAATAAAAAGCAAAATTCTATGATAAGAATAATAACGTTTTAGAAGTTGAAGAATTTTTTTGCGTCCGGTAAAATGTTATCTTTCATGTTTATTATTAAATAAAAATTATAAGTCAAAGAAATTATTTTGTGTTTGGTAAATTAGTATTTTTTATTTTTATTTATTTTTTTAAAAAATAACATGATTTTGTTTAATAAATATATAAATATAACATACTTAGTAGTATGTACAATTTTTCAAATGATAGTTTTTAAAAATGTAATCAGTGGTTACAGGGAGGATTTTTTTTGGAATTGTTGTCTTTCACCAGTCCCTTTGACGAAAGATAACAAATTCATGATTTTTAATTCCTGTAACCATTTATTACATTCAGACTCGACTGTCCTCTCTTTTGCCAAGACGTTTAGCGAAAAAGAGGTGATTTTTTTTTACCTTTCCGTAAATAGATTTAAACAATGATAGGATGAGAATTAGAAATTTTATTTGAAATGAAAGTTGTAAAACCTATGAAGTAGAACAAATTAGAATTTTTTTTGACAAATTTATTGCTCATTTGAAGTCTGAAATGCTTAAAAATACGAGGTAAAAAATAATTTTTGAATTTTTTTATGAACAAAATTAAAGGTTTTAAAAATTAAATAGGGTTTAGGTTATATATGTAGTTGATATTCTTACCAATGTTTGTATTTTAGTTTCAAAACTAGACAAAACTATCCAATTCCACGGAGACATTTTTGAATTTTGGATGCAAATTGTTAGTTTTGAGATAAAATACCGTAATCCCCTACTGTATAGTGTACGGATTGAGTTTACATGCAATTAAATATATAACATATTAGCAAAATAATGTAGACATCTAAGAAATACAGGCAATCTTTTATTATTCACAAATCACAATATTATTAATTCATGACTTGTACATATATTTCAGAACAATTGTATAAGATATTTGATAATTGACCTTTTTCTTGATATTAATATTTTGAAACAATAAAAAATTATATATGAAATTAACATTTTGATAAAAATATAGTTGCAATTATGTATTTTATAATTTTATTATTTGAAGTTAAAATTGTACATAACTAGAACTGAAATAATAATAAAATATTTTGTGAGGAAAAGAGCTTAAGCCCTTGTTTCATTTATATAAGATAATATAATAATATAATATTCAACACTTTTTTGTTTCAATTCTTGTGTTTTTCACCAAGTACTTTTTATAAACAAATTGTACACTTCAACTTTCTGGGTCCATAGTTCATGAAACTCGTCCAAAATTGTGCGAGCAAATAGGCCCCATGATCTAAATGCACGAAACAAAATATTAAAAGTAAACACTAGAATTTAAATGAGAAAAGTCTGTTATTGGCCCCTCAACTTTTTACTTGGATCATTTAGGTCCTCGAACTTTATTTCGGTTCACTTAACCCCTTTAATTTTTCGTTTAGTTCAAAATTTCCCTTCCATCCGTTAACTAGTGACTTGGCAGTTAAATTAATTAATTGACAGCCAAATAATTAGATGACATGGAATAATACGATGACATGGCATATGAGGTGGAAATATATATAAAGTAATTTCGAATATAACTTCCATGAAACCCCCTGTAGAGACAAGAACCCTACAAGCCAATTAAAATAGAAAATCTGGTCGCTTATAGTAGTCTTATATTTTTTTTATTTAATCATTTGAAAGTAACATATTTTGATTTTGTATATGCGCACGGGAGAGGGTTCATCTCTGCCTTAAAAAAAATTATGAAATTTTTTGAAAGTATCTTTGAAACTTTCTAAATCATTCAAAACCAAAACAATCATCATTTTTTTTAAGTTATCAAATAAATCCTAAATCATCAAATTACTATATCAATAGACTAAATCAGAGGCCATCAAATTAAACAATAAATTATAATAAAAGCATCTCTAAATCCTGCATCATCAAAATAAATATGAACCCTAAATTTCAATTTGACTTCGAGATTGATCTCTCTTCCTCTTGCCAATTTTGTCGAAACCCTATTCAAAATTGAGAAAATTAATATTAGTTTGTAACTATAAAATTAATGAAAAGTTTATTAGCTAAAGATTAACCTTGTTGGAGGGGCATGTTGCTTTGTTATGTCCTTGTTTTCGGCAAGAACTACATGTTATGATTTGTCCCGTCCTTGAAAGTTTACGACCAATTGATTTTGGGACTACACCTTCTTCTCTTCTCTTATGTTTTTTAGGTCTACCGGGCATCTTTCTATGGATTGGAGGTAAAGGAGGATCATATGGTGTTTTGCGCCAGTCGTGTTGACCGACAACCGGTTGCAAGAAATGAGAATATGTCTTTTGGCGAAGTATTTTTGTGTACCATGATGAGACATAATCCATTGGTTCTTTATTATTATAAAGTATGACATATACTGCATGAGCACAAGGAATTCCTGAGAGATCCCAAACCTTACATGTGCATGTAAGATTTTCCATATTGACCACATATCTGTACTCTATGATTTCATCATTTTCACTTCTCTTCTTATGAACCACTTCATAACCATCTTTTCCATTCCATTGTATTCTACAGTCCTTAATGTATTTACTATTTTTGGACAATTTAGCAACAATATTAGGGCAAATATTATGATTATATTTTGCACCTTCATTTGCAAGTGTTGCTATTCTTGTCATTGTCATACATCTTATCTCCTCGAACATGGTTATTATTGGTTTATGTCTCGCATCTAATATCCATTTGTTGAATACCTCCGATAAATTATTATCCACAATATCACATTTCCCACCATCATCAAAAAAGGCACGACTCCAATGTTTAGGATCAATTTTTAAGAGGTCCGTTGCTGCTTCTTCAGAGCTGGCTCGAAGTAAACCCAAATTTTCATCGAATTCGGAAATTGAATATGACCAAGCACACTGCCAAAATCTCTTCTTCAAAATGTCGCCTCTGTGCTTCTTACTCCAATTGGCATAGATGTGCCTTGCACACATTCGATGTCGTGCATCAGGAAAGTCCATTTTAATGCATTTCTCGAGTCCCTGCACTCAAGAAAAAAATTGTAAATTAATTTGTTAAATAACATAGTATATAGAATTGTTATAATTACCTTTTGTTGGTCGCTAATCAAAGTCCACCCATGACCCGACCTCATGTCTAGGTCATCTTTTAAGAGTTGCAAGAACCATTTCCAATTTTCGGTATTCTCGACATCTACCACAGCCCAAGCAATCGGATACATTTGATTGTTCCCATCCCTTCCAACAGCACAAAGAATTTCAAATTTTACGGGACCCTTAGAAAAACATCCATCTAACCCAATTATTTGCCTACATCCTGCTAGAAATCCTTTTTTGCATGCATTAAAACAAACGTACATTCTCCAGAAATGTGGTAACCCTTCCTCACTTAATCGTGTCACATTTACCCTTATGGTGCTGCCAACATTTGACTTGTGCAATGCCTCAGCATAGTCCCAAATTTTTGCATATTCCTCTTTGTAACTTCCCAATTTTTTTTTCATCACTATCAGCTTAGCTCTTTTACACTGGCTCAAAGAAACGTTAATGGACATGTCATTTCTTATAGTATCCATCATCTCCTTTGATTTCCATCCTGGTTGTGATAGGATTCTTTCTTCATACTTCTTTGCAAGATATGAAGCCGTGACTCTACTACACTTAAAAGTAGCTAAGCACTTGTGCTCGGGATTATAGGTCTTGACCATGAAATGACCACTTGGTTTATGTAACGAAGCAAACAAAACCCACGGACACCCAGGCCAACTACATATCGCTCTAACTCTCTCACTTTCATTTTTTTTATACTTAATATCTTTTCCGTTGCTAATGGCATATTTGGTCACCGCTTTTCTAAATTCCTCTGCCCCCGTAAATGTCATGCGAACAAAGAAATCTGGCGAATTCGAAGAAGAATTGTGGTGAATGAACCGACTTCTTCTTCGAAATGCATGCTCTGACTCTACATCATCATCACTATTGATAAAACTACCACACTCACTAGAATCATAATACTCACTTTCGACATTCTCAATCGCATAATCCGGGTTGGCACGCTCTTCTTCACGTTCTTTCTCACTCTCTTCCTTACTAGAATCAAAATACCCTTCTTCGCTATCTTCGCTATCTTCGCTATCTTCCTCCTCTAACCCCTCACCATCATGTAATTCAACTTGAGAATTCAAATTATCATCCTCTTCACCAATCATGATAGGTTCAACAAATATATCAACAGAAACTTCATTCTTTTTTCTTGAGATCATCTCTATTACCGATTCATCACAATACAAATTCACAAAATTATTGCTCGTACCTCTATAAAATAACTTGAAAAGATTTTCCAACCTCATCTTCTTCTTTATAATGGTTAAAAGATCATAATATTTTATTTCAACATCAAGGTTATGCACCCTCTCTTCTTCATAATTGACATACTCTAAATGATTATTAATATATTCAAATCGACCATTATAAAATATCTTAACTTGAAATTTGGTCATATGAACGATTTGAAAATTTCTGAAATAAATTGAAAGAGAGAGAGAGAGAGAGAGAGAGAGAGAGAGAGAGAGAGAGAGAGAGAGAGAGATTGTGAAACTGGAGGGGTGGAAGAGAGATCACTCGTGAAAATTGTTTTAGAAAGAAAATTATGGAAGGGAAATAACAAGTAAGGAATATTATGAATATGATTTGAGAGATGATATTCTGATATATATTATTCATTATTTATGTTCAATTTAGATTTATCATATAATCAAAATAATACCAACTATACCAAAATATATTATTTGAGAGAATATTTTAGATTTGAAATAAATGTAGTGCAAAGAAAAGATACCAACATATATTTTTTGGAGATTTTTTCACATGAATCTTCCTTCAATCTAAACACATAAACAATTAAATCAGGCTAGATATAGAAAACAAGAAAAAATATTACAAAAAATATCACCTTAAGTTATCTCAAGTTTATTCTTGATTTGCTTCCCCCAAACTTTAACAACATGCATTAAGTTATATCAAACCGAATAAATTGAAAACAATTAAATCAGGCTCAATCAGTACCGTATTTCTCTTATCATAACTTCCATATATCCATTCCTATAAATTTTAAGAGATAAATATGATATTTACAATTTTTTAGAGACAATAATATTTTTTTGGAGGAATATATTCGAAATTAATTTATTGATTTTTCATGTCATATGCCATGTCATCGTATTATTCCATGTCATCTAATTATTTGGCTGCCAATTAATTAATTTAACTGCCAAGTCACTAGTTAACGGATGGAAGGGAAATTTTGAACTAAACGAAAAATTAAAGGGGTTAAGTGAACCGAAATAAAGTTCGAGGGCCTAAGTGATCCAAGTAAAAAGTTGAGGGGCCAATAACAGACTTTTCTCAATTTAAATTTAAATTTAAATCACTTCTTAAAATTAGTCACTCAACACCGTCTTAATTGGGCTATTGAAAATCAAGATGTTGATCTGCAGACCCAATAATTGAAAAAAAGAAAGTGACATTTGGGTCAGAAAAATGACCCATAAACCCAAAAAAAATAGAGTAGATGGTTTATGAGCCTAAAGCCTAGCTTGTGAATTAATAAACAATTAATAGCAATTAAAAATTAACAAAGTCTAAAATATCATATATAAAAGACTTTATTGTACTGAAACATAATGTGGTTACATCAAACAGAAAATCAAAACACAAGCCGAAAGGTCGTAAACATCGTAATTAATTCTCAAGTAAAATAACTACGCTCGATCCCACAATCTCAAGCCGTCGACCCTGGTGCCGGTGCAGGATTAGGGAGGGGCAAAATTCCCGTGACGGGTGCAGGCGGAGCCAAGTCCGCATCGCAATATCCGCGTAAAATATCGGCTTCCTCGACAGTGAATCCAACGACGGAAAGCATAGATGGCCAACACTGATGAGTAATCATTCTTATTGCATGACAACACTCCATTGTAAGATACGATTCGCCGTTCATGAAGAACAGTACGATTTCGCTCGTGCAAGATTTTAGCTCGGTCATCGCGGTCCAACAGTCGGCCCAACCGCTAACACCCTCAAGACGCGACTCCAAGGACTCGAGACTCGGTTTGAATTGGCCGACGGTACGAGTTGCGGTGGTCGAAATGGAGAGGATAGCGATGGCGAAAAGAAGGGACACGAGTTGCTTGGAAATGAAATTCATTGTTATTGGTTAATTAACAAATTATCTCAGGTTGAATTGGATGGTTGTTTGTATGTTTTTGTGGTGTGTTTTGAAAGTGAATCCATGTGGAGGTATTTATAATGAGAAATTAATTAGGGTTTTACAGAGGTTTATGACCAGTTATGGGGAGGTGAAAGGTGAAAGGTTTTAGATGTTATGGAATTTAAAAAGGGTAAAAAATAGAACAATTACAATGAGGGGTAATTTCGTCCACAGAGAAAATAATAGAATAAACACTCTGATTAAGCCCAGTTTAACAAAATTTAAATTTAAAGAAGGTCCAGAATAAGGGGTAATTTCGTCAATTTATAAAATAATAATAATAGAATAAATATACTGATTCGGCCCAATCTAATAGGTTTTAAAAATAAGCCCAGAAGGAGGGGCAATTTCGTCTAAGGAGAAAAGAACGCTCTAATATAAATGGCCAGCTAGGGTTTATGCGAGTTGCCTCTGAGTTTAACGCCGCCGAGAGAGAAAGAGCAGGTACTCCCTCAAACCCTAATCTCTATATAATTCTCAATGCATTCATCCTTTTTTGTCTTATCAATTTTGTTTCTCTCATTGCGCTTGGTACGTCTGATCTGAAATTGTTATCTCTCTCTGCTAAATCTCTAGTATTTGATATTGTTCTGAATTGTATTTTAATCTTTAGTATCTAGGCTGATTATGTATTGCAATCTTTCATTCTGTTGGGTCTAAATCTATTAAAATTTCTCATAAAGAAAAATATTTTCAATATCATTTTCATCTTGTATTATCACTACTATATATTCGTTTAATCGTATTTAATCTATTTATATTGGTGGATCTGATGTAATATTTTGCTAAATCATTGAATTTTAGGTGTGAAGAGGTAGGAAAAAGATGTCTCACAGGAAGTTCGAGCACCCAAGGCACGGTTCTCTCGGTTTCCTTCCGAGGAAAAGGGCTAATCGCCACCGTGGAAAGGGTAAGCCACGTCAAAACTTTTTTACTCATTTATAAATCTTGTATAATCATAATATTATCCCTCTAATAATACATTTATTATTAATTTATTTCAGTGAAGTGCTTCCCCAAGGATGACTCAAACAAGCCATGCAAACTCACCGCCTTCCTCGGCTACAAGGCTGGCATGACCCACATTGTTCGTGAGGTCGAGAAGCCTGGATCCAGTAAGTCCTTCAATTATAATTAATAAATATAAAAACAAATAATTAATATTTATTATATTTCAGAGTTGCACAAGAAGGAGACTTGCGAAGCAGTGACCATAATCGAGGCACCACCAATGGTCATCGTTGGAGTCGTAGGTTACATCAAGACTCCACGTGGTCTCAGGTCATTGAACACCGTGTGGGCCCAGCATCTCAGTGAGGAGATTCGCAGAAGGTTCTACAAGAACTGGTACAAGAGCAAGAAGCGTGCTTTCTTGAAATACTCGAAGAAGTACGAAGCCGAGGACGGCAAGAAGGAGATCGAAGCCCAGTTGGAGAAGATGAAGAAGTACGCTTCGGTCATCCGTGTCTTGGCCCACACTCAGGTTTGTAAATCATATTTATTTATGGTATCAATTTTGCGAATATAACCTTACGAGTTTTGTAATTTGTTATACAGATCAGGAAAATGAAGGGGCTAAAGCAGAAAAAGGCACACTTGATGGAAATCCAAGTGAACGGTGGAACGGTCGCACAAAAGGTGGATTTCGCGTACAATTTCTTCGAGAAGCAAGTCCCAATCGAAGCGGTCTTTGCCAAGGATGAAATGATTGATATTATTGGCGTGACCAAAGGTAAGGGATATGAAGGTGTGGTTACTCGTTGGGGTGTTACTCGTCTCCCACGAAAGACCCACAGAGGTTTAAGAAAGGTGGCTTGTATCGGTGCGTGGCATCCTGCTAGGGTTTCGTACACCGTTGCGAGAGCTGGTCAGAACGGGTACCATCACAGGACTGAAATGAACAAGAAGATTTACAAGATTGGTAAATCTGGCGAGGATTCCCACAATGCCCTCACCGAGTTCGATAGGTACGTTAATTTTGATAATTGATTTCTTAAACCCTAAAACCTTGATGGTAATTTGTATTTTTTTGTGGTGGCGCAGGACTGAGAAGGATATCACCCCGATGGGAGGATTCCCGCATTATGGTATCGTGAAGGACGATTACATCATGATTAGGGGATGTTGTGTGGGGCCGAAGAAGAGGGTGGTTACGTTGCGTCAGAGTTTGTTGAAACAGACATCGCGTAGCGCGCTTGAGGAGATTAAGCTGAAGTTTATCGATACTTCGTCGAAGTTCGGACATGGACGTTTCCAGACTACTGGGGAGAAACAGAAACATTATGGCCGTGCTGCTACTGCTACTGCTACTGCTTAGAGAGTTTTCGGTGCGATTGGAGTAATTGTTATTTTTGAAGTTTTGTAGGGTTGTTTGTGTGTTTTGAGGAGGAGGAACAATATGGTTATTTTTTGTTTTTTCTGTTGAGATTGCACTCTTTTTGGTATGAACTTAAATTAGAGTTGCTCTGTGTTTTGTTTTAAATGTCAATGCATTTTTAATGTCTTATATTTTTTACAACAGTTCTTTTTAGTTTTTTGCTCGTGTGCTAAAGAGGGGCAGTAATGATAATTCCAAATTTTGAAATGATTCGATTGATATGTATACACAAACAGATGGGAGTGTATTTATTTAAATATAAATAAAAGAAAGCTTGTAGAAATCGCTAGTGCACTGTTTATGCAGAAAATCTGATTTGGTGCATCGTTAGAAACAAACATTCAAACGCTTAGGGCCTGTTTGGCATTAGGAATTTTGGGTCCGAGCCGAATAATTAAATCCCGCTCCTTGTTATTCCCTGTTTGGCAGCCCCATAAGAAAAAGAACTAAAAGAAGCTCCATTATTTCTTTCTAATGAAATGCCCCCACTTCTCCGCTCCTTCAAAACCTAGAGCGAAGTTTTGCCGTAAAAGTTGTGGCGCCAAAATTTTCCACGCAAGCTCTACGTCTAGGGCAAACTTCTCAACACAGCTACAACCTCGGTTCTGACTAGTTCGCCTCGCATCGCCTCGGTTTGTCTCAGTTCTCAACGGTTCACTTCTCTCCTGCAAGGTCGTGTATGTGCCGTTCTCCAAATTCAGGTTTGTGTGTGTGCGTGTTAATTTGCTCATTTTGACTTTCTCGTGTATCATGCAAATTATGTACTTATGCAATTTGTCTATTGAATGCCCAATTTTATCTCTCTGATTTCATTTGTCATGCTTCATACCTCTGATTGCCCAATTTGTTATGCAATTCGTGTCTCTAATTGAATGCCCAATTTCTTTAATTATGCAATTTCTCTGATCGAGTCTCATGCATTTTAGTTTCTTCATTATTTGTCCAGTACTTAGTATCTTCTATCTGTAGAAGAGTTATGCAATTCACTATTTCTTCATTATTTGTCCGTAATTAGCTGCATGTTGAGTAATTAACAATTATAATTAGCAAATTTTGTTTCTGTTTGTAGATTAAATGCATAATCTCTCTCAAGATGAGTATGTTGTCGGTGTTTTTGCAATTATTCTTGTATCTTGAATTGTACGAAAACGGAAAAGAAAAATCACCAGAACATTATCACCAACTAGAATTTCCGAAATTCTTACCGGTCCGCCTTTCTTTCCTAGATCTATCCAAGTCGATATAGTTATTGCGTGTTGCATACTTCACAATTACATTATTGCCGACGAACTTGATGAATTTGTACCAACCGAAGAAGATGTGGCCATGCGTCCTTCCCAAGGACATAGGAGGAGTGGATCACGAACTAGAGATGACGTAAGGGAATGGGTTCAAGTTAGAGAGCAAATCATGAGAGAGATGTGGGTTAGACGCGAAATGTAGGTTTTAGATGAATTATGTTTAGGAAAATATTTTGTATGTTAGTTGTCGTATGTTAATTTTGTTTCGAACATACTTTATATTTTGATTTTATCGATAACAAGTATTTGAAAATTTAATTATGTTTCAAATTTTAATTTTTTTTGGATTTAGATTATGTTGTGTGATTTTTTTTGGATATTTAATGTACAATTATAGTGAGAAATAGTTTTTACAAAATAAATATTATTACGTTCATAACAACTTTAACTAATTTCATATTACAACAACAAAATTCCAGAATATTTTCAAACAACCAAACAAAAAATTATACTTTCCGGCATCTTATAATTTGGACATCCAAACAAACTATGGAATTATTAATTCCAGAACTTTTTTCTCCTCCACCTTATAATCCAATTCCACTCTACTAATTTCGCTTGCCAAACGGGCCCTTGAGAACCTTGCTCCAAATTAAAACAATGCTCGGGCTCTAATGTAATTGAGCTATGATTTCCTCCAACATTCTATGTACTAGAACCTTTCTCCGAATATATGAAAACTCATTCAAATTAAAAGTATTGTTTCTATATCTGAATGTTTGAAATAAGTAGAAAGCTTTTAATAAAAAAAGATGCCACATCTACTGTGTGATTGGTCATTCATTTTGCATTCTACTACTTGCCACAAAATTATTCATTGATATTGTATTTTAGTATGGATAATTATACCATACCCCTTCATTTCCCACCATATTTTTTATATCACCAATTAATCATTAATTGGTAATTTATTAACAAAAGTACGTCCAACTAACATTTAATTGATATTAATTAAGAATTATTAGTATATATATTTTTTAATTATATATTAATTAACTGTTAATAGTGTTATTTTCTTCATTTACTCTAATAAGTAATCATTAATTATGAATACAGAGGGTGGTGTGGGAAAATAAAGGTCAGTTAGTATTCATCACAAAATTCTTGCTTGCAGACTGAAATTTGACAATCCATGAAATATAAATACACTTTCACAATCATATTTTTCACATAAGTAAAAACTATTTAGTAACTATTTTTAAATTAGTATATGTTAAAAAAAAATTATAGTAATTTTAAATTAATAAAATAATACAAAAATATGTTTATTAAATTTAAATATGAAAAATAAAGGAGAATTTTGATCCAAAAAAATTGTAATACCATGAAATATCCTTATAGGAGGGTAATTGAAAAGAAAACCTGGTACGTAGGTTTTTTTTTGGAGTTTCTCAAAAGTTAGGATTTTTTTTTGTAAATTTAAAAAATGTTAGGAGGTTATTTGTAAATTTCGCATTAATATAACACTAGTGAAAAGAGTTCGGTCCGAGGAAAGAGTGTATTTCCTACCTCGGATACAAGATAATTGTTGGCCGCGGCACTATTCAAGTAGATGGATTAAACTAAGAAACAGTAATACGAGATATTTTCACGTAATAGCATCTCGCCGTGAGAAAGCAAACTGATCTATAGCTAGCATAATCTCTGATAATCGAAACCACTACAAAGTCATTAAAATTAAATGAAGAACTCGCACTTACTTCAAAAATATCATAGGGGAAAAAAATAATGATATATATCCGTATAACTCTCTCCCACATCTTTTGATGACATGATGACCCGATTGTTAAATCTTAAATTTAAAATATTAATTCATGATTTGACATCATAATTGATAGGTTGACAATAAAATAAGATGTAAAATCATGAATTAAAATGTTAATTTTTATTGTGCTAAACCAACGGGTGATTCTATGGTAAGAACTCATTATCGATTCTTATTCAAAATAAGAAAGGTATTTTGGACATTTCTCGATCATCACTTTCAAGCCTACTAGAGGAGAGTTTGGAGGTAATGCAACATTAATAAACAACACACTAAACACGAATAGATCTGACATTAGTTTACATTGTTTGGATGAGCTGTTTGTGGAAGAAAAAATTAAAAAGAAGGCAACGTGAGTGGCCTCGATGGGATCCCGGTAGAAATTTTACGATTCTTCTGGCCAGTTTCGTAACCACAAAATATTAACATACTCAACAAAATCTTTTCACGTAATCCGATCACCAAAAATTGAAAAAAATCAATTATAACTTGTAATTCCTAAAGTGGAAGTATCCTCACAAATGAAAGCGGTCTTTGCCAAGAACGAAATGATCGACATTATTGGTTTGACGAAAGGTAAGGGATATGAAGGTGTGGTTACTCGTTGGGGGAGTTACTCGTATCCTGCGAAAGAATCACAAGGCCCCGGGTTGTAAGAAAGGTGGCTTGTATCGGTGCGTGGCATCCTGCTAGAATTTTGTACACCGTTGTGAGAGCTGGTCGAATCTGGTGAGGACTCTCACAACGCCCTCACTGAGTTCGATAGGTATGTTAATTTTGATAATTGATTTCTTAAACCCTAAACCCTAGATAGTAATTTGTATATTTTGGGTGTTATGTAGGACCGAGAAGGATATTACCCTGCTGGGAGGATTCCCGCATTATGGAATCGTGAATGGCGATTATATCATGATTAGGAGATGTTGCGTGGGGACGAAATAGAGGGTTGTTATGTTGTGTTAAGAGTCTGTTGAAACAGAAATTGCATTCCGCGCTCGAGGAGATTAAGCTCAAGTTTATCGATACTTCGTCAAAGTTTGGACATTGACGTTTCCAGACTACTGACGAGAAACATAAACATTATGGCCGTGCTGCTACTTAGAGTTGGTGGTGGTGGGATACTTGAGTTATTTTTATTTTTGGTTTGAAGTTTTGTAGAAGGAACAAAACAATGTGGTTGGTATTTTTGGTGTTTTTGAGATGACCACACTCTTTTTGTTATGAACTTATTTAGAGTTGCTTTATGTTTGATTTTTAAATGACCAAGTGCGTTTTCAATTTTTTTTAGTAATTGTGTTGTTTTGGTTGATGTTTTTTTGAAGTTTTAAGTGCGTCATTAAAAAACTTTCAATTTCTTAAAGAGTGCATTTAAATTTCTTATAGAGTGCATTTACCCCAGAACTCTTTTCCATTCTTGATGCTATTTTGTTAGTTCCAACATATTTTTTTTCCCCATCTTTGATGTGATTAATTGTCAATTCCAACGTATCAATAAAAATACATATTAAATACTCATTAATTTATTTTTACATACAAATTTAATGTTTATTCCAACATATCAATAAAAATACAGTTTAATCAATCATTAATTTATTTATATATATAAATTTAGTGTTAATTGAATTATTAAAACCCACTTTCCTTAAAAAAAGGTCACAAAAATTTATTTATTTAAATAGATTGAAAATAAAGCACCAGATTTATTTCAAAAGTTTTTTTCGTGCACAATTTTTGTTTGTGACCAATAGGCCATATTGTAATTTACACAATTGTTGTATAATTTCAATTTTCAAAAAGTCATATTAGCCAATGTAATCTCATGTATCTTCACTCGTACTATCAATTTTCTTCATTCTCATGTATACATACTATCAATCTATGTGTGTCACTCGAACGATTATTTTCCACCTCTCTTTGCTCGCTTTGATCTCCTCATCTAATTTTTCGCTGAAATTTAGTTGAGCAATAATTGGTTTCCTCCAACATTCTATGTATTAGAACTTTTCTCCAAATATATAAAGATCATTTCAAAATTATTGTTTCTATAACTTAATGTTTCAAACAAAGTTAGAAGCTTTTAATAAAGAAAGAAAGCACATATGCTGTGTGATTGTTCATTGATATTGCATTCTACTACTTGCAACAAAATTATTCATTGATATTGCATTTTATCACCACGAGAGTCTTGCATACTGAAATTTGACAATCCATAAAATAAAATAAAAAAGTATTTAGCAAAGAAAGATAAATACTACACTGACTATACTGTACTATTATCAAATGCAGGAGCATATAAAAAAAATATAAATACACATTCCTCGTCATATTTTCCACATAAGTTATAAAAACAAACAAAGAAAAACCATATTACTTCCAATTAACTTGATAATATTGGTTATGTTTCTATACAATATGAAATAAATAATTTAGATAAATCATAATTGAATATAGGGCCTGGTTCAAAATAATCACTTTTCGAGCTTTTATTTTCTTTCAAAAATATTGGAATTAAAGTCTAACACATGCAAATACTTCATTTTCAATGTTTCATCAAAAAGCCGAAATTGAAATCTTGCACTAACAAAATGTATTAAATTTTCCAGTTATTTTTTCTCAAATTAAAAGAGTACAACACCAAGGGACATTTAAATTCTACACATTTTATATAAGAAAATAAGTAGCTAGAAAAAGATGTGATAAAGTAAAGATGAATATAATCCTATTGTGCATTTACATGTCAATTAATATAACATGAATTCGGTCGGAGGAAAGAGATCGTTGGCATCGACACTTTTCATGTAGATGAATCAAACTAAGATACAATAATACAAGACACTTTCATGTAATAGCATCTGGATCTGGCCGCGAGCAAGCCAACTCTATAGCTGTTTGTGGAAGAGGAAATTAAAAAAAGGAAAGGTGTGTGGCCTTGTTGGGATCCCGGCAGAAATTTTACGATCCTTCTCTCGCCAATTTCGAAACATCAAAGTAGGTTTTGAAACCACAAAATATTAACATACCTAACAAATTCTTTTCACCGATCTCCAAAATAAATAAAAAAAATCAATTATAAATTTCATTTCTAAAGTAGAAGTATCCTCACAAATGAAACCGGTCTTTGCCAAGGACGAAATAATCGGCATTATTGGTGTGACGGAAGGTAAGTGATACGAAGGCGTGGTAACTCGTCGGGGAGTTACTCGTCTCCCATGAAGGACCCACAAGGGTTTATGAAAGGTGGCTTGTATCGGTGCGTGGCATCTTGCTAGGATTTCGTACACCGTTGCAGGAGCTGGTCAGAACGGGTACAATCACATGACTGAAATGAACAAAAATATTTATAAAATTGGTAAATGATCTGGTGAGGAGTCTCACAATGCCCTCACCGTGTTCGATAGTTATGTTAATTTAATAATTAATTTCTTAAACCCAAAACCCTTGATGTTAATTTGTGTTTTTTTGGGTGTTATCTAGGACTGAGAAGGATTTTACCCCGATGGGAGGATTTCCGCATTATGGAATTGTGAAGGGCGATTACATCATGATTATGGGATGTTGTGTGGGGCCTATGAAGAGGGTGTTTTTTTAGCACGCTCGAGGAGATTAAGCTCAAGTTTATCGATAGCTCGTCGAAGTTTGGATATGGATGTTTTCAGATTACTGGCGAGAAACAAAAACATTAAGGCCGTGCTGCTGCTTAGAGTTGTTGGTGTTGTGGATATTTGAGTTATTTTTATTTTTGGTTTGGTTTGATGATTTCCTAGAAGGAACAATGTGGTTGTTATTTTTGGTGTTGTTGAGATGATGGCATTCTTTTTGGTATGAACTCATTTAGAGTTGATTTATGTTTTGATTTTTAAATGTCAAGTTCGTTTCTGAATATTTCTAGTAATTGTGTTTGTTTTGATTGATGCTTTTTGGCGTTTTAAGTGCGACATTTAAAAACTTTCAAGAAAAATGATTTTCAATTTCTTAAAGAGTGCATTTACTATGTCCCCAGAACTCATTCTCATTCTCAATTGTTAATTTTAACATTTCAATAAAAATATGTACTAATTAATTATTAATTCATTTTTACCTATAATTTTCTATCATACACTATGTTGCTCGGATACGCTGATACTGCGATACGATTACGCGTATCGGATACGGCGATACGACAATTTAACATATGATTTAGGATACGATACGCGTATCGGATACGGGTAGATTTTGATTTTTCGAACTATCCGCGCAACATAGATCATACACCCTTTTGAGTTGTGGCTCGCGCCCTCAATCTCGCCTCTCTCTCTCGCGATCATGTACGTACAGACCAAGTACGGAGATTTCCTAAGTACGGCTCGACTAAATTCCTCTCTCTCGTCACGAGAGTCTCGTCCCAATCTCGCGTCTCTCCCCTCGACAGTGACGGGGTTGCCACTAGCAAGACGGAACTATAGAATCGGGATCTAGGAGTTCGTGCCGGCACAGAAAGTAAGGGGCCGCAGAGCTACAATGGTCTGACTCGACTAAAATACTCATCTTCGCCTTCCTATTATCTGGAAGAAGAACAATAAGTGGGTTTCAGAAGGTTTGTGCTGATTTCTTTGATTTGTTCTGAATTTGGGTAGCTCAGAACTTAAATCCTCAAAAGTACCTTTTATTATTTAGTGCTTGAATTTAAGAATTTAACTAACTGGATCGATTTGCTACTCTTTGAGCTCAGAAACATGCCTAATTTCTTACAAAGGTTCAAAGGAGCACTATGTCGAACACCTTATGAGAATACGAATTCTCAAACATGCCCTTCTTATTTATTTCCTGGTTCTTGCATAACTGCTACTTTTTGTCCTGTTCGGCTTCCATCAACTCTTTCGATTCTAGATGGTATGTTTTTTTTTTGTAATTTCGGAATAATGCAGGGGGTGGTATGCAAATTCTTAAAGTTTGTTTAATTTGGAATGACAGACAAGAGTTTTTCGAGCCGGGAGAAGCGACAGTAATGCTCGAAATTGAAAGAAATCAGAATATAAAAATGGGCGAATCAAAATCCAAATTCAAATGAAGGTTCTCAAATTCAAATAACCTAATTAAACATCATATTTTTTAAATTAATTTATATCCTAATTAAAAAACACATTAATTTCGTGGCAGATGATGAGGAAATATGATGTCGTCGAAGATGATGAAGGTCCCTCTTTTCAACTGGACAGGTCCAGTACCAGTAGTGATACTCCTTTGATTTGAGAATAAATGCAAGTCTACAATTGAAGCATCGAGGGTTCCTCTTAAGTATGTTTATATAAATGCAAGTCTACAATTGAAGTACCAGTTTTGTGATGTATTGATATTGTGAATTAATGGATTTATGAATTAATTTAATAATGAGTTAGTATAATTCGAATTTGTTAAATAATCAAGTTGCTGTTTTCAACGAGGGATTTGAATTGATTTATTAACACTTTTGCTCGAGTTAGTGGATTCAATAGTTTCGCTCGATTTATTAATACTTTTGAGATCTTACACAACATAATTGTTAAAACTTTTGCTGTGAGAATGATTGTATAATCATAATTGTTATTGTTATTCTTCTTCATGTTGTTATTAATTTGTATGGTACTTACTATATTTGTAGAAAAATATGTCAAAATATATTTATAGTGCAAATTAAGAGAGAGGGGGGGAGAGAGAAAGAGAGATGCAAAAAATGTAACGATTAAATTGGTGAAAACAATTGTTAATGCAAAAAAGATAATACATGTTAATATTTTTGATGCCCAAATTACCCTTTTGTGAAAAGGATGTATGATAGAAGCTCCCAGTTTTAATATTAATTTAATTATTGATTAATCTTTTTAATCAGAATCAAAATGAAATTATTGTAATCTCATGTTTCTTTACTCATACTAGCAATTTTCTTCATTCTCATCTTCACATGCTATCAGTCTATGTACGCAATTCGAACCATTATTTCCGACCTCTCTTTGCTCGCTTTGATCTGTTCATCTAATTTCTCGTTCTAATTTAGTTGAACAATAATTGATTTCCTCCAACATTCTATGTATTAGAATATTTTTTCAAATATATAAAGATCATTCAAAATTATTGTTTCTATAACTTAATGTTTCAAACAAAGTCGGAAGCTTTTAATAAAGAAAGAAAGCACATATACAGTGTGATAGTTCATTAATATTGCATTCTACTACTTGTCACAAAATTATTCATTGATATTGCATTTTAGTACTCATCACGAGAGTCTTGCATACCGAAATTTGAGAATCCATGAAACAAAAAAAAAAAAAGAAATTATTTAGTAAAGGAAGACTAATACTACACTAACTATATTTATTTATTATTATCAATATCTAAACCAACAATTACATTTTGAAATTAAAATGCATTAGCATACAAGAAAATATGAATGCACTTGTCCAATCATATTTTTCATACAAGTTAAAAAAATAACATATTACTTCCAATCAACCTGATAATTGGTTATGTCTATAAATAATCAAATTAAACTATTTAATTAAGCAATAATTAACCATAAATGTAAGACAAGTCTGGTTTAAAATAATCAGTTTTCGAGTTCTTTTCTTTCAGAAATATTGAAATTAAAGTTTAACACATGCAAACTCATTTTTCAATGTTTGCATCAAAATGCCGCAACAGAAGTTTTATACAAACAAAATATTCAATTTTCAAATTTTTTTCTCAAATTAAAATAGTACAGCACCATGAGGTGATACTCATTGTATTTCAAGACATCCATCCATGATATGGAGGGGAGTAAACGGTTCGGATCCGGTTTGGATAGTGGTCATATCTGATCCGTATCTATATTTTTTCGACTACGGATATTCGGATACGGAACAACTCGAATTCGGATACGGTACGGATATTAAACATATACGGATGCGGTTTGGATATTGTCGGATACGAATATGTATATTAAAACAGATACTATTATATCATAACATAATATATCTTTTACTTATATGTATATATAATTTGCGACATTAACAATCTAAATTATTATATTTAGTTATAATTTTATGATTTTCATTTTAAATCCTGCAGAAACCATTAATTATCTATATTTTTTCCAATTAATATGAAATAATTCACATCAAAAAATATATAAAAGTCAGATCCGGATATCTGAATCCAAATTCGAGTATCGGATCAGATAAATATTTGGATCCAAATAATACCCGAATCCGGATCCGACACTACAACCGCAGACCGGATCCAGATATTTTTTCGAACACGATTTGGTACAGATAATATCCGCACCATTGCATCTCTAAAAGGACATAAGTGATATATTTTTTGTTTTTGTTTTACAGGTGCGGATGAAATTAATACATTTAAAATAGATAGTAACTAGAAACAATGCGCTAGGGACAAACCAATTCTACACATTTTATATATAGAAAAATAGAGTAACTGGAAAATGATGTGATGAAGTTAGAGATGAATATAACTATATTGTGCATTTACATATTTACTTGTCAATTAATAATGGAGTTACATATGGCACTCCACCAACATCTCTAAAGATGTGTTGATGCGTCAATTGAGAAAGACTAATAGGTATATCTTGGATTGATTAACAATTAAATCAAACTTATAAATATTTACGTAGACACAATACATTTACCCATTGATATTATACTAATATAGAAAATGCTTTTCAATTTCCATACATGGTGTATTGGAAAATTATGTGTGTTCCAAAATTCATCACCACATCTTCTATATTTTAATTAACACACTACATTATCATAGTGATTAATAAAAAACACTGTATTAAGAATTTACTAATATTGGTTCAGATTTTTGTAATTCATATGTAAGCTAATCATATTTATGCATTTGAGCTTGCAAACACAAGGGGGGGGGGGGGGGGGGGGGGGGGGTCGTTATCATAGGTTGCAGCTTCGAATCTCGCACTTCGGTAGGCTCTTTTTTTTTAAACAAACTCGCCCCTCCCTGATTTTTTTTTTCTGGTTCCATCTATGATGAGGAGGGATCACAAAGATAATTTCAAAATTATGTGAACACGAATTCGAGTATCTAATATGATACAAATGTAGCATTAGGAATTGAAATTTTTAGTTCTGAGTTCTTTCGAGGTAAAAATTGAAAATTTTCTGGATTCTCTAGTAAAAGTTTGTGTACCTGTTTTTTTAATTAATTATTTGTGTACAGGTTTGTGTTCATTAGGATTGTTGAAATTTGTAAAAAAAATTGGATGATATTTTTTAATAGCTTGTGTAATTGATGTTTATTTGTTTCATCTTTATTTTTGAAAAACAATCCTATTTTCTTGTTGAATTATCTAAATTATTTATTAACATTTTGAGGTTCTCAAGAAATACAATATAATATTATCAAGGGAGACAAAAGTACCATTCGTTGAGATCTTACTCTTCGAAAGAAGCGATAGTTGCGCCGCACCACCACATATTTTTCATGTTATTTTTGTAAGCAATATGACTAAGAATTGGGCAAATTAGTTATATAATGTAATAATTTATACTATTTTGTACAAATAATCAAACATATGATTTTTAAAATACAACTAATCAAACAACTCTTGTATACTATTAAATCCATGTACAATGAAATCCATGTATTTCAAAATCGCTCAAATCAAATATATCCATTGAGCATCAAATATTTTATACTTAATTAAGTATGTTAGCATGCCTCATATATATATAAGGACTTCATATAAGGACTCCAAATAAAGACTTCATGAAACTATATATATATATATATATATATATATATATATATATATATATATATATATATATATATATATATATTGAAAATTTACATATTATTGCTTCTTCAAAAAAATTTGAAATTTCTCATGGTAGCATCCTAGATTATCACTTTCCTATTGAGACGAGGCAAGGTCCATCACTGAATGCACGCGAAACTCGCACAACCACCATGCTTTGATATATTCTTATTTAGACCATGTTAATAATAATAAGAGTCGTGATGTATGTACACA
Source organism: Luzula sylvatica (assembly GCA_946800325.1). NCBI lineage: Eukaryota > Viridiplantae > Streptophyta > Magnoliopsida > Poales > Juncaceae > Luzula > Luzula sylvatica. Next base: position 68,789,832 of record OX326960.1, read on the forward strand.
AGAACTCTCCCCCCGAACTTGTGATGCGCTGTAAAGGTGGCCTGTCAAAGCATAAAGGCCGAAAATTCGCGGGCCTATTAAGGGGCGGGGGGGAAAACGGGCCTAACATTGAACAGGTGCCGATTATAATTCTTTGGTTGAACACCTTACATGATCTGGGCTCTACGGTTGAACATAGCCGGCCTTTTCAGCCCGAAAAGTACAGCAGGGGATTTTAATGCGTGAAATGATGGGCCTGTACAGTGCAGCAGAAGCATTAATTGTCGTGTACAGTGCAACAAAGCGGGAATTACCGTTGACAACCCGGGGAGGGAAAAAAACTTTGATTTGAATTTCGAATGGCAATTACCTTACCCATAAATAGAACAATATTTGGTAGTAATTTTCATTTTGTTGTAATTTCGTGGTTCCCTTCCAATATTGAATTCTTGATCGGCCATTAAGTTGGTATAAGGTGGAAATACCTTCCTATCCCAAATCGTTCTTAGTTTTGAACAGTTGTTTGTGTTTTCTTTCTGAATCCCGTGATTGTTTTATCAGTAAACAGTTTTTTGGGAAAATGATTATGATTTGAACCCTTGTTATTTCAAATACCTGTCTTGAATTGTTATTTTGGAAAATCCTGATTTTTTTAATCTTATATTTAACAGTATTCCATGAAATGATTTTGTATTTGACAGTATTCCATTATATTGTGTTGTATTTGACAGTATTTCTCTAGATGGTTGTGTGGTTTACAGCGTTCCTATTTAACAGTTTTCCCTAAAACGAGTTGCTATTTAACAGTATTCTTCGGAATGAGTTTATATTTGACAGTATTTATAGTTAACAGTTTTTACTGAGACGAGTTTGTATTTAACATTATTTCCTGAAATGAGTTTCCATTTAACAGTGTTACCTAGATGCGTTTTTATTTAACATTATTTATAGTTACCAGTGTGTGCTGAGACGATTTTGTATTTAACAGTATTTCCTGAGATGATTTTGTATTTACCAGTATTTCTATTAAACAGTTTTCTTTGTAATGGGTTTACATATAACAGTATTTATTTTAAACAGTATTTCTATTAAACAGTTTTCCCTGAAATGAGTTTCTGTTTAACAGTATTTCTATTTTAACAGTATTTCTATTTAACAGTTTTCCCTGAAATGAGTTTACTGAGACGAGTTTGTATTTAACATTATTTCCTGAAATGAGTTTCCATTTAACAGTGTTACCTAGATGCGTTTTTATTTAACATTATTTATAGTTACCAGTGTGTGCTGAGACGATTTTGTATTTAACAGTATTTCCTGAGATGATTTTGTATTTACCAGTATTTCTATTAAACAGTTTTCTTTGTAATGGGTTTACATATAACAGTATTTATTTTAAACAGTATTTCTATTAAACAGTTTTCCCTGAAATGAGTTTCTGTTTAACAGTATTTCTATTTAACAGTTTTCCCTGAAATGAGTTTACATTTAACAGTATTTCTATTTTAACATTATTTCTATTTAACAGTGCTTCTATTTAACAGTATTTCTATTAAATCACCGAAACGATTTTGTATTGTCTGAAATGAGTTTATATTTGATGCAGTATTTAACAGTATTTATGTTTAACAGTATTGTCTGAAATGAGTTTGTATTTGACAGTATTTCCTGAGATGATTTTCTATTTAACATTAAATTACCTGTTTTGAATTTCAAGTCAGCGGAATTTAAAAAAAGATTGAAGATTTAACAACTTTTGTTTTGTTGAACATTACACTGTTTTTTATTAACTATTTTGATTTCCAAGTTAACAGTTATTTCCTTAAAACACGATTTTATATTTAAAAATAGATTACAATTTTAAATTGTAGAGCTTCGATTTAACACAGTTTTTGATTTTAAAATGGGATGATTGAATTCTATTTTTTATTTAGCTTAAAATGGGATGATTGAATTCTATTTTTTATTTAGCTTTAAGTTGAACTACTTTAAATTGCATTTTAACATTTATTTCCTTCAAACATGATTTTCGATTTCCTATGCTTGTTTAATCCTAGAGATTTTGAAGCGTTGCTGATTTGAAAGTTCTTCGGTTTGGAAGCGTCATGATTAAATTGAATCTTTGATTTAACTACTTTAAATTAAAGTTTTGATTTTGCGACTTTGTTTATTAAATTCCTTAAAGTTCATCGGCTTGTTTAATCATCGTGATTTGGAAGCGTTCATCTTTTATCAAACCTTTGTTTATTAAATTACTTATGAAAGTTCATTAAATGGTTTGACATACTTCAGAAATACACAACACAATAATAGTTCATAAATAGTCAGATCCCCTTGGACATAGATAATACATAGTTTGACATACTTCAGGGTTTGACACAACAACATAAAACAACACAATAATAGTTCATAAATAGTCAGATCCCCTTGGACATAGATAATACATAGTTTGACATACTTCAGGGTTTGACACAACAACATAAATTATTACAACACAAACATAGTTCGACGACGCAGACATCCATAACCATTGTTTAAAAGTCAGACTTTGTTCCTCACAAAACACTCCATTTATTGCTAAATAAATAACTAAAACGCCCAACACTCAGGTTTTGCATTTCTTAGTGAAACTGGGAAGGCAAATCAAGTTGTATGCACCTGTACCTCTTGCCATGTCAATGTCTTGCTGATTGAAGACCATTGGCATCTGCTTCACAATGCATTCCACATACTTCACCAAGTAAAGGGCGCTATCTTCTGCATTCTGTCCCCTGGGACATCGACCATAACGTTCGACCCAATCTCCAATAGCTGCACAATCCATAGTTTCCTTCAAGTACTCCTTCCAGTCCTTCACGAAAGTATTAACCCTCGCTGCGAAAGTGTCCACCTTGCCAACCGAATTGTAAATCGTAACCTCACTTTTTTCAAAATCAAAGACAACCAAAATCCAGTTGCGTCCAACGTTGAAAGGAAGGAATAGCCAACGGTTTGCGCCAAGTTCAGTCATAGATAATGCTTTGGCAGTGTCGACATCAAACTCTTCAGGAAGCATGCTAGGCACTAACACCTGATTAAAGATATAAAAAGTATTGGTCAAGCCTAAATGTTCTTGCAATGTTTAGTAGTATTTTATATGTTTGAACAGATTACCGAACATGTCGGGCTGACATAACTCCACCGATTATACGGATCCATGCAGCATAGACGCGTCATGTCCAGTAAGACATTGAGTAGCTGTAAAGATGACGAATTGTTACATATATGAATGAAAACTATATATGTATAGGAGTAAAAATGTTGTTACCTTGCTCGTAATCTGCTTGCCTTGACACAGAAGTTCTATGTCCATCTTGGTGAACTTCTCCATTGGTTCAACCTTAAAACAGTCTGTGATGTAAGAATAAATAACGCTCTTCATGAAATTTGGTATTAGCTTGAATGGTGGATAGAGATTTTCCAAGTCTTCAGAGCAATAGGCGTCATTGCTGACTACGTTGTAATCACTGCCAGACTTCAACAGTTCGACTGCTTCGAAGGGGCTCTTGATTGAATTGTCTTCCGCGTCAAATCCTGGATTCGAATAGGAAATTATATATTGTACTTATGGACATTGATAAAAAAAAAAAATACCTAAGTCGAATGTAGGATTCGCACCAAATGGATTGTCAACCTTCCCCTTGGACTTGGTGTTGTCTGCTGTACTAGTCTGACCGGTAAACTGTTTCGCATATCGTTGACCTAATTTCCTTTGGAGATCGTCAGTCTGGCATACCGGGTGTGAAGGGACATTGGATCCTTTTGCAACCGAATAATTTTCATTCTGGGGCGTTTGGTAGGACTTGTTATACACGCTGGTATCTGGTGTGTTTGTTACATTCCCCGAAGATCCTGCTCCTGATTGTCTTGACGGTGTTGACTTGATGGCAACTGGTTGACTCACTGTATAAAAATGGACAGTGTGAAATTGAGTTCGTCAGAATTATGGTTTAATAAATAGTTACCAGCGATAGCAGGGTCGGAATTTGCCTTCCTTATCGGAGGTCGCTGAAATGAGCTCGAACCACCAACCTTCAATCCCCCATAGTTCTTGACTGGCGACTGGTTAAACGAAGGGGTCGAACCACCGACCTTCAATCCACCATAGTTCTTGACTGGCGACTGGTTAAACGAATGGATCGAACCACCTCTCTCGCCGTAGACGGAATTTGCTTTGTGTTCGGCTACTATCTTCTCCACATCCGGCAACTCGTGATCTTCAATGTAGGCTGGGTCCTGCTCGTCAACCATAGCCGTCATCTCGAGCACTGTTTACGAGAATAAAGGGAACTGATTAATAAAATCTTTTATTATCATTGAACAGTGATGACTAACCTATGTTCCCATGTCCGCCTCCTACTGGCAGAGAGATTTCCTCCCCTACTTTCAGACCCAAATCGTCAATGTTGTAAATAGTGGGCTCTTTCAATCCGCTACTCTGCCCATCATTTCCCAAGTTGACCGATGCGTTAGATTCTGTGGAAAAATCCATAGAAACAAAAACAACGTTAATCAACTTGAACAGAACGAACTATCAATTTTTTTCAGAAAACTAACCTGACGGTAAGGGGTCGAATTTTTGCTTCTTTTGACGATTAGTTCTGCTCATCGGCATCTCCAAGTAATCGTCCTCTGATTCGTTGTCTTCTGACTCCTCATCGAAATCTGCGCATAGTTCAATAATTTATCAAATTTGACGAAATTATTTATCAATAATAGATGTTAAACCTTCGACGTGAACCGAAGATTCCAACTTCTGAGTACACTTAGGCCTAGGTATGTTTAACACTTCTGAGAATAATTAAAAGACAAATTTATTCTACAGTTCAATGGTAGAGATAATAAGTAAGGTATATGGACTAACCTTGAACTCCCCCCGTTTTCTGCGCTTGGAGACGGGGAGAACGACGCGTTGGGCTGCAACGACGCATCGTCGCAGCAGAAGGCTCAGCTGCCCCCTTCCCCTTAGTCGCAGCAGACGGTTCTCCTACTGCCTTCGCCTTTTTCCTCGCAGCGGCTAAATATGTTCAATAGAGTTTAACATCAGTTGTTAACTTGTGGGAGAACAAAACCTTTTTTGCGGAAATTACCAGTGTTTGTTTGCGTCGCTGCGGGTGACCTTGAAGACTGCCTGCTTGTATTTGACCTTGGGGGCGTTCGGTCCATCATGTGACGGAGGTGAATCATCGTCTCGTGGCCATCGGTAAGCATCTGCTCCATTGTGTGGACTAACGCCTTAGCGTGTGTCTCTCCGGGTGCTTCTGTGAAGAAGTACTTCCTTGCGTTGCCTGTGTCGTGTTCGAAAACCCAAGCCTCCTCCCTCTCTGGTGTTAAACATACCACCATCCTCGCCGGATCCATGGACAATTCGATCTTGTTGAAGGCCTCTCTCGTTTCCTCAGTGTTCAATTGCCAGCACCTGTAACGCGGATAAACCCTAGGAGTAATCTTGATCAGTTCGGGCTTGGTGTGCTCGTAATACCAAACCTGTAAATAAGATCAGTCAATTAAAAATTTCCTTGACATGATATAATCCTGTAAATAGTGTTAAACGTACCAGTAGAGCGAAGGAACATCCGATCAAGGTTGGCGTCGAGTTCCCAGCCAAATTGCCGGAAATGTAACTGTGCGCTTTTGCTCCGATTTCAGGAATTGATTTTTGCATGAAGTCAAAAACTGCCTGACCCCATGCATACTCCCACAGGTTGTCGACATCGACGGCGTAATCCCAGAACTGTTGCGGGGTAAGCCGGTTGCTCATCGGGAACAAGACAGTGGTAAACAGGTACATGGTGAACATGGTTAACCATTCCTTTGGAGTTGCTGTCTTCTTCTCTCCCAATTCGTAGTCCAACTTGGACTCGTAATCGACAGCCTCAAGGTGCGAATCTCTATTGAAGAATGTTTTGGTGATGTGGTTGTCAACCATGCGACGAGGGGATATGTCTACTGGTTGACCGAAACCACGTAACCCTAGTACGAGGCATGCATCGTGGGCGGAGAAGCGGAGGTTCTTATCGTTGACAACGAAGCACCTTATTAGAGGGTTCCAGTGACACATCACTCTGGAAAGGTACTCCCGTTGCATGTTAATCGGTGGCATGGAGAGGAAGTTCTGGAACGGCCATTTGTTCAGTTCCTCCACGTGCTCCGGTGTGAGTTTCCTCTTCAAGAAGTCATTGTAGAACTGAGAGAATCTTTTAGGGCTGCAACGAGTTTTTACGGTGAATGTTGAATCTCTAGGGGTTTTTTTCTGTTGTTTCCGTTTGGGCGCCATTGTTGTCTGAAGAGAAGAAAAGGAAGAGGAAAGAGGCGAGTGAACAGCAGAAGGGGAATAGGTGGATTTATATTGACACCATTAATGGCGAAAGGTGGGTGGTGAGGGTGTGCGTTGATTGGCAGTGAAGGGGCGGGGGTTAGAGTCACGATGCGTATCTTTTGGTTTGCAAGGCGGCAAAGTCGCGATTAGAATCTTTTAACAGTGTACCTTTGCAGCCTTTCCCACGTGGTTTAACACCTCTAAAAGGTGCGATTTGACTCGTGTATTTCAGGGAGATGTAAAAAATTGATGGGCTTCAAAGTAATGGCCTGTGAAAAAATAAGATAAAATGTAATGGGCTTTCAGATATTAATGGGCTGTGAAATATTAATGGGCTAATAGATGTTAATTGTGCTAATATTAATTAGTAATGAGACTCCAAAAATAATTTTGATTCTACTGATAGCAGGAATTAACATTAAAACAACAGTTTTAATTAGGAAACATAAAAAAAAAATATTGGGGCTTCGTATCAAATAAAATGATAGCGGCCTTGTTTCAATTGTTAAATCGTGAAAATTTCATCATTAGATCGGTGTTTGAAATTCCCGGGTCAGAGCCTTCGAGCTATGGGTGGAAAACAAGAATAAATTAGTATATCCATGTACAGTTAAGCTGAAATGGAATTGTATGTATAAACTTACATGGATGACAGGGGCTTTTGTAGCTTGCTTCTTCTTCTTCATTGAAGCAATCTCGACCTTGGATTTTAGCCTGGTTGATCTGGGTCGTCCAAGACGTTTTACTCGTTTAGGATCATAGATTTTAACACCATCTTCTTCGTCTTCCGAAAGGTATTCTTCATCAGCGACGTCTCGGACAATTTTGTTACTGTCGCATATGCGAATCGCCATTTGTTCGAACCAGCCAAGCAATTGGTTCACCGCTAAATTGTCCCTGTAAGTGCACTCGATCATGTCAACCATGTAGCTGTGTGCGCGTGAATATGCCGAGTCGTAAGTGCAAATGTTGCGTTGAACTTTGGTGGAATTAATTTTTATTCTGGTGTGAGTTCGTATGTAGTCTTTTTGCCATCTAGGGAGAACGTAGCAATTGGGGATATCTTGAACGACATGCTGACGATAAATGGTCAAACCATGTCGACACACTATTCCCTTGAATTGGAATAATAAGCATTCGCAATAGTACGTTTTCTGGTATGAGCAGTATTGAACGGTGTATGTTCTACCATCTGATGTGTCGACGACACGGTACAGATTAATGCCGTCTTGTTCGGACAATTTTTCCGTGTGACACCCGATTAGCGCCTTTATCTCGTCCTGGAGTAAATAGAAAATCCGATGGGTGTACAATTCTGAGAACTGCTTCTCGAAGGGTAAAGCAGAAACAAGCAAGGGAGCACAGTTATTGCAATTGAAGTCCTCCATCCTCTCTTTCTCCCATTTCGATTGCAATGCTAGTTCGTATTTTTCAGCAAAATTCAATAGAGACGTGGACGAATTGACGTAACCATCGAAAAAAGCATTCATCGACTCGCTTCTTTGTGTGGTCGACATACCCGCCCAAAAATATTTTCTTACATAAACTGGAACCCAATGAGTCCTTATTGAGAACATACGTTCGAGCCACTTGAGACTAGCTTTGTTTTGGGGATCTTCGATTAACTCCTGCCAACCTTTCTCGAATAGGTCAACTTCAGAAGTGTCGTACACTAATTGACAAACCTGCGTAAGAAAGGTTTGTAATAAACTCAAAAAACGATTAAACCACAATAAATTTGTTACCTTATGTATGAACGCATCTTTGTTTTCTCCCCATCCAGCTTTGGCCGGCAATTTTTTCATTATGTGCCACAAGCACAAACGATGACGAGACTGAGGAAAAACAGTGGAAACCGCAGAACATATGGCAGCGCACTGATCAGTTATAATTGCAGGAGGGGGTACTCTGTTCATGCAGTCAAGGAAGGTCTTGAAAAGCCATTCGTACGTCTCGGTGCATTCGTCAGCTAGTAATGCGCAAGCAAGCAGAATAGAATGTCCGTGGTGGTTGACACCCACGAATGGTGCAAAAGGCATGTCATACCTACGATTAGGTTAACGTAAGATTGAACAGTTTTAAATTTGACAAAAATGTATAGCTTACTTGTTTGTTAAATAAGTGGTGTCAAATGTTATAACATCTCCATAAAACTGGTAAGCAGCGCGGCTACGACCATCAGCCCAGAAAACATTGCGCAATCTCCCGTCATCGTCAATTTCACACAGGTAAAAGAAATTGGGGCATTTGTTTTGACGGTCTCTGAAGTATTTCACCAAAGCGTTCGCATCTCCTGCTGCCAGTTTCAAGGACCTACGAGTTTGAACATGATTGCGCAAATCCCGGTCAGTGAACATGCAATTCTCGTGCCCCCCAGCTTGGTTGAACATAGCGTTGAAAGACCGGTGCTGCGGGATCCCTGATATAGGGAATTAAATGTGGGTTAACAGTCAGTTAAACCAAAAATGAGTACACAATATCGAACATAATGGGGGTTTGACAGTTCATCAAAAATGCTGGGATCCCTGATATGGAAAGTTCGAAAAATGGTTTAACAGTAGTCTGTTCAACTAAAACTTAGTAAACACTATCGAACATAATGGGGGTTTAACAGTTCATCAAAAATGCTGTTTAAACTTAACCTGAATCGTCGTTTATTTCTATCTGTTTCTTTACGAATTCAGGAATGTTACGGTGACACCTCATGTAACGAACAGCATCAGGGCGTAAATCATGGTTATGATCCAGTTCGATATGAGAGATGGTCCACAACCCATTCAAAAGGTAGTCCTTGACAATGATTTTTGCAGGACAAGCCGTTCCTTGGTAGCTATTCCTCCTTTTTCCGTATCCGTCTAACTTGGGACGTGTAAGGGGTTTCTTCTCCTTATTGCAAGCAAACGTGGAATCAGAAGTTTGCCCGTAAAAATTGTGCTTGGAACGTTTTACAATGCCAAAACCTTTGATGCAGGAGTACTTCAAATAGAAAAGATATGCATCTTCGCGTGATTCGAATCGCATCCCAACGGAAGGGTCTGGCAAAGTGTGTTCTTGGGTAGCTAAATTGGGGGGGGGGGGGGGGGGGGGGGGGGGGGTTAAATCATGGTTGTACAAATTCTCCATTGTTGAACACGCTGGAAGGGGGGGAGTGATGGAAAATGAGAGAAGGAAAAGAAGGAAAGAGATAAACAGGAGGGAAAAGGTAAATGATGAAGAAAGTACTGTTTTTCGAAAAAAAGCAACGTGGGATGGACGTCCGTGCATGAAAACGTTGAAAAATGGGAACAAGTACGCCGTGTGTAAGGTTGAACAGTGATGTGAGTTTTGTGCAGTGAGCTGTAAACCATTGAAATGGAACTCTTGGTTTACCACCTATGCTTTGGTTTAACACGTTGTGCCAGCGCATCAACAGAGCGGGGGGAGGATAGGGGTCATACAACATTTTCCTAATAATAAAGAGTATAATAAGTTTATACTATTTGTCGTTTATGCTAAATGGTTTTTTAGTTCTATTGAGTGTCAAAGTTTAGTAGGCAAGAATCTGGTGATAAATTCTAAAATACAAAATTAATGAGAATCTTGTGGTAAGTACTAAATACAATATCAATGAACAGTCGCATGGTTTATGTGACTCTTTTCTTTATTAAAAGCTTATAACTCATTTCGAACATTTCGTTATAGAAATTATAGTTCTGAATGAGCTATATATATATATTTGGAGAATATATTTTTTGTCTGTATATATAAAATGTTGGAGAAAACGGATTATTGCTTAATTAAAGAGTGATCGCGCTTTCAGAGATTGCACGACGAGAAACTTTCGTGTGAAACTATTAGATGAGGTTTGCAATCTCTGATGTAAAATTATTTTTGTCTCGCAAAATATCGATTACTTACAAGTGCCTTTATAGAATGTTAAAAATTATATAGAAAAAGAATACAATCGCTAAACTTGTAATAGATTGCAGCCGACATTGGTCGTGTCCTCCCTCCTCGACGATTGCTTATTGCTTTTATCTGACCAATGGTGATTTTGAGGATTTTCTTTTCTTGATTTTCTTTGTAAGATTCGAACTTTGCTTAGGTAAAAAATCCAATTAATTTGAGTTTATGTAACTTAGGGTATTATTATTGTATTTCTCTATCGAATTGGAGTTTACGTAAACAACAATTTGGGAACATTTTATAATAACAAAAATTGGGAGACATATTAACGATTGTGGCTCCATTAATTTGAGCGAAGATTTTGTGTTACTCGTCCTATCTAGGAGACTGGGAGTCCACAAGATATTTTCCACTTCTATAAGGGTATATTTGATATTTTGTGTGTTTTATACATGATCACTCTAGCAGGGGTAAATATGGTATTTAAATATTTTTTGTATGATATACATGAATTATGCCAACATTTTATGATGACACGAATCATTAATCCTTTGGTTCATCCTTCTACATTCCATAACATCTAAAACCCTTCACTTCATCTTCTATATTCTTTCACCTCTCCTGAATTTAATCTTTTCTCTGTAAATAAATACCCTAGAAATGCTCACTTACAAATCATTCAATCAGCCACCCAAATCTTTGAAACCATGGATTGCAACACCCCAAAGCTCGCAATGTCCCTTTTCCTCATCATCACCATCCTCTCCACGCCAACCTCGGCAACTCGTGACCTCCACTTCAAACACCAATCGCTCGAGTCACGCCTCCAATTAGATGGCGGGGTTGGTAGCTTGACTGACTGTTGGACCTCACTGACCGAACTAAAATCATGCACGAGCGAAATCATACTATTCTTCCTAAACGGCGAATCGTATCTCACGATGGAATGTTGCCATGCAATACGAACAATAACTCACAAGTGTTGGCCATCTATGATTTCCACCGTTGGATTCACCGTCGAGGAAGCCGATATTTTAAGAGGTTACTGCGATGCCGAGCTGGCACCTCCTGCACCGACCACAGGAAACTCGCCCGTCCCTAGTCCTGCACCGACGCCTATAGTGACAGTTTGATATAATAGAGTATTAGTTTTGATGCTAGTTTTTGTTTATGTTTTCTTTGTTATGTTCGATGTAACCAAAGACTGGAATAAATAATCGATTTACACGGTTTGTTAATGATTTTTCGATAATACTTTTATCTTTGTTAACTTTCAATTTCGAACGTATTATCAGCATTCTCCGTCGAAATGAACACCAAAACAATCGATACATTCAATATTTATAACTTAATTCTACCATATGAACATTAGCTAAAATTTAGTAAATTTATTGATTAATTACAAGAAAAAAAAATAATTATTAATTTGCCAACATATTGCCAGGGAGAACAGAAAATGAGGGTTTTTGTACGAATTTACATTAATGTAGGGGCTTGTAAGTAAATAATCTGGGCTTTTCTGCAAAAATACACTAATGTAGGGACTCGTAAGCAAACGATTCTGGGTTTCTCCGCGAAATTCTCAAAAGGGGGCAGAAGAGGGAAGAATACGAAGTGGGGGTTTTGGGGGGAGGAAGATGAGGTTTGCAATGGTGTGCTCGTCCAACCAGAACAGGAGCATGGAGGCGCACTTACTCCTCAAGCGCCACGGCCTCGACGTCGCCTCCTACGGCACCGGCGCCCACGTCAAGCTACCCGGTCCATCGATGCACGAGCCCAACGTCTACGAGTTCGGAACCCCTTACAAAACCATGTACGAAGAACTCCGCCGCAAGGATCCCGAGCTGTACGCCCCATCTTCGATTCAAATCCCCATTTTGATATTTCCTTGTTTGATTGCTTAATTAAACCTAATTGAGACCTCGATTTAGGTACAAGAGGAATGGGATATTGCCGATGCTGAAGAGAAACTTGGGAGTGAAGACTGCCCCTCAAAGATGGCAAGATAATTCTCGAGATGGGTGGTTCGACGTGGTGCTTACCTTCGAGGAGAGGGTTTTTGATCTCCTCTTGGAAGGTTTCTTCTTTCTCCCCCTTTAACTATTCTATCTCCTTCGATCCTCGATTGATTTTAGCTAATAATGTGAATATTGAAAAATTTGAGTAGATATGAATAATCGAGAGGCTAAGCTAATGAGAACGGTGTTGATTATTAATTTGGAGGTGAAAGATAATCACGAAGAAGCCGCAGCTGGAGCCAGAGTCGCGTTGGATATGTGCAAAGAGGTACCTATACTTTCTACAATTTTAATGTTTTCAAAAGTAAAACTGAAATATCATATTTGCCCATGAAAATCGATTTTAAATTAATGATTGGTTTTGTAGCTGGAAGTAACGGAGAACTGGGAAGATGTAATAGATGAATTCGTAGCAAAATATGAGAGAGAACAAGAGCGGAAGATTTTGTATAGTATTTCCTTCTATTAATATCATTTACTTTGATTCAATCAAAATCGTTTAGTTTGAAATGATTCGGGATAATCATAATTAAGGTGGAATTTCATACAAACCAGTCTTAAAAGTTCAAATTGAAAGCATCAATCTAATTTTTTTTTTTTTTAAATTTAGAGAGATCAATTATACTTCTAAAACTCATGTTTTTGAAATTGCAAATATGAAAATACACTCTCTCAAACACATAATGTATCGGACGAGAAAATTTTGATACTCATTTTCAAAAATACGATTTGAAAGTTATATAATTTGCAATTCGTATAGACGGTATAGTACCTATTTTTAATATTTGATCTCTACTCGGATTTGGATATGGATGCAGATGCAGATACATACTAGATTCGGGTAAATATCAACAAATTTTATTATTTTCTTTAATATTGTGCGATTTTGCTTGTTTTTATTATATATGTTACATTGTCATTGATCAATGATATCGAATATCTCGAATAAACTCATGCTATTACTTTTGGCGATTCATCTGTTAATAATATTTATATTACTTAATAGTTATACTCTGTAAAAAAAATGCTCATGATAAATTTTTATATTTGTAATTATATTATATTTTTCTTAGCATTCAACTGGTAACTAATTACATTATTTTTCTTTCATGTTATTCGTTCCGTTTAGATTCGTAATTGTTCGTACATGATATGATAGCGACAAAGATATAACGAGATTACAGAAAAATGAAAAATATACATATTCTCTCTAAATATCACGTCATCGACACAATGCGAAGATTTCCGTATCGACTATCGCCACTCTAAAAATTGGCCACAGACCCAAAAAAAAAGTATAATGAGTTGGTAAAAAAATGTGTATTCCATCGGGGCAGTTAATAAGAATATTTTGGCTAACAAAGATTTCTAATTTTGAATTTAGAAAGTTTTGACTTCAAAGCTCTGACTACCTTCTTAAAGTTTCTGTATGACTTTTTTATTTGTAGTTTTATATTTTATTATGTCAACGTTGACAAATGATACATTGTATTTTCTTATTCAAAAGTCAGAGAATCATATTTTCTTAAAAGTTTCTCAATTAGCAACTTGTAGATACTAGATCGTGAGAGGAAACAAATGATTCCTTGAATGTATAATATAATCTTCCATACATAAATTACCCTTCAAAAAGAAAGGGGAATTCTTCAAAAACCCCTAACTTTTATGTAAATTATGAAAACTCCCCTATATTTAAAAAAAATCCCTATCTTTTCTAAATTCTCTCAAAAATCCTCTATATTTTTTGTTTCTTCCAAAAATTCCCTAAAATCTCCTCAAATCAAGATTTTTTGTTTGGTGTGAGAATTAAAATGGAACTAATTAGTTCTAGAAAAATATTTTTCCCCAATCCTAGTGAAATGAAATTCTCTCAAAATGGTGGAATTTCAAAGTGGAGAATTTCATTAACAAACAAGTAAAGACACCTAATCAACATTATATTGTAATTATTATATTAATACAATTAAAATAATATTATATATTATAATTATAATAATCATATAAAACAATATTATTATGTCTATATAATTAGTATAATATTTATTTTAATTTATTATAAATAATATTATTATATGAATAACATATAATATTACAATAATAAAATAATTATATTTCAATTATGTAATAATTTTATTATAATAAAAAAATTACATTATAATTATTATTTTTATATAAATAATAATAATAATAATAATAATAATAATAATAATAATAATAATAATAATAATAATAATAATAATAATAATAGTAATAACAATAATAATAATAATAATAATAATAATAATAATAATAATAATAATAATAATAATAATAATAATAATAATAATAATAATAATAACAATAATAACAATAAAAATAATAATAATAATAATAATAATAATAATAATAATAATAATAATAATAACAATAATAATAATAATAATAATAATAATAATAATAATAATAATAATAATAATAATAATAATAGTAATAATAATAATAATAATAATAACAACAACAATAATTATAATAACAATAACAATAATAATAATAATGATAATAATAATAATTATTATAATAATTATAATAATAATAATAATAATTATTATTATATTATAATATTATTAATTTATATTAAAGTGGAGCAAAAGTTTATAATCAAAGAATAATTATACTGTGATTGTTAAATCTATAAAATTAATATAATACTATATATTATTATAATAATAATAATAAAAAAATTTATGATAATTATATTATATGAATATAATGAATATAATATTACATATTTTATTATAAAGAATGTTATTATATGGACAAAATATAATATTATAATAATATATCAATGCATTTTATAATATTATATTATTATTATTATATGTTTATAATCTTATTATATATTATAATAATATAATTATTTTATTATTTTCAAATCTATATAATTAATATAATATATTGTACTAAGATAATAATTATTATAGTAATTATGCGGATATAATACAATGTTATAATAATAAAACAATACATTTAATATTATTATAGTAATAATATAATATTATATTAATTATATGAATATTATAATTATAATGTAATTATTTTATTCATATAATAATATTATATGAATATAATGGGTTTACAATTGCTAGTAATATAGTAATTATATTATAATAATGAAATTCCAATTTCAAAATTCCAAATTTTTTAAACAACCAAACAAAGAATTATACTTTCCAACATATTATAATTTAGACATCCAAACAAACTATGGAATTGTTATTTCCAGAAAATTCTTCTCCTCCACCTTATAATCCAATTCCACTCTACTAATTCCACTTGCCAAATAATAAATAGATTCCCTCAAAAAACCCTTATATTTTTTGTTATGTTTTTAAAAATGACCATTATACCCCCAAAATTTTATTTTATAAATCTTTATAACTTAATAAATAATAAATAGATATTAAACTATTACAAAAAAAATAAATAAATGTTAAAAAATAAATAAAAAATAATACATAAATATTATAATAAATTAATTAATATTTTAATATCTATGTATTATTTGTAATAAAATTTTAATATCTATGTATTATTTATTATAATATTTTAATATCTATGTATTATTTATTTATTTTATTTTAATATAATATTTTAATTTTAATTTGTTATTTATTAAATATGGATATTTATAAAAAGAATTATGAGGAGGGGTATAATGATCATCTTCAATATCATAACAAAAATATAGGAGAATTTTGAGGGAATCTAGAAGTTATGGAATTTTTTGAGGAAACAAAAAATATAGGGGATTTTTGAAGGAATACAAAAAGATAGGGAGTTTTTCATAATTTTCAAAAAAATTAGGAGTTTTTGAAGAATTCTCCAAATCAAGTGCCACAAATAATTGCAAAGACAATAATTTTGGATGGCAGGAAAATGGACCTGTCTTCAATCTTTTTGCAAAATAAGAGACCAAAATTTGAAGATTTTTGAGATGTTTGACCCATAATTTGAGCATGACATTGAACCAGAGGTCCAGAGTGGTTTCCTTTTTCTCATAATTTAACTTGGATAACATTAATTTATAGATGGAATAATTTTGGCAATTTGATTTCACATTGTTAAATTAAATATAATTTAAGTTAACATGTGAAAGGCATAATTAAAAGAAGAAAGGAGCATATGAAACATAAAACCGACAAGAAAAAAAAAACTTTTCAGGCTATTAAATAAAGACGGCTATTATAATAGAGAAACTTGGTATACAAATTTAAAAATACATTAATTATTCCTAACTTGCCAGAATTATAATTTTGATGTTTAATTAGTTTATATATATACTTTGTGACCTGTACAATGTACTTTGATAAGTGAGAATATCTTGTGTCTTTTGATTGATGTAACATTTTCCAACTTCCTTGAAATGTAATTAAACCTAAAATTTTGCCACTTAATCACTTTTTTTTATTTTACCTAAATTACCCTCCACCCTTATGTGGCTACTTGTCTGATTCTTTGTTCTAATATATTTTTTAAGATTATGTCTCAACAAGAAACACATTATTTTGCATATAATGCTTTTTACCAAACTAACTACCTCGTGCATAAACTAAGATACACATTTTGGGGGTGTTTGGCACGTTGAATTAGTAAAGTGGAATCGGATTATAAGATGGATGAGTAAAAAGTTCAGGAATTAGAAATTCCAATGTTTGTTTGGATGTCCAAATTATAAGATACTGAAAAATATAATTATTTGTTTGGTTGTTCATAAAATTCTGGAATTTTGTTATTGAAAATGTAAAATAATATTTTATTAAAATTGTTAAAAAAATATCAATTTTAAAAATATAATATAATATAATATTATTATAATATATATTTTATATTACAATCATATATAATATTATATCGATTATAATATAATTAAAACATATTATTATATTATATATAATTATAATAATATGTATATAATATAATTATTTTGTCATTATAATATATTTATTATTTATAATTATAATAATATGTATAATATTACATTAATAATATGGATATAATTATTATATATTAGTATAATAATATATAATATAATATTAATAATATAGATATAATTATTTTCTCATTATAATATAATTATTATATATTATTTTAATAATATATATAATTTTATATTAATAATGGATATATTTATTATAATATAATTATTTTATCAATATACTATTATTATTGCATATTATTATAAGAATATATAATATTATATTAATTATATGGATATAATTATTTTATTATTAGTTATCATTACAATAATTATTGCCATATTAAATTCGCATATAATACATGATTATATTATAATTCTCACATTCATATAATATATTATTATAATAATATTAAATGTATTGTTATATTATTATAAAATTATATTTTATCCATATAATAATATTCTTTGATTAAACATTTTGCTCCACTTTTGGCACTCCTCAAATTTGAAGAACCAAACTTTAATAGAAAAATGAAATTAGAAGATTCGAATTATACCACCAAATCACCCCTTTATTTTTCAAAATCCAAATTCCACTCATAATTCCATCCTCCAAACACCCCTTTATTTTTCACGTTTTCCCTGTCAATATCCCCACTTTATGGTCACCAATTTTATTTCACATGACCGTGCATCATTTCCCTTCATTTCTTATATTTCCTATCATTTCATCGTGAAAAACATGATTTTTTTTCTCAATTAATCTAATCACAACCATTTCAAATCTGAATCAAATTTGATTTCCAAATTGTCCAAGCTTAATTAATTCTTAATTAAAACTATTTAAAAAAACTAAAAAGTCCACCACACGCAAACGTGTTCAACAAAACAAAATTCGATCTGATCTATAAACAAATTCCCCCAATTTAAAACTTCAAAAGTTGGTCTTTAATTGTCTCTCGAGTCTTAACCCCAAATCCAATTGAGATAGGCTCAACTCAACGCCGACTCAGGTCATGCCATACATCACCACCACCGAGTCCCCTCTCCCCACCCAAAGGCCACAAGCCCACAACCCCACATCCCCACATCCCCACAACGTGGTCAATCGTCTCATATGAACTCACTTATTCCATACAACTAATATAAGGTTTATACATTACATGCAGCCGTAGCGAATATCGCTTCTTCTTTTACTGTTCATTTAATGGCCGCACACAAATAAATATTTCCCCCCCTACATATATATACAAACTCATACTCATTCTCTCGAAGACTCTCTCTCTCTCTCTCTCTCTCTCTCTCTCTCTCTCTCAACACTTTTGAAAGGTTTACACATTACATGTGCTACGAGAAGGTGGCGAACTCACGCGACTGGCACGCAGGAGAGGAAGGTTACGAAGACGACGACGAGACGAAAACGCAACGACACGCTGCGTCTTTGATGTTGTCGGAGGATGGACAGGCGAATGAAATGTCGGTGATGGTCTCCGCCTTGTCGAGAGTGGTCGCCGGAGATGCCACGTCGACGGTTGAGAGTGTCAAGGAGGAGAATAACGAGGCGGGGGTATCGGAGGATGTGTTGAGATATTACAGGATGTTTGCGCAACAATGGTGGACCGGGTCTGGGCCGGCTGGAAATGCGTCGACGTCTTTGCCAGGTGGTGAGATATCATTGATTTATTATACTTTGCTTGTTATGTTATGTTTTGTTTGAATAGTGGAAACAGAGAAAAAAGGCGTGATAAAATTGAGTTTGGTATGTACCAAGGTCGGTACGGTAATTGCCAAATGAAATCTTGGTCGGTACGGTTTAGGGAATACGTGTCATTATTACACTGAAATGACGTGTTAGTATTACATTGTAAAATTGTAAAATATATAATATTTTTCTACTCTAAATTCGTCCACGTTAATTGAGGTAAATTATTGATAAAATATGATACACATGTAAAATTAAAATTATTTACGTATTAAATCGGTTTTATTTATTTATTTATTTAATTGCTATTCATTTAGTACAAACATGTTAATTCGTATCTATTTACTCATTCATTACTTATTCATGATTTATTCATCTAATATCATATTTAACACTAAATAATAAAATATTATTTTATCATTATAGCGAAGAGGATGGTAAGCTGAGATTCATATCATCACTCCATTGCATTTATTTGTTTTTCCACAACATTTGATTGTTTCATTGAAACGTAATTATTAAATTGTGATTTTAAGATTCAAAAATAAATTTAACAATATATCCAAAATGTTTGGACAAGCTCTGTTTTCATACTTCCAATATCAAATGAATGAATTATTCATTACTGTACTAATTTCTATCTTTTTTTCGATTACAGGCACAACACAAATTCCAAACCCTAAACCAAACTTCTCCCCTTCACCGTCTTCCTCGTCCCATACCCCGAGAACGGACCCTCCATCCTCCTCCTCACCTTCATCCTCTTCATCTCAACCGCAAAGAAAACGGTACCGAGGCGTGAGGCAACGTCCATGGGGCAAATGGGCGGCCGAAATCCGGGACCCACAAAAGGCAGCCCGAGTCTGGCTCGGCACTTTCGACACCGCCGAATCTGCAGCCCGTGCATACGACGAAGCAGCCCTACGATTCAGAGGGAACCGAGCAAAATTAAACTTCCCCGAACAAGTTGTCCTGAATACTCCTCCACCGCCTCCTCCTCCTCCTCGAGAGAGGGTTACGCCACCAACACTCTTGGATGCTTCTAGGGATGTTATGACCGGTTACCCGTATCAAGTCATGTCTACGGTTTCTTCGTCAAGTTCGGTTTCTTTGCCACCTCTATATTATGGATTTGGAGATAATAGTAATTACATGGCAGGACCCGCAGAACAAAATGTAGGGTTTGATGCTCAAGGAAGTGTGAGTGCAAGTTCGAGTGCAGTCGCAGAGTTTTTAGCCGAGATGGATTGGCCCGAAACTGACTGGCTCGAGCCCCCATTGCCACCCGGTTCTTCTTCTGGATAGTGCTGTTTTTCTCTTTCAAAATAAACCTCTTTTATTTGTTTGCCACATTTTAGATTTGTTATTTTTTTATATTCATATTTGTATTTGTCATTCTTTAGACAAAGATTGGTAGCATACATGGTTAATTAGCAAAGACTGTAACAAATATATTTTCTTAACATTTGGTGATTTCCATGAATAAATATATTTTTTGCAATTTTCAGATGAATTTCGAATCTTGAATGACATCATCATTGTTTTTACAGAAAGAAAAAAAATGGGTGTTGTAGTTTGACTTTGTTTTTACATTGATTGGTGTATATGGTATAACCGTATAATTAATTTAATTGCCGTATCTGGACTGGATGGAGAGATATGGCAAATAAAATAAAATAGAAATGTAAAGAGAAAATAAATTCTTTTTGTCTAGTCTATCGAGTTGCCGCGTACTTGCCCATTTCAATGTGTATTTGTTAATTAATTAATTTTATTCTGTAAAATGTGGACCATTCGAATTCGAACAAAAGCCAAGACTAAGCTAACTCCACTCTTATACAATGATCCTAAAGACCATGGTGCTCGGTGCATGCCGAACGAGGGTAATACACGGAGTTCCGTAACAAAATATACATTGTGGATTGATTAGTATTACTAATTGATTTAATAATATAAACATGTTATATATTATTGACGTGTCAATTAAACGTATTAATTAACATTTAATTAAATAAATTAAAAATATTAATCAATTCATTTTGTCATTTTCTCAAATATATTGAGATGAGTTTGGGAGACAAAATAAATTTTCCCATGCGGAATAGAACTAAATAGAAGAATAAAATGGAAGGAATATAAAATTCTGCCTTGATATCGGGGCCAGTCCGACATTTTCGGAAGTTTTGACGATTATCATTAAGAGACGTCGAAATGAAAAAAATAGTACTCCATAATTTTGCTGATAAAAATTTGAAATTTTCCGGCTTTGCAAATTGGTACGGTTAAACCAAACATGTACCGATAAAGATCAGTACCAAACATGGTCGCTTATCTTTTATCTAAAATTCAATCAAGTCCATAATATTTTGACGGAAAAAATGAACAATACACATTATTAAAGTTTATTAAAAAAAAAATGTTTTGAAACTATTTACATCTCTAACAGTTTCGGGCACCTAGACTCCGGTTTATTTTGCATAACTTTTGGACCCTGCATAATTTCTCATTTATCTTTTTTATTTTGTCAATCAAGCCTCCTATTTTTTAAGTTTGGTTCAATTGAATCATTCATTTCATCCATTAACTGATGACTAGATCAGTTAAGTTGTGACGTGACAATTTATGACATGACATATTTGATGATGTAGCAACCTATAACATGTCAAATTTGACGACCTGACAAACTAAATTATTTTTTTAAATATGCCAGGTCATAAAATTTGATAACAAGTCGCTAATTTATGTTGTCACGTTATCAAATATAACATATCATAAGTTGTCATTCACAATTTAACGATCTCGTCATCCGTTAATGGATCGAAGGACCCAATTGAACCAAATTAGAAAGGTAAATGATTTGATTAAACAAAATAAAAAAATAATATACTTGATTGACCAAATCAAAATATTAAAAACTTGATTGAAATGAAATTTAGATAAAAGATAAATGACCAAAAGTAGATTTTTTTTTAATTAACTATTATTCTTTTAATTAATCAAAAGGTGACGCTGATCATTTTTTCTTAATTTCGTTTTGGAATATTATAAACATGCGTATCGTATGCTCTGGACCCGTCGACCGCATGAAGTACTCGCAGGATTTTGGTATGATATTATTTGTAAAATCCCGATAAATCCACTAGTACTAGTAGGGAATTCATTGAACTAATAGTATTTTCTAATTTATCATATTGAAGTTCAAAAGAAGGGTTTAAAGAGGTGGATTCCTCCATGAATATATATATATAGAGTTCTAAAAGCCAAAGTTGTACCTTTTCTCCATTAGGAAATTTAGGGTTGGGCATTTTGCACTTCTTTAATAATAGTTGACATTTGTAATTGGGATAATTAAGTGGCTTTGTTTGGCCTAGATATTCAAAAGTAATAATCACATTATGTTATCATGTTACGAGAATAATGTTATGAGAATATTGTTGTATAAACATAATGAAAATAGTTTGTATAAACTAAACTACCGTCTTCTCCTTTGAGCAGTAGGAGGAAGCTTCTCTGAGGGCCCACACGGAAGAACCGTACCGGTTTCTTTTTCTATTCGTCGCTTCAATTCTCTCAAAATTCTAACTTGCGCTAATTTTTCAAGCGATAATTTTTCCCAATATATTCCTTGTGGTTTAGGGATGAGTGTATTTGTGAAAATAGTTTGGGTAGGAGTGCAAATAATATCGACCGGTACGTCATGAATTAGCAACTTCTCGACTGGTATATCGTCCACCAATTGCTTGTCATGCACTTCATCACATAAACAAATAAATTAAAATATTAAATTAAATAATCCTTTATTTATTTACTAATTAATTAATTTACCAGTCGTTACGACCATGGTAGAGTCATCAATGGAGCCCATGTAACGTAACATTCCATATTCCAGCTCAGCAAATCCCTACAAAAATAGATTAAATTATGGAAAGCACTATTTCTAGAGCCGATATTTCTGAATCTAGAGCAAATATATCAAAATTCCCAAAATACCCTTTTATAATCATAAGGTTATTTATGTATGACTTGAATTAAATAATTATAAATTTTATTGTATTTGTTTCATTATAATAAATTATCTTTTATAATGCAAATTTTTATTATTGGACATCAAAGAAGTGAGTAAGATTATTTACGGATCAAAGATCACTGCACATTTTTTTATATCGAGTTTAATTAGTTTTAGTAGATTTGGATTTGAGAAAGTTGTTATTTTGTATGAATAAATATTTTTATTGTTTTGAATTATTTATGAAGGGGTGTTATTTATTGATATTATTTCAAATATAGAGAATATGATGGACGAAAATAAATCTTTAATTATTTACATTGATGTTAGTTTTTAATTTTAACAATTAATCAAGATTGATCAGAGAAGGGTATTTTGGGGATTTTGATATAATTGCTCTAGATTCAGAAATATTCGCTCTAGAAATAGCGCTTCCCTTAAATTATTTCTTTTATAAACGAAATAATGAATATGCAATAATACTACCTCACCCTTGCCTAAACGGGCGCCGGTTCGTGGGTCGACTGCGACGGACCCGATAACAATCAAATCCACTTTGATTTTCTCGTTCAAACCAATAGGCTTTCCATATCTGGCGGCCCCAACTGAAGTGCACGCCTCCAGTACTGCGCCACCTGGAATAAATGGAGACTCCAGTACCGAGAAGAATCCTGTCCTTAACCGCGGTTGCGGCGTCAATAACTTCTTGTCCCCTGTCAAAAAATGTAAAACTTCAAAATATCAAAAATGACCACCTATATAACAGCGAACTAGTAAATACTCGAAAATATCAGATTTAACCTGAGAGGGTTAAATAGCGAACTTGCTTCTGTGGGGAATCGGGGTTAACCTTTACACAATTTGATGTCTGAAAGACTTCCAATTTCCCCAGCTTAACCAGCAAAATTAAAATTTGAATTATGTTCAGGTATAATTTCAAAATTCAAATAAAATGCAAAATTGATTGATTGCAGAATTTGAATTGGTTAATTGATTGTAATTTCACAGGTATATACATGAATAACGATATGGGTTAACACGTACTGCATCAGCGGCAGAGGCAGCACCGTCGAAATTGGGGATACGGTGGTGAACTGGCCGTGGATTGCGAGCAATTCCTTCAGCCTCCATCAAGTCCCATATTCTCTTTCTAATCTTCCACTTCCATTGTTTCCCTTCTTTACCTTCAGACTCCACAGCCTTCGCCTCGGCGGCCATGGAATTCCGCGCCTTTTCGTCCAGCCGGAGTCTGTTGGCCTCGAATTTAACCGGGTCGAATGATGCATTCTGGTTCGAAGAAGAGGAGGAGGAGTTAAGTGGCCGGAGAGCAGAGAGACGGCAAGGAGGAAGAGTGAGAACTGGCAATGGAGAGCGCAAGAGAGAGGCAGACATGATTGCTATACAATTATATTATACAAGTGAGAGAGGAAATGGAAGTACGGGTAAATCGTACTTGCACGATTGTACCCGATCCGAACCTGATCTCCACGTGTAAAAGCATGACTCGCTCATTTATTTTTGTGAGCACAAAATTTTGTTATTATTATATACATCAGTTCCATAACGTACATACAAAACCAACCATTGTTAAAACTAACATTTCAGAGGAATTCGCAACG
This sequence comes from Luzula sylvatica, assembly GCA_946800325.1. Taxonomy (NCBI): domain Eukaryota; kingdom Viridiplantae; phylum Streptophyta; class Magnoliopsida; order Poales; family Juncaceae; genus Luzula; species Luzula sylvatica. The sequence goes on from OX326960.1 coordinate 68,814,353, forward strand.
GTGGATACACCACTTCTATATGACTTTTCAAGCTTCAAATTCTCCGTTCTAAATATTTGAAAAGACTTGGTCTATATTCGTACATGAAGTCTCAACTCTCAGTCGAGTATTGAACGGGTCGTTGTTGTTGAGCGTACGTCCATGAACCTTGAGTAGGAAGATGAAAGAAACGGGAAACCCTATCGAGAGAAGGATTGGCATAAAAAGAAACTGCGGTCCACGCAAACCCTTGTTTTTATCAGGGCGGAACCGCAAATTTACACAACACATACCAAATCTCCCTCTCTCTCTCTCTCTCTCTCTATCTCTCTCTCTCTGTCTAGAGAAACTGTACGAAAAAGGAAATTAAGGTAACGAGTTCAAACCCTAGTTTTTTGGATATTTCATAATTTCAGACAGATTTGTGGGTTTTAGAAGCTGTTTCGTGGAATATTTCAATATTTGTGCACTTTTCATGGGTGTTGACCTTTTTGTCCAAATATTTTTGTGATTTAGATTGAATTTGTTCATAAAGTTGTGTGGTTTTCTTGCTGCTTAGTTTTTGAAAAAAAAAGATATAATGAGTCTCTATTATCTCCACATTTGTGTCCTTATCCTCAAAACCCTGGATTTGTTGATATGCCAAATTTCAGTGCTAATTAGGGTTCAATTTGTTCCTTTAAATTTCAGAAGCTTATACCAAATACACAAATTGAGTTAGATTTAGGTGCAATTTATTAACTTCAATTTATTTATGGAAATTTGGTATTGATGGTACAGGATGGACCGATACCAGAGAGTTGAAAAGGCAAGAGAAGAGACGCCTATAAGCAAAAATGAAATCAGGGTCACTGCTCAGGGAAGAATGCGAAACTATATTAGTTATGCTTTGACCTTGCTTCAGGTTCGTAAATTCAATTCTCAGTTACGCCTTTCCTAAAAAAAATATATAATAATATAATAAATATATCATGTCAATACAGGAAACAGGATCGAATGAAATCGTGTTGAAGGCAATGGGACGAGCCATCAACAAGACTGTCATGATTGTCGAATTAATCAAGGTAATATAAATTCCAAAACCTTTTTTTCTAAATCTTTTCTCCCAAAATAATAATATTAATATACTACAATAATTAATTTTTCAGCGAAGAATCGTGGGACTTCATCAAGTCACAAAAACCGAATCGATCGATATCACTGACGTGTGGGAACCACTCGAAGAAGGCCTTCTCCCGTAACTGCCCCTTTTTTTATTTTATCAAAAATACCCTTATATTTTTCTCATATTTATTATTGCTGATAAATTTTATAGGTTGGAGACGACAAGACACGTGTCGATGATTTCCATAACGTTATCAAAAATCGAGCTTGATATTTCCGATCCAGGGTACCAACAACCGATACCAGCCGAAGAGGTACGAGCATTAACAGACTTCGAAACCGACGAGCCCAATCAGTTCGTAGATTCGGTACCGCGCGGTCGTGGACGACGTGGCGGTTACAGAGGCGGCAGAGGCGGTTACAGAGGAGGTAGAATGAATCATGACGAAATCGGTCAGGGGTATGAAGGTAATTACGCAGAGGAAGGAGGACGTGGCGGTTACAGAGGCCGCAGAGGCGGCTTCAGAGGAGGTAGGATGAATAATGACGAAATTGGTCAGGGGTTTGATGGTAATTATGCGGATGAAGGAGGACGTGGCGGTTACAGAGGCGGCCGAGGTGGTTTCAGAGGAGGTAGGATGAATAACGACGAAATTGGTCAGGGGTATGATGGTAATTATGCAGATGAAGGAGGACGTGGCGGTTATGGGTACAACAGACGTGGCGGTTATAGAGGTGGAAGAGGACGTGGTCCCTACCGAGGTGGGAGGGGTGGTCGTGGTAATTATTATCAAAATAATGACCATTATGCTGTTAGAGATGATGTCAGAGATGATGATGGCTGTGAACAGGACGTACTACCCCCTCCTCGTACCGGTTAGTTAAAAATATATTATTTTTTTATATGTAATTAATTAATTGATTGATTTGTTTGTTGTGTTGATAGAACGAGGAGGAAGGGGAAGGGGGATGGGACGAGGACGTGGGCGTGGACACTTACCGCCTCCAACCGAAATTTAAATGCGGGTAAAAAATAATGTATCAAGTGTGTGCACTTTATTTAAATGTCGTGCTTATGAAAAAGATATGTGCTTTGCTTGATGAATGAATGAACGAATGAATGCGAGATGAAATATGAACATTGTTGTTTTGTAGCTAGGGTTTGCGTTTTTTTTAGTGTTGTATTTTTACATTAGTATTGTTTAAATTGAGTTTTGAATTGTGTTTTATTTGTGTATTTCTTTTCGTCTAAATTACTTCTTTTATTGCATTAATAAGTAGACATTAAACTATAACATATTAAATTCGAACGTAAATAAAATACAAAGAGAATATTTAATACTCGATCACAATCGTGTTGCTGTTGGTGCTGGTGCAGGAGGTGCAAGCTCAGCATCGCAGTAACCTCTTAAAATGTCGGCTTCCACGACGGTGAATCCAACGGTGGAAAGCATAGATGGCCAACACTTGTGAGTTATAGTTCGTATTGCATGGCAACATTCCATTGTAAGATACGATTCACTGTTTAGGAAGAAGAGTATGATTTCGCTCGTGCACGATTTTAGTTCTGTAAGTGAGGTCCAACAATCGGTTAAGCTGCCGAAGCCGCCATCTAATTGGAGGCGTGACTCGAGCGATTGGTGTTTGGAGGGGAGGTCACGAGTTGCCGAGGTTGGCGTGGAGAGGATGGTGGTGATGAGGAAAAGGGAGATTAAGAGTTTTGGAGTGTTGCAATCCATGGTTTATGGTTGATTTGATGGAATGATTTGGAAGTGAGCATTTGTGGGGGTATTTATAGAGGGGGATTAGGGTTTTGTAGGGTTTATGCAACGTTTAAAGGGAGATGAAAAGAAGAGGAGAAGATGTAAGATGAAGGGGTTCTAAATGTTATATGGTGAATTGAGTAGTTTATGGTGCTACATAAAAACGATGTATTGAATGAATATTCTATACTGTTCAATAATATAATTACCAAACTAGTTCATCACTTTTTCAAATAATTTTATGACCACCGCATCATGCAATGAGCATGCTAATTATGTTTTTCAGTTTGTTAAAACAAAGAAAAAAATGATGTTATTTAGATGTTAAAATAAAGAAAAAAATTGACGAATTTTTAGAATTAAAGTTCTTAAAATAACCATAATGATATAATTTTTAATTTTAGTTGTTTGATTAACAGATGTAAATATATTTCAACTATTAATTTAATCATTGTATTTCAAATGATGTTACTTGTATACATTTTTTTGTTTATCCTTGTTTCGCAAATACTCAAGATATATATATTTTATTGATCATTAAATTGTGTGACATGGCTTCATTTTTTCCTTTAATTTTATATTTGATTTTTTAATACATATATTTTATGTGATCATTTGTATGTTTTATTTTGAATTTGAAATGTTGGATTTTTTGATGTTGTTTGTTCTCATCCATTCATTTTATGCTAGATTTTTAGAAGATCATTTTTTTGTAGACTTTTGAGTGTCATTATTTGACAACTTTTAAACATAGAATCACCCTTCTCAAAAGGTTCTATCATAGAATCACCCTTTTAAACATACTCCTTGAACCATGTCATCATTAATATTTTAAAGCTAAACCGTACGATTAAAAATCTACGTTTAATATTAATGCAATATTCACATGGCAAAGAATACGAAGAGTTTGTTAAATTTTCTTTTCACACACACAAGTTATATATTTGTATTGTTTAATTAATCTTTATGTTTATATTTAATATTTATAACATATGATATCTTTTATCTCCAAATAATAAATACTTGTAGATGCACATTAAATAATTTTGGTGTACATTATATGATAAATTTAGTCTTTTCATTTTCTCTCTCCAGATTTTAAGAACAAAAAAGTACGTCACATATATATAAGAGGCCATTTACCGTGCCCCACCATTTCCCCCCAGATTTAACAATTGGGGGGAAATGATATACATCTCCCGATTGATATATCCCGCCATTTGAATTGATGGTTAATTGAAATTATTAATTATATTGATGACTAATACAATTATATTAACCGTTAATTACATTTGAATTAATCGTTAATTCCAAACACAATTAATCGCTAATACAATGGAGGGTGCAAAATGGGGGAGAGTATCATTTCCCCCCCAAATTGTTAAATCTGGGGAAATGGGGGGGGGGGGGGGGGGGGGGGGGGGGGGAGTAGAATTTGCCTATATATAAATTCGAAAGTAGACGGTATATACATTTTTTTTTTTAATTCAAAGTATATTATAGTTATAGCAATTCTAATTTGTTACTATTTTATCATCAAATTGGTCATATACTATATCAACTTTGGCAATTATATTTTTCAAATTGATCTTGCTTACGTTTTCTCACATTCAAACTTAAGACTTACAGTCAGATATTTATATATACTTTAGTAATATATGTATCATATGAGTGCTAAATTTCCAATAATAACATGCAATTTTACTCTCTCAAATCAACTTGTCATTTAAAATGCAATTGTATGCTACATTTTTTAAAACATCCAATAATAATTTTATGATATTTATTTGATAATTATATTATTTATAATATAAATATTTCAAAAACAAGTTCTAACTAGAAAACTATCTAAGAGAATTTATTAGGCTATATAACATGAAAATGAATTTACAATACAAACAAATGTCCACACGATAAACAACATGCTTATTTTTGTTAAATTTCCAATGAACTTATTTTTGTTAAATTTTCTTTTGACTTGTACATTTTTTTTCCTTAATAAATTTCTATGTCAATATTTAATATTTCTTACATACGATATCTTTCACTTCCAATCAATATATACATGTATATGTTTTTTTTAACATAAAAGGTTAAATTATTTACGGTATATATTTCTTTGATGTATTTTGTTTTTTTATTTTCTTTCTTAATATGTTAATAAAAAAATCATTATAATTATTTAAATAAATAGACGATAATTTCATTCTCTTCTATTTACTATTGTCTCTTCCATTTACTCTTACAATAATAACCAATTTATTTATCATTGCCTCTCTCAGTTATTTTCATAACTAGGAGATTACCCGTGCTTCACGGCGGATATATTTTATTTGTTTTATCATAATTTATGGCTTAAATAATTGAATATAATATATTACTATTAAACTAATTAAGTAATATAAAAATATTTGTTAATAAGAATTTTGCATATCTGACTTCTAAAATCGAACTTCACATGAAAGTTTAAAATGTTTGTAATTTGAACAAATGACTTGCATGTATAAACCATATTTATAACAAATAAAAAATTTAATAATTCACATATATCTTATAACAAAATAAATTATAGTCTTTTAAGAGAAAATGAAAAGACAAGCTACATCATGCAATCTATATCATAAATAATTTAATATTAATAACATTTACATGTATTTATTATTTGGAAGTGAAAGAAGTCATATATAAGAGATTGTAAGTATTAATTAAAATTAAGATTTATTAAGAAAAAATATACATAACTTGTGTATGTCAAAATAATTTAACAAAGATATTCATATTGTTTTGTTATCAGAACATGTATTTTTTATTGTAAATTTGTTTTAATGTTATGTAGATAATAATTTCTTTACATAGTTTTATAATTTTGTAGCTTGAAATTGTTTATGAAATCTCTTCTATTATAAATTTTCTTATATTTCAAATGATATAATTTTGAAATAAATATTATAATATCATTATTAAGTGTTCTCATAAAATATCAATATTATAATAATCTATTAATATATGATAATAATATATGATATTGTATTAAAGTCTTAAGGTTGATAATAAAAAAATATTATATGTAAGGCTAAGTCTTGAAATATACACATAGAAGATTGAAATACCATTATATAAAAAAAAATCAATCTGTTGTAACAAAAAAACATATACATTAATGATTAATGAATGAATTGATTGGAAGTTGAATGGTATAATTTCATTACACTGTAATTAGTAAAAAAAAAATGTTTGAAATTGTTTATGAAATCTCTTTTATTATAAATTCTCTTTTATTATAAATGATATAATTTTCAAATAAATATTATGATATCATTATTGGGTAGTTTCATAAAATATGAATAATATAGTAGTTTATTCATGTATGATACACATATTATGTTCACATGAATATAAAAAAATATATGTCTTGAATACAATGAAAAATAATAATAAAAGATATTAATATTATCATTTAGCTCACATGTAGTATAATATATATTCACATAGAAGATAAACAAATTGTACCCATAAAAATTTAATGTTTCATAATAAAAAAGCATAAGCATGCATTAATTAATTGGAATTGAAAGTTATTATATGTAATAATTATTGAATAGAAAAATAAAGATTTTTTGAAAAACAAAAATGTATAAATTTGGTGTGTCAATTTGTTTTTTTAACAAATCTCTTAATATTCTTTGCCATGTGGAAAGTAGATTAAATATTGAGCGTTCGATTTTAATCGTATGGTTTAGATTGAAAATATCAAAGATGACATGGCAATATTATAGATGACGTGGATCAAGGAGATTGCATAAAAGTTAGTGTAAAATAATGACACACAAATGACTATATCAAATATGATCTTCAAAAAATCTTTAAAAAAATTAATGGATGAGATCAAACAACATAAAAAATTCTAATGGTTCAAAATAAAACATACAAATGACCACAAATTATAGATATTACAAAATCAAATATAAAATCAATGTATAGGATAAAGCCACATCACACAATCCAATGATTAAAAATTATGTAGAACAATGATGATGTGGATTCATGAGAGTGCATATAGATATGTGCAAAATAAGGGGGGTGGGTTAATTCTACTCTCTCTCTCAGAATTTAAGGACTTAACACTAGAATTTTTTTTGTTTCATATCAGAACAAGAGTAGATGGTCATTTTATATAATAACCAGTAAGAAATTTGACATTTTTTCGTAAAATTATTTTATACTAAATATAATTATATGATGGTACTAATATATGTATTAATATCTAATATAACTGTAATAGTCATTTGCTAATATCATTTAAAATAATCATGAAATTTGCAGAAAATCATACTTAGATGACTCATGGAAATATAATAACCTCAATATATTGTGAGACAATTTCATTTTAAAATGATATTGTATATTTGTATTTATCATTGTAAGAAATAGATTTGTACTAGTCATTTTATTCTGAACATACGAACTCTATTTCTCATATGTTGATGTAACTTATTATAAAATTATTAATAATTGAATAAAATCGATTCAACGTGCAAATTTTCACATTATAAAAATGCTCAAATTAGAATGTTAAATAAAGACCACACATGAACATCTGCAAACATAGTATTTCCATAATATCCATAAGCATGATCAAATCTTATCCGTTCATCCAATAAAACCTATCTAATTAATCAATAATTATATGTATCCATTTCTCTACAACCAAGTATATAACAAGTCATATTTAAACAGAATGTAAATCGTCACAGAGAATAAGAGAACTACTATGCTTCAGCGCTGATCATAGCCACAATTAAATGAACTCCTTCATCACTAATAGCAGGTATGAATCTTATAAGGACAGTTCAATTATCACCACAAACAAAGACATATTGCTCTGTGTTTATAAAACACCGCGGTGTGAATTATCTCACTCGTCTTCTGTACTCTTCTATTTAAAGCGATCATAGCGATGAAATAATCACTTCGATTCAAACTCACAAATCGTCCGCCAAAAACAAGATTTTGAGTAATTTCGATCTGAATTTGAGCATGAAATTCGGAAAGATGAGTTCTTTGAGGTGTTTCTGCCCTTGCTTTGGCGATCCCGGAACTGCAGCATCCCCGGAGGAGGCAAGAGGTGATCGTGGTAGTCACAGAGGGCATCGCTGGAGGCGTTCTGGCAGCATTCTATCCAGATTGATCCGTAGGGTATGCCAGTTTATCAATTGAATCATTAAGATCGGATTTTTGAAATTGTTTTGGTTTGTTCTTGTTAACAGGGGAGGAGGAACGGGAGAGATGGAGAGCAAGAACACGTTGAGCAAGATCTCGTGATGAGTGACCATCACTCTAATTTGGATCATCCTACTCAGGTAATGATTCTTTATCTGTGTTAATTGGAAATTTGTGATTCGGATTTTATGAAATTGATTTGATCTTCTCATTTTCGAAATAGATTTTAGAAAGAAATTAAAAGAATAGAGAAAGGAATGCAAGTTAATGTGTAAAGATTTTCTTTGCTAATTCAATATTTCTGATTCAAACTTCCTTAATCAGATTTGTGTGTTTTCATTTTGGAATTGAATTTTCTTGAAACTCGAGGAATTAAATCCGGGGTTTTGGTTTGAATTCTTGAATTTTAAGTGTTCTTCAATTTCAATTTCAGTTAACATTTTCAATTTCAATTTCAAGTTCAAGTGTTCAATTACAATTTCAATTTCGAACTGAGAAAGAACATAAAAGATTGGACAAATAGATCAAATTCACGTATGTAGTTGATCTACTCGGCACTTTACTGATTGAAGTTTTTCAATGCAGGAGGAGATCAGAAGTGAAAGCAACGCAACATCGTCCCAACATTTCGAGGAGATCGATCAAGAACACGTGGAACAACCAGAAACCAATGAAATCGGTCCCTTAATTCAGGTAAATATTTTCTAGATCAATTATTTTATTTTCACTTTGATTGTTTAAGTGAAAATGTAAAATATAATTTAAATTCTTATATGATTTATTTAATGTTTATACAGGAGGAGAATCCTGATTTCACAAATGGGGAAGAAGTAGACGAATCTCCAACATTTGCGCATCGCACTGTATCGTATCGTGACCGTGAGCATGTCAGGATATCTCTTCGAGTTCAACTCGTGATCTTTTTCTTCTTCTTTTTGGTGTGTTATAACAGCCAACAAGAGGTATTGGTACGAGATTTGGTACCGTTAATGGAAGAAAGTATGGCTTTGCACACGATGGTACCGAATTCATCTATTGCTGTCATCACGAGTCCCTCGCTCCCAGTTATTTCACCAGATTCAGAATTGAATTCATCTATTGAAAATGGACGTTCAAGGATCAAATGCGTTACGATTTTGTTAGGTTTTGCGATCGTTGTGGGTTTGTATTCGATTTGGGAGAGTATATACGGGGCTTTTATGCTCGCGTGGTGTCTTTTGAGTGGATTAGGAGTGAGAGATGAGTTAAGATTATCTGCATGGATTAATTGGGTGAGTATGACATGGAGAGACATAGAGATAGAGTTAGAGAGAGAGTTTGAGAGACTGAGTCAGTAATATTATCATTTTGATGGTAGGCTTAGTTTAATTTTTGTGAAGAAATGTTATTTAATTGACATGTAATATGTAATTAATCGTACATGTTATATATAAAAATTATATATTATTTATTTGTTATTTATTAGTATTTTTTCAAAACAAGTTGCACAAATCAATTTAAGAACACAGTAAAAAAAAATAGGAAAAATATAAACACTATTCAGTAACTTGTTTTAGTAAATGTGAAGTAAAGATTCGGAAAAATAGTAAATGTCTCATCATAGATTCATCATAGTCAGTAATAACACTCAATTAGTTAATTAGGAGACTAATTAATTCTTAATATAACGTTTGACAAATATTAATAATAAAATGCACCGTTTATATTTGTAACAAACTGGATATTTTTTCTATATTTATGAAGAATAGCCTCGGTCAAATTCTCAGGTCTCCTAGATTTTGCTTAAGAGTTAAGACTTCCCAAACAATACTAAATACCAAACATCATAAAACAAGCACATATGGACTGCACAAGTAGATATAATTTCAACTGTTGTTCGTAATATTTCATACAATATCAAATATAAAAATAATAAATCATACAACATATGTAGTAACATATAATTAATTATATAATGTATTGAAATTATGAATACTATCAAACTTAATAACAAAAGTAATTTAAGAAATTAAATTTAGCATAAACATAAATATAAATTATTTTATATCATATATTTTTTTTAGTTTTATAATTTAAAAAATAACATTATTATTTGACAAGTGTTTATAAATTTAAGAAATTATTTCGATGGATAAATTTTTTCTTATTTCAATCATTTTTTTTATAAAAATAATATATATTTTTTTATTAGAAACATAAATTTAATAAAGGAGCATTTCGTGTCTAGAAAAATTATTGGAAAAATAACTTTGTTTTGTAAAATATTCCAAAACTAATTCATACCGGATTTTAAAATCTCGATACCAACTGATTTTAAAATCTAGGTGCTTTAATCAAATTTAAATCAAGATTTGAACAGTCAAAAAAATTGACGGGTTTTTTAAAATCCGGTCACACATTAAATTCATAAAAGCTAGGTATCTCCAAGTTTTACCATTATATTTTTTATATTTTAGTTAGAAGATGCAACATAATCAATACATGACATGACATGTAATTCATAATTAATTTAATATATAATTAATATTAATTTGAATTCATAAATTTAAATTAATATTAGTTAAATATTAACGATAAATTTTTAGTTATTATGATAATTAAATGTGTTATTTCAAATTTGGAAAATTCGGCGGGGAATTTTTGGGGCAAAATAAAATTTCTCTTTTATTATTAACCTGACACACAAAAAAAAAAAAAAAATGGGAAATTTTATGGTTCCCCAATATATCCCGGCGGCCGAATCCTATATGATTGAATGGTTCCAAAATAATTAAATAAAATATCATTAATAATTAGATAATATTTATTTAAATTTATGAATTCAAATAAATTAAAATTATGAATTTAATTAATGGTTAATTATATGCCGTATCATTAATAAGTGTGTTAATAATATGACAACACGATTAATTAAGCGTGTTCATTCAATTATATAGAATTCGACGGGATATATTGGGGAATCATAAAATTTCCCATTTGTTTTTTTTATGTCAGGTTAATAATAAAAGAGAAAATTTATTTTGCCCCAAGAATTCTCGGCCGAATTTTCCATATTTGAATTAACAAATTTAATTAACATAATAATTAAAAATTTATCGTGAATATTTAATTAATATTAATTTAAATTTATGAATTCAAAATAATATTAATTATGTATTAAATTAATTATGAATTACATGTCATGTATTGATTATGTTGTTAATCAAATTTTTTAACTAAAATATAAAAGATATAATGGTAAAACTTGGAGATACTTGTTTTTTTATGAATTTAATGGGTCACTGATTTTGAAAAACCGGTCATTTTTTCGAAACAACTCTGATGGCTCAAATCATGATTTAAATTGGATTAAACCACCGAGATTTTAAAATTAATTGGTAACGGGACATTAAAATCTGGTATGGATTAGTTTTGGAATATTTTACAAAACAAGATTATTGTTCGAATAATTTTTCTAAACATGATTACTGTCAGAAATGCTCCTATAATAAACTTAGTATTATATGGTATTAGTATAGTTATGATTGTCAAAAATAAATATTAATATTGAAAATTCTAATATGTAAATAAACTAATTAAAATTTTATTTTGTAAAAATACATTTTTTTACATAATATTTTACAAATTCAAATTATGGAAAATAATATGTATGAACTATATTAATATGGATGTCAAAATAAAAAAAATTAAAACGGATATATCTGATGAATTTTTAAAATTTAAAATTTAAAAATTAATAATATTATATGTTGTATGTTTATAATATTAAATATTCAGATATTAGTATTTTATATATAAATTTTTAGTCTTTCATTGGAATCACATTTGATCATGTAATTTTATGTGAAGTAATTGATAATTGAATAAACTTAATATTACATGAAGCTAATCAATAATAATAATTCACATCATTAATATATGATGATGTGAATTTTTAAGAATTCTTAAAACATAATGTAAAATAAAGAACACTCTTTTCTCAAAAAAAATAAAGAACACTCAAATGACTACTAACAAAAAATATTTATAAAAAATCAATAATTAATGAATATTATAAATTTTGCACAAATATTATAATTTTAATTATTAAAAAAAAAAGATGATGTGACACAAAAAAAAATTTCATATCCAAAATAAAAACGTAAGTAAACATCACATCATATTTTGTTCATATTGTATAAATCTAGATCAATGTGTGATCACATCTTTGAAATGTTCTTGTTCATAAAATTATTGAATAGATAATATATAAATTATTATTATTATTATTATTATTAATTATCTTAAATTAGTCATTTTATTTCATCTTTATTACAAAGACTAATCTCTTTTCGAGTCGTCCTTCTCCCAGTGCATACTCTTCAGAGTCAATACTTGCTTCTTATTCTTTTACTTCTTCTTCCCCGTCTCTGTCACGCCTTACCCTGCTTCGTTACCAAACTCTTCTTCCTCCTCCTCCTTACTTTCCTTGTCTTCTATGGAGGTGCTTCTACAAGCCCTAGTCGCAGCCATAGCAGCCTTCGTGCTAATCACCCTTCTCTTCGCCTTTGTCGTCTGTATCTGCCATGCCAGTACCCGTGCCAATACCGGAACCGGAACCGGAACCGGAACCGGAACCACCTCTGTCCCTAAACCCCAATTTCTCTCGGTGTCCTTCGCCTCCTCCTCCGCGATAAACCGTTTTGCCATAGAAGATTCTGCGTCCTTCGACCCCTCCCTCGACCGAGTCTCGCTAGCCGAGTTGACCTCCGCTACCAAGAACTTCTCCCCTGAATCAATCATCGGTGATGGGACTTTTGGGTTCGTTTACAAGGCCGAACTTAGTTCTGGGACTATTGCTGCCGTGAAAAGGTTGTGAAACATTTACAATTTATTTGAGTGACACAATTGTTATATACTAAATTATTTTATTTTTCAGATTATCTTCTGATGCATTCACGTTGCAGGGTTTGCGACAGTTTCGTGCCGAGATTACTACTCTCGGGCGCCTTCATCACACCAATTTAGCTCGTATACTCGGTACAACATATTTCATAATTCGAGTATTTAGCATTATGTAAATGTATACAATTAATTCGTTCAATGTGTAATTTTGAAATTAGGGTTTTGTGCTTCTGGCAGAGACAGGCTCTTGATCTACGAGTATCTCGAGCAAGGCAGTCTCGATTCGTGGCTTCACGACGAAGACCGTGAGATGGCCTATTCCGTACCGGTTCTCACCTGGCAGGTACGAGTCAAGATAATGAAAGGCGTGGCCGCAGGACTTGAGTTTTTACACGAGGAGTGTCGACCACCAGTAATTCATCGCGATATAAAAGCCAGTAATATTTTATTAGATTCGGAATTTCAAGCGAAAATTGCTGATTTTGGACTCGCACGCCACTTGGATGGATCGAGGTCCCACCTTTCGACACAATCTGCAGGAACCATGGGGTAATAAAATAATAAATAACAATGCCGAAATTTCAATTTTGTTCTTCACAAAAAAGTATTTAACCATTCCAAGAATAATCAAATTATAGATACATGGCACCAGAGTTAAGAGAAGGAGCAATAGCGACGGTAAAAGCAGACGTGTATAGCTTCGGAGTGTTGATGCTCGAGGTAGCTTCTAGAAGGAGGCCGAGTTGGCCGGTGAGAGAAGAGGAAGGTGGCCAAGAAGTGAGTTTGATCAAGTGGGCGAGGAGAAGGATCGAGGAAGGGAGAGAAAAGGAGATTTTGGACCCTCAGATGGAGATCCGAGAAGGGAAGGACGAAGAGGAGGTGAGATTGTTCGTGAATGTTGGGTTGAAATGTACCGATGAGAATAGGAGGAAGAGGGTTTCGATGAAGGAGGCGGTCTTGCTTTTGGATCAAATTAGTTGATTCGGGATAATTTTATCGGATTTCTTTTTTTAGGTATTTATTGAGATGTGATGAATAATGTATTTTTTTTCCTTTTTTTACAGGTAGTATACACAAAAGTGTGTCTTTAGTATGTAAAGGGATTTGTAAATCTTATACATGTTCTTGTTTGGGTGTTATGCAAGGAAACTACACAAAAGTGTATGTCTTTAGTATGTAAAGGAATTTGTAAATCTTATACATGTTCTTGTTTGGGTGTTATGCAAGGAAATTTTTCCTCATGTTTCATATCAATTTATAGACAGAAAAATATGATCAAGTTGACGACTCGATTTCGAACCCGAAGAAGCCTAAACCCGAACGATCCAAAAGTCGAATGAACTGAAACGCAAATTATCCAAACCGGAACATACCGTACCCCGTTTCAATCAAAAGTACAGCATAACTACCGAATGATCGCGTAATATATTAATAAATTCATGCGAACATAAATGAATTGAAACCTGAACCAAGAAACTTGAAAACTGAAAGGCTGATAATCATAAATTTACCGACCTTGTTTCGATACATGAGATCCATTTATTGTGTACAAACAAATTGTTCGGGACCACATCCATACAAGAATTACGGGATCCTAGACAATTTGATTTAGTAATTATTATCCTTAAGAAGATATATTGTAGTAATGAAGATTTTCAAGGCTCTATGTTATGTCCAAATCAAGATAAGCTTTTGATCATCCCCCTCGAACCTCTTAGTATGCTAAGGGCTCATTGCTGATCATTTTTTGATAAGGTCGTCCTTTGTCTTCGGCACCGATGCAGCCATAGTATATGATATGAGAAATGCATACAAACCCGAATGATTCGAAGCACAAATTCAAATTATCAGAATTACAGAGCTGGTTATCAAAAATCCTGAATTGGCTCGTGAACCGTACCCAAATGACCCGAAAATTAAATCTCTTTGAGTTTGAACCCGAATGACCTAAAATCAAAATGTCTAGGAACTCGAATGATCAGAAAATTAGATGTTGTGAAACCCGAATTATCTGTAAACCAAATTTCTGATACTCAAATAACACGGAACCCGAAAAATACGAACCCAAAACCTAAACGGCCCAAGAATCGAATAATTTGAAAAACGAAAGAGCCAAGAATCAAACGATTCAGAAACCGACATGATCCGAGAACCGAATGATCGAAAACAAACCGACATGACTCACAGCCCAAAACGACTCGACCTCGATCCGACCCGACCCCGATCCGACCTGCCACCTGTAATCACTTTGGAAGCTCAATATGCAAGGGTTGAGATATATTTACTAAATTATTCGCTATAATTAGGGCTGATTACCTAGATCATAATTAACTCTACAATGTCACAATATTTTTACCCTCACTTGTACAATATGGTACGCGTTACCTGTTGGAACCTTAACAAAGATGTTGCAAACAAATCAAAAGGAATATAGTTTGTAAAGTCCTTCAATTAAGCAAAGTGTAACAAAATGCACAAGCAAACACACTGAAAAATTAAAGAAATAAAACAAACAAATTAACACGCAATGCAGTACCAGAAATTAAAATAAGGCACACTGAAAAAAAAAATGATTCACCGAGGCTCGCCATGAATTTGCTTAAGAACCACAAACTATAATCTCTTTTTCTCAATTATCAATCGTCATTCACGGATCGACCCACATAGCTTTTGTTCTTGAATAGAAACTCAATGCAAACTGATCTGAGTTCACAACAATTATGCTCCTCTGCTAGAACTAACATGGTCGCTGCAGTATCGATAGTAATATCCTCGCATAATTTCTTCTCACAAATCGACTTCAATTTTTTTATTTTATATCTATCAGCAGCTACAAGTAAACGCTGCGTCATGAGTACCGATGCTCTCGAACTATCGTACTCTTCAGTAGGCATTGAATCGGTATATATAAAGTAAAGAAGAGACTTAAAAGTATCGGTCTCCATATTCTCCACGATAATTGTTTGTATGTCTTTTTCCTTAGCAATCGGGGTATCGAAAAATTGTTTCTTAAATACCGTCGAAGATGCTACTAACACCCATCTGTGGGCAGGAAAAGTTTTTCCTTTAACGAAGAATTTCACATCCACCGCTACTCCATTCTCGAGACATCGGCTAAAATGCTTCACATAGTCTGTAGGGGTCTCTTGGGTGATCTACATATAGACAAGTAGGACCCAATTAATAATCCAAGAATAGAGATATAAATTATTAAATATGTAATATTGGAGATTATGACAAATTTAGTCGTTTCACTTTACTTGTGTTATTAATCTAATTTTGAGATAGTATTGTTTCAATTGATGGCCATTAAAGCCCATTAATATTAGGTCCTAAGGAGGACTCATCTGTAAGAATAGAATTTTCAAGTTTTTACATGGCCTAAAATCTTCTTTTCTCTCCTTTTTTCTTTTTTTCTTTTTCCTTTTCTGCTATTTTGATTCGTGAAGTCTGATTCTTATAAGAAAGTACGACATTGCAATTATTAGGTCTCATAAAAACATGAAAATAACACAATAAAAAATGCTATGAACAAAGTGAAGCATGTTTACCACTCGTGCCGCATTATCTTGGCCGACGTAGAGAACACATTTGATCTCGAGCTTATTATCTCTGAGATAATGCGTGTTCTCAAAAGTAGATACTCCCCGATGATGTCTATGAAACCATTCGTGTTTATCCGGTGTAAAATTTATCAATTCAGAAGAAAAAGCCTCCCATTTGGTCCATTCAGAGATTTCCCAATTTGAAATTAAGATGTTACAAAATGCCCTCGCATGTTTCGTCAAATCTAACAATCTCACTCCAAACGCAAAGTACGTATTTCGTTGTTCAGTCCAGCATGGATAGAACTGAAACATCCATTCATGTCCACCGACCATAAAAGGGCTCGACTCGATGTAGTTTTTAGTTCCTATCTTTTTGGCACCCAAGTAGTCGACTATCTCCAAGGTCTGGATCCCCATTGCGAACGCAAGCTGTTCCGAGGATGAGGCCATTTTTGGTTGATTAAGGAGATCAAACTACACACTGTTGAATTATATAGATAAAAAATTTGGAGAAAGAAAAAATATCGTAGTATTTGTTTTTTTTTCTTCTTATCTCAGACAAAACAAATTAAATCCTATTTATAGGCTAAATGATTTGAAATCACATTAAAACATAGCATTAAACTGACACACTACTCCAAATACATGATCCATATTTTTAGATGATAAATACATGTATTACAACTTCCAAAATAAACTTGACCTTTCACACATATATAGGAAAAAACAAAACTTTCACCTAATTAATAGTAATTAAGTTTATTATTCAATATTTCTCCCTAGTGACAGCTAGGGTTTAGGGTCCCCAAACTGTTATGCATATATCGTATCCTAGGTCCGAATGTACATAAAAATCTTTTAATAAATAAAAATTTTGAGCAACCAGCGAATGCTGGTTCCTCCTAAAAAAATATTTCTTTTTAAATTTTGTTATTATTTTTTTATATAATAAATGAAGAAGACTCGTATGTTTTTCCATCCATTGATGTTAAGGAAGATAGAATCCACAAGCTCTTACAACATATGTTTTTTATGTCTCACAGTCAATCAACTAGGTTATAGATTCATTGACTTAATTTTTGCTATTGTGAGCATCATTCCCAACTTAACCAAAATTTAATGCTTGAGTGACTTGATCTTGAGTCTTCACATATCGTAAGTGCTGGTTGTGGCATGTGAATTTGAAATTCACAATAACTCCCTATCGTGCCCTAAAACCCCCTGCCAATCAGATCCGTCCCAAACCCTTGATAGTTCCTACCAAATCCGCTTCCACAGGCCTCCGCGCCAAACCCTTCTCCAACCTGCGAAACCCAAATTTTTTTTGTTTAAATCCTGCCGGCGAATAACCATATTCTCTTTTGCGATGGTTGAGTATCTCATCTTCGTAACTTCAATTATCTAATCGCCAGTCGCTACAAACTGCTCCGAATTCACTACAGTTATCCTCTGCTGCTAAAACTAATGTGGTCACCGCAATATCGATAGTAATGTCCTTACATAAGTTGTCCTCTACAAGTAAACATTGTACCATCAATTTTCTTATTTTATATCGGTCATCATCTACAAGTAAACATTGTACCATCATAACAGATGCCTTCTAACAACTACATGGTGTCCATATCCTCCAAGATAATTGTTTGTAGGTCTTCTCCTTTAGAAACTAGTGTATTGAAATATGTTTCTTAAATAGCAACGAACTTGCTGTTAATACCCATTTGTGAGAAGAAGATATGCAAGTATATATTGTTAGGAAATTAAAAAAGAATTTTTTTGAGAAATATGAAAGTTCTCCGTATATTCTTATTGTCATGATTGAATGGTAATTAAGGCAATACTTATTTTTTTGCATTGGGTTAAGATTTAGCTATAAATAGAGAGGTTAAACTAGAGTTTCATTCATTTCAACAAATACCAACAATTGCATTATCTTTTTCTCTAGTATAGCAAAATAGTTTGAACGCCGGCGGCCGTGATTTTTTTCCTTCGAGATTTTCACGCAAAATCTTTGTGTTATGTATTGTTATTTATGTGATTGTTTGCTGCAACGATCCTAACATATATTTCTATAGATGCAAACATTTCAACACAAAAAAAATTAGTTTTTTAGTTTTTCTTGTTATTGGTCTAATTTTGAGATAGTATTAGTTCAAATAATGATTATGTAAGTCCAAAAAAACTTGAAATACAGTTTTGTGAGAATCGAAGTTTTGACATATTTGGGCATTTGTTTAACTGAGTCAATTTTCAAATATTATCTTCTTCTTCACCTTCTCTATTGACTGAGTTATCAGTAGTTCATTACAAAATTTTAGTTAAGCTTTAGCTAAACTGCAAATTAATAAATTTACCGGCATATTCACAATAATTATGGCTGATTTCTAGATCATAATTAACTTGTACAATACAGTACGTTTTGTGTTGCCTGTTGGAACCTTAACAAATATGTTGCAAACAAATCAAGAGAAATAAACTTGGTAAAGTCCTGCAATTAACCGAAGCGTAACAAAATGCACAAGCAAACACACTGAATTACTACATAATCAGTTCAAATACTCATAAAAAAACAAGCAATTAAGTACCAGAAATTAAAATAAGACACGCTGAAAGAATAAAATGATTCACCGAGGCTCGCCATGAATTTGTTTATGAACCATAACCATAATCTCTTTTGTTCAATTATCGAATCGCCAGTCGTGGATAGACCTACCTAGATTTTGTTCTTGAAAAGAAATTCAATGCAAACTGCTCTGAGTTCACTACAATTATGCTCCTCTGCCAGAACTAACATGGCCGCCGCAGTATCGATAGTAATATCCTCGCATAATTTCTTCTCGCAGATCGACTTCAATTTATTTATTTCATATCTGTCAGCAACTGCAAGTAAACGCTGAGTCATCAGAATTGATGCCCTCGATCTATCGGATTCTTCAGTTGGCATTGAATCGGTATATATAAAGTAAAGAAGAGACTTGAAAGTATCGGTCTCCATATTCTCCACGATAATTATTTGTTGGTCTTCTCCTTTAGCAATTGGTGCATCGAAAAATAGTTTTTTAAATACCGTCGAAGATGCTGCTAACACCCATCTGTGGGCAGGAAAGGTTTTACCTTTAACGGAGAATTTCACATCTGCCGCTACTCCGTTCTCGAGATACTGACTAAACTGCTTCACATAGTCTGTAGGTGTCTCTTCTGTCTACATATAGACAAGTAGGACCATGCAATTAATAATCAAGAATATAGATATAAATATGTAATATTTGAGATTATGACAAATTTAGTCGGTTTTTTCTTGTGTTATTACTATTAGGGCATGTTTGGGTGACCGTGTTAGAAATTACCTGAAGTAAATTAACTTCCCGCAAGTCGACTTCCCGAAAATGCACTTCAAATTTAAATGTTTGGATTCACGAAAGTGAAACTACTGGATTTATAGTTTTTATGTTTGGGTTGATGTAATTGAATTATAAATTTCAAGATTTATATCTACTAAAATTTGCAAATAAATTTGGGCAAAATTTTATAAGAAGACACAATATGTTTCAGATTTACTACAATAGACCAAAAAGTTTGAAAATTTGAGATATGACCCTCAGACATGTAGAAATTGGTTTTTTCCTTGATATATTAACCCATATTGCATCCATATATATACCCATATTGCATCCGTGTATATGTATATCTAAAATCTATATTATTTGGAAAAAAAAACATCAAAATAAAAATCATAATTTTTTTTATCAGATCTTAATAAATTAAAATTATAAGTATTTTATATCGAGAATAATCATATTTTTCAAAGAAAATAATTTTGACATAAAAATTATTATGTTCAAGTATAAGTATGGATCATATTTTCATTTGATAACTAAAAAATTAATCAAACACAATAATTTAAATGAAATATATAAATAAATATTAATTTTGTATACATCATGTTTTAATATTCTGAAATACTAGTAATGTTTTAAAATAATTTATAATATTTCTCAATATTTATAATTTTTGCAAATATTAATTATATTTTAAAATATTTCCGTGTTTCTTTGAATTGGTAATGAGTCTAGCGTTACAGTTCATTACTACTTATTAGAAAACGCAAATATTTAAAATATAATTCATATTTATAAATATTAAGAAAATGACAAAATAATTAGAAATATTTTAAAATAATATATAAAATCAATATTTAAAATAATTTTAGTTATTTTGAGATTATGGTGATTAATTATATTCTTATATTAACACAATGAAAATATAATTTATACTTATATTTAAATGTAATAATTTCTTGACGTAGATTTGTGTTTATTTATTTATTTAGATTATTATGGGCAGTGTTTATTTATTTATTCAGATTATTGTGCTTGATTAATTTTTTTAATTAACATAATGAAAATATAATCCCTATTTAAGGAGAAGTTATGTTGTGCTGTATCTCCACTTCATGTAAATTTTAGGGGAGGTTGAGTTGCAGGAAAAGAGAGAGACAATGTAAGTCGACTTGCAGTAGTTTGCCAAATTACATCAAACCAAACAACAAAAAATAGATTAATGCAGTAGTTCGACTTACAATCTGGCTGAGTTACTGCAAAACAAACATGCCCTTAGTCTAATTTTGAGATAGTATTATTTCAATTGATGGCCATTAAAGCTCATAAATATTAGGTCCTACGGAGGACTCACCTGCAAGAATATAATTTTCAAGCTTTTACATAGCCTAAAATATTGAAATATTTATATGTATGATAAATGATAAATCAGTGATGACCAATTGCAAGATGTTGTCTTGTTTTTCTTCACTTTCTCAATTGATCGAGTTTATTAAAGGTCTATGGTTAACATGTCAATTACCAAAGGCTAACCAATAATAAATGCTATGAACAAAATGAAGCATGTTTACCAATTGTGGCGCATTATCTACGACGACGTAGAGAACACATTTGATTTTCAGCGTATTATTTTTTAGACAAGACGATGCCTCAAAAGTAGACGCTAACCAATAAGGGTTCTTAACCCATCCGTTTTCCTCCGGTGTAAACGTTTGTAGTTCGGAAAGTGCCCCCGGGGACCATATGGAGGTGGACAAATCAAGCACCATGAGGTTGACAAATGCCCTCACACGTTTCGTCAAATCTAGCAACCTCACTCCAAGTGCTATATCGCTTTTGTATTGCTCGGTTTTCCCGCACGGATAGAATTCGATCACCCATTCATGTCCACCGACAGTAAAAGGGCTCGATTGGATATAGTTTGCGAAACCGATCCGTTTGGCACCAAGGTAGTTGGATATCTCCAAGGTGTGGCTACCCATGACAAACGGAAGCTCTTTCGAGGGCAAGTCCATTTTTTGTTAATTAAGGGATCAAGCTATACACCACATTAGGAAGTCTATGAACTTGTCAAATGTTTGAATTTATTAAGAAAGAAACTGATCGTATAAGTGGTTACCATGTAAAAATTCTTGATTTTTTTTTTAAAAAAAAAAGATGAAAGTGGGAAAGTTTCTTTGTGATTTGTTTTTGCTTGGATTGAACAAATCAATAAATTGAGAGTAACATACAAATTTTCAACAGATCAAGATGATTTAAACATAATTCTCGTATTAAAAAATATCGAATTGACCTTCCAAAATGACAAAATAGCCAATTTAATACGAATGCGATCTGAAAAATGATGTAAAGAATCCTTTACAATTTACTAAAAAAAGTGATTAAAAGTTCATTTCCCGTTTTTTTATTCTTTTTGAAAAATGCAAGTGAAAATATTATTGGGAAAATCAATTAGTAAATTGGAAGGAGACATCTTTTATTTGCACTAAACAAATCAACAAATTAAGAGTAATCTAAATATTCAACGGAGGGAGGTTATGTAAACATAATTATCATTATGCTTATCCACAAGGACCACGACACCGTGTTGGTTTGATTTAGGCGGAATTTATCCATCTAAAATTGTAGAACATCAAATTTATAGAAAAAGATAGTTAATCCAAAATCATTTGATCAGCCAAATTTAATAATCATCTCAAATCAAAATTCAAATCTCCAAATTAAAATTTATCCAAGTACCAGAGAGAATTTCCCAGCCTCAATTAAATAAAAGAAAGATAGTCATCATGGAAAGAAACAATTAATCATTCGACCAAATTATGCCTCCATTATTATCCATGAAGTCAATGCAGACTTGACATGGACAGAAACGGCAAGTAGGCTAAGAGAAGAGGGAAAAGGGACCTCCTTGACGGGGCGTTTGATACAAGAGACTTTGAAAAATATTGAAGGATTCCCGTATTGTTTAGAAAGAAATGATGTACTGGTGATTTATTTGATGAATATATTTTTCTCAAATGTGTTGTTTAATGTGGTAGATAGAATGATAGATAATGGGAAGCGAAATTTATTGGTTGATCTGAAGGAAATTAAAAAATTGGTTGTAAATGGATTTTGTTATTTTAGATATATATCACATTATATGTAAAGTAATAATTATTAAAATACATATTATATTAACTTTACATATATTATATTATATTATACTAAAATTATACTATAATAATATTATATATTATTATTTTATTATTACTGTTAATAATAATATTCTTATTATATTATATGATATTATTAAATTCAAATTATAGTTTTATTGTATATTAATATTATATTATATTATTATATACATTAAATATTAATATTATATAATTAATACTATATATTAATTAAATAATATGATTTTTGTAAATTACTTAATATTATTAAATAAATCTCTGTACATTTTAATTTATTTATATATTTTTTTAAATATTAAGTAATTATAGTAATTGACTAATCCATATTAGTTTGTTAGTATGTTGATTGAAATTATTTAATATTAGTTATTATTATGTTTAATAAAAAAGATAATATAAATCATTTGAAAAATAAATTAATTAAAAAATAATGTGTTAAATAAAATACACATTATATATACTATATATTTATTAATATTATTTATTAAATTTAATTGATTAATATTAATTATTATAATCATATAATATGTTTAGTTAAAAAGTAAATTTAAAAAATATGAATATATGTATATTAATATATAAAATAAAATATATAATTTGATATATTAGCAAGACATTGTTTTCCCATCATTTTTGCAAGACATTGGATGAGAAGAAAATTTCGTGAAGGACAAGGGAGCAAGAATTCAAATTCTAGCATTGTTCTTCCAATCTCCCCTCCCATTAATTTTTGAATACTTGACATATGGTGAGGCCACGTCACTCTTTTACTGTTTTACTGTTCAACACGCTACTGTTCACTATTGTACTGTTCATCCCGGTACTGTTCATATATTTTTTTTTTTTTTTAAATTTTATTTGACGTATGTCTTGTGTTCTAAATAAAATATTTGAATTTTTCATCGTATTAATAAATATAATTGACATATGTCTTGTGTTCTAAATAAAATATTTGAATTTTTCATCGTATACTATAATTTTACTGTTAACAAAATACTATTCACACAAATACTTTTTGTTAGCCTGAGCTAGTATTATTATTTTTTTTGGCTTATTATAACAGTTTTGATTGGTACCAAGCTGCGTTTTTTGTGCTTATTATAATATTTTTGATTCGTACCAATTCTAAATATATCAAATAATATATAAAATTATTACTTTTGTTTATTATATTATTTCTTATCAAATAATATACCCCGCAGCGAAGCGCGGGATATTGTCCTAGTCAATCAAACAAGAAAAATATAATTTATCCGAGAATTTTTTTTCTTGTCTTGCACAATCCCTCTAAATTCCTCAAATCAAACGGGTCCGACGTAGACTTCTTTGGTGGAAAAGAAATCCCATAAAAGACAATCTGCTTTTATGGTAGAACTTGAGGAGTTGAATAGATTTTGTATCCAAAGTAATCATTTATCCGGAATTTTTTTGACTTTAAGTAGTCTAAACATGAATTGTCACGATATCGTGTCGAAGGCTTTTTATAAACTGTTTTTTTTCGTTTTAGCCATAGCTAGATCTTTTCATGTTAATAGGTCGTTTTTTTTTAAATCTACTTTTTTCTTTTTTTTATATATGATCATTTATCCAGGAATGATAATAGACGAATGTACAAATATTGAAAAGAAATGCAAACAGAAGTACTGGGATCTACAAACAAAAACAAAACATCATGCTGCAATCAACCAAGCTTCGGCATCCTGTTAGGTTTATGATATATTTATTTAATTAATCAGTGTAATTATTATGACTGATTATCTATAGCATAATTAACTCTTCAATGTCACCATATACATGTATTAATTAAGCAGAGTGTAGCAAAATGTACAAGAAAACACGCTGAATACTACATAAAAACGACGAAAAAATCTTCTTCGTTCAATAAAAACAAACAAACAATGAAGCACCAGAAATACAAATAAGGCTCACTGAGGATCACCTCAAATTTGGTTTACGAACAATAACCATAAATCATAATCGCTTTTGTGGTGGTCGAGCATTTCACCTCGTACGTCGATTATCTAATTGTCATTCACGGATCGACCGAGACGGCTTTTATTCTTGAAAAGAAATTCAATGCAAACGGCTCTGAGTTCGCTGCAATTGTGCTCCTCTGCTACAACTAACGTGGCCGCCGCAGTATCGATAGTAATATCCTCACATAATTTCTTCTCGCAGATCGACTTCAATTTATTTATTTCATATCTGTCACCAGCTGCAAGTAAACGCTGAGTCATCAGAATTGATGCCCTCGATCTATCGAATTCTGGCATTGAATCGGTATATATAAAGTAAAGAAGAGACTTGAAAGTCTCAGTCTCCATATTCTCCACAATAATTGTTCGTAGGTTTTCTTCTTTAGCAACCGGTGTATCGAAAAATTGTTTCTTAAATACCGTCGAAGATGCTGCTAAGACCCATCTGTGGGCAGGAAAAGTTTTTCCTTTAATTAAGAATTTCACATCCACCGTTACTCCATTCTCGAGACATCGGCTAAAATGCTTCACATAGTCTATGGGTGTCTCTTCTGTCTACATATAGATAAATAGGACCACGCAGTTAATAAAATCAAGAATATGAATATAAATATGCAATATTTTTTTGGAAAATGTTGGACATACCCCCATCTCTCTCCCCACATCCTTGATGAGGTGGATATGATTTAACACCTTAAAAATTTATACTTTAATTCATGATTTAACACCTTAATTGTATGTTCAATCATAAATTGAAATAATTAAATCATAAATTAAGATGTTAAATGATATTTTTGTGTGTTAATTTTGAATGTGTTAAATCATATCCTAGTCATCAAGGATGTGAGGGGAGAGTACTAGGGGATGTACATCACTACTCTATTTTTTTTTTATAATAAATGAAGAATGTTGGTATGTCATATGTCTATTTATGTTAATGAAAATTGAATTTACAATCTTTCACATCATATGATTTTTTGTGTTTATATTGAACCAACCAGACTATGAGCCCATTAACAAATATACGACATTTGAGATTACGACAAATTTAGTCATTTTACTTTTATTTGTTATTAGTCTATTTTTTTTTTAATTGAAACTTAATTTATGAAACATGAATATTATTGGTTTCATTTTTTTTTAGTGATATCAATGAGATTTGGACCTTGATCTTTAGTATGTTGTGCTAAACAATTTATCAACAGACCAAGAAAAATAAAATTCAAACAATAATAAATGATATAAACAAAATGAAACATGTTTACCAGTTGCAGCGTATTATCTACGACGACGTAGAGAACACATTTGATTTGGACCTTACAATTTTGGAAATAAGGGGATCCATGAAAATCACTAACATGATTTTGCAAAAAACATATGTTTTTATCCAGGGTAAAAGTTTGTAGACCGGAACTCCACGAGGACCATGTGGATGTGGAGAAATTAAGCAGCATGATGCCGACAATTGCCTTGACATATTTCGTCAAATCTAACAACCTAGCTCCAATTGATTTACAGTTTTTCCTTTTTTCAGTTTCCCCGCACGGATAGAACTCGATTGCCCATTCATGTCCAGCGACAGTAAAAGGGGTCGATCGGATGCAGTTTGCATTTCCGATCTTTTCGGCAGAATAGTAGTCGGTTATCTCCAAGTTTTGGCTCCCCACTACAAATTGTATTTTTTTTTTTGAGAAAAATAGAGAGGGCTCTTGTGTCACCCTTCTATTATATTTTATATATTTGAAATTTACAAATTTCTATAAGATTTATAATTCCAAAAGAATCATAAATCTTAGTGTCATCAGTTAACCTAATATCTCACAATTATAAGAAGCAACCACCAAAACATGAGATTACATCCTAAACACATCAATAACTGGAATATAAAATTCTATGAAAAAAAACAGTAATTTAAATCCAGGCACATAATTAGAAGTTGAATTCCCGTTTTGTTTTTTGACCCTAGTAAGTGTCGCCCTCTATTCTCTCTCTCAACAGAACCCCAGTGACTCCCCACCTCTCTTCTTCCTTGTGATAAGGACTCATCCTCTCTCTCTACTCTAGCACCGTTTGTGCTTATCTCGCTCAATCTGCACTCTATGATACACCAGCTCCAAGCACCTGGATCCTCCTTCCTCTCTCTCTGTCCCTCGTTTATCGGTATTAAATAACTTTCTCCTTGCTCGAAAACCCTAGATTTGTTCACCATTATATTTATCGCTTTATCTACTCCTACTTCTCTCAATGTTGTTATTAGTATCATTTAAGATTGCTTGTTTCTTCTAACAAATTCTTAAGTATGCTCGATTTTTTTGATGGTAGTTCAATTCCAATACTATTGAGGATTTCCATTAAATCCTCCTCGGTTGTGACTTCTTTATTATCCAGATTTATTAGTTTTATTGAATTGATTTGGGGTTGCTTGAATTTTACTGGTTTATTGTGTTTTTTCCTTGCACATTTGTCAAATTCCTTGTATTGAACCAATTGTGCTTTCGCCACCGGAGAAATATAGCAATCTGTTTGCTTGTCTTTTAATCGAAGGCTTTTTTCTTTGCTCTTGATCCTGAGCTGTCCCTTGCTTCAAACTAGATTGTTTTCCTCTCTTAATGTTTTTCTTAATTTCTCCTTGTGGTTCTCTGTTTTCTGTTTTATCGGTTTTATCAGGTTTATCTCTTATAATCTCCTCCACTACTGCCTCTACTCCTCCTTCTAATTCCTCAATTCTCTGAATTGTTTTCTCTTTATAAAGATTTAAAAAGGAGCTACTACCTTTTGAAAGTAATTTCTCTGGAGTTTTTGGCATTGATTGATATGAGAAATCAAAAGGATTTGTTTTGTTGGGTAAGATTTCCGAGGTTTTTGAATTAGAAGATTCATGGTTTGTGATTAGAATATTATATGAAGGTTGAAGTTCAATGCTTGATAACTGGATTTGGGAATTAATAGAGGTTTTAGGTTGGCATTCATGATGTGTGTCCATTGATATTTTTGGGGGATTTGTTTGTTTGTGTACTCGGACTGATACAGTTTTAGCAGGAACCATCCCCTCCAAATCTCTTGGTGTACCAATACATAGAGGTACGGTACTTAGTTGGATATGGAGCCCCTTTGCTCCAAACTTGATTGCAATGTTTGTGACTTTATCTAACTTCTCTTTCTGCTTTCTCATCTTCTCATTTCTTTCATCTCTTATCGCCCCTTTCGAATATGTGATGAAATTATGCCTTAACCATTGGCCAAACCTTTAACCTAATAAAGGCCATAAATCCTCTCCTTCTCTATTAAGCCCACTGATGATATAATTTATAACTGAGGGTTTAACATTGCACTCAATCTCCTTATTTTGAATACTCTTCTCGATACTCTTCTTAACCCTCCACTCTAAGGTTGGTTTTCGCACTTTTACCCTCCAAATTTTTTTGCAATTTTTCTCTTTCTTCTTTTTATTTATTACAGGAATTGCTTCCTTCGCCTTACTATTATGGAAAATGACCATTCTACCCTTCATCTTCTCCTTTTCCTTTGTACCATGCTCGGTTTTAGATCCTTTAATTGGTACGGGTTCTTTAAGTTGGCTGGCAGAAGAAGAAATTCTCACCAAGGTAGTATTATTCCCCTCAATAATTTTAATCGCACTAGGAATTTTAACCATTTTTGTACGAATTTTTAATGATAATTCAGGAATTTCTTCTACCCCAACTTGGAAGGAGCCAACTTGTTGCAAAACCCCAATACCAGAGACAATCAATTGTAAGTCTGTCACGTTGCAATAGGATAAAGGGATATGTAGAAGCTTAATCTCAATCTCTGTGAATGATTCTCTTTTTGATTTTGCAGGGATAAATACCATACATTCATCACTGGAATTGGTGGAAAAGGAGATCATCTTGGATGGAGCTGCGAAATTAGATGTTAATGGAGCTGCGAATGGAGTTGTGAAATGGGAATTAAGAGTTGGAGATAGAGATTTGAGTTCTCGATTTTGGTTTAGGGTTTTCTCAGGAATTTTAATGGTATCGATCTTTGTATAATTGGCCTGAGAAATATTATTTCGATTTAGATTATAACAATTCTTCATTACATGCCCTAATTGATTGCAATGCAAGCAACGAACTGGGTCACGACAATTGGCAACAAAATGGGTAGTAGATAGACATTTGAAGCATTTATTGTGGAATTTAGAAATTTGTACTGTTTTTTGAGAATTATCTCTTCTGTTCTTTCTTTGCACAAGTCGCCAATCTGGCTGTTGAATTTCTTTCCTCACGACATCTAAGTAGCTGTGAGACTTTAAGCAATTGCAATCTCGAAACAACACAAATTTCGCACACAAATAGTTCTATTACAAATTCAACTCGAATTCGGATTCGATTCAAGTATGAATCTCAACGAGGATGGGCTTCACTGTGGCCCTCTCGTTCTTACACCACACACTAAAATTATTACAAGATAAAAACTGAAGTTTGGATTACATCAACAAAAAGAATATATCCTCTCTTCTCCCGTACTAACGCTCTAACAACCAGGGCGACAAGCTCGTCAGCTCCAGCTCCTTCTTGTTCCCAACACTCGGCGCACATACTCCTCACACTCCAAGGCACGAGTTTAGCACGTGACTGGTGCACCAACACCGCGCGCCTTTATTTGAATTTGAAATAAAACAAATACTCAAAGAAACCCCAATTTGTACACAATTACTTCCTCATCCCTAATATATGACAATGCCCCTCCCTTAAAAAACCTTGTCTCAAGGTTTAAAATTCGGGAACCTTTTCACGAGCTCGTCATAATCCTCCCACGTGGCATCCTCATCCGGCAAATTAGACCACCTCACTAATAGTTCCACTTCCGCCTTGTTGCCACGTTTCACTAATCTCCGATCCATCACCGCCACCGGTTCCACCTTCAAAATGCCCTCGGCACTTATCAAGGGTAGCGTTGATAAAGCCACCTTATTCGCTCCCATTTTTTTCTTTAATTGCGACACATGAAAAACCGGATGTATAAGCGATCCATTCGGAAGATTCAACTTATATGCCACGCTTCCTATTTTCTCCATTACCTCAAACGGTCCGTAATAACGAGAGTGTAACTTGGTACCTTTGTTCAATGATAGTGATGTTTGTCGATAAGGTTGGAGCTTCAAATACACCCAATCTCCTTCATCGAATTTTCTCTCGCTACGTTTTCGATCCGCGTACATTTTCATTCTCTCTTGAGCCTTCTTCAAATTATCCTTGATAATTTGTAGTGCCACATGCCTCTCCTTTAACCATTCATCTATGGCGGCTACTCGAGACGATGGACTTGCACCCAATTCTATCCTTGGTGGAATATAACCATACAAAGCTTCAAATGGACTACATTTAAGCGATGTATGAAAGTTCGTATTGTACCACCACTCGGCTTGTGCGATCCACCCGCTCCATTTCTTTGGTGAATTCGCGACCATGCATCTCAAGTAATTTTCGAGGCATTGATTGACCCTTTCGGTTTGACCATCCGTTTGAGGGTGGTACGTGGTACTTAATTGAAGTTTGGTACCGTGAAGAGTGAAAAGCTCTCTCCAAAATGTGCTTGTAAATATTTTATCTCGATCACTTACTATGGCTTGAGGAATTCCGTGTAATTTGCACACATTATCGAAGAAAACGTGTGCCACTTGTTGAGCCGAAAATGGATGAGATAAGGGAATAAAATGCGAATATTTGGTTAACCTATCCACCACAACTAATATCGTGTCTTTCCCATTGGACTTCGGTAACTTCTCTATGAAGTCCATACTCACGAAACTCCAAGCTTCTTGAGGAATATTTAGAGGTTGGAGTAAACCCGGATTTGCCACGTGTTCACCCTTATTCCTTTGACAACAATCGCAATTTCTCACGAACTCATTAATCTCTTTTTGCATTCCAACCCAAAAGAAATTGCGTTTAATTCTTTGATAAGTTCCCAACATTCCGGAATGGCCCCCCTCGGCCGATTCATGTAATGCCGTAATTATTTTTTCTTTTAGCTCCCTTTTTGTTCCCACACATAAACGACCTTGAAAGCGTAATATTCCTCCTTTTAACTCGAACCCCACAAATTCGTTTGGCTTTAGAATTACCCCTTCAATGATTTTCGAGATATATTCATCCCCTTCGTAACTCTCCTCCACCTCCTTAAGCCAAGCGGGTACCACCACGCTAATCTCACTAAATTCGCCTTCTTCAACATCACTCGCTTCTTTAACACGTGAAAGACCATCCGCAACTTTATTCTCTACTCCCGGTTTATAGTGAATAACATAATCGAACCCTAGCAATTTGGTCAATCCTTTATGTTGGAGTTGTGTGTGCACTCGACCTTCTAGAAGGAATTTTAAACTTTCGTGATCGGTTTTGATGACAAATTTATTCCCTACTAGATAATGGCGCCACTTTTCAACGGCTAAAATAACCGCGAGTAATTCCTTCTCATAAGTCGAACGGCCTAGATTCTTTGGGCTCAACGCTTTGCTTATGTAGGCTAGCGGTCTTCCATCTTGCATCAAAACCGCTCCAATACCGTAACCACACGCATCCGTTTCCACTACAAAAGCCTTCGAGAAATCAGGTAACCCTAATACGGGGGTGGTGGACATTGCTATCTTGAGTCGCTCGAATGCCACATCGGCCTCATCGCCCCACACGAACCCATCCTTCTTCAATAAATCGGTGAGAGGTTTCACAATCACCCCGTATCCCTTCACGAATTTTCGATAATATCCGGTAAGTCCCAAAAAGCCACGCAACTCCTTCAAGGTTTTCGGTTTCGGCCACTTCTTCATTGCCTCTACCTTACTCGGGTCCGTATCCACTCTATCTTGCGAGATAATATGACCGAGGTATTCGATCTTGTGCGTGCCGAAAACGCATTTCGATTTCTTCGCAAAGAGTTGATTAGCTCGTAATATGGATAAGACCTCTTGCATGTGCGACACGTGTTCATCAATAGACCTACTATACACCAAAATATCATCAAAAAATACAAGCACAAATTTTCTTAATTGTTTCTGAAAAATTTGATTCATTAACGATTGAAAAGTAGATGGTGCATTTGTTAACCCGAACGGCATGACTCGGAACTCATAATGTCCCGAGTGAGTACGGAAAGCCGTCTTATATACATCTCCCTCCACCATGCGAATTTGGTGATAACCCGATTTTAAATCGAGCTTCGAGAAAACCCTTGCATCTTTAAGCTCATCGAGAAGATCATCGATAATCGGGATCGGGTATTTATCCTTAATGGTCATCGAATTAAGTTGCCTATAATCGATACACAATCTCCATGTTCCGTCCTTCTTTCCGACTAGAATGGCCGGAGATGCAAATGGACTTTTACTCGGACGTATCACTCCTCCTTCCATCATCTCTTTAATGATTCTCTCAATCTCTTCTTTTTGAAAATGTGCATAACGATAGGGGCGTAACTGCACTGTTTTTGTCTCATCGATTAAAGGTATAGCATGATCACATTCTCTCTTCGAGGGTAATGATTTTGGATCCTCAAACACCTCTTTAAATTGGTTAATTACTCTTGCCAGACCCGTTAAGCTTAATTGAGATCCTTTAAGAATTCCTGGATTTTGAGTTATAACCTCACTTTCCCAGCTCGTAGCCCCTTTAAAATCCGGGAAAATATTTTTAGAATCACCTTCCCGGAATTGTACAGACCCAGAATCTTCTTCCTTCCCTTTTTGTTTTGCATTTCTCGGATCTGGCATAACTTCTATTCCTGGTTTCGATAAAACCGGGAATTTCATTTTGGAATCTACTTCTTGGATTTCTGAAAATTCTGCATCATCTTTCTCCTTACTTATTTCAGAAACCAATTCCCAATTCTCGATTCTCGCGAACCATTCAACCTGATTCTTTAAAAAACAGGAATATAATTCTTCTCCCTCGATCAAAAATGCTGAATTGTGTTCGAACCGGGAATTACACTTCGTCTTCATCACCAGAGGTTCGCCATTGATTAAACATTTCACCTCCATCCTCTCGTAATCAAACTCAACAGGACCATGTTTCCCCATCCAGTCTACTCCCAATACCATTTCGACTGTACCCAATTCGAGAACCCTTGCATCAAATTTGAATTTCTGCTCTTGCATTTCCCACTCGAATCCATAAACTATCGAATCACATGTTAAACGAGACCCATTTGCCACTGTGATCGATAAAGGAGCCACAATTGAGGGTACGAGACCCACCAATTTTGCAAATTTGGGATCCACGAATGTATGGGACGAACCGGTATCCACCAGAATCGAAAAAGCCTTGTTCTTCACTTTACCATTTACCTTCAAGGTCTGAAATTTAGAGTTTGGACCGAGTCTTTCGGTTGTTAGCTCCATTAATGTTGCATTAATTTCTTCCTCTTCCTTAATTCGTTCTACTTCCTCGCGGTACCGAATTTCATCCTCTGCAATATGATCCACTCCTTCAATGGCGAGTATTACATTTTGATTCTTTGTAGTCCCCTTGTTTCTACAATCGTGATTTGTTCCCCACTTCTCTACACACCAGTAACATTCCCCCTTAGCTCTCTTCTCTTTTTTGAATTGTTCCCAGTCCTTGCCTGCAATTCGTGGTGTTAATTGAGCTCGGTACTGGCCTTGAGTCCCCTTCTCCTTCTCTGAATTAACCACCCTTGGTTGTGATTTGTATGCACGTTTCATGCTTTTCTCAATGTGTTCTGCATTCTCGAAAGCTTCGATCAATTGTCTCGGTCTTGAGAGGATAACTTGACTCTGCAGTGAATCATTCAACCCCGCTATAAAACATTGTCTGAAGAACAAATCATCCAAGGCTGGGTATCTCCTCAACATCACCCCCCTTGATTTATCGAACTCCTTTTGGTAATCTACCACTGACCCAGTTTGCCGGAGATTATGAAATTCACCTGCTAAACCAAGCAACAGTTCACTCTCAAAACGCCTTAACAAATCTTCGGAGAAACGATGCCATGGTGGATGTGGATCGATTGCCTGATAAGCATAGAACCAATCTTCCGCATCTCCTGTAAGGTATAACGCGGCGAACTCTACCTTCTGCCACTCCGCAATCGAGCATACACGAAAATATCCTTCGCACTTCTTCAACCATGATCGAGGTTTCTCTCCTGTAAAAATAAGAGAGTTCAGCTCTGGATTTGGGCATCACGTCCATGTTTTGGCGTTGCCTTCCTCCACCATACCCCCTTCGATCTCCTCTGGGTTGATAATCCTCATCAGGCCAACGTTCACCAGATTGATGCATCCTCCCAAAACGGCTACCATCATTCTCTTCATTCATGACTCCTTTTCCCATTTCCTTAGACCTTTCCTGGTGATTGCTCGACTCGGCACCATTGTTGCCTTTCATGAACTGATTGAACATCTCTCTCAACTCCTGAAATTGAGCTTCTGACCTCAATTTCGATTCTTCTTGGTTCTCTCTCAAATTCATGAGCTCGTTAGCGATATCGTTGATCTTTTCTCGGTTACTCATCATCTCGCCTTCAAGCCTCTTTGTCTCTTCCGCCTCTAAGCTTTGTTTCTTCGCCATGACTGAAATTAGCGCTCGGAAGCTCGGATTCGAGCTTGCTCTGATACCAAGTGTGAGACTTTAAGCAATTGCAATCTCG
Source organism: Luzula sylvatica (assembly GCA_946800325.1). NCBI lineage: Eukaryota > Viridiplantae > Streptophyta > Magnoliopsida > Poales > Juncaceae > Luzula > Luzula sylvatica. The sequence goes on from OX326960.1 coordinate 68,848,992, forward strand.
AAACAACACAAATTTCGCACACAAATAGTTCTATTACAAATTCAACTCGAATTCGGATTCGATTCGAGTATGAATCTCAACGAGGATGGGCTTCACTGTGGCCCTCTCGTTCTTACACCACACACTAAAATTATTACAAGATAAAAACTGAAGTTTGGATTACATCAACAAAAAGAATATATCCTCTCTTCTCCCGTACTAACGCTCTAACAACCAGGGCGACATGCTCGTCAGCTCCAGCTCCTTCTTGCTCCCAACACTCGGCGCACATACTCCTCACACTCCAAGGCACGAGTTTAGCACGTGACTGGTGCACCAACACCGCGCGCCTTTATTTGAATTTGAAATAAAACAAATACTCAAAGAAACCCCAATTTGTACACAATTACTTCCTCATCCCTAATATATGACAGTAGCTTGGGCGATTTGCCATTGATCTGAGCTTTAATTTCAAGTGTATAGAACAATAGAGAGTAGGAAGTGAAAAAGCTTAACTTTCGCCAAAGAAGTCTTTATATTCTTTTCCCTTCCTATCCTCCAGCTCGCGAGAGTCGAGTTCACCGGAGCTCAGATCTGAACCGGATCGAGGATCTTGAGAAGATCAAGAATCGCTTTCTTGAAAGAGCTTTCCTTTCTTGAATACAAAACGTTCTTATCCCCGCTACAAATTGTAACGGAAGCGTTTCGGATGATGAGGCCATCTTTGGTTAATTAGGGCTAGGGGATCAAGCTATACGTATACACGACACTCTGAACTCTGAAGTATGAAGTCCTTCAACTAGTCGAATGTTTGAATTTAATAAGAACGAAAATGACCGAATTAGAGGTTAGGGTGTAAAATTCATGCGTGCCACTATTAAATTCACAAAGCAAATCCATAAATTAAGATTAAAAGGAAGCTACAAATTTTCAACAGATCGGAATAATTTAAACACAATTGTCGTTATGCTCATCCATGACATAATATTTAATTTCAAATAATCCCTTAATTGAAATATCGAATTTACCTTCCATTATGACAAGATAGCCAATTTGAAAAGTTCATCTCTCTCCTTTTTTTTTGTGATGAATGCCAGTTGAGACATATTTTATTTGACTAAACAAATTTACAAACTAAGAATAATATAAATTTCCAACAGAGGTAGATTATGTAAATATAATTCTCATTATGCTTATCATCAACACCGTGTTGGTTTGATTTAAGCGGAATTTCATACAAACCCTTAAAACAATTGAATTATAAATTTTACCTAAATAGCAAATTTTCCATTAAGAACATAAAACCTATCAATTTTAACGAAATTAAAATTTCCGTTGCTAAACACAAAAGCTACCAAATTTATCCATCTAAAATTGTAGAACATCAAATTTAGAGAGAAAAGCAGTTAATCCAGAACCATTCGATCATCTCGAATAAAAAATCAAATGTCAAAACCAAAATATATCCAAGTCCGAGAGAACGAGAATCAATCCAAACCAAACTAAATAAAAGAAAGATAGTCACCATGGACAGAAACAATTAATAATTCGATCAAATTTCGGCATTGTTATCCATGAAGTCAATGCAGACTTGGCACGGACAGTTCGAGAAACGGCAAGTCTTGCATCCGAAGCAAACACAGTTCACGCATCCGTTGCATTTTTGCTCAACAGGGCATCCCCTCACGCATTTCTTACATTCCCTTTCCTCTTCGTCGTCACAAGTAATACTGAATTAGCAAAAGAAAAATATCTACATAACTAATTATGTTTAAGGACATTAAAATTAGCAAATAATTACTTTCTAGTTCGTTATGTTAAGAAAGAAAACATTATTCAGATGAAAGGACGAGGCTTACTTGTCATGAGGATAGAAAACGCATTGCCAATTAGTAGTAGCCTCGGCATCATGAAACTTCCTGTAATCTTCCTCTGATCTGACTTGGAATCGGCGTTCTTTATTGCACCTCGTGCATTTGACGAACTCGTCGCGGTGAATCCTTTTTACGCTACGAGGTTTTAATGTTTGATCATGGTACCTGCACGCCCATGAATATTGTAAGGGGAATTATTGATTGAACGTAATTTTTTATATTAAATAATATTACTTCAGCAGTGAAGTTTTTGACAAAGAAACTTTTGTTGCGTCGACTGTGACCCAAATGTCGTGCCGCCATCTCGCGCCGGACTTCTTCAAGGCATGCTTGACGAATACAGTCGGCTTCAGAACTTCAAATGAAAGACAAAAAAAATACAAATGAGATATATAAATAATCTCATTCATTAAAAAAATAATCGCTTACATTTGTTGCATTCGGGGGTACATTTGCAGTAGATCTCAAGAATACCGGATGGAAACACTCTTAGCGTACCAACCGTGTCGCCGAAACGATTATGAGTGCATCCACATGTCACGTCAATAAAATTGTCTCCTCTTTTGAATTCATACATGTCCTTCACTTCCGAGTCGTGAAAGAAATCGGTGCTGATTATACTGTTATCCGAGCTGCTATCCATAATTTTCTACATGTAATGAAGTTGATTGAATACATTGAAAACATTTTTTTAAGTATATTTCAGTCGATTGCAACACGTTGTCTGTGACTTTCGTGAAGTAGTTATCGATCTACGACCTTTTCGAAAGAAGACTTGAGAATAAAGAACCAAATCTAATCTCCTATCTCATATCCAATTTAAAGGGAGGAATTCTTTGAAATGGACTACATGCATATATGACAAAAATCCTTTCCATTAACTAACTTCACTTCTGTGAAGGAATATTCATCACATACAGATAGAACTGGAGTGAAATTGGTTACTAAGAAAATTAATCTCAATACAGACATAAGCAAAACCCACTATAAAATCAAATTTCTTTTAATTGAATATCTCACTAATCTGAATAGAAATTGAAAAAGATGAAGATCTTTCCTCTAAAAAAAAGGAAAGAAAATTCCTGCCTATTCTTTGATATATTTCTAAATGTTATTTTTTTTTCTATCTATCACACAGACAGATCTATATAGGGACCGAAGGAGGCATGGCCGCATGATCCCTCTCTTAAAATAGGGGGTTGCGAGAAAAAACCGGACTCCCTCAATCTCTACATATGGAGTCATGGACACACATGGTATTTTGAAGATCGGAACCGTGGAAAATTCTACATTCGAGATTTGTAAATTCTTGCTATTTTTGTAATATTAATTGAATGCGAACATACCTTGTTAACCCTAGGAAGCGATTTCTTTTTAGATTAAGAATAAGTTTTACAAGAAAGGGAAAGGGGAAGAGAAAGACACGAGAGAGAAGAGAAACCGATCAATGTCACGAAACGAGCAACCCCTCCTTTTTTTGGCTCCTTCTCCTTTTTCGAATTATCGTTTCTGATACAGTCATACCCGTGCATTTAATGTGAAATATTCAGTAAACGGCCTTCCCGAGGTTTTACTAAATCTACAAAATCAACAAAAGAAATACATTAAATTCCATATTACATCCATCATTGGAAAAAATGAAAAAATGAATAAATAAAAAAAACAAACATGATATTTTAGAATATAATGAAAGTGAAAATGCAAAGGAAAAAAATTAATACTATGTTTTTTATTTTTTTCCTCTGAATTAGCATAAGGCCCAAATAAAAGCCCATTAATGAAGCATAAATTGTATGATGTGGGCCGAACCATAGCCATACGATTGTCACTAGGCAAGAAAAATAATTTAGAGGTGATCTAAATATTAACATTTAACAGGGATCTTTTTTTTAGGGAAAAAGAGGTTATATTCTTCTTTTCATTACTTAAAGGCTGGTTTTACATCATTACATTTGCTAACTTAGGTAATTGTTAATGCTACTCCTAATACACACTAGATTGATCTAAATTAGATAATTGTCTAACTAACTAACTAACCGACTAAACGACATTTAACAGGGATTGAGATGCAAAATTCTCTGCAAAAAGATATAGAAGTTCCAAATTAGGGTTCTCGTCTTTTTCATCAGTAAGCTTCCTTCTCTTTCTTTCTCGTTCGCAGGAATCGACAAACATGGTTTGTAATTGTAATGCATTTTGATGTGTTTTTAAAGAAAAACCGTCATGAAATCTGCATATACCTCTTTCAAGGTACTATTCTTGTTCGTTTCTTTTTTTATATCAGTTTGATAATGCAATCCATTACAACAAAATGTCACTTAATTGAACATTTATAATCTTTTTTTTGTCTAGTAAATTAACAATGGTGTTTATTTACATCAAATTATCTCTATTTACATCATATGAATATTTCACGCAATTTATTCATTTATTTATCTATTTATTTAACAAGTGAGGCCAGGGCCGGGCCGGTGTTATCGAAGGCTTTTGCCGATGTACATCACAAGTAGCAGTAAAAATTTGCAAACAGACCCCTGAAAATTTACAACCTGTTTACCCCTAATTTGAGCCTTAAAAATCGATAAATTTATTCCTAACTAATACTCAAAAGTAAAATAATTGTGCAATTTATGCCAGTAAGAATAAAATTGGCATATAGACCCTTCATTCATACCATTTGCAAATTTGCAATTTATACCAGGATATTAATAAAAAAAATACCAAGATGGGTCAATAGAATATTTGGAGGCCTTTAGAATTATTTTTTTGGAGTACGATTCCTATAAAATTGTGTGTAACAAATTAACAATACCTATAATTTTTTTTCGAATGCTTTTAAAATTCGGTGGTCTTTGCCATTTGCCAAGTGAGCGGTTTCGTTTCGATATAAATATATAAATCTGTATAATTTATAGGATAGTGATATTGACAGGAAAAATAAATACTAGATACAGAAAATTTCATTTAAATTTGGCATGAATTAAAAGTAAAATTACCATTTCAAGTTTAAATTTTCTGTTCCTAGTAATATTATTTCCTGTCAATATCATTATCCTAATTTATAATTTAACATGGAGTACTTGTTTTTTAATTGTAGCTAAACTAATTTTAAGTAAAAATACAGTTGTATCTGTGATAGTTAATTTTTTGGTTGTATTTAAATTGTCACTAAAAATATAATTATCAATGTATTTTTTTTTTAAATATATGATTTGAGTAACACTACACCCAAAATTTTTTGGAACGTGACACCGTATGACTGTTAGATAGACCTAGGCATGTCAAAAAAATTCCGAACTCACGGGTACCCAATCCGAACGGGACTGATAATACCCGAAAAAATACCCGCGGATTGGATAATACCCGAAAAAAATACTTGCACTGGATTCGGTAGTAAATTTTACCCGCGGGTATTACTCGTTATCCGAAAATACTCGATAATTTGAACATTTTTTTTATGTTATATGACTTAATTATTTGTAATATTTGGATTTTAAAATGTATTTGAACACGTTGATTGTTTTATGTATTTAAAATTATTGGTGATTTGATGATTTTTCGGATTTAAATGTATTTATTTTTGTATTTTCGGGTAATTGGTAATACTTGCGGGTACAAATTTACCCGCATTTTTGTGTTCGGATATGATTTTTTACCCCTATGTATTTTTGGTTAAGATTCAGATAATATTAGAAAATTCGGATTCGGATATGGAGAGGCTTATCCGAACTCACCCCACCTGTTAACATCCCTAGACAGACCGCCTGCGACGAAAAGTCAATTGCCCTTGTAAATTAATTAAGAATGGAGGGCTACTATGCAATTTGTAATTATGTAGAGGCGTTTCTGTAATTTAGACATAAGGCAGGGTGATTTTGCAAGTTTCTCTTCTCCCAGGTTTCTTCCCTCGCTGGGTTTGCTCTCTTCTGGCCGAATCCACTCGTAGGTAGTAACCAGTAAGATTTTTCAACCCTTCTTCGTTTCTCGAATTCGAAGAAGGAAAGGACGATCACGAGATAAAAATGGGATCAATTGATCTCATCAAATCCTGTCTCGATTCCATCCGCCAGGTAAGAGGTCATCGTGTGCATTTCCAGTAATCAATTTCTTTTTTTCTGCTTCAATTAAGCCTAATTTAACCTTAATTTATGCAATTTAACCTAAATTGAAGCAATACGTTATAATTTGATCTGCTTTCGAATCAATTGATCCTTAATTATGTACTATTACTCCATTTAATACTCAATTCAGTATGTATACTTACTACCAGACCCTGAAGAATTCCTTATTTGACTTCTTTACTCTGACAATTTCTCTCAAATAAATTCTTTTCGTAGATATCAGATCAAATTACAGGAGCGATTCTATACATAGATTCAGGCACGACAGAATCTTTTCAATTCATCGGTGCTTTTCCATTATTACTCGAACTCAATGTCCGTGCAGTTTGCAGTCTCGAGAATTTATCTCCCCTCGATGCAGTAATTTCTTCTCTTTATCCACACATACGTATTTAAATAATTCCATTTTTTTTTATTCGATTAATTTATTCATTAATTAGGCTGGTAATTGGAGCTCTAATTATTCCGAACCTTTAACAAAGGCAGTGATTATCACATCGAGACTTCTAAGCGATACACATAAATATATTCTTCGTTGTCTCGGGACCCACACAACCATTTCAACTTGCATTATATTCACTTCCGTACCAGAGGTAAATACTTCTTTAATGGCATAATTATATATTCGCCCCTTATATATTGAGGTTTTTAAAACCCTAATGTTCAGATTTCTCATTCGAGTTACGTCGAATCACCACTGGGTCCTGACGCGTTTCGCGAATACGAAACCCTACTTATTCAAGATCATGAAGAGCTCCTCAAAAAAGGAATAAAAAACAATAAAATCGACATTTCGAATTCTTCGGACGATTTTACCCCTAGATTATCTGTATCGGTGCATCAATTGCCTACAATTATATGTCCCGTTTCGTCAAAATCGTTTGTTTTGCCCTCTGAAGGGGTAGTTTCGGAATTGTGCTTATCTAGCAACTCTGACGAGTCTCTCGGACTCGGTCTACCCGCTATTTCAACGGACCATACTTTCGATTCTGACGATGCGCCACCTGGCGCGTCTCTCACCGCTCATTTCCTCTATTACCTTGCCGATAAGGTTCCTCATTCTTTTCACTCTTTTCTGTAGTGGTATTTATGATATTTCTAACATTTTTAAAAAAAAAATTAGATGGATTTAAAATTGGAAATATTTTCATTGGGGGAGACATCGAGAGCGATAGGAAAGACAATGATGGACATGTCGAGTTTATACGATGTAAATAGACGCACCAAAAAATCTACAGGTTTATTACTCGTGGACCGAACAATTGACCTTTTTACCCCTTGTACTCACGGGGACTCCTTTCTCGATCGAATCCTCTCTTCCTTGCCACGTCATCATCACGACACCACCACCACCACCAACACGGCCAGCTCAGCAAAATCCTCCTCGCGAGTTGTCAAACGGATCCCACTCGATATTAACGTACCGTTTGAGACAATCTTGCGAGAAGAACAAGGCGATAGGTTGTACGAAAATATCATAAACTTCGTTTCGGGGTGGAATTCTGGTGAGTTTGGCGATAATTACGAAAATGCCACTGAGATGAGTGGTGTTTTTCTTTCGAATTATACCGGTGCGAGTTATTTGGAGTCTTTGCTCGATCGAGGGGCCAAAGACGGGTTTTTGCTCGTCAAAAAATGGATTTTAGAAACCCTAAAAAATGAAAATATAAATACAAACACACCGTTTAATTTGCACGAACCGGTTAAGGTACTCAGCAAAGATCAAAAGTGTATGGTTCGAAATAGAGGGATTATAAAATTAGCTCTCGCTGCTGATGTGGCGAGTTCTGAGCCGATGAGTTCGAAATGGGACGCGTTTGTAAGCGCGGAAAAAATGTTGAGTATTAGTTCGATCGATTCGAGTCAGAGTTTATCGAGCGAAATTCGTGATTTTATCAACACGAGCGTTTCTTCGCGAGGGATTCTCTCTCTAAAAGACGCTTTGCTCCTCTCTCTAATCGGGTATGTTTTGGCTGGCGAGAATTTTGGTAACTCAGTTTCTCTCTCCCCGTTTTCGTGGGAAGAGGAGAGGGGACTTAAAGACGCGATTTTGGACGCGGTTTTGGAAAAGCCCCAAATTGGTAATTTTAGGTTTTTTAAAGGTTTAGAAAAGGAATTGGAGAAACGAGCGAAAAAAAATGTTGACACCCACGAGGGTGATTGTGTAAAAAGTACGAACCAAATCGAAGATTTCGATGATCAATGGGGGAATTGGGACGAAGAAGAAGAAGAAGAAGAAGAAGAAGAGGATAAAGAGGATGAGTATGGAGACGTCCAGTTGAAATTGGAATTGAGAGATCGAATCGATCAGCTTTTCAAATTCTTTCAGAAAGTATCCAGTTTGAAAGAGAGAAATCCTTTGGTGAAAGAAGCGCTTGAATATTTGAATAAGTTCGAGACTGGTACTTACGGTACGAGAAAAGGGTTGTTGTATAAATTATTAAATGCGGTTTTGATGAGAGGAGACGTACCGGTACCTGGAATCGAGTACCACTCTTCTGCCGTTGGACGGTTTTTTAAAAGCGGGTTCGGTCGATTCGGTCTCGGACAGGTTTTAAAAAATTTCAAATTTTGATATTTCTTTGTTTTATTATTTTAATTAAATAAATATTTTTTATTTGTTTTTTTAAATTAAGGCTAAGCCGAATTTTGGAGAACAGAGCGTGCTTTTCATCTTCGTAGTAGGAGGAATCAACAGCGTCGAGGTTAGTATTTTCTAAACTCTCTCCAGTTCAGTATAAACTGGAGGTGTCCAGTTGAAAATTAATCTGAGATTTTTTTGTGGTTTTAAAGATAAGGGAGGTAATGGAGGCGATAACAGAGAGTGGGAGGACCGATATCGAGGTGATTCTCGGCGGTACCGCTTTGTTGACTCCCCAAGACATGTTTGACTTAATGTTGACTTAAATTATTCGAGTTCGATTGGTACAGTAATTATTTTGCGGTTGAAATTTTGGGTGTTTTTTTACAGAATTGTTGTTTTTATTTTCTAGTAATTAAAAATAAATAAAAGCATGGTTAATTCGAGAGGATTTTTGTGTTTGTTAGTTTGGTACTGGACAATGGACTTGCAATGTTGGTACAGTACCAGTACTGGAATGTTTAGACACCAAACATGTCCGTACTGTAGATAACAGTGAACTAGCCCCCCTATTTGCCCCTCCATTATTGGTCCATTTAGGCCGTTTGGCAAGCGGAATTAGTAGAGAGGAATTGAATTATAAAGTGGAGGAGTAAAAAGTTCTGGAATTATTAATTCCATAGTTTGTTTGGATGTCCAAATTATAAAATGCTGGAAATTGTAATTTTTTGTTTGGTTGTTCATAAAATGTTGGAATTTTGATATAATGATTATGAAAATAATTAGAATCCGTTATGGATATTTATAATTATAGTTCATTATATGCGTTATGTTTAATTAACTTCATGTTTTATCAATAAATTATATATTATTTTAAATTCTAAAAAATACACAAATTATCCTTCCACGAATTCAAAGCTAGAGAACTAATGCTCCCAGTAGAATTCGAAAAATCCAACTCATAATACTTAATTAGCCAAAATCAATTATACCAGTAGAAATTATAATTACATAAACAAAATAGCCAAATTCAAAGCATGTACTAAATATCAATTATGCATAAACAGTCCTGCAATCTTGCATGCGTATAAAAAACAAAATCATAAATTATACCAGTAACATTCTTTCACAACTATACTCGTCTTAGTCGGAATTCAATCTTAATTAGGCACACAAATAACAAAATAAAATATAAATCAAAAGAATAATCAAGAAAAGAGAAAAAAAACAGCACATAAAAGACAAAAGAAAATAATTTGATGTCCATATTCATGTGCAGCAAATCAAGATATTTTTTTGTCCCAAAACCTACACAGATTTGCACAAACTAAATATCAAAAGAGTCCAAATTAATTTATCTTGGTAACAGTCCAAGAAGACAAATTTTCAAATAAAAAAAATTATCCCAAAAATAGAGGCGAGAATCTACTTTAGCATTTCATCGTTGAAGAGAGAAGTTAAACGGTGGTAGGTGGTAGTATAGATCCGAGAAAGAAGAGGCTGAGGAAGTTTTGATTTTAACGAAATAAAGAAGAGAGAAGTAAGCGGAGGGAGATTTGGCGTTAATATTTTCCCGCAAATTGGCACTCCAACTTTTCCACAAGCCAAGTTTTGCTGGCTTATAGTGCAAAAAATAATTCCTGCATCTCCTAATTCTAGTTCTAAGTGTCAACCAAACAAAGAATTGATGTTTGCCGAATTTCAAATGCCAATTCCACCTCAAAATTCAGCAGTCCAAACAGGCCAACATAGTTACATAATCCATGCAATTGCTATTCAAAGATATTTTCTGACGTATCGTCGTATCTGATACGTTACTCTTATCTGCGCAACATAGTTTTCTTTTTCTTTATTTTCTTCGCCTCTTCGGAGTCGGGTTTGGCGTTTACAATCATTGAGTAGGTCTTTTTTAAAAATAAGGATGTTAGGAAATTACAACTATTTTTTTTCTGAAAATAATAATGCGTCAATCGAACACGCTAATGGATTATGACTGGAATGTCTTAGAATGAAACATTTTAAATTTAATTATTCCAAAACTCGAACTAAACAGCCGAATAGCATCATGTGTTTTTTTTAAATAAAAGGAGAACCTTTCGGTTATTCCTTGGTTTGTATTAAAAATGAAAAATGGTTACATAGTTTGTAAACAATAATAATAATAACCGAGTGGGAAATATACACTAATTTATTGGTTGAATATATTTTGGACCCACCATATAAATTACATATTCATTCCATATCAATCATTTCGGTATCATTTCGGTGGCAATAATAGTAATAAAACACGCCTAGAGTGTCTTATGTTGTTATAATGTTCGCTTTATTTTTCCCTAGACTTGTCCATTGGATAGCTTCTTGTATGTTTTTTGTGCAACTAAATTTGGTTGTAGAATGCGTCCATCAAATATCCTTGCATTACGTTGTTTCCAAATTGCCCAGTTAGTCGTCGCCCACATTGTTTGCCATGATTCCTTGTCTTCTTTACTTAGTTTATCTCGGTTTGTTAGCCATGTTTGTATTACCGTTTGTTCATTAATACATTCTTATTGGGGCCATTGAAATTCTTTCGATTCTTCTCCATGTTACAAGTGTAAAAGTACATTGAAGGAAGAGATGATTTGAAGATTTTTGTTCTCTCTTACAAAAGTGACATAGATGACCGTTTGGGAAGCCCTTTCGTTCTAAGATATCCATTGTATTTAATTTACTGTGAAAAATTAATCATAGAAAGAAGTGTATCTTTGGTGGCACCCTCATTTTTCAAAAATCGTCGTGCCAATAAGATAGAATTCCTGGATTTCTAATGAAATCATATGCCGATTTGGATGTGTAGATCCCCTTGGAATTCCAATTCCAAAAAAATGGTCGTATTGTCCGTCGGACCTTACGGAGATGTTATAAATCGGTAGGAGTTTTTGTAGATCTTTCATGAAGAAGGAGAGAGATCTTTTCGGGACGTTTTCTAAATCGGACGTTTTTTGTATGCCCATATAATTGCCCTAAGCAATTAGACCAAATATTTTCTTCCGTCGCGTCTATTTTCCATAAAGTTCTTAATAGCAATGCTTTATTTTGATCGATTATGTTATGTATACCCAACCCTCCGTAATTCTTTGGCATGCTTATTCTTTCCCAACTCATTAGGCAACTTGCGAGATTACATTTTTCTACACCTTTCTATAAGAAAGACCTAATTTGTTGTGTTATTTTTTTTGCCACTTCTATCGGTATTAGCAACGTTTGCATTTGATAAATCGATAATGAGCTTAGGGTGGACTTTATTAGCGTTAGCTTATCTCTAAAGGAGAGGAGTTTACCTTTCCACGAAGCAAATAGCATCATGTGTTGTAATGTTGTAATGTTAATTATGAAAGCTCATATATTATATATCTCTCTTTAGATCTCAAATTGCATGTCCATGTCGTAAGAATCTAGGGGACATGGAGACACGATCTTATCTCTAAAATGGCTGCATATACATATATACATGCATACTGTGAGTTCAAACTTCAAAGAGCTGGATACCATTTGCACACAACAATCCAACAATACAATACTTGGATTGAAAATTTGAAATGACATTTTTACAAAATAGTCCACACAGAAAATGATATTTGCATCTGTCCCGAGTTACCAGTGTGAATCAAACATGCTAGGACTACAACACCATGACCAACAGGTTGGCAGAAAAAGGCACTGATTTTGGAAGATACCTTAGATTGATTTCAGTTTGTACTTTATTGTTTGTTGTTCAATTCTCAATGATTTTTCTACTGGGGTTTGATTCCTCTCCATTCTCATCAAATGGAGATGTCCATTTTACCTGTTTATGTTCGAGCCTAGCTAGATCAAGGCAAATATGGAAGGGTCCCTGATAATAGAGGTACACTTGGCATTGAGGCTAAGGACATGGAGAAGAGTAGTGATCCATTTCCAATGCATTTTGGCCTTTTGCTGAATCTGAACATCACATGACAGCATTGCCAATAGTTTGGAGATTTAAAGATCACCAATTAATCCCTTTTGTTATTTTGCTTTTGGTTTTGATTATGGATAGCTTAGCTATTTCAATTTTCAATTTGGAGAGTTGCACCTCTTTACATTTAGTCCTCTCTTAAAGTGAATTTACAAAAACTACCTCAGAATTATGAAGATTTGAAAGGAAGAAGGATAATATTTTTTTCTTTTCTTTTTGAGAAGAAGCCTAAGAAAGTCCTTCATGTTTGCATTAGTCACTCATATTATTATACAAAAAATACTAAGGGCTAAACTAGAAATAGCTTATTATAGATAATATGCACATGACATGACCCACAAGCTTGGTTCAAACAGTGTATGTGTGTGCACATGCACCATTGATGGCCCTTCCCAAGCCCAAAAGTGGCCAATGCACATGCAACTTAGATAGATACCTTCATTTTGAAATCATTTGCATTGCAAAGGATAATATTTGCAAATTTTAATTTGACAAAATAACGTTCTGGAAATTTTAGGAAGGGTGGAAATTACAAATATATATTTACTATCGCATTTCTCGAGTGCAAATCAACCTATTTTCCTAAGTAAAACTTACTAATACTTTTATAATTGAGTTTGATTAATAAAGATTGCACCAGAGATATTTCAACTCTTCGCATTTAATAAAAATCTTACGAACGTTAATTTGGTAAGGATTTTATTTTGAAAAAATAACAAGCAAAGAAAATTAGCCAATATAATTTCTCTAATTAGGTGGTGTTATCACTCAAAATATACATACAATCTAAATAGAAACAGAAATAAAAAAGCAAGCAAGCACTTTCTAAGCCACACACACACATAAGAGTACACATCAAAATAATAGACATGCATACTCAAAATCAAACTTGTTGGGTACTCGACTACTAGTGCTTCGGTGGACATTGATAGCACTTAGTGAACAAACCAAATGTGTCAATTTGACGTATGAAATTGACCATGCTCGCCCATCCACCAAATCCAAATCCAACCACGAAAACCCACACCACCACAAAGCTATTCAGTGCATAATGTCCTGCCCATCCCCCCATTATTCTTGTTGGCCTCTCCACAGCATTCTACACATTTACAATCCAAAAACATTTCAGAAGAAACAGAATTATCAAACATATAATTTAGTTATGTAGTTAACCTCTCGAGAAGAAGGAGAAGCAAATGTGACCATGTGAGCCATTGCAGGAATTATGTACACGGTAAAGCTCACAAGAAGCGATCCGACGGTCGAATTTATGGGGCCGAAAAAGGGAAATACTATCGCGAGAAACCAAATCGGTACCACGACAGGAAGCCTCGCTAAGGCCCTTCTGAAAATACTTTTACATTCATGCATTCCTATCGCCTTCTCCCACACAAAGTATAATGGCGTGCATGCAAATCCGAATGTTATGAACTGCATTGTATATGAAATTAACCAAAAGTGTATATATGATTTTTTTTTTGTATTAACGATATTGTATTTACGTACTTGATGGATTAACATGAGGATGACGGCAATGTCTCGGAAACCGGTACGAGGGAGAAGAGAGAAAGCATTGGAGTGAGTGAGAAGCATGTCGCCGAAAGCCCAGTACATCGCCGAGGCGGATGGCAGAGTCAAAGTCAACACGTAGGCGGTGGCCAACAGATATATCAACTTGAACTTTTGTGGTTTCCACATTGCATGCATGACCTCCCTTCAAAATAAAAATTAGGGTTTCATTTTATCAATTAAATATTAGAGAAATGAAGGGACATGATTTAGTTAGTTTACTAGTGTAAGTGACAAGTTATTCTAATAAAAATATGATTGTGGTACCAAGATCCAAGAACAAGGTTCATGAACCTCCTTCGAAATAGAGAATATATGTCCAAAAGGGAGACAGAAGTTACCCGCATGTGGACATAATATATAAAGAAGTGCAATTATTTAATATGTAGAGTAGGGGGTAATTAAGTAAAATAACGATTAACACATACACAAGTATTTGAGTTATGATATTGAGATGTGTATTATGTATAACTAATGAGCATATATATATACAGATTTGATATATGTTCTCATCATACAAATACACCTCTTAAGATCACTTCTAAAAAGTTACTTAGTATCATAACCCAAATTCTTGTTTGAGGTATATCTTTAACTTACTATACATAACATAATTAAGGTGTATAAAGTGACAAAAGTAGGGGTAGATTAAGTAAAATACACAGTGACAGCATGGCCTCCAAAAGTGTAGAGTATATTGGTAGCACCCGTGAAGTAAAGCACCATTTTGGTCGGCCCTGAATGCTGCACCCCTTCTACCTAATTTATACATAATCACATTTTAATTAAGTGATTATTATCACGGATACCCCTGTAAAACAAGGAAAATATAATAACATACCTGGCCATGGATTAGGGCTGCAATGGTGAGGTACCAAGCAGTAAAAGTGGTCATGATGAGCCCCAAAAAGGACCAAATTCTATAATTATGGAAGGAAGGGACGAATACTGTGGTGGCACAACATGCACCAAATATGTATGTCCATGTCCTCTTGTCTAACTTATCATTTATGTAATATATATTGCTGTGAAACAAGTTTAACAATACCATGTTAATCATAGGGACATTTATGATATTTTGAGATTTTAAAGGGAGCAATTAGTAAATTAGGAAGATTATAAAATTTGTAGGTTAAATTAGTTAATTAATTACCTAGCACATGCAATTAACTGAATGACAGATCCAAAGAGAAGAAAAGTGCAATTGAAAAAGAGACCAATGTTTCTCCAATGCTTCCCTAATAATCCATCCAACACTTCGAACCACTGCCAAATATTAAAAGGTAAAGGAACAAAAATGGAAAATTAACAAGGATAGACAAATATATATATTTGATGAAATATCAATTATTTGAAGGAAATAAATCGACGAGAAATATGCGTATAATTTCGCCGCAGTACCTGAATAACATGGTTTCTGAAATCAACCTTCTCCCTCTCCTTTCTCGTTCTATACTCAACGTAAAGCACGCTTATCAGATATGCAGTCCAACTTCCCATTAACCCGTAAAACAGTTGAAAGAGAATTCCCGAAGCCATCCCTAGTTGCGAGAACGAATACGGCAATGTCAACAATACTTGTGCCACCTACATTATTAACATATAGACCGATGAATAATGTGTAGACACGTGTCACACGTGACAAATGTTATATCCGTATCTATGAGATTGTAACAAAGGTTTTGAATTACGATCAAATAAATATGTATATACCTGGTTAGAAGCACAGCTGAACCAAGCGTCGTAAACAGAACCCCCGTGCCAGAAATACTTGGAAAATTTGCTCTTCGATGATCCGTCTATTTGTTCGTCTCCTTCTCTCTCCATCTCCACGTAGTTTCCGGCGACTATCGTCTCTACCTTTTCCGACGCCATCTCTCTCTCTCTCTCTCTCTCTCTCTCTCTCTCTCTCTCTCTCTCTCTCTCTCTCTCTATCAAAATTGTAGAGTGATGAATAGAAGGAACTAAACTGGTTCTCTCGGTCTAACTTTCTGTTTGTCTATGTTTGTATATTCATTTTGCAAGAAAGAGTTTTTATGGGCAAAAGAGAAGGGGCAACACACGAGGGGCCTGGCCCACAAATGACTTTAGGGGAAAGAAGCCCATGTAGGACGGTCCCATGTTTGCAATCTATTGATATGACCCTATAATCCTACCTAATTCATAATCATCATGTACTACCGATTCTTTGTCATTAAATACTAATATACATACATTGAATTTGATTTTCCATATATAAATATGTCGCAAATATACAATCATAAGCATTCAATTGGAGCAAATAATTTGCATTAATTTTCTATCAATCTTGATCGTCAATGAAAAATTTCCAGCAAAAATTAAAGGACCCGCAATACACATAATATACACAGAACCATGATTGCAAAATTGCAATGGAGGAGAGGTGGTGCTCTGCATGATCATTGATCATGGTGCATGTGTAATTTGTGATCACTTTATCTACCTCCTTCGATAAGTTACTCACGACTCACAACTCACAAGCCACACGTGTTCATGGATTTTAAGTTGAAATTTAGGCCTAAATAGCCGAAAACACTATTTGTGAGTTTTATTACTATTATACAAAAAAATAAGAGATGAAAGAAAAAGTATTGCATGGAATATTTTGCAAACTTTATTTCACTCTTCAAAATTATAAATTTGAGAGCTAAACGTAATTTTCAAAAATATATAAGAATCAGATGCTTTAAAATACTCAGAAAAAATAGGAAGCCTTGCATTTTTCCCCCATAAATCGAATAAAATCGGAGTGTAACGTCGTCATAATTAATTTGTGATGGATAAAATTTATAATTATGAACGATAGTACTATATACAATGACGAATCTGAGCCAAACAATATAAATTTGAATTTTATAATGATAAAATATACTAAATAACTAACAATATGCATTCCTCGAAAATTTTGGTGGAGAAGAGGATATGAGTACCCCAGTGACTATATAGCTTATTATTTCATTTCATACGTATATAAGAAAATGTCAATTAATTAATAAAGAAAAAAAAAAGTGAGACCGTGGTGTACTGAAAGTGGCATTAATTACATTATTAGAACTTTAATCATAATAGGGGTCCATTAATTAGATATAGGCCTATGAAAGTATGATGCATGGCTAGTGATCACTATCATGAAAGTAGTTATACAATTCTCTTGGCATCCACTCCATAATTAGTTTATTTATGTGATATACTTATCAATATAAAAATATGGGAGCTTCCGGGGTACACCTTTTACATTCAAATAAAGGAAAATTTGAAAAAAATATTTCAGTTAATTATTAATAGTGTGCTGAAAAAAAAATGAATTATTATCCACAAAGTAAAAGAAGATTTAGTTAATTAAAAGAATACTCAAAATATCCTTCCAAAGCATAAAATTCCCTATAGAACAGTATATGAAAACCCCCCAAAATTATTTATGTGACATACTGTTGGACCATCCTTATAAATTAGGTCTATTTTGGATGACTCCTTACTTTTTAGGTCATACTAAGCTATATATATTTTCGCTCTCATCGCCCACGTAAAAGAGGTAAAGTCTCTTGCAATAGTTGGCATGTCCTTTGATGAAAATATCCATCACACCTTTTGTTTCTGAAAAAATAATGCCAATCATAATTATTTAAAAGAAATTTAATTGTTTTTTGAAATAATACCAATCATCTAGTTGTAGAAAATTGGGCTCTAGTTCCTTACGAAAAGAAAATTGGGTTCTAAGTTTCTATTAGTTCTTTAATGTATTTTATGGGCTTCTTTTGTAAGAACTAGATGGGCGTTTGTTTCATTTTTTTGACTTTTATTATACTTCATGGGCTTCCATTTCATGCATATTAATGTTTTTTTTTTCCCGATTTTTCTTTAGTGTTGTATGTACGTATGTATAATGTATATTTGAAAGTTTGCTAGATTTTTAAGATGTTAAAAAATGCCAGCCCTTAATAATTTTTATATACAGAGTTGATTTTCTTTTACATATTTTGAAACTTGTTTAAGTTTTGGATATTCCGTTTTAATTAATACAAAGAGAGGCAATTAGAGAGAGACAGGCGATTCAAGAAAACCAAGAACTCTTCAAGAATCCGGTTCTAAACAAGAAAAGTAAGGGAAATGGACCATAGCCCTCACGGGAAGAAGCTGGTCTAAAGTAAAGGGTAGGAAGAAACGAGATCTTTGAGTAAATTCGCAAGAACAACTAAATGATCTCGTGAACCAAACTATTTTCTCACTTCTTTACTTTTCAAGTAGCTCTGGAGAAGTAAGAGCTCACAGAAAGATGAATACTTATGCAAAAGTAGTGAAGGAGATAAAGAAGCGGTAGAGAACAAGAATTCATGGATTCAAGTAACTAAGAAGAAAGGGGAGATAACAGATAAGCACTGTTTTCGTTGTTTAAGGAAAAATCATACAAGAACTTACCGTAATATCGTTATGTTAAGACCCTTGTAACATTCTCATTCTTTCACCAAATAGCACGAGTTTTATATCAAAATCGTTCGTCTCGACAAGAGAAATGCAGTCACACGACTGGATTTGGGAGATTTGGTCTTTTCAACCCGAATTAACATAAAACACACTTTAAGGTAATTACATCATGAATTATTAAATATGAAGATTCTAGCATGATTTTGCGAGTTGAAAACGACCAATTTTGCGAGAAGAAATGAAGGAGGAGAGACCGTCTCCAGGGGATTTCAGGCGTATAATTTAAGGATAAAAGTTCTTCGTTATTTAACTACTTAATTGTAAAATGCACATAACAGTAATAGGGTGAAATGGAGAAAATGGTAATGTCGTTATGTTAAAACCCTTGTAACTTTCTCATTCTTTCTTTCACCAAATGACACGATATTTATATCAAAATCGCTCGTATCGACGAGAGAAATGCAGCCACGTGACTGGATTTAGGAGATTTGGTCTTTTTAACCCGAATTAACAGAAAACACACTTCAATGTAATTTCATCATGAATTATTAAATATGACGATTATAGCATGATTTTGTGAGTTGAAAACGACCTATTTTGCGAGAAGAAATGAAAGAGGAGAGAACGCCTCCATTGGATTTCGGGCGTATAATTTAAGGATAAAAGTTTTTTGTTATTTAACCAATTAATTGTAAAATACGCATAACAGTAATAGGGAGCTGGAGAAAATGGTAATGCCGTTATGTTAAAACCCTTGTAACTTTCTCATCCTTTCTTTCACCAAATGGCACGATATTTATATCAAAATCGCTCGTATCGACGAGAGAAATGCAGCCACGCGACTGGATTAGGGAGATTTGGTCTTTTTAACCCACATTAACAGAAAACACACGTCAATGTAATTTCATCATGAATTATTAAATATGAAGATTATAGCATGATTTTGCAAGTCGAAAACGACCAATTTTGCGAGAAGAAATGAAAGAGGAGAGACCGCCTCCAGTGGATTTCGGGCGTATAATTTAAGGATAAAAGTTTATCGTTATTTAACCAATTAATTGTAACATGCAGAGAACAGTAATAGGGTGAACTTGAGAAAATGGTAATGCCGCTATGTTAAAACCCTTGTAAATTTCTCATCTTTTCTTTCACCAAGTGGCACGATCTTTATATCAAATTCGCTCGTCTCGACGAGAGAAATACAGGCACGCGACTGAATTTGCTTGATTTGATCTTTTTAACCCGAATTTACAGAAAACACACTTTAATGTAATTTCGTCATGAATTATTAAATATGAAGATTATAGCATGATTTTGCGAGTTGAAAACGACCTATTTTGCGAGAAGAAATGAAGGAAGAGAGACCGCCTCCAGTGGATTTCAGGCGTACAATTTAAGGATAAAAGTTCTTCGTTATTGAACTAATTACTTGTAAAATGCAGACAACAGTAAAAGGGTGAACCGGAGAAAATGGTAATGCCGTTATGTTAAAAGCTTTGTAACTTTCTCATCCTTTAACCAAATGGCACGATCTTTATATCAAAATCGCTCGTCTCGACGAGAGGAATGCAGCCAAGCGACTATATTTGGGAAATTTGGTCTTTTTAGCCCGAATTAACAAAAAACACACTTTAATGTAATTTCATAATGAATTATTAAATATGAAGATTATAGCATGATTTTGAGAGTTCAAAACGACTTATTTTGCGAGAAGAAATGAGGGAGGAGAGACCGCGTCCAGTGGATTTCAGGCGTATAATTTAAGGATAAAAGTGTTATTTAACCAATTAATTATAAAATGCACATAACTGTAATAGGGTGAACTGCAGAAAATGGTAATGCCATTATGTTAAAACTCTTGTAACTTTCTCATCCTTTCTTTCACAAAATGACACGATCTTTATATCATAATCGCTCGTCTCGACGAAAGAAATGCAACCACGCGACTGGATTTGGGAGATTTGGTCTTTTAAATCCGAATTAACAGAGAAAACACTTTAATGTAATTTCATCATGAATTATTAAATATGAAGATTATAGCATGATTTTGCGAGTTGAAAATGACTTATTTTGCGAGAAGAAATGAAGGAGGAGAGACCGCCTCCAGTGGATTTCAGGTGTATAATTTAAGGATAAAAGCTCTTCGTTATTTAACCAATTAATTGTAAAATGCAGAGAACAGTAATAGATGATCTAAAAACAAGTTATTTGAACTCCTCAAAGCATAAAAAGATTGCTATGAATGGAAAAGAAAATTTTCTTTGTGTTTATACAATTTGGTGAAAAGTTAAGTAATAAAAGATTCGATCTTAACCATCTCAAAAACACGTTATTTGGACTCCTTAGACATTAAAAGATTGTTATGAATCGAAAAACATACTTTCTTAGTGTTTGTAAAATTTGGTGAAAAGTTATGAAGTAAAAGATACGATACAAATGATCTAAAAACAAGTTATTTGAAGTCCTCAACGCGTAAAAGATTGCTATGAATCGAAAAGAGAACTTTCTTTGTGTTAGTACAATTTGGTGAAAAGTTAAGTCGTAAAAGATTCAATCCAAACCATCTAAAAAACACGGTATTTGGACTCCTCGGAGAATTACAAGATTGTTATGAATCGAAAAACAAACTATCTTAGTGTTTGTAAAATTTGGTGAAAAGTTATGTAGTAAAAGATACGATACAAATGATCTAAAAACACGTTATATGAACTCCTCAAAGCGTAAAAATATTGCAATGAATCGAAAAAAAAACTTTCTTTGTGTTTGTACAATTTGGTAAAAAGTTAAGTCGTAAAAGATTCGATCCAAACCATCTCAAAAACACGTTGTTTGGACTCCTCAGAGAATTAAAAGATTGTTATGAATCGAAAAAAAAACTTTCTTAGTGTTTGTAAAATTTGGTAAAAAGTTATGTAGTAAAAGATACAATACAAATGATCTAAAAACAAGTTATTTGAACTCCTCAAAGCGCAAAAAGATTGCTATGAATCGAAAAGAGAACTTTCTTTGTGTTAGTACAATTTGGTGAAAAGTTAAGTCGTAAAAGATTCAATCCAAACCATCTAAAAAACACGGTATTTGGACTCCTCGGAGAATTACAAGATTGTTATGAATCGAAAAACAAACTATCTTAGTGTTTGTAAAATTGGGTGAAAAGTTATGTAGTAAAAGATACGATACAAATGATCTAAAAACACGTTATATGAACTCCTCAAAGCGTAAAAATATTGCAATGAATCGAAAAAAAAACTTTCTTTGTGTTTGTACAATTTGGTAAAAAGTTAAGTCGTAAAAGATTCGATCCAAACCATCTCAAAAACACGTTGTTTGGACTCCTCAGAGAATTAAAAGATTGTTATGAATCGAAAAAAAAACTTTCTTAGTGTTTGTAAAATTTGGTGAAAAGTTAAGTAGTAAAAGATTCGATCCAAACCATCTCAAAAACACGTTATTTGGACTCCTCGGAGAATTAAAAGATTGTTATGAATCGAAAAACAAACTTTCTTATTGTTTGTAAAATTTGGTAAAAAGTTATGTAGTAAAAGATACAATACAAATGATCTAAAAACAAGTTATTTGAACTCCTCAAAGCGCAAAAAGATTGCTATGAATCGAAAAGAGAACTTTCTTTGTGTTAGTACAATTTGGTGAAAAGTTAAGTCGTAAAAGATTCAATCCAAACCATCTAAAAAACACGGTATTTGGACTCCTCGGAGAATTACAAGATTGTTATGAATCGAAAAACAAACTATCTTAGTGTTTGTAAAATTTGGTGAAAAGTTATGTAGTAAAAGATACGATACAAATGATCTAAAAACACGTTATATGAACTCCTCAAAGCGTAAAAATATTTCAATGAATCGAAAAAAAACTTTCTTTGTGTTTGTACAATTTGGTAAAAAGTTAAGTCGTAAAAGATTCGATCCAAACCATCTCAAAAACACGTTGTTTGGACTCCTCAGAGAATTAAAAGATTGTTATGAATCGAAAAAAAAACTTTCTTAGTGTTTGTAAAATTTGGTGAAAAGTTATGTAGTAAAATATACGATACAAATGATCTAAAAACAAGTTATTTGAACTCCTCAACACGTAAAAATATTGCTATGAATCGAAAATAAAACTTTCTTTGTGTTTGTACAATTAGATGAAAAGTTAAGTCGTAAAAGATTCGATCCAAACCATCTCAAAAACATGTTATTTGGACTCCTCGGAGAATTAAAAGATTGTTATGAATCGAAAAACAAACTTTCTTAGTGTTTGTAAAATTTGGTGAAAAGTTATGTAGTAAAAGATATGATACAAATGATTTAAAAACACGTTATTTGAACTCCCCAAAGCGTAAAAACAAGTTAATGAATCGAAAAACAAACTTTCTTAGTGTTTGTAAAATTTGGTGAAAAGTTATGTAGTACAAGATACGATACAAATGATCTAAAAACAAGTTATTTGAACTTCTCAAAACGTAAAAAGATTGCTATGAATGGAAAAGAAAACTTTCTTTGTGTTTGTACAACTTTTTGAAAAGTTAAGTCGTAAACGATGCTTCTCACAAGCAAGCAAACAAAAAAGAAAACCTCTGCATCTCTCTTCTCTCCTCTCCTACAAAGAAAGATGAGGTGGAAGGAGGTTTCGTCGTTGATAAGAGAAAAATAAAGCACCTTTTTGATATCTAATTTGGGGATTTTAGCTCTTTTGAATCACAACTTTATATATACAATTGTTCATATTTGAGATAACAAGAATATTTCTTCACTAAGTGTGTTTTATTGCTTAATTACATGTTTTAGGGGGAAATTCTCGGCAATCCAAGAGTGTAGTTGCATTCGTCTCCCCGCGCCGTTAAAATCAATATATCAGACCGACCAATTCGGTACACGTGTGAAGGAGAAGGCAAATAATCATCAACATAAGATATTGCACCAAACTCTACTCGAAAACCACTCACACAATTGCCACTCTACAGTCCCACCTACCTCACCTACCACCCCCAACTACCCTCAATCCTCTCACCCATCTCTCGGCCAATGGTAAAGCCCCAATGACACTATAAATAAAACCCCATGGCCTATGGGCAGGGGTACGCTCTTCGGAGCACTTTTTACGCTCACACACACTCTCTCTCTCTCTCAAGAACTTCCAAGAAACGTCAAGAACATCAAGAACCGTTCAAGATCCTACTCGATTGCTCTGGTGCTTGACTCCTAGACTCGGGGCTTGCTCCTTCTAGAGTGGACACACCATTAGAGAAAGGTTGAAGGAGTTTCCTCTCCGATTCGACCGTGACTCGGACATCCTTCCTTTCGGCGAATCAACCTTTCTCCGAGACAAGACCGTGACTCGGGGTTTTCTCCCTTCGGGAACCGTGGAGTTGTGTTGTTCCATGACTCGGTGGTTTCCCCTTTCGGTGACTTGGTGATCGTGTCGATCCATGACTTGGGGCTTCTCCTTTTGGTGACGTTTCATCAAGTTTCGACCGTGACTCGGGGTTTCTTTCCTTTCGGCGATCAACGAAGCGAGTTTGCCGTGACACGGAGATCTCCCTTTCGGTGGAAGGTCGAGCGACAACACTAGCGAGGAAAGGAGGCTCTTCTTGACGCGTTGAAGCTCTTCTTCACTCAATCTAGGTGTATTCTTTTCTATCTTGAATTTCTTGTATGTTGAATGATAGTTTAAGGTTGTGATTGAATCTCTTTCTTTGTTCTAAATCTTTGTTTCTTGCATTCGATCTTTGGCTCGCTTGTGTGATGTTTTTGCTCTCTTTTTGTTCTCTTTTTACTTGCATTTCAGCCCCAAATTAACTCATCAAATATTCGTAAACCAAGTCCCTAATAAGAATAATAACTCACCAATCCAGGAGATAGTCCGTTACAACGGAAGTTCACCATCCGTTGTAACGGACCAGTCGTTAGTGTTGGTTAATTCTAACCTAGAGGGGGGTAACTTTGGCAATCTAACTTACACTTAGTTTAGATTTAAACCTAATTTACGGTGCAGAATAAATAATAATTTAGATGATAAAGATGATACCGTACAAACACTTTGACACAAGATGTTTGTTTACAAAGTTCGGTAGGTGGTTGCTTTGTAGCTTTAACTCACCCTTTACTCGCTTAATTGACCGACTCAATTATTTGCGAGTACCTACGTCTCCGGGAATGCCTTGTGCCTCTTTTTGGCTTTCGATTGAATTCCAACTCAACTCGATTACAAGGATTTGCCTAGATCGATTTACACGCTTCTATCGATCTATAGCTTAGGCTCTTTACAATTTGTTGCACTAGCCTATTATACTTTTTCACTAATCGAGCTACAACGTGATCGGTCACGTGAGTGGGATACGATTAATGGAGAATATCGAAAGTAGATCAACGATCTAAAGAGGTTTCTCAAGCTATCAATGGATATAGAAAATCACAGCTTAGGGTTTCTCTCTTTTTAGGTTTGAAAGTTTGAAATTGAGGAAGTGAGAGAGAGAGACCCATGAAGGATTCTATTTATACTCTCTATAGAAATCCTTCAGAAAACTTGCAGTGCGTTCGAACGCATACAGTCCGTTCAGAACGCACTTGAAGTTTGCACTAGCCGTTTCAAAATAACGTGCAAGTACATCTTGGGTCCGTTCGAACGGACAATGTCCGTTCGTAACGGACTCAATTATACATAGCATTTTGCGTTCACAGGAACAAGAGTCCGTTCAACGCACTGAAAAGTGGGTGAACGGATTCCAGGTTGTCCGTTCGAACGCACATGTGTGTTCGTTCGAACGCACATATCCCTGTGACATATTTCCGTTCACAGGAAAGATTGTCCGTTCAACGCACTCAGAAGGTGTGTGAACGGATTCTAATTGTCCGTTCGAACGTACATGATTGTTCGTTCGAACGCACACATCCCTGGGACACGTTTGGTTCTAATCAAGCTTTAAAGTTTTGATATTTAGCAAGTCCGTTCTGAACGGACTTTGAGTTCGTTCAGAACGCACTTCCTGCTTGACTGAACTCTTTGTTATTTTGAACATGATTTTACTTGAGTTCTACTAGGTTTGTACCTATGATTTATTTGTGGCGTATCCCACTCACGGAAGGCTTCAACATCTTGAGTCTTGATGTATTCCACTGGCCTTCCTTGTGTTCTTCTTTTCTTGTTTATGTTGAGACTTCATGTCCTGATTCTTGATGTAATCCAATGAAGTCTTCCTTCACAAGTCCTCCTTCATCTTCGTATCGTACCTATGTTATCCTGCACTTTTCTGGATGTATACATTAGTACTGACAGTGTTTTGAAATTAATCAAACTATCAGGAAATTTGAACCAACAAACTCCCCCTTTTGATTAATTTCAAAACACTGTCGGTTTGGAGAGTTTCACCATTTAGTTGAGAACTTTCCGTACGATCGTTTCTCCCCCATTTTGAAAGAGATCAAAAGGGCCAAGGAGACTTTATCAACGGAAGGCTCCCCCTAAATGCGAGCTCCCCCTCAAAGAATGAGTTGATGAATGTATGAGCTCGTAAATATGATCAAATTCTTTTGTTTTGAATGATGACAAACTTTTCAAATTTAGCAGTTTAAAAACAGTTTTGTGTGTGTGTGCGTTCCGAACGGAAAAAGTGGTGCGTTCGAACGCACATGCATCTGGACTGACAAAAATTTCACAGAATTTATACTGACATAGGATAATAAAATAAATGCACAAGTTTATGCTACTGACATACTACCATAATTATTCATCAAACATAATTATTCAATAGACCTAATTGTTCAATCATACCAACACACATCAAAGTTTTGATAAGTTCTCACATACTCTCATGTATACTCAAGACATAGACATAACATAACATAATACGACACAACACACACAACAACCAAGGTTGATCACAATTCATTTGGCTCGGGTTAGGAATTTAAGACGGACGGTGGGGAGAAGGTGGAGCTTGCTCCTGAGATTCATGGTGCGTTCCGAACCGGTTCTCAAGATGAACGTAAAGATCGGCAAATTGACGATCCACGTTCTCAAGCATCCGTGCTTCAGATACACGAAACGCATCATGCATTGCTCTTCCGTGTTGCTCCATGCGTTCATCCATTTCGTCGAGCATCTCCTTCACATAGGCAAACCTCTTATCATCCCGTTCCGTTTGGGCATTTGAGGATTCCCCCCTCCCCACATTCCTCTTTCGTTTGGGAGCCGGTTCTTCACCGCTTTCATCGGTATTGGCTGGGTCTACGTTTTCCTCTTCCTCGTCCAAGGTGTTACCCTTTGTCCACCGGGTAGGATCGCGGGGAAGGTGATACGCCACTGCATCCTTTGCGGAGTCAATAATCCATCCGAGGATGCTCGGCGAATACCGATATCCAAAACGTCGGAGGTTTGCATCGGATGCGAGGTTTATTGGTGATTTCGGTCGAAAATCCCAATCGCTCAGTGGTATCTCAATCCCTTGGAGTTCCAACATACGGGCAATCAATGTTCCGTATGGTAAGGATGCGTTCTTATGACTCATTACACTTTCCATGTGGCTTGTGATGAGAAAGGGTACGTGGATGGGTAGTTGATCCTTGTACCACATGCGATGCAAAAGTATAATATCCCGATGTTCGAGATTTGTCTTAAATTTTTCTGAGGGAGTGAGAATGTTATTACCGATGGCCCAGATAAACTGTTCATGAGCGGCCAAGTGAGATGCCCCTTGCCCAGGTTTGATACCCGTGATGGCAGCTTCGATTCTCGCCTTGCGAGTGTCGTAGATTTTCTCTCCGTCGTCCCTGAGTCCGAGCAGAACCCTCAAGTTTTTGATAGAGATTTCGACATCTTCACCGAGGATGTATGACGTTACCTTTTCTTTGTCATGGTGGAATTCAGCGTTTGCGTAAAATAGTCGCGTGATTACATCATAAGATTTGTCGTTTAGGCATGCTAGATTTGCGAATCCCCATTGACGTTCGATTTCCTCGACTTTGTCGAGGAGGTGATGTATGTTTGGCGGAAAATCGTAGTAGTAGCATGGAGCAATTGGTCTCTTGGATACCCATTCATGGAAGAGGATACCAGCCTCCTGAGTTCGAAACAGATACTCGTTGTTTGGGTCAGAGAAATCGTATTCACTTTGAATGCGTTCTTCAAGAGTAGGCTTCTTGGCCGCTTGCTTCATTCTTCGTCGAGCGTTTGAACTCTCGCCTACTATCTTCTTCCCCATTGCCTTGGCTTTCGATCTCGAGTTTGAGGCGTCCATGGCTGTCGTTGAAGATTTAAGTTTATCTGAGAGAGAGAGAGTTTTGGAAGAGAAACAAGGAGAGAGAATGAAGGGGGGCTAAGTAACTGATGAAATCGTGTCCCTTCAACTCACGCCGTAAGGGAAAAAGGGGCCATCACATCCATTGAATGCAGTCGGTTGCATGTGGACGAAGAGTTATTACGACGAGTCCGTTCGAACGCACTTCTCAAGTGAGTTGGAACGCATTCATGTCTGAGAAAAGGCGCTATTTTGGGTTTTAAGTTGTATCTGGGAAGTTGTTAAGTCTGTTCGAACGGACTCCTATGTGCGTTAGAACGCACACACAACTGAGAAGAGGTGCCAGAATATGAAACGGCGCGAGTGTAAGGGTTTGAAGTAGGTTCGCTGAATGAGGCATGTGCGTTCGAACGCATTAATTGTTCGTTCGAACGCACTGAACACAGGTGACACTAAGAGTCGGCGCCAAAGTATGAACCGGCGCCATAATCCTGTAATTCATTTTTCCGTTCGGAACGCATTCAGTTGTACGTTCGAACGCACTTGATCCTGGTAGGAAAATTAGATGGCGCCATAATTTAACCGTGACTTTGGGTCGTATAGTCCAGTTGTTCGTTTCGAATGCATTTTAGTCCGTTCGACCGGACTTGAGGCTGTTAAGAGGGTATTTGGTGACTTCATTTGTCCGTTCCGAACGCACATGTTTTTCGTTCGAACGGACTGGTTCCTGAGATGTGATCACTGGACTGAAATCGTGATTTATTTATCGAGACAAGTGTTCTAATGTATTCCTCTATTAACACTTGAGATGTATCTACATAAGATTCGACCAATTTGGCTAGAATTTAATTTAGCCCATTTCCTATACTCCCCTTACATATTTGGTTTAAGGTGTGGGATACTAAGGAGTATAGTGTTTCAAGTTAGGGCTTAAGCCCTAGGAGGTCCTATACCGAAAGACGTAGAGGGGCCCATCGAGTGACGATCTTTACGCATCCAAGTTGAGTTTGATTTTAATTTTGGATTGCGAAGATCACAACCGTTTGAGATATGACCAATTTTGCAACAATAGTTACAAAATGCTATGGTGGGCTTATTTGTGGGTGTGGTACTCTTCACAAAATAGTCCGAGAGTTGATTCGGATTACTTCTCTTAGGAGTTATCGATTTTGGCATTTGATAAAGGTTATTTGATTTAAATTTATTTTGCTTAAAATTATTATGTTTAAATTGTTTATGTGTGTTGGTGAAATGTTTGGGAGGCCCTTGTTGATATGAAGCTTCGGTGTAATTTGTCACTTCATAGAAATACCCATTTGGTCCCCTTTTGAACAAACAATCGGTTCTTCCCAAATTAGTATGTCTAGGTTGTGAATTTTGTGTATAATGATTTCTCTTATAATTATTATTGACACGTTTAGGTTGTTCATTTTTAGCATATTTACCTTTGTTGTAGTCATGGTACATGAAAGCATTTCCATGACTACTTAATTTATTGTTTTCCCATTTAGATTTTTGATTTTGAGATATTGAAAAATCGGGTTTATTACCGTTATTTTTCTTATATCCTAAACCGGATTTGTCATTTGGCTTTTGTCCTATCAATGACAATCTTAAAGCATCATCCAATGAAGGAGGACTCAATGCAATATTTGCACAAGCCTTCTTCAGGGATTCATTTTCAACTTTAAGAATTTGAATTTCGACTTTTAGATGAGAAATCTCACCTTTTAGGGTTTGACACTCACACTTTGAAAAACCTTTAAATTCATTTATTTGAGTTTTATATGCCAAAATGGATAGCTCAAGAGAGGCTACCTTATCCTTGAGAGCTTGTGTTGGGCTCTCAAGTTTACCCTCATTTAGTTGAGAGTTCTCTTCATCTCTAAGAAACTCGTCACAAGATTCGAGTTCTAGTTTGAATGCGGGAGAAAATTTAGATTTATGTATTGATTCTATGTCAAGCAGAGAGTATGTACGTACCTCATGACATTGGTCATGTGTTGAGCTGGTATTGGGAGTGGATGGTTCCGAGTCCACATCCATGGGCGTGTGATGTGTAGTAGTTAGACCTCGTTCAATACGAAGAGATTTAATGGCCGCTTCCACTTCGCTCATTAGTGAAGGATCGATCCTTACCATGAGTGCACGGTTTGCGGTGTGTCGACTTGACGGACCATCCGGGTCGGATGATGAGCTTGACCCGTCCGTTTCTCCCCATCTACAATCGACGTTAGCTTTATATGCCTTTTTCTTATTGATTTCTCTACCTTTGTAGTTTTGACGATTTTCTCGCCCCTTGTCCTCGTATCTTCTTTCGTATCGGGGCTCTCGCCTTTCCCGATCCTTGTGGTCCTCATCCTTTTTGATCCACCTCGAATTTTCCGGATGGAGAGTCCAACATGACTCCATCATGTGTCCAATTTTCTTGCACCAAAAGCAATGGAGCTTTAGCCCCTTTTGTTTCCGATTCTCGTTGAATCGCTTCTCGTCCCTTTCCCACTCTAGGAGTCGCAACGTGAGATCATCCATTTCATTGTCGTCACTGCTTGTATTCACGGCGGGCAAAGCTACGGTTTTGGAGTGAGTAGAGGGTATGTAGATTCCTTGTTCTTCATCGAGTTGCTTGAGTCGAATCTCGAAATTTCGGAATTGACTTACCAATTCTTCAGGCGTGAGGTCTTGTGAGGCTACCGCTGTACCTAAAGCTACACGTAAAGATTCCCAACTACGGGGCATAGATTGAAGTAATCTAGCAATAATTCTATCATCAGTAAGAGGTGCATTTTGGGTGGCATATCGGATTTTTAGTACATTGATTTTTGCCCAGATTTTATCAACGGACTCTCCCTCAATCATTCGGAGATTGTTGAATTCTTGTTCAAGTCCGATGATATTAGTTCTTCTCATTTGAGATGTGCCCTCGTATCTCTCATTGAGCATACGCCACATTTCATATGAGTTATCACAATGATCAACTAGCGATCCGATAGAACTAATTACGTTGTTCAGTATTAAGTTTTGAGCGTAAATATCATTAGTTCTATCTTCCCTAGTTTGATCAGGGTAGGTTACATTTCCGTCCGTGTCAACCTCTTGGGCCATGACAAAGCCTCGTAACACTACCTTGTCAAGTCCTTGGAGAGCGAATGCATTTAGCATGCATTTCTTCCAAGAACTCCAATTGGTTCCATCTAATTCACGTGAGTTTGATATATTTGATTTGGGTACGGTATTTATCGGATTTATCGATGAGTTTTGTACAATAGGATTAATTTCGGTCATTTGATCGTTAAGTACAAGTTATCCCTAATACTCAAAGAGATGGTTAGTACCTTGCTCTGATACCAATTGTTGGTTAATTCTAACCTAGAGGGGGGTAACTTTGGCAATCTAACTTACACTTAGTTTAGATTTAAACCTAATTTACGGTGCGGAATAAATAATAATTTAGATGATAAAGATGATACCGTACAAACACTTTGACACAAGATGTTTGTTTACGAAGTTCGGTAGGTGGTTGCTTTGTAGCTTTAACTCACCCTTTACTCGCTTAATTGACCGACTCAATTATTTGCGAGTACCTACGTCTCCGGGAATGCCTTGTGCCTCTTTTTGGCTTTCGATTGAATTCCAACTCAACTCGATTACAAGGATTTGCCTAGATCGATTTACACGCTTCTATCGATCTATAGCTTAGGCTCTTTACAATTTGTTGCACTAGCCTATTACACTTTTTCACTAATCGAGCCACAACGTGATCGGTCACGTGAGTGGGATACGATTAGTGGAGAATATCGAAAGTAGATCAACGATCTAAAGAGGTTTCTCAAGCTATCAATGGATATAGAAAATCACAGCTTAGGGTTTCTCTCTTTTTAGGTTTGAAAGTTTGAAATTGAGGAAGTGAGAGAGAGAGACCCATGAAGGATTCTATTTATACTCTCTATAGAAATCCTTCAGAAAACTTGCAGTGCGTTCGAACGCATACAGTCCATTCAGAACGCACTTGAAGTTTGCACTAGCCGTTTCAAAATAACGTGCAAGTACATCTTGGGTCCGTTCGAACGGACAATGTCCGTTCGTAACGGACTCAATTATACATAGCATTTTGCGTTCACAGGAACAAGAGTCCGTTCAACGCACTGAAAAGTGGGTGAACGGATTCCAGGTTGTCCGTTCGAACGCACATGTGTGTTCGTTCGAACACACATATCCCTGTGATATATTTCCGTTCACAGGAAAGATTGTCCGTTCAACGCACTCAGAAGGTGTGTGAACGGATTCTAATTGTACAAAATTTATTCTACATCATATCTAAATGATATAAAACATATTTATACGGTTAAAATTTGATTATAATATTTAGATTTAGTGAAATAAGTAGTGTTGGCAGACGTTGGCCAAACAAGAGTGTTGGCCATTGATCCTAGCCCACATATATATATATATATATATATATAATTTGAAATTGCTTTAGACAATGATATTGCGCATAAAATTCTAATATTACATTTAAATTATAGTATTATAAAATTATATATAATATTGTAATATCTACATATACATATATAATACTATATATAATTTTTAAGTCATATATAAATATAAATTATAATCTTATAAACGAAATAGCTCTTGACAAGAAAGAATATTTTTCCCTTTGTTTTGTTATGAAAAACATTTGATGAAAATGAAAGGAAAAAAACAAAAAATGTGGTCCTCTCATTTTTCTCTCTAAAGTACTACACATGAAATAAAGGAAAATAATAGTTTCTAAAAAGAAAATTCATTTCGATATTTTCCCACATTTGTTGGTAAATCAAACACTACCCAAATGCAAATTACAAGTATAAATGATGGATTTATTTTAGATAATGTAAGCCAAACTAATACTTTAAAGTTTAAATACACGTACTTCATAATTTGTCAATGAATCCGTAACTTTATTGGTTGAGTATTTAATATAAAAAAATAATGTTGTGAAAAATTACGGGTTAAAATTTCATTGCTAGACAAACTAATATTTTCCATTATTATTATTTAATATCATTTGGTTTAATTATTATAGTTATACTCACATTTTAAAAAAAGAATATGCCACTACAGTTAAAGAGCATGACAAAGCTGCTATGTTGCACGGATACGGGTACGGGTATCGTATCCGATACGATACGGATACGGCGATACGGCAATTTTTGAAAAATCACGGATACGGATACGGCTATATAGTTATTATTTTAATATATTTATATTATATATAAATAATAAATTAAATAATATTTTTAAATTAAATATCATGACAATAAAAAAAATCAACATAACAATACAAGTATCATAAAATTATCTTAAATTATTTTAGAAGTATCCTAAAACTAGTTTTAGAAGTATCCTAGAAATATCCTAGAAGTATCATATACAAATTATTTAAAAATATTATGGGCCAAAACATATATTGGGCCGAAGTATCCTAAATGGAGTATCCCAGCCGTATCCTAAACGTATCCCAGCCGTATCCTGCCGTATCCTGCCGTATCCCCGCCGTATCCGAAAAAAAATAATATTAAAAAATTCGGATACTCCACGTGGCGTATCCGATACGTATCGCAGCCGTATCGCACCCGTATCCGTATCGGATACCCGTATCCTCAGGATACTTCGGCGTTTTTGGAGTATCCGCGTAACATAGCAAAGCTGACAAGAGGAAAACTCCAAATATATTTTTCCATTTTTATTTGTTTGTTCTTCTAATCTTCTTTCTTCTTTCTTCTATTATTGTGCTTCTCCAAAAATGAAAATTTCAGAACAACAGATGAACAGAGCAGCATTGTACCAAATTCTGCTTCCACAATTTTCATAATTTGAATAGGCCAAAATATACAGCCACATTTTCATATATACACTTCCGAAATTTCAATATTTCATGCATACTTTTTCAATTGTGAATTTGTTATTAATCAAGATTCAAAACCATTGAATATTCATGCAAGCCAGCATCTGATTTCTGCACTGTTCGACATTTTGTTATCTTGGCACATACAAATTATACTTACTAAAAATGAACATACTAATTCAATAAATTTATTAATAGCAAAATCCACAACACACACACATCATGTGGGAGCCAATAATAAGTGAAAGAGTTAGTATAATTATTAGTGATTGTAAGTTTGTTGATAAAATTATTAATAAAGTCGAGCCACCTAAATTTTTTAATATTTACTGATCACTAAATATGTTCTGACTTTACAAATCCACATTATCATATATTTTTGCCTACAAGAAGTCACCTAAAGAGAAGTTTAAATTTGAAATTATTTGCATATTTTATATGAACATCTATCCATTGACTACTTAGTTTTTGTTTTGTTTTTTGAATGAGGATAGCAAATGCTAGTCCTCAGTGTTTTTCACATACATGGTGAAAAGATATTTACATAGTTATAAGAGGTAGAGTAAAAAGAAAATGCAAAAAAAATTAAGATCTTCCAGGGCTTTGGTGGCGATCATGGCTGGCGGCTTTGTCGTTGATTGAAAGATTAAACAGTTTCGCTCTTTCCAGACTCCCCAAATAATCGCCATCCACAGTGAGTGCCAAGCTCTGCGGTCTTCCTTTGAGAACTTTTTCGAGTGTAATTCCCATTCTTCAAATATGAAACCGTTCCCCCGAAACTTCCGATTCTGGGATATTGTTGCTCTATGATTCTCCACACCGTGCTTGTGAAAGAACAATGATGGTCTCACGTTTCATTGGCCCTTTGACATAGTATGCAGGTGGGGTTAGCCGGTTATTCCATAATTTTAATGATGATCATATTATCATGAAATATGCCTTAGGACATATTGGATGATCTTAATTTTGTTGATTATATTTTTAAAATAACCAAATAAATTTAAAAAAAAAAAAAACATGACACGCATAATCATAAAATAGAGAGAGGCGGCTTGCATCCTCCTTCAAAAAAAAAAAACATTAAAATTTTGAATTTGTAATATATTATAAAATAATACAACTAATACAACTAATTTATTACGTAGTGTTCAAATCAAACATAACTATAAAATAAATTTGAACAAATATTTCCTTAGCCTTTCAATTATATATCAATTGTCTAAATGGCCATAATAAAATAACGTTGCATGTGAAAAAAATTCATGAAGTAATCATAAACTTTTATCATTCTGTAGGGTATACGTGAAATTTTGAATTTCACAAGAACGGCAACAATTGGGTCCTTGAATAAAATGTATCATGATCACGGCTATATATTAAAGTTGGAACTTTCACAAAAAGCAATGTAAATGAACTTTGTAGCAAGAGAATTCGAATAATTCCATCACTTTTTCTTTGTGAGCAATTTAAATTTTAAATTCAGCCTTCAAATTATATCCGTTGATGCTATCATATCAATCATTAAAGGGGTATTATCTTTCCTTTTCATCTATTGACCAACATTATAGTCATAAACATGCGATTAAATGGGACATTTAATACTAATTAACGAACCTTATAATATTCCTTACTTAAAAATAATAATATTTAGGTGTATCCAATATTGTGGCTGAAACTTCCAAAAGTGAAATGAACAATTAAATAGGGATTCAAAAAGATGAATTAAAGTAATTTCTTAATTAATTAGGGGTGCATTAGTAAAAAGATCAGTACATAAAAAAAAACTTTCATTGTGTGTTTATGTTAAGAACGAAAGAGAAAAAAATAATACAATTTCGGCCCTTTCTCTCTCAAGTTGCAAAGGAACAAACCAAAAAGCTTTCAAAAGAAACCTCTTATCATTCTCCAATGGCGGAAACACACGATCCAATCTTAAACGAAGCCATTAACGAGAAACTTGTAATGGAGAAGAAGAATCAAGCAAAGAAGAAAACAGAGCACAAGACTCTTTCATGGAAGAGCTCTCTCGATATTTTCTCCTCATGCAAAGATTACCAATCTTCTTCAGAAACAAAGAAATCCAAAACCAAGAAAGAGAAAAAGAAAAACGAGATTAAAAACGGAGCAATAATCGAAGAAGATAATAACAGAGCAGTATCTGCTTCTAGTTCTTTCAACTCCGTTACTACGACCTCTTCGACATTCTCTTCTCTCTCATCTCTTTCCTCATCGTTTTCTTCTCTCAGTGGCTCTTTCAGAGCAACAATGCAGATTAGAAAACTTTCAGGGTGTTCTGAGATAAGTTGTAATGCCGTTGTTGGTCCGGTGAATTGGGTCTCAAGTCCTTCTCTCAGAGCTAGTCTTTCTCCATGCGAACATTGCGGTGAGATTTTCTCGAAGCCCGAGTCTCTCGAGTTCCACCATGCGACACGACATGCAGGTTAACTCATAATCTTTGATATTCTTTCAATTCTTTCTTCAGATCATGCTAACAGTTAATTTTTCCTTTTTTTCCATCAATTTTAGTCGCAGAAATTGGTCTCGAAGATACGAGCAGAAAGATAGTGGAAATAATATTCCAATCGAGTTGGATAAAGAAGAAATCTTCAATTTGCAAAATAGAAAGAATTCTCAAGGTACAAAACACCAAAATGACTATTTTGAAGTTCGAACAGTATCGAGAGACCATCAAGCTCAAATCTCTCGATCAAGCGATCAAAAGATCAAACCCCAGATGCGTGGCCGATGGAAATGAGCTTCTAAGGTTCTACCCTTCCACATTGTCGTGCAAATTAGGGTTTGATGGTACTACAAACTTGTGCCAATCCATTAACAAATGTGAAATTTGTGGGATTATAAGAGATGGATTTCAGGTCGATTCTCATGGCAAAATATGTACATTTGGTACCAGTACCGGAGCTGATGAAATGGCAGTGATGCCACGTGTCAGTGAGGGTGAAAAGAAGGCCATGTTGGTTTGTAGGGTTATTTCTGGAAGAATTAGAACTTGTGATGGTAGTGGAGAGGAGGAGGATGAGTTTGATTCTATGATTTCTTCAGAGAGGAATTTAGATGAATTAGTTGTGTTTAATTCTAAGGCAATTTTGCCTTGTTTTCTTGTGGTATATAGCGTGTATTAGTTTAATGTATGAATTTCCTTTGTGTGAATTTTGATTTACTGTTAAATGAAATTTAATTTGATTATAAATTGGAAATTTACAAACAAAGAAACTAATTTATGGTTATAAATTCGAAACAAAAAAACTTGGTCATCTCGTACATAAATGCACATTTTTTTTTCCCAAATTAGTGCTTGGAATTTGGATCATGCATGGCACATAGAATTTGTGAAATTTTGAATCTAATGTTTTTAATTAATTTGAATTTGATCTAACTCAAAACTAGAAAACTTCTCGAATGCCACGAAGAATAAGGAACAAAGACTAACAACAAGAACACTTCGATAGGATCATATTTCCAAGAAGAATTTGACTTGTTTTTAGGTCATTAATACTTTTTGGAAAGTATCATTGAACTCATTATAGAGTAACAGTCTATCCGGACCTTAATCCAAGAGTCACTCTTAATTACTTTTGTTCTTTTCAGAAAGAGGGTGCGAATCAAATATTTGATATTTGTAGGGGCGTAAATGAAAATTCCTTGTTTATATAATTAGAGATGGTGCTAATGAACATAAAATAAAACAAGATTTGTCTTTATTACTTGTCTTTGTGTTTGGTTGTTCAGGGCTATTTCAAATGTAATTACTAATTAAACCATTGGAAGATTAAGACTTGCGAAAACTTGATTAACATCCCTGTCTTGTTGTCTTATTTGATTGTATTATTAATTATGTAGTATTTTAGTACAGGGACAATACAACCATTTCTTGTTAAACATATGAGGTTAAAATATTATACAATCTTGGAATTTACACTGCAATGATCTTTACACATCTATGGATGGATATATAATCCCTTAAATTAATATATAAAATAAAATTGTTTTTCTTCTGCGGAAACGTTGTATGTCTTTCATTGATCATCCCCCATGACATTAATTTTACTAAAATGAATTGAATTCACCAAATAGAAAGAAAAAAAAGTTAAATAGGGAAAACTGTTTGATGAAAACCAACGATTCATAACTGAGATGATTTGAGTTTATAAATAGGGAAATTATACTATGCTCTGAGATTCCCCCACTATTCACGATACGGTGAATAGTGGAGTACGATATTAATATCCATCTCCAATTCGTACCTCCCATTTCAATTGAATAGTGGGGGGAAATGTGTGTGTGTGTGTGTGTGTGGTGGGGGGGGGGGGGGGGGGGGGGGGGGGGGGGGGGGAGGGGCACGGTAAATGGCTTCTTATAAATATCACGTCCCACACTCAGTTTTAGAGAACTTTGGACTGTACATAATGTTGGGTATCGACGTCGTCTTCGAGACCGGTGCAACGGAATGACGGGCTCAGTCCGATCCGATCTCGAGGACCACGTCGGCGACTTCAAGACACGAATCATGCAATAATTTATAAATTGGTCATACCTCGTGAAATTAATCACTTCGAAGGGTTGACTCGTTCATGTTATTGCTCATGCTCCGTTCTTCGGTAACACGTATGTCCCACGTCCACACGATTCGACATCGTCGATGAAACTTTACCTTGTCATATACGACCGGAATGCTTCCGATTAATCTCCGACCTTTCACGAATTTGTTCTCCTTAGATCACAACGAAAAATCTCAGTTGAGATCTCTCTTTTGGTATCCACCTCGAATTCTCGCATTTTGGTTACACATAGATCTCTTTATTGGTATAGCAATTAATGTACTTTTGTTAAAAATATAAAAAAGTGTCCTTAATGTCCACATTTAGCACTTGAGATATGGGTAAATAGTTTTTTTTTTTTATCATTATTGAACTTGTTAAAATTTCCCAAAATTCACTTCAGGATTAAATTGCTGAGATTTTCATTATTTTTGTGTTTTTGTTTGAATTTTTTTGAGTACTTTATAGAACTTTAAAAATTATATAAGGGTATCTTGTCATAGATCCGGATTTTTTTTTTTTTAGTATAAATTTTTCTCCCATCATTTGGACAGTTTTTGAAATTGTTCTGACTTTTTTAATATTGAGAAAAATCTAATTCTGTAAGGACATATTGTAAATATTGGGAAATCTTGATTTTTGTTCTGTTTTCACTCGATTTTCTGTGAGACAGAGATTTTGAAAGGTTGAACTAAGTGTACCATTTTGTACTCAAGGACCGAGAGATGAATGTATTAGTCGAATCATAGTAGACAACCTAGCTCACCACTCGCGAACAGGATTGACCGACATAAGTAGAAGAATTATCACCGAGTCATATGACCATCTAGTAACCCATCACCTGTACTGTACAGAAACTCTTAGTTATAGTCAGTGTTCTAAATATCACTGATATGATCCGATATGTCGGTGCATTTTCGTTACTATATGTCTCGTATTGGTTGAGTAAATCGGTCGACCGATATACGGACCGATATGGGCCGATATTTGAACCGATTTGAACCGATTTGAATTTAAAACATAATTTATTTTGAATATTATTTTGGACTGACCCATCTTTTAACAATATTTTCATTACTATTTTTGGCTCAATTATTTCCATCTCTTTCTTTCTTTATCTAATAGTTTTTGTCGGAAAGGAAATCGATTTTGATCCGGACGAGGTTAGATTTTTATTGGGGGCACTCGCATCTACACCGATGGTTAATGAACACGATTTCGTGGTTTAATTTATTGTATTATTTGTAAATTTTATGTTATAATTTTAAATGTATCTTTAGTTTAACTTGAAATTTATATGCATTGTTGAATTTTTAATATTAATCATGTAAAATTTAAATTAGTTTAAGAAACTCAATATAAATTAATGTTATAATAATTAATTTAATATATTAATATTAAAAAGTACATTATCGCTATATCACTGATATTTTCCACTATGAATCCGCTATGTCGGTCATATCTCTTATCGGTGATTGACCGATCTGTAAGCGATATACGATATCTGTAACATTGGATATACCTTACACTCGAATATCATAGAAAACAACATCAAAACAATACCGAGCCCGAATCCTAGATTTGTTCTTATTTTACATAACTTCGATTTTCTTGCTTTTTCCTTTGTTCAAACAACAATTCTCTCTTTTCGTTCTTTTTAATCTTTTGATAATAATATTTTTCGTTCTCATTTATGTTATACAGCATATTGGATATTAAGTTTAGTATATTAATATTAATAATTGTCATTTTATTTTTGGATATTTATTGAAACTTCCATCATGTTTGTTTTGTACTTTCATTCCTCATGTTTATCAAGGAAAGTATTCTTTTTATGCAAATCAGAGTAGCACAGAGCAGAGGCCCTTTAAACTAAAACTACTACTTTTGTTGTTCGACAAAGGGATGAAAGCAACAAAGCAAAGCCACGAGACAAGGCAACAAGTAACTCTGGAGGCTACTAAAACTCGTATATGACATCATCTGTATACTAGTCTGACACTAGGCCCCAATTCTGCTTACCACATATGCATGTATATGACAGATGCTATGTCGTGTCTCATATCTAATTGCATATGCACCCCTATATATACATAGAAAAATAACATGGTGCATGCACTGCACAGTGATAGATTTTGTCCCGTGTCAATGGAAAGACGATAAACTGGAGAGCTACTAGGAGCAATTTTCAAATTTTTTTTGGAAGGGCAATGATACGTAATTTTTCAGTTTTATCATAAAATACACTAGCATAATCACATATATATATTGTTGCTCAAAAATCTAGGAAGAACTGTCCCCTCTATTGTCAAGCCATTGTATGAACTCAGGAGGCATTATTTAGATGAGAAATATGATCGCTTAATCACAAGGCATTCTTTTCATGTTTTAGATTCACCAAAAACTTAATTTCAGGTAATTAAGATTAGGAAAATTATAGTTTGCTCCCCAAATTCACCCAATTTTTCTTGATGGCATCGTCAATTAAAGTTAGGTGAAAATGTGTCCCCAATTTGCACCCCAACTTCTTTTCAATTAATCTCGTACCCAAAATTTGATAATTTTAATTGAAATTTAATTTATTACACCATTGATTAGTTCAATTAGAAGATAATTCATTAGAAATTAATTAAAATCATTATTAATTGGAAGAAGAGTTCGGATGCAAATTAGAGACCCATTTCTCCCAAAACAAAATCGTGATCTCATGATGATGGCATCACGATTTTGATGGTGAAATATGGGGGCACAGTAGAAAAGCTCTTAAGATTATTAGCCGTTGGGCCAAAGTA
Source organism: Luzula sylvatica (assembly GCA_946800325.1). Taxonomy (NCBI): domain Eukaryota; kingdom Viridiplantae; phylum Streptophyta; class Magnoliopsida; order Poales; family Juncaceae; genus Luzula; species Luzula sylvatica. Next base: position 68,890,014 of record OX326960.1, read on the forward strand.
AAAATGGTGAGCCAGGAAAAAATAAATTTGTAATAAAGATTTGTAAATAGATAGATTAGAAAAGTGGAATATGGGCCGAGGGTCTGTTGTTTAGCAGTCCATAAGTATAATGTAAGGAATATGCTTTTCTATGTTTTTCCGCTATTCACAAACATAAGTAGGATTAGGTTTAAATAGAAAAGCATATAAAAAAAATGTAAATAACTTTTGAGTGCTAATGTAAATTTTGGAAGAGGGGTATGCAAATCCTCTCCAAATTCTTTTTAAAAACAATTAATTGTCCTATTTTATTTTATTTTTTTGAAATGTCAAAAATAAAATCAAATATTAACAAAATACTCAATTTTCATGTTTTCTTGAAGAACTCCGTAATTGAGAAGACGAACACAAACAAATTTCTATTTTTTCAAAATTTTCGAAACAAATGGAATCCAACACCTGCAAAATAATTAATTGTCATGTTTTTTTTAAAAAAACAATAAACCAAAAAAACAAAATTCGAGTCTAACTTTAGTAGAATACACAATTTTTCATATTTTCCTTAAAAACTCCGTAATTTAAGACTAACATAACCAAATTTATATTTTCTCAAAGCTTTCACAAAAATACAAAAAGTGAAGTCTCACACCGTAAAATATGAAGTATCTTATTTTTCTAAAAAAAATATACAATTGAAGTTTTACATGAGTAAAATATTCAATTTTAATATTTTCTAAAAAAGATCTCCATAACTGAAGACTAACAAAAACAAATTTCTATTTTTTTTTTCAAAAATTTCACAAAAATGAAAAAAAAAAATGAAGTCCAACACCTTACAAACATTCAATTGTCACATTTTTCAAAAAAATATATATATCAAAATTGATGTCTAAAATGATCAAAATAAATAATTTCTATTTTTTTTTTCTCAAAAACTTTCGTAATTGAAAACTAACACATGTAAATTTCTAACTTTTTTCAAAAAATTCGTCAAAATGCAAAAATTGAAGTATAACTAATCCGTTAAAAAATCATTGATCATATTTTTCAAAAAGATTCCAAATTGAAGTCTAACATTCAAAAATTACTCAATTTGCATTTGGATTTTACATTTTCCGCAAACGTAATTTAATTTTCTGGAGTTCCAAGAAACAAGTTTTCGGGTCGGTTTCGGGTTCGGGTCATTTGGTTTCGGGTCAATTTCGGGTTCGGGTCATTCGATTTCGGTTTCGGGTTCGGGTTCGGATCGTTGACTTGTCAATATTTTCGGGTCGGGTTGGGTTCGGGTTCGGGCGGGTCGGGTCATTTTTCGGGTCGGGTCAGATTTTGCCAGCTCTAGCTACTGCAGAGATGAGCTGTATTCAATTTCTTATGGATGACTGATATGGGAAGTTTTAGGCATATTTTATATGTAAAAATAGAATTTAAGCACCTTAATTAATATAAAAATATATGAAATATTATTAAGAGGTGACACTTAAATATTTGTTTTTGTGTTTATTTCAGGAATTACATATCCAATTTCTCAAATCCAAGGCCATGATTGGATTCTTCTCATTTTCCTGAGCAATAATATCATATTTTTTGGTCAGGGGATGAGAGAGTAATTAAGCTTCAAGTCCAAATTGGTCATCGCGAGTGACTCGTTACTCAAAAGGTCACACATGGGTCATAATGGACCCACTACAGCCCGCCCAACAGTGATAAAAGCCAAAAAACCACATGCAGGTTCCTCTGCGTCTTACAGAGTTATGTGGACCTTGTAACATGTCTTTATACCCCCTTTACAGTGACTTACCATACCAAAGTCTACACAAAATCGGTCGTCCACTGATAATCGATACGACCGATATATCGATTCATATCGGAGCATATCAATTGTACCTTTTAATATTAAATATTAAATTAAATAAATTTGTATAACATCTATTTATATTCAATTTATAAAATTAATTCAAAATTCAACAATACAAAATTAAATTCTAGTGATCAGAAAATGAGTCAATTCAATCGAAAAATCAAAAAATCAGTCAATTCAATAGAAACGTACCAGTATTTGAGTAAGTGCTGAGAACTCGAGAGATAAACGTCGAGTGGAGGTGGGAGCCCCTAGAGGTTAAGTCCAAGTGAATGTCGAAAACTGACATAACGAGTGATGTTGTGGAGGTGGTGCCAGGGCCGACCCAACAGGGTAGGCGGACTCGGCCAGCGCCGCGAGCCCAAAAATTCGGAAGGCCTACGTATATATATATATATACTATACAATGTAATACTATTGAACTTTAGACAATTTTCTTTATATGATTTCTTTACTCTTTTTTTTCCATGTTTAATTTGATTCATTTCCTTGTTTATATGCATGATATTCGTGATTACCATATAATTCCAATCATTTCTGCTTTTGAATCATTTCCATTCTCTAATTTCTCCAAAACCTGCAACATATCTTTCAAAAACAAATCGGCAAGACTGCAATAAATCTGCATGACATTTCTTTCAAAATAATTTTGATTCTACAAAAAAATATCTAGGAGACCCCCTTCGAAATTTCTCCAACAACTCTACAACAAATATACAACAGATTTCTTCAAAAATAGTTTCGATTCTCCAACAAATCTTCCTGCAAGAGATCCTTTCGAAAGGTTTACTTCGACGATTATCGCATTAGTTTGAAGATTTCTTAAGGTACGCATCTTTCTTGCGCTCCCTTGTTGACCGACCGATGTGATTTCTCCAATTATTGGAACTTGACCGATGTGATTTCTCCAATTATTGGAACTAATTTTATTGCATTCAATTATCACATAAACTTGAAGCACGAATTTGATTACTATCGTACCCGTGTGACAATTTCTTTATATTCTACTCTCTCCAATTATCGCAGATTTTCTTATATGTTAATTCATCATTTTTCCGGTCTTTCATGTGACTTAAAATGACAATTTGATCTTAGTTTGACAATTTTACTAAGAAAATCTGATTTTGATCTCAATTTTCTTGTAGGTTCATATCTTATTTTATTCTCTCCAAGTATTTTTAATTTGACAATTTGACATCGCAAAATTAAAATCGTCAAACCGACAAAGCAAATCTGACTTTGATTAAAGACTCGGCAAATCGACAATCGGTACAACCGATTCATTTACATACTCTTCTCAAGATAGATTAAATGATTTGGCAATAATATCTATTGAACATGATATATTATCAAATATTAAGTGTAAAACATGGATTGACGACTTTGCGTCAAAAACACAAGAACACAATTAATATGATTAACCCATGTATTTCATTGCTTAGTTTTGCTCGAAATATACTCTTTTGTATCGAATATTGATTTGAATAATGGTATTATTTTTAATGCGGTGTACTTCTCGAATGATATTTTATTTTGACAATTTATAAGAATTTTTATGTAGTTTCATAAATAGTATAAAAAAATATTTTGTTAGATTACATGAAGTAAAGAAAAGACCTTTTTTTATTTTTGTCGAGAGACTTCCGAAATCTTGAGCCGCCCCTGGGTGGTGCTCGTGGAGGTTGAGCCATGTTGTTGGAAGTGGTGGTGAGCACCGGTGCAGTCGTGGAGGTAGCCAATCGTGGAGATTGGAGGTGAATCTTGCAAGTCGCAACCCTAATTGGTGGAGAGGAGAAATAAGAAAAAAATTACGGATCAGATAAACAAAGAGAAATTTTGGCCAAAATATCAATGTAAAAATAATTGTGAAATAATGAGTCATTTCAAAATTAAATATTAAAATAAATTGTAATTCAAATTCAAATTGATCCAAAAACTAATTCATATCGGTTCATGTCAGTATCGGTCCATCAACATATATGAAAGCCACGTGTAATATTATAATGGTTATATTATAATGCAATTTCTAGCGAATACACAAGTGGACAGAATTAGACGACTAAAATATTTGAGGTAACAAACTAGTACTTCACTGCCACGTGTAATAGGACTAGATCAGTATGTTAGGTATACGATTTATTTTATCTTCTTCTTCTTTCTTCTAATTCGTTCATTAATGGTGATTCTTATCGAAGCAAACAAATATACCTTTCATGTTTAATTCTATTATTCTATATATCAGCTGAAATTTTGACGAAATTTGAGCATCTCCCACTCCAATCCAGTCTCTCAGTAATAAGGTCTAGATCGAGTCTTACCAAATTCAGATTCTCCCCTCAATACCTCAAATGAGAAACAAATTAAGCATACTAATTAACTGTCCAGCTTTTCTCATCAACTTTTCCTTGTTTAAATCGAATCCACTTTTGCAAATTAACACTATAAACTTCCTTATTTGCAGGTACGGTAAGCAATGAATCCATACCTCGTTGGTCTCTTCATACCAGTCCTCTTCGCTTTCCTCTTCAACTCCAAAAAGAACCCTAAAAAAAGAGGCCTACCAGTCGAAGTTGGGGGCGAACCAGGATACACGATTCGCAACCGTCGATTCGAATCCCCAGTCGAGACCCAATGGGAAGGAATCAAAACCTTGGCTGCATTATTCGAACAATCATGCAGGCAATTTGCATACATGCCCCTCTTCGGCACAAGAAAACTCATTGCTAGAGAATTCGAAAAGTCCTCAGATGGGAGATCTTTCGAGAAATTACACTTGGGAGATTATGAATGGATTACTTATGGTGAAGCATTTAAATCTGTGTGTAATTTCGCTTCTGGTTTGGTCCAATTTGGTCATAAAAAAGAGGAACGAGTTGCGATTTTCGCAGATACAAGGGCCGAATGGCAAATTACACTTCAGGTACTTTTTATTTATAAAATTTCATGTATAATTTTGATACTATTTATTTTGTGAAATTAGGGTTGCTCTATTTATTTATTTAACTGAATTATTTATTTATTTTGTGAAATTAGGGTTGCTTTAGACAGAGCGTTACAGTCGTGACAATTTATGCTTCTTTGGGCGAAGGTGCTCTTTGCCATTCATTAAACGAGGTTTTTTCCACTTATAATTATTTGACTCGTTGCATAATTTCATATATTCATTCACAAACAAATTAATATCAAAATTCTCCTTTTTTCAAGACCGAAGTGACAACAGTAATATGTGGGCAAAAAGAATTGAAGAAACTCATAGACATAAGTAACCAACTCGAAACTGTAAAGCGCGTAATTTACATAAACGACGAAGGGATTTCAACTGAGGTTTCTCTGGCCCAAAACACCACAAACTGGGAATTGAAATCCTTCGAAGAAGTTCAAAAACTAGGACTTGAAAACCCAGTTGAGCCCAACATGCCTCTCGATTCCGATACTGCTGTTATTATGTATACAAGTGGCAGCACTGGTTTACCTAAGGTACTTATAAAAAATAACGCAAATAATTTTAATTAACCCTAATATTTTTTTATTTAATTTTTATTAATTAGGGAGTAATTTAACCCTAATATTTTTTATTTAATTTTTATTAATTAGGGAGTAATTTAACCCTAATATTTTTTTATTTAATTTTTATTAATTAGGGAGTAATTTAACCCTAATATTTTTTTTATTTAATTTTTATTAATTAGGGAGTAATTTAACCCTAATATTTTTTATTAATTAGGGAGTAATGATGACACATAAGAATGTATTAGCCACAGTTTCGGCAGTGAAGACAATCGTACCAGGTCTTGGGAGTAATGATGTGTACTTAGCGTACCTACCACTTGCTCATGTTCTCGAAATAGCCGCTGAGGTTTGTGATTCAATCTATTTAGGGTTTAGGGTTTATGGAATCAATCTAATTTTATTGATGTAATTGTAGTCTTTGATGTGGGCTGTTGGGAGTGCAATTGGATACGGGTCTCCATTGACACTAACGGATACATCCAATAAGATTAAAAAAGGAACCAAAGGTGACGCTTCTGCTTTACAACCCACTTTAATGACAGCTGTCCCCGCCATTCTCGATCGTGTTCGCGATGGCGTCCGCAAAAACGTAACTCTCTTCTTTCAATAACTAAAATAATAAAATATCAGATATATCCCTAAAAGTTACTTTTTTTGGTTTAGGTGGATGCGAAGGGAGGAACAGCGAAGAAACTTTTCGAAATATCATATAACCGGAGATTATCTGCAATAAATGGGAGCTGGTTTGGAGCGTGGGGAATCGAACGAATTTTATGGGATTTTATAGTTTTCAAAAAAGTTCGCGCAATTTTAGGAGGAAAAATTCGATTTTTACTCTCTGGCGGAGCACCTCTCTCAGCCGATACTCAGCGATTCATCAACATCTGTCTTGGGTACGTATTTAATAATCTCTTGTTTTGGAGGGTTAAATTTGATATATTTTATAAATTTTGATGACAGGGCGCCGATAGGACAAGGATATGGATTGACGGAGACTTGTGCTGGCGGTTCATTCTCTGAACATGACGACTCGTCAGTGGGCCGTGTCGGCGCTCCTCTTCCTTGCGCTTTTGTCAAGGCGAGTTGATATATTAGGGTTTAGGGTTTTTGCATGAATCAGGGTTTAGGGTTTTAACAGTTTTTTTTTTTGCAGTTGATTGATTGGGCAGAAGGAGGATATTTAATTACGGACACGCCAATGCCAAGAGGTGAAATTGTTATTGGCGGTCCTTGTGTTACTCTCGGATACTTTAAAAACGAAGATAAAACCAACGAGGTCTACAAGGTAAATATTATTATCCCTTAAAAAATTATGCAAATTGGTCCTCCAAATAAATTTAATTTGTTTTAACTAGGTTGATGAAAAAGGAATGAGATGGTTCTACACTGGTGATGTGGGGCGGTTTCATCCAGATGGATGTCTCGAAATCATTGACCGCAAAAAAGATATTGTGAAACTCCAACACGGAGAATACGTCTCTCTCGGAAAGGTATATTTAATTCTTATAAATAATTTTAGTATTTTTTTAGTAAGATATAATTAAATTAACTTTTTATATGATTTAGGTTGAGGCTGGTTTGAGCGTGAGTTCATATGTAGACAACATAATGGTACACGCAGATCCGTTTCACAGCTATTGCGTGGCTCTCATTGTGGCTTCTCAAAATGCCTTGGAAAATTTTGCTCAAAGTAAAGAAATTGAATATAATAATTTTGCTGAGCTGTGCAAAAAACCTGAAATCATTAAAGAAGTTCAAAGCTCGTTAGTCAAGGTATTTGCATTATATTTGTGTAAATTAATTAATTATTTTAATTAATTTTTGGGGTGTTTTTTTAAGGCGGCAAAGGAATCGAAATTGGAGAAATTTGAAATCCCGGCGAAAATAGAATTGATGCACGAAGCGTGGACTCCGGAGTCGGGATTGGTGACGGCAGCGCTTAAATTGAAAAGAGAGGTCATTAGGAAGACTTTTGCTGAGAATCTCTCCAATTTATATGCTTGAATTTTATCTGTAAATATATCAATTATAGATGATTTTGCTTTTATGTTTTTTTTCTTTTTTCTATAAATTGTTCCTTTTTTCTATGTTGATATTGGAGTATCTATCTATGGTACACAACTCTGGATTTTTAAACAGCTTTGTTATTCAGCATGATTTTCTTTAGCTGGTTGAATTTTAAATTTATATAGAAATAATTTTTTGTATGGTTGCAGATAATTTATTCCTTTTGTTTGTTATTACTTTTATCTTTTACTTTGGAATTTTCTGTAGCCGTTAAAAATACGAATATATATTTGTATTTATGATTTGACATTTAGTTCCTTGAGAGTTGAGACTACATGATTGCAATTCAAAATCAGTGGATCCAATGTATTTGGGACCATGCCGACGTCACAATCATATTAATTCAAAATGCTTCTCCTAGTTGCCTTGCTCACAACTAAACTCTGTTTTCGTTGTAGAACTCTGATTTTTATTTGAAACTTACACATAACTACTATGCATCAATATACCAATATATGTTTGGAAACTTGCATCAGGACGAGTTTGTTTTCCAAAGTGATATCTCAAAAACAAATCATTAATGCTTCTAAAACACTTGAGGGTTATCTTGACTTTCACCATTGTATATCGATTTAACTCACTTATTATGTGCGACATATCTTACTTAGTACATATCATGTTTATATTCATGCGATATGGATCGTCTGTTGTAGTGAGACATCGAGACTTTTACGAGATGATTCCATATGATAACAAAATTCATTCTTAGATTCTTGTATCCGGAACCAATTCAATATCTTGTCATTACATGTATAACATAACTCAAAATATCAATTTATGATGACTCTCATATTTATAGATAGAAATATATTGGGTATTTTTAGGATTTTTAAAATTAGCTCAGTGATACTTCTAGATTAAGTCTTTGACACTTCCATAAAACTTGTATTGTCTTCATATTTAATTAAAAGAATATTATTTAATATATATATATATTAAAATAATAATTATATAGCCATATTCATATCCTAGATTTCAGGATATTTCTTGAAAATTGTCGTAGCATTGTATCCGATACGATAATTGTATCCGTGCAACATATGTTTTCATGAATTATACTTCATATAATTCAAAAAAAATTTGACTGTAAAACTTGTAATGCATAAAAGTATTCATCCACAACAAAACTGAAAATACTAACTATAATCGTCAAATAGTGATTTATCATGAATATCATTTTATTACATGATGTATTTATAAATATTCGATTGTGTGGAAAAAGATATTTTGCTCGTATCACTAATTAATGTTTATATTGGAATTTAAAAAACATGATATATTTGAATTACAAGAGCAAATAACCAAGAGACTCATGTCACCTCGATACGGGTATTGAGCCGAGTACATCAAAAAGCAAAAGAATTCAAATCGTCGTAAGAAAAACACATCATAGATTCAAAATTCATAATTCAAAACATTACAAAAATGAATTCATTTATTTGTATCTTTTAACACCATTAGAAATCCAAAATTAGTTTAATGACAAAAATATATTAAGAAACTTGATGGAAATTAATAAACGTTAGCAAAAGCGTTCAAAGAAGCGCATTAACTCAAAATATTTCATACAACTTCAAAGTTCAAAATTCGAAAACAAAACAACCATAATATCAACTTTACACTAAATCAAAACAACAAACCACCAAATCATATATTTTACATAAAGAAACTTCCATAATTCTCAAAACGAAAAACACAACAAATATCAACCACTTAAAATATCTCATACTCGAAAACAACAACAAAAGAATATTAAACGATAATAATATTTTTACCTTTTACACCATTTAAATAACTTCTCATTTGGAAATCAACATGAGCTCGTTATGTCTTTGCTTACTTGGCGTGGTCACATTGGATCCAGCCACACTACTACTTTGTGGGCCCACCAATGCCAAAGCCTTCGCCGCATCTCTTGCACTCTTATCGAGCTGTATCAAACTTCTAGAAGCCAATATCGCTTGTGGTATCAACTCATGCGATGCCCTTGCATACACACATCTAAAATAATTAAAATTAATACATGGTAAGCGAAATGTGTTATGGTGATAAGTGAAAATTTGACAGATTGAACCATTTACCTGACGGCCACGGAAGCGGCATCTCTAACCTCCTTAGAATTCATGGGGGCGAACAAACAATGACCGAGAATTCTCATCAAGGGTTGGAGCAGATCCCAAGGGAGGGGGACCCGAGAACCCGTTTTGGACCCGTTTGAGGAGGCTTCCCCATCTTCGAGGTGTAAAGTTATGAGTTCGTTCGAGATGGCAGTATCGTCTTCTTCTAGGGTTTTGTTGAGCTCGATTGAGGACGAGGAAGAAGGGGAGGAGAAGGACGAGAGGTTTATGTCTGAGTGATGATTTTCTTCGTTGTTGTTCTCGAGATTGTACTGACATGGGCAGTATTGTCCTGCCCATGATGATATTGCATTGCACAAATCTACCTGTGTTATTTAATATATATGATCAATGATTAATTCGTCACAATTATCCCCAATTGAGGTTCAATAAGGCACCAATTACGCTTCGTGCAATTAAGACTAATTCACCCAATTTGGCACAATTATCAACCAATTGTGCTCTTATATGCTTTAATTAAGACTTAATTAAGACTCAATTAAGCCTTAATTTATCCTCGGTTATGGAATTCAGTGCAAAATAATATAAATGATGAACATGACACTAACCTTCGAGCAAGGGGGCATGAGTGCGATCTTTGAATAATATGCATCGAAACAAGCAGCCAATATTGCAGCACGTTTTGTTGACTTAACTGCAATCTGAGGCTCGAGAGGTGGAGAGAGCACAGAAACTGAGGGCGAGGGAGGAGGGATGAGCTTGGGTGGCGGTGATCTCGGTGATCTAGGGTTACTGACAACCGGTAATGGTTTTGGAGGTGAATGGTACAAAGAAGGGAGTGATAGATCTGGTACCGAGACTAGAAGAGCTTTTCCTCCGCGAGATTTAACTTCAGATGAGTAGATCGCAAGGATTACAGCTTCGAAACCAGATAGAGGAGATTGCTGCGCGGGGAGGCGAGCGAGGTAGAGAGAAGAAATTACAGGAAGAAATGAGAGTGGAATGAGACGGAGATCGTGATCAGGAGAGAGGTATGTGTCATAAAGCCAATGACACAGAGGATCGTTCCCCGAGCCGGCGGAGATTGAAGATGATAGCGAGGTTGAGATGGCGAAGTAAGCGTCGGTGGAGCCGAGAAGAGAGAGTGAAGGCCGATCTGAATCGGCAAGAGAGGAAAGGAGCGTAGATGTGGAGGAAGGAAGGAGGGATGAAAGTGATAGGATAGCAGACCGCGCCTTGGAGATCGATTCATACCAGGAAGGAGGCGCGCTTGAGGGCAGAGCGAGAGTGTTGAACGGCGAGGTGGTGGTGGAGGAGGAGGTCGGAGACTGGGTAGGCGTCGGCATTTCTGTTAGAGTGAGCGTCGGCGACGGTGGCGACGGCCGTTAGTGGTGGTTTGGGGAGTTGTTGGTTATGTTGACGAGACTACAGACATCGGCGAAGCGTTATTCGATTCATTATGAGTTGGACTCGGACAAGCAGCCCCAGTATATTTCTCATTCTTTAATCTCCAATTAAGCGATAGTAAGTGAATAGTTCTATGGTGCTAAGTAATCTGCATTGCCTGATAAGTATAATTAAAATTATTTAATAATAAATTTATTATGTATACTTTAGCATTTTAATTATTAATTAATATTTAATAATGACATAAATGTTGCTTAAGAGTTAAAGATAACATAAATTTAGTAAATAAAAAAAATTATGTCACTAGCGAATATTATTCTTTTGCAAAAAAAAATGATCTGGTCCATGTAATTTTAACGTAGACCCGGTGTACAAAGGTATTGTACACTGCGTGCATCCACAAAATTGTTACCGAGCTTCTCGGACAAGAAGAGGGCCGAAAAAGAGAGAAACCTCTCTTCAGGGTTTAAGGCCGTAGAAGACATATCACTACAAACCTTCGTCACTTGTACTAACCGATCGATCGATCCTCTAATGGCGCGTTCAGCTGCTGCGAGGCTATGCCTCTTGCTCTCTCAGAAGAACACTGTGAGTTGAAACTCTTGCTTTTCTTTAATTTCCGTCATTTCAATTTTCGATAATTTACAGGTACAGGTTTTGAGACGATTTTATTTTCGTTTTGGTTTTATTAGATCCAGTGCTGCTCTCGTCGGTTCGTATCTGGTATTTGCGGATCCAATCAGAGCTTCGCAAATGGAAAATTTGATCCATGTGAGTCAATAAATCTCGATTTTTTGCTGATATTTATACGCGATTTTTTGTTGATAAATTCTTATATTTGAGGAATCAGCTAGAAGGAATTGGTGCTCTACAAGGTCATTTCATGGTATATACTTACTATTTTTTATTATATTTTTCTAATTTCATCCAAATATCATGAATTTTTTCCCACAAAATCTATAATAATTGTATAAAATTACAATAATTTCTTGATTGCAGGGACTAGGTACATGTCTGTTAGAGATTACTACGACGTCCTTGGTGTGAACAAGAGTGCTAATTCCTCAGAAATAAAAAAGGCTTATTATGAGGTACTCATAATTTTCTTTATAATAATAATATTCATGTTCGAATTTTTGCATTTTTAATTATTTATTTTATTTCTCAGTTGGCAAAGAAACTTCATCCAGATACAAACAAAGAAGATGCAAATGCAGAGAAGAAATTTCAAGAAGTTAGTCGTGCTTATGAGGTACAAATTAATTCTGAATTTAGAATTTTATTACTTTATCTTATTTATTTATTTCATTTTGTTATGATAGGTTTTGAAGGATGAGGACAAGCGTGCAACGTATGATCAGGTACATTCAAGAGAATAATTGCAAAAAAGACCCTTTTTTTGCATAAATTGCAAAAACACCCTCTAATTTATGTATTTTGTATAGTTGGGCGCAGATGTATATGAAAGATCAGAAGGTGGTACAGACGGTTTTAATGCAGGTGGATTCGGTAATCCTTTTGGAGACGCTTTTAACGATGTTCGTTTTTTTTATTAAATATATTTCAACAATTTCAAAATTATATTATATATTTTAATCGCGACTTATTTTTGTATCCAATTAGATATTTGATAACATGTTTACATCAAGAGACGGCGGACAAGACGTCAAGGTTCGTCAAATAACTTTTATTTTTAGCATTTAAATGCAACTTAAATTATATTTTTAAGATTTGAAATGATTTAATTATAGGTTTCTCTAGAATTATCGTTCATGGAGGCGGTACAAGGCTGTAGGAAAACAATTTCATATGAAGCTGATCTTCCTTGCGAAACTTGCAGTATATTTTATTTTGTACTTTTTTATATTGCTGAAATTGCATGTGTACCCCTACAAAAATGCTCATATATATTTGTATTTTTACAGATGGAACTGGTGTACCGCCTGGTACGAAGCCTATGACATGCAAAGCTTGTAAAGGATCTGGAGTGGTTGATTATTTATTTATTCTCCTCTAATTTAAATCCATTTTTTTATTATAATTTATATATTTTTTAATCTGTAGAAAGTCATGCAACAAGGTTTCTTAACATTCGAATCAACTTGTTCGAGGTGTGGCGGAACTGGCAAAATTGTTACGGTACAAAATTTTATTATTTCAAATTTGAAAATTAAACCCTAATTTTTCTACATTATTTCTTTTAATTTTTTTAATATTTTTATTTTATTTTTAAAGAGTTTATGCAAGTCATGCAATGGTCAACAAGTACTCAAGGGCAAAAAATCAATCAAGCTCGATATAATGCCAGGTAATAAATCATTAAACAACAATTTCATTTACTAATTTAAAAAAAAACAAAAACATAAATAAATAAATTAATTAATATTTTAGGAGTGGATAATGATGATACGATACAAGTAAGAGGAAAAGGAGGAGCAGATGTTGACCGAAGTCAACCCGGTGATCTTTATGTCAATATAAAGGTTTTTTTACAATTTTACCCTTAATTTTTCTACTATTTAAAATTATAACCTTTATTTGTCTATTTATTTAAATATGTAATAATAATAATTATTATTATAATAGGTCAGAGAGGATCCTGTGTTTAGAAGAGAGGGCAGAGATATTCACGTCGACGCTGTTTTAAGTATTGCTCAGGTATTATTGTAATTTTGAAATATCAAAATAATTTCATGATTATTATAAAATAAATATAAAAAACCCCTTTGAAAACAAATAATTACTAATTTTATTTTATTAGGCGGTCTTAGGTGGAACCGTCACAGTGCCTACACTCACTGGAAATGTTTCGGTCAAGGTTAGTATACTCTCTCTCTCTCTCTCTCTCTCTCATGTTTTTTCTAAGATAGTATCATAATGAATTACTCTCTCTCTCTCTAGGTAAAGCAAGGAACGCAACCTGGAGAAAAGGTTGTTCTGAGAGGAAAAGGTGAAATTTTATATTTTCATTTAAAGAGAAATAAATGTTTTATGTTGTCTGCATTAAAATGTGAAATTTGTAAAATTCAGGGATCAAATCGAGAAACTCTTCGATATACGGGAACCAATTTGTCCATTTCAACATCAGAATTCCTTCGTAAGTTCTTTTTCTTGTACTTCAATAGTTATCCATTTATTTCCAACTTTTTTGCAATTTTAAATTAATTTATTTTTGTGTTTTTCAGGAATTTGACTGAGAGGCAACGCGAGTTAATGGACGAGTTTGACAAAGAAGAGGCGGGAGAAATGGATAAAATTGAGGCTGCATCGGGTTAAATTTTATTTTTCAAAAATATTTGCACAATAAGTTCGCATTTTGATATGTTGTTGTATAAATATCAAATATTGTTAGCTTTTCTTTCTTATATTTTTTTCGTACACTTTTTTGTGTTTCTTGCTGTTTAATGGAGATTATATATTTTTTGATATAGATTATATATTTTTTCTTCTTATTATTATTAATGGAGATGAAAATGTTCGAAATGAAAAGAACACAAACTACGTCCAAACAATATAACTTCATTATTTACCTGGCAAATAATCCAACAAGATGGTAAAAACTAATCTTTAAATTCGTCTCCATGAATCGACAAACATTAGGTATTAATAATAGGCCAAATTTCTTGTGTACCCCTACAAAGCTCCACAATTTCACGTATACCCTGCAAAACGTGAAGTAAGATGAATAAAATATCCCTACAAAATTATTATAATTTCATGAATGTCTTTTTGATTAGATTTTTTTGTTAACTATCCGTTAAGATTATCGCTAATTTTTTATTTTCCGATTTTACTCCCTATGTAAATAAGGAACAAAATTTATGTCGGAAAATTTGAGAAAGCACAAATTAGCGGTAATTTAAACGAATAGTTATCGAAATCTAACAAAAAGGGCATTCATGAAATTTGAGTAGTTTTGTAGGGGTATTCATGATATTTCACATTTTGTAGGGGTATGCATGAAATTGTGGGGTTTTGTAGGGGTAAGTATGAAATTTGGCCTTAATAATAATAAAAAAAATTCAGTATATACGAAAACAAAATAGACAAGTTTCTTTGCTACGTGAACACAAAACCGAATATCTGTTGTTCCACAAACAACTCTTTACCTATATTAGAAATGTAGTTTCATTAATTCCCCCTATATAAAATACATAATTTACAATTATTAAGCCGCGCTACGCAATGGCGATGATAGGGAGGGAACAGATCATGATAGCGATATTACATAACCAGCAACCAATCGAAGAAGGACAAAATCAACAATGGAATGATGATATCTGGTACTCCTGTTATCTTATATTCGTATTATTCTTTCTGGAAATATGCGCGAATCATTTCGAAGTCCAAATTAATGGCCAAACCCCGAAAATGTCATATCTTTCAACGATACTGGGCACCGGAAATCTATTCGTCGTCCCCCTTTTATTGCTCAACGTGTTGTTGGGGTGAACTTGAAGAAAAATGTCATTTCCGGCTTAATCGCTCTTGTTTTGTTTTGAGGCGAATTGTACAATTTAACAATTAAAACTGTGAGGTTCTTTTATTTTTTATTTTTGTAAATTTTGTACATTTTGCAATAAATCCGATGGGCGCAATATATGCTTTTATCATGATTAAGTATACTCATTTAACATCTTATCGTTTTTTTCTCATTGAAAGAAATGCCGTTGGACTTAATTGTCCTCGGCATTGTTGATCTTATAATTAACATGATAATTTGCACAAGTCACGCAACTAACAATTAATTAATATATAATTAAATTCATATTATTAATTCTTAATTATGTGTTTTTTTGTTAATTACTATGTTAATTAAGCGTGTTAATTAAAATATAAAGGATGTGATAGTGAATTATGGGGACAAAGTTTTCCTTAAAAATATAACAAACAGGTAAGATATATAACAAACATAAAAAATAAGTACTATAATAATGAATATTGCCAATCAGATATGTATATAATGAACATTCAAAATGTTTTAAAAAATATATAATATACGTATGAAAATGTACAATACACATATAAATGTGTAGTGGACAAAATAAAAAGGCGATAAATCAATGTGCAATAAAATCATTTTCAAGTTTTTTTCTATTTAAAACAAAAATAAACTGTTTGCTTTTATTTTTATTTTTTCAAGTGATAAATTAGTAACAAACAAAGATAAATAATAATGAACACATGAGATGTACTACACATGAAAAAACAAAATATTATAAACACGTACAGTTAATTAAAAAACAAATACTGCTATATATAACGACACTATAATCGCTGCTAGCGCATGCAAAAACGGGAATCATATTTAAATTATAGTCAAATCGCTACGTATCACTATAACGCAACATATAAGTTTATAACAACAATTTCAAAGTAACACGGTTTTATGCAACATCCATTCTTTCTTTCTTTTTTGATCATGAAACATGAATATTTTTTATTTCATATTTTATTTGTCATATCAATGTGACTTGAACTTATCATCTTTGATATTTTGTGCCAAGTAGTTAATCACTAGACTACGAGAACATCGGTAACATTCATTTTTTTTAAATCAATAAAATTTGAACTCAAGAGATATAATGCTAATTATACACATTTCTCGAGCGAGTATGACATAAAGATCCTGAAACACATCAATTCAAACAGGCTATCATTTTCGAATCATTTAAACACAAAAAAAATTCCCAAATAAAAAAATTATATGTTTCGAAAAATTGTGAATTCGAATCTCATTGATATCAATTGATGAAAAATCAGTCTTATCAATTTATTTTCAAAAAAATAAACACGAAAAACAAGTAAGAAAGAAAATCAAGCTTATTATGCTTGTGCAACTAAAAATTGTTCATTCCTTTCACATTTATCAACAAAACACAATTTTTCTATCTAAACCCTAATCCCTCGCATCCCCAATGACAAAAATAATCCTTGGGGGTTAAACACCCTCTAATCTTTTTACACCTGTCCTCATTTAGCCAAAATTACAAAAATACCCCTTATTATTCAAATTACAAAAATTGTCCCTGATATCCTGCAAAAATTTCACTGGACAACAACAATTATTCTAAAATGACGAAAATGCCCCTGAGGGGAAATTCTCACTGGACAACAACAATTAGTCGAAAATTACGAAAATGCCCCTGATGGCAAAATTCTGACCCAAACAGCACGGCTAGGAACTCCTTCATGCAAAACAAACCACATATAAAACCCAGGTGGCGCCACCTCAGCAGAAGCCGGCCCCACAATCTCGGCCACGTACTCGATCAATCCGACTCGTTCGACCCGCAACACAGAAATTCCCACCATTCTCTGGTTCATCCCGACCGAATGAGTCGCAAAAGCCGGTGCAATCATCGCCATTTCCACCGTCACCCTCTCCTCCAAACCTCCACCATCCAATAAGAACTTCACCGGCAGAATGTCCCCGTACTGGACCTGTCCAGTCGATCCCACTCCCACTTCCACATTTCTGGGACGTATGAAATCTAATCTACTGTCTAAATACGGTGGCAGAAATGCTTCCAAACTCAACTCTGTTGGATAAGTTACATTTTGAAATAAATATCCCACGTGTGGATTGCTTCCTCCAACTATTACACGACCATACGAGTCCAACACGGCGGAGGAATGGTACATTCTTGGTATGATAGTTGGATTCATGATCTGAAACCGGTACCCGATTGGCCGGTTCGGTCGGTACAGAACTGGATGCAAGACTGGATCTTGACCTAATTCCCATCCAGCCGTACCGGCCGCAGCTCCGTTTATTATTAAAATGTCGCTTGTCGGTAAAATTACCATATCGCCCATGACTCGAGGCAATGGCATATCTTCCATGACCCAAACGGGTTCCGGGTCGGTCGGAACGATGCGTCCACAGGTACGATCTGCTGTCATGAATGTCGAATTGTGAAAAGCCAATTGGAAAGCGCCACGTGGAGCTCCTCCGCATATTAGTATTTCTGCACGTGAAGGTTCTTCGGGTTTTAACGGGAGGAGAACAGAGGAGCCTGAACTCGGATAGTTTCTCGGTACATCGCTCGGCATGTCAGGGAGATAACGGGTCGGGTTTCGCCTTAGTGGGTCAAATATTACTGAACGGGTATTTGCAAAGATGAAAAGGGTTCCATCTGGTAGTAAATGGACAAATGGGTATAGATTGTTCTCTGCTTCAGGATCGTTGGTTTCTTGCAAGAATGGAAAGTCAAATAACTGGTACGGTTGGTACGGAGGAAAATATTCAAAATTGAATTGTCTTCGACCACCTACAATTATAACTGTACCGTCCGGTAACAACTGGTCCGAAGCGTACCAGCGTCGGACAGCTAGAGATATATTCTCAGTCCAAGAGAGAGAATCAAGAGAGAAAAGTCGTACCGAACGGTCACCTGTACCGAAACCTCCTGTTTGTAGTAAACTACCATTAGGGAGAAGAGAAGCTGAAGAGCACCATGGATCAGAGAGGAGAGGGAGAGGCGATAAGGTATTTGTCGAAAGATCTAGAAGGAGAGAATGTGCGGTACAGTCAGTGTAGATATCATCAGGATTTGAGGTGCAATTTGCCAAAGAAAGATTCGAAGGGCCGAAATCGGTACGATCGAAAGTGAGGAGACGGTCTCCTGGGAGGAGTTGCATGTGCATGGCGACTATGCCAATCGTGTCGTAAAGGAGTCTCCATTCACCGGAAAGGGTACCCAGTTGGCCGGAAATGGAGGGGATAATTGAGAGGATGAATACTAGACAAGAAAGAGAGAGCAAAGCCTTTCTCATTCTTGGAGTGTTCTTGGAAGGAGTTTGGTGTTGTATCAAGTGTTGACATGGAGGAGTTCTTGTATAGTCATATTTCAGGTACTTGCATGATAATTAGAAATTCGTAGGGGTATAAGTGAAACTTTCCCTGAGTAAATTTATATGGGCCGCAATAAGAAAAATATGAGCCCATTTAAATGGGCTTAAAATTCTATAAGAAAATGTGTAGTCCTCATATAATAAATATAGGCTTCTTTTGTATTGATTCATAATTGTCAGTCTTCTTGACAGTTTCAACAATTGTATATTATTATCAAATAAATAAATTATATATCTAGAAGCAATTGAATTTGACTACTGAAAATATTGCTGGTCATACACGTATCATATTGTGTATAAAATATTAAAAATAGGAGCATAAAGCTGACTTATAAATATATATCTACATCATCATTGCTGGTCATGCCCGTTAATTTCTTGACAAATGGATTCATTTATCCAAGCCCCACAATTCACCAAAACGTACACCATATTATGATTAATATGAGTAATTAACATTTTAATTAACATATAGAACATAATTAATTTACATGATACACATGATTAATATATAAGGATAGTGATATTGACAGGAAAAATAAATACTAGATACAGGAAATTTTATTCAAATTTGGCATGAATTAAAACTAAAATTACCATTTCAAATTTAAATTTTTTGTTCCCAGTAATTTTATTTCCTGTCAATATCATTACCCAATATATAAAATAATTAATATGTCGGCATGGAGAGGATATTTCGGTGACATATGTCGACATATATGGACTCTTTTGATATTGCATCATGTAAAGATATTTCAATCATTGATTGGCCAATAAATTTTATTTTGTATGTATTTTTTAGATATTTATATGTTATTTTACAAATAATAAATACAAAATAGATAAAATAATGTAAATAATAGGGGCACTTCTACTGTGATACCGGTGAGCTTCAATATTTCGAAAAATAACCCATTCGAACAAATATTCCAAAACTAACTCTCTCAAAACAAAATCCCATAATTAACCTACATCATTCTTTAAACGACCGATAGTGCTATTATCCTTTAAAATATTGTTTTGTTTAAATTTTTAAATGTCCTTTAAATCTAATCCCTAATACTTTATTTAATTAAACACATTGAAAAATTAACATACATAATTTAATTCACGTAGTTTATAACTAAACTAGAAATTTATTTATTTATTTTTAATTAATTAGTTAAAAATGAACTTTTATTTAATTTATTAGACAAAAACGATATTTATTTGTAATTAGTTATGAATTACGTAATAATTAAATAGTTAATTAATAAAAAAAAGAAATTTAATTTAACAATACATATTAATACATATGCATTTTTTTAACTAAGATAAAACAAAGATATATAATACATACAATCTATCCTATAATGAATGCTACATTTAATTTAACACAAATATGAAATAAAAAAAATAATATAACTCGTTATCCAATTCAAATTCAAATGAAAACTACAAAAACCACGTCAAATATGAAAAACAAGCTCTTTCTCCTAATGCAATAAAAAAAACAAGATTTGAGATGAGTGGTGTCATTGATGTATGTACACTCTTGGGAGATTACAATCTAATCCATCTTTTGTTATTCAATTCTCTCTCTTTGACTCCCTCTCTCTTTTCAATCAGATTAATCTGATAAGGTATAAAAAAAAACAAGATTTGAGATGAGTGGTGTCATTTATAACTCTTTCCAGAAGCTTTCTTCTCTCTCTCTCTCTCTCTCTCTCTCAGATATTATCTGATAAGGTATATTATCTAATCTGATTTATTTTTTGCTTTGATTTTCTCTTATTTTTTGCATCACGGATCGTGTTGATCTGAAAGAGTGCTCAATCGCCTGTTTAAGGTTCGTTTGGATGTTCAAAGAATTGTAAGTTTAATGTATGTTATAGGTAAAATGCATCAAGATATTATTATGACGTGGATGATTTTTTAGTAATTCTAAGAATAATATTTATTATCAATTTCTAGTAAATTTGTATACAAATTTTGTCAAAATAAAAACTTGTGATTTTTTTAGGAACTAGTTTTTGCTAAACATCTTCTCTTTTTAGTGTGTATGTTGTTAATACTTTTGTCTTGGAATAAACATAAAATGCATAATTTATTGTTTTCGTTAGTTTTCCTAAAAAATGACCAAACAAGAATGTTTGTAATTCCCAATAAACATGGAAAATGTTGGACATATCATTATCTTTCCCTCCAGAGTTTTGATAATGTGAATATGATTTATCATTTAAACTCATGATTTAACATATTAATTGAAAGTTCAATCATACATTAAGATAATAAAAAAAACACTTTATGTGTTAAAATGTTAAATCATGTATTTATATGTTAATTTTTAATATGTTAAATCATATTTACGCAATTAAAATTTTATTAAAATTTTTGGAGGAGAGTACTAAAGAATGTTTTTGCATCACGGCTACCAATTTCAGAATGAACACTATGAAATTTGGATTCTCCCCTCAATACCTCAAATGTGCAAAAACAGATTAAGCATAATAATTAACTGTCCAGCTTTTCTCATGAACTTTTCCTTGTTTAAATCGAATGCACTTATGCAAGTTAAACCTATAAACTTCCTCATTTGCAGGTACAATAAGCAATGAATTCATCCCCTAAAAAAAGAGGCGTACCAGTCGAAGTAGGAGGCGAACCAGGATACACGATTCGCAACCGTCGTTTCGAATCCCCAGTCGAGACCCAATGGGAAGGAATCAAAACCCTGGCTGCATTATTCGAACAATCATGCAGGCAATTTGCATACATGCCCCTCTTCGGCACAAGAAAACTCATTGCAAAAGAATTCGAAAAATCCTCAGATGGGAGATCTTTCGAGAAATTACACTTGGGAGATTATGAATGGATTACTTATGGTGAAGCCTTTAAATCTGTGTGTAATTTCGCTTCTGGTTTGGTCCAATTAGGTCATAAAAAAGAGGAACGAGTCGCGATTTTCGCAGATACAAGGGCCGAATGGCAAATTGCACTGCAGGTAATTTATATATTTATCTTTTTCAAAACTTAAAATAACATATTTGCGCTTCTAAACATTAAAATATCATATTTACCCTTTCATAAATCTAAAATATCATATTTAGCGACAAATTTGAACCAACCAATTTGTCCGTATCAACAGTCAACATTTAAAATTTTATTCTTTTAGAATCTCAAAATGTCATATTTACCCTCTCAATGATAAAAAATTAGCATATGTACCCTTCCGAAATAAAATATCATATTTACCGTCCAATTTAAAACATACTTCAGATATCCACAACTAAACTTAACTTAACAAAATTAAATAACAATTCAAAATAATCCACAAATAAAAATTAATTACGTAAACTTATATTGTCATAATGCAGAGATCAAATTAAAAATAATCATTCTATCAAATCCCCAAAAATATAACAATGCAATCTTATGCAAAAAATATAGCAATACAATTTCAAAAAATAATCATTATGCAAATCTCAAATGGCAGAAATAAATTTTAACGAAATAATAATTGTTGTAAATTGTTTTGTAAATTATTATATAAATTGTTTTGTATGTTTTCAATTGGAGGGTAAATATGATATTTTATTTTGGAAGGGTACATATCCTATTCTAGATTATTGAGAAGGTAAATGTGATATTTTTATTTTTAGAAGGGCAAATATGATATTTTGGATATTTAAAGGGGTAAATATGCAAAAGGTAAAATAGTAATTTTAAATGTTGACCGTTAATTTGAATGAACAAATTGGATGATTCTAACTTTTGGGTAAATATGATATTTTAGATTTATGAGAGGGTAAATATGATATTTTTTAATTTTTAGAAGAGTAAATATGTTATTTTAAGTTTCAGGGTAAATATGTAAATCCTCTTATTTTTAATACTAAATAAATTATTTATTCATTTTGTGAAATCAGGGTTGCTTTAGACAGAGTGTTACAGTCGTGACAATTTACTCCTCTTTGGGTGAAGATGCTCTTTGCCATTCATTAAACGAGGTTTTTTACTGAGGCCATGTACTGTACCCCTATATTTCCCCACAACATTCTCTATATCGCTAATTGATGATTAATTAACATAGTTATTAATAAAAGTACATCCGATTAACAGTTAATTAATATATAATTAAAATATATATACATTAACAATTCTTAATTAATGTCAATTAACTGTTAATCGGATGTACTTTTGTTAATGATCATGCTAATTAATCACCAATTAATAGTTAATTGGTGATATAGAAGATGTGGTGGGGAAATGAGGGGTATGATATAATTATTCTTTTTTATTCATAATTATTTAAAACATTTTATAATTTCATGTATAAGCAAACTAATTTATATCAAATTTGTCCTTTTTCAAGACTGAGGTGACTACAGTGATATGTGGGCAAAAAGAATTGAAGAAACTCATAGACATAAGTAACCAACTCGAAACTGTAAAGCGCGTAATCTACATAAATGACGAAGGGATTTCAACCGATATTTCTTTAGCCCAAAACACCACAAACTGGGATTTGAAATCCTTCGAAGATATTCAAAAACTAGGACTTGAAAACCCGGTCGAGCCCATCACACCTCTCGATTCTGATACTGCTGTTATCATGTATACAAGTGGCAGCACTGGTTTACCTAAGGTACAAACATAAACCCTAATATTTTTTAATTAAACCTAATTAATTGTTTTGATTCTTGAATATGTTTTTGTTAATTAGGGAGTAATGATGACACATAAGAATCTATTAGCCACAGCTTCGGCAGTAAAGACAATTGTACCAGGTCTCGGCAGTAACGACGTGTACCTAGCGTACCTACCACTTGCTCATATTCTCGAACTAGCTGCTGAGGTTTGTGATTCAATCTATTTAGGGTTTCTAAATCTATTTATTTTTGTTGATGTAATTGTAGTCTTTGATGTGGGCTGTTGGGAGCGCAATCGGATACGGGTCTCCGTTTACACTAACGGATACATCCAATAAGATTAAAAAAGGAACCAAAGGCGACGCTTCCGCTTTACACCCCACTTTAATGACAGCTGTCCCTGCTATTCTCGATCGTGTTCGCGATGGCGTCCGCAAAAACGTAACTCTCTTTTTGAATAACTAAAATAGTAAAATTAAAATATCAAATATATCCCTAAGAGTTACTTTTTTTGGGTTTAGGTGGATGCGAAGGGAGGAACGGCGAAGAAACTATTCGAAATATCATATAACAGGAGATTATCAGCCATAAACGGGAGTTGGTTCGGCGCATGGGGAATCGAGCAAAATTTATGGGATTTTATAGTTTTCAAAAAAGTTCGCGCAATTTTAGGTGGGAAAATTCGACTTTTACTCTCTGGCGGAGCCCCTCTCTCTGCCGATACTCAACGATTCATCAACATTTGTTTTGGGTACGTACATATGTAATAATCTTGATAACAGGGGCAAATTTGATATATTTTATAAATTTTGATAACAGGGCGCCGATAGGACAAGGATATGGATTGACGGAGACTTGTGCTGGCGGTTCGT
This sequence comes from Luzula sylvatica, assembly GCA_946800325.1. Lineage (NCBI taxonomy): Eukaryota > Viridiplantae > Streptophyta > Magnoliopsida > Poales > Juncaceae > Luzula > Luzula sylvatica. Next base: position 68,914,273 of record OX326960.1, read on the forward strand.
TTTCTGAACACGACGACGCGTCAGTGGGACGTGTCGGTGCTCCTCTTCCTTGCGCTTTTGTCAAGGCGAGTTGATATATTAGGGTTTAGGGTTTTTGCATGAATTCGAGTTTAGGGTTTTAACATTGTTTATTTTTGCAGTTGGTTGATTGGCCAGAAGGAGGATATTTAATTACGGACACGCCAATGCCAAGAGGTGAAATTGTTATTGGCGGTCCTTGTGTTACTCTCGGATACTTTAAAAACGAAGATAAAACCAACGAGGTCTACAAGGTAAATATTATTATCCCTTAAAAAATTATGCAAATTACTCCTCCAAATAAATTTAATTTGTTTTAACTAGGTCGATGAAAAAGGAATGAGATGGTTCTACACTGGTGATGTGGGGCAGTTTCATCCTGATGGATGCCTCGAAGTTATTGACCGCAAAAAGGATATTGTCAAGCTTCAACATGGCGAATACCTCTCTCTTGGAAAGGTATATTTAATTTTTAAAAATAGTTTTGTTATATTTAATAATAACATATAATTTTTTTGAATTGGAATAATAACATATAATTAAATTAACTTTTATGTGATTTAGGTTGAGGCTGCGTTGAGCGTCAGTCCATATGTTGACAACATAATGGTACACGCAGATCCTTTTCACAGCTTCGGAGTGGCTCTCATTGTGGCTTCACAAACCGCCTTGGAAAAATTGGCTCAAAGTAAAGGAATTGAATATAATAATTTTGCCGAGTTGTGCAAAAATCCAGAAATTATCAAAGAAGTTCAAAGCTCCTTCGTCAAGGTTTGTTCGCAGATCTCGTTTGTATTGTATTTGTGTAAATTAATTAATTATTTTTATTAAATTTTGGGATTTTTGAAGGCGGCAAAGGAAGTGAAATTGGAGAAATTTGAAATTCCGGCGAAAATAGAATTGATGCACGAAGCGTGGACTCCGGAGTCAGGATTGGTGACGGCAGCGCTAAAATTGAAAAGAGAGGTCATTAGGAAGACTTTTGCTGAGAATCTCTCCAATTTATATTCTTAAATTTTATCTGTAAATATTATCAATTTTAGATGATTTTGATATTGGAGTATCTATCTGTAGTACTCTGGAGTTCTAAACAGCTTTGTTCTTAAGCATGATTTCCTTTAGCTGGTTGAATTTGAAATTTATAGAATTGATTAAATTTTAAATTTTAAATTTTAAACACTCAATAACTATAATAGTTTTCACAAGTGCATTTTTGCAACTATACCCAACCAATAACTCAAAATTTTCAAATATCCTAAAATTTCAAAATGTGACAATGTTACCATATTTCATTCAATTCATAAAACCCAAAATATTATAAAAATATCTAGATATGTCTAAGACTTTAAAATTTGTTCCAAAATTACAAACAAGTCCAATAATCCAACTTTTTAAAAATAACCTAAAATATCTAAACGCGGCAACAATTTCTCAGATAACGAAACCCTAATCACCACCACCCTTGTCGTCAATTCCATGACCATCACTTTCATATTTTTCTACTTCCATATTTTTCTGCCCAACTTAGTTTTCTGCAAATAACACAAATAGAAAGGAGCGAATAATCAAATTAGCATTTTAAAATATTTATTATGATCTAAATTATGTACTTGCAAAAAATAAAGGAGCGAACAATTCAAACTGCAGCAGTATATGTGAAAAAAGACAAACTTACATACCATCAAATAAGAAATTTGCGAACCAAATTCTATCGGCATACCATCAAATTGGAGGCGCCTTGCTGGCCAAAAAATTTCGGGAGGTTCACTATCTATCTCCAGCAATACCGAATTTTACAATTAGAAACAAAATTGAGCAATTATAACTTAAATTGAGCAAGATTTGTCCAAGTTATATTCTTTCACAATTGGAATTCACTGGGGAATTAGTTTCAGTATCCAATATTGAATAGTAGAAAAAGGTTGATTCATGATAACATGGAAATTTTTGAAAAATTCCCTGAGATATATGAGAATTGCGAAAATAATTATATCACCAATTGGAACTTAAATTAACATCAATAGGGCTAGGGCTAGTAGTTGAGGTATATATGAGCAATTAGAAGTGGAATTGGAAAATTATTACTAATGGCTCATTTACACAAGCACGAGTTACCTTAACATTAGAAGAAGAAGAAAACAGCGAATCCTCTGTCATGGATTGATTAGAGATTTCTTTGGGAGAAGTTTCCTCAGCCTTGGGAGAAGTTTCCTCGCATTGGGTCCCCGAGCAAGGGTTTGATTCCATCGCCAGAAGAAGGGGCGAATCGATCTCCTTATCGCTACCGCCGGAACAAGAGGCGATTCAACTTTTTCTCATATATTGTGGCCATCGGAGACCTTGTTTCGTGGTTATAGCGTACTAACGAAGGGAAAGAAGGTAAGATTGAGACGGAGATGAATAAATGGCGCAAAGATACATCACAGTTCTGTCTATTGTGAGCACATATCTTAAAGCGATCGAACGGTAGATAGATGTTAAAGTACCAAATGATGAATTAAGTATCTTAGCCCTCTCATATATATATATATATATATATATATATATATGGAAAATGTTGCACCTCCCCTTGCCCTCCCCACACCCTTGATGTGTCATCACCCAAATTAACACGTTAAAATTTAACATCTTAATTCATGGTTTAACATCTTAATCATATGTAAAACCATGAATTAAGATGTTAAATTATAAATTTGGGTATCATCACAAGATTTAACACCTTAATTTTTAAGGTGTTAAATCATGCGATGACACATCAAGGGTATGGGGGAAGGGCAAGGGGGAGGTACATCAGCACTCTATATCTATATATAGAGATTAACTAAATAACTAGTACAAGTTAGGGAAATTATACCTTGCCCCCAAAACCCATCACCACACTCACGATCCCATTCTCTTTTGTTTTTTTTTGGGTTGGGTGTTAATCCCCAATTCCAATTTGCACCCCACTCTCTCTCCAAATTAATTAATGCTTCGAATTAACAGTTAATTTTGAGTAAATTAACACCTCATATTAGTACCTAATAATTCATTAATTCAATTAACTGTTAATTCGAAACATTGTTAATCGAGTGGGTAATTTTTGGGATATGGATAGGGTATCAAGGATGTGGTGATGGGTTTGGGGGGCACACTAAATGGCCTCTACAAGTTATACTTGTTTTTTGCTTGTAATTTTAGGCCGTTTGATTTGCTTCAAAATGTGTGCGCGTTAAAAGAATAAACGCGCTCTGTTAATTAAACTTTTCTCCCGTTAAAAGATTAGCTCCAATTTTCTCTCTTCCCTGTCCCTCGTCTTCTCTCTTGGAATCCACCGAAGAAGCAGCTCTCTTCTCTTCTTTTCGTCTTCTCTTCGAATATCCACCGAAGTAGCAGCTCTCTTCTCTTCTTTTCGTCTTCTCTTCGAATATCCACCGAAGAAGCAGCTCTCTTCTCTTCTTTTCGTCTTCTCTTCGAATATCCACCGAAGTAGCAGCTCTCTCCTCTTATTTTCTTCTTCTCTTCGAATATCCACCGAAGGAAACCGAAGAAAGCTCTTTTCCACTTCTCAGTCGTGAGAATAGGGATTCCACGAAACCCACTGCTCTCTCTCTTTCTCTGGTGCTAATCGAGTTCAAAATAGGGCTCATTATGTGCTGGACGAGGCTACAGTTAGGACTCTTAACTTACAATGAGGAGTATGAGTGTTGTAAGCTTCCAATATTGGGTCAGAATAGTGAAGAGGAATTTCCCCACTGTCATCGTTTTGTGAATTTTCAGATGACATTAAGTATTATGTTTATGTTGTTTATGCACAAATCAATCACATTTTTCTTTTTTCCTTTTTTGGACTTCATCGCCGATGTTAACTTGATTTTGTTACTTGAGTGCAGGCCAGTGCACCACACATGTTCGACTAAATGCTCCTCATGACTCTATACTCTATAGAATGGTACTCAACTTAATTTGTAGAATTTGAATATCACCATTCCTTCAAACATTTTGTTCTGAGAATTTTGCAAAAGTTCCCAGTGATAGTGTGTTCTTTCACTGCAGGTTAGTGTATAGCATGTGTTCCACTAAATGCTCCTCAAGTCCTCATGTTTTATAGAATGGTATAATTTATGGGATACGAATATCATCGTTCCTTCAAAAAAATTTGTGATATCTTACAAAAGATCCCTGTTTATCATGAATTTTCGTCACTTCTTGTTGGTTTGAGGCGACGGCATCTCCATTGTGGCTGATTTACGACTGTCAGGGAGGGGATAAAATGTTTTTGTATGCGTGTATGTTGGAAAGGAAATGTGTGTTAAATATGATTTTGCATTGACATTTGAGGTTGTAAAAATCTGTGTCGGTACCGAAGCTGTGATATGTATCGGAATTGAAATGTATGTGTATTTTGTATATTCTAAATGTTGAAATTATAACAAATATAATTTTGCATTTATGGAATTTATTTGCACTTTTGTATTGTATAAGACTTACTAGCAATTTTTGACTTGTATATGGTTAGTTACTGTGTATAAATAATATTAATTTGCTTAAATCGGTACGGGACCAATTAAAGTTTAAATATCATAACAAACAAAACCTTATTATTGATAGTGATACCAATTAAAGTTTAAGTATCATAACAAACAAAATCCAGTTATTAATATGGTACAATACCATCAAGTGGTACCGAACACAAAATTATAACAATTATTTTTTATTCATCTCCAAAGAATACAATACGATACAATTTAAATTACAACCAACAATCTCTAATACCACCGTATTATGCTCTTATATATAACCCTATCGATTTTAAGCTCGACCCTAACCAACTTCAACCCTAACCCTACCCCTGAAAAATTGAACCATAATTTTAAACCTCATACAAAATCTCGACCACATTTACGTCAAATAAAGAGCCTCGCAATCATACTTGAAGAATTTGTATTTAAATTCCCTCCTAACTCACAAACTTTCTGGAACCGCTCTTCTTTGAACACTTAACAAGTAAAGTTCTAGCATACCATCTTCTTGTTTATTATCGTTATCAAATTGTAGTATGAACCAATTGATTTTTTTTTCCTGTCATTTCCTCTCAATATGATGTGTTGTTTAATTGAGACCTAGAAGGGGGTGAATAGGTAATCCTAAGGTCCAATTTTCGCGGTAATGGATACAAATACAATTTGGTGCGGAAGCGTAAATAAATTAGATAAAGAAATACAATACCGAAACAAATAACACGCGATATTTGTTTACGGAGTTCGGTGGGTGGTTGCTTTGTAGCTTTAACTCACCGGCTACTTGCTCAATCGACCGACTCAATTGATTGCAAGTACCTACGTCTCCGGGATGCCCTTGCGCCTTTTCGGCTTTCGATTGAATATCCAACTCAAGCAATTACAAGGTTTTGCCTTGATCGATTTACACGAAATGATCGATCAATGGCGGGCTTTACAAATAGTAACTAGCCTATTACAATTGTACTACTAACGAACTAGTCGTGATCGGTCACGCAAGTTGGGAATCGTTTAGTAGTGGATTTGAAATTGGATCTAATAATCTCTAAGAATGTTTAGATGATTAAGCTCAAGATTTAAAGCTAGGATTCTCTCTTTTGATTGGGAAATTATATTAGTTGAGATGATGAGAGAGAATGAGGGAAGAGTTCTATTTATAGAACACATAGACCCTTCCCTTAATTTGCTTTTTCTGCATAGTCCGTTACAACGGACTGCAAGTCCGTTGTAACGGACCATAAGTCAAACTAGCCATTACGGCTGTTATATTCGAATTATAACACAGTCCGTTACAACGGAACACATGTCCGTTACAACGGAAGTCTGTGTTAGGAAGTTCGTTGCAACGAACTGACATGTCCGTTACAACGGACATCATACTGAGACTTCACTTCAGATTGATTTTAATGTCCGTTACAACGGAGAATACTCCGTTACAACGTTCTGTGGCTTTCCGTTGTAACGGATTGGTTAATACGTTACAACGGACATGCAGAGGAAAGTGTTATACTGAAGTGAGTTTAATGTCCGTTATAACGGACATATATGTCCGTTGTAACGGACATAGTTCTGTGACATCCTTCAAGTTTGGATTTAATTAGCGTTATAACGTACATTATTCCATTACAACGCTTTGGTGGTGTCCGTTACAACGGACTGGTTGATCCGTTGTAACGGACTATACTGTGTTTTCCAATCTTGAATAGGACGAGCATGTCCGTTGTAACGGACAATGAGTTCCGTTATAACGGACATCCTACTATCAGCCTGATTTATTATTTCATCATTTTGATGAATTTCGAATATATTTATTTGACTAATTTTGAGCTTAATAATTCATAAACAAGTTTAGGGATACCTATAAATTGTTTTGGTGATTTGTGTGATACCCCAACTTGCGGAATCTTCGATGTCTTGATATATGTATATCTTCACGATTCTTCGACATCTTAATCATGCGCTTTCGTGCCATCGTTTCTTCATAGTCTTGACTTCCGATGTCTTGATTCTTCTTTTGATCTTTTTGTGAGTTACATCTTCTATCTCTATAAATATCACTCCCGTAAATAGATTAGTGGATCGACATTATTTTGAGATAATCAAACCCTAGGAAATTTGAACCAACATGATGTATCCATGCACCTGATACATTATAAGAAAAAACTTAAGACCATTTATATGCAGAAAAATATGTAAAAAAAACTCATGTAAGATGTAATATATCAAAATTATAATGTAAATATCCAATCGAATTAGTTATAGTGTGTATCATCCTCCCCCCCACCCCCCTTCCCAAATCATTAAGTTTAGCCTTCAATTGATTAGAGCCAATCAACATAAATTCCACAGATTATAGACTCAATTAGTACCAATCATCTCAATATTCGTGAGATTCGGACTCAAATCATAGCCGATATGACCAAAATAAGCAATTTAATGACTCAATTATCCTCAATTAAAAAAGAGAGAGAAATATAGACCTTTTGAATCGATATGCAGCAAGAAGTGGCAACATAGAGGGAATATATATAGTCGTCGGGAGCGCCTTTGTCGCTATGGATTTAGGGTTTTCTGAGCTCATGTCTGGAGCGCCGCTGCCGCTCGGGAATTAGGATTTTCTGATCACACGTCTGGAGCGCCGCTGCCGCTCGGGAATTAGGATTTTCTGATCACACGTCTGGAGCTTCACTGCCGCTCGGGATTTAGGGTTTGACGAGCTCACGATCTGGAGACGATCTGGAGAGGGGACGAGAGATAGGAGGAAGTAATCCAGAGCTTTGGAGAGGGAAGAGAAGTGTGGAGCTTTGGAGAGGATCACGAGAGAGAGGGAGAGTCATGTTTTCACGTAACTGTTAAACTGTTAAACGGAGTCATCAATATACTTAACGGGAACACTGTTTGCACACATCTTGATGCGATCTAAGGGTCAAGAAATTTCAAGCAAAATAACCATACAACTTGTACAAGCTTTTTAGTTAATATATATATATATATATATATATATATATATATATATATATATATATATATATATATGAGGGAGACTAAGCTACTTAATTAAGTATCAAAACTTCGGTATATATATATATATATATATATATATATATATATATATATATATATATATATATATGGATTTGTGTTAAATTCTATGTCGCGCGGATACTGTGAAAAATCAAAATCTACCCGTATCCGATACGCGTATCGTATCATAAATTATATGTTAAATTGTCGTATCGTCGTATCCGATACGCATAACGGTATCGGCGTATCGGCGTATCCGAGCAACATAGATGTTATTGTTATGTTGTAGATTTTATGTTATGATTTGTTTGGACGTTGTCTTAAATAAAATTCATATACACTATTTTTAGTATAAAAAGTTGTAGCACAAATTATAATATATAAAAATTTAAAAATATGACAAAAATTATGTAAAATTACAAATCCGCCTAGATCCGATTAATCCCCGATTAATCCCTCTAGGCGCTAGACGGGGCCCGTCCGCCCGACTAGCGCCTAGCGATTTCTGTAACATTGCGTGTACCTTAAATCAATACTAATTAATCACTAATCGGATTTATTTGAGTTAATTAAAAACATCATTAACCACTAATCTCCGAGATCGGCATTCTCTGGGGGAATGTGGGGGGCATGATAAATGACCTCATAAATTAATGCCATTGATTTTAACATTCTCTATGGTCTTAAAAGTATTGCGTAAATGTTTGACCAATGCATGAGCTCTAAGATCATATATCCGACAATCAATTTCAAGAGTCTTTAGACTGCCACACTGGATCTCACTCAATTTTCTCAATTGCAAAATGTTTTCCATCCGCACTTCGAAGAAATTTAGAGTGAGCTTCTCCAAGTTAGGGATGAGCGAAAGAAGTGAAGCAGTTTGTTCGAAACATTCTTTTGTCCAGGATGAACCAAGGTCCAAGCTCTCTAAGTTCCTGAAATACGGCAAATCAGGTAATTCCATCTTGAACATTTTCTGCAGACACAATAAAAAAAAGAAACAAAAGTTAGAGTTATGATACTTTTCGAAGAAGATACTGGAAAAAAGTACTTACACTGATTTCATAACCGTCCAATTTAAGATACTTTATGTTCGGAAGGCGACTCAGAAACTGAACCTCTCCTGTTCCATCACGATCATCTAGACATCCAAACCCCAGTAGTTCTATAGTCGCATATTCAACAGATGACATATTCTCACAGATAATGTGATCCAAAAAAGAAATATTGCATGAAAAACTCACCAAACTCGGAATTGAAAACCACAATCTCGCTTTATTAGTCATTGAACATGTGCAAGTTATGAGTTTCTTCAAAGTTGAGGAATAAATCTTCTTAGTTAGATCCAATTCACAACGGTCGATTACAAACTCTTCAAGAATAGGACAACCCGACATTAGTCCCTGCACAAAGTCGTCGGTTAGATTTACTTAGATTATTAATTTATTTTTCTTAGATTTACTTATCGTACGTTTATTTTCGCACATTTAATTCTAATTATTTATGCATCCGAAGTTGCAATTTAGTTTATTAATGCACCCGAGGTTGCTCATTTAAATTATGCACCAGAAGTTGCGTCTATTGATGTACCAAGAATTGCATGTTGTTTTCTTTATATGTATTTGAAGTTGTAAATTTGCTCAAGCTCATTAAGTCGGAGATATATTATGTGATGCACTTGAAGTTCCTAGACTATTATTATTGACGCACATACACAAATTAATTGTGTTTATAAGATCTATAGTCATAATGTTATCATTGAAAACATGTTAATATTTTAAATATGAAACAGTATGAATACCAGAAGCATAATACTAATGAAAGAAGCACAATAGTCTAATGCCAGAAGCATGGTATTAATATCGTAAGTATAATAATATTAACGTTGGAAGCATAATACTTTCAAAAGAGTATATGTTATGATGACAAGAGTTTATATTGCATGTTTTGGACCTGTAGTCTAGAATATGTATTTTAGATTATAATATTAAATTTTATGAAATTTGTTGTATGCACCAGAAGTGTATATTAACGAACCCGCAATTGCTCATTGAAAATACGCACCAGAAGTTGTGAGCATATTTACACTTATTATTGCATGTTTATTTTATTTACATTTATTTTTCGCACATTTATTATTCGTCCGTTTATTTTATTTACTTATAATTGTTCGCACATTTATTATCATTTAGCACCTGTAGTTGCAATCCAATTTATTAATGCACACAAAGTATGAAATTTCATCTTATTGAAACCTGGAGTTTCAATATAAAGTTGCAATGTTTAAAGTTAAAGAACATTAAAATTGATAATATTATTGAAAGCACTTGGAGTTGCAAGAGTATAAAATATATAATATATTATACTTGATATGAATAAATATTGGCATAAAATAAATAATTGAAAATATTCTAGAAATACGCTCATGTAAAAGCAAACAGAAATAAGATAGTTTAAGAAGTATTTGGATTAATATTATCATGTCTTCTTTATGGAAAAACAAATTAGATTGATGAATGATTCTATTCCATTCCCAGAAGTGGAGGTTGCCTCGAAGGTTGAATCCCAAATTATTTCGGACACAAATATTGATCATGATAACAAAATCACATAATAAATAAAAGGACTCGTGAAAATATGATTACAAAGAGTCTGAAAATATAATCTTCAAGAGTGGTTTGAAATTAGTTGTACCAGTAGTACACGATAAATCCTATCTTGTTTATGAAACATCTTGAAGAGAAAAACAAGAAGGATGATTTTCTTATCTATCAAGATAAAGTGTATTTTGTGTCGAATTATTTATTTCATCAATAAAGAGATGTGTATATGAAATTACAAGAGTGTATATTTATGATTGATGACTCTAGAAGAGTCGTTATTTGATTGCTCCAGAAGAGACATTATCTATATTGCTCCGAAAAAGTTATTATGTTAATAGAAACATATTTGTTTATTTTTATGACATGCAATTATATTAGTAAAACCGAAATCACGTTATTATGAACTAGAAGTTCAATGTATAAAATAACAAAAGAAATTCTATGATTTGAATTAATTGGTTAGACATAAAATATGCATGTCACGATCATGACACGATCAAGACCAACTATTTATCATAAGTACTCCCCAATTTTTATTATAACTTGTGAATGATCGGAGCAAAACACATTCACTGAATTGTTTTGTTAATGTGTAGTAGATGTGTGATAATACAAGGACAAGTTAAAAGAAGTGTTTGGTATATATATCGTTGATTTATACTTAAAATTTATATATTGTGAACATTTATTTAGTTGAACCAGAAGTTCAAATGATATAAACAAACTAGAAGTTTAAAAATTGTATTTGTAAACAAGAAGTTTACATTCAAGAAAGCAACAAAGTTTAATATGTATCTTGCAAATATGAAATCACTGAAGGAGAATTTACATAAACAACTAAGATGGTTAATGAAATAACCAAACATGAGGAAATTTTTTGAAGATATAAGATATCATGTAAGTCCTGAATAACTTGATCATTAGATATTAATTAAAATATCAACAACTTGTGCCTAAATCGGGGGGAGAGAATGAAAACTGGAAAAATAAGAAATTATATGAATTGCATCATCACATCAGATCCTCAAACATGTAATATGAACAAGGAGTTCATAAATATATTATTTGCACAAAATTGCAAATTGGTGATTGGATGCATTGATCATTACAAGAATGAATAATGAGTAAAAGTTTCCAGTCCAAAATGCTCATATTTATAGTATAATATCCTTGGATAATTTTAAATTTGATATAAGGAACACGTTTTTTTATTAGGACCTTCGTCGAAAATTAAGATTCCAACTTCACGGTTTAAATAGGCTTAGATCGGTACAGAATTATCAAGAAGCACAATTTTCAGATTGATCAAGGGTTGAGAATATTTTTTTCTGAAAAAATAAGCAATATGGAATAATGAAAATATTTTCTATTATAATTCAATAGTATATTGATAGTTTGATACAAGAACGATAGTTGAGTAACAAACTAATACGAGATTAACATACTAACATGAGAGATTTGAGGAATTAGTTAAAACAAATATATTAATACAACATTGTATTGATAATTATATATATGAGAGAGTACTCTCTGATTCGATTGGAAAGAGCAAAGTTTGTAGAGCCGAGAAGCGAAAAGAGGGGAGGTGCCGAGAAGTTGGATTGTCTATGGATAGAAAAGACGGAGAAAACATGTATTGTAGACATACCCGGTCATCCAATAAGATAAGGATTGACAATTGTCAAAAACTCCTCATTTCAAAAGATCTCATCTTTTAGTATATAGGTGTAGGAATTTAAGATCTTAAATTAAATTTGGAGAGGGATAACAAAAATCCGGAAATATAAATTTGATTTTTTGCTTTTAAGGATACAAACCACCAAAATGTGCACACGCAATGATAAGTGGATACACTATTAGAATTATTAGAATTAAGGATAAATTAGTTTTACACACCTTATCTATTAATTTATTTATTTGAAATCAGGTTCTCAATTTTTTGCGAAAACTCAACTGTGAATATTCAAATCAGATCTAAGCAACATTAATTTACGTATGTATGTATATCTTTAAAGGATTATAGCCAGCAAAAAAAATCTTCCCAAATTGAAATTTAGAGACGTTTGATAAGAAGAAGTGATGTTTAATTTGATTTCCCGAGTCATACATATATATGAATTTTTTTTAAGGCAAACTTATATGTATCTTCCAAATTGCGAGACACTTCTTGAATTCTTTCTTTACTGAAGTAGCTAGTGCATATAATATTTGGTAATATCCTAGAGTGTGTGTGTAAGGTCCACCCGATCTACAACTTTTTCCTGTACACGCTGGGCGATTTGGGTTAAGTGGTTCGAAACCAACAGTTCCAACTTTGCTTTCTTGTTTTGCTGTATTCAAGCAGTGAATTAGTTACTCAATGAAAATAAGAAATTAACAAAGTTTCCAAATTTATCTTTCTTTTGTTTTCCTCCAATCAGACTTTACAAATCCAATTAGAGTGTCGGATTTTTAAAATTCGGTTCTTGATCCTGGCTTTCAGTAGTAATATGTCTCTGTGTGTGTGAGAGAGAGAGAGAGAGAGAGAGAGAGAGGAAAGAGAGAGAATACCTGGTGTAACTTCGGTTAAGATTCGAGGGGCCTCAGTTGGGGAGGGCATGTGGCTCCAGCTCAACAGTAAGATGAGCAAGCATGCGATGTAAAAAGATTTCATCTTCTTTTTCTTTTCAGTTCAGGAATGTTTGTTATTGATGCCCATATATGTAGCATTGCTTATCTTTTATTCACAACAGTGAAGAATTTAAGTGGCCAATTAGTTTGCATTCAATATCCTTGCTACCTTTGGAATTAAATTGGTTCAAGATTGGCGGCTATTTAGTTATTTAACTTATCTTTAGCCTTGCACAAAATAAAGAGAATTTCTACCGTGCTCTTCATTTTCCTCACAATATCATGATGAGTCACAAATTCGTGATTAATCCATTAATTATTTCTATTAATTAATGATTAATTTATATTTATTAATTTTTGAATATTTCTAATTAATTTTTAAATATTCCTAATTTTTAACGATCAATTCATGATTAACCCACTAATTGTTATGGTATGGAGATTTTTGGAAACCCGAGGATTGGGAAATTGGAAAAATGAAACCTTGAAGAGATAGGAAAGTTTTCCATATATTGATATTGCCATGATTGAATGGTAATTAAGGCAATGATTATTTCCTTGTATTGGGTAGGAGTTTACCTATAAATAGAGGGCTAGGCTAGAGTTTTATTCATCCCAACAAAGCAAAAATAATTGTATTCCCTCTTTCTCCAGTATAGTAAAATAAGTTTGAGTGCCGGCGGCCATGATTTTTTCCCTTCGGGGTTTCCACGTAAAATACTTGTGTCCGTGTGTTGTTTTTGCGTGTTTGTTTGCGGCGACGATCCTAACAAGTGGTATCAGGGCAAATGTTAAGGTTCGAGCAGACGAGAGATGGACGAGAACAAGGTTTCGGTATGCCGGTTCGATGGGCGAGACTTCGGTTACTGGAAGATGCAAGTAGAAGCGTTGCTATGCCAGAAGGACCTAGAAGAGGCGCTATTCGAGACAAGGCCGGAAAGTATTACGGACGAAGGCAAGTGGAAGAAGATGAACCATAAGGCGCTAAGCTATATCCAATTATCGCTGGCCAAGAATGTGGCGTTCAACGTAGCGAAGGAGACGACGGCTTTCGGGGTCATGAATGCGCTGTCCAACATGTATGAGAAACCATCTTCGCTAAACAAGCTGCACCTGGTGCGCCGTCTTTTCAATCTGCGAATGACGGAGGGCGGATCTGTTGCGGAGCATCTAAATGCTTTTCAGGTTATTTCAAACCAATTAGACTCTTTCAAATTTAACCTTGGTGATGAGATGAAGGCACTCATGCTACTGTCATCTCTTCCGAAGAGCTGGACGACGACGGTAGACGTTATCAACGTCAAGGAGGATTTGACCTTTAAGGAAGTGCGGGACCGCATCTTGAATGACGACATTCGGCGAAATGAGCGGAGCGAAGCCTCGGGTTCCTCGGGTTTGGCATTGAATTTGGAGAGCCGGGGACGTGAAGGTCAGAGGAGCAACAACCGCGGACGTGCCAAGTCGAGAGGACACAGCAAGTCAATACCACATGGCGAGTTGGAGTGCTGGAATTGTGGCAAGAAAGGTCACATGAAGCGGGACTGCAAAGCCCCTAGAAAAGAGAAGGTGGAATCGAGTTATGCAAATGCTGTCACCGAGCAGGACACGGACGACGCTCTCATCTTGTGCGTCGACAACCCCGTTGAGTCATGGGTTTTGGACTCTGGCGCATCCTTCCACTCAACCTCGCAAAAGGATAAGTTCTTAAATTTCAAATCAGGAGATTTAGGAAAGGTTCACCTAGCAGATGGAAAGCCTCTAAGCATATCGGGCATAGGTGACGTCCAGATAAAATCAAGCAACGGATTTAGATGGATCTTGCGAGGAGTTCGGTACATTCCCGGTCGGAAGAAGAACTTGATATCCGTCGGGCAGATGGATAGCGAAGGCTACAAGACGGTGTTCGGGAACGGGTCGTGGAAGATTGTAAAGGGGGCCATGATGATAGCGAGAGGTACGAAGACGGGAACCCTCTATCTTACCGATAATAGAGGAGATTGTTTGGCGTTTTCAGGAGCAGCGACTGATCCGATGTTATGGCACAATTGGCTCGGTCACATGAGTCACGAAGGGATGCAAGTGTTAATTTCCAAGGGTCTGTTACCGAAAGTAAAATCGGTACAAACCGATTTCTGTGTGAACTGCGTGCTCGGCAAGCAAAGACGGGTTAGTTTTTCGAAGGCCGGACGAGAACTCAAGATGGGGAAGTTAGACCTGGTGCATACCAACGTGTGGGGGCCAGCTCCGGTCCAGTCTATCGGGGGGTCACGATACTACGTCACCTTTATCGACGATTCAACTAGGAAGGTATGGATCTATTTTATTAAACACAAATCTGACGTGTTTAATGTGTTCAAAAGGTGGAAGGTAGAAGTCGAGACCGAGACCGGCTTGAAGCTGAAATGCTTGAAGTCGGATAATGGAGGGGAGTACGACGGTGCAGAGTTCAGAGGGTTTTGTGCGGAATAAGGAATCAAGAAGATTCGGACGGTTCCAAATCGACCTCAACAGAACGGGATGGCAGAACGGATGAATCGAACTCTGAATGAACGAGCAAGGGCGATGCGATTACACGCGGGATTGCCGAAGATGTTCTGGGCGGATGCGGTTAGCACGGCCGCATACCTTATCAATCGTACTCCGATGAAATCTCTCAACCTCGAGCTATCTGAAGAGAAATGGAGAGGAAAGAAGATTTCTCTTGGTCATTTGCGAATTTTTGGGAGCATCTCGTATGTCCATATCGACGCAGAGAAGAGGGACAAACTAGACGCGAAGGCCCAAAGATGTGTGTTCATTGGCCATGGATCGAATTACTTCGGTTATCGGTTTTGGATTGAGGAAGGTCGAAGAATAATTCGGTCAAGAGACGCAACCTTTAATGAAGGGGAACTCTACAAGAACAGGTTCGGTTCCGGAGGCGAATCGAAACCGGAGGAGAGTGTCCATCAAATCACGAGCAATGACGAGTCGAGCGAGCCCGAGGAAGACGAGTTTTCGGTCCAGGATGTGACTGAAAATGGGGACGAAGACGTGCCTGAAATCGCGCAAGACGAAAGCCCAGAAACTCCGATTTTGAGACGATCAAGCCGGAGAATTAAGCCTACAAACCGTTATTCACCATCACTCCATCATTTGCTGCTAGCCGATGCGGGTGAACCAGAAGGCTACCGAGAGGCGGTACACGGAGGTGATTCGGTCAAGTGGGAGCGCGCGATGAAGGAAGAGATTGAGTCTCTCCGGAAGAACAATACTTGGGAAATGACCCGGTTGCCAGATGGCAAGAAGGCGCTGCAAAACAAATTGGTCTACCGAGTGAAGGACGAGTCAGATGGCAGCAAGAGATACAAGGCGAGACTGGTAGTCAAGGGGTTTCTTCAGAAGAAGGGAATCGACTACACGGAGGTGTTCTCGCCGGTGGTGAAGCTGACGACTATTCGCACAGTGTTAAGTATTGTAGCAGCGGAGGATTTGCACCTCGAGAAAATGGATGTCAAGACGGCGTTCCTTCATGGCGATTTGGAGGAGGACATCTATATGGTGCAACCTGAAGGTTTCGAGATCCCGGGAAAGGAGGATCTTGTGTGCAGGCTTAAGAAAAGCTTGTACGGCTTAAAGCAGGCTCCAAGGCAATGGTACAAGAAGTTCGACAAGTTCATGTGTGATCGTGGTTTCCGCAGGAGTGACACCGACCATTGTTGCTACTACAAGAGCAGTGGAGAAACATACATTATATTACTTTTGTATGTTGATGATATGCTCATTGCAGGTGCGAACATGAGGGAGATCGACAAGCTCAAGAGGGAGTTGTCGAGAGGATTTGAAATGAAGGATTTAGGAGAGGCGAGCCAAATTCTTGGGATGCGAATTATTCGAGATCGAAGCAAAGGTACTCTCACAGTGTCGCAAGCAATGTTACAGATATCGCATATCGCTTACAGATCAGTCAGTCACCGATAAGAGATATGACTGACATAGCGCATTCATAGCGGAAAATATCAGTGGTATAGCGGTACTGTACTTTTTAATATTAATATATTAAATTGATTATTATAACATTAATTTATATTGAGTTTCTTAAACTAATTTAAATTTTACATGATTAAATATTCAAAATTCAACAATACACATAAATTTTAAGTTAAACTAAAGATACATTTAAAATTATAACATAAAATTTACAAATAATACAATAAACTAAATCACGAAATTGTGTTCATTAACCATCGATGTAGATGCAGGTGTCCCCAATGAAAATCTAAACTCGTCCGGGTCAAAATCGATGTCATTTCCGACAAAAAATATTAGATAAAGAAAGAAAGAGATGGAAATAATTGGGCCAAAAATATTAATGAAAATATTGTTAAAAGATGGGCCGGTCAAAAATAATATTCAAAATAAATTATGTTTTAAATCCAAATCGGTTCAAATCGGTCCAAATATCGGCCCATATCGGCCCATATCGGTCCGTGTATCGGTCGACCGATTTACTCAACCGATACGGGGCATATCGTAACGGAGGGGCACTGATTAGAGATATTTTATATCAGTGATATTTAGAACAGTGGTCGCAAGAGAAGTACATTAAGAAGGTGCTTGAGCGATTCCGAGTAGATGACGTCAAGCCGAGAAGTACCCCACTCGGTTCACATTTCAAACTCTCCAAGGCTCAGTCACCGAAAACCACGGAGGAGAAGAAGAGGATGGAGAAACAAATATAATATTCTCAAAAAATTTATACCATTCTAATTTCCCTTCTGCGATAATTTCTTGTTTTACACTATATTAAAATATTTTATATATTTGTTTTCAAACTCTCTTGAACAACTCAAACGATTATTGCTTTAAAATTTACGACGATCATCATTTGTTGAGGCAAGCCAACAAAATTACCCCTTCCCTTTGTGATACATAAAATGGGAAAACTCAAAATCAACTAGGAAAAAAAAATACTCCGTCTTACATTTTGAATAATTGAGCTTTGGACCGAAAACTACTTTTCGGGTATGGCAATGATAATTTTTTTTTTCGTGCTGTGTCCTATGCAACAACCAAAGATACTACCTTCACTTCTGAATCAAACCAATATCTAATCAATCGGCAACAAAATTGACAAGAAAAACCAACACATGAGAAAGAAACCCGCGCAATCGCGCGGACGAAGCGCTAGTTACTTAAAAAAATAGTATCGATACTATTAGCAGTGCTTCCCCGACCAAATGCCCTTTATTGGAGAAAAAATAAAAGGGTATAAATGTGCTTTCTTATCTTCACATTTTTCATTATTTCCTGAATTTGAGTTAAAAGGGTATATAAATGGAAATGGAAACAAAGCACCTTGATATCAGGCCCACCATTGAGATTTTGTAGATTTTTAACCTATGCTTAATCGATACTCGAAAGAGAGAACATGTGTCAGATGGTGCACACTTTTGAACATATTTAGAAGTCTCCATTTTTTACTCTAGCAAGCTCACCTCTCCATTGAACATATTTAGAAGTCTCCATTTTTCTAGCATGATCAAGAAAATGAATTAAATTCCAACACAGCTAAATCTTGCTCAATTTCGGTTTTTGTTGCTAAATTTCAGCTCTAATTGATCCATTTGTGTTTTACTTGCTAAATTTCGGTTCTAATTGATCAACTCCAGTTTTAAATGCTCAATTTTGTTCTAAATGCTCATAGAACCATAAACGATCAGTTATAATCCTATTAGTACTAATTAAAGTTCTATTCAGTTCATATACTTATAATTTCAATGCTCGTATAACTCTCGGGCTTTTCTCCTAATTTCTCATTTCATTGTAGAAGTTGGGTTTGCGGACGATAGACCGATTAATTAAGTATCAGCCCTTTGATACTTAGGGTCTTTCTCATTCTAACCCGTCCTTCCTTCCCTTCGCTATTTCCACTTCCTTATGATCGATCGAACCGACAAAATCGCCTGGGTGATGCGAACTGAAGACGCACTCATAGACCTCCTTCTCGCAAACTCAAGAGACGGCATATTAGGCAAAGAAGAGCGAGAATTAACCCTGGTCGATCAGCGCCCTTTCCTTCTTCTAGTGTTGAGGCAAACCCTAACCCTAGTTGCCTAGGTGAATAAAATATATATTTCTTAAAGGTAATTCATTTATGAGGGAATAAATCAGAATAATCGCATTGTTTAATTCATTTATCAGACTGTAAATGACTGATTTTGGTCCTCTTATCAGTTACAAAATGAAAATTGTGTTTTCTTTCGAGGCCCTCGTAGCACCTTTGGTTCGAGAGCTATGAAAAATGAAATCTCACTAAAGAGAGATGAAAAAAATTGAAGATGAACTAAGCGTACCGCTTCCGATGCTTTGGTTCCTTTTCTCTTCTCTTTTTTTTTTTGATTTTTTATCTTTTTGTGTTGAAGTCGAAGTGCACATGAGCACACATGATGATGTGGGATGAAGACGAAGAAGAAGGCGGTGGGATGATTTCGACTCGTTTGCGGACAATCTTTTGTTTCTTATACTAGTTTTGGTCTTGTATGAATTATTCAATTGTGCAACTATATATTCATATTTGTATGGACATGTTTATCGCTAAATTATTAAGCCAACTGATACCAATCATGGTACCAGTCATTTAAAATTTTAATCCCTAAATTCTTAAGCCAACTGGTACCAATCATTTGCAATTGTAACTCTAAATTCTTAAGGGGTGTGTGTGGGTACCAACAACTTTGAATCTTGATCCCCAAATTCATACCCCAAGTGCATTTGGTACCTAACATGATTGCATTTTGATCTCTAAATTCTTAATGGGTCCGGTACCCACCAATTTGAAAGAATGCAGTTTCAAGTCAATCGTAAAAGTGTACACAAGGACACACGGACGTATGCGTTCAAGACGACGGATAGATGCACAATAGGATTGCTCAGAATTGGGCGAAATAAAACTGTGCGTCACGACGCACGATATCATGCGTCATGAAAAATACGGTCGTGCAATGGTTATGAAATAAAACTCACCTAGTGTATTCAGTCTGCAATGGTTATGGACTAAGACAAATTCAAGAAAAATACGGTCGTGCGTCATGACGGGCCATACGGTGCGTCATGACGCTAGGATACGTATTTTGTCTAGAAACTTTTTGACATCGTCAGTAATGACGCACCATATGGGGAGCATTTCTTTTGGTAACTCGTTATGAGATGAAAATTCGAAAAATAACCCTCTTTTTTCAAAAATATTCCAGAAATGATCCAAACCGGGTTTTTTAATCTCGGTGCTACAGTGTTTTGAAAGAAAAATATTTTTTCTCCTCCAAAATGTACCCACCGAATTCTCCATCTATGTTCTAGTTAGTATATTTAAATAAAATGATAACTAGTACATGCTAGATAACTTAATACATAATTAATATTTATTCGAATTCATAAATTGGAATAAATATTAATGAATATTTAATGATATGTTCTAATTATCACATTAATTAAATGTAATATTAATGAATTCTCCATTATTGAACTATTACATTTAATTAATGTTATAATTAGAACATATCATTAAATATTCATTAATAATTATTCCAATTTATGAATTCGAATAAATATTAATTATGTATTAAGTCAGTTGCTAACATGTAATAGTTATCATTTTATTTAAATATACTAACTAGAACATAGATGGAGAATTCGGTGGGTACATTTTGGAGGAGAATAATTTTTTTTTTCAAAACACTGTAGCACCGAGATTTAAAAACTCGGTTTGGGTCATTTCTGGAATATTTTTGAAAAAGGGGTTATTTTTCGAATTTTCATCCCATAACGGGTTGCATGCAGAAATGCTCCCCATATGGTGCGTCATGACGCATTATGTTAAAACGCTATTTTCTGGCAGTTTTTGGTACACACGGTTTGGTGTGTCTAAAACGTGTCTTTTGGGTGTCCTTATCCTATTTAGTATAAATAGTATAAATATGATAATTCTCTCTCTGTGTATATTGTTATTTTTGTCCATATCATAATATTCTAAGAGAGACACTCTTTCATAGAGGGAAAGAGTGCGAAGAAAGAGAGAAACAAGAAAATGGATTTTTCTCGGTTTAGATAATCGATTCAATCAAGAAAGTTTACCGGTATATCGTCTAGGAAGGTATACCCGTAACCGAGGTGCTACGAATCAAGGTGGATACACGTAGAGGAGCGACACTTGTGGCTCTTCGTTGTGATTGAACCGAAGAAGCAAAAACCGTCAACGACGAAGTGGTGAGGGACGTGTGGGCGTTGGACGCGCGTTTTATCACCAACGTGACAAGGAGAAAGGAGGATAAGAGACCAATCCTTCGAGCGTGATCAATTTCACGCCGGTAATTGACTATCCTACTTTGCATCGTGTCCTCGATATCGAAGCGTGATCTCAGGATTTGGGAATCGGACCGGGCCTTCTAATCCGTTGCGCAGGCCCGAGGTCGAGATAATTCCCTTCACAATTTGCATCTTTATCCCCAAATTCATACCCCATATTCATAAGCCAATTGGTACCAAACCAATTTGCATTTCGATCCCAAGTTCTTAAACTCGCAATAACTATAATAGTTTTCACAAGTGCATTTTTGCAACTATACCCAACCAATAACTCAAAATGTGACAATGTTACCATATTTCATTCAATTCATAAAAACGAAAATTTTATAAAAATATCTAGATATGTCTAAGACTTTAAATTTTTTCCAAAATTACAAACAAGTCCAATAATCCAACTTTTTAAAAATAACCTAAAATATCTAAACGCGGCAACAATTTCCCAGATAACGAAACCCTAATCACCACCACCCTTGTCGTCAATTCCATGACCATCACTTTCATATTTTCTGCCCAACTTAGTTTTCTACAAATAACACAAATAGTGTTAATAACCCAGGCCCGATTAATATTTAATAAGTTTAATTAGTCCAATTAATGTTATAGAAAGTTTATTTTTAAGGAAAGTAATTTAGGAAATTATTATAGGGCAAGATTTATTATAGGAAATTAATTTAGGAAATAAGTTATGGACAAGTTTTGTAATGCCTTGTAATGCAAGTTTATGGAGCCTATAAATACGCCTTAAATGTTTAGGGATTAAACACATTGAAAATATATCAAAAGATCAATTAGAAAAGAGAGAAATAGTTGTAAGAGCCTATTATAATTATAAGAGATAGATTTATTTATTAGAAAACTCTATGTGAATCCATATTCGAATCCCGTATTACCAACAAATAGAAAGGAGCGAATAATCAAATTAGCATTTTAAAATATTTATTATGATCTAAATTATGTACTTGCAAAAAATAAAGGAGCGAACCATTCAAACTGCAGCAGTATATGTGAAAAACAGACAAATTTACATACCATCACATAAGAAATATGCGAACCAAATTCTATCGGCATACCATCAAATTGGAGGCGCCTTGCTAGACAAAAATTTTGGGAGGTTCACTATCTATCTCCAGCAATACCGAATTTTACAATTAGAAACGAAATTGGGAGAAGTTTCCCCCGCCTCATCTTTGGGAGAAGTTTCGTCAGCCTTGGGAGAAGTTTCCTCGCCTCTGGGTCCCCGAGCAAGGGTTTGGTTCCGTCGCTAGAAGAAGGGGCGAATCGATCTCCTTATCGCTTCCGCCGGAAGAAGAGGCGATTCAACTTTTTCTCATATATTGTGGCCATCCGAGACCTTGTTTCGTGGTTATAGCGAACTAGCGAAGGAAAAAGAAGGTAAGATTTAGCGAAGGAAAAAGAAGGTAAGATTGAGACAGAGATGAATAAATGGCCCAAAGATTCATCATAGTTCCGTCTATTGTGAGCACATATCTTAAAGCGATCGAACGGTAGATAGATGTTAAGTACCAAATGATGAATACTTAATTAAGTATCTTAGCCCCTCTCATAATTAAGTACCAAAACTTTGGTATTTAATGTTTTTTTCACCATTCGATTTGCATTGAGATTTTTTCTATGATGATCATGACAGTTTGTGCACATCATTAAATGTGAAAATCTCATTGCAATTATAATGGTGAAAAAGCGTTAAGTACCAAAATGTTGGTACTTATATATATATATATATATATATATATATATATATATATATATATATATATATATATATATATATATATATATATATACACACACACACACACACACACACACACACACACACACACACACATGATCGTTGCCGCGAACAAACACACAAGAACAGCACACAAACACAAATAATTTTAAGTGAAAACTTTGAGGGAAATACTACGGCCGCCGATGTTCAAACAATTTTACTATAATGGAGAAACAGAGAATACAATTGTTGATATTTGTTGGAATGAATAATAAAACTCTAGCCTAGCTAAACTTGTACCCAATACTAGAAAATAATACTAGGAAATAAGTATTGTCTTAATTACAATTCAATCATGGCAATAAGAATATATGGAGAACTATCATATCTCCTCACGGTTTCTTTTCTAAGGACATGACCCCGTCATTCACAAGTTTGGGGATGTAGTGATACTTCATATGGATGTGCTTGGTTCTCGAGTGGAACACCGGATTCTTCGTGAGACATAATGCACTTTTACTGTCAATGTAAAGTATCTTGCATACTGAGTATCCGAGTAGAACAACCTTAATGTTTTCCAATCTCCTTCAGAAAAGTCAAGAGCCATATCATCTCATTTCCTGCTTCCGAGATTGCCACATACTGAGTATTCGTTATCGATAGTAACATACCCTTCTGCAATCTTGACATCCAACTCACCGACGTGCCTCACATCGTGAAGAGATAACCGGAATTGCTCTTCCGACTATCCAAATTTCCTCCTAGGTCCGCATCTATAAATCCTTGCAAACTCGTGTTACCTTTCTTGTAGAAAAGTGCCTGATCTTAATTTTCCGTGATATATATAAACTACCCGCAGTGGATAATTTACATGCAAGCTAAATAATTTATCCCATGATATTAGAAACATTCGTGATTCTGCACTGGAGATTCTTCTTTGAAAAGCCCCTGATCTTAATCTTCATTTGCGCTTGGGATTATCAACGCAAGCGTGATCAGCATCGGTAAATAAATCAATGCCATTGATTTTAACATTCTCTATGGTCTTAAAAGTATTGCGTAAATATTTGACCAATGCTTGAGCTCCAAGATCATACTCCAGACAATTAATTTCAAGAGTCTTCAGACTGCCACACTGGATCTCACTCAATTTTCTCAATTGCAAAATGTTTTCCGTCCGCACTTCAAAGAACTTTAGAGTGAGCTTCTCCAAGTTAGGGATGCGCCAAAGAAGTGAAGCAGTTTGTTCAAAACATTCATCTGTCCAGGACAAACCAAGGTCCAAGCTCTCTAAGTTCCTGAAATACGGCAAATCAGGTAATTCCATCTTGAACATTATCTGTAGACACAATAAAAAAAAGAAACAAAAGTTAGTGTTATGATACTTCTCGAAGAAGATTCTGGAAAAAAGTACTTACATTGATATCACAACCGTCCAATTTAAGATACTTTATGTTCGGAAGGCGCCTCAGAAACTGAACCTCTCCTGTTCCATCACGATCATCTTGACATTCTAACCCCAGTAGTTCTATAGTCGCATATTCAACAGATAACATATTCTCACAGATAATATGACCCAAAGAACAAACATTGCATGAAAAACTCACCAAACTCGGAATTGAAAACCACAATCTCGCTTTATTAGTCATTGTACATGTGCAAATTATGAGTTTCTTCAAAGTTGAGGAATACATCTTCTTAGTTAGATCCAATTCACAACGGTCGATTACAAACTCTTCAAGAATAGGACAACCTGACATTAGTCCCTGCACAAAGTCGTCGGTTAGGCGTAACTTGACAAGTTCCAATCTTTTTAAGCGTGGAAGATTTATAGCATGTGGATCCAGAGATGCCCGATTGGCATCCCTTTGGCACATAACCAAAAGCTCCAATGATGTACAACTAAATACGCATGAAAGTGCCCCGTCCAATCTGTATAAATTTAAAGAGAGAATCCTTGGTTCCAAACTGATTACATGAGAGATCCACTTCTTGATAATACCACGCCTAGACACAGAGTAGGAGTCCCACGTGAGCCGGAATGTGTCTACGTGGTAAGACTTGAGAAATAGAAGAACGGCATTCACAAAGTTCTTGAATTTTCTCTCTGAAATGAAATCTGATTCGTCAAAGTATAGGCAGGGCATGAATTTCCAAACATCGATCCATCTTTTGGAGACCATGCTAGTGCAAACTGATTCCTTCGTTTCCAAAAAAGACATTATATCCTGAAGCAAGCAGTCTGGAAGGGCGCTTATCGAATCAATTCCGTCCATCTCCTAAAATTGTACAATCTCATGACCTCAACAAGATTATAATTAAGAAAAGTTTGTTCGAAAAATAAACTCAGGTAGAAGAGGTAAATCAACAAAGTATTTTCTCTATTTAATTTCCCTTTCTAATCTTACGAATATATGTTTTCTCTCTTCTTATAAATTTTCCAATTTACAATATGCTTTTTATATACATGAGTTGTTTTGGTTTACTAGATTTAGTAAACAACAAACACATGTTGTTTCTTCTTTTAGATTTTTCTTCATGCCTTTTGTCGAGAGACGTTATTAAATCATCCCGTATTATGTCCCAAACAACTTGAGTAAGTTTAAGTTTTTTTATTTCAACAAATTTAACAAAGAAATACATATCAACAATAATGTGCAATAATTTGCAATAGCCAATATAACAAATAAAATCCCTACAGTAAACAAAAAAAATAAACAATCAGAGTAATGAACTGTACAGCTGGGCTCCTCTTGCATGCAAACTGAAACAACACCTCTCAATCCGTTGTCGAGCATCATATAGTGCGGAAAAAATGAGGACATAAAGAAAATTCTTTGGCGCAACACATCTACGAGAGGGTCCAGCCATCGCTGTCCTTGCGATTAAGGTATGTTCACTGTTTTTTATCTGCAAACTGCATTGAACCACGAAGAACAAAACTACCTTCTCTTTCCCTGCAATTTAGTCAAACCTTTGTGCTATTTTCTGTCATGCCCGACAACAATTTATTTAGTCCTTTCATAAATTATCGAAAAATCGCATCCGTACAGTTTGTTTTATCATTACCACTTTTTACCCATTTCACTGGTGTGTTGAACCAATCATGTGCATATACAATCACACACATATTCAGTTTTGCGACTTTACTTGCACTATTTATTCAATTCATGCATACACCACCAAACATGTCAAAACATAAACAAAAATACTCTTTGAACGAGACACCATGCACAACAAGGAAAATAAAAACAATGATTAAACTATTTTTTCTCTCCCAAAAAGCAGAAATGAAACAACTAGAAAAGTACACCACCCTGTTGGTGAAGAAGCTGGTGAAGTATATGGGAAAGGAAAATGTTGTACCTCCCCCTTATACTCCCCCCTAACTCTTGATGTGGTCATCATAAGGATTAATACCATCAAAACTTAACATCTTAATTATGTTTTAACATCTTAATTTATGATTTAACATCATAACTAAGATGATAAATCATAACTAAGATGTTAAATCATATATATATATATATATATATATATATATATATATATATATATATATATATATATATATATATATATATATATATATATATATATATATATATATATATATATATATATATATATATATATTAATTAATTATATATATAATTAATGGAAAGATAATTAAAAAATATTATGTTTATTAGTTTGTCATGAGTGCTAGAACTTGTTTTCCATATATTTATGCAAGATATCATTTAGAGGTAAAATGGGTGATGGACATCCATGCAAGATTATGTATTCTTGCTTTATCCTTGGTATCAAACACGTGACAACAAAGCTTGTCCGAGAAAATACTATATTGTCACGTAAATTCCATCATAATACCTCTCACCAAACAGGAAGGCAACTTTGGTCACATGACAAAATTCGGCTTTACTTGTCCAAAATACAAAAATGTGAACATCTTCGACACGAAATTGAACAACACAAAATATTTGCATGAAAAAGTAAATCGACCACGACTCATTAGTTCGAAAAGAAAAGATATATTTAAAAAACATTTTGTTTTGTGTATGATAAATGTGTCTCAAAAATGAACTTGCGCTCAGATTATTATTTCAAACGTATTCTTACGCATGTTTTTTGGGTTGCAATCATAGAAAAGAAAAATGTATTTATTATTTATTTAAGATGAATTAACTGTTGCGAATTATCCGGACCCCGGGTCCGGTCCCGTTCCCAAATCCCGAGATCACGCTTCGATATCGAGGGTACGATGCAAAGTATGATAGACGATTACCAGCGTGAAATTGATTACGCACGACGGGTTGATCACTCGCATCTTTCTTTTCTTCGGTGTCACGTTTGTGACTAGTCCGTGCGTCCCATACCACACGTCTCCCACCGTCTTGACACGTCTCCGGTTATCTTCGTGCGTCCAATGCCCATACGCTTCCACAGCCTTTCACTCATTCGGTTTGATCACAACGAAGAGCCACAAGTGTCGCTCCTCTACCCCTATCGACCGTGAGTTGTAGCACCTCGATCGCGGATGCACCTGCCTAGACGATGCACCGGTGAACTTGCATGATTGCGTTTGATTCTCTAAACTGAGAAAATACCTTTTCTCTTTCTCTCTTTCTCTTCGCACTCTTTCAACACCTTGATAAGAGTCTCTCTAATTTCTGGACTGAATTAGACTTCAATTGATTGAATAGTCTGATTAGAGGAGAGAGAGAGAGAGAGAGAGAGAGAGAGAGAGAGAGAGAGAGAGAAACATCCTATTTATACTAAAATAAGATAAGGATGAGTCAAAAGGTATGTATATCTACTATACATCTTTTCAAACAGAAAACTGCATAGACCCTTTCAGTATTCTGTTGAAACGAAATTGTTAAATCGTTCCAACCGACTTCAAACCTTCATGAAAGTTGTAGATAATCATATTATCTTTCCAACCCAAGTTGGCCCAGCTCAATTGGAGTTCGGATCCGAACGTTACGACGGTGTTACTAACTGTATGTCAAACTGTCGCATCCTTTCGGTATTCCATTAAAACGACACTGATACTTCGATCAAATGAAATACATTTCTTCATGAAAGTTCTAGATATTCTCATTATCTATCTAATCCAATTTGAACCATTCAAATTAGAATCGTTATCAGAAAGTTATGCCAGTTTTACTAAAGTTGTTTCGTATGCCCACGAACGTGTACGTTCGTTTGTCCTTCTACGTACCATTTTAGCGTTGATCCAAAAATGTATTTCCTTCATTAACATGATGAATATAAAAAATTTAAAAATGCATTGATAAAAATGTGCCATTATCAGTGCTTTCAATTCAAAAAAAAAAATGTGCAATTATCGGTGCTTTGTACGCATTGAAAAAAAATGATCTAGTCATGGAAAAGAAAACATTTATGAAGATATTTATTTACCGTATTTAAATGAAAATACTTTCTTGCGCAATGAAGATACCTATCTATTGCATGTATCGAAAAAATGACTTCAATAAGCAACATAAAAAAAAACACAAAGAACAACAGAAAACTACATTAGCATAGCATCTATTTAAATTGAATTGCTGATGTTGTGGTCATGTCAGAAAAATATTCTTCTCAAGGTTATTTTCAACAAATTATTCATGTTTCGTGAAAATTAACTAACCAAAGTATCAATTATTTTCTTTGTTGGTGCACTCGAGCAAAATACAAATGATCTTCACGAAATTGAACAACACAAAATATTTGCATGAAAAAGTAAATCGACCACAAAAAATAATGCATCAACTTCACAGGAAATAAATGAAATAAAAGAATACTTAGATTGTAGATATATTGCTCCGCACGAAGCTATGTGGCATATATTCAAATATGATATTCACTACAGAATTTCAAGCTTTGAAATGTTACCTATTCACTTGCCAATGATGAATAATATAATATTTAACAATGGTCAAAATATGAGAACAACTATCTATGAAAATGATATTGAGCGTACAATGATGACAGAATGGATGGAATTAAATAAACTAGATCCTATTGCCAAAAATTTAACATATATGAATATACCGACTAAATTTACATGGAACAAAAATATATAAATATTGGCAAACACGACAAAGTGGAAAATCCCTTGGCCGTGTATTCAACGTTCATCCATGTGCAAGTGAATTGTACTATCTAAAGTTACTTCTCAACATTGTACGTGGTCCTACATCATACAAAGATATTCGAACAATAAATGGAATTACTTACAATACATACAGAGAAGCATGTGAAATTCTTGGTTTATTAAAAAACGATAATGAGTGGACGCAAACAATAGAAGAAGCATCTCATTGGGCAAATGACAAACAAATGCGCAAACTATATGTTAACATGCTATTACATTGTGAAGTCTCAAATCCGTTAAATCTATTTAATGAAAAATAGGAGCTATTTGGTGATGATATTATATATAAAATGAAAAACATATATAATACTCCTGGAATTATAAAGAATAACGATGAATTAAAAAACTTTATTCTTCGTGACATTGAACAATTACTTATGCAAAGCGGATCTAATCTCGAAAAAAATGGTCTACCTAAACCTCAAGGAAATTTTACATACAACTTAGATAAAAAGATTAATAAGAGAAGAATTAACAGATGGTATTATTGAATTAAATGCAGAAGCCATGACTATGTACGCATCACTAAATAACGAACAAAAAAACATATATGAACCTGTAATAAAATCCAATGATCAAAAAAAGGAAAGTTATTCTTTATATATGGGTATGGTGGAACGGGGAAAACATTACTATGGCATGCTATTATATCGAAAATTCGTTCCCAAAAAAAATTGTTTTACCAGTTGCATCTTCGGCACTTGCAGTACTTCTCATGCCTAGGGGACGTACATCTCATTCCAGATTTAAAATTCCAATAGACATAACAAAAGAATCAACATGTGATATTAAAAAGGTACACATCTAGCTGAATTACTTGAAAATACATCACTCATTATATGGGATGAAGTGCCGATGAACCATCGAAATTGCTTTGAAGCACTTGATTGTAATTTACGCGATATATTGGGAACATCCAATGAACATAATCGATACAAACCTTTCGGTGGAAAAACAATATTATTAGGTGGAGATTTCAGGCAAACATTACCAATTATAAAAGGTGGATCACGTTATGAAACATTAAGTGCCTCGATTACAAAATCAAAAATATGGGAATATTGTACTCTTCTAGAGCTCACTGAAAACATGTGTTTGCGCCAACTACAAGATGACTCTATATCAAATAACGAAATAAATGAATATAATGAATGGCTCCTATCAATAGGTAATGGTACTTTTAAAGGAGAATGTCTTTTCGGATCAGAACAATCAAATTGGATAAAAATACCTTGAGACTCATTAATTCCGTGCAGTTATAGCAATGAAAAAACAATAATAAATGCAATATATCGCGACTTCTCCAAATTTCATACAAATACTGAATATTTGAAGGAAAGAACTATTGTTACGCCTACAAACGAAGATGTTGACATCCTAAACAATTTAATGTTAGACATGATTCCTGGTAATGTTAGGACATATTACAGTAATGATGAAATATGCAATTCAACTATATCCGCAGAAGAACTACAAAATATGTATCATGTCGAATTTTTAAACTCCAAAAAAAATGCCCGGCACACAAGACCACAACTTGCAACTATATCCGCAGAAGAACTACAAAATATGTATCATGTCGAATTTAATGTTGACATCCTAAAATTGGTTTTTGAAAATCATCTAAAATGATATTTTTACGGACAAAATTTAAGCATATAAATTGGAAAGATTCTCCGCGAAAGTCTTTCTAATAACCTCTCTTTTCAATTTAAGCGCTGCCGTCACCAATCCCGACTCTGGAGTCCACGCTTCGTGCATCAATTCTATTTTCGCCGGAATTTCAAATTTCTCCAATTTCGATTCCTTTGCCGCCTTAAAAAAACACCCCAAAAATTAATTAAAATAATTAATTACTAGAATTGATCTATATTCGCGAATTGTTGTGTGCTAACAAGGACATATTTTTTTATAATTAACCACAATGTAATACACATAATATTATAGTTAAATAATAATAATCAACCTAATAATAATTTATAGACATGTATATATTAGTAATTTATAGACATGTATATATTATTATCCGATAGTATTTCGGTAAAATTTAATTAATTCTTTCCCTGTATTCAAGTCTTCAAGGCAATATCTTTATCTACATTTAATGTTCTATAGAAATATTTTTTATTGTTGCAGATAATTTATTCCTTTTGTTTGTGATTATTTTTTTATCTCTCACTTTGTAATTTCCTGTATCCGTTAAAAGTACTCCTATCCTGACCATTTTTTTGGGTGGAAATCAATAATTCAAATTTGTAAATTTCTTTATCACATAAGTCTAGAACATTAAATGCAGATAAAGAAATTGACTGAGACGCAAGGAAAGAATTAATTATGCATACAGTGATTGATCGATATATAAATTTATAAAATGAGAACGATTTAGTAAACGAATTAGCCAACTAAAAGTAATTGCAAATTATCATTATAGATAAATAATAATAATCAACCTAATAGTAATTTATGGACATGTGTATATTATTATCCGATAATAATAATAATCAACCAAATCGACCGGATTAATATTATTTTTCACTTTTTTTATTATGTTCATTTAAAAAAATTAAAATTTTATATTGTAAAATTAGAAATAACATAATTATATATTATATGATTTGTTTATATATTTTTTGCTAAATAAGTTTTGAATTTTTATCATTATAAATCTTCTTATTCGGTTCACCGAACAAACCGAATAAGAAATTCGATTTATTCGTTCGGTTTTAAATCGGTTTATTCGGTTCGATTTTAAATCGGTTCAAATTTTATTCGGTTCGGTTCGATTTGAATCGGTTCGGTTCAACCGAATGTCCACCCACCTTGGGCACAATCACTATTCACTATATACATAATTAATTATTTCCCTGTATTCAAGGCAATATCTTTATCTACATTTAATGTTCTAGACTTCCGTGATAAAGAAATATGCAAATTTGAATTGTTGATTTTCCAAAAGAAAATGATTCCGATAGGAACACTTTTAATGGATAAAAGAAATTAAAAAGTAAAAGATAAAAAAATCACAAACAAAATAAATAAATTATCTGCTACCATCAAAAGATATTTCTATATGAATTTAAAATTTAAAAGCCTTCTTAATAACAAAGCTGTTCAAAACTCCAAAGTTGAGTAAAATAGATCGCTATCCCAATACCAACATAGAATGATGAAACAATTTAAACGTAAAATAAAAAAATAACATAAAAGCAAAATCATCTAAAATAATATATTTACGGACAAAATTTAAGCATATAAATTGGAAAGATTCTCAGCAAAAGTCTTTCTAATAACCTCTCTTTTCAATTTAAGCGCTGCAGTCACCAATCCTGATTCTGGAGTCCACGCTTCGTGCATCAATTCTATTTTCGCTGGAATTTCAAATTTCTCCAATTTCGCTTCCTTTGCCGCCTTAAAAAACACCCCAAAAATAAATAAAATAAATTAATTACTTTACAAATATATAATACAAATACCTTGACTAACGAGCTTTGAACTTCTTTGATGATTTCTGGTTTTTTGCACAACTCAGCAAAATTATTATATTCAATTTCTTTACTTTGAGCAAAATTTTCCAAGGCGTTTTGAGAAGCCACAATGAGAGCCACGCAATAGCTGTGAAACGGATCTGCGTGTACCATTATGTTGTCTACATACGGACTCACGCTCAAACCAGCCTCAACCTAAATCATATAAAAAGTTAATTTAATTACATGTTATTAAAAAAATACTAAACTGATTTATAAATATTAATATACCTTTCCAAGAGAGACGTATTCTCCGTGTTGGAGTTTCACAATATCTTTTTTGCGGTCAATGATTTCGAGACATCCATCTGGATGAAACCGCCCCACATCACCAGTGTAAAACCATCTCATTCCTCTTTCATCCACCTAGTTAAAACAAATAATATTTATTTAATTCGAGGACCAATTTGCATAAATTTCATTTTTTATGGGATAAAAATATTTACCTTGTAGACCTCATTGGTTTTATCTTCGTTTTTAAAGTACCCGAGAGTAACACAAGGACCGCCAATAACAATTTCACCTCTTGGCATTGGCGTGTCCGTAATTAAATATCCTCCTTCTGGCCAATCAATCAACTGCAAAAAAAAAAACACAATGTTAAAACCCTAAAATCTGATTCATGCAAAAACCCTAAACCCTAATATATCAACTCGCCTTGACAAAAGCACAAGGAAGAGGAGCGCCGACACGGCCCACTGACGCATCGTCGTGCTCAGAAAACGAACCGCCAGCACAAGTCTCCGTCAATCCATATCCTTGTCCTATCGGCGCCCTGTCATCAAAATTTATAAAATATATCAAATTTACCCCTCCAAAAAAAGAGATTATTAAATACCTACCCAAGACAGATGTTGATGAATCGCTGAGTATCGGCTGAGAGGGGGGCTCCGCCAGAGAGTAAAAATCGAATTTTCCCTCCTAAAATTGCGCGAACTTTTTTGAAAACTATAAAATCCCATAAAATTCGCTCGATTCCCCACGCTCCAAACCAGCTCCCATTTATCGCTGATAATCTCCTGTTGTATGATATTTCGAAAAGTTTCTTCGCTGTTCCTCCCTTCGCATCCACCTAAACCCAAAAAAGTAACTTTTAGGGATATATTTGATATTTTACTATTTTAGTTATTGAAAGAAGAGAGTTACGTTTTTGCGGACGCCGTCGCGAACACGATCGAGAATGGCGGGGACAGCTGTCATTAAAGTGGGTTGTAAAGCGGAAGCGTCGCCTCTGGTTCCTTTTTTAATCTTATTGGATGTATCTGTTAGTGTCAATGGAGACCCGTATCCAATTGCACTCCCAACAGCCCACATCAAAGACTACAATTACATGAACCAAATTAGATTGATTCAATAAACCCTAAACCCTAAATAGATTGAATCACAAACCTCAGCGGCTATTTCGAGAACATGAGCAAGTGGTAGGTACGCTAAGTACACATCATTACTCCCAAGCCCTGGTACGATTGTCTTCACTGCCGAAACTGTGGCTAATACATTCTTATGTGTCATCATTACTCCCTAATTAACAAAAAAATATTCAAAACAATTAATTAGGGTTAATTAAAAAATATTAGGGTTTAAATTTGTACCTTAGGTAAACCAGTGCTGCCACTTGTATACATGATTACAGCAGTATCAGAATCGAGAGGCATATTGGGATCGACTGGGTTTTCAAGTCCTAGTTTTTGAACATCTTCGAATGATTTCAAATCCCAGTTTGTCGTGTTTTGTGCTAACGAAACCTCAGTTGAAATCCCTTCGTCGTTTATGTAGATTACGCGCTTTACAGTTTTGAGTTGGTTACTTATGTCCACGAGTTTCTTCAATTCTTTTTGCCCACATATCACTGTTGTCACCTCAGTCTTGAAAGAGGAGGAGAAATTTGATATCAATTAGTTTGCGAATGCATGAAACTATAAAATGTGTTAATAATTATGAATAAAAAAACCTCGTTTAATGAATGGCAAAGAGCACCTTCACCCAAAGAGGCGTAAATTGTCACAACGGTAACACTCTGTCTAAAGCAACCCTAATTTCACAAAATAAATAAATAATTTAGTTTGTATGAAAATATAACATGAAATTTTATAAATAAAAGAGTACCTGAAGTGTAATTTGCCATTCGGCCCTTGTATCTGCGAAAATCGCAACTCGTTCCTCTTTTTTATGACCAAATTGGACCAAACCAGAAGCGAAATTACACACAGATTTAAATGCTTCACCATAAGTAATCCATTCATAATCTCCCAAGTGTAATTTCTCGAAAGATCTCCCATCTGAGGACTTTTCGAATTCTCTAGCAATGAGTTTTCTTGTGCCGAAGAGGGGCATGTATGCAAATTGCCTGCATGATTGTTCGAATAATGCAGCTAGGGTTTTGATTCCTTCCCATTGGGTTTCGACTGGAGATTCGAAACGACGGTTTCGGATCGTGTATCCTGGTTCGCCTCCTGCTTCGACTGGTACGCCTCTTTTTTTAGGGTTCTTTTTGGAGTTGAAGAGGAAAGAGAAGAGGACTGGTACGAAGAGACCTGCGAGGTAAGGGTTCATTGCTTATCGTACCTGCAAATAAGGAAGTTGATAGTGTTAATTTGCAAAAGTGCATTCGATTTAAACTAGAAAAAGTTCATGAGAAAATCTGGGCAGTTAATTATTATGCTTAATTTGTTTTTTCTCATTTGAGGCATTGAGGGGAAAATCTGAATTTCATAGTTTTCATTCTGAATTCGGTAGCTGTGATGCAAAAAAAAACGTTTAAATAGGCGATTAAGCACTCTTTCAGATCAAGATCCGTGATGCAAAAACAAGAGAAAATCAAAGCAAAAAATAAATCAGATTAGATAATATACCGTATCAGATAAGATCTGATAGAGAGAGAGAGAGAGAGAGAGTAGCTTCTGGAAGAGGATGATGAATATTGAAAGTGATTTAAGGGTTCAGAGACAAGAAGAAGATTGGAGAGGTAGGTGTCCTAATAGAGAAACGAAAAAGAGAGAGAGACGGAGATTTCAAAGAGAGAGGATAACAAAAGATGTTGATTAGATTGTAATCTCCCAAGTGCACACACATCACCAACACCTCTCATCTAAAAGAGAGAGACGGAGATTTCAAAGAGAGAGGATAAAGAGCTTGTTTTTCATATGAAGGCATATACGGACAGTACGGTGTTCCATAAAAGTGAGAAAAAACACTTTCGACCATGTCATCACGTTAATTAGATTAATGATTAATTGAGTTGAATATTTAATCTGAATAAAATGTGTTATGTACAGATCAATTAACAAACATATAAATTAACAAAAAATAATTTTAATTAAAATTATGATAAATACGGACCGGTTAATAAAAAATTAACACACTCTCGATTATGTCAACGAGGATATTTATCCCATTTTTGTGGAGACAAGTATAATTTACCTTTTCCATATTTGCCGTAATTTTTATTTGAATTGGGTAATTGGGTAACTGGGTAAACAGCTATATTTTGTTTATTATTTCATTGGTGTTAAATTAAATGTAACATTCATTGTATGATGATATATTTGTTGTACGGGATAGATTGTATGTATTATTTATCTTGCTTTATTTTAGTTAAAAAAAATACATATGTTTTATTGTTTGGTAATATTATAAACCTAAGATAATTAATTTTAAATTTTATCGTTTTGCAATATTTTTAAATCTAAGATAATTACTTTTTATTTATTTTTATCCATTTTTGGAAAATATTTAAGAGCAATTCTCAATGTAACCTTGATGAATTTAGAAATTCACAAAATTGTTCCTCTAGAAAAAAAAATGATTTTGCATTCCACAGAAAACGACCGTTCATGATCGTCCGTTGTCCATTGTCCGGAGAAATTAAACCCAATTTTGATGTTTTACTTAGGAAAACTCCGTAATTGAAGATTAACACAAACAAATTTCTATTTTTCTCAAAAAAATTGAATATATGCAAAAAAAAAATGAATTCTAACAAGGCAAAATTTTGGAACATTTTTCTCAAAAACTTTTATGTCTAAAATTAGTCAATTATTCAATTATTCTAACAAACCAAAACGAACCGGTTTGCAACCATTTTACTATTTTTCACCGTTTTCTTATTTACAACATTACTTATAGATTTAGGGTTTAGGGTTTAGCAAAACTATGTCAGAGTAAAAAAGAATAAAGGAAAAATAAAAAAATATATATAAACTAAGTAGCAAAACTGTTTTATTATTATTCACCATCAAATAAAATAATTATGCTATTCGTGCCGATCCATCGGCATTTAGCATCATACCAAAAGTTGAGACCTTACAGAAATAAATATAAACGAAGAAAACAACTTCGTGATAATCAAATATTACCAACCAACAAATATTCAAAAAAAAAAGAAACAAAATTATAATAGAATATATAAGGTGAGTTTAGTCTGCACGGGATTGGCCTGCACGAGAAGAGAGGATAATACCGACAATGAGACCATAGAGAGCAAGCGCTTCGGCGAAAATGAGGATAAGGATCATTCCGACGAAGAGTTTTGGCTGTTGTGCATTTGCCCTGTAACGTTATACAATTCATAAATATATCAGTATTAATATCTAATTCATAAATATATCAGTATTAAAATCTGTACAGAAAAAACTCTTAAATCAAGATCAAGAAAAAGAAGAATAAGAGAAGATCAAATTACCTGACACCGGCATCACCAACAATGCCAATGGCCATACCAGCAGAGAGACCAGCAAGACCACAAGAGAGTCCAGATGAGAGATGGGCATATCCATCGAAAAGGTAGTAAGACTTAGCCTTAGGGTTAATGCCAGTACTGATGATCACAGCAATAATGAGGCCGTAAATACCGAGCACTCCAGCCATGACAACTGGTACGATAGATTTCATCACCAGTTCAGGCCTCATTACTCCCATCGATGCTACTCCTACACCACTCTTCGCCGTACCATAAGCCGCTCCCATGCCTGAGATAGAGAAAGAAATAATTTGTTAATTAATAGTTGACTTTGATAAATCTTAGAATAGCATTTATGATCTGTTCGTTCGATTAAGCATTGGGAAGAGGTCTAATAATAATAACAAATCTTGTTTCTGGATCATTACCAGAGAAATTATGTAAATAAAACAAATAGATTTGTACTTCAAGCCTCTAGATCTCGATTTGAAACTGTTGATGAACTAACTAAGCAAGAAGAGTAAATAGATTGACAAACAGTAAAAATGAAATCCTAGATCTTTCATATATACCTCAGATCATTAACTAAATCAATCAATCATTCAATCTATACTGGCCACAATCTTAGATTACTCAATAAACACAGATCGAAACACTAGATCATGAAATAAATCAATAAATAGCTCTTGATGGAAAAATGAATCTTACAGGAGAACACAAGAGCTGCGGCGGCACCGAGGAATCCGAAGAAAGGCGCAGTCTCATCTCCGCTGAAGCTTGAAGTCGACATGATTGATCTAGCTATAAGTCTGAAATCGCCAAGGAGTGCGAGAAGAGAAAGATCGGGGAGAAATGGCTGGAGTGTTGAAACTTGAGATAATAAGGGACCTTGGGAGGAGAAGAGAAACGATGAATATATGAATGAGCTCAGTGTATACACCGATGTATAAGTAATAATTCTAAAATCTGAAATCTAGACCACGTATCAGACTAATCTAAATGGTTCTTGTGTAAGTTCAACACCGGGTGCATTCAAGAATGTATTGAGAGACGGCTGGAGATAATTACAGGAGCTGGTTATCAAAGAGTATAACTTTTAAATAAACCTGGTCTATACGTGAGTAATAGAAGATAAACATCAAGTCTGCAGTCAGTGTAAAATTAGTATGGACCGAGGGTATAGAAACTTTGTTGGGGGTGGGGAGAACAGCAGAATAGCAGATGAGTGGATCACGGTGATCGAGGATCTGTGGAAATACCCTTGTTAAAGTAATTAATTTACGAGATCTGCCATTGAAGTTTGACTGAGAGATTTGGGATGATTGGATGATTAGTGTCCAATTATGTAAATAAATTGAAGCTGTCATTGGCCACGTCGTGCAGGGTTGACAAAATAAATTGATGCTGCCGTTGGCTTTTCGTTCTTACAACATACCTATTAATACAACAATTTCGATAAGGGTTGTTTGTTTTGCAGTACTAATGGCAGTTAGTAAGTGCACTTACTGTATTAACTCATTTTTTGTTGTTTGATTTGATGTATTTTATCAAATTACGATAACTCATGCTTCAGTATCATTTCATTTTCCTGCAAGTCCACCTCCCGTCATAACTACGAGAAGTGAATATACATCACAAAAAAACTTGGGCGGAGAAGTGAAAATTTTAGTACATATATATTTTGAAATTTCATAATTCAATTATATCAAGCCAAACATAAAAAACTAGCAATGTCCTTATTCCAAAACTTAGCAAAACGTGACTGGCCACATGGAAATTCATGTGTCTTGTGTGGAGCCACACTGGAAACTACGACACATCTCTTTGTCCAATGTCCTTATTCCAATCAATGTTAACAAACTAAACGATATTCCACAAGATCCTAGCATTTGCACCTTTCTAGACTTTTTCATGTCAGTTCGACAAAAAAAGACAACTACCGATGTTATACGACTATGGGTGGCTTGCACATGGGTCATTTGGAAGGAACGTAATAATTGAATATTCAATCGGAAAGGACGAATGCCTGGCCTAATCAAAGAAGACTGCATGCACTAACATGCTCTTATCATGGAAACTAGCAAAGATATAAGTACAATCATATATGTTGTTGAATTTTTAGTTACAATTTTTAATTGACTCTACTAGTATAGAGTACGTTAGTTTATAATTATGGTTAATTTTGCAGTAATCTCTTGTAATTCGGTTTCAGCCTTAAATAAAAATAGAACCATACGAGCACGTTTCGTGCTCTAGGCTCTTTTCAAAAAAAAAAAAAAAACATAAAAAACTAGAATCTGGTAGTTTCACTTTTGTGAATCCAAACATTATAACTTGAAGCGTAATTACGAAAAATCAACTTGCGAAATGTGAATTTACTTTATGTAATTTCTAACACAATCATCCAAACATGCCCTTAATAGTATACATGCGGGTGGATAAAGATATAAGGGGATTGACGGCCCGATTTGTCAAAACCTATGTTACGCGGATACTTCAAAAACGCAGAAGTATCCTGAGGATACGCGTATCCGATACGGATACGGGTGCGATACGGCTCGGATACGTATCGGATACGCCACGTGGCGTATCCGAATATTTTAATATATTTTTTTTCCGGATACGGCGGGGATACGGCAGGATACGGCTGGGGATACGGCCAGGATACGGCTGGGATACTCCATTTAGGATACTTCGGCCCATTATATATTTTGGCCCATAATATTTTTAAATAAATTATATAGGATATTTCTAGGATACTTCTAGATTAGTTCTAAAATATTTCTAGAACAAGTTTATGATAGTTTTATGATACTTGTATTGTTTGCTTGATATCATTTATTGCCATGATATTTAATTTAAAAATATAATTAATTAATTATTTAATTTATTACTTATTTATTAATTATATATAATATAAATATATTAAATTGCCGTATCCCCGTATCCGTGATTTTTTGAAAATTGCCGTATCGCCGTATCCGTATCGTATCGGATACGCTACCCGTATCCGTATCCGTGCAACATAGGTCAAAACAACTCAAAACATTAGATTTAAAACGTGAATTAATACTAATAAAAATAAAAATATTGACGAGAAAAGAAAAAAATATATAAAGATTTTCAAATTCATTATCTTTTTGGTCCCGAGTCGGGGAACTATGTCGCACACTCTTGACATTTGAAAACCATGTGTTATATTAAAGGTTATGGCGATCAATCTTTTATTTTTTATTTTTTTTTTAATTAGGAAGGTCAAAAACCTACCTGGTTTTGTATTAATAATAAAAGTAAAGTTACAATAAATTATACAGTACATTAAGCCTTGATTAGTGGTGATATCTTCTGCTCTACTTTTGAATAATTATTTCTCCTTGACGTGAAATTTTGCTAATTTGATATTTTTTACCATGCATGAGTTTCTTCGATTATTAGCGGTCCCACCAATATAGGTTGCTTACCCTCTTTTCGGAAGATTCGCGCGTTTCTTTCCTTTCACATGTTCCAAGTTAGTGTCGTCCATAATCTTTTTTGTTGTTGTTGAGATGATGAAGTTTTAAAATGTCACAATAGGCTAGATCAAAAATAAAAAGACAAAAGAAAAAATATCATTTGTGTGAAACAACGGAATAACGGACCACAAGATTGATCATATCTAAATCGAATGGTGGCATCTTAGGTTTGGACTACCGTCTCTTCAAGTGAGATCATTGTTTTGCTCGAAACCTTCATATTCACCGGTACCGTTATTTTTCTTAAGATTTTGGTGTCATTCATCTCCAAATCATTGAAATGAGTCGATCATAAAGATATGACAAGAAGGAAGAGGCCGCAGTGTGAGCCAAACCCTCAAGATCGGGTCAAGTCTTCCAGATTTTTTCTAATATACCTTTTTTTTATTGGCGGCTAATGTTTTTAACTTACACACATATGCTTAATATCTATAATCCCTCGTAGATTGAATGACTTGTACCGTAACCAACCATATAAATAAGAAATATTTTTCGAAAAACTCCTAACTTTTGTGAATATTATCAATTGTCTTAAATAAAATTATACCATAATGATAATAACAATAATCCAGACAAAAAACTGAAATATATCGATTGTGTACTGGGTAAACGGCTATGGGCTACCAAGTAACATAGACATAGCTGAAAAAGTAAGTAAAAACAACAAGAAACTAAAGAAAAGGTACAAGTGACTATGTCGTTTCTTTGTTTCTAATGTTCACCAATCTCTATAAACGTTTCGATGACTCTAATATATATATATATATATATATATATATATATATATATATATATATATATCTTTGCATTTTACGTCTATGAAAGCCGGTACCCAAATTGTAGGGTTCGATAACGACAAGGTTCACGAATAGCAAACATCCGAAAAAGAAGAAAAAACAAATTATCATTGACGATCCCCCCCCCCCCCCCCCCCCCCCCCAACCAATTTATTTGTAAGCCTTTTTCGAAGGAATCTAAAAACCGAGAGAGTTTTGATAATATTCATAAAAATTAGGTTTTTTTGAAAAATCTCCCTAAAATATTTTATTTATGTATTTATTAATTTATATAAAATAAGATAATTTATAAAAAAAATTAAGAGGATTATTTTTGTGCAAAAAAATAATTTTGGATGAAAAATTAAAGTTAACAATAGTAAGGAGTAAAAACTAATTCAATCCATTCGTTTGATGAAAAAAACATTTCGATAATATCATAATATTCATACATGTTAAGGGGGTTTTGAAAATTTCTCTATAAATAAACTGGGGATATTTTTGTTTGTAGAAACCAAAATAGAAAATACAAAAGTCGTAGAATTTTAATATCCGAAAAATTGGGGGGTTTGCAAAAATACTTCTTTTTAATTCGGAATGTTTCAATTTATTTTATAATTTCTAAAAATGTTATATGTAATGTCGACCTCAACCATATCAGTCTCATTATAAAATTCAAATGAGAATAATGGAAAACCAACTTTGTTTCATATTAGAAAGCACATACATGCATAATATATATTTAATATCATTCGCGAAAAAATGACAAGCCATTATTTAAAAAAAAAAGAAAAATGAACTAAAAATAAAATAAAATACTCCAAATAGCAAAAAAGAATACATAATTATTTTACTAAATTCCCTTTCATTTCTTTAGAGATTTCAAAGGGAAAAATCCATGTTATTATTTTTTATAATAAACATGATACCGACTATTCTTTTTTAAGTAGATCGTAGAACACCATTGGTTTTGGGCAGCTTTTGATGCAAAGAGCCTGTCAAAGTAAATTAATTTTGAGTTAAAAAACAAAATATTTTTAGGAACATAAAACATATCAGTACACTTGTATTTTACTCTGATCTCAAATTTACTATCTAATAGAGGTTTAAATAATGTTAAAGCTAGATTACATGTTTGAATTATTATCATTACTAGGATAATACTCGCGTTGCGCAGCAAATATGTTAATTATGTTTTTCATTTTAATATGATGTACTAATTTTTATGATGATAAAATCAGTATCATATCATATAATATAATTATTTCAACATCATATTATTCGAATTATATTGTTAGAACTCATTTATGTACAATCATGTATATCTTTTACGATTATATTATGCTCATGTAGAAAATAATTCATATTTAAATATTAGTACATATATTAGTGCAACAATAAGATGACATCTTAGATATGACATAATTTTACATAACAATATAACAAAAATTATAATATTATATCGCGTAATAGTTCATGCAACACACATATAGAAACATTGAGCCAATGAACACAAATAATTATAAAGTATGAATAATTTTATATCGATAAGAAAAACAATGAAAATTATACACAATATTGCATTTAACGGTGAAAATAATTAACTAATAATATCAAACTTTCATTACGTAAAACCATAATTCAAAATGATACACAATATCATATGGTATTTTTAAATTTACATCTTCAGAAATATCAATAGTATTTGATATATGTTTATAAGTACGAAGTTATTTATATTTTAATAGGTAAGCTATTCATTTTTAGCAATAATAAATAAAAAAAATAGTATTAAAGTTGTTTACACAAATACACAAATATATTTACTTAGTTTGTTCAGGTTTCTTATCATTACAGTTTTTTTAAATGACAATAATTAAAATTGAATTATTTAAATACTAAATATGAATTATTTTTCTTTGCAATTTCTTATATAATATTT
The DNA here is from genome assembly GCA_946800325.1 of Luzula sylvatica. NCBI lineage: Eukaryota > Viridiplantae > Streptophyta > Magnoliopsida > Poales > Juncaceae > Luzula > Luzula sylvatica. The sequence goes on from OX326960.1 coordinate 68,957,701, forward strand.
TCACAAATTCCAATTACAAAAAACGTCATGCATAAACTATACTAGTACGGATATCAAAACAAAGAGAAAATTTAAGTAAACGTATTTGGAGGATTTTTAAAATTAAAGTTCGTAAATTATTATTAATATAATCTACACCAAAAAGTAATATAATCTATTAGAAAAATATATATATTTTTTAATTATACGAGAGAGAAAGATATCATATGTGCGAAATATTAAATACTGATAAAATGATCTAATGAATAACAAAAATATATAACTTGTGTGTGTCAACAAGAATTTTTCATATTTTTTTGCCATGTGAATATTACATTGAACATCAAACGTACCCTTTTAACCATATGTGTTGGATTAAAAATATCAAAAGATACCATGGCTTAAAGATATGACTTAAAAATTGAAGTTGTTGTAAAATAATGACAAACAAATGATTATATATAATATGACGCTGAAAAAAACTAGCAAAAATATTGTGAATGAAATCAAACCACATCATTATCAATACATTTAACAGTTCAAATTAATACATACAAATAGTCACGCAAAATATATGTTTTAAAATATCAAATATAAAATTAATGGATATGACGAATCCACGTCACAATCTATAATCTATAATGACTAATAATCATGAATAACAATAATAATGTGATTTCATGAAAAGGCTAAGAGATATGTGAAAAAATAAGAGTGCTGGAAAATTATTATTATTAGGGAAATTTTAAAAAAAAATAAATAACTTTACTGGATATTTTACAAAAACCCTTTTCTTTTTTTTTAACAAATAATAATTTATCATATGTTATAGTTATATGATTTTAATATTAATTTATTATTTTTTCAAGAAAAAATAACATCAAATAATAATAAAATAAACAACAATTTTAAAAAAGCACAACTTTTAAAATATTTAAAAAATAAAAAATCATGAAACTATAAAAATACATATAAAAAAAATGAAAATAAAAACTAGGTGTTAAAAGATATTTTTCTACCAATATAATTTGAAGGTGTTCTTTTAATGCTATTATTTATTTTATTATTATTTGTTGTTAGTTAGTTTTCTTAAAAAATAATAAATGAAATTATAAAAAATCATATAACTAAACACATAATAATTTTATTTTTGAAATTATATTATGTTAAACAATATTTATGAAATTTTTCGAAATTAATAAAATATAACTAAAAATATATTTTGTAATTATAAAATATGAAATAGTAGAAGGATATTTTGGTCCAAAAAATATTTAACATCATTCAAAATTAGATTTAACCTCTTTAGGAGATTATTTGAAACAAAAATTTGGTTTAAATGGTTTTTTGGAGTTTCCAATAATATAGGAATTTTTTACGATATCCGAATTTTTTGGAAATGTCCCTTGTTGTTGTTGTTGTTGTTTCAGACTTGAATAGTTGTATAAGTTTTCTATTCCATTCGAACAGTAAACAACATATTTAAGCATCATAGAACTCAAAACAATCAAATCTCCAAAACATTATTATTATTATTATTATTATTATTATTATTATAATAATAATAAATCATTTTTATTTATTTATGATTTCATGATTTCTTTCATCCCACTTTTCTTCTACTAATTTTTATTTGTTAATTATATCTCATAAATAATAAATTAAAACTGATGTGCATAGTTATGCTTATACCTGAATTGCAAATGCCAAGTGTAATAAAGAAGCCTCGGACCAAGGTCTCCCTATAAATTGAAGTCCAATTGGCAAGCCTTGTTTGTCTTGTCCAACCTATAATTACAAATATTTAAATTAATATTATATATTTTGAAGAAAAAATAGAATATCCTGTATTATTTATTAAAAAAAGAAAAAAGAAAAGGAATTAATTACCATTACTGTTATGGCAGGTAATCCAAGAAAATTGCCAGCAATAGAGAATCTGACCAATGCAGCTAAAAACCAAGATATATGCAATATTTGATGAAATTATATTTATGTGAATTTAATCAAAAAAATTGAAATTTAATCAAGTTACCTCCATTTATGTAATCAAGTTCTCCAGTTTGAAATGCGTCTTTCTGTAGTGTATATGCAGTTACCCTATTAAATTGAAATGTCATAAATATCCAAAATCATATAAAATAAAAAAATTATAAATTGGTAATTATTTATTTTTTAATGTATTTAATTGATTACCCAGTTGTAGGTGTGACAATCACATCAGCATTTTTAAATATCTCTTTGTGGAAATACATCTGGCGATTCCTGTATTTAAAATTAAAGCATTTTAAATCAAATATTTGATCGAAATAAAGTCAATTTTACTAAATTTTTTTTATTAATTTACCTAATTTTTTGAGCATTGAGATACTCTTGGCTACTAAACAAACGGTATACACTTAGCGCGACTCTCACGTCCCAGCCTATCTCTGACTTTTTCCTTTTTTATCACAAGTAAAATTCGAATCAGGTGACAATTTCATAATATCTTTTACAATAATTTCTTGATTAGTTTAACGCTGAATAATATAATTTTAATGATAATAATAATAATTTTATACAATTTCTCAATATGTTTATCGAGTGAAGCTGTGCATTCTGAGCCAATTGTTATGTAGTGAGCCAACCGCATTTCCTCTATCTCCGGCACCGTAATATTTATCGTCTTTAAAAAATAACACAAAAAGGAGAAATTACAAATATTGTTTTGAATTATAGCACTTATTTAGCTCATTTTATACGTGATTTGTGTTCCTAATTTTTTTATTTATTTATCTTATCTAATTTTTTACACACTTAAAAGAGATTGGTAGTACCATACCAGTAATACTAGTTATGAAGTTAAGATTATATTATTTTCAGTAAACAATATAATTTATATTTTTGGTTAATCAAATGATGAATTTAGGGCTTTACCTTCCAACCATAATGCACATCAAGCATATGAAGAGCTTCATCACAGCAATTTCTTATATCCTCAGAACAATCATTAAACCACTACATTTACAAAATATTTGTAAGTATCAATACATATATGAAATTGATACTAAAATGATTTAATTCAAGTAGAAACCTTTGCAGATTTGGCTAGCTTGATATTCTTAATAGATTGTGTGGTCGTCAATAGCGGGAAATTCAACTCTGGCTGGAAAAAAATAAAATCAGAGTTTCGTGAAATTTAATTCGAAGATATTAATTACAAATAAAATTAACCTAAAAATTATTTACCTGTGAATATGTGGATTTTCCTTCTGACGAGTGACCGCAAATTGCAGCATAACTAACAAAAAAAATACAATTTATCACACAATAAACAAATTTAACAATATTGTTTTTGAAGGTAAACCAAAATACTAACGCGATAAGAGTGTCCTCGACTGTTGCAGCCAAGATTCCAGGCATCCCGACCGTCCAATTCAAAGGAAGAACTCTGAAAAAATAAAGATAATCAAAGTTGTATCATATTCATGAAAGTAAAAGGCCGAATTTCACCAATACCCCGACAAAAAAAATCTCATAATTTCACATATACCCTTTTCAAAATATTGAATACCAAGAATACCCCTACATAATATGTATAAGATATATCATCAATACACCCCCAACTCCTGATTTTTTCAAAAGAATGCATAACTAATTAAAATTAATGCTTTAATATATTAATTAATAATATTATATTTAATTTAGGGGCAGTTTAATATTCAATGTATTTACGTGTGAACGGGAGATGTCTCTTGACATAAATAGATGTTTATTGATTTAAATAAAAATAACTAGAATTTTGATAAATAAGAATGTATGTTTGAAATGGTGTGTTTAGGGAATGTATATTGAATAATATAAATATATTGTACTGTAGCGAAATGAAATTGAGAAAAATATAATAATATAAAAAAGAGCAAATAGTCTCTGACTCCATTCTCTCTCGTGTGCACTGTATCAATATAAAGTCTCTGTCTTTTTGGTATTAATCCCAAAATCTCTTCCCCAAATAAAAACCAATATAAATTTCCAACAAATTGGTATATAGAGCCAAGGTTTTTACGGTTTTTTGCGAGTGTTTGCGACAGTGAGTTTGTCGAAGTTTGGAGAAGGAAAAAATCAAGCCAGCCCAAGACGGTGTTTTCGGACTCCCATAAGTTTCGCAACTTATTTTCGATGACGAAAATTACGATTATTGGAGCATTAAAATGAAGACTCTTTTGATCGCGCAAGACCTATGAAAAATAGTAGAAGACGGAGTGGACACGACAAAAGAAGGAGAAACTGCCGATGCGTTGAATGCAAATAAAAATAAAGATGCAAAATCCTTATACTTGATACAACAAGTAATTTCGGATAAATTATTCACGAGAATAATTGACGCTAAAACTTCGAAGGAAGCATGGGAGATTTTGCAACGAGAATTTCAAGAAAACGAAAAAGTGAGAACGGTTAAACTCTTGACGCTTAAGATGGAATTCCAAAACTTGAAGATGAAGGAGAACGATACGCTCAAAGATTTTTTCTCCAATATTTTGAAAGTGGTAAACCAAATAAAAGATTTTGGCGAAAAATTTGACCGATAAATCGGTTTGGAAAAAAATATTTATTAGCTTTTCTTCAAAATACAACAATATGACTTATATTATCGAAGAAACCAAAGACCTAGCGATTCTTAGTGTGCACGACTTGATGTGTTCTTTAGAGAGACAGGAACAACGATTAAATCGAGACACCCAACAATCTTTGGAGAGTGCGTTCCAATAAAAAACTGCTGTAACCGAATCATCAAACCAAAATACGTTCAAGGGAGAATCATTTCGTGGTGGTCGAAAAAGTAGAGGTCGAGGTTGAGGAAGATTTGGAAGAGGAGGAGGTAGAAGCAATTATCAAAATAATGAAGGGCGATGGTGCGGTGTGTGCAAAAGTTCGACTCATGCCGAGAAAAATCGTTGGAACAAAGGAAAGACTCAATCCTACAATTGCAAGAAGTTCGGCCATATGAAAAAGGATTGCCGAGTTAAAGCAAATGAACAAACCAACTATACCGAAGAGAAAATCGACAATGAAAATATTTTCTACGCGTGTCAAGTAACCTTTGAGAAGAAAAATGATGTGTGGTACATCGATATCGGGCGTAGCAACCATATGACCGGAATCGAATCGATCTTTAGCGAAATCGACAAGACAGACACTACTCAAATTACTATGGGAAATAACGCGGTGGTTCGATCTAAAGGAAAATGAACGATTGCGATTGAATCGAAGAAAAGTCGAATGTTCATTCGAGATGTGTTGTTTGTTCCGGAATTGACGCAAAATTTGTTGAGTGTTTGGTAATTGGTTGAGAATAGATACACGGAGTTGGCACAAAATTAATGCTTTAATATTAATTAATAATATTATATCTAATTTAGAGGCAGGTTAATATTCAATGTATTTGCGTGTGAACGGGAGATATTTCTTGACATAAATATGTGTCTATTGATTTAAATAAAAATATTTAAAATTAGACAGACATGGAATTATGTTTGAAAGGACGTGTGGAATGTATATTGAATACTGTAGCGAAATGAAATTGAGAAAAATATAATAATATAAAAAAAAAGCAAATAGTCTCTGACTCCATTCTCTCTCGTGTGCACTATATCAATATAAAGTCTCTGTCTTTTTGATATTAATCCCAAAATCTCTTCCCCAAATAAAATCCAATATTAATTCCCAACATAACTACCCTTTTTCTCACTTTAAGTTATACGTGATATTTCCTATAAATTGTAGGGTAATTTTCGATACTTCGTATTTAGAGGGACATTCGTGATTTTTAGAGATTTTGCAGGGTTACATTTGAAATTGTGCCAAAGAAAAAATCGCAAAGTTTAAGAAATGAGTTGAAATTACCCTGAATTAGAGAGACGACCCGAAGTTGGCTTGAAACCGACCACGCCACACAGAGCTGCCGGCATCCTTACTGATCCTGAACAAAATTAAAAAAGGAAAAAAAAATCCTAAATTGTACCAAATGAGGTTTTTTCATATTTTTTTTTAGATTGTTTAATTAGCAATTTCATACCGCCACCGTCGACTCCAAGTGCAACGGGGCACAAACCGGCGCAGACAACTGCAGCGGATCCGCTCGAGGAGCCACCCGAGACCTTATTTATGTTGTACGGATTTCTCGTGGACCTATTAACAAAAAAAAAATTCAATTCATAAGAAGATATAACAAAAAAAAAAAAAAAATTGAAATGAGAAGTTACCCATAATGGGGATTGATGCCGCTGGTCCCGGCACCGAGCTCATGCATGTTCGTTTTGCCAACCAAAATTGCACCACATGCTCTTAATTGCTTCACGCATATGGCGTCCTCTTTGCATGGTCTCTCTTTGTGCAACCACTTCGTCCCTCCTGTAATTATTTCATGTACTAACTTAGATCTCATTTTAATTTCATGCAATACAAGCGTCACAAATATTGTACACTATTTTATTTAAATTACAGATGAAAAATGAAATATCCCTACGCAGTCACAGTGCACAGTACAAGTTTTGGTAGCTAGTCAATTTTGTTAATATTAAGGTATGGTAATTTGGTAAGCAAATATAATAAGTTGGGAAATTTTACTTTGTCCCCACGACTCTTCTCTCCCATCCTCTATGCGTATTTCGAGAAGGATTAATGGGGATAATTAGCATTAATTCATTTTCACATATAAATTTGATGTTAATTGAGTTTCTAATTAATCATTAATTATTACGTCGTGATATACACAAAATATATGGCCTAATAGTTTAACATGCAAGTGGCTTTGAGTATTTTGTAGAACTAAAAAATGAATTATTTAATGGAGCTGGTTTCATTTAAAAAAAAAAAAAAAGTAATTAATTTACCAGTTGTGGGGTAGGGCAAGCAGTCTATTTCATCCTTGATAGCAACTAATATTCCATCCATTGCAGAAATAGAAGTTCCTGACAATAGTTACAAAAACATACATTGATAAGGTATGGTAATGAGAACATAGATAATATTAATGCAGCATATATATAGGGGATCTGCACTAATTAGTTCTCATTTTTTTACATTTTGCCATAAATATATAAAATAGACAAAAACCTAGAAAATTTTTTGTGATATTATTCTTTTTTGGCATGTTAATATATTGATTTTCAATTTGAGAAAATATTCATTGGTATATAGTGCATGGTATGAGCTGGCTTATTTGGCGGCATTCAATTATATATTTGGACCATTTCTTATTTAGGCCCAAGCCCAAATGTAGATACAGGGACTACTACTATTTGAGTTTACTAATTTAAGTCCTTTATTAATAAAGAAACTTTTAACTGCAAGAGTACATAAATTATTAAATAAAAGCAAATTGTGTGCCCACAAATTAATTAGAGAAGATTTACAAGCCACCCCCTTATACTAAATATTTTTTTTAAAAAAAACTTTACCTTTTTGCACCATGCACAAATTAATTTTTTACAGTTTATGCAAAATTATGGGATATTTGTAAATTCCTCTAAAATAAAAACAGTAAATAGGTAACAAAAACAATGACACGATACATAAATGCTTATCTACCCTATAATCATCATGTCCCAAAAAATGGGTTGCAATACACAAATGTGTGATAAATTGTTGAGAAAATTAGGAAACTACATAGACCCATGCATGTGCTAAGACATAAATATCTGATAATGAAATGTGGTTGAATTCTTGAGAATTATTTTTACTAGTAAAAATAGATAATTGATTTATTGGTTCTATTTAAAATACTCTGAGCATCATGATTCAAAAAATTGAAGTAATTTTTTATTGAATAATTGAATTATCATACCTGTTTTATATCTAAGAGCTGATTCTTCAGCTTGTTTCAAAATATCTTCAGTATCATAGCTAATGAAAAAGGCCATATCTAAATTAGGTCCCGCGCTCTCCTTAACCGCGTCCAAAAATCTCTTCGCAACCTAAATTGTAGCCAAATTTGAAATTTTAGAAATTATGATCGTGGTTACGGAACAATTTGAAATTTTAATAAAAAAATACGAGAATTAAAGTAACCATAAGAGGAGTAGTTTCTCCTGAAATGTAGGCTCGATAAAAATCTTGAATTGTCCATCTCTTAAAACCCGAAGACTTTTCGTCTTTCGTTAGTGTCGATTCAAGAGAAGAAGGGAGACAATTCATCGCCTCCGTTACTTTCTCGACTGGAGATAAATCGGGTTTTGTCAGGCTAACATTTTGTTCTGGTGTATCTACACGGTACAAAATAAATAAATAAATAAATCAGTGTGAATAGGAGTAAGTTCAAATTTGAATTTTGTTTTATGAAAATTTAATTTCACACCTCCATGATCATGTGTTGAGGTGAACAAAGGTGGCTCTTGAATGTTAGCAAAGGATACAAGCTGAAATAAATTAGATCTATTTAATACTGTATTTATTCAAAAAAAAAGTAATACTATAACTAGAAAGAAATATGTCACCAAATTGATTAATTACAAAAATAATTGGATACAAATATATATTTCTTGATCGTTGGCATAATTATAAATACTTTACTTTCGGGTCTTAAATTTGAGTTTCTTTTCAATTATACATAGGTTTAGCTAGAAATAGTAAATATTCATCTCACAAAAAGAATAAGAAGACTAACCTTATGAACGAGATTATCTCTTGTCAGAAAATTAATCACGATCGGTCCAACAATCCACGACTCCAGAATCCACACAAAAATCTTCACCAGAAGACCGGCGACACGAGGAGCTATTGAAATTAGTAAAATTCTTCAATTAATCACTCGAATTGATTTCCATTGAAATTGTTTGAAAAAATCTTCAATTAATCACTCAATTGACTTATAAAATAAACAATTTGCAATAATCATCAAGTAATCCCTCATTTGCTTAATAATCAAGCAATTTGCAAAAGTTCTTCAATTAGCACTCAATTGATGTACAATCAAACAATTTGCAACAGTTTTATTTCAATTGAATTAGGCAAATTTATACCTTTAACTTCAGGATGAATATAGAATTCATCGCTATCGGGGCCGAGATTCACTTCGGAAACGGGTTTATAAACCTTTCCAGTTGCTCTGAAGAAACCCATTAATTAAGGAGATAAATTTGGGTTCCAATTATAATTTGAGGAAAGTGAGAAATGATGTTGATCTTGATTGTTTGGGTTTATGGAGGTTTCATCGTGAAACTTATATATAGCGGTTAGAGAGAGAGAGAGAGAGAGAGAGAGAGAGAGAGAGAGAGAGAGAGAGAGACTGGAGTGTAATAAATGCAAAGGAATGGAGACCTGTGAAACAAAAGCTTTTGAGTAGAGAGAAAATGAAAGATTTAATTTGTTTCTTGTTGTGAGGGGAAGAGAGAGAGAGAGAGAAGTTATGCCTTGTTTCATTATTTTAGAGGGGGAAATTGGTTTCTTGTTAACTATCGTTATCTTGTGGCGCGCAAGTGCCGTTGTTTCATTTCCGAGTTCAACGGTAACATTTCCATGGAGTTTTTTTTTACTGCCAAGAAACTTAGAGCTGTTATTGTTAATAATCTCCATTTTTATCCATCTCCTAAAGAAATTTAGAAGTACATTTTTTTTCTAAATAATATTCTTTTTTATTAAATTTGCAAAATATCGTACAAATTTTTTTTTCTTTTCTTTATTTGTGTCTCTAAATGGGAGAACTTCTGATTTTTCCCCACCATGCTTATTTATCGCCCCGAGTCCGAGCAACCAAATCACCGCGTGCCACTTGTCCAGGAGTCGCACGACAAAATCCTGTTGCCGGGTTTATTTGTCGCCAAGCTGACATTTATGGGGCCAATTTCTCGTGATTTTCGAGTTGTTTCTCACGAGATAATGGGCCGTGGTTCAATTATCGCGTAGACTTCAAAAAGATGTAACGATTAAATAAATAATTAATACATAAGCAAAAATGTATAAATTATCATAATCGGGTAGATATTAAAACACACATGAACCAAATATTTAAAAGATATATATATGAGGAAGGCTAACCTACTTAATTAAGATTGTAAGTGCTCATAAATTATCATATTTTGCTTGCACATGTATATATAAGATTGTAAGTGCTCATAATTATAAATGTAAACATTTTTTAAAGATATAAGGGATTGACACAAATGTATATATACAAGCAAAGAAGGTATGTACACATATAACCAAAAAAATATAAATGCTCATATTATGGAAATATAAAGTCCATAAAAATCAAAGATAAAATGGACAACATTTTAATGGAATATTTTCAATTTTGCCGGACTTCGAAAAAGGTATAAAGGTTTAATAAAAATATATACGTAAGTAAAAAGATATAATTATTATAATAAGAGAGGTATAAAAATGCATAGAAGTATCATCAAAATATTATATTTTAAAAATATCATGACAATAAATAAAAATATAATAAATAATAAATTAATAATACTTTTAAATTAAATATTATGACAATAAATAAAATCAATCAAATAATACAAGTATAATAAAAATATCAAAAATTTATTCTAGAAGTACCTGAGAATAATCTAGAATTATAATATAAGTATCATATATAATTTATTCAAAAATATTATGTGCCAAAATATATATTGACCGAAGTATCATAAATACAGTATCTCATCCTTATCATGGAAGTATACCCTGATGTATCATGTCGCATCCCCGTCGTATTATATCTGAAAAGAAAATATTAAAATATTCAGATATGTCACGTGACGTATCCAATACGTATCCGAACCGTATAATACCCGTATCTGTATTGGATTATTGTATCATCAGGATACTTCTGCATTTTTGAAGTATCCGCGTAACATAGATAAGAACCAAATATAAAAATGATAAAACTTTAACGAAAAATTATTTACATAAGATAAAATGGTACAAATGCCCATAATAAAATATATATAAATATTTTCAACGATGTAACATTTAACAAAAATATATACTATCAATGGTCTCATAACTTAGTTGGTTGAGTGTTCGAAATGATAAAATCATGTAAAAATTATGGTGTAGTTAGAGTTTCATTGATATTATATAAATATAACAATCAATTATTTATTGGGTGTCATTAAAAAAAAATATATGGATATATGCAAGTGAAAATGTTTAATTTGTCATAAGGTGTAAAGGTCCGTGAGAATCAAATATAAAAATGATAAAATAAAAAACATATATAGGAAGAAGAAAAAGTATAAATGCACGTGATCGGAGATTTCTTTTTGTAATGTATAATTGACAAAAAATATACACATGATAAAAAATGTATAATTTATCATAATCCGAAAGGTACAAAATTCCAAAAGAATCACGTATAAAGCGGATGAAATTTTCACAAAAAACATATATTGGTAAACAAAAATTTGTAAATCTCAATATCAAAGAGTCATAAGGTAATTTTTATATTAATTTTGAATTTGAATTAACGGGCTAAGCAGAGAGAAAAGACAAATGGCGAGAAATAGATTAGACTGGGTGGCTAACGCCGCCGGGTCGGGCCAACTTCTCGTTTAGGATGACTTTTACGATAAAAACGATAATTTTGATGGACCGTACATTTTTCTTTTGTAAATTCGAGAGAAAAGAAAAATCATTTTAAGAAATAATACCTTAAATTTTCGGTTGTTAATAATCATTTTATAGATGTTACAGAAAATATTTGCAATTGATTGAGTAAATAAAGAAGGTTCGACGATCCTTCATTTATTGATATCAATGGAACTTGAATCCACAATGTCCCACAACCTACGTTTTTTGTGTCTCACACTTAACCAACTGAGATATGATTTCATTGACAGTAACTCTATTATCATAAAATTGATTTTAAATATTGCTTAATTTTTAATTTTTTACAGTAGTATTTAATTAAGTGCTTCCGGTATCGCCAAACAAATACCAACGAAAGAAAGTTAGTGTGTCCCCATTTTTATTTGAGCTTATATATATAGAGCCCCTCAAACACAAAAAAAAATAATCTCGACGAGGTGGCAAGAAAGAGGGCAATCAATTCACCTAATTAAGCGTATTAATTAACAATTAATTGTGTCAATAAAGAGGGCAATCAATTCACCTAATTTTTTTTTTGCCACCTTATCACGAGGCTTGGTATGAGTTTGGGGAACCCAAGTATATTTTCCCTTATTTTCATGAACTGGATGTAGGACCCAAATAATAATTCTCACAAATCTTGCTAGTCTCAATTACTATTGGGGCTTTGACACTATTTCGAAGTAAAAAAAAATATTATTTTTGTTAATGATCATATAATATAATATTATGACCTAAATATCCAACTACTTGAGGGGAAAATGGGGTCACTTGGAGAAAAGAGATTATTTAAACGATTCAAGTTCATTTTGCAACACTACAAGTAAAATTTAGAAGTCAAAACGGAAAAATTACACTTCACCTTTGGCATTTAAAGTACACAACTATCTATATCGCATTCGCATCTGCATATATTGATGATACCTATTTTATTTTAATAGTAACCTCCAAAGATTATCATATTTTTAAGGGGAATTTTTATTTTGGCTCCACAACTCATGTTTCCATTTTTAATGCGGATTTCGAGAAAGTTTAATGAAGTTAATTAGTAATCCAATTAATATTAAATTTCACCAAATTTATATAAAAATGAATTAATGATTAATTAGCACGTATGTTTATTGATATGTTGAAATTAATGGTTGATTCGTTTTTTGTGTTGATTTGATTGCTAATTACTCTTCATTAATCTTTCTCCGCATCAAAAATGGAAAACATAAGTTGTGTGAACGTAGTAAATGCCCTCGGTTTTTAAGGAGCAATTTCTCTTGTACCTGTGCAAAATCTTGAAATATAAATTCTACCCCTCTAAAACATAAAATATCACGAATAACCCTACAAAACATAAAGAGAGAAAAAAACACAATGCCTTAAATACATAAAATAATCGGAGCTCAAATGACCAGTAAATTTGACAAACAAACAATGTATCCAAGTTGTTGTACTTCGTAAGATTTACAATTTTGATATTTAACAAATTTTCTGAATCTCAACATAACTTTATCAAAAACATTTTACGAGTTGTATAACAGTATGGAATGAGCAGGAAAATCCAGCATCACTCACTTTCGCCAGATCCTTTGGCGAAAGTGAGTAAAATAGGTCTAAATACAATCAGTGCATTGAATGATGAAAATCCTGAATTTGGTGTGTGACGATTGTATTTAGACTCACTTAAACACCCTAAATTAACATTTAATCTCTTTCGTCAAATTCTCTGGCAAAAAAAAAATTCGTCAAGATTTCTGACGAAAGAGCTAGTTTCCAAAATTAAGGAACTGACGTGCTATTCTTGCAAATTGGGTTTTTCGGATGCTATGCATAAAAAAAAAAAAAAAATCTAAACATTAAATATCACGTAAAGGCTTAACACACACACTCCCCCCTCCTTGATCACTTAATCAGGTATTAATAATAATAATAATAATAATAATAATGCAAGTGTACTATGGCAATATTTTTAGATCAAATAAAAAAAACGAGTATGCATGTTATTTCTCATATTTTATAGGATTATTCATGATATTTCATATTTTATACCCAGGGTGCACACGCGATATTTCGAGATTTTGAAATATCTCGAAAGGTACTCCTCAAATTACGTTTATTTCTAAAGCAAGATTGTGCTCAATTTTTTTGAAAGCAAAAAAGTGAAAAGAAACAAATATAAGCAAATTTATAGAATTTTTCACTGATAATGAAGATCCATAAAACTAGGATATGTGGAAAAGTACCACAGTCCACATATCATTCTGCAAAAACCTTTTTAAAGAAAAATCATTACTTCTATCTAGAAATGTAAGATAGAATCTTCCATTTGCCCATTAATTTTGCTTATCTTTTTCTTATTCAACTTCATCCTTAATTTCCCACCTACCCTCTCAAATCTCAATTTGATAGGTTATGTTAAATCCAAATTCGTCTACATTTATTTTTCTATATTCCTAAGCAAAGGCATTTTGGTCATTTCACCAATATGAAAATTCGAAAGGGAAAATCTTCAAAAACCTCCTAACTTTTCTGAAAAGTATGAAAAAACCCTATCTTTTTAGATTTCCTAAAAACACCTTATATTTTATGATTCCTCCAAAACCCCCTAACAATTTTAAATTCGCTCAAAAACCCCTTATCTTTTTTTTTTTATGATTTTGAAGATGATCATTATACTACTTTCCATAATTTTATTTTATAAATATCCATAATTTAATAAATAATAAATAGATATTAAAATATAAAAAATAAATAATACATAGATATTATAATATTATAATATATAATAAATAAATATTAAAATATTATTATAAATAATATATAGATATTAAAATATTATAATAAATAATACATAGATATTATAATATTGATAATTGTTGAAAATGATATTTTAATATAAATATATTATTTATCATAATATTTTAATATTTATGTATTATTTATTATAATATTTTAATATATATGTATTATTTATTTTTGAACATTTTTTATTTTTTTATAATAGTTTAATATCCATTTATTATTTATTAAATTATAGAGATTTATAAAATACAATTATGAGGGTATAATGGTCATTTTTAAAAACATAACAAAAAGAGAGGAATTTTTTGAGAGAATCTAAAAGTGTTAAGGGATTTTTGGAAGAAAAAAAATAGAGGGTTTTTTAGGGAATTAAAAATGATATGGAGTTTTCTAAAAAGATAGGATTTTTTCAAAGTTAGGGGGGTTTTGAATAATTCCCTAATCCGAAATGGACAAATCTTGCCACGAGAATAAAAATTGTATTTATTGAGCGTAGAAAATTATTGGTCGTCACTTCCATTATGCGGTGGCAACGGCCAACCAGATTTATACACACAATATTTTAATTCATATGCAATGCACTCAACTAAATATTTTTAATTCATATTCAATAGTTATACTGCTGAAATAAAATAAAATAAGATTGGTAATCTATAATAAAAAAATATAACAAGAAGAAACAATCAATTATCAAAATAAGACCACTTCATTAAATGTAAAATTCATTGGTCAAAAGGTCAGTTAAAAGTCAGGAAATTTTTAATGTATATAAACCCAAAAAACCAAAATACATCATAATGCTTACCACCACAAAATGAGAAATATCAAATATACCCTTGTAAAGAACAAGATCTCACATAGTATGAGTTGCAGGGTACACTATGATATTTCTCATTTGCGAGAAGGGTATATATATGAAATTCTGAGGTTTTGCAGGGTTACACATGTAAATTTTCCCACTCCATTCATCTCACTACTCTATATGGCTATTATTCCTAGCAAACCCTGAAAATGGAGAAGACAAAACCGAAGAAAACTGGAGTTGTCCGTTACCATTCACACGGGTGAAACGGATCAAATCATGTGCAAAATCATCCGCAGAATCTAACCCTAACCCTAACGCTAATTCACCATCGAGACCCAAATTAGGGTTCACAGACTCTTCATCAGATTTGTCTATAATAATTTCCTCCTCGAGATTGGTTAAAGATTTTAATTGCTGATTTAAAGACGCAATTGTTTTTTGGCACTCTTCTAATTTACCAGCCATTACTATCTCCTTTTCCTGCAAAAAAAAATTAAAATTGAAATTTGGGTAATAATATTTTATGACTATTTTTAAATTAATTACTTGTTTGATTTTGGGCTCTCCATTTGGGCTCGCAAATGGTTGCCTCTCCATTTGAGCCTCTAATTTTCTACACTTAGTTTCGTACTCTTCAGATAATAATCTCTCTTTCTCAATTTTGCCCTCCAAAAATCTCAAATTGTTTTTCAAATTGCAAACTTCCAAATTCGCCATTTCGAGCTGGGTTTCGTAATTCTTTAATGTCGCGTTAAATTCTCCCAATTTTGCCCTATCTTCTTTCAAATTTTCCTCTACTGATTTCAATTTCTCTGAATTGGATTTCTCTAGTGATTTGATTTTGGTATCGAATTTAATTTTAATCTCTTCCACTTTTGCCCTTTCTTTTTTCAAATTTTCCTCCAATGATTTGATTTGGGTCTCTAATTTACTCTTAATTTCTTCCGATTTTGCCCTTTCTTTTTTCAAATTTTCCTCTAACGACTTTGTTTGGTTCTCTAATTTACCCTTAATTTCTTCCAATTTTACCCTCTCTTTTTTCAAATTTTCCTCTAACGACTTAATTTGCACCTCTAATTTAGCCCTAATTTCTTCCGATTTTGCCCTTTCCTCCTTAATCTTCTCCTTCAATGACCCCATTTTCTCCAAATGAGATTTCTCTAATAAGCTAATCTCTTTCTCTGATTTACCCCTAAATTCTTCCAATTTTACCCTTTCCTCTTTCACCTTTTCCAAATTGGATTTCTCTAACGCCTTAATTTTCTCCTCTAATTTCGATTTATATAATATTTTTTCTCCCTCGATTTTTTCCTCTAATAACGAAACCTCTTCTTTTAACTTGTCAACTTGCAAAATCTCCTTTTCCAATTTAAATTCCAAATCATTTTTAATGCCTACCAAATTCTCGATTTCGATCAAACAAACCCTTTGCGATTCCTTCACCAAATCCAATTGAAACTCCGCTTCAAGCAACTTGGACTCTGACAGCTCAGCCTGGTTTCTAGAACCTTCCAGAAGCTTATTCAACTCCACCTTCTCTCTCTCTACATTCTCCAATTTCTCTCTCAACGCCTCCATCTCGTCCTTAACAGATCCATTTCCCGATCCCATTTGACCCGTTTCAACTTCGTTCAAACCAGCAAGTCTCTCCATTTCTAGAAAATCGTCCATCAAATCAATATCCACCAAACAATTCGTCAAACTTTTCATACCGTTGGTACCAGTTTTTATCAGATCGAGTTCGGAAATCAAAGCGGATCCCCAATTATCAGGTTGACCCGTTTCGCTATCGGTCAAACCAACATCCGAATGACTATCAGTGAGAGATTCTACGCAATTCAAATTGCCTGCAATTTTACTCCTTGCATTTAATGCGCGTAATCTCCTACACTCAGCTTCGATTTTCGCAATTTTTTTAATATTTTCTAAATTTTGTCGACTCGCTGACTCAGCGGCTTCGTTGCTCAGATCCCTCTCGAGTTGTAATAACTCGACGTCTGCTTTGAGATCCGTGTTCTCCTTCTCTTTGACTCTCAGCTTTTCATGGATTTCATTTTCTCGGGATTTGAGTTCCTGGATTTTAGATTCTAATTCGTGGGATTTGGTGGAAAGGGATTCCTGGATTTTTTGTGAATTTTCCTCGCGTGATTGTCGGAGTTGTCTCACGCATTCTTTGAGAGCCGTATCGAGATTCGTGATTTGAGATTCCAGAGAAATGTTTTTTCGGGAAATGGATTCCAGGTTTTGCTTCAGGTTTACCACTTCAGTCTCTGCCCTTTCCCATCCTAATAAAAATAAAAAAAGGAAATTTACGGAGGGGCAATTTAGGTATTTACGCAAACACAGGGTTTTTTTTGTAAATTTGGATATGTTACCTGCAACGGCTTCTTCAGCGACTTTGGCGTGTTGTTTGACTAATTCTTCTTTTGCATTAATCGTCAAAAGAGCCGCAGATAATCTCTCTGTCAAGCTTTTAATCGTTTCGTTTATTTGTTTCTCCTCTCCAGTTGTTTTGCGAGGGAGATCTCCAGTGCTTGGAGAAATATCCTTTGGTTGGGCTTTGCTTGGAGTAGAAGTATTGTAGTTGCTAGCACTCAGTGCCTCCTGTGAGTTGAACAAAAAATCATAATTGAATTTTCGTGTGAAATTCAAAATTGGAAACGAAGAAAGAAAAATTTATAAGATAATTTTATATGTATAATTTAATCTTGGGGATCAACATGCAAATTGAGAAAAAAGAGCTAAATAATTAAAATTCTCGAGATTAATTCCTGTTATTACCTGGTGAATAGAATTCTTCTCTGGAGATATGGGCCCCACCAGTAAACCCTCTTCATCCATTTCTGCTCGAAATGTAAAACCAAAACCCTAGGTTTGTGTCCTTTGAATCTCGTCCAATCAATTAGTCACTGTATAACTGCTAATAGGTGAAAAACAAATTGTGTATGAAATAATAATAAATAGATAAACACAATGTAGAGAAAGAGAAAAAAAAAACCTAATTTCATTTCTGCATCTAATTTGGTTTCAGAGAAATACATACAAATTGACAAAATATCAAATTGAATAAAAAAGTAAATAATAGATTAAGAATCTTATTTTTTCTTTATGAACAAACAGAGAGTATCAAATAGTACAGTACCAATTTTTAACACTGAATACTGTCAGAGCTGAAATATATTAAAAAAGAGTTCTACTTTACTCAATAACCAAACAATCGGTATAAACCCAAAATCCCCAAATTATCAACACTGGCACACTAGAAACAGGAATTAACAAGTAGGCTAATAATCAAATTAAAATTTAAGAGGATAAAATACAGATCAAGAGAAGCTGAATTTTTGGCCATTACTCACCACTAAAACCAGTAAAAATACTCATCTCCTAACCAAAAATCCAAATTTTTGTCACCAGAGAGAAAAATACAAGAACAGCTATAAACCCTAGTGAAAACTGGCAAACCCAAATACGGATGAGAAGAAAAAAAGACAAAGAAACCCAAAAATGGAAAGAGAAATAGATAGCATTAATACCTTGACGAAGAATGCTCGTGAAAATGTCGGCTCAAATAAAGACCTCCGCGCCCAGTTCAAATTTCCCCCAAACCCTCTTTCTCAAATCAAAAAATACCTGAAAACAAACCTTGATTAATCTCTAATTTTATCTGATCTTTTCGACTGAGTGATGGTGATAGACTAGAGAGAACAGGCCCAGAGCGAGCATGTGAGGAAAGGAATAAAGAAAGCCTTATTACTTCTTAGGATGGCCCGCCCTTCTCAGCTTTTTCCTTCTCTCTCTCTCTCTCTCTCTCTCTCTCTCTGTCTTGGTTTATTCAAAACGGAGGGGGCACTAATTCTAATTCTAATTCCCGCCTCTTACACATGAATTATCTGAGAAACTTTCTTTTGTGTCCCCATCTTATTTTGTGTCCCCATCTTAGCATTAGCAAGTTCTATTATGGAAAAATCACATTTGTTTGTTCGGAGGTTAAATTGTAAAAGTATTGAAATATATTAAGAAATACCGGGATATTTAATCTTATTTATGAAGATTAGATTACTGATTTTGATTCGAACTTGAACATAATATATAGGTTCGTAAAAAAAAATTGAGAAAATTTGGAGTGGACTTAATATCCCATTTGTATAGCATAAATAATAATTATATACAAATTTATAACATTATAGTTAATTTTTATAACAAAAATTAATTTCTATACTGATATTATTTCAAATCACATTTTTGTTTAATTACAATTTTTTGGATTTTTTTTATTCACAATCAAATATAAAAGTGCTCCAATCTCCTTTCTTGAACCCAATTATGTTATAAATAAGAATGTTTCTGGAGTCTTACTTGTCTACATCCTCTTTTGTAGATTTTTTTCACAGTCTTCTCACCTCGTTAATCTCGTTCTTAGACACGGTCATTTACAGTCTACACAAAAAATCTCTCTTCTTTGACTATCATCTTGATTTTTTTTTATTTTTTTTTGACTAGGCGGATCATTGTTATACCATATCACAATTATCTTGGTTATATCATTTTCGACTCATTCAATTTATATATATCAATGAGTCTCGAGTTATTAACTCTATTACAACTACACCACTCTTCCCGGATTCATTGTAGAGAACCCATATACTTTTTCCTTTTTTCTGTAAAAATTCGAGCACACAAGATCAAATAATATACGAAACATAAAAAATGAATTTGCTCAATTGTACAAAAAGATGTATTTGCCAAACAATTTATTTTTAAATATGTAATAACGATTTATTAAGCATATGTGCAAATAAAAATTCATTTTCATGTGTAAAAAGTTTGTTAATCGCAGAACTCTGTTGTTCTATTATGTAACAAAAATTATATGTGTCCTTTATATGTGGAATTTTTTCTCATATAGACATGAAAAGTTTGTCATTCTCCAAAATTACCAACTATGTTTGGAAAAATCAAAATAACACTCGATTTCAAAAGTCAGAGAAATCGTGAGTGAGTGTTACCGAGGAGGCAACATCATCTATTCGATATTTGAAAAGTCGAAGATCGTGAATATTCTGATTTTTTTTAAGTCGAAGAGAAACTGAAAGTAGTTAATGATATTTTGTTGGGGGTTAAGAGTTATTAAAATGTTCGATTTTTGAAAGATCGTCCACTTTAATATTTCTCGATTTTTGAAAAATTTATTTCTGAGATTTCCAAATTGTTTTGTCCATTTTAATTAATTGCATACTCATTAAGTATATACGGAAAAAAAAGTTATATGTTGATCCCAATTAAAAATCATATAAATATGATTTTAATATACAAGTTTCTTCCATCATAAATGATTTGATAAACTAAAAATAACTCAGTGTTCATTTTGCAATTATTGGTATCATCTGGAGATGATTACAATTAACAACGTGTTCAGCTTTGTCTTAGTCTTAATAGTACTATTTAATAATTAAATGCTTTTGTGCACATAGAATAGTGTGTTGTGTTTCCCTGTTTTCCTTGGATTTTGTATCAAATTTTAATACAAAAGGTTATTTTAATCTAAAAAAATTAAAGCTTTGGCAATAGAGTTATGAGTACACTTTCCTAATACCTCGGAATTGAGAACGAGACAATCCAAATCCAACTCCAACTTCGTATTTAAATTACACATGTGAAATTAATTTGAATTCTTGAAAATGAAATTATAATTTGATACAATCATGAACAAAACTCATGATGTTTCTCGTTGAAGTACGCCAATCAAGGGGTATCTTTGCAAATAATTTGAGAAAAGAACCAATCATGAACATAGGCTCTTTCTTTCTTCAACCAGTTACCATGATTACCACAAAATCTATTTTTCTTTTCTTTTTGGATGAGGTATTCTTCACGCCAAGCCTGCCTCGCCTCCATACGGCCACACACGTTTCGTTATGAAAACAAATCGGACAAATTTTTCCTATTGACCCTCCTTCAGATTCTTTTTTACAAAATAGTATCCCATAAAATAAAAAATAATAAAAAATAAAAAATAAAAACGAGTAAATGGAGAAGTCTCGGTGGTCCTCCATAAAATTCATTCGGGATTTCAAGCTTTTGCCCCCAAAATTGCAGGACTAATTTTTTATGGATGGATTATAAGAGTCCGGATTTTTCCTGATTTTTTTTTGTAATATAGGGCTATTTTTTGTTTTCAAAAAAATATAATTCACGAATCGTGGATATATTTGATTTCACATTTTTATTGATAATATCAAAGGGACTCAAATTCAAAATCCATGGTATCTTGAAATATCAGGATTAATCAAAATTTATTCACTAGATTGCCGGACTTATAAAAGTCTTTGAATGGATTTTTAAATCCCATTGTTTTTGCTAATTTTGTTTAAACCTCGGAATTTATATTTTTTAACTAAATAAAGTAACCAGATTTTTGAAGTCTAGTTTGAGTTAGTTTTGAAATATTTCTAAAAGATAATTTCGTTTCGAAATTTGAGTCCATACAGTTAGGGGTGTAAATGTTTTCGGATATTGGTCATATACCAGATTCGTATTTATATTTTGCGAGTAGGGATATTCAGATACGGAACAATCCGGATCCGAATAAATTCACATATTAAACAAATACAGTTCAGATATTGTCGAATACATTACATATACAGATACAGATCTTTTTCGGATATTAAAACGAATACTATTATATTACAATATAATATAATTTTTCAATTATATATATATATATATATATATATATATATATATATATATATATATATATATATATATATATATATATATATATATATATATATATGAGGGAGGCTAAACTACTTAATTAAGTATCAACATTTTGGTACTTATTACTTTTTCACCATTGGATTTGTATTGAGATTTGTGCATTTAATGATGTGCACAAACTTTCATGATCATCATGAAAAAACACAAATCTCAATGCAAATCCAATGGTGAAAAAACATTAAGTACCAAAATGTTGGTACTTAATTAAGTAGTTTAGCCTCCCTCTGTATATATATATATATATATATATATATATATATATATATATATATATATATATATATATATATATATATATACATATATATAAAATTTACGACGAACAATCTAAATTATTATATTTAAATATAATTTTATGATTATGATTTTATATCAAAAATCATTAATTATATATGTTTTTTTCAACTAATATGAAATAAGACACTTAAAAAAAAATCTAATGTCCAAATTCGGATATTCGAATCCGAATCCGGAAAAATATTCAGATCCGGATCAGACACTCAAATCGAATACCGAATCTGAATTCGAATCCGAAAAATATTCAGATCCGGACCAGACACTCAAATCGAATACCGAATCTGAATTCGAATCCGAAAAATATCCGGATCCGGACATCGGGATCAAAATATTTTTTCCGATACGGTTGGATAATTTCCACACCATTTTTATCCCTACATACAGTGCTTTATTTTTATGCCAATCAATATGATATGTAACTTGTAAGCCACCAAGCCACCAAGCAAACGATATAACTTTTTTCATGATATTGACCTAGTGGATCCATCATCCTTAACTACCTCCAATTTCTGATCCGTGAGAAGAAAGAGAACTAGATCAGGAGAGATGGATGGTGAATCGTGAGGAAGAAGGAGGTATGATGGCGAGTATGATCATTACTTTGTATCATATTTGTAGAAATACAAATATATTCTTTTATTTTTATTTTAATATTTAAATCTTTCAGGCATAACATATAGCTCTTGGATAATATAAATCATATTTTCATTTGATAACAATTAAGATTTTATATATTTTGAAATAATTATTTTTTATATTGTTCGTTAAAAGACAGAGACCATACATGTACACTAATAACTTTAGTTGAGAAGATTTATTGCAAAACTATATTTCTTGTATGCATGACAAAATATATACATTTTTCCATGTAGATTTAAATGAACGAATTAAATATAAATTCTTATAAAATAATAACACATGAACATTTATATTGAAATATAATCATCGGAATATTATACAATGAATGAGATTAAACGACAAACAACTATAATCGATTATTCAAAACATCATATTAACATACTACGTATAAATATTGCGGCATACAAATGATTACACAAAAGACGCATGAAAAAACCCAAATATATAATCAAATGATACTTACACGTGGATACAATAATTAATAAACTCGTATTTTCACCCATTTTTTTTTATGTGTCCGTTTAATTATGTGTTTGGACTTGTGAATATTTGTGAATTGCTGATTAGATTTGTAAGAATTTAGTTGTATTTTTTGCCATGTTGATTTTTGCATATGCATTAATTTGAAATAGAAAATAGAAAATACTTCATTTTATGTTTAATACGACACCAAAGTCAATTCTAAATAAAAAAAATTTATAAATAAAAAATAATAATCAATAATCAATACGCCAACATGTCAATACGTCTATCGAATTCAGGCAAGTTGAGATTGCAACCAGTTTCTTCACAAGAAAGTAATGAGCTAGTTTGGTTATCTGATTATCCTTGAAGCAAAAATCATACAATATAAATGATCTACCAAGAAAAAATGAATATTATGTACATGAACTCATTATTTAAATGATGTATATACAACAGTGAAAAAACAATGCAAGCTCAATTAATATTATGTAAATGATTTAGGCGCAAGATCAAACAATGTAAATAATCTGATTATCATTAATTGGTATACAAGAGTTCTAATCATACTATAATTGCTATGATTCGATTTCTTAATCTAAATTCCCATGAAATATTGGAGGAAATCATTTCTCAACAAACTCCAGTAATTTCATTACATAATATCCAACCAGAAGAAAAATGGATTTATAGAACGCACGAGATTTATTACATACTATAATTGCTATAATAATATGATTATCATTAATTGGTAGATACTATGACCAATGAAACTTAAAATGGATAAAATAAATCATGTATTATTCATATATATATATTTTTCAAGATTTATTTCCTTCGAGAATTCAAAATATCAAATTTCTCCTTCAAAAGTTATGAATATCGAATTTATTATTTTGAAACTACGAAGTTAACAAATTTATCCTTTCAAATTAAAAATCCTGTCAAAGATATCGAACTAATATAACATCAAATTTATCCTTTCAAATTAAAAATCCTTTCAAAGATATCAAACGAATATAACATCAAATTTATCAAAATCATCAACTCGACATCCACCTCATCTCTTCTGTTTTTTCTTCTTTTGTTCTCACTCTTGCCGATGAGAGTTGAGAGACGAGATGAATCGTGGCATGTCCTGATACGGCCAGAAGCGAGTAGTGCGTAAACTGGAGACTGATCGTAATTCAATTTCTTAAAAGAGTGTTTCTTGTATTTAACTGGTTATCTTTTGAAATTCAGTTAGGAATACATCTACAAAATTACACGAGCATTTCAAAAACTGGTTTTAGTATCAAATCCTATGTTTGGATAAGCTTCAAGATTTCTTTTTGTATGTGAAGACCTGTTTAGCGTCGTAGATGCTCGAATGGTTCAGGATTCAATTAATTTGCACCAATCAATTTACTGAATTGAGAAAATATCAAATTCTCTACAAGCTCTCTAACGAGGTAATTATTGTTTCAATTTTCCTTTAAATTAATTTTACCATTCTTATAAATCGTAGACTGAAAAATTGTGATCAATGTTAATGATTTTCAAAATAAATTTCATTTTTAATGAAATAAATTTTGTTTTAGAAAATTAACAAGATTTATTTGACTTGTATATTTATAATTTTTTATTGACAAAATTATAATGTCATAAATATCATGATAAATTTAGATTATGTGTTATTTATATCATGATAAAATATATATATATGACATTATGTGTCATCATATTAATAATGAGAAAATTATGTGTCATGAAATAAAATAATAAAAACATGCACACTTATACTTGCATTAGTATGTGTCATGAAAAATATGTAACGTACACATGTATGTGTATGTGTCATCCACATGATAAAATGTTAATATGCAAACTTATACATCCATGA
Organism: Luzula sylvatica; assembly: GCA_946800325.1. NCBI lineage: Eukaryota > Viridiplantae > Streptophyta > Magnoliopsida > Poales > Juncaceae > Luzula > Luzula sylvatica. The sequence continues at coordinate 68,982,900 of OX326960.1, forward strand.
CTATGTGTCATGATATATATACAAATTAATATGCATGATTACACATGGATGATTATTTGCCATGATATGACATGTTCATTTCTCCTATAAATAAGTCATGACTCTTGAGAAATGAAGTAAGAGAAAACATAATAATATTCAAGAAAGAAAGAGAGAAAAAAAGAGATAAAAATCTCATGCAAGTCTTATACTTCTCAGTTAATTTTCTGATATATCCACTTCGAACAAATTACTACATAATTTGTTTGGCAAGTGTCACAGTAGTCCTGATAATTCGAGATAATTCGAGTAGATGTTTGTGTCTTATTTTGTTTGTGCAAATGCAGTCAGAATGCTATTGTATCCTGAAAGACTATTCGTTGGATTCGGTGCACACCAAATAATATAATTGGTGGGGAAGAATAAGTTTCTTAAGGACAGCAACATTGTAACGTGAACATAATCTATCTCTAATTACCATTTTCTCTAAATTATCCATTTATCATCTCCAAGTGTCATTATCTATAATTTACCTTGTTACCCCCTCCAACAATCAATATTATTGTAATTCTATTGCAGATAGTATTGTGATTTCTCACAACTCACAAGAAAATTAATTGAAGACAATATCAAGACAACCTCAAAAAATCTCAAAACATGAAATTAATTGAGGAAATATGAAGACAACATCCAAAAAATCTCAAAGCACGCTCTAAATCCGCATATCAATTTTTTTTTCTATATTTCTGTATGTGATTGATATTTTTGTGTCTAAAAGTTCAAGAATATTAATATTTAAATGTTAATCATATATTTTATAATTATATAAAATAATAGAATTATGTACTTTTTGTTTTATATGCCAGAGTAAACGAATATAACTAGCTTTTTTCCCCCGCTCGATTGTGCGGGAGTTTTTGAGTTCATCATGATATATATTTTTTTGCAATACGTACATTTTTTTTTATCTTAACACGATTCAACTCGGATATAAATAATTCTACAGTATATATTAGTTGCGCGATGACAATAACGAATTATGAGTACAATGTATATAAAATGCAGGAACATAATACATTAAATATGAAAACTTCACAATAGATTATATTACACAACTTTTAATGATATAACAACATAAAACGTACAAACATAATACACAAATTAGAAATATTTCGGAAAAAAAACATATAATACTACATAATTTTTAATCACAGTACAAACATCAGATTTACAACAATACTAAGTTTTAATTAATTTAATTATTAAAAAAAACGCAATCAAATGCATCCAAAGCAGGAAAAATTTTCATTGAAGCGTAAAATATCTAAGTATGGTGTGTTTGCCTTAGTAAATTATTATATTAAAATATACGATACAAATGATCTAAAAACAAGTTATTTGAACTCCTCAAAGCGTAAAAATATTTCTATGAATCGGAAAGAAAACTTTCTTAGTGTTTGTTCAATTTGGTGAAAAGTTACGTAGTGTAAGATTCGATCCAAACCATCTCAAAAACACGTAATTTCAATTCCTCAGAACGTTAAAAGATAGTTCTGAATCGAAAAACAAACTTTATTAGTGTTGATAAGATTTGGTGAAAAGTTATGTAGTAAAAGATACGATACAAATGATCTAAAAACAATTTATTTGAACTCCTCAAAGCGTAAAAAGATTTCTATGAATCGAAAGGAAAACTTTCTTACTGTTTTTACAATTTGATGAAAATTTACGTAGTGAAAGATTCAATACAAACCATCTCAAAAATATGTTATTTGAACTCCTCATAACGTTAAAAGATTGTTTTGAATCGAAAAACAAACTTTCTTAGTGTTTGAAAAATTTGGTGAAAAGTTATGTAGTAAAAGATACGATACAAATGATCTAAAAACAAGTTATTTGAACTCCTCAAAGCGTAAAAAGATTGCTATGAATCGAAAAGAAAAGTTTTTTAGCGTTTTTACAATTTTGGGAAAAGTTACGTAGTGAAAGATTCGATCCAAACCATCTAAAAAATATGTTATTTGAACTCCTCAGAACGTTAAAAGATTGTTTTGAATCGAAAAACAAACTTTCTTAGTGTTTGTGAAATTTGGTGAAAAGTTATGTAGTAAAAGATACGATACAAATGATCTAAAAACAAGTTATTTGAACTCCTCAAAGCGTAAAATGATTACTATGAATCGAAGAGAAAACTTTCTTAGTGTTTTTACAATTTGGGGAAAAGTTACGTAGTGAAAGATTCGATCCAAAACATCTAAAAAAAATGCTATTTGAACTCCTCATAAACTTAAAAGATTGTTTTGAATCGAAAAACAAACTTTGTTAGTATTGATAAGATTTGGTGAAAAGTTATGTAGTAAAAGATACGATACAAATGATCTAAAAACAACTTATTTGAACTCCTCAAAGCGTAAAATGATTGCTATGAATAGAAGAGAAAACTTTCATAGTGATTTTACAATTTGGGGAAAAGTTACGTTGTGAAAGATTCGATCCAAACCATCTCAAAAACACGTTATTTGAACTCCTCAGAACGTTAAAAGATTGTTTTGAATCGAAAATCAAACTTTGTTAGTGTTCGTAAATTTTGGTGAAAAGTTATGTAGTAAAAGATACGATACAAATGATCTAAAAACAAGTTATCTGAACTCCTTAAAGTGTTAAAAGATTGCTATGAATCGAAAAGAAAACTTTCTTCGTGTTTGCACAATTTGGTTAAAAGTTACGTAGTGAAAGATTTGATCCAAACCATCTAAAAAAATGTTATTTAAACTCCTCAGAACGTTAAAAGATTGCTTTGAATCGTAACACAAACTTTCTTAGTGTTTGTAAAATTTGGTGAAAAGTTATGTAGTAAAAGGTACGATACAAATGATCTATAAACAAGTTATTTGAACTCCTCAAAGCGTAAAAAGGTTGCTATCAATCGAAAAGAAAACTCCCTTAGTGTTTGTACAATTTGGTGAAAAGTTACGTAGTGAAAGATTCGATCCAAACCATCTAAAAAACACGTTATTTGAACTCCTTAGAACGTTAAAAGATTGTTTTGAATAAAAAAAACAAACTTTCTTAGAGTTTGTGAAATTTGGTGAAAAGATATGTAGTAAAAGATACAATAAAAATGATCTAAAAACACATTATTTGAACTCCTCAAAGCGTAAAAAGAGTGCTATGAATCAAAACAAAAACATTCTTAGTATTTGTACAATTTGTGAAAAGTTACGTAGTGAAAGAATCGATCCAAACCATCTCAGAAACACATTATTTGAACTCCTCAAAATGTTAAAAGATTGTTTTGAATCGGAAAACAAACTTTCTTAGTGATTGTGAAATTTGGTGAAAAGTTATGTTGTAAAAGATAAGATACAAATGATCTAAAAACACGTTATTTTAACTCCTCAAAGTTTAGAAAGATTGCTATGAATCGAAAAGAAAAATTTCTTAGTGTTTGCACAATTTGGTGAAAATTTACGTAGTGAAAGATTCGACCCAAACCATCTAAAAAACACGTTATTTGAACTCCTCGGAACGTTAATAGATTGTTTTGAATCGAAAAACAAACTTTCTTTGTGTTGGTGAAATTTGGTGAAAAGTTATGTAGTAAAAGATAAGATACAAATGATCTAAAAACACGTTATTTGAACTCCTCAAAACGTAAAAAGATTGCTATGAATCGAAAGGAAAACTTTCTTACTGTTTTTACAATTTGATGAAAATTTATGTAGTGAAAGATTCAATCCAAACCATCTCAAAAACACGTTATTTGAACTCCTCGTAACGTCAAAAGATTGTTTTGAATCGAAAAACAAACTTTCTTAGTGTATGAAAAATTTGGCGAAAAGTTATGTAGTAAAAGATACTATACAAATGTTCTAAAAACAAGTTATTTGAACACCTCAAAGTGTTAAAAGATTGCTATGATTCGAAAAGAAAACATTCTACGAAAACATTCTTCGGGTTTGTACAATTTGGTGAAAAGTTACGTAGTGAAAGATTCGATCGAAACCATCTAAAAAACACGTTATTGGAACTCCTCAGAACGTTAAAAGATTGTTTTGAATCGAAAAATAAACTATCTTAATGTTCGTAAAATTTGGTGAAAAGTTATGCAGTAAAAGATACGATACAAATGATCTAAAAACAAGTTATTTGAACTCCTCAAAACGTAAAGAGATTTCTATGAATCGAAAATAAAACTTTCTTTGTGTTTTTACAATTTGGTGAAAAGTTACGTAGTGAAAGATTCGATCCAAACCATCTAAAAAAAACTTTATTTGAACTGCTGAGAACGTTAAAAGATTGTTTTGAATCGAAAAACAAACTTTCTTAGTGTTTGTAAAATTTGGAGAAAAGTTATGTAGTAAAAGATACGATACAAATGATCTAAAAACAAAGATATTTGAACTCCTCAATGCGTAAAAAGATTTCTACGAATCGAAAACAAAACTTTCTTAGTGTTTGTACTATTTGGTGAAAAGTTATGTAGTGAAAGATTCGATCCAAACCATTTCAAAAACACGTTATTTGAACTCCTCAGAACATTAAAAGATTGTTTTCAATCGAAAAACAAACTTTCTTAGTGTTTGTAACATTTGGTGAAAAGTTATCTAGTAAAAGGTACCATACATATGATCTAAAAACACGTTATTTGAACTCCTCAAAGCGTAAAATGATTACTATGAATCGAAAAGAAAACTTTCTTAGTGTTTGTTCAATTTGGTGAAAGTTTATGTAGTGAAAAATTCGATTCAAACCATCTCAAAAACACGTTACTTGAACTCCTCAGAACGTTAAAAGATTGTTTTGAATCGAAAAACAAACTTTCTTAGTGTTTGTAAAATTTGGTGAAAAGTTATGAAGTAAAAGATGCGATACAAATGATCTAAAAACAAGTTATTTGAACACCTCAAAGCGTAAAATGATTGCTATGAATCGAAGAGAAAACTTTATTTGTGTTTTTACAATTTGGGGAAAAGTTGCGTAGTGAAAGATTCGATCCAAACCATCTCAAGACCACGTTATTTGAACTCCTCAGAACGTTAAAAGATTGTTTTGAATCGAAAAACAAACTTTCTTAGTGTTTGTACAATTTGGTGAAAAGTTACGTAGTGAAAGATTCGATCCAAACCATCTAAAAAGCACGTTATTTGAACTGCTCGGAACGTTAAAATATTGTTTTGAATCGAAAATCAAACTTTCTTAGTGTTTGTAAAATTTGGAGAAAAGTTATGTAGTGAAAGATTCGATCCAAACCATCTCAAAAACACGTTATTTGAACTCCTCAGAACGTTAAGAGATTGTTTTGAATGGAAAAACAAGCTTTCTTAGAGTTTGAAAAATTTGGTGAAAAGTTATGTAGTAATAGATACAAGACAAATGATATAAAAACAAGTTATTTGAACTCCTCAAAGCATAAAATGATTGCTATGAATCGAAGAGAAAACTTTCTTAGTGTTTTTACAATTTGGGGAAAAGTTGCGTAGTGAAAGATTCGATCCAAACCATCTAAAAAACACGTTATTTGAACTCCTCAGAATGTTAAAAGATAGTTTTGAATCGAAAACAAACTTTCTTAGTGTTTGTACAATTTGGTGAAAAGTTACGTAGTGAAAGATCCGATCCAAACCATCTAAAAAACACGTTATTTGAACTGCTCGGAACGTTAAAAGATTGTTTTGAATCGAAAATCAAACTTTCTTAGTGTTTGTAAAATTTGGAGAAAAGTTATGTAGTAAAAGATACGATACAAATGATCTATAAACAAGATATTTGAACTCCTCAATGCGTAAAAAGATTTCTATGAATCGAAAAGAAAACTTTCTTAGTGTTTGTACAATTTGGTGAAAAGTTACGTAGTGAAAGATTCGATCCAAACCATCTCAAAAACATGTTATTTGAACTCCTCAGAACGATAAAAGATTGTTTTGAATGGAAAAACAAACTTTCTTAGAGTTTGAAAATTTTGGTGAAAAGTTATGTAGTAAAAGATACCATACAAATGATCTAAAAACACGTTATTTGAACTCCTCAAAGCATAAAAAGATTGCTATGAATCGAAAAGAAAACGTTCTTAGTGTTTGTTCAATTTGGTGAAAATTTACGAAGTGAAAGATTCGATTCAAACCATCTCAAAATCACGTTATCTGAACTCCTAGAACGTTAAACGATTGTTTTGAATCGAAAAAAACTTTCTTAGTGTTTGTAAAATTTGGGGAAAAGTTATGTAGTCAAAAATATGATACAAATGATCTAAAAACAAGTTATTTGAACAGCTCAAAGCGTAAAATGATTGCTATGAATCGAAGAGAAAACTTTCTTAGTGTTTTTTACAATTTGGGGAAAAGTTACGTAGTGAAAGATTCGATCCAAACCATCTCAATAACATGTTATTTGAACTCCTCTGAACGTTAAAAGATTGTTTTGAATCGAAAATCAAACTTTGTTAGAGTTCGTAAAATTTGGTGAAAAGTTATGTAGTAAAAGATACGATACAAATGATCTAAAAACAAGTTATTTGAACTCCTCGAAGTTTTAAAAGATTGCTATGAATCGAAAAGAAAACTTTCTTCGTGTTTGTACAATTTGGTTAAGAGTTACGTAGTGAAAGATTTGATCCAAACCATCTAAAAACATGTTATTTGAACTCCTCAGAACGTTAAAAGATTGCTTTGAATCGAAAAATAAACTTTCTTAGTGTTTGTAAAATTTGGTGAAAAATTATGTAGTAAAAGGTACGATACAAATGATCTAAAAACAAGTTATTTGAACTCCTCAAAGCGTAAAAAGATTGCTATGAATCGAAAAGAAAACTCCCTTAGTGTTTGTACAATTTGGTGAAAAGTTACGTAGTGAAAGATTCGATCCAAACCATCTAAAAATCACGTTATTTGAACTCCTTAGAACGTTAAAAGATTGTTTTGAATCAAAAAACAAACTTTCATAGTGTTTGTGAAATTTGGTGAAAAGATATGTAGTAAAAGATACTATACAAATGTTCTAAAAACACATTATTTGAACTCCTCAAAGCGTAAAAAGAGTGCTATGAATAGAAACAAAAGCATTCTTAGTATTTGTACAATTTGTGAAAAGTTACGTAGTAAAAGAATCGATCGAAACTATCTCAGAAACACATTATTTGAACTCCTCAAAACGTTAAAAGATTGTTTTGAATCGGAAAACAAACTTTCTTGGTGATTGTGAAATTTGGTGAAAAGTTATGTTGTAAAAGATAAGATACAAATGATCTAAAAACACGTTATTTTAACTCCTCAAAGTTTAAAAAGATTGCTATGAATCGAAAAGAAAAATTTCTTAGTGTTTGTACAATTTGGTGAAAATTTACGTAGTGAAAGATTCAACCCAAACCATCTAAAAAACACGTTATTTGAACTCCTCACAACGTTAATAGATTGTTTTGATTCGAAAAACAAACTTTCTTTGTGTTGGTGAAATTTGGTGAAAAGTTATGTAGTAAAATATAAGATACAAATGATCTAAAAACACGTTATTTGAACTCCTCAAAGCGTAAAAAGAGTGGTATGAATCGAAAGCAAAACTTTCTTACTGTTTGTACAATTTCGTGAAAAGTTACGTAGTGAAAGATTCGATCCAAACCATCTCAAAAACACGTTATTTGAACTCCTCAGAACGTTAAAAGATTGTTTTGAATCGAAAAATAAACTTTCTTTGTGTTTGTAAAATTTGGTGAAAAGTTATGTAGTAAAAGATACCACACAAATGATCTAAAAACATGTTATTTGAACTCCTCAAAGCGTAAAAAGATTGCTATGAATCGAAAAGAAAACTATCTTAGTGTTTGTTCAATTTGGTGAAAATTTACGTAGTGATAGATTCGATTCAAACCATCTCAAAAGCACGTTATTTGAACTCCTCAGAACGTTAAAAGATTGTTTTGAATCGAAAAAAACATTCTTAGTGTTCGTAAAATTTAGTGAAAAGTTATGTAGTAAAAGATACGATACAAATGATCTAAAAACATGTTATTTGAACTCCTCAAAGCGTAAAAAGATTTCTATGAATCGAAAAGAAAACTCTCTTGGTGTTTTTTTTAATTTGGTGAAAAGTTACGTAATGAAATATTCGATCCAAACCATCTAAAAACACTTTATTTGAACTCCACAGAACGTTAAAAGATTATTCTGAATCGAAAAACAAACATTCTTAGTGGTTGTAAAATTTGGTGAAAAGTTATGTAGTACAAGATACGATACAAATGATCTAAAACCAAGTTATTGGAACTCCTCAAAGCGTAAAAAGATTGCTATGAATCGAAAAGAAAACTCTCTTAGTGTTTTTTACAATTTGGTGAACACTTACGTAGTGAAAGATTCAACCCAAACCAACTCAAAAACACGTTATTTTAACTCCTCAGAACATTAAAAGCTTGTTTTGAATCGAAAAACAAACTTTCTTAGTGTTTGTAAAATTTGGTGAAAAGTTATATAGTTAAAGATATGATACAAATGATCTAAAAACACGTTAATTGAACTCCTCAAAGCGTAAATCGATTGCTATGAATCGAAAAGAAAACTTTCTTAGTGCTTTTACAATTTGGTGAAAAGTTACGTACTGAAAGATTCGATCCAAACCATCTCAAAAATACATTATTTGAACTCCTCAGATCATTAAAAGATTGTTTTGAATCGAAATACAAACTTTCTTAGTGTTCGAAAAATTTGGTGAAAAGTTATGTAGTAAAATATACGATACAAATGATCTAAAAACAAGTTATTTGAACTCTTCAAAGCGGAAAAGGATTGCTATGAATCGAAAAGAAAACTCCCTTAGTGTTTTTACAATTTGGTGAAAAGTTACGTAGTGAAAGATTCGATCCAAACCAACTCAAAAACACTTTATTTGAACTCCTCGGAACGTTAAAAGATTGTTTTCAATCGAAAAACAAACTTTCGTAGTGTTCGTAAAATTTGGTGAAACGGTATGTAGTAAAATATACTATACAAATGATCCCAAATCAATTTATTTGAACTACTCAAAGCGTAAAAAGATTGCAATGAATCGAAAAGAAAACTCCTGTAGTGTTTTTACAATTTTGTTAAAAGTTACGTTGTGAAAGATTCGATCCAAACCATCTAAAAAACACGTTATTCGAACTCCTTAGAACGTTAAAAGATTGTTTTGAATCAAAAAACAAACTTTCTTAGAGTTTGTCAAATTTGGTGAAAAGTTATGTAGTAAAAGATAAGATTCAAATTATCTAAAAACACGTTATTTGAACTCCTCAAAGCGTTAAACGATTGTTTTGAATCGAAAAATTAACTTTCTTAGTGTTTGTAAAATTTGGTGAAAAGTTATGTAGTAAAAGATACGATACAAATAATCTAAAAACACGTTATTTGAACTCCTCAAAGCGTAAAAAGATTGCTATGAATCGAAAAGGAAACTCTCTTAGTGTTTTTACAATTTGGTGAAAAGTTACGTATTGAAACATTCGATCCAAACCATCTCAAAAACACGATATTTCAACTCCTCAGAACATCAAAAGATTGTTTTGAATCGAAAAACAAACTTTCTTAGTGTTTGTAAAATTTGGTGGGAGGTTATGTAGTAAAAGGTACGATACAAATGATCCAAACACACGTTATTTGAAATCCTCAGAGCGTAACAAGATTGCTATGAATCGAAAAGAAAATTCTCTTAGTGTTTTTACAATTCGGTGAAAGGTTACGTATTGAAAGATTCGATCCAAACCATCTCAAAAACACATTATTTGAACTCCTCAGTTCGTTAAAAGATTGTTTTAAATCGAAAAACAAACTTTCGTAGTGTTCGTAAAATTTGGTGAAAAGTTATGTAGTAAAATATACTATACAAACGATCTAAAATCAAGTTATTTGAACTCCTCAAAGGGTAAAAATATTGCTATGAATCGAAAAGAAAACTTGCTTAGTGTTTTTACAATTTTGTGAAAAGTTACGTAGTGAAAGATTCGATCCAAACCATCTAAAAAACACATTATTTGAACTCCTTAGAACGTTAAAAGATTGGTTTGAATCGAAAAACAAACTTTTTTAGTGTTTGTGAAATTTGGTGAAAAGTTATGTAGTGAAAGATAAGATTCAAATGATCTAAAAACACGTTATTTCAACTCCTCAAAACGTAAAAAGAATGCTATGAATCGAAAGGAAAACTTTCTTAGTGTTTTTACAATTTGATGAAAATGTCCGTAGTGAAAGATTCAATCCCAACCATCTCAAAAACACGTTATTTGAACTCCTCATAACGTTAAAAGATTGTTTTGAATCGAAAAACAAACTTTCTTAGTGTTTGAAAATTTTGGTGAAAAGTTATGTAGTAAAAGATACGATACAAATGATCTAAAAACAGGTTATTTGAACTCTTCAATGCGTAAAAATATTAATATGAATCAAAAAGAAAACTTTCTTAGTGTTTGTACAATTTGGTGAAAAGTTACGTAGTGAAAGATTCTAACCAAACCATCTAAAAAACACGTTATTTGAACTCCTCAGAACGTTAAAAGATTGTTTTGAATCGAAAAACAAACTTTCTTAGTGTTTGTAAAATATGGTGAAAAGTTATGTAGTAAAAGATACGTTACAAACGATTTAAAATAAGTTATTTGAACTCCTCAAAATGTAAAAAGATTGCTATGAATCGAAAAGAAAACATACTTAGAGTTTATACAATTTGGTGAAATGTTACGTAGTGAAAGATTCGATCCAAACCATCTAAAAACACGTTATTTGAACTCCTCAGAATGTTAAAAGATTGTTTTGAATCGAAAAACAAACATTCTTAGTGTTCGTAAAATTTGGTGAAAAGTTATGTATTAAAAGATACGATACAAATGATCTAAAAACATGTTATTTGACCTCCTCAAAGCGTAAAAAGATTGCTATGAATCGAAAAGAAAACTCTCTTAGTGCTTTTACAATTTGGTTAAAAGTTATGCAGTGAAAGATTCGATCCATACCATCTAAAAACACGTTATTTGAACTGCTCAGAACGTTAAAAGATTGTTTTGAATCGAAAAACAAACTTGTTGTTTTGAATCAAAAAACAAACTTTCTTAGTGTTCGTAAAATTTGGTGAAAAGTTATGTAGCAAAATATACGATACAAATGATCTAAAAACAAGTTATTTGAACTCTTCAATGCGGAAAAAGATTGCTATGAATCGAAAAGAAAACTCCATTAGTGTTTTTACAATTTGGTGGAAAGTTACGTAGTGAAACATTCGATCCAAACCAACTCAAAAACACTTTATTTGAACTACTCAGAATGTTAAAAGATTGTTTTGAATCGAAAAACAAAATTTCTTAGTGTTTGTAAAATTTGGTGAAAACTTATGTAGTAAAAGATACGATACAAATGATCTTAAAACAAGTTATTTGCACTCCTCAAAGCGTAAAAAGATTGCTATGAATCGAAAAGAAAACTCTCTTAGTGTTTTAACAATTTGGTGAAAAGTTACGTAGTTAAAGATTAGATCCAAACCATCTAAAAACAAGTTATTTGAACTCCTCAGAACGTTGAAAGATTGATTTGAATCGGAAAACAAACTTTCTTAGTGTTTGTAAAGTTAGGTGAAAAGTTATGTAGTAAAAGATACGGTACAAATGATCTAAAACACGTTATTTGAACTCCTCAAAACGTAAAAAGATTGCTATGAATCGAAAAGAAAACTTTCTTAGTGCTTTTACAATTTGGTTAAAAGTTACGTAGTGAAAGATTCGGTCCAAACCATCTAAAAAACACGTTATTTGAACTCCTCGGAATGTTAAAAGATTGTTTTGAATCAAAAAACAAACTTTCTTAGTGTTCGTAAAATTTGGTGAAAAGTTATGTAGTAAAATATACGATACAAATGATCTAAAAACAAGTTATTTGAACTCTTCAATGCGGAAAACGAATGCTATGAATCGAAAAGAAAACACCCTTAGTGATTTTACAATTTGGTGAAAAGTTACTTAGTGAAACATTCGATCCAAACCAACTCAAAAACACTTTATTTGAACTCCTCAGAATGTAAAAAGATTATTTTGAATCGAAAAACAAACTTTCTTAGTGTTTGTAAAATTTGGTGAAAAGTTATGTAGTAAAAGATACGATACAGATGATCTCAAAACAAGTTATTTGAACTCCTCAAAGCGTAAAAAGATTGCTATGAATCGAAAAGAAAACTCTCTTAGTGTTTTAACAATTTGGTGAAAAGTTACGTAGTTAAAGATTCAATCCAAACCATCTAAAAACAAGTTATTTCAACTCCTCAGAACGTTTAAAGATTGATTTGAATCGGAAAACAAACTTTCTTAGTGTTTGTCAAATTTGGTGAAAAGTTATGTAGTAAAAGATACGATACAAATTATCTAAAAACAAGTTATTTGAACTCCTCAAAGCGTAAAAAGATTGATAGGAATCGAAAAGAAAACTCTCTTAGTGTTTTTACAATTTGGTGAAAAGTTACGTAATGAAAGATTCGATCCAAACCATCTAAAAAACACGTTATTTGTACTCCTCAGAATGTTAAAATATTGTTTTGAATCGAAAAACAAACTTTCTTAGTGTTTGTAAAATTTGGTGAAAAGTTATGTAGTAAAAGATACGATACAAATTATCTAAAGACACGTTATTTGAACTCCTCAAAACGTAAAAAGATTGCTATGAATCGAAAAGACAACTTTCTTAGTGCTTTTACAATTTGGTTAAAACTTACGTAGTGAAAGATTCGATCCAAACCATCTAAAAAACACGTTATTTGAACTCCTCAGAACGTTAAAAGAGTGTTTTGAATCGAAAAACAAACTTTCTTAGTGTTCGTAAATTTCGTGAAAAGTTATGTAGTAAAGGATACGATACAAATGATCTAAAAACAAGTTATTTGAACTCTTCAAAGCGGAAAAATATTGCTATGAATCGAAAAGAAAACTCCCTTAGTGTTTTTACAATTTGGTGAAAAGTTATGTAGTGAAACATTCGATCCAAACCAACTAAAAAACACTTTATTTGAACTCCTCAGAATGTTAAAAGCTTGTTTTGAATCGAAAAACAAACTTTCTTAGTGTTTGTAAAATTTGGTGAAAAGTTATGTAGTAAAACATACGATAAAAATGATCTAAAAACAAGTTATTTGAACTCTTCAAAGCGTAAAAATATTGCTATGAATCGAAAAGAAAACTCTCTTAGTGTTTTAACAATTTGGTGAAAATTTACGTAGGTAAAGATTCGATCCAAACCATCGAAAAAACATGTTATTTGAACTCCTCAGAACGTTAAAAGATTGTTTTGAATCGGAAAACAAAATTTCTTAGTGTTTGTGAAATTTGGTGAAAAGTCATGTAGTAAAAGATACGATACAAATGATCTAAAAACACGTTATTTGAACTCATCAAAGCGTACAAAGATTGCTATGAATCGGAAAAAAACTTTCTTAGTGTTTGTACAATTTGTTGAAAAGTCACATATTGAAAGATTCGATCCAAACCATCTAAAAAACACGTTTTTTGAACTCCTCAGAACGTTAAAAGATTGTTTTGAATCGAAAAACAAACATTCTTAGTGTTTGTAAAATTTGGTGAAAAGTTATGTACTAAAAGATACGATACAAATGATCTAAAACCAAGTTATTTGAACTCCTCAAAGCGAAAAAAGACTGCTATGAATCGAAAAGAAAACTCGCCTAGTGTTTTAATAATTTGTTGAAAAGTTACGTAGTGAAATATTCGATCCAAACCATCTCAAAAACACATTATATGAGCTCCTCAGAATGTTAAAAGATTGTTTTCAATCGAAAAACAAACTTTCTTAGTGTTTGTAATATTTATTGAAAAGTTATGTAGTATAAGATACGATACAAATGATCTAAAATCACGTTATTTGAACTCCTCAAAGCGTTAAAATATTGCAATGAATCGAAAAGAAAACTCTCTTAGTGTTTTTACAATTTGGTGAAAAGTTACGTAGCGAAAGATTCGATCCAAACCATCTAAAAAACACGTTATTCGAACTCCTCAGAACGTTAAGAGATTGTTTTGAATCAAAAAACAAACATTCTTAGTGTTCGTAAAATTTAGTGAAAAGTTTAGTAGTAAAAGATACGATACAAATGATCTAAAAACAAGTTATTTGAACTCCTCAAAGCATAAAAAGATTGCTATGAACCGAAAAGAAAACTCTCTTAGTGTTTTTACAATTTGGTGAAAAGTTACGTAGTGAAACATTCGATCCAAACCATCTAAAAAATACGTTATTTGAACTCCTCAAAGCGTATAAAGATTGCTATGAATCGAAAAGAAAACTCTCTTAGTGTTTTTACAATTTGGTGAAAAGTTACGTAGCGAAAGATTAGATCCAAACCATCTAAAAAAACACGTTATTTGGACTCCTCAGAACGTTTAAAGATTGATTTGAATCGGAAAACAAACTTTCTTAGTGTTTGTCAAATTTGGTGAAAAGTTATGTTGTAAAAGATACGATACAAATTATCTAAAAACAAGTTATTTGAACTCCTCAAAGCGTAAAAAGATTGATAGGAATCGAAAAGAAAACTCTCTTAGTGTTTTTACAATTTGGTGAAAAGTTACGTAGTGAAACATTCGATCCAAACCATCTAAAAAATACGTTATTTGAACTCCTCAAAGCGTATAAAGATTGCTATGTATCGAAAAGAAAACTCTCTTAGTGTTTTTACAATTTGGTGAAAAGTTACGTAGCGAAAGATTAGATCCAAACCATCTAAAAAAACACGTTATTTGGACTCCTCAGAACGTTAAAAGATTGTTTTGAATCGAAAAACAAACTTTCTTAGTGTTTGTAAAATTTGGTGAAAAGTTGTGTAGTAAAAGATACCATACAAATGATCTAAAAGCACGTTATTAGAACTCCTCAAAGCGTAAAAAGATTGCTATGAATCGAAAAGAAAACTTTCATAGTGTTTTTAGAATTTGGTGAAAAGTTACGTAGTGGAAGATTCGATCCAAACTATCTAAAAATCACGTTATTTGAACTCCTCAGAACGTTAAAAGATTATTTTGAATCGGAAAACAAACTTTCCTTGTGTTTGTGAGATTTGGTGAAAAGTTATGCAGTAAAAGATAAGATACAAATGATCTAAAAACACGTTATTTGAACTCCTCAAAGTGTAAAAAGATTGCTATGAATCGAAAGGAAAACTTTCATAGTGTTTTTACAATTTGACGAAAATTTATGTAGTGAAAGATTCAACCCAAACCAACTCAAAAACACGTTATATGAACTCCTCAGAATGTTAAAAGATTGTTTTGAATCGAAAAACAATTTGTCTTAGTGTTTGTAAAATTTGTTGAAAAGTTATGTAGTATAAGATACGATACAAATGATATAAAAACCCGTTATTTGAACTCCTCAAAGCATAAAAAGGTTGCTATGAATCGAAAAGTAAACTCTCTTAGTGTTTTTACAATATGGTGAAAAGTTACGTCGCGAAAGATTCGATTCAAACCATCTAAAAAACACGTTATTTGAACTCCTCAGAACGATAAAAGATTGTTTTGAATCGGAAAACAAACTTTCTTTGAGTTTGTGAAATTTGGTTAAAAGTTATGCAGTAAAAGATAAGATACAAATGATCTAAAAACACATGATTTGAACTCCTCAAAGCGTCAAAAGATTGCTATGAATCGAAAAGAAAACTCTCTTAGTGTTTTTACAATGTGGTGAAAATTTACGTAATGAAAGATTCGATCCATAACCATCTAAAAAACAATTTAGTCGAACACCTCAGAACGTCAAAAGATTGTATTGAATTGAAAAATAAACTTTCTTAGTGTTTGAAAAATTTGATGAAAAGTTATGTAGTAAAAGATACGATACAAATGATCTAAAAACACATTATTTGAACTCCTCGAAGCGTAAAAAGATTGATATGAATCGAAAAGAAAACTTTCTTAGTGCTTGTACAATTTGGTGAAAAGTTACGTAGTGGCATATTCCATCCAAACCAACTAAAAACACGTTATTTGAACTCCTCAGAATGTTAAAAGATTGTTTTGAATCGAAAAACAAACTTTCTTAGTGTTTGTAAAATTTGGTGAAAAGTTATGTAGTAATAGATACGATACAAATGATCTAAAAACAAGTTATTTGAACTCCTCAAAGCGTAAAAAGATTGCTAAGAATCGATAGAAAACTCTCTTAGTGTTTTTACAATTTGGTGAAAAGTTACGTAGTGAAAGATTCGATCCAAACCATCTAAAAAACACGTCATTTGAACTACTCAGAACGTTAAAAGATGGTTTTGAATAGAAAAACAAACATTCTTAGTGTTCGTAAAATTTGGTGAAAAGTTATGTAGTAAAAGATACGATACAAATGATCTAAAAACAAGTTATTTGAACTCCTCAAAGCGTAAAAAGATTGCTATGAATCGAAAAGAAAACGCTCTTAGTGTTTTTACAATTTGCTGAAAAGTTACGTAGTGAAAGATTCTATCCAAACCATCTAAAAAACACGTTATTTCAACTCCTCAGAACATCAAAAGGTCATTTTGAACCGAAAAACAAAATTTCTTAGTGTTTGTAAAATTTGGTGAAAAGTTACGTATTAAAATATACGATACAAATGATCTAAAAACACGTTATTTGAACTCCTCAAAACGTAAAAAGCTATGAATCGAAAAGAAAACTTTCATAGTGTTTTTAGAATTTGGTGAAAAGTTACGTAGTTAAAGATTCGATCCAAACAATCTAAAAAACACGTTATTTGAACTCCTCACAACGTTAAAAGATTGTTTTGAATTGGAAAACAAACTTTATTTGTGTTTATGAAATTTGGTGAAAAGTTATGCAGTAAAAGATAAGATACAAATGATCTTAAAACACGTTATTTGAACTCCTCAAAGTGTAAAAAGATTGCTATGAATCAAAAGGAAAACATTCTTAGTGTTTTTACAATTTGATGAAAATTTATGTAGTGAAAGATTCGACCCAAACCAACTCCAAAACACGTTATTTGAACTCCTCAGAACGTTAAAAGATTATTTTGAATCGAAAAACAAACATTCTTAGTTGTCATAAAATTTGGAGAAAAGTTATGTAGTAAAAGATACGATACAAATGATCTAAAAATAAGTTATTTGAACTCCTCAAAGCGTAAAAAGATTGCTATGAATCGAAAAGAAAACTCTGTTAGTGTTTTTACAATGTGGTGAAAAGTTACGTAATGAAAGATTCGATCCATAACCATCTAAAAAACAAGTTAGTTGAACTCCTCAGAACGTTAAAAGATTGTTTTGAATCGAAAAACAAAATTTCTTAGTGTTTGATAAATTTGATGAAAAGTTATGTAGTAAAAGATACGATACAAATGATCTAAAAACACGTTATTTGAACTCCTCAAAGCGTAAAAAGATTGATATGAATCGAAAAGAAAACTTTCATAGTGTTTGTACAATTTGGTGAAAAGTTACGTAGTGAAAGATTCCATCCAAACCATCTAAAAACACGTTATTTGAACTCCTCAGAACGTGAAAAGATTGTTTTGAATCGAAAAACAAACTTTCTTAGTGTTTGTAAAATTTGGTGAAAAGTTATGTAGTAAAAGATACGATACAAATGATCTAAAAACAAGTTAATTGAACTCCTCATAGCGTAAAAAGATTGATAAGAATCGTATAGAAAACTCTCTCAGTGTTTTTACAATTTGGTGAAAAGTTACGTAGTGAAAGATTCGATCCAAACCATCTAAAAAATACGTCATTTGAACTCCTCTGAACGTTAAAAGATTGTTTTGAATCGAAAAACAAACATTCTTAGTGTTCGTAAATTTTGGTGAAAAGTTATGCAGTAAAAGATACGATACAAATGATCTAAAAACAAGTTATTTGAACTCCTCAAATCGTAAAACGATTGCTATGAATCGAAAAGAAAACTCTCTTAGTGTTTTTACAATTTGCTGAAAAGTTACGTAGTGAAAGGTTCGATCCAAACCATCTAAAAAACACGTTATTTGAACTACTCAGAACATCAAAAGGTCATTTTGAATCGAAAAACAAACTTTCTTAGTGTTTGTAAAATTTGGAGAAAAGTTATGTAGTGAAAGATACAATACAAATGATCTAAAAACACGTTATTTGAACTCCTCAAAGCGTAAAAAGCTATGAATAGAAAAGAAAACTTTCGTAGTGTTTTTAAATATGGTGAAAAGTTACGTGGTAAAAGATTCGATCCAAACCAACTCAAAAACACGTTATTTGAACTGCTCAGAACGTTAAAAGATTGTTTTGAATCGAAAAACAAACTTTCTTAGTGTTTGTAAAATTTGGTGAAAAGTTATGTAGTAAAAGATATGATACAAATGATCTAAAAACACGTTAATTGAACTCCTCAAAACGTAAAAAGATTGCTATGAATCGAAAAGAAAACTTTCTTAGTGTTTTTTGCAATTTGGTTAAAAGTTACATAATGAAAGATTCGATCCAAACCATCTCAGAAACACATTATTTGAACTCCTCAGAACGTTAAAAGATTCTTTTGAATAGAAAAACAAACAATTTTTAGTGTTCCTAAAATTTGGTGAAAAGTTATTTTTAGTAAAAGATACGATACAAATAATCTAAAAACACTTTATTTGAACTCCTCAAAGCGTAAAAAGATTGCTATGAATCGAAAAGAAAACTCTCTTAGTGTTTTACAATTTGGTGAAAAGTTACGTAGTGAAATATTCGATCCAAACCATCTAAAAAACACGTTATTTGAACTCCTCAGAACGTTAAAAGATTGTTTTGAATCGAAAAACAAACATTCGTAGTTTTCGTAAAATTTGGTGAAAAGTTATGTAGTAAAAGATAAGATACAAATGATCTAAAAACGCGTTATTTGAACTCCTCAAAACGTATAAAGATTGTTATGAATCGAAAAGAAAACTTTGTTAGTGTTTGTACAATTTGGTGAAAATTAACGTAGTGAAAGATTCAATCCAAACCCACTCAAAAACACGTTATATGAACTCCTCAGAATGTTAAAAGATGGTTTTGAATCGAAAAACAAACTTTCTTAGTGTTTGTAAAATTTGTTGAAAAGTTATGTAGTAAAAGATACGATACAAATGATCTAAAAACACTTTATTTGAACTCCTCAAAGCGTAAAAAGATTGCTATTGATCGAAAAGAAAACTTTCTTACTGTTTTTACAATTTGGTGAAAAGTTACGTAGTGAAAGATTCGATCCAAACCATCTCAAAAACACATTATTTGAACTCCTCAGAACGTTGAAAGATTGTTTTGTATCGAAAAACAAACATTCATAGTGTTCGAAAAATTTGGTGAAAAGTTATGTAGTAAAAGATAAGATACAAATGATCTAAAAACACGTTATTTGAACTCCTCAAAGCGTATAAAGATTGTTATGAATCGAAAAGAAAACTTTCTTAGTGTGTGTACAATTTGGTGAAAATTAATGTAGTGAAAGATTCAATCCAAACCAACTCAAAAACTCGTTATATGAACTCCTCAGAACGTTAAAAGATTGTTTTGAAACGAAAAACAAACTTTCTTAGTGTTTGTAAAATTTGTTGAAAAGTTATGTAGTAAAAGATACGATACAAATGATCTAAAAACACGTTATTTGAACTCAAAGCGTAAAAAGATTGATATGAATCGAAAAGGAAACTCTCTAAGTGTTTTTACAATTTGGTGAAAAGTTACGTAGTGAAAGATTCGATCCAAACCATCTAAAAAACACGTTATTTGAACTCCTCAGAACATCAAAAGATTGTTTTGAATCGAAAAACAAAATTTCTTAGTGTTTGTAAAATATGGTGAAAGGTTATGTAGTAAAAGATACGATACAAATGATCTAAAAACACATTATTTGAACTCCTCAAAGCGTAAAAAAATTGCTATGAATCGAAAAGAAAACTTTCTTAGTGTTTTTACAATTCGGTGAAAAGTTACGTAGTGAAAGGTTCGATCCAAACCATCTCAAAAACACGTTATTTGAACTCCTCAGAACGTTAAAAGATTGTTTTGAATCGAAAAACAAACTTTCTTAGTGTTCGTAAAATTTGATGAAAAGTTATGTAGTAAATTATACGATACAAATGATCCAAAAACAAGTTATTTGAACTCTTTAAAGCGGAAATAGATTGCTATGAATCGAAAAGAAAACTCCCTTAGTGTTTTTACAATCTGGTGAAATGTTACGTAGTGAAAGATTCGATCCAAACCAACTCAAACACACGTTATTTGAACTCCTCATAACGTTAAATGATTGTTTCGAATCGAAAAACAAACTTTCTTAGTGTTTGTAAAATTTGGTGAAAAGTAAAGTAGTAAAAGATACGTTACAAATGATCTAAAAACAAGTTATTTGAACTCCTCAAAGCGTAAAAAGATTGCTATGAATCGAAAAGAAAACTCTCTTAGTGTTTTAACAATTTGGTGAAAAGTTACGTTGTGAAATATTCGATCCAAACCATCTAAAAAACACGTTATTTGAACTCGTCAGAACGTTAAAAGATTGTTTTGAATCGGAAAACAAACTTTCTTAGTGTTTGTGAAATTTGGTGAAAAGTTATGTAGTAAAATATACGATACAAATGATCTAAAAACACGTTATTTGAACTCCTCAAAGCGTAAAAATATTGCTATGATTCGAAAAGAAAACTTTCTTAGTGTTTGTACAATTTGTTGAAAAGTCGCGTAGTGAAAGATTCGATCCAAACCATCTAAAAACACGTTACTTGAACTGCTCAGAACGTTAAAGGATTGTTTTGAATCGAAAAACAAACATTCTTAGTGTTCGTAAAATTTGGTGAAAAGTTATGTACTAAAATATACCATACAAATGATCTAAAAAGAAGTTATTTGAACTCCTCAAAGCTTAAAAAGATTGCTATGAATGGAAAAGAAAACTTTCTTAGTGTTTTTATAATTTGTGGAAAAGTTACGTAGTGAAAGATTCGATCCAAACCATCTAAAAAACACGTTATTTATACTCCTCGGGAAGTTAAAACATTGTTTTGAATCGAAAAACAAACTTTCTTAGTGTTTGTGAAATTTGGTGAAAAGTTATGTAGTAAAAGATAAGATACAAATGATCTAAAAACACGTTATTTGAAGTCCTCAAAGCGTAAAAAGATTGCTATGAATTGAAAAGAAATCTTTCTAAGTGTTTTTACAATTTGGTGAAAATTTACATAGTGATAGATTCAATCCAAACCATCTAAAAACACGTTATTTGAACTCCTCAGAACGTTAAAAGATTGTTTTGAATCGAAAAATAAACATTCTTAGTGTTGCTAAAATTTGGTGAAAAGTTATTTTTAGTAAATGATACGATACAAATAATGTAAAAACAAGTTATTCGAACTCCTCACAAGTAGCTTTGACAAACCCCAACTCTGATCATAATCCAATAATTCTGAAAGTGAGCACTTCATTCCCTATCTTTCATGGTTTCTGATATGAAAATGCATGGAATAAAATTCCAGAGGTAGAAAATGTTGTTGTCAATCACTTACAGGAAAAAAGTGGCTAAAAACTTCAATGAATTATATGATAAAATGGAAAAATTGGGAATTTAGTTAAGGAGATGGAATAACAATAGAAGAAAGAGCTTTAAAATACAAAAAGAAATTGTATGACCATTTTGGAATGGCTGGACAGAAAAATTGAGAAAGGACATTTAAGTAATTTGGAAAGTTGGTTAAGGAAGATTATCAAAAAAAGATTACAAGATATAATTCAAGAGAGTTATGATCATTGGAAATTAAGGGCTAAACATAAATGGTTAAAGGAAGGAGATAGTAATACATGGTTTTTCCATAACTATGCAATTGTCAAGAAGAATAGGTTAATGATCTCATCCTTAACTGATCAGTCAGTAATGAAATGGTGGTGGACCATGCTTTCAAAGCTAAAATATTATTTGACTTTTATAAGAAATTAATGGGGACAAAGTCAGTGATTGACCTAAATAAACCAGTAATTAGGATTTCTTCTATTTATCAAAATCAAAGAAATTTATTATTGGACCTAGATGAACCTATTAAAAGGGAGGAAATGGATAAAGTTGTTAAAGAGTGGAAAAGTGAAAAATCTCCAGATGGTTTCAGTGGAGAATTTTCAAAAAAAATTGGGATTTTATGAAAAGGAGATTTTTGATATTATTTCATCTCAAAAAGTGGAAGAAGGATTAGGAGGCTTTGAATCTTCTTTTATTACTCTCATACCCAAGAAAGAAAATTCAAGTTTGGCCAGGGATTTTAGGCCAATTAGTCTAATTTCTGGTATCCAAAAAATAATTTCTAAGATTTTGGCAAATAGACTGAAGGGAATAATAAATGACCTAATCCTTCCTAACCAGTTAGGGTTTCTGGCTGGGAGAGAGATAGGTAAATGCTAGGGATGTCAATGTGCCGGGTAGAAATCCGAACCCGCGGATACCGGATCCGAACGGGGCGGGTAATACCCGAAAAAAATACCCGCGGGTCGGGTAATACCCGAAAAAAAATACCCGCTCCGGATTCGGATTCGGATACGGGGGAAATTTTTTACCCGCGGGTATACCCGTTACCCGAACCCGAAAAATCCCCGAAAAATACCCGAAAATATCCCATAATATGAAAATTTTTGATGTTTTTATGGATTAATTATTTGTAATATTTGAATTTTTAATGTATTTGTACAAGTTGTTTGTTTTATGTATTTAAAATTGATGATAATTTTACGTATTTGTATAATAATTTTTAATTTTTTAATTTTTTTAGATTTTTTATTATTAATTTTTGGGTAACGGGTTCGGGTTCGGGTATACCCGTTACCCGCGGGTTCGGGTATGGTTTTTTACCCGCGGGTATTTTTGGTTCGGGTTATACCCGAAAATTCAGGTTTGGGTATGGGGGAGGCTTACCCGAACCCGACCCGCCCCGTTGACATCCTTAGTGAATGCTACTTATATGCTAGAGAGCTGATTTTTAAATCCAAAACAGAAAAAATCCCAATTCTGGTATTTAAGGCTGATATTCCAAGGCCTTTGAGAAGATAATTGAAATTTGAACCAACGGGTTTTAAAATCTCGACGTTTATTTACATTTTAGTCCTCCGGGTTTTTAAAACCCGATATTATTTGTTTAATACACCAAACGCTGACATGACTTTTTTTTTAGAGAATTAACAAACCGGATTTTAAAAACCAGGTATCGCCGGGTATTTTAAACCAGTTTCGGGTTAATTTTCAAATATTTTCAAAATTAAGGTTATTTTTCGAATTGTATAGTCAGACTGGGTCGAAACTCTTCAATTGAAGACGAGAAGCGAAGATAAAGTACAATTAAAGCAAGGCCTTTAGTACTTGGTGTAAGAGAGTAATATGTGGTTGAAATCGGTCCAGTAGAAATATCTTATTATTTTACTTTATTTTTGAGGTTAAAAAAGTTTGTAATAGTTATAGTCTTCTGATTTTCTGGTATGGGCTGAGATATTGGCCCACCCTTGTAACACTATTTACGAATTGGCACGGTTTAAAGTCTGAATCTCAACAAAACAAAAAAAAAATAATAGCATACTACAAAAACTATTTTTTTCTTTATTTACGAATTGGCACGCTTTAGATATACCATCACCGCAATTCCACTCACCGCAATCGCACCCGCAATTAAACCAACCGTAAGGGTACTTTGGTAATTATTTTCAACTTTCTCAACTTCTCTTGTTTCTTGTATCGTTTCGACTTTGAAGTCTGAATCTTCAATGTGTAACCTCAAAACCTAAGAAATATTAAAAAAAAATTAAAATATTCGTCATAAAAAGATAAATACTTTTATTTGAAAAGGAAACGAACCTTGAGACCTGATGACCTGGCAGTTGAGACGGCACCGGAAAGGTCATTATCGGTGGTCAAAAGTACTTTGTCTCCTTCATCATCTTCGTACTGCAATAACCGTGCAAAAATAATTCAGCTAAATTCAATCAAAACTATTTTAATTTCAATTCGTATACCAAAAGTTGAATTTTGTCTTGGTCGCTCGAGATGCCAATTCTATTTGCCACCGACGATACTAACTCAGATAAATTCTCAGACCCTAAAAATACATAATGAGAAAATTAAATCCTAATTCCACAAATATATATATTTATTTGAGAGAGAGAGAGAAGAGAGAGAGAGAGAGAGAGAGAGAGAGAGAAGAGAGAGATACCAGAGGTAAAACGATGAACACGGCGCCTTTTGTCTTTGATTTTGAAAGCGAATGAATTGCCGACAAGTGGCGGATACGTGCTCTTGCTGTCATTTTCTGACGTCATCATCGATGCCGATATCTCGCTGAAAACCAACAAAATTTAAAAAATATCATAAAGACCCCTAGAAAATATCTAAATATCATGTATACCCCCCCCCCCCCCCCCCCCCCCCCCCTTCTTTCAAGTCCTTGCAAAAAATGAAAGTGTGATTTATTCTTTCTTTAGATACAAGATAGGCATTGATGTTATTTCGTATGAATTATACAGGTACACGTGATATTATTTGTTTTTAAGGGGTATATATGAAAATATTCATAAAAGAACCTGTGATTATCATATTCTTCATCAGGGGGCTCCAAAGCAAAAGCAGAGTCCCAAAATTTCTGCATTATTGTATTCGCTGCATCATTCACCGCGCCAGACCCTCCATCCACCTTTTTTACAAAACAAAAAATATTAATATTTCAGAAATACCCTCGAATATTTATTTTTACATTTTATTCTCGTTTTCAAAAATTACCATTGAAATGGTGGCATGAGTCAATTGAAGAACATCCAAACAAGCCACGACGTGTCCTTCTACACGATTATAAAAAAATATTTTCGAATAACATTGAAATTATAAAATAAAAAAATTGAAATTTTTGAAATTTTTGAAACCTTTATCTTGAACTGGTATATGCAAGAATTTTCCTTCGTGCATAATGTGTAATGCTTCTAGAATCGTCGTGTCCAATGTTGCAAGTTCAGGATTTTCAGTCATTACCTATTATTTACAAAATTAAAAAAAATAATCTTAAAAATTAAAAACCTAACTACACTTTACAAATAATAAAAATAAAATAGAGAAACCTTTTCGACTAGAGTTAATTCAGGAGAGATATTCTGCGCCACGACACGCATAAGCAAATCTTTCGACCTGAACACAAAAATCCAAAAAATATATTAAATTAACCCACAAAAATATAAATATATCAAATTTGCCCATACGTGAAAATCCCTTGAAGTGCAGTCCCATTAACTACAACCACAGAATTCACGCGAAATTCTTTCATTTTCTTCGCCGCTACCGACACTGGATCCGAAGGAGAAACCACCGCACACCTAAACAATAAATATTAAAAAAATTCATTTTTTTTAAAAAAAAAAATTCAATATATACTTTTTAATAATATTACTTTGTATGCTCATTAATGATTGTACTGATAGACGGTTTAAACATCTTCTCACGCAACGTCTCGATAAACGCATATGGAGCTACAACCAAAAACCAATTATTAACATTTTGGTAAAATATCAAATATACCCCTCTAAAAACTCGAAATTCGGTACCTGAATTGGTACCCCATTGTTTCTCGACACCTTCGACGGCTGCGGCGAGAGCGCTTCCTTGTTCGGCGGCTTTTTCCAATCTCGAAATTGCGTCGTAAAGACATTTCGCAATATCGAGCATTGCAATTACCTCCCCATTTTCTACTACTGGTAAATGCCTAAATTTCCCTATCAAAAATACCCCCCTTTTAATACCATTTTAAAATTTAAATAATAAATTTGATGAGAAATAATAATAGAGACCTTGAACCATTTTTTGAAGGGCTTCGATAGCTAAAGTATCGGCCATTACGTAAAGAGGATTTCGCGTCATGATTTTCGAAACCATTGTTTGTTCTGGTCGAAGTCCCTCTGCAATTACACGTGTTGCAATATCCTACAATAATGAAAAATAAATTGAAAATTCGGAAAATTAAAGGGGGTTTATTGAGAAATTACCTTGTCGGTTACGATACCAGAGAGGAGACCGTTTGTGTCGGTTAAAAGGACTGCGTCGACGCGTCTCGTTGCCATTCTGCGGCATGCGTCAGAGACTGTGGTTCCTTCGGGAATGGTTAGGGCTTTTGATAATCTTAATTTCTTCACTGTTCTTTCGCCACTGAAATGATAAAAAGATTATTGAATTTCGTGGTTTTTATGGTATGTAATTTACTATTATGTAGATAAAAAATAAATCAAGGAAAAAGTTCAAGCGGAATTAGACCAAGCATAGACGCAAAAGGCAAAAACAAGAAGTTTCTGGTTAGCTCGAATTCAACCATTTATCAATATATTGTATCCACGAAATTACGAGTGAAAATCCAAAATGAAGATACGATAAAACAAACTTCTACGATAGTTAAATGTTTCGTATATGGCATGCATTAAAAGTGTCGTATCTTTTTGAGAATAATAGCATTGAAGGAAGTTCAAGCATTAAAAGTTCGCACTGTGCAAAGAAGAAGAGTTTCAAATCATTCTATTTGTATAAACCCAAAACAGAAAGAACCCAAAAAAAATCTCACGGTGGTTGGTTAGGGGAGTTGGGTTTAGACCCCTTCCCATTGGTGGTGACGGCGGCGTTGTTGCCATCGTCGCCGCCGTTGGCCTTCCTGCCCACAGCCGAAGGTGCACGACGCGAAAGCCTCTTCGAGTTCATCTTCTCTTCTCTTCTCTCACAAGAAAATTGAAGTGGAATAGCAGAGAGAAGAATTTAGGTTTGGTTTTAAGAGAGGATTGAAAGGAGGAAGAAGGGTATTCAGTTTGGTCCTCTTTCTTTGTTCTCAGTTATCACTCGTTTTGGCTTCAAATTTGCACACGATTTCGACCTGGTTTATGGTTTATTTCAAATTAGAACCTGATTTTTTATTTGTTTTTCTCCTTTTTCTTGATTAGTTCATTTTGTTGGTTTAGTGGTTTATTTCAAATTAGTACCTGTTTTGTTTATTGTTTTTCTCCTTTCTAGATAGTTTATTTTATTTCTTGTTGCTAATATAAAATGTAAAATAAAATTAATTCATCACTAATTATTCTAGGATTATTAAGTTTAATTATTGTTGTTGACTTGGCAACTTGAGAAAAAATCTTTTGTGTGAGATACGTTTATTATGCAATATATAACAACATAAAATATTTTACAAGCCATTGATTAGGAATATGGGCCTTTTACTATGTGCCACGAGGAACACATATAAATTCAATTGAGGTCTGATTTTTGTTGTTTGAGTTAGATGAGATTTTATGTGGATGAGAATATTAATGAAAATTTCATAACGAAGAGTTTTGTGGATATTTTTCATAAATTATTAAGAAATAAATAATAGTATATTTCATAGGATCACAACATATTATTTTATGAGCAACAAATGTGATTTGTCCATGTCATCAATATTTTCATATGTAATACTATAATTTTTCAATTAAAAAAGGAAATAATATCACTACAAAATTAAATAACATAACTCCAATTGAAATTATAAATACCATAATTTTTAGTCCAAAAACAATAACACGACATATTTAAATTCACATAAATATACAACAAAAAAACGAACATATAAACCAAATTAACATCAAAATTTCATATTAGTTAACTAATTCACGTAATCAACTTTATTAATATCATGATTGTTTCTTCTCTGAATCAAATTTATCTCGACAATTCTCCTCACCTCATAATAATTATTATAGTTATTATGACTTAGATATTCACTGATGTTGACAAAACTTCGGCCAAAACGGTATAAAGTCAGACAAATATCGGTCAATATCCGATTAAAGTTGGTGGACCAACTTGAAAAAATTGACTTGGCATTGTCGGATCGGTAAAATGCTGACTTGAGAAGCCACGAAGCTGATGTGCTCTAAATTTGTTGGGAATCGTCATGTCCTGCACCGCGCGCAGCGGATGAGAAACGCGGAGCGGACTCCCTAATCCAAAATCACGTCATCGATATGTCGTACGAACACCTATGCAACATCGAATATCACGAGTCACACCTATGCTCCTTCTGCGTTTCTTCTCTTTCGTTCACCCCGATCGTTTTTCGTGCGTCTCAATTTTGCATAATCTCATTATACACTTATTTATTCTAACAAACACATATATTCGTTTATTTTTAGTTGTACAAATTTATCGTTGATCTAAAAATGTGAAGGAAATACAGTTTTGGATCATCGCTAAAATGGTACGTAGGACAAACGAACGTACGCGTTCGTGGGCATACGAAACAGATTAGTAAAACTGGTATACCTTTCAGTAGGAAACTCCGATTTGAATGGTTCAAATTGGGTTAGTTAGATAATGAGATTATCTAGAACTTTCATGTTGTAATATATTTCATTTGAGCGAAGTATCAGTATCGTTCTAATGAAATACCGAAAGGGTGCGACAGTTTGACATACAGTCAGTAAAACGGCCGTAACTTTCGGGTCCGAACTCCAATTGGGCTGGGCCAAATTGGGTTGGAAAGATAATTAGATTATCTACAACTTTCGTAAATGTTCAAAGTCGGTTGGAACGATTTAATATTTTCGTTCTGACAGATTACTGAAAGGGTGTATGCAGTTTTCTGTTTGAAAAGGTGTATAGAAGATATACATACCTTTTGGCCCATCCTTATCCTATGGAGTATATATAGGATGTTTCTCTCTCTCTCATCAGTCCAACCAGTTGAATAATTAGATTAGTTCAACCAGAAAATTAATGGAGTTAATTTAGAATTAATCCAGAAATTAAGAGACTCTAATCACTTGATGAAAGAGTGCGAAGAGATTGAGAGAGAAGGAGAAAAGAGTTTTCTCCGTCTAGAGAATCGAAACGCAATCATGCAAGTTCGCCGGTGCATCGTCTAGGCAGATGCATCCGCGACCGAGGTGCTACGACTCACGGTGGATACGGGTAGAGGAGCGACACATGTGGCTCTTCGTTGTGATCAAACCGGAGAAGAAATCGAGTAACGGGCTGTGGAATCATGCGGGCATGGAACGCACGAAGACAACCCGAGGCGTGTCGAAACGGTGGGAGACGTGCGGTATGGGACGTACGGGCTAGTCACCAACGTGACACCGAAGGAAATAGAAGGCGGCGATCAACCCTTCGTGTGCCATCAATTTGGCACTGGTATGAATCTGTCCTTCTATTCGCATCGTATCCTCGAAGTCGTGGCGTGATCTCGGCAATCGGGGAATCGAACCGGGCCTACATATCCGCTGCGCGGGCCCGGGGTCGAGGATATTCCCCAACAAAATGCATTTTCTTCCAAATTCTCAAACAGAACCTGTGTGTTCTCAAACAAGCTATTGGAAAGGCTATAGAATGTGTTTTATGGAAACACTGTGTCAAAGACCCAACATTTCAATAAAAAATTGTTGTTCATTTTGTGTATGTGACTTTCTTTTTGTAATCATTATTATATGTGTAATTTAGTGTGTTGTGTGCGAGTGAACTTTTGTAGCAAAAATCGTTTGAATATTTGATGAGCGGGTTTTTGTCGTGTAAAATATGTCGTTGTGGTAAAACCCCGAACAATCAACAAAATTTGTAATCTAAGTTTGTACAGTGGCATATGTATAGATTCGTTCCACGGGGAGCAATTGCGTCAAAATTTGGATCAAAATGGATGAGAAATAACGAAGAAAATTCACAGAATATAGTCCGTTATAACGGAATAGGAGTCCGTTACAACGCACTTAAGTGAATTTTCTGGCGCTAGTGTGAGATGAACGTCCGTTACAACGGATGAAAATCCGTTATAACGCACTAAACTAGTCCGTTATAACGAACAGTGGTTGCGTTGCAACGGATTGGTTAATCCGTTACAACGGACTTAAATGTCCGTTACAACGCACTAGTATGAGAGATATTGAATGCTTTTCTTTGCTGGTCCGTTACAACGGAAGTAAGTTGCGTTACAACGGAGTACCAACAGACTGAAAGTCAGGTACAAACCGAATGGTCCGTTATAACGCAAGTTAGGTTCCGTTACAACGGAGTTTGTTCTGGAATTCGAAATTGTAATTTGAATTGAGGATTGAATTGAAAGTTTGTTTTGAGATTAAACCAAGGGAGTGTTGGGTCAAATTTCCTAGGGTTTGATTATCTCAAAATAATGTCGATACTACTAACGAATTTGTGTAAGCATCAATTGTAGAGATAGAAGATGTAACTCACAAAAGAATCAAAAGAAGAATCAAGACATCGGAAGTCAAGACTATGAAGAAACGATGACACGAAAGCGCATGATCAAGATGTCGAAGAATCGTGAAGATACACATATATCAAGACATCGAAGATTCCGCAAGTTGGGGTATCACACAAATCACCAAAACAATTTATAGGTATCCCTAAACTTGTTTATAAATTATTAAGCTCAAAATTAGTCAAATTAATATATTCGAAATTCATCAAAATGATGAAATAATAAATCAGGCTGACGATAGTAGGATGTCCGTTATAACGGAACTCATTGTCCGTTACAACGGGCATGCTCGTCATATTCAAGATTGGAAAACACAGTATAGTCCGTTACAACGGATCAACCAGTCCGTTGTAACGAACACCACTTAAGCGTTGTAACGAAATAATGTCCGTTATAACGCTAATTAAATCCAAGCTTGAAGGGTGTCACAGAACTATGTCCGTTACAACGGACATATATGTCCGTTATAACGGACATTGAAATTCACTTCAGTATAACACTTTCCTCTCCATGTCCGTTGTAACGAATCAACCAATCCGTTACAACGGAAAGCCTCTCAACGTTGTAACGGAGTATTCTCCGTTATAACGCAAATTAAAATCAAAACTGAAGTGAAGTCACAGTATGAGGTCCGTTGTAACGGACTTGTCAGTTCGTTGCAACGAACTTTCTAACACAGACTTCCGTTATAACGGACATGTCAGTTCGTTGCAACGAACTTTCTAACACAGACTTCCGTTATAACGGACATGTATTCCATTGTAACGGACTGTGTAATAATTCGAATATAACAGCCGTAACGGCTAGTTTGACTTATGGTCCGTTACAACGGACTTGCAGTCCGTTGTAACGGACTATGCAGAAAAAACAAATTAAGGGAAGGGTCTATGTGTTCTATAAATAGAACTCTTCCCTCATTCTCTCTTATCATCTCAACGAATATAATTTCCCAATCAAAAGAGAGAATCCTAGTTTTAAATCTTGAGCTTAATCATCTAAACATTCTTAGAGATTATTAAATCCAATTTCAAATCCACTACTAAACGATTCCCAACTTGCGTGACCGATCACGACTAGTTCGTTAGTAGTACAATTGTAATAGGCTAGTTACTATTTGTAAAGCCCACCATTGATCGATCATTTCGTGTAAATCGATCAAGGCAAAACCTTGTAATTGCTTGAGTTGGATATTCAATCGAAAGCCGAAAAGGTGCAAGGGCATCCCGGAGACGTAGGTACTTGCAATCAATCGAGTCGGTCGATTGAGCAAGTAGCCGGTGAGTTAAAGCTACAAAGCAACCACCCACCGAACTCCGTAAACAAATATCGCGTGTTATTTGTTTCGGTATTGTATTTCTTTATCTAATTTATTTACGCTTCCGCACCAAATTGTATTTGTATCCATTACCGCGAAAATTGGACCTTAGGATTACCTATTCACCCCCCTCTAGGTCTCAATTAAACAACAATTGGTATCAGAGCAAAATACTAACCGTCCTTTTTAGTAAGCGACAACTTGTATAACGATTATGGCCTCAATCGGTAATAGGACCCAAATTTTATACCCAAATAAATTAGATGGAAAAAATTGGAATCTTTGGAAGAGATGCATGTTAAATGTATTCACTATCCAAAAATTGAGATCGGTGGTGGAGAAAGGTTTCGAGATTTA
Source organism: Luzula sylvatica (assembly GCA_946800325.1). Taxonomy (NCBI): domain Eukaryota; kingdom Viridiplantae; phylum Streptophyta; class Magnoliopsida; order Poales; family Juncaceae; genus Luzula; species Luzula sylvatica. The sequence continues at coordinate 69,014,775 of OX326960.1, forward strand.
CACGGTAAGCACTTCCGAAACCAACCCCACACGAAAAATATGCCACGGCACCGATCTCAATGTGACCGCCGATACATATGCTCAAAACCTCATTCTCACAAATATCGACGAGTCACTTTCCATACTTGTGGATGGATGTACCACATCTCATTCCATGTGGCGAGCTCTCCTAGACCGATTTGAAGGAAACGATAGAATGAAGAGAACCAAATTGATGGGACTCGAACAATCATTCGATCGATTCCGGATGATCGAGAATGAATCCGTTGATGACATGTATTCACGAATGACACATATCAAAAATGGATTCATCGCTCTAGGAGAATCACTAACGAATTCTCGAGTTGTAGGTAAGCTTATTCGAGCAATGCCGTCAAGTTGGGAAACTCTTCTCATCACCTTGGAAACCATGATGGCCACACAAGACTTCACTCCGGAAATTCTTGTGAGCCACCTCCGAAATTTCGAAGCACGCATGAACCAACAAAGCAACGCTATAGCAAATACCTCACATTCCGAGCTTCAAACCAAACTCGTTATCGACACGAACGAAAACGGGAATGAAATGTCTTTGTTGGTTAGAAAACACGAGGACTTGAAGAATCAAGAGCGAGAATTCAACGAGGACCGAAAACGCCAACACTTGAAACCTATGTGTTTTGAGTGCAAGAAAATGGGTCACACCACCGACACGTGTTGGACCACACATCCCGAAAACGCTCCTTGGAACAAACGCGAGGAAAATTCAAAACACAAAAAGAAGGTAAGAGATCTAGGCAAACCCAAGGCGTTAATGGTTGATTTGGATCCATGGGGAGATTCGGAGTGCTCAAGCACATTCTCCGACTTGGAGTGCAACCTCGAGCACAAAATCACCAATGTGACCTTAATGGCGGAAATCGACAATCCAATTGACGATGTGGTTGAACGAGCTATTCAAGCGATGATCCGTCAACAAGCGTCACAATCGGAACCGCAAGAAATCGAGATTCCGAGTATCACATTTCCTCAAGACGATCCACATATCTCCGACATCGAAACTTCACATGATTCCGATCATGAGGTGCACCCAAACTCTAAATCAAAAACTATTTCGATAAAGGGAGATTCTAGCTCATCCGATGAATCGGAAATTGAGTTAGAATTTGAATCTCACAAAAGTCTAATGAAAGAAATCAATAGACTTCGACAAAGTGAGATTGAAAAAGAGAGAACAATTCTAAATCTCGAGGTTAAGGTATCTTCTCTTGAGTTGTCGGTCAAGTCGTATAAAGCACAATTAACCGAATTTAATGGATTTTCAAAATGCGAATGTCAAGCCCTAAAAGGTGAGACATCCTCTCTAAAAGTCGAAATCCAAAATTTAAAATTTGTGAATGAGTCCTTGAAGAGTGCGTGTGTATCACTTACACCGAGCACTCCGTCATTGGACAAAGTCTTAGAGGGACAACGTCCCCATGATAAGACGGGTCTAGGATTTAAGAAGACTAACGGTCATAAACCCGTGTCTTCCAAATCTCAAGATCAAAAAGGAAAACGGGAGTACAATGCGAATACGAATCGCGGAAATGCTTTCATGTACCGCGATTTCAACAAGGGTAAAAGTGCTAAAATTAACCAACCTAAAAATGATAGAAACTATGATAGGGTTAATCACTATGCACCTCACTCATCATATATAAATAACCATACGGAGCGAACCGAATGTTTATACAAACGGGGATCAAATGGTTATTTCTATAAGGTGAGTTCACCACATGTCGCTAACTATCAAAATCGTACTCCCAAACATTTCACAAACACACAACGATTTAATAAATCAACGTATAATTGTGCTCAACCGACAAAACCGATAACTCAACCAAAAGATTACACAAACCATTTCAAATCTCATTTTGTCAAGAGTTCGGAAATTACAAATAAACCGACTCGCGCATTTTGCAACTATTGTTGCAATTTGGGACACATCTCAACGGGGTGTCCTCTTCGAAAACCGCAACCAAATTCAAATTGGTTGTGGCTTCGAAAAGATCGAAACATGGCTAGCACGTCCACCTCAAATGGGGTGTGTCCTAAAGGTACTTAAAGTCATGTTTCCGCACTCCCTCATCCATGTTTAAAATTGGCCACAAGTTTAGGGGGAGTGCTGATACAAGAATATTGATCGCTAAACTCGGGTTTAGTTGATTCGGATATCTTGACAATTTTTTTTAATTCAATCATCTATACACTTACAAAAAGACGAGAAAGGTATTTTGACTAGTATGTAGGTATGCTAAATGGAAAACGAATCGGGAAGACGCGATAATATGTTAAATAAATATGCGTACCAAACTCAACATCATCACCTTGCACTATCAAGGGAGCTAATGTCTCGACATAGGTGGATGTTGAGAAGTGTCACTCGAGGAGTTGTGTGTTTTAGATCAAGACTCGAGTCCATGGCTCGAGCTAGGTATGCATTCTCTTGAGAATTCCATTTGAGTTTCAAAATTTATTACGTTTTCGACTATTTTTGAATACATCGCAAATGTTGAGAATCTTTGTTAAAACCTATTCTACACTAAAAATCCTTTCATACATCTTTACAAAATGAAAAACTCAACATCAATAAGCGAAATTCATCTATATACAAGCCTAAAATTGCAAAAAGCAACGATTTAGGGGGAGCTTGTATGTAGGGGGAGCTTCTCGTATGATTACGCTCTATTCCCTTTTGATCCTTTTCAAAAAGGGGGAGAAGAGAAAATCATATGGAAAGTTACTCGGTAATCGATTCAACTCTCCAAAATCGACATTATTTTGAAATGAATCAAAAGGGGGAGTTTGTTGGGTCAAATTTCCTAGGGTTTGATTATCTCAAAATAATGTCGATACTACTAACGAATTTGTGTAAGCATCAATTGTAGAGATAGAAGATGTAACTCACAAAAGAATCAAAAGAAGAATCAAGACATCGGAAGTCAAGACTATGAAGAAACGATGACACGAAAGCGCATGATCAAGATGTCGAAGAATCGTGAAGATACACATATATCAAGACATCGAAGATTCCGCAAGTTGGGGTATCACACAAATCACCAAAACAATTTATAGGTATCCCTAAACTTGTTTATAAATTATTAAGCTCAAAATTAGTCAAATTAATATATTCGAAATTCATCAAAATGATGAAATAATAAATCAGGCTGACGATAGTAGGATGTCCGTTATAACGGAACTCATTGTCCGTTACAACGGGCATGCTCGTCATATTCAAGATTGGAAAACACAGTATAGTCCGTTACAACGGATCAACCAGTCCGTTGTAACGAACACCACTTAAGCGTTGTAACGAAATAATGTCCGTTATAACGCTAATTAAATCCAAGCTTGAAGGGTGTCACAGAACTATGTCCGTTACAACGGACATATATGTCCGTTATAACGGACATTGAAATTCACTTCAGTATAACACTTTCCTCTCCATGTCCGTTGTAACGAATCAACCAATCCGTTACAACGGAAAGCCTCTCAACGTTGTAACGGAGTATTCTCCGTTATAACGCAAATTAAAATCAAAACTGAAGTGAAGTCACAGTATGAGGTCCGTTGTAACGGACTTGTCAGTTCGTTGCAACGAACTTTCTAACACAGACTTCCGTTATAACGGACATGTCAGTTCGTTGCAACGAACTTTCTAACACAGACTTCCGTTATAACGGACATGTATTCCATTGTAACGGACTGTGTAATAATTCGAATATAACAGCCGTAACGGCTAGTTTGACTTATGGTCCGTTACAACGGACTTGCAGTCCGTTGTAACGGACTATGCAGAAAAAACAAATTAAGGGAAGGGTCTATGTGTTCTATAAATAGAACTCTTCCCTCATTCTCTCTTATCATCTCAACGAATATAATTTCCCAATCAAAAGAGAGAATCCTAGTTTTAAATCTTGAGCTTAATCATCTAAACATTCTTAGAGATTATTAAATCCAATTTCAAATCCACTACTAAACGATTCCCAACTTGCGTGACCGATCACGACTAGTTCGTTAGTAGTACAATTGTAATAGGCTAGTTACTATTTGTAAAGCCCACCATTGATCGATCATTTCGTGTAAATCGATCAAGGCAAAACCTTGTAATTGCTTGAGTTGGATATTCAATCGAAAGCCGAAAAGGTGCAAGGGCATCCCGGAGACGTAGGTACTTGCAATCAATCGAGTCGGTCGATTGAGCAAGTAGCCGGTGAGTTAAAGCTACAAAGCAACCACCCACCGAACTCCGTAAACAAATATCGCGTGTTATTTGTTTCGGTATTGTATTTCTTTATCTAATTTATTTACGCTTCCGCACCAAATTGTATTTGTATCCATTACCGCGAAAATTGGACCTTAGGATTACCTATTCACCCCCCTCTAGGTCTCAATTAAACAACAATTGGTATCAGAGCAAAATACTAACCGTCCTTTTTAGTAAGCGACAACTTGTATAACGATTATGGCCTCAATCGGTAATAGGACCCAAATTTTATACCCAAATAAATTAGATGGAAAAAATTGGAATCTTTGGAAGAGATGCATGTTAAATGTATTCACTATCCAAAAATTGAGATCGGTGGTGGAGAAAGGTTTCGAGATTTACACGGTAAGCACTTCCGAAACCAACCCCACACGAAAAATATGCCACGGCACCGATCTCAATGTGACCGCCGATACATATGCTCAAAACCTCATTCTCACAAATATCGACGAGTCACTTTCCATACTTGTGGATGGATGTACCACATCTCATTCCATGTGGCGAGCTCTCCTAGACCGATTTGAAGGAAACGATAGAATGAAGAGAACCAAATTGATGGGACTCGAACAATCATTCGATCGATTCCGGATGATCGAGAATGAATCCGTTGATGACATGTATTCACGAATGACACATATCAAAAATGGATTCATCGCTCTAGGAGAATCACTAACGAATTCTCGAGTTGTAGGTAAGCTTATTCGAGCAATGCCGTCAAGTTGGGAAACTCTTCTCATCACCTTGGAAACCATGATGGCCACACAAGACTTCACTCCGGAAATTCTTGTGAGCCACCTCCGAAATTTCGAAGCACGCATGAACCAACAAAGCAACGCTATAGCAAATACCTCACATTCCGAGCTTCAAACCAAACTCGTTATCGACACGAACGAAAACGGGAATGAAATGTCTTTGTTGGTTAGAAAACACGAGGACTTGAAGAATCAAGAGCGAGAATTCAACGAGGACCGAAAACGCCAACACTTGAAACCTATGTGTTTTGAGTGCAAGAAAATGGGTCACACCACCGACACGTGTTGGACCACACATCCCGAAAACGCTCCTTGGAACAAACGCGAGGAAAATTCAAAACACAAAAAGAAGGTAAAACTTACTTAGTGAAGAAATATTCATGTTATCTCAAATATGATTAATAAAGTATATAGAATTGTTCTTCACAAGGGCTAAAACCCCCAAATTAAGCATTAATTTTGTGCCTTATTTGCCTCACATCAATATTTTAAGAGCCGGATTTCTTGAATAATTCAAACGGTTATTGCTAAAAAAATTATCTATATTTTATACTTCATAAGTAAAATAAGGAAAAAGAACGAATGAGTCGTCATGAAATTTATTAAGAATATAATAGTTCAGAAAACATTGCTGAAAAAAAGAGTGTTTTTAATTTCACAAATCCTTAATTTCGCTACATATTTAGCACAAATATTTTTCGTCCTTTGTGTGGTCAGCCAACAACAAAGTTTGACGATGTCATCGCTAACCGTTTCGTTCGAACCTTTAATTTAAATTATGTCATGATTATTCGCACATCCATGATTTGGTATATTTTTGACCCCCTAATTTTTTTTGGATATTATAAAAAATTCTCTATCTTTTCGTAAACTCCAAAAAAAAAAAACTCTTTACCAAACTTTTATTTTAAAATACTCCTTATGGATGATATTAATTTTTTTTTCCCAAAATACCCTCCAAATCTCATATGTAATAATTAAAACTTATTTTTGTTATTTTTTATTAATTTTAAGAAAATTCATAAACACTTCTTAACACATAGTGATTTAAAAAAATTTAAATTATTACATATTTTGTTTATATAATTTTAATATTACATTATTTATTCATAAAAAAACTAACATTAAATGATAATAAATAAACATCTTGGAAATATATTCATAGAAAATATCTATTTAAACATCTATTTTTTATTTTAGTTTTCTTTTTATGTATTTTTTAATAGTTTTGTGATATTTTATTTTTAAATATTTGCAAGATGTTCTTTTATTAATATTGTTCAACTTATTATAATTTTATTTTAGTTTTTCAAGAATAATAATAAAGGACCAAAATGTAAATTATAAAACTTCGAAGGACCAAAATGCAAATATAAAGGACCAAAATGTGAAAAAAGGACCAAAATATAATTTTTTTTAAAAAATAGGACCAATTTGAGGCCCCTGGACTAAAATGTAAATTTCAAAACTTCGAAGGGCCAAAATGCAAATATAAAGGACAAAAATGTAAAAAAAAGGACCAAAATGTAATATTTTTTCGGAAAAAGGACCAATTTGTAAATAAAAAAGGACCAAAATGTAAAACAAATTTTTTTTTTACAAATAGGCCCCTGGTGACGTGGCTGCACCAGGCAAGAAAAATAATAAAGGACCAAAATGTGAAAAAAGGACCAAAATATAATTTTTTTTTAAAAAAAGGACCAATTTGAGGCCCCTGAACTAAAATGTAAATTTCAAAACTTCGAAGGACCAAAAAGCAAATATAAAGGACCAAAATGTAAAATGAAAGGACCAAAATGTAATTTTTTTTCGGAAAAAGGACCAATTTGTAAATAAAAAAGGACCAAAATGTAAATTTAAAAACTTCGAAAGGCCAAAATGCAAATATAAAGGACCAAAATGTAAAAACTAAAGGACCAAAATGTAATTTGTTTTCGAAAAAAGGACCAATTTGTAAATAAAAAAGGACCAAAATGTCAAAAAAATATTTTTTTTTACAAATAGGCCCCTGGTGACGTGGCTGCACCTGGCCAGAAAAATAATAAAGGACCAAAATGTAAATTTTAAAACTTCGAAGGACCAAAATGCAAATATAAAGGACCAAAATGTGAAAAAATGACCAAAATATAATTTTTTTTAAAAAATAGGACCAATTTGAGGCCCCTGGACTAAAATGTAAATTTCAAAACTTCGAAGGGCCAGAATGCAAATATAAAGGACTAAAATGTAAAAAAAAAGAATCAAAATGTAATTTTTTTTCGAAAAAAGGACCAATGTGTAAATAAAAAAGAACCAAAATATAAAAAAAATATTTTTTTTTACAAATAGGCCCCTGATGACGTGGCTGCACCAGGAGGCAGCAAATCCCCTTGCATTATATATTAGATAGATGAGGATCTAGTGTTCCTTTCTTTGATGTGAAGTTTCATACACAGTCCCCCTGATGGTCACTGGAACTATTCATGATTCCTTATGTTGTTTCATGTTTTCCTTTTTGAGATTTCGTAAGTTAGATTTTTGAAATTTTTTGGTGTTATTTCAAGGTATGTAAGAGAGAGCGGTGGTAATAACTGAGAAAGAAATGAACTTGTCGGGAGAGATTGAATGTGAAGAATGGAAATCCAATTCAAGTTTTATGGAGGATTATTAAACCTGACTCTTAGTTTCCTGGAATCAGTAATCCTGGAAAATTAAATGGACTACTAAATTCTGGAAAATCAACAAGAAGATAAAAGGAGTTTAAAGATGGAAACATTTTCTTATGTTTTATCTGTTTTTTTTTAGTAAGTAATTGAAAGTTTGCTATTAGTATTTTACTATTTTGAGAGTTTTTCTTTTCTTTGATTGTTTTTAAGGGGTTTTTTAATACCCAATAATCATACAATAGATGTGGAACTTGTGAGCCCACTCTATTTTCATAAAAAAAAAAATATATAAAAAAAAACTACCTGTTTTACTTTTAAATTTTGATAAATGAGTATGCCTATGGGACTGCAAAAAACAAAAAAAAATGATGAATATGATGTGGCGAAAATCTTCTAAACCTTGGCGAATAGGAAACACGAACTAGCAACAGGAAGTGAAGCTCATGAAGAACCCGAGGCACAACTTTCTAACAAATCTGAGCGCACTCATTTATTTCACGACGAATTTGGCAAATCGAACCGGCCTCCATGTTAATCTATCCAATACGATTCTTGCTTAGTATACTCTCTCGATATACCTCCCTTACAAGTTACAACACACATTGAATCATCATCCATCAATACATTTTTCGACTCTATTTAGTTCAATTATACTGGTTTAATTAGTTCGGATTAATAAGTTCATTTAATCTTAAGTAGGATCAATTATGTTCAATGAAACTTAATTATGCTTTTCGAAAGTTGATTAGTGTCAATCGTGCCTTAGTTAGGTCCAATTAGAGTTAACTAAGATCAATTGACTCGTCAGTGGAGTATCCGTACAATTAAGGATTCATTCCGTACACTTTTTGCGAAGAAAATGATCCTTCGATATCTCAGTTATCATGTATGTAATTTCTCAGAAACTAATTAAATTAGAAAACAAAGTGATTAAATAAAGGAAATACATTTTTTCGTGAGCCAGTTCTGCGAGGCTATTTCCTCGGAGCAATGGCCGTTATTCCCATGTCTATGATCAAACATGTATATATTGTTGAAGTTCTTTTTGCATCCATGCAAACTTTTATATTTATCGTATCCATCCAGATTTTATTAATTTGTTAAATTCTGATTTGTAAATAGGGAGAGAAGCATATGACAAGATCATTGTTTTTTTTTTATTAACATGACAAGATCATTGTTATTTGGCATGATGATCATGAATACAAACATTTGGCTGAAATTAAACGTTTCTTTATAAATTTGTATTCCTTTCAAACGTTTTATTTTTTCAATTTATTTTGAAGCCGTAATAAGGGTAGTTAAAACTAGTTATGGTTGTTACATGAGAGGCAGCCGAGGAGAGAACCGACTTGTCGAGATGCATTACTAGTTCTGTGATCTTTAATTGATGGCGAAATTTCAATCAGTGATATGAAACTATGGGAAACAGCTTATTGTTTTTTAGTTTTATGTTTCTTCTTCATGTGGTACTTGAAGTTGTATTATATATTTTTATGTTTTTTCGTATGTTAATATTTTTTGCATGTTTTAATATTTTTTATAAAAACATGAATGCGACTACAATAGGTTCTCTAGGCCAGTAACCTACATACGGATGCATGTCGTACTGGACGGAAGACTCTAGACGGAAGACTGCACTCGTGGACGACAGTTGACCCCAAACCAGATTATTTAAGCTCGATGCGTCGTGATGTCGTACGGATCACCAACAGGGACGAGATGCTCCGGAGCCCTATTCCATTCCTCGATGTAAACTGCCCGATGATCCGACCAATTCCTACCCCGATTGTTGCTGATCTTGCGCAGATGCGCCTCGAAAAAACAAGGAGGCGGAGGTATGACCTGAAAGAAATGAATAAGACTTATATTAATCCCAAAATAACCTAAACTTATTAAAAAATTATTCAATATAAATTTTAACTTGACAAATCCAAACGATCGCATCACCCTTTTTGGGTGGTACGGCTGGACGACCAAAAACAAATCAGACCTTACATTAATCCCAAAATGCTAAATTAAAAATATACATTTATGAAATTATTAAATACTAACTTATTAATATATACATTTCTGAAATTAATAAATACTAAAAATATAAATTTCTAAAATAATTAAATAATGGATAAAAAGCAAGAGAGGAACTATTTGACACAGTTGGAAAAGTGGCTGAATAAATTATTAAAAAGAAGAATGGAGGATTTAATTCAAGAAAAATTTGATTATTGGAAATTAAGAGCTAAACAAATATGGTTAAAAGATGGAGATAGTAACACTAAATATTTTCATAATTGTGCTACCATAAGAAAGAATAGAATGATTATTGCAACACTGTCTCATCCAGAAACAAAGTTGGAAGTGAGTGATCATAAAGGAAAGGCAGAAATTTTATTTAATTATTACAAAGGGCTTATTGGTACAAAGGCAGAAATGGACAAGAACAACCCCTTTATCTCTGTAGATACCATATACTCAGATCAAAGGAGACATCTAAGTGAATTGGATACTCCTATTGAAATGAAAGAGCTAGAGGTAGTGATTAAGAATTGAAAAAATGGGAAATCTCCTGGTCCAGATGGACTTAATGGAGAATTTTTCAAAAAACACTGGTATTTACTGAAAAATGAGGTTTTTAACCTAATATCTAATCAGAATGTAAAGGATGGTTTAGGAGGATTTGAATCTTCGATTATTACTTTGCTACCCAAAAAGGAAAATGCTAATATGCCCAAGGAATTTAGACTAATTAGTTTGATTTCTAGTATTCGAAAAATTGTGTCTAAGATATTAGCTAACAGACTGAAATTGGTGATAAATGATCTCATATTGCCAAATCAGTTAGGGTTTCTAGCTAATAGAGAGATTGGGGAGTGTTATTTATATGCTAAAGAAATGATATTTAAAGCAAATGTGGATAAAAAGTCCATGTTGTTATTCAAGGCTGATATCCAAAAAGCTTTTGACACAGTGGATTAGGAGTTTATTCTAGATATCCTAAAAAGTAGGGGGTTCAGTGAAAAATGGATGAGCTGGATTAGGTATTAGAATTTTAATGGCTCAACAAAAATTATTCTCAATGGAGTACCAGGAAAATCAGTGCATTTAAAAAGAGGTGTGAGACAAGGTGATCTCTTGTCTCCACATCTTTTCATTATAGCCATTGATATCCTAGCAAGAATGATTAATGTCCTAGGTACCAGTGGGTTCATTGACAAGCCAATTGGGGGTTGTGAATTGGCTTTATTCTATGCTGATGATGCACTATTTTTACTGAAATCAGAGAGATTGCAGGCAAGAAGGATGAAATTTGTGCTAGATGCATTTGAAAATAATGCTGGATTAATCATCAATTATGAAAAATCTGAATTTTCAGTTATTCCAAGCACTGAAAATGGGATAAAGGAAATTGAAGAAGAGCTAGGGTGTCCTTTTGTAAATTTGTCATTTACATACTTAGGTTACCCTTTAAGTGGGAAAAATCCCAGAAAAGAAGACTTAAAATTGATAATTGAAAAGATAGAAAAAAGATTAGAAGGATGGAGAGGGACTTTATTGGGAATTGGAGGAAGATTAGTGTTAGTTAATTCTGTCCTTTCCTCCTTACCAATTTATTATCTTATGGTATTTAAATTTCCAAAATGGGCATTATTGGAAATAGACAGGCTGAGAAGAAATTTTTTGTGGAAAGGTAATGAAGAGAAAGGTCTTAATCTGGTAAAATGGGAGACGGTGTGCAGGCCCAAGCAATTTGGGGGATTAGGGGTATTAAATTTGGAAATTTTCAATCAAGCATTATTACAAAAATGGGCTTGAAAATATTATGTTAAAAAAGAGGGACTAAATTGGAAACAATTAGTCAGCCCTTTAGCAGAAAAATCAATTGAAGGAAAATGGAATAAAAAAGATTCACACTTTTGGAGAAATGTGCAATCTTACCTTAATTACTTTTGGAAATCTATAGAGTTTGAGTTAGGGGATGGAAATGATACTAGTTTCTGGTATAATAACTGGGGAGAAAGCTTATTATATCAGAAATTGCCCCATTTATTCAATGAAACCCTTAAAAAAAATGGGACAGTAAAGCAGTTCAAAAGTTTAAATAATTTCAGAAGTGCTTTCTATCCCAATTTAAGTGATGAAGCTAAAATGGAGTACAATTGGCTAAGGAAGAAAGTTAAGGAGATTTCTCTCACTGATAATCCAGATTCGGTGAGTTGGGTATGGAATAAAAATAAAAAATATACTACTAAGAATGCATATGAAACAATTATTCAAGGTGTTTTTTCGTATTCAGAAGTTAGTGAGATATGGAAATTAAGACTGCCCTCAAAAATTATTATTTTTCTATGGATATTGAAATTAAATAGGATCCAAACACAAGATAATCTGATTAAGAAAGGAATGATTATAGTTAATCGTTGTCACCTGTGTTGTAATCGATTGGAATCGGTAGAACACTTGGTGTTGGAATGTTGATTCATTGGGATCCATTGGGAAGATTTCAAATTGGCAGTCTCACGTCCTGATTTGGGTTCGTTGTCGGGGATGATGCAGAAATTGATCTCCAATCAACTCGAAATCAAAGAATGCATGGTGTTCACTACCTTCTTTTATTGTTCTTGGCGAGAAAGGTGCAGGAGCGTGTTCTCTGAGAATAAAAAAGAAGGAAATCGATTAATAGAGGAAGCAATGAACGATTTGGAATTCTTAGAAAAGAGACTGGAGAGGGAGGAGAATAATTGAAAACCTGGATCGCCATGATGGAAAGCAAATTCATCGCCATGAAGAGATTTAAAGAAATGGTGAGCTTCGTGTTGAAATTGTGGAGTTAGGACGAGAGCAGGAAATGGGGATAAGGCTATACTTGGCGGTGGAAAAGTACTTTGATAAGTACATGGTTTACTTATGTTGAGTTAGGATGGGCGTGAGGACCAGGTATGATGTATGATGAGGTGAGAGGTTCGAGTACGTGAAGCAGCAAGTCTAATAGAAGATTTATTTCTAATTCTGATTTTTGTTCTTTGTTTTTGTAAGTGATGGGCCATTGGGCCAAGATTCTTGATGTATTTATTGAACTCTTGTTTATATTTATTTTTTAGAAGGGAGACATTGAACTCTCTCTGAAGTTACTCAAAAAAACAAATTTAATTAAATAATAAATAATAATATTTAATATCAAGCCGATAAAACATCTTTAGTAACCCTAAATTAAGCCCAAAATTAAACCCTAAATTAAATACTAAATTAAACCCTAAAAAACCGATTTGTACAAACCCTAAATTAAACCCCTCAAATAACCTAATGAATTTACTAATGAATTTAACTTGATAGATTTAGAAAGGGGAAATATACTTGGCCCCAAACTCATCCCAAGATCCTTGATGAAGTGATAAAAATTGAATATGTGGATTGATTAGTCCCTCTAATTGACTTAATTAATTGTTAATTGACACGTTCAAATGACACGTCAATAAATTATATGAATTGATGTATCAATTCAATTATACGATCAATTAAATCGTTAATCAAATCAATTAGAACGACTAGTCAACTCACATAACCTTCATTTGTCACCTCATCAAGGCAACTTTTTGATGTTATCGGGTCGTAATATATAACCCCATTTAAAAGTATATCAAAGTTAAGATAAACATTTTCAATAATTCGGTTTTGTAGAGTTTCTTTACAAAAACTCGATTTAGAAGAAGGGAGTGCTCCGTTTGGGTCGGTTTGTAGAACAATGGAAGAACTCGGTTTTGAACAATGGAAGAACAATCCGTTTCAGTCGGTTGGAAGAAGAAGAAAAAAGAAAATGGACAAAAGAAAAAGAAAAAAGAAAGAAGAACAAGGAAGAAGGGATGGGCCGCTCACTACAGTTATTATTTTTCTTTCGTCTGAGAATCTGACAAAAAAATACAAAAATGTGAAAAGACGAGTTCACACTTCACATGCACAGTGTCTTTTCGAAACTCACATATGATTGTATATACTCTTTCGTGAGAGGGTCCGACCAAAAAGTTTAACAATACTTAACGATTTGATTACTACTCAAATTAATAGTTAATCAGTTTCGTCAGCTGACAAAAGTTTTGTCAAATCTTCTGACAAAATGTTAATTTTGTAGATTAATCAAAACTAGCGTTATTTTTATAAATTGGGATTTTAAAAGCCTAGATGTTGAAAAAAATTTAAGAGAAGAGAAACGAAGCGACTTCTCCGGAGGGAGATACACGAGGGTCGAGGAATGATTGGGCCAGTTTCAAATTTTCCTATCTTCGCATTATAGGGATGTTTTTGTAAATATGAGAGACATACATTGTACATAGATATATAGATGAGTAGAGATAGGTATCCACATTTTGTCCTCAAAGGCAGCATAACATTTTCAATGTCAGTACAACACATTTAAAGTGTCGAAGATTTATAGATTTAAAAGCAAATAATGAGAGTGCCAAAACCAAATGTTCACAAAAAAAGTTGTGCGTAGCGAACTCGTCTCACACATTATTAGCTCATATACCAAACACAATTTAGCAGGGGAGCAAAAGAAAAAAAAAAGGTTGTTCGATCATGTGGATGATATGCATGCTAATAGTGAAGTACTTATTTAAAGAAATGCATCGTTTTCGTTAAATTCAAAACTTCTAATTTTATCGGGATATTCATGTCAAAAAATGGATATATAATCATTTTCGGTATTAAGATATTAGATGAGACTGAACAAAAATTCCAATAGTATGTCTTTCATATTTCATTTTAGTTTTAAGTTATTATTTTGAAGTACCAAATTTCCAAGAAGTGTTTATTATAGAAACCCAAGTATATATCATGAAAAAAAAGTAGTTGACCAAATATATGTTTCAATACAAAACAACAAATCAATAACATAAATATTGTTATTGCAGAAATAGTTGCAGAAGTAATTATGGAAATAAAGTCATAAAAATACGGAATAATTATCATCTTGGATGCTTGCCAATGAGAAGATGATTTCTAATTGTAGTTGGTGTTAGCATTGCATTGGTTCCTATTACGGTGCAAGCCAATAATGTTGGAAGCTTAATTACGATGGGAAAGAGGAAAGTCCGACAATGCCAAAGTAATCATGATACGTGAGAGAAAGAAAGTAATGAAAGGAACTAAAAACACCTTTTTTTATTTTTATTCACTAGAACATACCCCTCGCTTCGGTTCGGAAATTTAATTCACATATTTATATTTTTATAGAGTTTCTTATTTTTTCTATGGTTATATTGATGTAAGAATGTAATAATTATGGAGAGTTCTATTATACATTTTTTTTTAAAAATATTTTAGGTATTTTAACAATTAATTATAATTGTAAAAAAATGTCATAAAATTTATTTTTTATGGACTTTTTTTTTAAATGAACAACAACAAAATTATAATTTAATCAAACATTAATTGATAAATATATTTGAGATCCTATCTTAAATATTCATAATTAATGAATAATTACTCCGAATATCCTTGAAAATTGATGTATTATAAGGAAAATGATGTATGATAGAATCCCCCAATAATTTTTTTTTTTTTTTTTTTGAAGGAATGGCAAGCGCGATGCGCGCTCGATCCATTCATTTTTCATTAAAAAAAACAAAAAGAGTTACATAATCGTCAATTATTTACAACCATATCAAAAGAAAAAAAAAATCTACTATGCAACTTCCTATCCCTACTAAATCTATATTCCGCCCGTTGCATTACAACTTACCCCATTGATTAATGAGGTCCCTTATCGCTCTTACCAAGAGCCCTAAACCCTAAACCCTAAACCCTAAACCCTAATCCCCCAATAATTATAATGTCTAATTATCGTATATGATATTTTACATATATAATGGTATGTATTATTTTGATTATTTTCAAAAGTGTATATGAAAATTCGAGAATTTACTATTTGTAGTAATACTCATGATATTTTGTAATAAAATATCATAATATATGATATTACAGTTGAAAATATTGTTTCTTTTATATCATGGAATATTAATGTGAATTAATGTCTTTGAAACGAAAATATTGTTTCTTTTATATCATGCGTATGTATACAAAGTAAAAGTGGGAATTGTAAAGTTAGATTTTATTATATCTTCATTGTATCTTGCATTATTTTGTGATATTAATAAGCATGTTGTCATTTATTTATTATAAGAACTGCCAAATTGGTTCACACATTGATAATTGATAATAATTTTTATTTTTTAATTTGCCATTTTTTCCTCTCATATCAATTCATTTTTACTTAACATGTAGTTTTGTGATAAAGGGTTTGTAATATATATTTTTTAATGTATTCCGACATCTATTTTGTCTATTATAATTTTAAAAAAAAATCAAATTGCCCATAATATTTAGCATATAATTTATTAAATTATGACATAACAATATTTGTATGTTTAATGTACTTAATAATTGTTTATATTGAAGTTTTTTTTTTATAAATTTAATCAAATAACTTATATAATTAACAATTATATGCATTAATAATTCTTAATTGATATTATTTACTCGATGATTATGTGTCCACCGATTAATTAAGCGTGTTAAGTTAATAAATATGAATAGTTAAGTGTGTTAATTAAGACAAAGTATAATTGATGAAGTATACAAATTTATCATACATAACTCAATATATGCTATTGGTCTATAAATCTTACTATTAGTTCAAATTGGATTTGATTTGTTACATGAAGTGCACGAAACGTGGTTCATGCAACAAAATAAAAATGAAGAATGACGTCATCTTTTAGTCATATTGTGTGTGTGTGAATGTGTGATGCATATTCTATCTTATATATAAAGTTAGATAAATTGGAGCTCATACATGATGCCACATCGTAAACACTGTTCATCGATACTGACAATTACTATTCACAATACGCTGTTCATAATACTGTTCATGACTGTTATTGTTCCAGGGCTTTGTTGTGAAAAAAATTCAATTTACATTTTGGTCATTTTTAGTTTGAAAAATTACATTTTGGTCCTTTTTTTTTACATGTAGGTCCTTTTTTATTTACATTTTGGTCCTTTTTAGTTTGAAAAATTATATTTTGGTCCTTTTTATTTACATGTAGGTCCTTTTTAGTATAAAAAATTACATTTTGGTCCTCTTCGTCACCAGGGGCCTTTTTGTAAAAAAAAATTACATTTTGGTCCTTTTTGGTTTGAAAAATTACATTTTGGTCCTTTTTAGTTTAAAAAATTACATTTTGGTACTTTTCAATTACACCTTGATCCTCTTTTATTTACATGTCGGTCTTTTTTTATATTTTTGAATTTACATTTTGGTCCTTTTTATTTTTAGTTTACACTTTGGTCATTTTTATTAACATTTAGGTCCTTTTTTATTTAAATTTCGGTCCTTTTTAACATTTGAATTTATATTTTGGTCCTTTTTATTTATATTTTGGTCCTTTTTATTTATATGTTGGTCCTTTTTAGTTTTAGTTTACATTTTTTTATATTTATAAAGTTAAGAAAATTGCTCTTCTATGCTTGCTCCACGTCATCCTTTACCTTTTCACTTTTTTATATTTGAATTTCTCACTTTAATTATGATTGATTTCTTATCATTATCATGGATATCAACTATATACAATTAATATCATTAGTAATTAATGATATCATTAATAATTTATTTTTAGCCTTTTGGTCTTCTTACCAGTTTCAGTTAATGTGATATTTACCCTTTTTTTTTTTTTAGAGAAATTAAAGTCCTCACAAAAGGTCACATCATCCTTTTAATGTGGGCCACTTGATCTTGATCAAAAAGATCTATAATATATGATTTTTTATTTTAACATGATCTATATAAACCCACTAATTAAAAAATTACATGAATTTTGGTCCATCGTGGATCAATTTCATTCATATTTTTTTGTATAAATTATATACGGAAAAATTTCAAAAAACTCATTAAATTATTGGATATTATAAAAACACCTAAATTTCTATATGTAGTAATTAAAAAAAAATTATTTTCTATTAATTTAAAAAAATCTTCATATTTTTTGAGCATATAATAATTAAAAAAAATATTATATATTATATTTATACAATTTTAATATTTCATACATTATATATATTTGACTTCTATATTTTTTCCCTGAAAAACTAACACAAAATAATGATAAAAAGAACACAACATAGATATTCTTTTACAATATATTATTTTACAATACATAAAAATCATGAAATTATTACTAAAATAATCGGACAACGAAAAAAAAATTGATGTTTAAATAGATATTCTTTTACGATATGTTTTCAATGTGTTTATTTATTATTGCATATTTTATTATTATTGTTTACGAATTTGGTTAAAATTAATAATAAAAAAAAATTAATCATTACGTATGAAGATTAATGAGTATTTGGCAAAAGGAGAAGTGAATATCATCAATAAGAGAAACAAAAGTTTGGTAGAGGTTTTTTTTTTGAAATATACAAAAACATAGAATTTTTTTACAATATCCAAAAAAGATAGGGAGTAAAAAATACACCAAAATATAGATGTGTGAACAATCAGGCAATAAAACGTAGAATCCAATAACATATTAGGAAAAATTACATCATAACAAACTCGAAGACTCCCGCGCAATCGCGCGGGGGAAAAAGCTAGTTGTATGAATGCCCTCAATGTCTCTTCGGGAGTCTTGATGATATGTATATGATTTAAAATTTTAAAAATTAATATTTTTTTAATAATTTGATATTATAATTGAGTATTATTAAATCATATCTAAATGTGTTAAATTTAAAATTACAAAATCATGTAATGTCATAAAAAAATATGAAAATTTTAAACTAGCGACAATACATATTTTGACAAAAAAATCATTTTAAGAACTATTGAGAATTAAAATTAAATGTTAAAATAGTATTATTTGTCAAGATGTTTTCAATTTATTTTTTATTTAATGTTAGTTTTTATGACTAAATATATAATAAATAAAATATTAAAATTATGTATATGACATAATTTTTTAAATTAGTATATGTTAAAAAATATTTGTTGAGATTTTTAAATTAATGAAACAATACAAAATATATTTAATAAAATTATATTCGGAAAATAGAGGAGAAATTAGAACTAGTACTATTTTTTTATGATAAATGTAAATCATAGATGTGAGGCTTGGAATACTCTTCATTTTCATAAGAAAAAAAATATCCAATTACAGAGAATTATTAAAATGATAAAAAAAAATTCTTTAACAAATTCTTTATTTTAAAAATCAAACCTTTTTTTCTAGATTTTATCTATCCACTAAACTTGGATTTTTGCTAAACCTAATCCCCACCAAAATCTTGTTGGTGCTCAACGAATATTCCATATACAATAATTCTGTTGGGGCCCTTGAACACAATAAAACCACAAATATATATATATATTTTTTATAAAACCACTAAGTAAATACTGTAAAATTAGATGCTAATAATACTCTTACATAGTAAGTTCTAAAAACTATTTTCATTGATAATTTAAACTGAAACCGTCCAAAAAACTATTTTCATGCTGCAAAGTCAAGCAGAATTAATTGCATGTGACGGAATAGTAAAAAGTGTCGTTTCTCCGAAATAATCGAATTTAAAGAAGCCCAAATTGAGACTTAAAATTCGTGATTTGAAGTTTAAACAATAGTTAAGAAGTCAAATAAATATTAAAATGAAGTTTTATTGAGTGATGGAGTCTGAATCCGAGTCGGCCGGCACATGAGATCACTGTCACCGATCTTCTTATCTCACGTGCTTTCCTCAGATTGAAAATAAAATGGACATTTTGCATAAATGACCTTGGAACTTCAATATTCCATTTTGAGGACCTTGGAACTTCAATATTTCAATCATCTCATTATTTTTCAAAATATTGAATATGAATTATCTTAATTTACGAAATCACACATTATGCAATTTTGGATGAGTATGTCAGACGAAACTGAAGAGGTCGCAAAAATTAAAAATAAAATAACGGCGTCACGAGTGTTGCAAAATTATTATTGTTTAGGAAAAAAAATCTAATTAAAACAAAATGCATCTAGAAATAAAAAATAACATCACGAATAATAATTTCATATTTTCGCGATGTATGCAAGAAAATAAAAACATGAGGTTGAAAGTGATATTTTCTCTAAAAAAAAATAATCCTAATCGGAATTAAAATACAAAAAATCCATCGAAATGACTTAAATAAGAAATATATAATAGGACCAGAATGAATTTTATCAATGAATAATTGACATATGTCACTTGGTGTTCATTCATTAGTTAAATTCGGTGGATGTAGTTAAATTTATTTTTCTAGTTTTGGAGATAAAGACTTGTCATATTCACACATTTTGTTTTTGTTTTGTTTTTTATTGCTTAGTCACAAGTAAATAAAAATAGCCAGTAAAAATCAATATTTTAATTTTAAATTAACCTAATATGTATCTTATCTAGGGATGTCAATGGGCCGGGTAGAAACCCGAACCCGCGGGTACCCGACACGAACGGGGCGGATAATACCCGCGGGTCGGGTAATATCCGAAAAAAATACCCGCTCCGGGTTCGGGTTCGGGTACGGGGGAAATTTTTACCCGCGGGTATACCCGTTACCCGAACCCAAACCCGAAAAATACCCAAAAAATACCCGAAAATATCCCATAATAAGATAATATTGGATGTTTTATGGATTAATTATTTGTAATATTTGGATTTTTGATGTATTTGTACAAGTTGTTTGTTTTACGTATTTAAAATTATTGATAATTTTACGTATTTATATAATAATTTTTAATTTTTTAATTTTTTTAGATTTTTATTAATAATTTTCGGGTAACGGGTTCAGGTTCGGGTATACCCGTTACCCGCGGGTTCGGGTTCGGGTATGGATTTTTACCTGCGGGTATTTTGGGTTCGGGTTCGGATAATATCCGAAATTTCGGGTTCGGGTATGGGGGAGGCTTACCCGAACCCGACCCGCCCCGTTGACATCCCTAATCTTATCTCAATTTACGTCTTATAGTTTTATCACAAGATCATATGTACAAAAATATGCAAAATAAATTTAGTCTTATGTTACGTTACTTTGTTTCTTTGTACGTTCAATTGTTTTTTTAGAAAAAAATTCAAAGAACAACAATTGACATTCGAGATGTTGTAATTTGATTTTAAATTTGTCGTGGACTCCCCAGCTCCGCATAAAGATTTCGAGGTTCTATATAACAATTATGTAATTTGAGATTACGCACTGAGTTATTTAAAAAAAATAACAAAAAATAATATATATTTAATATTTTTTGAAAATAATAAATACCATTCTATAAAAAATTCCAATAAAAGAACTTTCTATTACGCAAATGATTTTCCACATGTCATGAAATGTCATGAAACATATTTGATATTTAAAAACTTGAGATTTTTGCATTCATTATAATTCAGTCCCCGTTTTGTGATTGTGCAACGAGTTTGTGGATTAAATCGAATAAAGGAAATTCTACTTTCTTTCAGGGGCTGATGGAAAAGATTACCAAAAAGATAATAATTGAATGGAATCTTAATTAGCTTAAGCCCTTTAATTAACATGCACGCTTCTTCCTTCTTCTTAATAACATACAAAAAAGTAAAACCGCACAGAAAATAATTCCACTCTCAATCTCACGCCCAACCAACTTCTCAGTTGAATCCACCCAACAATGGAGAAATACGAGCTTTTGAAAGATTTGGGTGCCGGCAATTTCGGAGTCGCGCGTTTGATGCGGAACAAGGAGACTAAAGAGCTCGTCGCCATGAAATACATCCCCAGAGGCCAAAAGGTTCGGTCGTTATCTCATCTCTAAACCCAAATTCAAGCTTTTGCTAATTCATGTCGTATCTCATTTAATCTTCGATGGTTCTTCTGACTCAGATCGATGAGAATGTTGCTAGGGAGATCATAAATCATAGATCGCTGAGGCATCCCAACATTATTCGATTCAAAGAGGTACCGAATTGGATTTATTATTTTATACGTTTTGTATCAGAATATTTGAAGTTCAAGCTGAAATATGTCCTATATTCAATATGTCGTGAGGAACTTTAGACGAGACCTTCAAATAGGTCCCAAGTTCGGAACTTTTTACTATTTTAGCAAAACTCGTGAATTTCGTGAGAAATTAAGATTTGATTAGTTTCTTCTCCATGTATCTTTAGGTGGTTCTGACACCGACTCATCTTGCTATTGTAATGGAATACGCAGCTGGAGGTGAACTTTTCGATCGAATTTGCAACGCTGGTAGATTTAGCGAAGACGAGGTAAATTTCTACTTTTTTCATCTAAATAACACCCCATTTTTACCCACATTAAACGATCTTGCTTAATTGATCTATTTTCTGAATTATCAGGCAAGATACTTCTTCCAGCAATTGATCTCTGGAGTGAGCTACTGCCATTTTCTGGTAACTAGAAAAACCACCCAAATTAAAGAAATCAAACTCGAAATCTTTATTCCCTCTAAAAAAACTTCAAATTATTTCAGCAAATTTGTCACCGAGATTTGAAATTAGAGAACACACTACTCGACGGAAGCCCTGCACCACGCCTCAAGATCTGCGATTTCGGATATTCAAAGGTAATATTTTCAAACAACGAAAAAAGACCGTATTTCGAATTACTTATTTCTCAAGGGTTAAAATGCAAAAAGTACATTTAACATAGAGTATTTTAAACACAGTCTTCGTTGCTTCACTCGAGGCCCAAATCTACCGTGGGGACGCCCGCATATATTGCTCCTGAGGTCCTCTCTCGTCGCGAGTATGATGGCAAGGTTAGTTTCGTCATTTCACATCCCCTCCTATTATTTAAAATTCTCTTCTTTTCTCGTATGAACCTGGTCTGAGAATGTAAACCACTTCCCACTGTTGCTCGGTTCACGGACCGGGTGTATGTATGGATAAACAGACAATAATAAATTATGGGCAAGATTAATTTCGTAATTTGGACGGCATTTTGTATGGACCCGGCGTACAATATAATGGAGCTTATGAGATGTGTGTGTTTTTTGGTTCGGTGGAACGGGTCTATGTAAAAATGTTTGGATATTAATGATGCGTGCTCTTGTGACTGCAAATGGCAGAACTTTATGATTGCGGTTATTCCTCTCCAGTTTATATATAACTGGAGAAATGGTGGGATTAGTACTTCAATTGATTTAGGACCCTGTGGCATTATCCCTTGTAGTAATCCGTGTAGCATCTAAATCGAAAGTTTTGAGCATAATTTTAGTCATTTGAATATTGTTTCTCTTGTTACTAAGAGAGGGTATTTTTGTAAATTTACAGATGGCTGATGTTTGGTCTTGCGGGGTTACGCTATATGTAATGCTCGTCGGCGCTTATCCCTTCGAGGACCCTGACGATCCCAAAAATTTCAGAAAGACCATCGGGGCAAGCCCTTTTTCGCAAACATAAAAATAATTAATCATTTAAATATTCAATAAATAAATAATTTTGCTAACTTGATTTTTTTTTGCAGAGAATAATGTCGGTACAGTATAAGATACCAGATTACGTGCACGTTTCTCAAGACTGTAGGAACCTCCTGGCTCGTATATTCGTTCCCAATTCGGCCAGAGTATAATTTATTTCCCTCTCTCTCTCTCTAGAATCATCAAAATTACAAATATACCCTTTCAAAATTTACATTTAATTTCAGAGAATAACAATAAGGGAGATAAGAAACCACCCATGGTTTTTGAAAAACCTACCTCGTGAATTAACCGAAACGGCCCAAGCGGTATATTACAAAAGAGACAATTCTGCCCCTGCATTCTCTCTCCAAAGCGAAGAAGAAATAATGAAGATCGTCGACGAGGCTCGACACCCCCCCTCTTCCGTGACTCCAATTACCGGTTTAAATTGGGACGAAAACGAAACGGACGAGAATAAAGACAAAAACAAAGAAAACGAAGACGAAGTCGAGGAAGCGGAAGAAGAAGACGACGAAGAAGACGAGTACGACAAAACCGTCAAACAAGTTCACGCTAGCGGTGAGTTTCATCTTAGTTGAGATTTTATTTTATTAATAATAATAAGTTCAAATTAAGTACTTGGTGTCCACGAATAGTGCGCGTTTATTTCTAGTTATTGTCGTATGTGTTTTTTTTTTATATTGTTGGTGCTTGTAATGAATAATATGTATGAAATATAAGAAGAATTAAACAACGCGGAGAAAATATTAAAATGCTTGATATATGATAGTATGAAACATGCCCTAAACTACAAGCAGTACCGATAATATTATTCCATTACAGGCCAAACAAACCCCGAATTCATATTAAAAGCAAATAAAATTCTCTCTCAAAGAGTCTCGAAGTTTCTATAACGAAGGGTGGATTTGCGATTTTATTTTCTTAATAGCTGTAGTTCTTGACAAACATGCCTTCCTTGGCATCGGCCGATTCGCCCTCGCCGGTGTATTTCCCGAGCTGAGCGAGCGAGTTGGCCTTCGCCCTGATGAGCAAAGCTTCTTGGGCCGCCGCCACGTTCTCCGGTCTTCCGCCCCACGTCTTCAAGCAAGTGTTTTGCAGAGCTCTCGCGTACGAAAACGACACGTGCCACGGGTTCGCGCTTTGGTTCATCGCGTTGAGGTTCTGAGTAGCTTCCACCTCTGATTGCCCTCCCGAAAGGAACTGCAATTCGCAAGAAATTAAAAATTGAGTGACTAATCTGTATACGAATCAATGTGTGTGTGAGAGAGAGAGTCGAACCATGATGCCGGGAACGGCAGGGGGGATTCTTCTGTGGAGGAGTTTGAGAGTATAAGAGGCGATTTCTTCGGGGGTATTCCTGTCTTTGCACTCGGCTCCGGGAGTGACCATGCTGGGCTTGAGAAGGATTCCCTCGAACAACACGTTGTTCTCGGCCAAATAGTAGAATGTCTCGGCCCATACCTTTTGCGCCACCTCGAAGGTCCTCTCGATATTGTGCTCTCCGTCCAATAGAATCTCGGGCTCCACTATTGGCACCAATCCATTGTCCTTGAAATAACAAAATGTAGATAAAGGTTATACACACTTGTACTGGAGTTTACAATTAACAATTTTACAATTTTGAAACAATTTATAAAATATGAGATCAAACATGTAAGAGAATTTAATTACTTGGGCAATGGCGGCATAGCGAGCCAATCCCCAGGCCGCCTCTTTCACGGCAAGAGCGGTTGGGCCGTTCGGGATGCTTACCACCGTGCGCCTGTTTAAAAAAAATACATATAACTTAACACCACGATGAATTCTATTTTCGAGGGTGATTCAATCAAATTTAAGTGATACAAAATGAATATGTATCTTTGAGGGATTTTAAAATAATTATTACCATTTAGCGAAACGGGCTCCTTGTTGGTAGTAGGCGGCGCAACGGGATGCAAGACCATCTAAACCTTGGCACCACGATTCGTCGTTGGAGCCGGCAAGAGGTACAAGACCCTACGATAAAAACAAAGTTAATATAAAACTTTAGATAAGATCTAACGGCTATGAAATTAAAATTTGTAGTTCGTCTCGTATTGTGACTAAATTGTAAACAATCTGGATTCCACAAAAGAAGAAAGATACATACCTTGTCAACCTTGATACCAGGTACGATGTTCTGTTCGACGAGCACATCGACCATTTTCTTCCCTTCAACGGTAGACTGGTACAGAGTTTCCTCGAAGAGGATTGCGCCAGAGACGTACTGGCCCAATCCTGGTACCGAAACCAAGAGAGTTCGGTATGCTTGTCTGTTTGCCTCGGTGTTCTCAAGACCGATTGAAGCGAGTCTCTTGCCACATGTCGCATTCGATTCATCCATCGCGAGAATTCCTCTTCCTGGCGAGGCTACGGTTTTCTGAAAGGAAAATTATATTTAATGATTTTGTTCTTATATAGTTATATTACTTCAATAAAATGTTTTGCTAAATTCAAGAAAATTCAGGACAAGTTTATAAGATCAATGAAATTACAGCAGTCTTGACGAGCTCGTCAGAGTATGCGCCGGCACGAACAGTGAAAGAAACTGCCACATGGCGGTTGGATGTTGATCGGGTCCCACTGAACCATTCGGTTTTCTTGGGGAGGAAGGAGGATCTGAGGATAGTAGCAGAAGCCATTGCTACAATTGTCTTTCTTTCTCCTCTACACTCTCTCCTATCAAAGTTAGAGAAAGAAGGAATGAATGAGAGTTATAGTAGGTAATAATAATGTATATATTTAAGTTTTGTAGTGAGAGATAGAAGAAGGGATATGAGATGAGAGGTTGAGGTTAGATTTTTCATTTGAATGGTGGAGATTGAGGTTTTCTCTCAGAGTCTTGATTGCATCAATCCTTTAAGCTACTCTCTACTTTGTCCTTTTTCTCCATGTGTATTCTCTTTTTGCACCTTAAAATTGGCTTTCAATTATTTTTGTTCTGTTTTTTCTGATTTCAATTTAAACAGTCAAATTTGAGGATAGTGAGTAGGTGGATTTTCGTGGGTGATATATTTTTCCTAATTTGAGGTCTTGTTTAAATTTATTTTTATGGATAAGAAGTCTTAAGAAATTAATTTGTTACCGCGAAGAACTTAAGGTCCTGTTTGGTCAGAAGTTATATATGGCCGAGTCTTATTCTATTATATTACGTATTCTAACGCAAAATGATATATTTGGGATGGGAAAGATATATTTTCAAATAATGGTACATGTGAATTCTGATGATAAAATATTTAAATAAGTATTTTAGTCCTGATGATTATAATTTTCTTTTCGGAAAACACATTTTAATCATTTTTATTGTAGGATTCATTGAATAAAAATAATTCATACAAAATTTGCAATTGCATTAAAATGGAATTTTTTTTACATGTAACCTTTTGAAAAGCACAATTTGTTTTGCCCAAATTACAAAACTAACACTTTCGTCAGGAGAGATCAGCGTTTCGCCAGAGTAACTGACGAAAGAGTTGAATCACAAATTTTGATCTTAATCAAAAGATTAAGTTGTTAACCTCTTTCGCCAGAGAGTCTGTCAAAAGAATGCATGAATTAGATGATTTTATCCATCCCACATGACTGAAATGGACGAAAAATATGATTTGCTGGATTTCAAAACAATATATGTTATTATATTTAAACGTAATTTTATGTTTGTGAATTCAAATCATTAATTTATCTTGTTATTTTTGAAAATGAATATCCAGATTCACATACAAAACCAAATAATATCCGAATTCGAATCCGACATTAAAATCAAATAGGGTCTGAATTATTTTTTCCGGATCGCATACTTTATTGGGCCTATGATTAAAATCCACAGGTCTATTGTGGAATCATTTAATTGAACCACTGATATTTCCATGAGGCCCAATTAACTTTATAATGGCTGCCTCAATCGAAAGTCGAAGCACTTTCTCTTCTCTCTCGCTTCCTCCAGCTCTGTCGCCATCAATGGAAACACAAACTATCGGCCTTCTTCTCCGTCAGAGCCACCATGAATCCATTAACCCATTTGAAGTCTCTCTGAGCCAATCTTATCATCTTCTCCAGTCCCATCTAAAACCCCCATTTCCATTAACAATCCCTTCTCAATCCCAATACACTCATCTTACTCAAGCCCTGGCTTTCTCTATTCTCACGCACCCCCATCTCGCCAAAACGCATCTAACATATCTTCATGCGATCTCAACCGATGGTTATGATCTCTTCACCAAAACCCTGATCACTCTTTGTGATGTTTCATACTCGAAACTCTCGCCTTTGTCGAGAACTCAGCTTTTGTTTCTTTGCTCGCAGTTGATCAAAGTTAACGCCTTTAAGGTTGATTTGTTAGTAATTTCTCTATTGAGGAGGATTAATGGTGGTGATTTCGCAGAATCCAATTTATTGTTCTGTGCTGAGATTATTAAGATATTGTCAGAAAATTGGGATTGGCTATTGGATGAGCCATTGGTTATGACTAGTGCTTTATTTGTTTTTCTTCGATTATTATCTGATCATTATAGATTGATGGGCGGTCCCAAATTGGATGAATTGAAGAAGTTGGAGATTAAGTTTTGCATTAGGGTTTTAAGAAATTGCTTCAATTTGTGTGGGGGGATTGGGAGAGATTTGATTAGACTCCTACAAGACTTGGTCAATATACCTGAATTCAAAGATGTATGGAAAGATTTGATCTTCGAACCTGATAATTTTGGGGCAATGGGTTTCTCTGATTTACATGATATTTATAAAATTAAGACGCCAAATCACTATCTTTTGCTTAGAATTGATCCTGAAATGGAGACTCAATTGAGATTTCTTCTCACTCATGTGAAATGGGGGAATCAGAAACGGTACCAAGTATGGTTTGCTAAGAAATATTTGAGCTCGCCCGGTACGGAAACTATAATAATTGATATAATTCGTTTTATTTGTTGTGCAATTCATCCTTCGAACGAAACAATTCAAAGTGGTGTTGTTTCAAGATGGGCTATAATTGGCTGGCTTTTGAAAAGTTGCAAAAGGAATTATTTCGAAGCAAATGCAAAATTAGCCTTGTTTTATGATTGGCTATTTTTCAATGAAGAGGTCGATAGCATAATGGATATTGAACCCGTTATGCTTTTAATGGTGAATTCGATACCTCAATACATCGAAATCACGCAAACTCTTTTAGATTTTTTGTTTTTATTGGTAGATAATTATGATGTGCCAAGAAAGGAGATTATCGCAAAGGGGGTATGTAGTGCGTTTAATTATTCGGTCAAGAAAGGAGTTGTGCATTCAATGAATGTTTTGGTGAATTGCGAGCAATTCTCTCCTTTTCTTAGAGAGAAATTACAAATTTGTTTAAAACTTTAACCGTCTGTTTCTTTTTTATTTTGGGGAAATTTCTTGTATGTCCCTTTAAAAACTCAAATATCATATTTGCCCTTCTAAAATTATTAATATATTTACAAGGATAAATCAAATTGGGGATAATTGCAAGATTGTGGTTTTTGCTGACAGGAAGTTGGAACAAATTGGAGGATAATATGAACTTGTGAATTTTAACCTCTAAAGTCTAAAATATGCAATTACCCCTAAATTAATCATTTTTATAATTAAGCATAAATAAATTTTCCCTAAAAATCATCTTAATTAATCCTATAGGTCCCGTTTGGTAGCAGGATAAGACAGTGATAAACATATTTATCTCGGTTATACTTGCCAAACAAGCAACTCAAAAAAGGTGATAACAAGATATAAGAGGATATAAAGTCACAAATTCTTATCACCACTCCGACGAGTGATAAGTATTCTTGGACGAGTATTGAGTAGTGATGTACATATCCTAGTACTCTCCCTCCATACTCTTGATGATGTGGATATGATTTAACACTTTCAAAATTAACACATAAAAACATGATTTAACATCTTATTTTATGATTTAATTATCTTAATTTATGATTGAACATGCAATTAAGATGTTAAATCATGAATTAAAGTATTAATTTTTAAGATATTAAATCATAATTTTTAAGATATTAAATCATGAGATGTGGGGGTATATTACGTATGTGTTGGGAATTATCCCGACCCCGGGCCCGCGCAGCGGATATGAAGGCCCGGTCCGGTTCCCATAATCCAAGATCACGCTTCGATATCGAGGGTACAATGCAAAGTAGGATAGACGATTACCAGCGTGAAATTGATCACGCACGACGGGTTGATCACTCTCATCCTTCTCTTCTTTCGGTGTCACGTTGGTGACTAGCCCGTACGTCCCATACCGCACGTCTCCCACCGTTTCGACACGCCTCGGGTTGTCTTCGTGCGTTCCATGCCCGCATGCTTCCACAGCCCGTTACTCGATTACTTCTCCGGTTTGATCACAACGAAGAGCCACATGTGTCGCTCCTCTACCCGTATCCACCGTGAGTCGTAGCACCTCGGTCGCGGATGCATCTGCCTAGACGATGCACCGGCGAACTTGCATGATTGCGTTTCGATTCTCTAGACGGAGAAAACTCTTTTCTCCTCTTTTCTCTTTCTCTCAATCTCTTTGCACTCTTTCATCAAGTGATTAAGAGTCTCACTAATTTCTGGTAAATTCTGGATTAACTCCATTAATTTCCTGGTTGAACTTATCTAAATTCAACTGATGAGAGAGAGAGAAACATCCTATATATACTCCATAGGATAAGGATGGGCTAAAATGTATGTATATCTTCTATACACCTTTTCAAACAGAAAACTGCATACACCCTTTCAGTATTCTGTCAGAACGAAAATATTAAATCGTTCCAACCGACTTTGAATATTTACGAAAGTTGTAGATAATCTTATTATCTTTCCAAACCAATTTGGCCCAGCCCAATTGAAGTTCGGACCCGAAAGTTACGGCCGTTTTACTGACTGTATGTCAAACTGTCGCACCATTTCGGTATTCCATTAGAACGACACTGATACTTTGCTCAAATGAAATATATTACAATATAAAAGTTCTAGATAATCTCATTATCTAACTAACCCAATTTGAACCATTCAAATCGGAGTTTCCTACTGAAAGTTATACCAGTTATACTAATCTGTTTTGTATGCCCACGAACGCGTACGCTCGTTTGTCCTACGTAACATTTTAGCGTTGATCCAAAACTGTATTTCCTTCGGTATGTCCAAGGATTAATCTTTTATTTATGACCTCCATGCCCTTGCCTCCATCTATGTTTATTTATTTTTATTTTTCTTCTCTCTCCCTCAAGTCTATCTTTCCCAAATGACCTCCAACCTCTCATTTCTTTCTTATTTTTACTGAAATTCATATTTCTTTATTTATGTATGTTTTTTTCATAAATAAAATACATTACAAGCTTATTCATTTTTTTCTCTTTGATTTGAGATCCCAATAGCATGAGTTTTCTCGAATGTGTGTGTTATTGCAACTTATCTATTTGCTCAAGTATGTGCCAAAGTTAAATTAAAAACATACAAGAAATTTATTTGTTGTTTCTCAATAATACAAAGATCGTTGTGCAAATTATAATTAGTATAATTCTATACTTTTTCCTGGCTCCTGGTTGAGCCACGTCACCAGGGGCCTTTTTGTAAAAAAAAAAAAAAAATTTACATTTTGGTCCTTTTTATTTCGAAAAATTACACTTTGGTCCTTTTTTATTTATATTTTGGTCCTCCAAGTTTAAAAAAATACATTTTGGTCCACGGGCCTCTTTGTAAGAAAATTTTTAATTTACATATTGGTCCTTTTTTATTACATTTTGGTCCTTTTTAGTTGAAAAAATTATATTTGGGTCCTTTTTATTTTTGTTTTGGCCCTTTCAAGTTTAAAATATTACATTTTGGTACTTCATATTTACATCTTGATCCTCTTTTATTTACACATTTTAATTCGAAAAAAAAATTTAATTCACATTTTGGTCATTTTTAATTTACATTTTGGTCATTTTCAGTTTGAAAAATTACATTTCGGTCCTTCTCAGTTTGAAAATTCCACAACACCACACAAATCGAATCACTGGCCAATACAACGCTGCCGAAAAATAAATACAGAAAAAACACAAATCATAAAAAAAAACAAATCAACGTGCCCCGCGCAATTGCGCGGGGTTATAGCTAGTTTACAATAATTAACAGGTTTTCTTATAATACAGATTTTCAAACCAATTATTAATTATTAATTATATATTAATATTAGAGAATAGTTGCTATGTAATTGATTAAATATATAAGAAGAAGGGCATTGGGCATTTTGGTCAAACATACAAGATTCATTTTATAATTCATGTTTATCTCATTTTTTATTCTTTTCGACTTGCCAAACATTTTGTAGTATAACATTAACATAGGATTAAGATAGGATAACTTGCTATCCTGAATTGGAGTTATCCTCATCTTATCCACCTTCCAAACACAGCCATAGACTAGTCTCAATTAATTTAGTCATTATTAATCTTATTTATTTTTTAACTTTTGCTGGGACAATACCGGAAATTCGCCCTTTCGATTTTCATTGACTAAATTTAGGGCTACTTTACCAAAACAAAAAATATATAGAAATATCTAGAAGCAAACAAATATTTAAACATGGTCAATAAAATGGTCTCGAATATTAAACAAAATCCAAAAGTTCAAAATATCCAAGCAAACAAAAGCAAAACATAAATTCAACACACGTCCCAAACCCAACTCAAAACTCCTCGAAAAACGTAAACGGGGTCAAAACGCAAAGTATTACGCGCTTAAAGAAATGACAAAATTCAAAAAAAAAAATAACGATAATAATAATGAAAGTTTATTGTTTTGCAGTCATGAAAGCTTCGTTAATATCGAGATTAAAATTGCCTCGCATCGTCCTTCTTCCAATTCCTCCGTTTCCTTTTCTCATCATCGCCGCAAACTCGCCATAATCGATTTGCCCATCCTGAAATACAATAATTTACTCATTCATTAAATGCCCTAATTGAAAGAACATAGTAGGGTTTAGGGTTTAGGGTTTAGGGTTTAAGAGACTCACGTTATTCTGATCAATGTCTTTGATCATATCTTCGAGATGGATATCTTCGAGACCGAATTTTTGACAAGCATTAGATAATTCATCAATGGTGATAAAACCACTCCCATCTTTATCGAAAAACGCAAAAGCTTGTACCAGATTCTCCTCTCTCTCTAATTTATTCATGTGTAGTGTCGCTGCCAAAAATTCGCCATAATCTATCGTACCGCTGTTATCGATATCAGCCTGTCAAAATAAAAATTATTATTATTTTTTTTAGTTTTTAAAGGGCGAATTATAATTTATAAATGAATTCTAAAACCCAAAATACCATATTTATCGTCCTAACAAAGATAAACAGATCATGTTTACCTTTTCAAAACATTAAATATCAAAAATATCCAAAGTGTAAACATGGTGTTCAATTTATCAATATGATGTTTTTTTATTTTTGGAAGGGAAAATATGATATTTTGGGGGTTTATAAGGGTAAATACGTAAATCCTCGTTTATAAATTTATCGTTTCAAAACGGCAACATTTGAAAGTGTAAATATGATATATTGAAAACTGCAAGCCCTAGTTACCTTAATTTTGGAAGGGTAAATATGATATTTTGAGTTATTGAAGGGTATATTTGAAAATTGCAGTTTTAATATAAAAAAATCATAAATTACAAAATTGCCCCTAAAAGTAAAGTAAAATACTTACAGCATCCATAAGGGCTTGAATTTCGTGCTCCATGAGTTCAGACCCGACCCGTTTAAGACCGTCTTTGAGTTCATCAAAAGTGATTGTGCCGCTATTATCAGTGTCTATCATTTTAAACAATTCCTTTAATCCTCCTATTTCCTCTTCTGATAGACTTTCTGCTATCACCTACATAAATTCACGGTATTTTATAAATAAGCCCCTCAAAATTTAAAAAATAGAAAAAAATACCCTTAAAGCCATCTTTTTTAGTTTGTTCATGGCAGAGAATTGTTTGAGTCGTGACAAAACTGCCGAATCGAGCGGCCTATCTGGCGCCACATTATCATCATTAATCCATGGGTGACCTATTAAATAAATTAATAACAAATAATCCCATTATAATCTAGAATATTAAAAAAATAAATTTATTAATACTGACGAAGGACTTCATGAGCTTTGAGTCGACTAGTCGGGTCCCGCTGAAGCATCTTGCGCACCAAGTCTTTCGCGCTTTCAGAAATTAAAGGCCACGGCTCCGATTCAAAATCTAATTTTCCTTTCAAAATTTGCTTGAATATTCCCGCCTCGGTTTCTACATATCCCCAAAAAAACATAAATATCATATTTACCCTTCAAAACTTTAAAATATCAGAAATATCCAAATTATCAACTTGCCTGCCCAAAAAGGAGGGACTCCGCTTAATAAAATGTACAAAATAACGCCGGCACTCCACACGTCAGACTCGGGTCCGTAACATTTCAATAGTACTTCTGGCGCCACGTAGTATGGGCTCCCCACCACGTCAGAGAATTTTTGCCCTGAAAAAATTATCGAAAAATATCAAATTTACCCTCCCAAAAAAAAGAAAAAAAAAAGAACACGAACCGGGTTTGTAGAAAATGGAGAGGCCAAAATCGGTGGCTTTGAGAGCCGCATCCTCGTCAGTACTAGAAAAGAGAAAGTTCTCGGGTTTCAAATCTCGATGCATCACTCCCAACGAATGGCACGCTTCCACGACGCTTACTATTGTTCGGATCAATTGCGCAGCAGCTTTTTCGGTGTAGTGTCCTTTCTGGATAATCCTATCGAATAGTTCGCCACCTGCGCAGAGTTCCATTACCAGATGCACGAACAATGCGTCCTCGTATGCATCTGCAATTTTACAATTGATATAGGCAAAATTGTGAGAGGTCGATCTAGTTTTAAGTAAATTGAAGCCAAGATTAGTCAAAAGTTTTAAGCAAAGTTTGACCTTTAATTCGAACAACATTTACGTGCTCTGAGAGGTGATGCATGATTTGGATCTCTCTCCAAACGTCCTCGTAATCTTCTCTGCAAAGAAGTTTTCTTTTCGGAATTGATTTGCATGCATACTCGGCGCCATCTGATTTGCCGGTACACAAATAGGTCGTACCGAATTGACCCTGTCCCAACTTCTTGCCGATCCGGTAATGATCTCTAATATTAGGGGTTTTATGAGGCAAAACAGAGGAGGGTTTTAAAGTCGAAGTAGACGATGACGAATCCTGCATTTTGAGAAATCTTGGGAAAATGGATCGAAATTAAGATCTAGGATTTTCTGAGTATTCTGAATGGAGATCGAGTTGTGAGAAAAGATGAGAGCTTTGGTACTCGGATCAGGGAGAAATCAAGCGTAGAGGGGCGATTAGTTTAGACGAGAGAGCACGAGCAAATGAGCAATGAAGATTGAGCTGATAAGAAATTAAGAAAGAGAAGAAGACTTTTCTGTATGTATTAATTGGAAAATTTACTTTGCCCCCAAATTTACCCACCACGTCCTTTATGCCCTAATTAACATGCTTAATTAACCTAACAATTAAAAAATAACAGGGAATTAGTATTTAGGAAAGTTCTATGATACGTCTTTTTAAAATAATATTTTGGATACTTAACAAGTAGTTATATTTTTTAAAAGGTGTATCATAAAAAAATACATTTGAAATTTTATTAAAAATATTTATTAATTGATAATTATTCAAAATATTTTTGAAAAATAATGTAACGTGAGAAAAAAAAATGTATGATAAAATTCCCCAACAATTGACTAATATTAATTAAAAATGTTAATTTATATAAATATTAATTATATATTAGTTAATTCTTAATTGTGTGAATTAGGATATTGAGGTGAAATCTGGGGCAGGGAAGGGTAAATAGGTTTGGAACTTTTCGAAACCCTCCCCTAACGTTTCTATAAATTGTGAATACCCCTGTTAACTTTTTATTAGATTTCTTCAAATTCTTAATTCTTCTACACTTGCATCCTATACTTTTCTATAAATTATGAAAATTCCTTTAACTTTTTTTTTTTCTCATAAAAGGCCCCTATGCTACATATATTAAATAAAGAAATCTTTACAAACGTCGAGAGGTACTATTTCTTTAATGCTCAAAAAAATATATGATGCCAGAGCTTATAATCCTCCAAAAAAAAAAAATAGAGGGTCAAAAAACAAAATACTTTTAGTCTTTAATGCTAGTATTTCTGATGTTAAACATTTCAGTCTATTTTTTGTTTCGTCACATGCAACGCATAATAGTAGTGTATGCTATTGTTTCTTGTTGTTATTGCATGCCGCTCTTCAATCCGGCGGTACCGGTATTTGTTCTTCCTTCGAGGCTAACACTAGTGGTACAATAAGAGTATATAATGTAATATTCACATCTCTCAAAAAATTTATTGCAATTGGCATTGCACGTCTCTATTTGCATGGTTAATTTTTCTTTTATATAGTTATAACTCAATTTCAAGATTTTTTTTTTTTTGGAAATATAACGTATCGCAATTCATTGTCCTTTTTCATTCCACGACCCATTTGAAAAACGTGAGATAGATGATGAATGTGTCATTGTGTTGATTTATTTCAGTTTTATGGAGTAGATTTTTTTTTTTTAGATTGAAAAGTACGCAATTGTGTCATACGGGTTTGGTGACTTGTCTTTAGAGACCGCATCATTTCGTACCATCCATATAAACCAAACGTATTATTTCTTTATTTATAGGGATTTATAAAATAAAATTAAGAAGTAAAATGGTCATCTCTTAACAATAACAAAAAAAAGTTAGAAATGTTTTGATAATATTAAAAAAATATTAGGGGTTTGAAGAAAGCTAGAAAATAAAAATATAGGAATTTTTTAAGAAAATCTAAGGGTTTTCATAATATTCGGAAATGTTTGGGTGATTAAAAATTTCCCATAGAAAAGGGTCTGAATGCAAAAACATCATCTCCATCATTACATTTGAAATGGAGGCATCAACTTTTTTTATTGGGTCTTTGGGGTTGACGAGAAGGTGAAGAAGATGGAAAACAAAGAAAAGGTCAAGTCTTTACTCATAGTCATGATCTTGAGCATTGAGCACGGCGAAGACTACCAAAAAAAGGATATAAAAGGAAGAAAGGAAGGAACTTTCTCATTTCTTTGTCTCTTTTGTAATTTCTTTTATATTCTGGGGTGAAATGTAAATTGTACTTCTGAGGGCATATGTGCATAAATGCATCTAATACGATATTTTGGAACTGTGCGTTATTTGAGGCTTGTACTGGGGAAAAATATTTAGCTGTTTCGTCGTTTTGTAACTGAGCCACCTAATCAATTAGATTTTAGCACCCACAAATATTATCCTGGTGAAAATGACCATAACCACGTATTTCACGGAAATAAATGGTAAGTATAATTTTATGGAATACAATATCCATTTTTAACCAATGCACCACATATTTAAGGGAAAATATACTTGATCCCCCAAACTCCAAAAAAATACATTGATGAGGTGGCAAAAGTGGATTGATTAGGTTTTCTAATTGGCTCGATTAAATATTAATTGACAAGTTTAATTGATACGTAAATAATTTATAATATATTAATATTAGTACATGTTAATTGACGTGTCAATTCGATTAAACGGTCAATTAAATCGCTAATCGAGTCAATTAATAATACTAATCAACTCATTAAACTCACTTTTGCTACCTCATCAAGGAACCTTTTTGGAGTTTTGGGGCTGAATATATAACCCCCATATTTAATATGTTGAACATGTGGTGCATTGGTAAAAAATGAACCTATTGAAATAAAAAAAATGAAAAATTTATAGATATTAAACCACATGTTTAATATGTTGAATTCGTGAAATGCACCTTACATTGGCGAACAAATTTATAGGTACGATCTGTTGAAACTAAAAAAATGAAAAATAAATAAAATATGATTGTACTATTTATTCAGGTCCGGCCCATGTATATAAAAAATGAAGCCACCGTTTCGGGTCCGGATACACACAAAAAAAATTACGAAGTATAATTCATAAAATTTAGGGTCCATTATAAAAAATTTGGGGTCCATTTTAACAAATTACATAGTATAATAAAAAAATTTGGGTCCATTATAAAAAAAATTTGAGTTTGATTTATAATTTGGCTTAGGGTTTCATAAATCCTTGAACCGGCCCTGTATTTATTACATGAAAAAAATAAAAGAATTTGTCATTTGACACGTGAAAAATTAATTCATTAGCTATAGACAATGTTCGGCGGTCGCCCTTCCTCCCGGGCCCTATTAAGATCCGCCCCAGCTATAATTAACATCCAAAATTCAAATCTAACCTCTTTCGCTATACTCTCTGACGAAATTTCTTTCGCTGGATTTTGACGAAAGAACTAGATTTGCAAATTATAAAACTTGCTAGCCTTTCTCTTTCGTGAGACTCTGAAGAAATATCTTGATTTGCAAATTACAAATCTCGTTAGTTATTTTTACAAATTGGACTTTCAAAAATGCAACATGTCAAGAAAAATATATTAACTGGGGATGCTCACTGGTCCCCAATAGCTTTTCTATTTTTTTTTTTTTTTTTTTTTAAGGAAATAGCTTTTTTTCTATTTAAAGACCGTTTTATGCAATTTAGTCCAACTAAGATTTAAGACAAAATGTCCAACTAAGCACCCACTTCTTTTAGTCTTCGGATACTTGATCTCCATTTCCTTAAAAATCATATTTTCACTTAAGGCCTCCAAAAATAGAATAATTAATTAAAGGAAATGAAAGAAATTTCAACATAAAGAAAAAGTGGACGTGCCGAGAGGTTCACGGCACAAGAACAGATAAATAATTTTATATTAACAAGTCGTTGGATAAGAGGAATATTCTCAAATTGTTGACTCACGACATGTTCAGAATTTCTACTAATTGCAGATTAAAGAAATAATAAAACTAGATTAGAAATTAACAAATCAAATTAAACCTAAAAAGAAGAAGAATTAACAATTGAGTAATCAATCTGGAGACTTAATTTCTTGATTTGGTGGGATAAATTGCCAAACAAAACCCAAAGTGCTGCCCATTATGTTCATTACTACTGCGGACAGAGCTGGACACAACGCGACCAAAGGAGACGCGAAATGTGTCGTCGCCAAAACCACGCCTAATGATGAATTTTGCATACCGACCTGAAATTATCTCGAACAAATGTTTTGTAAAATATCATTTATACCCCTCATGTATACCTTATAGCATCATATCTTTTATTATTTTATCAAAAATATTATTTTTTTCATTCATTTATAAAGAAACGGTAAAGAAAGAAATTAAGCTATGGTATTTTGAATTATTTCGATTTTTTTTTGCATAATTCATGTATACCCCCTACGGACACATTGAAATATCATGTATACCCTTATATAGCATCCATTTTTTATAATTTTATCAAAAAAAAAATCATTTTATTTATCGTTCGTTTAAAAATAAAAGGTAAAGAAACCAAGATATGGTATTTCGAATATATTTCGAAACAAATTGAAAATATGGTGCATAAATTAAGATATTTTATATATTTTGTAAGGATAATCATGATATTTTATAAACCAACAACACTACATACACCGAAACAAATTACATAATCAACCCCGAAATACCATTCATGGTAAGAATATATGGGGACCCATGTACATTTTATTTGTTCAGGAATGAATTTGTATTTTATTTCTGTGGCTCAAGTGTTTTTGTTTTATAAAGTATGATAGTCATGATTCTTTTTTTACTTTTTGGAGGGGTATATCAGTATATGTGATATTTTGAAATTTTGTAGGCGTACTCGTGAGATTTCTAATTTTACAGGGGTATACTGATATTTTGGAATTTTGCAAGAAAATATTGATTGAGTACCTCAATTGAAATTGCGCGTCTTTCTTTCTCACTGAAACCACATAGTGTTGCACATATATATCTATTCAATAAAAACAAAAAAGATAAATGATAATTCTATTCAACTCAATTAAAACTAGAATCGAGGCCAATTTGATCAAATTTTCCTTATTTAAGCTCAATTTATGCTTAATTAACCACAATTCACCATAAATTTGAAATTTTGAATGAAATTCGAAAGTAATTTATACCCAACAAGAAATCCAGCAAAATGAAGGAGGATAACAGATAGAAGCACAGCCTTCAGATCTAACGAAGTTGATGCTGAGCTGGCAATGGACGATTGTAACCGCACAAAATTCTCTGAAAACACACTGCCATAGTAGAACAAAAATACAGTTAATTTCATGCACACCATTTCAAACTCTGAAAATATCAAATATACCCTTCGAAAACAAAAAAAATACAACAAATATACCCTTCAAAAACTCAAAATGTATTAAAATGCCCTTCCAAAATTAAAGTATCAAAATTTCCAAATTAACATTCGCGCAAATTCGATACATTTTGAGTTTTCAAAGGGCATATTTGAAATTCGACCATAATGATATTAGAGCAAAATGATATTTATAACCTGCTTGCGAGAAGAGAGGAAGTCAAGACAGCAAAGAGAGGCGCAAAAGGAATTACTGCTCTTACAACTGCAGGAAAACTGCTCTGAATATACGAACCCAACAATATCGGTGCCACCACCACCTAAATAGAACAAATTAAAAATAAAATATACTAATATTTTAAATATTATGAAAAGAATAATAATTTGAGAGACAAAATCTCGTACCTGAAGAGTACTGATAGAGAGGCCAAGTGCATCAACTGGTACGTAAGCGCCAGCAAGGATTTTAGTTAAAAGAGGAGTGAGAATAACGGCCCCGAGTGTGGAACAAACAGTCATCACTATCGATAACGGTACGTCTCCTTTGGCAATCAAAGTCACCTGAATCACTATTTCAATTTCCACCGATTAGTTAACTTCAATTTGTTTGGTACGTACCGATAAAGAAATTGATACCGTACCACGTTCGATGCGGTACCGCCAGGGCAGCAACCAAGAAGAATTAACCCAACCGAAAGGGCAGGTGGAAGGCCGAGAATTTTGCTGAACAGAGCCCCAAAAGCCGGCATAATCGTGTATTGTGAAATGCATCCATAAAGTATCTGCAAAATAAATTTGAAGCAAAATTGGGATCAAAATTAAGCAAATCTTTGTAAATTAAAGCCAGCATTTACTCACAGCAAAAGGCTTCTCCTTGAAAATCGCGACCAAATCCTTGAGCTCGAGCGTGAGTCCCATGGCCAGCATTATAAAACCCAAAGCACAACTATACGAAGTGGGACCTCTCTGAACAAACCACGAGAAAGCTTCGGGCTTGACACATGCAACGGCACCGCCTACAGTTACATACACAGGATACAGTGAAGCCAGAGTCGGCAGTACGATTTCCCATCTCGGTTTTTCTTGTATAGGCTCGGAACTCGAATCTCTTCCTTGAGTTTTCACGGTGAAAGGAGTGTTGTTGGGTTTCAAAAGCTTGATTCTTTTGGGGCGGAGAGAGATGGATGTTGGCCCTTTCGGGTCCGAGAGAAGAGGCTTGAGTGAGAGAAGAAGAAGAGACATCGTATACAGAGAGAAACAGAGGATATTTTTGTGTTGTTTTGTTTGGATGGTTAAGTTAAAGTGGAGAAGGAAATGACTGTTTTGGCCCTATCTCACAATACTGATTAATATGGCCGAGCCTTAGTGGTTTACGAATAAGGCCCATATCAATCATGGGCTCGGTGTAT
This sequence comes from Luzula sylvatica, assembly GCA_946800325.1. NCBI lineage: Eukaryota > Viridiplantae > Streptophyta > Magnoliopsida > Poales > Juncaceae > Luzula > Luzula sylvatica. Next base: position 69,055,637 of record OX326960.1, read on the forward strand.
ATTTAACCATTGGATCACTCTTAAATTGTATCTTCATCTTAAATTGAATTTATCCTGTCCCAACGGTAAGGACTAAGGTAAGGACTATGGGTTCGGGACTAGGGTTATTATCCGGTACCGTATCCGAAATATCTACGGGTAAACAAAATTTCAATACTCGAACTCGCGGATAAAATTCGTACTCGAACGTATATTTGTTACCCGTAAAAATGCATAATTTAGAAAAATTATCGAAAATTGGGTACAAATATGGATAAATTAATAAAAAAAAACAAAGATAAATTGATCTTTTTTAATTCGAGTAAAACGGCTACGGGTAACAGATACCCGCACGGGTACGGGTTTAACCGCTCCAGTGACATTCCTATTCGGGACTTGCGCAAAGCTCTTGGTGCTGAAAATTTGTTCATAACATTATATTATCGTTCGATTAAGTCATGAACTGAACATGCTTGATTAATCTTAATGTTATGTTAACTCTCGTTAAGCCATGTGTTTGAGTGTTTTGAAAAGAATCGGGAAACAAAGTTGTTAAAATTAGAATTTTACCTTGAATCGTTCCGGGTAGAATCGGATCGGATCATAGAATCGTAAGATTTTGCAAAAAATAAAAATAAATAGAAAATTAACTACCTTAAAAATTATTTTGTGATTAAAAAGATACAACTCAACATATATAGTTCCTTTTTTGTATTTCAAATTTAAAACTTGATAATCGAGAATATATTATTGTTCTAAACGATGTAATATAAAATTGTAATTATAAGAGTTTTAACAATCAAAATATAAAAACCAAACGAATAGAATACTAATTAATATCTTGTTATTGTTATATTGATAAAATTGATTAAGACTAAATACATTTCGAATTTTGAAATAATACTTGTAGTCCTCTAAAAAAATACATTTCGAAATTTGAAAGATTTATATTTGGGGCAAGTTATGATTTTTCTTCTCACTCTTTTGTTGTGGGACTATAACTCTATATTATTAAACAAATGCCAAACAAAAAAATATATTGGGACTATAACTCTATATTATTTTTAATGTTTATGTTGGTTAATTCTAATCTAGAGGGGGGTAAATTCGGTAATCTACCGTACAATTAATTTATCTAATTACCTAATTTACTATGCGGATTAAATAATAATTTAAATGAAATAAATGATACCGTAAACACTTGAACACAAGATGTTTTTTAACGAAGTTCGGTAGGTGGTTGCTATGTAGCTTTAACTCACCATTTACTCGCTTAATTGACCGACTCAATTAGTTGCGAGTACCTACGTCTCCGGGAATGTCTTGTGCCTATTTTTGGCGTTCGATTGAATTCCAACTCACTCGATTACAAGGTTTGCCTAGATCGATTTACACGCTTTCTATCGATCTATAGCTAGGTCTCTTACAAGTTTATTGCACTAGCCTACTACACTTTTCACTAATCGAGCTACAACGTGATCGGTCACGTGAGTGGGAAACGATTAGTAGAGGGATATATAACTTAGATCAATGATCTAGAAAGGTTTCTCAAAGCACTCAATGGATATAACTTATCACGGCCTTTAAGGTTTTCTCTCAATTGTATTGAAGGTGTATTGAAAGTGTAAGAATGAACAAGTGAGAGAAGACTCCTTGAAGGTTTCTATTTATACTCTCTATAGAAACCCTACAGAAAATTACTAGTTCGTTCGAACGCACACTATTTCGTTCTGAACGAACAATAATTTGAACTAGCCGTTTCAAATAACGCAATTGTACTTTTGACTGTCCGTTCGAACGAACACTGTGTTCGTTCGAACGAACTCAATCATACATTATTTTTATCCAATTCCAGTATTTATATTCGTCCAACGCACTAACTTTGTGAGTGAACGAACTGTGGGTTCGTTCGAACGAATACTTTGTTCGTTCGAACGCACACACTACTGTAATGGGGTTGGTTCAATTAAGTGATTGATTTTTAGATATGTCCCAAGTTCGTTCAGAACGAACTTGCAGTTCGTTCAGCACGAACTTGCAGTTCGTTCTAACGAATCGTTGACACTGAATTGAACTCTTTGTTATTTGAACATGATTGTACTCGAGGTCTACTCGGTTTTTACCTATGATTTATTTTTGGTGATTCCCACTCACGGAAGGATTCGACATCTTGATTCTTGATGTGCTTCAAGAGCCTTCCTTCTAATCTTCTTTTCTTGTGCTTCTTGTGACTTCGAAGCTCTTCATCATCTTCGTGTCGTACCTGTGTTATCCTACACACTTTCTCGATGTATACGTTAGTAATGACAGTGTTTTGAAATAATCAAACTATTAGGAAATTTGAACCAACAGATTAAACACTAGAATAATTACAATACAATATAAACGAATAATACTAGATTCTACACGATTCTATACTTAGATTATATCCGATTCTATACTATTCTATGAGTGAACTTGCAATTCTACTGCGATTCTACCAAATTAGAGTCTAACTTGAATCGTTTTCTCATCTTAGAATCGTAAACTCGTACAATTCTACGAGTAGAATCGCGATTTTAACAACTATGTCGAGAATGCAATTTTTTACTCAAATTGAAAACATAAAATATTTCCTAAAAAAAACTATGTCAAATTGATTATTCACATACACTTGTACATGGACATGATTGTTGATTGCATAATTATCCCTTGAGGATACGGGTCAAACGGGTCATCTGGTTGCGAGATGTGTTGAAGGGGGGTTGGTGAATCTTTAATTCCGCAAGAATAATTTGCTCATATATGTCTCCTTGAGATCTTGTACCAGACCAGCTAGTTGGTGCATGACATTGATAGTTTTATCAGAAAATAAAAAATAAAAAATATGCATGTGATTTGTTTGAAAATATTAGTACCATTACGCATGTTTTCACATTTTGTTCCTCGTATATTGATTTTCGTTTAAATATACAATTTGTGCAAGCTAGGCTTAAATCCACCAAATTAAATTAATTACGATTAATTATTTGCCCACTAACAACAATTTTTAAAATTAGAAGACAAAAAAATAGAGTGGCGCTATTGCAAGAGTCAACATGACTAAATTGAGAGCGGTTTCAATTTTATTTTATCAAATGACCGTTATACTCATGTTAATGTTGAATTGATGCTTGATATTTTTTATATTAGCTTATCACTTTTCATAAATCATGCAAATAAAATCTTTCATATATAAAAAATATTTTTATTCTTAATTTTTTTCATCATAAAAAATACAATTAAATTATAACATGTCATATATATCTAAATATGAAAATTAATATATATCGGTTATATTTGATTTTTTCATAATATTAGAAAATATATTTTTGCATTATTCATGGAAGATATAAATAATAGTATATAAGTATAATAAATATCAATCATCATAAATAGAGGTATATTGGTCATTTGATAAAAAAAAAAAATTGAAATCACTCTCAATTTAATCGTGTTAGTTTTTGCAATAACGTCCACTTAAAAAATAACATAATCATGCATTTTATAATTCATGAAATCAAATAATGTACTTCTTAAATGAATCCACCAAATAAAAAACATGCCTAGTATCTATGTTTGGCCTTTCAAAACTTGAAAAGTGGTTATCATGATATACTAATCTTTAATCTTTTGATTTTTCCCATCAAAAATATCTACTTAACAAAAAATTCCATGTAACTTCCAAAAAACAAGGAGTAGGTAGGAACAGGTTAACTATTCAGTATCTCGAGTGCAACGTATCAGCCTATTTTCTCGCCTCCAGTGTCCTTTTTCATATGGGAACGAGTAAACAATTGAGAAGGTCAAGAGGACTCCACTCTCCACACACGGATAGAGAAAGAGAGAGAGAGAGAGAGAGAGAGATCAGATTCAAGATTGCAACTCTGTCGCTGTTTGGGAGATGAGAAAAGGGCTTGATCAAATTTCGCCGATTGGTTCATTTGGAGATCTCCATCTCTATTCATTCCCTTTCTTTGAATCTTCACCCGAGTCAGTTCTCTCTCTCTCTCTTTTTCTTTTTTTTTTCTTTTTTTTCTGATTTTAATCTGATTTTAGTCATTTCTGGATATTGCTTACTATGTGAAGTTTGAGATTTTCAGGTCTAGTTTCTTTTCTTTTTTAAATTACTTAAGCAAAAGTAGTGGTTTTTTGTGTTTCTTTTTTGATCAACTGGATTTGAATCAAATAACCTTCCATTAGTAGTAAGCAAGTAAAATTTGAAATCTTTAGGTCACCAAAATGTGAAATTTTAGAATAATTTTTTCTATAAATTGCATGAAAAATTCTTTAAATTTACTTTGTAAACCTTTTGCACTTGAGCAGGTTAGACCCTCGTTTCAATTTGGCTTGCAAGAAGTAAATACAATTCTCTTCCATTCGAAAGAAAATTAAAAATGGAGAAGAAGCAAAGAACCAATTTCACACCTCCGCCTGTGACGAACGACAACCCTTCTAGAAGCTTCTACGAATTCAACTCCGGAAGTCAACCTCTCCATTCCTTTCCCCCATCTTCTCCATTTCTCGGCACCCAATCCATGGATTGGGACCCGCACACAGTACTCACAAACCTCTCTTTCCTCGAGCAAAAGATTCACCAAATTCAAGACATAGTGCAAAAGATGATCAGTACAAACGAGGGGCAACATGGTAATTTCCCCCTCCATGCAGCTCAACAACAAATGCTAACCACCGATCTCACATCGATTGTTATACAATTAATCTCTACCGCTGGTTCTCTTCTCCCTTCTAACAAGGCCTCCATTTTATCAAACAACCCTCCAATTCCTCAATTATCCTCTTTTATTGGATCCTCTTCTAATTCTTCTGATCCGAACCCGGCTCCCTACCAACCAAAACCGAATCCAGATTACAAAGAATTGATCAAATTTGCAGAAATGAGGGATGAAAATGTAAATCCGGTTCCAATTGAGGACTTGGACGTAAAAGATGGCGAAGATGTAGGGTTAGATGGAGATAATTTACCAATTGGATCTTATGAATTGTTACAATTGGAGAAAGAAGAGATTTTGGCCCCACACACGCATTTTTGTGCTATTTGTGGAAAAGGGTTTAAGAGAGACGCAAATTTAAGAATGCATATGCGAGGACATGGAGACGAATACAAAACTCATGCTGCTTTATCCAAACCCATTAAGGAAATCGGATCCGAACCCATTAAGAGATATTCATGCCCTTTTATCGGTTGCAAGAGAAACAAAGAGCATAAAAACTTCCAACCCTTGAAAACAATCTTATGCGTGAAAAACCATTATAAAAGGAGCCATTGCGAGAAAAGCTATATTTGTAGTAGATGCAATACGAAAAGATTTTCAGTTATTGCGGATTTGAAAACTCATGAGAAGCATTGTGGTAGAGACAAGTGGCTTTGTTCGTGCGGGACAACTTTTTCTAGAAAAGACAAACTTTTCGGACACGTGGCGCTTTTCCAGGGGCACACACCTGCTCTCCCCTCGGAGGAAATAAAAGGGAAAAATATCGAAGAAATGAAGGTTCAAAACGGAAATGATGCGAGTTTTGCTTGTGGGAGTAATGGAGATGAATTTCTTGAATTGAAGGGGGGTGATGAGGAATTTCTTGAATTGAAGGGGGCTGATGAGGAATTTCTTGAATTGAAGGAGGGATATTTTTCTCCAATGAATTTCGATTCGTTTGGGTTCGATCCACCAGAAAGCTCGTTTTCCTTTGGAAAGTATTCGGGCAGTTAATTGGGGAGATGTGATATTTTCATAAATTCCATTTTTTAGTTTGTTTGTGTTGTTTATTAGTGTAATTCCTGCTGTACTTCGCGTTTTCGATAATTATTCCTGTCTCGCAAATATTTCTGATTCGTAGTTTATTTTTTTATTTTGAAATTTAGTAATTTAGGGCTATTTTTTAAGGAAATTATTACTACTCCACCAATAAAACGATATTTGATCTAATTGCCAATAATTGGCATCTCAAAAAGCGCAAGTTTTTTTTCCTTATACGTCAAAAGCCCATAATGAGAAGAATTATGAAGCAGTTCAGTAGTTCTAATGCTAATATTTTGTCTTCTACAACAAAATATAAATTTCAAGCGATGCCATAATGAGAAGAATTATGATGCAGGATGAGCTTGAGACCCTTAACAGCATCGGTCCTCCTAGCAGAAACAGGATTGGTACATTTGTAACCCTTGCAATTCTCTGCAATTTCTGCCATGTCATCGATTGCTGACCATGTGACCCCTCTCGGGCTACTGGAGACCCACATGAACCGTTTCGAAAACGGGTTCACCAGACTCTCCCTGAACTCCTTCGCCTCCTCACATAACAATCCCTATACAAACCAAACAAAAATTAAATATTTATTTTCTATATTTGAGTTTATTTCTATAATACATACCTCAGCCATGGCTTTGATTTTGAGTGTGGTGCTAGTAGAAACGATAACAATCTCCTCGGTTCTCCGCAATTTCTTGAACAAAAGGGCGCAATCCACCACGTGATCCTCAGAAGTAGGGGTCACGATTTCCATATATCCACCACACGGTGAGAACACTCTTTCGTTCGACCCAAATCCTGATTTATTCACAGAAATAAACGACTTAGATTCAGTTACATGAAATATAACGTATTAATTATGTACCGGTATTGTTGAGGCCAATGAGAGATGTGGGAGTGACGGGTGGGGTCGGGATGACAGGTGCGGTCTCTGACGAGCTCTGAACATGTATCCACCAAGATCCACTTTCTCTCTCCATGCATTCTTCGATCCACTTGAGAATTTTCGAAGCTTTGTTTGACCTCGTGAAGAGATTCTCGCGACGCTTCATGCAGTCCAATTCTCTTATAACTGGAAATTGACGAGCAGGATTAATCATGTAAAGTAATTTCTGAACAAAATATTTTATTTAAGTAGTAAGAAGGTACCGATATTAGGGATAATAAGGCGGGTCCCTTTGAGGCCTTGTAAAAGCTTCAGGGCCTTAATGGATTCTTCGTCTACCAAACAACCCGTATCAACAACCATGTTCCATACTTTCCTCTCTTCTCTACTTTTATCTTCCACCTGGTTAAACTAAAAACAAAAAAGAAAAAAAAATTACTATCTGTATTGTATATTCATGTGAGAATTACAAAAAAAGAATTTTAAATTCGGAAATGCTTACTGCAACAATGTTGTTATCTTGAGTTGCCGAGACAGAATTATCAAACAAAACCCCTAATGGCATTCTCTCCAGTTCCTTTTTCTTCTTACTTATCTCTCTTTCAACCTCAGCACAGTCTTTTGAAAAAGACTGCTTTGACATCCGTGCAATTCTCGAGCTCTGAGGCGTACAATTCTCCTTATCAGGAGAAAAGTACAAATTCTCGCTATTTTCTTCTTCTGCCCCTTTAAAATCAACATTTTGAAATAAGGCCCTCACCGGACTGTCCTTAGCATGCTTTTCAGAAAAAGACTGCTTTAGATTGCGTGCCACTCGGGAGCTCTGAGGTGTGCAATTTTCCTTATCTGAATAAAAGGTCTCGGCATTTTCATCTCCAGCCCCTTCCAAATCGACATTTTGGAATAAAGCCCTCGCAGGGTTGACGATCTCATTTTCAGGCATAAAACTCTCACAATTTTCTTCTTGAACTCCATAGAGAGCCTCCTCGTATGAACCATTCTCTTCATTTTTTTTCGTAACGAATTTTGGTAATGAAGTTGGAGATTCAATTTTTTGCTTCATCTCCCCCAAAATGCACACAGATTTTCCTCCCTTCTTTCCACTTTCCATTTTCTTTGTCTTTGAACCCTTCAAGGAAGATTTACCGATCTCCTTCAATTCCCCCAAAATGCACACAGTTCTTTTACTCTTCTTTGCACTTTTGCTAACTGGGGTCAAATTCTCCTTATCCGAATCAAAATATTCGTTCTCATTCAAATCCAAATTTCCCAGTAAAACCTCAGATATACTATTTCGCTTTTCTTTGCCACTCTTCTTTGCACTTTTGCTAGAGTTTCCATTTTCCTTCACAACACTATTTTGCTTTATCTCTCCCAAAATGCACAAACTTTTCCCCTTGTTAATCCTTCTGCTAACTGATGAGACTGGAGCCTTGTTCTCCTCATCGACAAAATATTCCATTTCAGAAAATTCCCCCAAAATGGACACACTTTTTACATTCTGATTCTTGTTTGTTGTTTTACCACGAGACCCTTGGGGGGTCATCTCTTTGTCAGAAGGAAAGTACTCTTCATTCTCGCCTCCAATCAAACTCGCACCCAATTTTGCAAATAAGACCCTATTCTTTTCTTCTTCCGTCACAAAGGACACAGTTTCTTTACCTAAAGCAAAGTTCTCTTCATTCTTCCCTCCAATTACACTCGCACCCAAATTTTCAACCGAAACCTTATAGTTTTCTTCTTCTTCTTCTTGAACTATCACATTGGCCAATTTTTCTTTATCAGAAGGAAAATACTCTTCATTATCCTCTCCAATCAAACTCGCACCCAATTTTGCAAATAAGACCCTATTATTTTCTTCTTCTGTCACAAAGGACACATTTTCTTTATCTAAAGCAAACTTATCTTCATTCTTCCCTCCAATTACACTCACATCCAAATTTTCTTCTGTGACCTTATAGTTTTCTTCTTCTTCTTCTTCGACTCTCACCTTGGCCACATTTTCTTTATCTGAAGGAAAGTTCTCTTCATTATCCCCTTCAATCAAACTAGCACCCAATTTTGCAAATATCACCCTGCACTTCTCTTTATTTTCTTTGATTGGGCCGGTTTGTATGGTGAGAGAGCTAACAGACTTGGATTTTTCCCTTCTGGATAGAATGCTTGAAGAACCCCTTCTAACAGATCCAATCTGTTGTGATATTAGTGGCGAATCACTCTTTACTGGGCTCGAATATTCTTTTTCTGATTTCGAAGAAATATGCTCATCGTTTTGATGAATTTCATCCTAAACATTGACAAAACAAAGATGTAAAGAGTCGCAAATTAGCTTGATAATTCAATTTAAGAAAATTTTTTGCTTAATTTTTGCCAAAATTGCAATTAAGACCCTAAGAAAATGTGTTGTTCTCAAAAGAGTACCTGATGAGATTCTTCTTTCTCTTCAAGCAAGGGGGGTAGTGGATTCTCCATTTCATAAGCTTCATTGACAGATAACCAATGGAGTCTATACTCCCTTGTAGAAGCTCCGAGCTTTATCAGATCTCCCTCTCTGAGATCAACTGGTACATTTGAATTGATCTTGGTACCAGAAATCCATGTTCCATGCACTGTATATTGAAATTAGGGGATTTAATTAGGGAAATTTACTTAGCATTATAAAGTTAAAGCTAAATGCTTCATAAAACATACATTGAAGTTAAGGGGGGATTTGAATTTATTTGGATTATTTTTATCACAGTTCAATCAGATTCTTTTTTCTATCACAGATTAATGTACTAGGATTATTTTCATCACAGTTCAATCCGCCAAATTGCAGCACACAGATAGACAATTTGCAAGGATAAAATCAAGAACAAGTCTTAAACCATTACCTGAAGAACGATCAAGTACAGTGATCTGCTGAACCGAGGGTTTTGCACGTATCTCAAGATGGAATCTGCTAATACTGGGATGATCGAGGGTGATATGGCAATCCGGATGCCGTCCAATCAAGATCGCCTCGTTCTCATTCTCCTCTCTGATTTCTCCTCCAGGACCGCTCAGAAAGATGTTCTTCAACACCGATCCCTTCTTCAGAACCGAAAAAACTGGAATCTTGAATTCGATTTTGTTTGATTTCTCTTCTTTTGTTGCCATTGCAACCGATCTTGACCTTCAACGAGAGTAGTAACGATTTTCTTTCACCTTCTTGCTTTTCTTACTCTTCAATGGCAATAGCAATGGCTGTGGGATTTGAACACGAGAGTTAGAGGAGATATAATTGATGAGACCTTTGAATTTTCGAAATATTACCGTTGCCATAGTGTATCCGATTCTCCCTGTGCCAATTTTATATTGAACCCTGTAGCGAGTTGATTTGAAAGGATATTAGTACTATTAACGAGTTGTTGCATATTTAGCTACACGATATTGCTCTCATTGTATTTATAATTTTTTAGTGGGAACGAGTTTGCAGTACATGGACACATATTTTGCTACACCGTGAACGTTGCATGAAGTACTTGAGAGAAATCATTTAAGGAGCATCCAATGGCTACAATTTGACCAGGTCTTGATAAATTAGACGGTTATCGAAATTGACGGTAAAAAACAACGGTTATTAAAATTCTTAATCGTCTCCAGTTAGTAGAAACACTGATACCTGTGATAATACTAAATGAAAAATTCACTAATAAAATTATAAAATATGTTTGATTTTTGCTTGATATACTCATTCCATATTGCATCGTTATTTATATTCAAAATTTAAATCATTTAAGAAAAAAAATAAATATCAAAACAAATATTATATTTCATTATTATATCTTAGAATATCATATACTTTTCTTTTTAAACGAATGTGCGATTATTCAAAAATGATTCAATTTTTATAAAATAATACATCTACAAATATTTTATTTCGCAAATAAAAATTATTTTTTTACAGAAATATTTTGTACACAAGAAAATATTACATTTAAGTATAAATATAAATTCTATTTTACTTGTGGTAGTTTAAGAAATCAATCAAGCACAATAATCTAAGAAATAAATGAAATATTTAAATATTAATATCTTATTATTTTAAAATATTTTGTATACATTATGTTTTAACATTCTCGACTAGTAATAATATTTGTTGTCAATTTAAGGATATTTGTGATTTTCTACGAATTAGTAATAAAATTTAGTATTCGCTTTCATATTTATTTTTTGACGTTAATAAGGATATACCACGGAGTAAACTATCAAGAGAAAAGCAAATGCTTTTGAAAGGTAGTTTGTAAATTTGTTTCCAAGATGGTTATTTCTATATATATATTTTTTCATATGTGCACGTCATTAAATGAGAGTGACGCGCAATATTTAATTTTTTTAACTTTGATCAAATTATGTGTATTTGGAGTGCATACTGCCAAGTGTCGTATTTTCATTAGTGACGTGCATTTGGAGTGTTTCTATTAAGTTTCGTTTAACATCATCTTTGTTTTTTTAACGAACGAACATTTTTTGTTTTTAAAACAAATGTTTGTATTCAATAAACGAGAATAAGAGTATAATTTTTTAATATAATAAAATATATTTCTTTTTTGTAGTATTATTAATATACATCGAAAGTACATATATAAGATAAATTATTAATATATAAGATAATTAATTAAGCACTAAGCACGAACAATTCTATATTTATGATTTTTAATCATTAGATTTATTTTGAAATTTGTATTTTTTGTAACAATCATCAAAATTTATACTCATTATAAAAACATATATTTCAATGTTAATATATTATAATTATAATTATAATTTTAATGTTTTTGAATACTCATGCAACATTCCACACAACTCGCCGCTAGATCAGATCTCAAACCAGTAACATTTTTTTTTTACAATTTTAATCCACAATTAACCAGTGATAACACCAACTGCTAATTAACTCACTCAAACATTCCACACAACTCTCCAATACTCACCGACGTGCCTAAATCTCACCAACCAAAACACGCCACGCATGAAAAGTTAAAACATTAGTAAACAAATACGATGTAAATAACTTTTTTTTGCTTCCGGCGCAGCAACGAGGACTTCTCGCCTAATCTCTCGTCTTCTTCTTCCTCCTCCTCCTCCCCTCTCCCTCTCTCTCTGCTGCACTTCTCTACTCTCTCTACCGTATCTCTCTTGCTAGCTAAATGCTTCGAGTTCTCAAGATAAAGCGAATAAGCTACCTCTTTCCAATGATAGTCTCAGTTCTGCTCTTAATCCTCCTCATATCCGGCTCTCTAGAATTCCCTGCTCTTTCCGCGCCGGTTCCTCTGTCCCTGCCCAATCCAGCCCCGCATATGATTACAGCCGTCGATACAATCGGATCACGCTCAAAGGACCCATTTACCGATCTCTTACCTGCTTTCTCCCAATGGGACGCCCAAATCGGCTGTTCGAAATTCGAACAGAAGTTTGAGAATTGGACGGTGGATGAGTCGGCTTTGCAGCAGGGAATGGACGGCGAGGAGTGCGCGGCGTGGAGGAATGAGAAGAGGAGAAGGCATGCGAGCATTTTGGTTAAGGGGTGGACTTGGATACCAGATAATTTGGATGGTGTTTATTCTTGTGGATGTGGATTGAGTTGTACTTGGAGCAAATCACCAATCGTGGTTGATCGTCCCGACGCTGTGTTTTTCGAAAGCTCTGTGCCTCCTCCTGTGGTACAAATTTCGTTCTTTATATTTGTGTACCTACATATGGTATCATATAATGCATTTATTTCGAGCAATTTTACCAATTTTGAATTTTAAATCTCAATTTTTTTTATTTATTTGTAGAGGAGTGTGGGAGAACCACTTCGTGCATATTTAGATTTGGAAGCAAGTAGAAAAAGAACGGGAAAAGAGGATATATTTATCGGTTATCACGCAAATGACGATGTTCAAGTTACTTATGCTGGTAAATCATTCCATATCAGCAGAAATTACTACGTTGCCCCTAAAAAACGAAATGTAAGTAAACTTTAATCACATCGCACAATTTACACATCTAACCTCGATATATTTCACCTCTTTCACAAAAGGACGTATTGGTATACTGGTCTTCGTCACGATGCCTTCCAAAACGAAACCAACTCGCTCAAAAATTCCTCGCACTAATCTCTCACCACTCATTTGGAAAATGCCTAAACAACATGGGCGGGCTCGACAAGTCTCTCTCAATCTATCCACACTGCGCCAAAAACCCTAATTCCCCAAAACCCTATTGGGCGGACCATCTCCATTGCGCCATGTCACACTATAAATTCGCTCTCGCAATCGAAAACACAATGACCGAAAGTTACGTGACCGAAAAGTTGTTTTACGCGCTGGAAACGGGTACGGTTCCGATTTATTTCGGAGCTCCGAATGTGTGGGATTTCGTGCCGCCCAATTCGATAATTGATGGATCGAAGTTCGAGTCGGTTGAGGAGTTGGTGGAGTTCGTGAAACGGGTCGCGGATGACCCGGTTGCGTATGCGGAGTTTCATGCGTGGAGACGGTGCGGCGTTTTGGGGAATTATGGGAGGGTTAGAGAGATGAGTTTGGATACTTTGCCGTGTAGATTGTGCGAAAAGGTTAGTAGAAAAGGTGGGCGAAATTATAGAGCTTCGTGATTTTATGAGCAAGTAAGTTTTTTTTTAATCTTTTTATAGGTATAAATTTTCATAATAGCTTTATTTATTTATTTATTCATCGTGAATGTGTTTGAATCAGGTTTTGAGTGTTGATTGATATACATACGAGAATTATGCACAAAATTGATATGCAGCGTCGTTGTTGTAGGAGTAAATTAATTTAGAAAAATTAATATTGATATTACTTGGCATTGTCGATTTTAATCTTATTTAATTATGTAATATCGGTAATTAATATAACATTTTTGCCACCAATTGATAATAATGGATGAAATTTACGGATAATACATGTTGCCAATTAATCTTATTAGATAAACGGATGCACGATCTCAAATAAAACACATACATACTTTTTCTGTCTATATATTTTCATTTGTTTTATCAACCGAACTGGTACCGGTCGTACCAGTACCACCACCTTCTTCTTCTTCTTCTTCTTCATCGTCATTATCGTCCTGTTCATGATACTTCCATACTGTTGCCATGATTGGAGATTCTGATTTTGCTCTTTTTTTTCTGTTCCTTTTTATCTATATATAATATTTAATTTAATCCAATAATCCAAATCATTATGAATATTCTTAAAAAAAAAAATTTGTACTAATGTAAAATTAAATATATCTACGTACCTTTTTTGCCGATCCGTCTTCCTTTGTAAAACTTTTCTTGCGTACATTTTTGCCTTTCAAGCTCTCGGTCTTGTTTTGCGAGTTTTCGTTTAGTTTGTTATCATCTATAATACTCTCCGTATCTCTTGTATCTCTTGTCTGTCAATAAATGAATATATGATATAACTAATTTTTTTTGAGATAAATAAAAAATAATATGGATTGTACCCATGAATTGAGTTCTTCGAACTCGTTGCGTACTGATTGTTCGTCCACGTCAGCACGTTCTTGTTGTTGTTGCAACATGAGAACCTCAGCTCGAGCCTCCTCCTTATCGTTCTTCGATTCATTGCTAGCCATGATAGATTAGAACTTGATATGGTAGTGGAAATAAGAGGAAGAAATAACAAGGGTTGAAGGTTAAACACGAGATAAATTGCATGAAGTAGATTTAGCCGAGATTGCGCGTCTAGTTAATTATTTCCTTTTTTGTTTGTTTCAGTTTTGGTCTTTCTTCATGAAATTAAGGAAAAAAGAATATTCTTTTTCCGTTGCGTAAATTCAGTAGTATGTATAGACCTTTTGCACACGTTTTCTTTGCTTCACGTTTTCGCTTAATTTGTTTTAAAAGTTTGAAGTCATTAATTATATAAATTATTGAATGTTTAGGGGTTAAAGATTCATGTAGATAACAAGAACGGAACTACTAATTCAGGGTTGGCCCGGGACAAGCCCGGCAAGTCAACAAAATTTTTCGAATCCCTGCTAACTACAATTAGTGATAAATACGAGTGCACATTTTTTATTTGTACAAGTCATTGAATTTACATAAATATTAGTGTTTTATAGATTTGTTGAATGTTTAGGGTTTAAGATTTATGTAACTAACATGAAAAAAACTATTGTGAATTTGGGGTGGGCAACAAAATTGCCGGATCTATGCTAATTGCAATAAGTGTTAAAAATGAGTGTACATTTTTTTACTTGTACAAGTAGAAAATTAAGGGTATACTATTTGTATTAAAATTAAGGGTTTGATATGGTGCTTCCCATTCTCATTTAACTATCTTTATGCGTCAATCGAAGATGTTTAAATGAAAGATTGAATTAGTTTATTTAACCATTGATTGAATCAATTAACCATTTATTTAAACACTCTCAACTGATGCATCAAGGTGTTTAAGTGACTGTGGGGACATAATATATTTTTCCTTAAAATTAATGCTTAGTGACGAGCAATATATTTTTTTCTTGAAAATTTATATGGCACAAAAAATCATATCATTAGTATTGAACTACTATTGATGCAAATCCAATTGACTAAAAATTACGAGTATAAATATGCTTTTACTAGTACTGATAAAATAGATGCATTCGATAAAAATAACAAAGGGTAATTTCAGCCATGTCCCTTCTAAAACTGAAAATAACAAATTTATCCCTCCGAATTAACAAATATCAAATTTATCCCTTGCATACTTCATTTCTCTCGAGTCTCGAATATATCCACAGTTAAGTTTTCCCGTTAAAATTAACAGCAGATGTATGAAATGACATCTCTACCCCTTGTCAGATTCTTCTTTCTAATTTAGTGCAGTGCATGATTAATCATTTCATTTCATCTCTTCAGCCCTCTTCTCTTCATTCATTTCTTTAGTTTCGTGGCCATTCAAAGCTCCAACTTTCAACTTCGCATGGGGTCAATTTTAGAGCTCACCAGAAAAGTTCGTTCCCTACCGAACTGAGAAGTGCAACCCATCCTTTGAATACACGATGATGCTCCATTTCCTTACTTTGCATCTCCCTGAGTCCCTCCATCGCCCTACTTCGTGTCTCGGCAATATTTAAATGTCGTGCCTCACTCCCTCCTCTCCTTCAACAGATGATGTTTCATTGCCTCTCACAGCCATTTTTTTTCTCATTTCTCAGTTTGTCTCTGTTTTTCAACCTTTGACGACAATATTATGAGATAATTAGGATTAATTAGGATTATTTATGTTAAATTAGGATTAATTATATTGAATCATGGTTGATTGGGAGAAAATAAAGTTAACTATGCAAAAAATTGAGGATACATTTGAAATCAATTATGATGTTTTAATTAGGAACATTTAGAGCAGTATTGCATTTAATTGTAGCTTAATTAGGTTTTTAGTATCTTTCTGTACTGTTATTATTGATTTTTTGTGTACTAGTGCTTTTTCTGGGCAAAAAATGTCTCGAGCGCATCATGGCACAATTGAAAGGTTATTTCTTTGATAGATTAATCAAAGATTGTTAGTAAACCAAACAAGGAAAAGAATAAGCAATAAATAGAGAGAACGATTTACTTCATAAACTGTTGTTTAACTCGTAATATCAGAGTATGAGAACCTGCGAACATATGTCATTCATCACCAAAACCCTCTAAAAAGTATGCTACGAAGTGAATGGTTGTTTCCAGTGAAATAAGTAGTCTACAGAACTAAGAAGAAAGGAAGAAAGGTGAAGTAAGATGCTGTACGTGAAATGATAATGGGAGAAATGGTTAGTGTTATTGGGAGAAGGGTATTTTAGTCAAATTATTTTTTACTTATTATTTTAATTAGAGATTATAAATTTAATCAAGTTCATTTAACAGAAAGTTAACTATTTGGATAAATCTGATATTTGATAAGTTTTACAAGGATATATTCGATATGTTTATAATTTTAGAAGGATAAATTTGATATTTGTAATTTTAAAGGAATAAATTTGATATTTTATATATTAGGAGGGATACACAAGAAATTCTCCCAATAACAAAAGACACAAATTACTGAAAAAGACAACTAGAAATTAGTTATATTAAAGATTGAGATATTTTCTATGCCATAAGCATGTCCAACAATCACTAATTAAAGAAGATAAATCTGCCAACAAGAACAAGAAAACATCAATTGAGCAGACCAAACTTTTCAATTAGGTCCTTCAAAGTCGAAGGACAAGCTGGAAACAGATGTTCGAATCCCCGAGCCATGGTGATAGCTTTAATAGTTTTAGGGGTATAAATAGATCTAGAATGTGGAGATATGTTTTATTTCTAAATTCTTACAAAATATCTCCAAAAAATAACTTTGAACCTTTTGTAGAATAAAATAACAAGAACACAAGAAATTGGAAGGAGCCAGAATTTTATTCCAATATGAACTCAAAATACAATAGTCAACAATCTCTTTATATAGTAGAAAATAAATGCAAGATATAAGGAGTTGTTACAATACCAACATTAATACAATTAAAAAACATAATAAAATTCCTACAACTTTTTTAATTTTCAGTTACAATTGATATTTACGCATTGTTCGTCCACGTCAGCACGTTCTTAATGTTGTTTGTTGCAACATGAGAACCTCAGCTCGAGCCTCCTTCGTATTGTTCTTCGACTCTTTCCTAGTCATGATAGATTAGAACTTGAAATGGTAGTGGAAATAAGAGGAAGAAATAATTATTTCCTTTTTTTTTTGTTTCGGTTTTGGTCTTTCTTCATGAAATTAAGGAAAAAAAGAATATTATTTTTCCGTCGCGTAAATTCAGTAGTATTTATAGACCTTTTGCACACATTTTCTTTGCTTTACGTTTTCGCTTAATTGTTTTAAAATTTTGAAGTCACTAGTTATATAGATTGTTGAATGTTAAAATGTTGAATGTTAAGTGCTAATTCAGGGCTGGGACAAACCCGGAAAATCCCTGGATTTGGACCGGACAACAAAATTTCGGGTTCCTGTTAATTGTAATTACTGATAAAAATGACTGCACATTTTTTTTTACTTCTTGTAAAATGATATTTATATTTGTGATATTTTTTACGATTGAATTTGCATAGATAAATAATTTAATGGCTAACAAACCACAAATATACATATTTTTTACCTGTACAATTAAATATGTGCATTCTATAAAAGTAACAAACACAGAAATTACTAGAAAATACTTAATTTTATTAAAAATTCAGAAATATCTTATATGCCATCAGCATGTCAAACAATCATAAAAGAAAAAGAGTAAATTTGCCAAGGAGAAGAAAAAAACATCAATTCAACAGACCGAATTTTTCAATTAGGTCCGTCAAAGTCGAAGGACAAGTCTGAAGCAGATATTCAAATCCACGAGCCATGTTGATAGCTCTAATAGTTTTAGGGGTGGCAATGAAATCAAGGCATGCGTTTTTGAGTTGCGAGCAGTTGCGTTGTTCAGCGAGTGCCAAAATGGTGATTGCATTCGACTCATTCATGCTTTTAAATAGCATCTCTGCACAAACGATTTTCAACCTTTCTAAACCGTATCGATCAGCAGCTACGAGCAAATGTTGAAATATCGCAGTACGATCATCACCATCAGAGAAATCTTCCACAACTTCACTTATTTCGGGCAATAAATCAGTATAAATAAATCGAAGCATAGCCTTGAAGACCGGCGCTTCCATCTCAAGTACAGGTATTTTGCTTCTCGTTTCTTTCATTTCACCGAAGAATTGCGCTTTAAAAACAGGTGATCTCACAGCAAGCACAAGCTTATGAGCGCTAAAGGTTTTGCCATCGACTTCGAAAGTGATATCAGTGCACTCTTCATTCAAGAAAAGAGAACCGAATTGCTTGGATAAATCTGGTGGCGGAATGGCAATCGAGGAAAGCAAACGAGATGGCTTCCAAATAGTGATGATACATTGTACTTTTAAGCAATCGTCTTTGACATAGCCCCCTGAATCCACCGAGTTTCTCTCCATGAAATACATAAATCCACCTGTGCTCTCAGAACCATTAAAGACATGTGTGATTTTACCACTTTTTTTTATTTTTTGTGATTTCAGTAACTAGAGCAAACTCGATTCCAACAGTTACATTCTTAGCTTCGCCTCGTAGTTCGAGCTGCAATCCAATATAATAGGTATTATTATTTTTATAATATTTTTTGGGGTAGTATCGTATAATCCAATCATAGCCAAGTGCAGTAAATATTGCAGAACCGACGTAACTGTCAAGAGCCATTTCCTTTATTAGAGAATAATCGTTAATTTTGAACTGGTGAGATCCACTCAAAGTAGCTGTTTCTGAAAATGAACTAGAGCCATGTTTGGATGTTACCATCATTGTAAAAGAGTGTAAATTAGTGATTTGTTTGGAATTTGGGTAGTATTAGTATCACCATGTGTCTCTCGTATAAATAGATCTAGAATGTGGAGAGATGTACATGAATGGTATTGGGAAACCAAAGAGGCACTGCCATTAATTCCGACGTATCATTGAATCATTTTTTTCGATCAATTTACATTCAATAGGCGTACATGCATTAGCATGTATTTTTTATTTTTGTTTTGTTTCAATAGGCGTACATTCAATAGGCAAAAAAACTTCACAAATTATATTAGTTTGTTTGGTATTTATTGTTTATTTATTTATTAAGATTTGTTTTTTATGGAACAATGATAGATACACATGAACCTACAACAAATTTGATATAATTGGGTAAGTTGTGCAATCTAATTTTTGTGGTATATTATTTTTTTTAAGATCAATGAAAATACACCTATGGTTTTCATAAAAAAAAATTCACGAATAATTTAAAGTTATAACTTGAATTTCTGCGTACGAGAACTCGAAATATCATGCATGTTTTTCAAAATGAAAATGATATGAATGACAATATAATGAAAGAGCATGCGTAAAAATATCTCCAAAAAAATAACTTTGAAACTATTAAAGAATAAAATAACAAGAAACACAAGAAATATAAATTGGAAAGAGACAAAAATTTATTTCAATATGAATTCAAAACACAATAATCAACAATCTCCTTATATAATAGAAAATAAATGCAAGATATAAAGGGTTGTTACGATACCAACATTAGTACAATTAAAAACCCTACAACTTTTTATAATTTTCAGTTACAATTGACATTCACACATTTTTCGTCCACGTCAACACGTTCTTAATGTTGTTGCAACATGAGAACCTCAGCTCGGGCCTCCTTCTTATTGTTCTTCGACTCGTTGCTAGCCATGATAGATTAGAACTTGATATGATGTGGAAATCAGAGGAAGAAATAACAAGGGTTGAAGGTTAAACACGAGATAAATTGCATGGAGTAGATTTAGTCGTGATTGCGCGTCTAGTTAATTATGTTCTTTTTTTGATTGCTTCGGTTTTGGTCTTTCTTCATGAAATTAAGGAAAAAAAGAATATTATTTTTCCGTCGCGTAAATTCAGTAGTATTTATAGACCTTTTGCACACATTTTCTTTGCTTTACGTTTTGGATTAATTGTTTTAAAATTTTGAAGTTACTAATTATGTAAGATATAATGCTACCCCCTTCACAAGGTATTGACACGTGGAAGGGGGTAGTTTTTCATTTTTACCCTATTTTTTATTTTTTTTCAATTTTGATCATTTATTTATTTATTTTTACCTCATTTTTTGTCCTTTTTCGATTTTGGTCCTTTTTTTCTTTCCAATTTTTTTTATTTGCTCATTTTGTACGGGTATGTACGAAATTTTGTAATCTCAAATTTATGCGAGCTTTCATGTGGCCGTTCTATCCATCTGACACGCTGCGACTCTTTAATGAACCTTTATTAATGCATATATTGACATCAAATATATTTACGAATATTTCATGATTATATTAATCGAGTTTAAAAACACCCGCAAAAATGTTATTTAAACAAATTATATATCAGAAAATAATAGTCGTGATAGACTAATTTCGTGAACCTTATGCATCTATTGACATCATGATATTTGCAAATATGTCTTGATTAAATTAATTTAGTTCAAACGCACGCGCGCTAATTCGCACGTCCGCTAATTCTATTCAAATAAATTATATAAAAAACATGCAAAAAATAGGTATGTTGTCCCGTGCAATTGCGCGGGGATAAAGCTAGTTATATAGATTGTTGAATGTTAAAATGTAGAATGTTAAGTGCTAATTTAGGGTTGGCCCTGGGACAAACTCAGAAAATCCCTGGATTTGGACCGGACAACAAAATTTCGGGTTCCTGTTAATTGCAATTACTGATAAAAATGACTGCACATTTTTTTTTTACTTCTTGTAAAATGATATTTATATCTGTGATTTTTTTTTACCATTGAATTTGCATAGATAAATAATGAATGTCGCACAAAAATTTATAACAAAATACTAATCTTAATGTAAATCTAATGGCTAACAAACCACAAATATACATATTTTTTACCAGTACAATTAAATATGTGCATTCTATAAAAGTAACAAACACAGAAATTACTAGAAATTACTTAATTTTATTAAAAATTCAGATATTTCTTATATGCCATCGACATGTCGAACAATCATAAAAGAAAAAGAGTAAATTTGCAAAGGAGAAGAAAAAAAAACATCAATTCAACAGACCGAATTTTTCAATTAGGTCCTTCAAAGTCGAAGGACAAGTCTGAAGCAGATATTCAAATCCACCAGCCATGGTGATATCTCTAATAGTTTCAGGGGTGGCAATGAAATCAAGGCATGCACTTTTGAGTTGCGAGCAGTTGTGCTGTTCAGCGAGTGCCAAAATGGTGACTGCATTCGACTCGTTCATGTTTTTAAATAACATCTCTGCACAAACGATTTTCAACCTTTCTAAACCGTATCGATCAGCAGCTACGAGCAAATGTTGAAATATCGCAGTACAATCATCACCATCAGAGAAATCTTCCATAATTTCACTTATTTCGGGCAATGAATCGGTATAAATAAATCGAAGCATAGCCTTGAAGACCGGCGCTTCCATCTCAAGTACATGTATTTTACTCTTCGTCTCTTTCATTTCACCGAAGAATTGCGCTTTAAAAACAGGTGATCTCACAGCAAGCACAAACTTATGAGCACTAAAAGTTTTGCCATCGACTTCGAAAGTGACATCAGTGTACTCTTCATTCAACAAAAAAGAACCAAATTGGTCGGACAAGTCTGACGGGGGCACGACAATCGAGGAAGGCAAACGAGGTGGCTTCTGGATAGTAATGATACATTCTACTTCTAAGCAATTATTCTTGACGTACCCCCCTGAATTCACCGATGAGCTTCTCTCCATGAAATTAACAAAACCACCTGTGCTCCCAGAACCATAAAAGGTATGCATCATTTTACGACTACTTGTTTTTTCGGTGTTGTTATCTAGAGCGAACTCGATTCCAACAGTTATGTTCTGAACTTCGCTTCGTAGTTCAAGCAGCAACCCAATATAGGTCTTTGGATTTGAATAATACTCGCCATTAGAGACTTGAGGGTAGTATCGGATAATCCAATCATAGCCACCTGCAGTAAATATTGCAGAAGACACGTAACTGTTAGGAGCCGTTTCACTTATTAGAGAATAATCCTTAATTTTGAACTGGTGGTGTGACCCAGTCAAAGTAGCTTTTTCGGTTAATGAACTAGAGCAATGTTTGGATGGTAGCGCCATTGTAAAAAACTGTAAATTAGTGATAGTATGATTAGTATCACCATGCGTCTCTCGTATAAAAAAGATTTAGAAATGGGAGAGATGCACATCATACATGAATGGTATTGGGAACACAAAGGGTCACTGCCATTAATTCGGACGATCCATTTTTTCTCAAATCAATTTCCATTCAATAGGCCTACATCGGTACATGCATTGGCATATATATATATATATATATATATATTTTTTTTTTCATTTTTTTTTTTTTTTGCAAAAGCCC
This sequence comes from Luzula sylvatica, assembly GCA_946800325.1. NCBI lineage: Eukaryota > Viridiplantae > Streptophyta > Magnoliopsida > Poales > Juncaceae > Luzula > Luzula sylvatica. Next base: position 69,078,245 of record OX326960.1, read on the forward strand.
GAAGGACATCACATTAGCATGTATTCTGGAAGAAACAATGTAACATGATCATTAACAAAAATACATCATGCTAATAATTAATTAATATATAATTAGATGCATATACATTAATAATTTTTAATTAATAACAACTAACTGTTAATCGGATGTATTATTGTTAATTATCATACTAATTAATCATCAATTAATAGTTAATTGGTGATATAGAGGATGTGGTGGGGAAATGAGAGGATATGGTATAATTATCCGTATCATATTATCCTCGCGCTTCCGGAAAAAAAAATTCACAAATAATTATATTAGTTTGTTTACTGTTAATTGTTTTTCATTTATTTATTAAGATTTGTTTTGCTTAGTTTAGTTTTTAGCGACTGACTATTGTATTCCACCTAATTGCAATTCAATTGCACCATATTATATAAGGAGATATTCTGTATCTATTTCAAAATTTAGCAAAATTTAGCAAAGGCCCAATCATTGATCGCATCTCAGTTAAAAGAGATTAGGAAAAAAAGACGAACGGCCGATTTTTTGCGGACAAAACTCAAAATTCGGGGAGCGTCCAAATTATTCTTTTATAATTATTTTATACTTTTGACGCTCATATTAGCACAAATTCATGTTATCAAGCTCCATCTCTATACCATGTGTCGCCTCTCATTGGGTCAAGGGGTCGCTGCACTTCGTTCTCCAAAGACATAAGGGACGCGCAACGGGGTATACATATTTACAATGTGATTCATATTAACCACAGTAGTTTTTAGTTTTTTTTTACTACAAACGACACGAAAAATACAAAAAATATACAATATGTCTGAACACATAATAATTAAGTTAAATATAAATGTATGTTACTACAATTTTTCATTAAAATAAAAGATATAAAAGATACAATAGGCTCGGTAATAAATTTGCCGAAAACCCTAGCCGCTTTCTGCGAGGCGATATTTGGGCGATTTTGGGGTGGAAGCAAACCCTAGCCGCCGCCTCCACCCCCTCCTCTCTCACGCTTTCTACGAGGCGAACGCGGAGATTCACGAAGGACGAACGGCGATTCGCGAAGGACGCGAGCGGCGCGGCGACTGATGCGAACGGCGCGGCGCGGCTCCAGAATCTCCGCTCCGAATACTGAGGCGAACGGTGCGGCGATTCGCGAAGAACGAGCGGAAAAGGAAAAGGAAAAAGGGCGACTGCTGCAGGCTGCTGAGGCAAACGAACGGCTGGCTGCTGCAGGCTGCTGCTGGCGACTGCTGAGGCGATTCGCGAAGAACGAGCGGAAAAGGAAAAGGAAAAAGGGCGACTGCTGCAGGCTGCTGGCGACTGTTGCAGGCTGCTGAGGCGAACAAACGGCTTGGCTGCTGCAGGCTGCGTTGCGATTCGCGAAGAACGAGCTGAAAAGGAAAAGGAAAAATGGCGACTGCTGCAGGCTGCTGAGGCGAACGAACGGCGCGGCGATTCGCGAAGAACGAGCAGGAAAAAGGGCGAAGAACGCACGCTGCCGGCTGCTGCAGCTCCTGGAGGCGGCTTTCTCTGTCCGGCGGCCGACTGCTGCAGCTCTTGGAGGCGGATTTCTTTGCAAAGGACGAACTCCGCCGTTCTCTCCATTCACGAGCGGAAAAGGAAAAAGCGGAAAAGAAAAAAGGGCGAGTTTGGGGTGGAGGCAAACCCTAGCATGGCGACGACGGACCGAGGCCACCGCGACGACGGCCTGACGGAGATCCGAGAGCGACGGACGACAGCTCCGGCGACAATCCGAGGGCGACAGCGACGGCGACAGGCCGCGACAGCGAGGGCGACAGTTTTCGTGAGCGACGGGCTGCGACAGAAAGGGTGACAACTCCGGCGACAATCCGAGCTCGGTTGGCACACCGGGGGCAGGGGGTTGCGGAGATGACTACCTCGACGAGGAAAATTACGCTCAAGGGATTCTAAGGGTGACGAGTCTTTCGAGGAAGGGGACGCGCGTAGCAACAAAGGATTCTATGGAAGACAAGTCTTTCGAGGAAGGGGACGAGCGTGGCAACAAGGAAAAGGAAGATGAAATGGAAGAAGAATCTTTCGAGGAAGCCGAAGAAGGCGGTACCATGGAAGCCTAGTTCGGAGATGACTACCTCGACGAGATCGATTATGGAGACGAACCAATCGTCTAAGGATGGCCGAAAGTATCATCTCTCGGCTTGTATCTTAATTTTGCGTTTGTAATTTATATTTGCGTTAAACTACTTTTTTATATTAATCATGTAAAATCGCATCACAATGTATTAAACTATGCTTTGATATATTAAAAGAGACTTCGCCTCTTTAGTTTTTCAAAAAAAAAAAAAAAAAAAAAAAAATACAATAAATAGTACATCGTGATGTATAAAAGTATAAACAGTACAATAAAAATATAAAATATACAATATGTCTAACCACATAGTTTATTATAAAAACTTGAAACTAAAATGTCCATCCATTTTTTCCTTCATTTTATTTATATTTTTGAGTTGATATAATATCTAAAAGAAAAAATATTTTGCACTCGAATGAAATGCATTCCAAACGATTTTTAATACATTTTGGAATACACTAAAATATATATTTGATGTCGTTTGCACTGCATTTTTCTTTTCTAGTTTTTATGTGTTTTATAATGTAATTTTTGCTAGACTATCTTTTTTAAGATCAATGAAAATATACCTATGGTTTTCATAAAGAAAATTGCACAAATAATTTAAACTTCGGAGAAGGAAAGACTTCTAACAGAGCGGATCTTTCAACCTGCTAAACTTTTAAATTTTGCCTCCACCCATTCTTTTTCTCATACTTGTTATTCTTATTTACTTTTCACCAAATTAATTATTTTGGGGTTAAATTATTTTATTTTATTTATGTTTCAATATTTGACCTTTATATCATAAAACGACATGTGGCGAAAATACTCATTTGAATTGACGTCTTTCATTTCATTGTGTATGACACGTGGGTTTATGTATATTATTTTTTGTAGAAGTAAATATGGATATCACGTATCAATAACAGTGGGAAGTGAATTTGAAAGGGATTTGGGGAGTGGTTCTAGCACTACTTCAATCGAGGAGATGCTAAAACGATTTCATGAAGATCACCGGAGCACTGCAGTCATTCGATAACTGGAGACCTGCATCCTGTTTCAAAAGTTCGCTACGTGTTACACATACACTAGACTAGGGCCTTTCAAATTTAACTAGTCTTTTTCGACTTCGAGTTTGTCATGATTTAATTTTTTTTTAATACGTAATTGCGTATTATGTTTTTTTTGTCTTATTATCCGCACATTAATCTCCTAACATTTCTTAACATGTAGTGATTTAAAAAAAAAATCAATGCATGTGGAACAATCAACAACGAAGATAAATTTCAATTAGGTCCTTCAAAGTCGAAGGACAAGTTTGAACCAGATGGTCGAATCCATGAGCCATGCTGATAGCTTTAATAGTTCTAGGAGTGAGAATGAAATCGAGGCATGCGTTTTTTAGTTGCGAGCAGTTGTGCTGTTCAGCGAGTGCCAAAATGGTGACTGCATTCGAAATGTCGATGTTTTTAAGTAGCATCTCCGCACAAAGGATTTTCAACCTTTCTAGACCGTACCGATCAGCAGCTGCAAGCAAATGTTGAAAAATCGCAGTACAATCATCACCATCAGAATAATCCTCGCTAATTTCACTTATTTCGGGCAATGAATCGGTATAAATAAAATGAAGCATAGCCTCGAAGACCGGTGCTTCAATCTCGATCACATGTATTTTACTCATCGTCTCTTTCATTTCACCGAAGAATTGTGCTTTAAAAACAGGTGATCTCGCAGCAAGCACATATCGATGAGCACCGAATATTTTGCCGTCTACTTCGAAAGTGACATCAGCACCCTCTTGGTTCACAAAGAGGGCACCAAATTGCTTCGATAAGTCTGACGGGGGCACAACAATCGAGGAAAGCAAACGAGGCGACTTCCAAATACTCACAGTACATTCTATTTTTAAGCAATCCTCTTGGACATACCCCCCCGAATCTACCGAACTTCTCTTCATGAAATGGTCAAATCCACCCGTGCTCCCAGAACCCTCAAAAGTTTGTATCTTTTTACTGAACTTCTCTTTGTTATCGTTCTCTAGAAAGAACTCGATTCCAACAGTTAAGTTCTTAGCTTCACTTCGTAGTTCAAGCATCAACCCGATATAACTGATCCTATTAGTTGTCGATTGGGGGTAATATCGGATAATCCAATCATAGCCGACAGCAGTAAATATTGCGGAAGAGATGTAATTGTCACTGCCCTTAATTAGAGAATAGCCCATAATTTCGAACTTGTGCGATCCAGTTAAAGTCTCGACAACGCTTGACGAAGCTGTTTCTGACCATGAAGTAGAGCTATATTTGGATGTTACCACCATTGTAAAAGTGTGTGAATTAGTGATTTAGCTTTTAGCCTTTTAGTTACGTGTTTGGAATCTATATAACTGGAATTAGAAATAGAATGGGGAGATGAACATGAACGGTACGGAGAACCTAAAGGGCACTGTCATAAATTCTGACTATTCATTTTCATTTTCTTCAATCAATTTACATTCAATTGGTGTACATGCATTAACATTTTTTTTTTGCAACGGCCCGTGGGCAAAATTATAACGGCTTATGTGTAAACAACAAATAAATTTATTTGTATACAACATGCAATAAATATAGTATTTTTTGCAACGGGCCCGTAAACAAATTTTGATATAACATATTTTTATTGTCATGTTATATTTGGTTCGTAGATTTATGTTGTTTTAATATTTTAATATTTAGATTTTTGTATTTAAATGTTATTAGATTTTGATCCAAATTGTTTGACATGGCAGTCAATTTGTTTTTTACGACATGACGGCAGTGTCACATCATCAGTTAATTAAATAAAATTAATAGTTCAGAGAATGAATAGACAAAATTAAAATTTAGAAGTCACATTGAACATTTGACAATAATTTAAGGGATATAAATTGACTTTTTTCTAAAAATAAATAAAAAAAAATCCATCCAGTCGAGTTGGCGAACATAACAAAAAAATAAAATAAGAGGCCATTTGCACCTGTTTATTTGGCGAAAATATATGTATCTTGGCCCCGGAATAGGTGAACGTACATGCACGCCAACTGAGACGAAAATGATTTTTTTCTTCTTCTTCTTGATTTCATATCATTAAATATTTTTCAAAGTTAAATTCATTTTTGTCAACTGGTCTGGCAGTAACAGACTAACGTTATTTTTTCAAATTTCGTCAAATCTGATCAAAATACTACTTTACAAAATTGAAGCAGACCGACATTATTTTTTCAAATTTCATCAAAACCAAGGTTATACATAAGAAACAATCCACGTAATACATGGTATATGGAGAATACATGTCTACATAAAAATAAGACTACAAAAAAATCAATGCTTAATAAATTTTGCCCCGTATCACAATATGGTTGAAATTATTGTAATAACATAACACGAAAAATTGCATAAAAAATTACTGAAAGTTAGATCAAAACTAAAAACGTCATAAATTGTTTATTGGGAATTTTTACTTTTGCCCCAGATTTTACCAAAACCTCCTCTATATATTATTAACACGGCTAATGGACATGTTAATTAACATACAGTACATAATTATTAATAATTAACATACAATACATAATTATTAATAATTAACATACAATACATAATTATTAATAATTAACATATGGTAATGAATACAATTTATATGTTAATTATTATGTTAATTATGTGTTATTTGTTAATTAGTATGTTTATTAATCGTGTCAAGTATTATATAGAGGATGTTTTGGTGAAATTTGAAATTTGTGACACCATAAATGGCCTTTTGTTTATGATACTGGAGATTGTAGGAGGATAGAGCAAGCTCCATTGGCACCACGCAATAAATTATTTTCTTTGTTTCTTAATAATTTTTAACTTGAGAAAATTTAAAAAAGTATTTAAAAAAGAAAATGAAAAAAAAAAATAACAGCGAATACGGTCGACCTCAATAAAGGCTCCATGAAGAAATAAGCAACATAACAAGACACTTCTTTTCGCACGAGTCAATTATTTAGCCTCAAACTGTCCACATACTTCCTTCCTTCTAGTTTCGCAGAAAAAAAGCGGTGCGATACTCCAAACAAGTGATCGTTTTATAATTCTCCTTTCCTCCTTTCACGACCTCGGGCCGACTGTGCAGGACAAAACCGGCTTACTAAATGTAGCAATGGAGATTCGCTCTTTTCCGCCGTTTACTATTGCCCGATGCTCCATGCTTTTATATTTTCCATTAGATAATATCTGCAAAAGAATCTTTTTTCTCACAAAAAACCACAAATAAACGTTTATTTTACAAATTTACCAATTTCGAAAAGATGATGAGTACCTCAAGGACATCGCCAATGTTGACGACGAAGGCTCCTGGGAGAGCTTCAACGGAGAACCATTTGCCGCCTTTCTTTATTTGCAAGCCGTGCACGTCGTTTACTTGAAGAACTAAAGTTAATAAGCTCGCATCGGTGTGTGCCGAAAGACCCAAACTTTCTCTGCGTGTGGGCACGGAGGATAATAATTCATCCTCATGGCTTGTGGATGCGCCTTGAATGCATTGAAGAGAAGCTCTGGCTCGATCTCCAGATCTTTGGCCATGAACTCGAGTAGGCACGTAGAGAGTTTCTTCATCTCAACCGAGTATTTGTCTACGGCGTCCCTGAATTAGTTTATTGATCGATTTTGAAATTATTAAGGATATTTTCCTAATTTTACGAAGACAATTTTACTCTAAAATTTGCGGTCATACCTAAATGTAGGAGGATTAGTAGGCCAAATCGTTAGATTTCTCCGTTCAATTGGTTGAGTATTGATGAAAAATAAATTGGCCCAATCTAACTTTTGGTCATTGGACAAGACGAAGTGTTGGCCGAAGCCTTCAATGTCGTTAGGTGCAATTCCAACGACTTTCTTTTGCTCCAAGGGCAACATGAAGAATTCAGTGATGGTATTTTTCATGTTGTCGATTATCTCTTCGCATACACCATGATTTATTAGCTGCAGATTAATTTAGAACCCATTTTATTTAGCTAATCATGTTGATAAAATATAAAATCGCGAACCTGAAAAAAGCCCCAATCTGCACAAGCAGACCCAAGTTTAGCAATCTCATTTTCACCGAGAAGTGGATCTAGCAATTTCTCAAGATCGATAACTGGTAGCTGAGAACTCGTGTCTTTGACGACTTCATCTATTTCAAACTCTGGCCTGACATACCTGCTCGGTACATCGTACCGGTCATCATATTGTGCTGAAAGGGCTTTGACACACTCAACTTGAAGAAAACCTATGTGAACTGGTTCTTTCCCTTGATGTGCCATTGATATCTATCTTCCCCTTGTGCTTGATGGGATTTATTTCTCTGTATAGTATAGACAAGTTTTAGTGACAAAAGGACAACCCGATTAAACAATTTCTTGATCAGAACATTAATCAGATTAGTTTTTTTTTTTTTGAAACGTAGAAGCGTGTGCTTCTTTTAATTATATTAAAGCAAGTTTAATACAATTTTCCAAATTTACATGAAATATGTAAAAATTAACGACCTAAAAACCTAAGAAAGAAAGGAAAAAACTCCTAGGGGACCATAATCAGATTACTCCCTTGGCAGGGGTCTGAGTTGCCTTCTTTTGTCTTGTGAAAAGAAAAGAGAGATAGAGAGGGGGAGGTGAGTTAACAATGTTGGGACCAATTTTTTCCTTCGTTGACAATTCTCGATGAGACCATTGTTACCGTAGACGCGACGCCGTTGAAGATTCTTTCGTTGCGTTCCTTCCAAATACCCCATAGTGCGGCAAGGAAGAGCGTGTCTACCTTCCTTTGTTGGTCATTTCGGTGATTTGCCCGGTTTGCTTGCCAAGAGGGTATTATCGCGTCGCAAGATATGTATAGTGCACCGATGTGTTGAAAAACCTTTTGCCAAACGATCGACGCGAATGGGCATGTTATCAAGAGATGGTTTGCCGATTCTTCGGATATGTTGCAATTCTTGCATGTTATGTCGTGTGGCCAATTCCTTTTTCGCAAGTTATCGCCCGTCAGAATTCTTTCGTTGCTTGCCAACCAACAAAAGAACTTTACTTTTTGTGGTGCCTTTATTTTCCAAATCGGTTTATTCCAAGTACATCGGATACCCGGGTCTATGAAGAAGGAATACGTCGCCGAAGTGGAGAATAGTTGTGACGGATTTTGTAGCCATTGGTGATTTTGTTGATCGGTTCCTATGGTGTACGCAATTTTGAATTGAGGTAGAAGTTTTTTCAAATCCTTTATAAAGTAGGAAGATTGATTTTCGGCAATGTTTGTTAGATCAAGGGAGTTATTAATGCCATATATTTCCTTTATTGTTGATCCCCACATTCCTTCTTGTTGTGCGTTTATTTTCCATAACCATTTGAGGAGAAGCGCACTATTTTGTGTTTCGATGTCAATTAGGCCTAGACCGCCATTTTTCTTTGGGAGACAAATTTTTTCCCAATTTATTAGGCAATGACCACCTAGACACTCTTTATCCCCTTTCCATAAAAATTTCCTTGTGATTTTGTTAATTTCCTTTATTAGCCATTTGGGTAGTCTAAAACATTGCATGAAGTATGTCGGCATCGCGTTTAGGACCGATTTTGCTAACGTTAGACGTCCCCCTAGAGATAAAAATCTCCCTTTCCAACCGGCAAGCCTTGCTTGCATTTTTTTAATGAGTGGTAAGAAATCAATTTTTTCGGTTTTTTAAAATTGAGAGGCATTCCAAGATAAAGAATCGGTAATTCTTTTTTTTCGCAATTTAGTAACCTTGCAATTGTGGGGTGTAGGTCGGTTGGGATTGATATCGGGACGAAAGCGGTTTTTGACCAATTAATTTTTAGGCCCGTTTCCTTTTGAAAAAGCCCCAACATGTATGTTAGCACTTTTAGATTTTGCGGGTGTGCCTCCACGAACAAGATGGTGTCATCGGCATGTTGGAGAGAGCCCTCGGGGCAAACCGGACCGGTGTTTTCATGAGGTGTTTTACCTTGTCGAGGAAACATTGAAGGGAGTCCGCGACTAAATCAAAAATCATTGGTGATAGGGGGTCACCTTGTCGGACCCCCTTTTTGTGAAAGAATTTCTTCCCCAAGGTACCGTTGATTTTGACCCTAGAAGTGGCGGTTTGGAGAAGTTCCTTGATCCATTTATTCCATCTCGTAGGGAAATTTCGGGCCCGTAAGAGGGCGTCGATATAGTCCCATGAGATAGAGTCGAAGGCTTTGGCGAAATCTATTTTTAGCATAACCATTGGGATTTTTCTTTTTTTCGCGGCACAAAGCATTTCCCTCGCCGAGAGGAAGACCTCTCCTATGGACCGATTTTTGATAAAAGCCGCTTGATCTTTGTGTATTAACGTTTCCATCTTCGGTTGAAGTCTCAAAGCCAAAGTTTTCGAGATTATTTTCCCTATGGAGTTGATAACACTAATCGACCTAAAATCGTGTACTTCGTTTGCGTTTTCGCTTTTCGGTATCAAGGAGATGGTCGCGTCGTTTAGCGGTCCTAAACGGAGCGTATGATTATAAAAGTCGTCGAATAGTTTTAGGAACGTCGGTTTTAGGATTTCGTAAAATCGTTGGTAAAATACTATTGGGAATCCTTCGGGCCCAATGGATTTTCCTTTTTGTGTTTTCATAATGTTAAATTTTATTTCCTCTTCTGTGAAGTTGTGATCTAGATCATCTAAAGATGTTTCGGATCGGGTAACGGCTTGACGCGCAACTGAGTCTCGGTTCTGTGATGGTGCCGTGTCCGAGCCCAACAAGTTGGCGTAATATTCATCGAAATGATTTCTGATTTGGGCCGTATCCGAGATGATCAAATCGTTTATTTTGAGAGAAGTTATTTTGTTTCCTTTATTCCTTGCGTTGGCTAAGGCGTGAAAGTATTTCGTGTTGGCGTCACCCAGTTTTAGCCACGTACACGAGCTCCTTTGCTGCCACATTGTTTCCTTGAAATTTATTATTTTGAAATTTTTTTCCTTTGCCGCTATTCGTAACCCTTTCTCTTCGTTTGTTAATAGCCATGCTTCTTCCGCTAAATCTAGTATTTTTACTATAAGTTTGCAGTCACTTAGCGAATTGTTTGACGAATCAAATTTTATTTTTGCCCATTCTTTTAATTTTTTTCCTTGTTTTGTTTAGGGAGGATAGCAAATATTTTGTTGTGCAGGGGTGGTTCTCGGTTTGGGGTGTCCAGCATTGAGATACCAAATTATCGATTTCTGGGTACTTTAACCAAGCTCTCTCAAATCGAAATTTTGTTGTTGTTTGTATTTGTGCCGATTTTATCCTTAGCATCAACGGTGCATGATCGGAGGTCGTCATCGATTGATCCTCTAATAGGATCAACGAGTTTTGTAGCATGAGGTGGGCCGAGATTAGAGCTCTATCTAGTCTGATAGGATGGGTGTCTCTTGCTTGTTTGGCCATGTGAAAGTTCTCCCCCTTAGTGGGATTTCTATTAGTTGTGCTATTTCAATTGCCTCGTTGAATTTGATCATTAAGGTGGTGTTTAAGACAATTGAGTTTGTGTCGCTTCTTTCCCTTATTAGATTAAAATCTCCTATTATGATCCATGGTAAATTTAGATCTTTATTTATCGTTTTAATTTCCTGGATGTATTCATCCTTTCCTTGAGTCGAAGAGGGGCCATAAGTGTTCGTTATTAATACTTTTGAGCCGTTTTCATCGGAAAAAATAATATTTAAGCTAAAAGTGGATTGGAAGGATGAGACTATTTTTAGTTTGTTGTCCCATGCCGTTAAGAGGCCGCCCCTGGAACCTTGGGCATCTTAGACACAGACATTTTGGTATTTTGCCGAGAGGATTTGTTTATGTTTGAAATAGTTGGAAGTATCCCATTTCGTTTCCTGGATACATACAACGTTCGGCTTGGTGTTTAATATCGTTTCCTTGACTACATTACGTTTTTTCTTACAACCCAATCCTCTAACATTCCACGTCAAAATATTTAAGTTCGTACACATGATTTAAATTAAAAGTTCCATTGTCCAAAATAAGATGCGATAATCAAAGATAAAAGCTACAAATAGATTGTCAGCACTTTCCTAGGCTGAATCCTCAATTACATGAGGTTCATCGCCGTAGTCGACCTCGTCCATATAGTCGTCTATTTCCTCGTCGACAGCCCTATCGCCTTCGGGCCCCTCGTCTCCCTCAACAGGGCCGTCTTCCTCGTCCTCTTCCCCTTCTCTCGCACCCTTTAGCTCCTTTTGTCCAAACCTTGACGGTTCTTTTCCTTTACCTTTTTCAAATAAAAAAGATTTCTGATTAGATGGAGCCATTAGAGATTCAGGGGATGAGAGTTTTTTCCTTTTTTTCTTATTTTTGGCGAGAGATAGGAAGTTTGATAATTTATTTTGGACCCTTATATTTTTTCGATGAGATCTTACCTTATTTTTTTGTTTTTTAGTTTTTGTTCTTTGACCCGTTTTTCCCTCGACAATTTGTATCTCTGGTACTTGTAAACCCAGAGATATGTGTATTGATTCTATTATGTCCCTTTCCAGTGGCTTTTTATTTAATTCTTCTTGTCTTAATTTCTTAATAATTGATTTGGCTCTAGGCTTTTTTAATTCTTTTTGGGCCGTATTCTTTTTTAACTGGGCCGAAATTATGTTGTTCAATAAATTTTTTTCAGTTGGTTTTTTATTTCTCGTTCCTCTTCTAATCTTACTGAGATTAGGGTCTGAGATTGAAAAATTTTCCTTGAATTTTTTCTCCTTTAATTGAGATTTGAAAGTTGATAGAAGAATGTCCATACCTTCCGTGTAATTTTTTTCCTTAGCGGGTTCGGGTCCCGTGATTATCGGGTCTGCAATTTGGTTAATTGGTTGTGGCGTCGCTGACTGGACCGTTCCGATTGCTGGGTTTGGAGTCAGAATCTTTGTGGGAGACGGTATCGTCGGAAGCATTCTTCTTCTTTTTGCCTTGGTTTTGCTCGGGCCCGCGACGCCTTCTATTTGCTTGACTTCACTGATTTTGCTTAGTATCCCCGCATCACGCATGGACTTTTTATCTCTTTCTTCGATGATTTTGCTGATTTTGCTTAGCAGCCAATCTTTATCCACCGTAATTTGGCCTTGCTCTTTGAGATTGCGGATGCATCACTCCGCCATTCCTTGCCGGCGACCGGCTCGTGGGAGGCGCCCCGGTCAATCAGCTCGATCTCTCTCGCTATTAGGCCTCTTTCGATATCATCTTGCAGCCTCGCTTGAATATCCTCGTAAATCTCGACCGGAGGTTCTGGATTCGGTGGATTGAAAAAATGCAGCGGCTCATTTAACCTCTTCTTCTCGGCTGAGATGATCCTCCACGTTACTCCTCCGTGTGTGTAATTGATGGCCGTTGGAGCGATTGTGTTCGGCGTTATTCCAACTAGGATGTCGAGGGTCTCCATGGTTTGCAGGTTGACGAGGGGGCTGTGATCTATCAAGATGCCAAACAAACCTGTAATTTTTGATAGTTCCTCGAAGCACCAAGCGGGTGGCGGCGGGTTGAAAAGGGTGACCCATATCCGTTCCGGACACTTTGTTCTCTCCCCGCCCAGAGCCAATTCCCACGGAAAGTTCACGAAATTTGCGCGTCGTAGTGGTAAGAGATCTCTTGCGATGAAGTCATCGCGGTTTGTGCCCTCGGGGAGGATGAGAATGTATCGGTCCCTACTCAGATGGGACAATTCGTACCTCTCTTGCTGATACCACGTCTTTTGGATGAGGATATGGAGACTTCGAAGGTTCTGATTCGGGACCATCTTCCCATCGATCACGACTCCCCTCCTCCACCTTGCAATTTCCATCTCTTGCCGCGAAGATTGTTTGGAGAAAACATGGACGGTCCGTCCCCCTGCCTTGTCGATTGGTGAGGCAGTTTTGTCGTGTTTTTTGGGATTCACACCTTGTCGGACTGTCATGTCCGCGACCAGGGGACTTTGCCTCTCGATTGCCTTTCGGCCTGAGATGGCCGAAGTTTGGTCCAGCATGATCGGTGCTCGTTGTTTAGGCCCCTGATTGGACGATTGTCCCCCTTCTTGGAACCGCTTCCATACGGCCGGATGCTTTGACGGCTTCTTCTTCTTGGGGCAGTATTTTGCGATGTGCCTCGGTAAGCGACAAATTACGCAAGCTCTCGGCTTGCGACATTCTTCGGTTACACCAAACACTTGTGACAGAGGTTGTTCCAGTCCGGGTTGAAAGCACTAGGTGGCCACGTCAGCCTTTCCGGTGAGGACAATTCGTCGGATGAAGTGTCGAGGTCTCTCTTCTTTGCTGCCGAGTGGTCTGCTTCTTGGTTGGGGTTCGATTTTCCGATTTTGCCTTTGTCCGCCTCCCTGCCATCTACCAGCCCCCGACCGTCCTAGCCGACGCCATGAACGAGCCGACGGGTGGAGTACGCACCACATTTGCGTAAGATTTCTTGCTCAAATCGTTTTCTACTGCTAATTGCTTGCCTTTCTCCATTGTTGAGGTGAGAGGGGAGAATGGAGTTGGGAGCAGTGAGTGAGACAAGGAGGGTTTAGAGTGGCTCGGTTCATGGGGAAGGTGAGAGATAGGTTGTACTCGGTTGAGTGTGTAGAGGAGAGGTGTAAGAGATGGGACGTCGGAGTGGTCTCTTGCCAAGAGAAACCAACCCTCTCCATTTGCGATTGGCTTCAGTCTCCCCCTCTTTCTCTCCCGTTCGCTTTCCACCGCTGTCGCCTGTGGGGGTTAGGGTTTGTCGCCTCTCCAGTCGCCCCTCTTTTTCTCTCCATTTTTGAATCATTGCTCCAGAGAGGAAGTTCTTACTGATAGGAATAGAAATTATAATTATAATTGAATCAGATTAGTTATTTGGTGATATATTTGAAAATCAAATATTTGCTGTCATATTTTTTTTTTATGTTTTTGTAATAATGAAGTACATTGATTGATTATACTTATCAAGAAGCCTTTAGATTCGGATGCATACCACATGTTCGTTGGATCTTCTTTACAATGTTTGCAGTTTTTATAATGAAAAATTTCGCGTTAATTTGTTCAGATAAATGTTCGTGTAGGGTCCATTTTTATGTAAATTATGCATCATGTTCTATCAAATAATTAATTAAAATCATATTATGTAGAATAATACTAAACGTATTAGTATTTTTTGTTCTATTTTGGATGTTAAATATTAATTAATCTTTCATATATTTTTAACACAATAGAATACTTCACATAAAAGTAAAGATTATAAGGACAATAAAAATATTTCAAAAATTATAACAAAAAGATCATTCAGAATACCTTTAATATATTTAGATAATTTTTCTTTCTGGAAGTATTTTGAGTATGATTTCTTATATTTTGATTTTTGGTTGGTTACTCTTTTGGAAGATTTTGTGTATTTTTTAGTTTATTTACGTTTGAATTATATTTCGAAGTTTTATTAATAAAAATAAATTCGTTATGCCATTTGGTCGTGTGTATGTCATGTTAAAAAACTATCAAAATCATCATCAATGTGACCACTAACTCACTCATTGGAGCACTAGGCATTAACTCTTTCGTTGGAGCATCCTCTCGTGAATGTTACACTATACCTGAATCCTTAGATGAAAAAGAGATCGGCAAACCGAATCAACGCTCTTTTCCCTAAGTCGGGATTAGGACTATTAACGAACCGAACTCGAACAAACCAAACCATGTTCGGATCAGTTCGAAACTTATCGA